>OX438694.1:1963507-3213507 GCA_949316375.1 Mythimna vitellina | reverse complement strand
AAATACATGTAGGTAGACACTAGAGGCTTTATCTTAAAGTTAACACTTTCCGTGGGAGAATGATAAGACGAATAAATATAGATTTAATCTCCACTATCAAACCAGCATTAAGTGCTCAAATAAAGCGGTGTCGTCATTAGACCATCATCATCATTATTTTAATTCCGATAATTTACTTTAGAGACCATTGTTTCCCTTCGCTGCAAGTTGAGGATAATTGGTAATGGATAGTACATACAATCACCATTTTAGTTATAACTGGCAACATTCGTGAAGATTCTAAAACAAATAATATTTAACAAGCTGTAGGCACACGCTGTCAAAACTGTGATGGAAAATATCGTTAGAAAACTAGTGTATCATAGTTCCCTCATAGAACAAAAATTTACCTATACAATTTGGGCCCTACCTTACATATGGGCCCATATCGGATTGGTTGAATTAGATTTTGGGGCCCTGAACCGCAAAGGGCAATTGAAGGATCAGAGGTAGGTTTTAGGCAGGAAAAATGTGACACTACCTTTCAATCCACCCAAAGCGAAACGGTCATTTGACGATATCCTATGTAAAAAAAAAGGCAATTGCGAGTCGGTCTCGCGCACTGAGGGTTCTGTACAAACGTAGGTACCTACTATAAAACAGTTCAATTCCCGAATTGAGTTACGAAGATTATTTCGAAAAGCAAAAATTTTTTTTTAGTGACGTAACTAAAAATTTTAGTTTTCAGTTTTTTTCTTTGTGCTATGAGACCTTGCTTCTGCTATGAGACTTTGCTTCATGTCAAATTTCAGGATTCTAGGTCAACGGGAAGTACCCTATGAATTTTAATTCCCTTGAAAGTTTCGAAATATACGTTTTATGCGACATAAACGGCTGTATCTTATTTTTCGTTAACTCAGAAGTTGATTTTTTCACAGCTTCAAGGGATCGCAGACCAGGATATATGGTTATGGAAATATAATTTCAACTCGATACCTTCACGCATTCCCGAGATAAAGGGTCTTGACAGACAGACAGACGGACAACAAAGTAATCCTATAAGGGTTCCGTTTTTCGTTTTGAGGTACGGAACCCTAAAAATGGGACCTCATGTTGGATTACAACCTACACCCTCTCACAAAAAGGGAATACTTAGTCCCAATAATGAAAACAACTCCTGGGCTGATTATTACCCTGTACATCTTCGTGATTCAAATAGGTAATTGAAGCTAGGTAGGTATTTGGGTAAACCGTAACAAAATTCAAAAAGTATTGTAGCGGATTAGTCCCTGAACCGTTTGAAAGAAAGACGTGATCTGGTTTCACCAAAATCTTTCTAGTTATATTTCTATTTCGTATTTCTGTACCTAGTCTTATTATATTTTGCACACCCACTTTCGATTTGAGAAGATTTGTTACAAAAACTATAATCAATTTCAATTGTAATTTCGTTTATAACAATTTTTGACAAGAACGTGGATAACTTTCACAATATTTCAGTGTATACTGCAATAATAACAAGATTGTACTATCGAGGTCACTTTTACGCATGCATGAGCATGATTCATTTCAATAACTATTCCAGTTGTAACATTACGAGTAGGTGCATAGACAATAGTGTTAGAATATTTAAACGTACCTAAGTAGGTAACGAGGTAACTCTACAACAAATAAACTAACAGTAGACAACAAAAATGTTCACCATTTTTTTTTTTGTTGCATTGTTAACAGCCATTGCAGAAGACTACGTGTCAAGTTCATTTCAAGGTTATCAATAAATGGAATAAGATTTGAAATACTTAATTGAAATCGAAGTAAGGGTATTGAGATATCAAAATATTGTGTAAAAATCAAATCATTAGATAATTATCGCTACTGAATTAAAATAACGATGACGCATGAGATTGACATCAGAAACCTTCAACTTTTTTTTATCTGTCACTGATCAATGTTTGCTATTCAAATTTTTTTAGTTATTACCTTTTTGTTAGACAAGTCCTATTAAGCGTTCCATTACTATTATCAAATGAAGTTATCTGCTCAACTAGCAATGCCATTATCGGAGCTAGCCATTCACCAAAAATGCTTAGAATGTCGTTATCTATAGCCGCGAGCGAGATAAAAATACAGTTCGCTTAACGTGAAAGCAGGATAGAAGATCACCTGTCAAACTGAGGCAGGTTTTTAATCAGATAATAAGTCCAACGCAGACATTGCTGATAATTTCGGTTAAAAACAAATACTTAGTTCGTTACGACGTGGAAAGCACCTGTGACAACAAGTTGACGAAGTTACCCCGTTGGGGCCCGCACTAAGTGTTTTTAAAACTCGTCGCTATAAACAAAGTCTTTAGGGCCAGTCACGTCTCCACGTACCTACGACTATGTATGGATATGATATTGAAATTAAAATTGAACAGTATTAAAGCCACGACGAAAAGAGGTTTTGGGTCACATAATGAGCGTAACTCCAGTTTGCATGGAAGAACCAGTTTTTAATGAGAACGAGACGTATTAAGAAATTGATTTGAAACCCATGATACAGTATCTAATTGTCCAATACGTTTGTGCCACATTGTATTATTCACCTTGAAGTACAAGTTTACTTAACTTCATTGAAATCAGCTGCGAACAAAACATCTTGAACGTGGCTGTGACATCTTACATTCGAACTGGCCAATCCGCGCCTGTCGACATAATCGCGTTCAAAACGACCAAATTTGCTCGAACACGACACAATGTCAATGCCAAGGCTGAATCATACAATGCTCCACTTAATAATGCGATTCAGAAACTCATTTCCATCGCAACGTGCCTCTTATATCTGCGGAATAAGGGTAAACACTGGTTTCAATAGGATATTACAAAAGGTAAACTAAACTATTCATAACAATCAGGAAATGTCAAAGCCTCAAATGGCGGTGTTCGAACAATTATCTTGACAAATGCTCCACTAACGAAGTGGACTGACGCGCGCCATGTTGGATGCGCGTGCGCAAGGTGACGCGCCGCGAATAGGAAGTTAACGATCGATACAATGAGCGCTGACTTTACACCGTTTGCTAAATAGATGCAATTTTTTTTTTCTCTATTTATGCTTGTAACGAATGTTAGAGAAAGTTTTGCTTATATTAAGGGGCCCTTCTTCCGAAAGTTTAGGCATTTTACGCACCGAGACGGCTTGCGTCCGCGTTGCTCAGGAGCCGTCGCGATATGAACTCCGGTGACCTATGGCGGCGGGCGAGCACGCCACAGTATAGATAAATAAATCAGTATTTCAAATATTATTGGCGTGCTAGTAATAATAGCTTGTTTTGCAACAAAAACGTATAGCTTGATGTGCTGTCCACTGCATTATTGACTGTAAACACTAATACACTTAGGTATATTGTTATAAATGTATAACTTTTTTTTGCACTGGTACGGGTTTTTCATGATGAAAATGACCTGCCGCAACCTTTCTCCTTTGTGTTGGGCATTGGATCCCAGATTTTTGGTACGGAAGCCAAAATGTGATTGTAAGTGTATTTAGAGAGACAAATTATAACTCTATGCTTGATATGTTTTAATTAGGTCCTCTATGAGATTTGTGTAGTCATTTGTTTCGTAATATATAAAAAATAGATGATTTTTTTAAGTTTGTTATAAATCACCAAAAAGATGATTGAGGGACACTAATAACTGACTCAAACTAGATTAGTTTGTGTCAGTTATTAGTGTTCCTCTCTTATTGGGTATAAAAGCTAAATCATGAATTTTATTTGCAGTTACAATACACGTAGTTAGTAAATCATGGTATTAGTTCCTGCGCAATGTTTTATTTGGCATTGCAGGTATTGCTATAGCAACACTATCAGAAAGCGTTTGTATTGCAGAACGCACACTTACATATTTTACAGTGTATGCGTTATATTTATCACTTTTGCCATATAAGTCTGGCAAAACGACCACAGACACGTAGTGTGTCTGTGGTCTTTAGGATCCTGTTCAAAACATAGGGTTTCCGAAGCCATTAAGCGCACTCCTTTTGTCGAATTTGTAAAAATCTTTACTCTTGTTGTAGATCTCATATGAAGCACTCACTTTACTTTGAGGAGCCACGGAAAAACCAAAATTATCACGATAACACCATTTTACCCAAGTCAGCAAAATTTCTTCATTCACTTTTAGAATTTGGTTCACCACATACCTACTCGGCAGAAACTGTGAGGGTAAATGAAACCCACATCTTCTTTATGTGTTGAGAAACCAACAACGAGTAGCTTATGCATGACAAACTCACAATTGAGCACTACATTTGTTGCAATTCGAGCGCATTTAGTGGAAAGTTCGGTAAAATTTTAAGTGGCAGTCACAAAAAATCTGAGGCTAATAAAAACAAAGTATGTAGTGTTTAATGATGAGGGTAGATACTTTAGTAAAAATAAGTAAACACAATCTCTGTGGGAAAAACCTTGTCGACCAGTGTTATAATATAATAAAATAAAATATATGGTACCAGCATAAAAATTAATATTCATAAAAAATAAAATTCATAAAAATTTAGTGGTCGTGTGCTAGGTCCAGGTTCATTTTCATCGACCGATATATTCCTCAATGCTGGGCGCGAGTCTCCACTAAGAGGGTCAAAGCCACAGTCCTCATGGCACTCCCCTCCGCGTTGGGAACTAGGACCTGATAGCAAATCAGGATTGTTTTGCGTTAGAGATTCCTCATTTTCCTTATTTTCGGATTATTTGTTCTCTTCAAGTGTCAGATTTCTTATGCCCATACCACGCGTATGTCAGGGGTTCACGATTTCAGGAAGTAGGCATTATATAGCATTATATATAGGTTCAACGTTATAGTAATCATCTTCCTCTTCTTGATTTTCAGCTTTAATGGAATCATCTTTATCTTTTCTAGTTGTCCTTTGAAATTTGTCAACAACAACACTGGACACAACACAACAATAATGGAATTATCTTCGTCATCCCTAGTTTTTCTGCAACAATGGAATGTCATTAACGTTATGAAACGGAAGTTTCAAAGTCACCGAAATAAACTTTAACAAAAAATCATTTACTGCCATGTTACATCCCATAATAGGATACATAAGACATGTGATAAGTAAGAAAACTAAAGCGCAAAATCAAAATCAAAATCAAAATAGCATTTATTCCAAATAAACCATTTACAGGCACTTTTGAAATGTCAAGAAGTCAGTTAGTCAGAAAAATAAAAATAAATGATGCTAATTGCACATTCCAAAGCGTAGATCTCTATGGAGAAGAATGTGCAAGAAACTCCATGGACACTCTTTTCAATCATATTTTGTAGTTACAAATATCTCTGTTACATGTTTCTTGTCGCTATCATGTGAGAAGCGACGGGAGATAACGTCAAACTTGTAGCGGATGAATAAAACTGCTCCGCCACAGTGTATAATGTAATATGTACATAATGTACTTACGTATACTGTCCCTCTTTAGAGTGCCCATCGGTACTTTTTTTGGACATCAAAGTACCTTTTCCGGTACGTGGTCTCAGAGCACTGGAATGGAATAAATTTCATTACATATTTTCAAAAAAATCAAATTAACAAACACTAATTACTAGAGTTTAAATAAAACCTGATACATATATAAAAATCTCGTGTCTTGACCAGTTTTTTGTATATATTTGGTAGGTTTGAGAATAGGTCATAGGCTATTTCTATAGCGGCCGGCCGATTTCTACCTACTAAACGCAGCGCGACCATAAACCGTGCTCTAGGTACTTACCTAGTGAGTACAAGTAGTGACCGATAGCCATTGTTCAATATCTTTCAAATCTTCATAAACATAATAAAAGAATGTAATAATAATAATAAACTTTTTACTTTACTTTTTATAAGTGTATCGCAACTAAAAAGTGTGAAATAAAAAACTTTTTACAAAAAAATATTTTTTTGTAAAAAGTTTCTAAAGTGCATCTTATTACAATTCTGATAAGTCCAAACACGGCTAGGCTACATTGATTTATTACGGAGTTCCAGTGCCTACATTCCGGCTTCATCATCATCATCAGATCACTTTGATGATACCATTTTCAACACTATTCAGAGCCATTAATTTATTTGTATTATCATAGTCGCTTAACTATCTCCATAGTGATATCTATGCGAGTATGAAGTTCCGTTGACCATTTCTGGTCTTCTTCATCAGTTCCATTTCATCAAATGTTACTTTTCGACTGTAAATGCTTAATTTCTCGATAAAAATACCAAAATCATATTACAGTTGGCTATAATATTTGAGGAGTTCCCTCGATTTCACCAAGATTCCATCATCAGATCCCGATTTGGTGACTATGGGACCATTTGGGAAATATACCCTTTCCAACAAAAAAAGAATTTTTCAAATTGGTTGGCAGCGACGAAGTTATGCGCGAACAAACATTAAAAAAATCATACAAACATCCGAATTGAGAACCTCCTCCTTTTTTAGAAGTCGGTTAAAAACAAAAAACAACAAACCTAGGTACTTACATCTCCTTGAATTTGATCAGGATGCAAAACTGCACTTTTTAAAGGTTTAAGAATGTTTCTATGATAGATTTAAAATTCTAGTCATACTGACTTCGCTGGTCTGTGTAGAGGAGTAATTATATTGTGACGTATTTATAGAATAAATACTTACGCAATACACTTTCGGATTTTCTTCACTTCAGATACCCTTTTTTTCTTAATTTTGTTTTTTCTATTCGCGATTGCAATTACTTATAATAAAACACGTTTATTTACGCGCGCGGCAACGAAAATGTATGGTCGCGAGCAAAACTTGCATAGGTCCTCCCTCGATGACGTCCGGCAGGACAATGGCGCGGTGCGCGCGTGCCGTTTTCACGTATTTATTTTATATTAAAAAAAATAAGTGCCATATTATAAATTTATCCAAAAATATCCCTGTCAAACCCGATTAGTAAATGAAATGTAAAATTTCCATAAAAGTTGCGTTCCCCCAAGTCTCATAAAACTTAAAATACTTTCAAAATCGACTTTATTTCAGATTTTTTTTTTATCGAGTGGAATGTTAAATAATGTGTTTTTAACCAAAAAAGTCACTAGATTAAAGATGTATCTGTACTATATATTTTTTTCCGGATTTAAATATGATGATTTCTCTGAAAACAACTCGATCTAGAAACGTAAATTTCGAAAAAGGGGCCCTTAAGTAAAAATGGCTTCCTCATTGATTGGCTGGCGGTTGTACAGTGTCGTCACGCTACAATGATGTTTATCTTTTTTAATGATTGTTATATGCTTGGAAAGTTATCATTTATTGCTTTTCTTACAACTATATTTTATGGTCGTTGTAATGGTTTATAGTTTCATAGTTAATTTTCCGGTCTCGTGCCGAAGCTTTCCTTCCACCATAATGCGTTAGTTGGAGGTCGTTTATCGTTCTTCATTCTTACCGCAGTTTTTCTCCATTTCTACTACGCAGACAGTTGAAACCGCAGCAGATACGTTTAAGTACATTCTAGTGGTTAAGGCTCTTAAGTATTTTTACTTGATAAAAAATGTAATTTACATGCCGACACGTATTTATGGTAAACACATAGGCTTACCCGTTTATGCCAAGACCATGGAGAATGAGTTCTAGATTTACTTAAACTATTGGACTGTTCGAAAGAGTCATCGCGGTCCTGGATCACAAAGGGCAACTGAAGGTAAACCGGTGGGTTTTATTTATTTGGTAAAGGTACCACCAAGAGCAGGAGAAGCTATTTGATGATTTGCTACCCAAAATAAAACCTCTTTTCGACCTCTAGCTTCCAATGTGCGCATTATAGTCAGAAGACTCGACATAACAATTTTTGCTTTCAAAATAATTTCCATAATTTAGTGCAGCACGCAGCACTATTATAATTATCACCTACCTCGACTTTGACGGCCCCTAATCGCAAAACCAACACTGACATAATGTTTAGTCTATGATACCTTATCTGTCATTAATAAAACTGTTTGTAACAGCTTGAGTGGAAACTTAGAGGCCTAACTTTCCGGTTTACGGTTATACAGTTTGTTAGCGTCCAAAGAATGTATGTAAGCCTTGTAGGAACGTGGCTTTTCTTGCAGACATACTTGAACTATGTAATATGTGGCGAAGTAGGAAGTTTCGAAGAAAAACATTATTATGAGTACAGGTTACTTAATTATTACTGAGGTATGGACATGTCGTTAAAGCGTGTTGTAAGAGATATTTCATGGCGTGATTAGCTCGGTCCTATTCTGGAATATGCCCCTGTTAAAAAAGGAGACTACTTAAGTCTTTTGACTAGGGAGGCTGTTTGTGATAAAGGTTATGTTTATTTTAGAGGTTCCTAATGGCATTCGTACTAAACCAATGACAGTGATAGTCCTTTGCACGTTGGTGTTGTCGTTTGGTTTGATACGTCATTCAACATTGTATAAGATATCGGCACGGATCTTGAGCGCTGACTTCTACAGTTCTACTTGCGCAGAAGCACGCAAAAGTGAAATATCGGGTCTCTTTAGTGGTATGAAAAGAGATGCGGGGGCGGGGAGTGCAATATTTGTGCAGTAATTGGCTCGCCGATCTCGTACGATGCGCAAAGCGATCCCGGCTCTTTCGCCGAGCGCTCAAGATTCGTGCCGCTATCTATAGTTGAGGGACCCCTTTTATCACATTGAAATTATTGTGTATTAATAAGAATCCTCTAGTGTTTGAATGTGTTTAGATATGTACCTATTGACGAATTTTACTATGTAGTAAAGTTACGATAAATGCCTACCAACAGAACGGTTGACTCTGCAAGACACACCGACACGTAACCAACTCTTTCTGCTGATGACCGAGAATTCCCATTGACACGTGGCTTAGCTTTAGTAGACTAAACATCAACGGTATGCCGAGATAGTGGACTAGGCGCCATGTCTTAACAAAGTAATTAACTAGCACAATCAGAAAGATAGCATTAACGCATTAGCAGTGACACGTAACGACCTATGGAGCTAAAACTATAATAAACTGCATTTCTCAATGGACTGGGTTTATAAGCAGCTGACACTGTTTACTGAACCTGATATAAATACAGAAGTAACACGGATAACGCTAGCTATTCTTGTGTTTATTTAGCATTCATTCAGGCTGCACGTGTAGTAGTTAAGAAAAAAAAAGAAAAATATTTGTTTGGTGACAGTCACCAGGTACAGACAAAAAAAAGTATGAATCATTAAAAAAAAAGTTGTGTGAGCCAAACAAGAGTTAGTATTTTCTTAGAATTGAAGATAGTAACAGTCGTTATGCAAAATGAGAGAAATGTCTGTGTAAGTATCGTGGATCATGAATCATTTTTCATATCCGTGTACATCATAGAGATGCTATATCTCTTGAAGATATAATGCTGAAAGGGCGTTTAGTTCTTTTCAGTGAGAAGTTGAGTGATACGATAGAATCTTAGTTTTGAATCTACTTTTTTGTGGTTGGTGCCAATTTTGTCCCTGCTAAGGCGTGACAGATCCGTAGAGGCAGACTTTAACTTCCAGAATCTTCTTCCTAATACGAATTAGTGTTTATCATTATAACATGCTATTATAAGAAGGCCGGTTGGCCAGGTCTACATTACCTTGTCAAACAACATATTCACAAACTTATGACATTGAGTCATTAAGTCAAAACTTGACTCACACTAACTAAACGCCACAGTAAGCTGTCGAAACCTCTGAGTTCTGCCGTAAATATCGTACTTAATATATTTACAAGTTAAAGTGAAAATAATTTAGCTTTTCCCGCTTTCACGTAACGCAGGTTAAGTCAGGTTTGTGGGTCGCGCATATATGTTTGTTTTACAAAATTAACGTTTTGCTCGAACAGGTTTGAAATGTTTTCGTTGGCCGGTGGCGCCGGCGCAGCGCACTTTTGCGGTTAATGCGTAACGCAGCCCGCAAACGCGTTTAGTACTTTGACACACTTATTTGTCACACAAAAAACGTATTTTTCAACTGGTTATACAACCAGTCTGTGTCCTTAATGTTTTGCAATTAAAATAGCTAAACTAGTACCACATGTGTCGCTGTCGTATCCGGGCGTTTCTTTAACTCGGTTTATGAACCGTTATTTTTTCGCTGAGATGAATAAATTTCGTTTACGAGGTAGTTTTCAATACAGCTTTAAATCTCGACTCCGTAATTATATTTATCCTTAAAATTAAATGTTTTATGTCCCAATTTACGGCTTTTCATCTCCAAAACAAACAATCTCGTTCTCACAAACTACTCCGGCCAGTTTATAACTTATGCTCCAATTAAATGTTCAACCAATTCGTGTGTGCCCGCTAACTCTTTCTGTCATACTCAAGTGTTCTCTTCAAGCGGTCATAAATCTATACAACAAACACAACACACTGTTAATATTTGTTCTAGTGTTTGTAGAGGCTGTATAACCCGGGGTCGCCTCAAAAAAACTTTTGATCCGAACTGCCGAGCAACAAAGACGTGGAGATGGAATAGTCAAATTAAAAAAAAAAGAAAATAGGAGATGTTGTGTTCCGTTCCTACTACGCTGTCCAGTTCAATGAGAGCCGCGCACGAGAGGAGCTGCGACCCTTTCTAGTCTGATATTATTCTGTGGAGAGGGGAAAAACGGTCCAGATTAGAATGGTTGGACTAAACTTGTAGTGTAGCATAAAAAGGAGTGCGTGAGGAATGCGCGGCGCGATCGCCAGGTGCAACGGCCGCGCGCCCCGCCCTCGCCCCGCATTTTTGTGTACGCGCACGCCTAATGTGTGAGACTCAAACGATTTGGAAATCGAACCCTGGCGCCAATTAACTCTGAGTTAGAAATAGAAAATCTTATCAAACCTTTTACGATTACTTCTATAATAGATTGACCCACTGATTTTTTTCATTAACATAAAATTTCATCTACCTATTGGCCGGTCGGAAAATATCGCACTCCCGCCGCAGCGGTCGATTTGAATTTGGAATGCTATCTACGAACCGTTAACAATACAATGAGTTGCCAGCACTAAATAACAATAATATGTGGGTCGCGTCGCGAACTCGACGCCGGATAAGGCGAACAATTAAAGTCAACATTAACACCTATTTAACAAAGCGAAATGAGCTCGCGCCGTAACTCGATAGTGTATCATATTTACGTCTTCATTGTTAACCGTCTAATTAAAAATTCACGCGTAAAGTCGACCGGTGGGAGCGGACCGGTACTCCGTAATTTGATAGCGTTGGAATGTGTTGCCAGTCACCAATGAGGTTTTATCTATGTAGGTTGCAAACGAAAACGTGTTATTCAACAGTTGTTTGGGTGTATAAATATTTTTGCGGCGTTTTGTTTTGCCTGATTGAGTACGCAAATGTTTTTAGAATAAATACTTGGGCGTAAGTTGGCAGCAAATGAGGCTCACTGATTATTATGTCACATCGATCAAGAGTCTTCTGGGTTATATCGAACCGACAAGTTTTAGATCTAAGCTAATTATGCGTTGACCTTCGATAGCCTTTAGATAAGTGAACAGAACAAGCTTTTGGCTTACGTCATTGGTTTCTTTGAGTAAGTATCACAATTATTGTCTTCGTAGGAAATTTGTATCTATGTTTACTTGAGCCAAACACAAGTCAGTTAAAGGATAATAAACATTTATTCATTTTGTTTCATAAAATTAACGATAAGAAAAAAATGCATTTTCTGATGACGTTTCTGAAACTGATCATTTGTAATCTCAACTCTTTATTTATGGTACGTAGCTATGTGCCTACTAGTAGCAATCATAATAAAAGCAGGCCGTATATGTAAAGGTAGATAATTTAAATCCTCAGACACATTACATTAGTAGAACCAGAGAAAAAAGGTGTTATAAAGAACAACGACGAATGAAATGCGTTCCATTTCATTGTCTGTGGCTCGCTTGTGGCATCAAACAAGTCCACAGAATCATAGACACTAATGACTGTCCTTTATTCAGACTCTCCACGTATTCTTTGAAGCCCGTATTGCGTTACACCATGATAAATCTCTAAAAGGTAATTTATGCCTCGAATTAAACTTTACGAGCCACTCCGTCTACGATCGGAGAGATGTCACATATCAAATTCATAGACAAACTCGTTCTCACGAGTGCACCCGTCAGATTAATTCTGGTAACGCGTTTGTGGCGGGCAACGTAAACATTTTTTATGGAACGAAAATAATACTGGACACATTATGAGTATTTTACACATCGTTTGTCTGATGCCGTAAATCGAGAACGATTGTAGTCGAGTTAAATTAACTTAGTCGAGCACAGGCGGTGCCTCTATTCATACTCCACTCATTAACAACTTTTTATTTAAAATAGATACTTAGTGTAGTTAGACTATCTCGGTAATGTTTCACGAGTCACGATGCGTTTTCACATTTACATATTCACAATCTAGACGAGAGATAGCGGCTCGGAGCTAAAGCGAATCTCTAATTAAAACATTAAAAACACAATTTGTTTCATTTTCCGTACGCAACCGTAAAAAAGTCAATATGGCGGCATTTGCATACACGAATGAGTGCATCGCGCGGCGTGCATGCTTTTAACTGCCAACTATTTTTATCATTTTATTTAGTCGAGTCTGTGTCGATACCTGGGACGGCTCGTCCAGCGTTTTACTAAATGGACGCTATTCTTAGATAGTGTTGTTTTAATGTTTATCGCTGGTGTTCCCATCTGAAAACAAATTCCGGTTCGATGTGACGCGGTTCCACACCAAAAGCGTACCGTTAAGTGCGCGTCTACTAGTAGTAGTAGGCCGCATGTGGTAATTTCGTAATTGCTTATTTTTCCGTGACCAGGGCTATATTTACGCTGCAAAATGTTCACCTGCGAGGAACAATCGCTTAACCAAATATTAAATCGATTACGTACTACCCTTTTGAAGATGAGATGCCATGATACTAGTACAATTGTACCCACACCATTGTAAAGCCTCGATTAATTCAATTAAATATCAGCCTTATAGTATTGGAACTACTGGGATGTGAGTCCCAGTAGTTCCAACGCTATTACGCTCCAACCGCCGCCGGGATTCCGATCCCGATTTCCGGCCACCGTAGGCGCGGGCTTGCAGACGGCGAGCAATGGGTGGCTCGCCGTCTGACCGTCCGGTAACCGTCCGGACCGAGCCCAAGTCGTCGACGGCGCGTTTTGTTCCACGCGCGCCTCAAGGAGATGTCAGCAAATCGTAGGGGCCCAGCAGGGTCGAAGCCTACTGGGGCCACGGGTAGTGTGAAAGCGGAACCCGGGGCCCTGGGACGAAGGCAACGAAGGAACAGTAGTGGGTTTTTAGTCAGTAATAGTCTGACACTATCTCCCGCTCCGCCCAAGAGCGGGGATGTCATTAGGATGATTTTCCCACCCAATAAAAAAAAAAAAAAAAAAACGCTATAAGGCTAAGGCCTTTTCATTATAAGAGGAAATGGGCCATAGTCCACTACGGGGGCCCTGTAGAGTTGGTGAATGTCACACGTCTTCGAATTTTTGGTTCTAGGACTTTTAGTCATATTGTCCTGCCTGGTGTTTGAACCCACGCCTAACAAACCGTAAGTTGGGGCTGTTACCATTGGACCACTACTGCTCTTAGTCTGCTATTTTTATAAATTCGTCATTCCAACACGATCCCATTGTCATTTTGCTAAAAGTTCGTAATCTGCTAATTCATAATGATCGATCATTGATCGGTCAACGGTCTCGTAATAGTGTTGTGGTAGAATGACAATTTCGAGCTTTCTCGTAATAAATTAAATGCCATGACGTTCTAATGGTAGGTCACTTCACAAAGGAACTGTCAAAATTTTAGCAGACTACCGCATACGTCAGAAATTCATTTGTCATCAATCTATGCCATTTTTTTCAATGGAGTGTCAATGGTTGACCATTGGAAAGTCATAATGACGCCATTATATTAGTAGATTACCAAAAATCGACTAAATCAACAATTATGAAATCAATGACAGACCCACAGACCATTCTGAGACTATTATAATAGCAGACTTGAGGTCCAGGCCGTTACCACTGGGCCAGTATTTAATACAATTAGTTCTAGTAATGAAACGTTCAGTTTGAACAATTATCTTTCACAAATGAAGCTACAAGTGTACTCGATAAGTCGATGCCGTAAAAGGTCTGCGATTAAGAGTTAAGCAATGGCTGTGACTGTGATGCAAACGGTACGCAACATTGTAATCGATAAAAGAAGCTTGGAATCGAGTTCGGAGAAAGGTTACGCGGTTTTTATTATCAGAAATTAATACCACATTTTTCATGGCAGCGAATTCGTGTTGTTTCTGTGCGTATTCTACTTCTGCTTTTTTTTTAAGGAAATTGCCAAATGACTTCTCTTGCTCTAAGTGGACCAAAAGAGAGTATAAAAGAGCCGAACTCAAATTCGTATACTGTAGACCGACTCTAGAGGAGTCTAGCGTCGGTCCACACTACACGAATTTGAGTTCGGCTCGGACTCTTCTAGTACTCGACTCTTCTAGCATAGACCCACCTGGAGAGACAGACCAGACTGGCCTCTGTACAATTCGATATTGTACAGACAGCTGCATCAATTGAGTAACCCTCTCACATTGAAATACCTTAGAAAAGGTCAATTACTGTCCATTCCAGGTTGCCTGGAATAGATCGCAGAATGCGATGAGGCCGCCTATTGTATCATTTGTGTGTTTTAGTATTCTTTTTGTATGTGTAATGGTGTACAATAAAGTAGGTAATAAATAAATAAAAGGGGTAACTTGTTGATGACACCGACTGTACCATAATAATTTAAAACTAGTGTTTTATGCGGTGATATAAACATTTTATTAGTAAATAGTAAACACTCCTTACATAAAAAAAACTTAAATATTAACCTAACTATGTACATAAATATAATACAAAAACACAAAATACACTCAGGCGTCGAAGTACTCCTCCACATTGCTGTATCATCCGGAAATGTGCCCAGAAGGCTGGCAGCTTTGCCACGTTCAATAGTAATGCTAATTATTTGGGCGAAAAACGAGCCCTGCCCTGTGGTCATACAAAGTGTCGATCAGTTTGCGTGAAATTTCCTTAAAAAGGAGACGTACACTCGGACGCCATGACCCATGGTGATAATTTAGAACGCAAAATAGAATTGACAGATACAATCAACAACGTACAAGTACAAGCAACTTGATTACTCGTCTAAAAACCAAATACCCTAATACTCTGCTCACTAAAATGGCTGCACTATACGCATACCAGTCCTAAAGACTTCAATACCTAATAATAATCCGGAAAATGGCAAACGGTAAACTCTGAAAATGTTGTCACGCAGTAGGAATAAACATATAAGTACTTAAGTAATGTACAACTGGTTCGAAGGGGGTCGGGACCAGATCCTAGTCTCAGCGCTGGTGTATGAGAATGTTTAATTAAGCAGTAATTTACTGCTAACTGGAATATTGAATGGAGTTAGTTTGCGTTATTCCCGTTGTACCCCGGGGCGCCACTGCTCACCCACTTAATGTTGGCTTTGAAATGATTGATGTTGATCTTCAACACTGTGTACAGTGGAACAAACTATTTGGTTTACAGGTAGAAAAATGAACAACACTGCTAATATTACTGTGAGCTTTATAAACTTACTGGTTTCTGCAAACGGATTCGGCCTCGTCAAAGTAAAAAATTATACTAAGGAAGTTTCCTTACTCCCGGGATAAAATCGTTTTATCATATTAGTAATAGGCATTACAATGTGCTGCAATAGCTTCCAGGACATGCTTTGTCCGTGCACTTAATGTCATTCATTGGGATTAACAGATTCGAATGAAATTAACACAACCTTCGGAAAAAGTAACAAACATACGTGACACACTTATACAAATTTTCGCCTTCAGCCAAAAAATAGACGACCTAATACATAACCTACAGTGCTCAAAGGCACAAGTTACCTGTATACTAAATAACTCAATCCACTGTACTAAATTACTACTGCTTATTGTTTGCTGTCAAATGGATTCGTTACCAGACACTAATGGCTGATAATTAATATGAAATAGATTGTTCTTAGTCTATCGCAATGACCGTTTTTGCCATTTGCAAAAAAGTAATGACTGCTTAGAAACCCGAACATTGAAAATATGGTTGATTTATGTGCCTTAAATTAAACTAAGTTTAAACTTAAACTTAGTTTATGCAAGACTTTAATAATATGCTCAGTTACAAGCTATTACCAATTTAAATACGAAATGATCTAACATTGCTAGCTGACAATGTTATATGACTAGTGCTGTGCAGCATCAATTCTAGTGTTCTTTACAAACTGACCACTATAGGACCATAGGGATGACAGTTTTTTTTTAAAGTAATAGTGTAGCCTGTATGTCTGATTTTAGAAGGGGGAAATGAAGAGTACGTTGCCAGAACAAAAAGAATACTAAATATTTCGTGGTTTTAAAATGATTTGTACGACTACCGAGCAGTTTTAATGAAAGTATGGACTTTTTTTGCAATTTATGATCGAAACTAAAAACTTTCAGAAAAATACTAGCATGAAAAAAATTCATTCGGTACATTCAAAATTAGAGTCAAAGCAAGTGGAGTATTTTGGTGCAATGAATTGCATCCGTAGATTATAAAGTACTCCTTCGAAAACTAAAGTAGGTACAATACTCCACATTTGAGTACGATTTGGCAACCCTGTAGGACCACTAATAAGTTGAATACCTATTTTTAAACAGTGCTTTGTAAATCATTGGTATTTTACTACGTATATTCTATGATTGGTTTCGTACTTTGTTGTTAATATTAATTACTAAGTGTTCTTTAATTACTACGTCTTAGCGGTCATGGAATTAATATCTAGTTTCAATATACAATTAATTAGCCTCACTGTAATGACAAGCTCTCCAAAACTCATTTCTTGTTAGCTTAAGTAAACTGATCCCTCATACAAATTGCATTTAAACATGTGTGAAAATGATATTTAATTTAGAGATTAGGCTAATACGTATGTATTAGCCTAATCTCTAAATTAAATTACAGTAAGTAATACAGAAGTGGCACGGATTACAAAAGTGGCCCTTCTACATCGAACGTTGGAAGTGGGTGTGACTATAAAAATGACATTTTATGCGAGATCCAATACTAGTATCTTATAAACTTATTAACTGAGAAATCGCCTAGTTGTACGCTAAACATTATTTCCCATGAATTATAATAATTTCTTTAATTTTAACACTTGCATTGAGGCAGTAACGGTCCGAACTGGAGTCAGATTTATTTAATGTGTTGACATAAGACTTTAAAAGGCAGAGTTCATCGGCTTAAAATGTCATATTAAACATTACATCACATAAACATAATATGCATTTTTTAAACGTAAAATATACATCGTTTTCGTTGATATGAAGTAAATCTATGCTAAAGGTTACGTACGTCTCAATATTTTAGAGATTGGTAATTCGTTTGGGAACCTCTAGCCAATGCACCGCAGATGTATTTGGAATTAGGAATGCGTGATTTCAAAATCGAGCCTTTCAATAGATTAACTTGGGAACGAAATTACTTTGACATACCATACCGAATATTTGTATGGGTTCTAAGAATAAATACTGTTATTTGATATTAAAACAAACTCATCCATCAAAGATCTGCGAAAGAAAAAAAAGAGATCCTCTCACGTATTACATTTCGGACTCGGGATTACAAAACACGACAGTTATTTCGTCGATTGTTCGCGCGCTGTCAATTTCGCGCGGGAACCCGAATCCGCCATTGTTTAAAAACGTTCGGATGCACCGGGATCGAATTTCGTCACATTGACCGTCACAAGCATTGTTCTTGCATATTTCCAGACGCGAATGTTGTGTCAACACGTTTGTTTCTCATTGTTTTGGCATGCTTTGTTTGTTGTTTTGAAGATGATCAGGTATTGTTGGATTCTCGATAGACGGACGGATGCGGCGTGTAAACACGGGCGCTCATGATGAGCTCATGTTTCCTTTCGACGTAGGTACACACCGTTAATTGGCTTGGCATGGTTTTCGCGATGATAACAATCAACATGCAAATTCTGCATTGCGTAATCGTCCTTGAAATATTTTACGTGCTTTATGCATTCATTATAATTTACAGATACTTGTGTACTTTGTATTTAATACGGTTTGGTTTGGTTTAAGCCAGAAAAAAGAGATAAAAGTAAGTTGACCGTTTTAACAACTTTTGTGTTTTCTAATTAAATCTTTTTACAAAACACCTTTGTTCTCAAATTGTCAATTGAAAATGTTTTCCTCCTTTCAGTCTGTTCAATAAACTATTTTTGTCAGTAATTCAAGGTATTGAAAAAAACAGTACTTATAAAATGTTGATTGAATTTGTATCAAATCTATTTCCTTTTTCTGTTAGCTTTAGAAAAGGCACTGCAGTCCCCATAAAACTTCACTTTACCCTGAGCGGTAGTACCAACACCAGCGTGTCGCAACCGCGACTACGCATGTCCCACGACGAACAATCGAACGCTCTACCATGTACCAACGTAACCTCAGTCGTGTACCATGTACCATGCAAAGAATTAGCATACTCGCAGAACACCATGCCCACGCGCACCACTGCCAATCCATCATATTTGCTGCTGTGTGCGTGCACGGAGCCATTTTAGTTCCTACCAATATAAATTTGCGGGATTTCAAATGGCTCTCGCGCGATTTTCGACTTTTCTTTGTTGGATTTAGAAGTTTCGGGCCTACCTTCATGGTTGTTAAGCCATGGGGGCTGCAATAGGAAAGCTAATGGCGAGCGTGTATCTACACAGTCAACGTGGTTGAGCTGAAACGATTTTGCCTTGTTTTACGTCAAAACTGAATTAGTTAGCTTGGTTTTAGTATTTGGAGCATGCGATGGGAAACCTGGTCTTTTAAGCCGAGTATCTCAAATCTAAGGATAATTTTACCCTTCAATTACCTATTTATAAGCATCCGAATGTATAGAATTATCAAATAAACTAATCCAAGCCTCTGTTTTCTATTACGGGACAGGAAATGCCAAGATTCAATGACATTTTATAAACCTTATTGAGATACCGTTCAATGAAATCTGTTTGCTATAATCTTATGCTGAGCATTTCCAGATTTGCTAACTAATTATAATGTTCTTGAATGTAATGAATAATTATAAAATATGATTAAGTTATTAATAGGAATGTTGTTATTAGCATATCCGCCAATCAAAGATGTTATTAAGTAGGTAATGATTATGTTGACACCTTCCATATTCGGTCTAAACTGTTTTTGCAAGTAATTGAATAAATTATAATATTAAAGTACTGTTATTCTTATTTAGGTCAATAAGTATTTCAATTGCAGAAAAGATTTTCCATTTCGGTTAAAAAGAATCGCTATTATTCTTAAAAAAAAAATAACACTAAGGGCGGTATTCACCAATAAAACTAATCGCGTTTAAACGTTTGGCTCGCATAATCGCGTTTAGCCGCTGTCACTAATGTCACTTGTAAAAATACAACAAAAGAAAAATACAGACAAGTGACACTAGTGACAGCGGCTAAACGTGATTATGCGAGCCAAACGTTAAAACGCGATTAGTTTTATTGGTGAATTTCGCCCTAAATTGCTTAAAACAATTCTCGCGTTTTCCAGTCTATCTCAGAAATTTTCAATCAGCTGCCGGTGGAATTCCTAGGCACAGGTGTTCCATACCAGGTATCACGGAAAACATACCAGATGGAGTTACAGAGTTAATGACTTCCGGATGGCATATTAATTCATTGCTTTCCTGGTACATAATTATTGTGGGCTTACTGCCTTGTTTGATTTCTAACCTTTAGTGCTAATTGGTGACTGTAATGACTTATTTGACTTGATTGAGGACGTACAAAAATATCACATTGTTTATGGTCGTTTTTCTTTTCTATCGACAATCGATCAGTAGAAAAAAGTATGACCGAGGCTTCCGGCGGGATTATTTTTTATGATATTTATAATTTGTTCGAATGAATATCAGTGGCAGTGTTAATTATTCTAAAATTGATTCCTAAGCGATATATAATTGCTGTAGTTTTGTATCTGAAGTGTCTACACGGCTGGACTATATTTGGAATTATAGAAACTGGCTCAATTTCGGCAATATAGAGCTAAGAATGTTTTCGTATTGACTACCTCAGCGAAGCTTGCAGAAAACGCTGACTCGATACTTTTTCGTTCGTTTACATCCGCATTTTAATGGGAACTCTAGTGACTGTATACCATATCAAAAAAGAAACTTTCAAAACTTGACACTAGCTAAAAGCTCAAACAGTGCGAAGCCAAACGGTGCCAAAGTGTGACGGAGCTGTATTTCGTTCACACTGACACGTAAAAAAAAAAAATTAAAAATAGTATTATGTAAAGCCCTCAAGACTTACAAATAAAAGAGAAATTAAAAACTTAAAAAATTGAAGCGTAAATACGATACAAACATTATTTTTGCACACAAGCGATTATTATCGGTTAAATAGAACGTCCCATACCTATGCGAAAATAGGTAACATAAAAGTACATTTTTCTTCTTAAATAACGAACTGATTTGTATTTAATGGGGCAGAAAAATCTACAGTAACCGATAAGGTTTTGAGGAAACTCAGGGTTGCAACCAATTAAATGTTACATACGCCGCAAAGAACCAAATAATTTACAGACCTCAGATAAACCTTTAACGAATAAGCAAGCGGAAAAGTAAACCAGATATCTGAAATCTAAAAGTTAAGAGGGTCCTTTTTCACTCGCCTATCGTCAACATCGAGCATGGTTTAAAAGCTTGTTACTTCATCTAACGCAATCCAACGCGATGTTTGACGAAAAGGCAACGGGAAAAAAGAGAGATAAACTGAAAACTCTGTTAGCATTTGGTAATTCCGTGATTTACTCGAATATTTTACAAAATTTGTTCCAGGAAAGACGTGTTTTTTAAACCCTTAAAAGTAGTAGTCGTCATTCAGAATCTTGATTAAATTTGCAAGGCTTCTATTGTTATACTTTTTAAATTTTTAATTAAATAATGAAGTGTCAAAGTTCATGCAAAACAGCAGATTTTCAGAGGCCTTTACTGGATTAGTTTTACACAAATTTATAAATTGTATTCAATAGAAGCCTAGATTATATCCACAAGATACTGTGTTTCCAAAATATCTAATGAAAATTGTGTAATAACGACATCATCGCGTAAGAGCGTTTGAATGAAAAACAGTGTAAGTAAATGAATGTCGGATTGCATCCCCTTAAGGGAGTTTTTTATCGTGAAAAATTACTCGGCGAGTGCGGACGGTGGCTTCTATCTATCGATTGGAGACCAGCTGTTAAACAGATATAAATAAGATACTGTTTATGGTCCAACGAATAATTACGCCTATTAAATAGTGCTCGTACAAGTCAGGATTGTGAACGAATTAATTTAGCATATCAAACACTTTTTATTAGCGTCAACTGGATCATATAGATAAGAATAAGACCAGATTTAACTGGTAAGTACTCATTTTGCGCGTTTATGAGGCAGCCTTTACAAATGTCTGAAATATATTGACACTAGATTGATAGGGTATTGTACCTAAGCCTCTATCAGGATTGCATAATTATTTGGAAGAGTTATAGAGGCCTTGGAACGCAAAAGGCAACTGAAGAAACACAGTGGTTTTTTAGTTAGTAGATATAAAAAAGCGGGCTCACATAACTCTAGTTATTTAAGGAGTCCTCATTTAAAAAAAAAGATATGTGTACATATGTCCTTTTTTTTTAAATGAGGATTCTGCAGTTAGTTCTGACGCAGTTACTGGAATGGTAAATATTAAATAATGGTATTTAGCCACATCCAGGTGGACTGGTAGCTGACCTCAACATCGTTCGGAAGCATTACGCAGAATTTGTAAAAAAAAAAAATTAAAGGAAACCAAAAACAAAATGGCACCAAAGTTAACCCAATAGACTTACGGGATTATTTGAAAGATACACCGTGGGCCAGAAACGCAAAGGGCAACTGAAGAAACACAGGTGGGTTTTAGTCAGTAAAAATCTGACGCTTGACTCTCATTCTACGCATAGCGGAAGTAGTTGATGATTTCCCACCTCAAAAATAAATATTCAAACTGACCAAGTGTGCAAGTCACGTCTACAAAAGCTAATTGTCAGTTGTCAGTACAGTCATGGTTTATTAATAATGATAATTTGTCATTCATTGATTGTTTGCTCGGAGGCGCGTGTGGCGACCTCGACGCCCACACGTCATCTGATGCTAACGTGGCTCGTGAGCTATGTCCACAGAACTTTGTCTTGTGTGATTTGTGGGTAGGTGACAAATGTTAATAAACCGGTCCTGTATGACGGTAGTTTTCTTTTTAGGGTTCCATACCTCAAAAGGAAAAAGAGAGGATTTGATAAAAAGTATCCCATGTGGTATTCTAGGACATGGTCTACTCTTGGCACAAGGAAGAAACATAAATACAATCACAATCTTTCGCTTTTAAAATATTACTGAGATTGTGATTTAAAGAGTATCTCCAAAAATGTCGTTTTGCATATACCTACAAGACAGTATTTTTTAAAGAAATCTGAAAAAAATTATTTTGTACATATTAAATAAAACAAATTAAGTGCCACCAATACACGTATTAAATGTAAGAGGAACTTATGAAAGCGTGCATCGAATTTACTCAAGGAATAGTTTAACATTTCGTTTTACGGCAGCTTTAAGGCTTTTGTACACGCTTAATAACGAAACAGGCGAGAGTTCGCATAAATTTACAGTAAATATCCTTTTAACGTCTTTATTTACGATACGCAATTTCATTTCGATTCGGTAGTTGTTAATTTTGGCGGCAGATTCTGCGGTATTTTGTTATAAAATTATGAAGGCTAGAGGTGCTTCGGTTTTTGAAGTAACTATTCTGAATTGTGTGGCAGCAGAAATTTTTTAATCAAACGTTTTAACATGCGAAAGGTGAATACACCATAATTTTCTAACTCCCAGAAAATACAGAAAATTTCTTTTTTCAAATTTACAAACGGACAGGACACATATTAAGACATTCTTAATTTAAATGTACACCAAAACTAAATATAGAACACAGTGAATAAACAATTCATGTACAATAGCGAGCTTAACTCAACGATGAGTTGTTTTACAGCAAACCTTTGAGAGATCACATTCGAGAGTAGGATCCACTGTACAATATATTCCTACATAAATAAATCTAATATAATCGTAATAAGTAATGTAATATTACGTCAATTATGACTGGCCTGTTGGTCTAGTGGGTTGTGTGATGAGCACGATCATTTGTACTGTTTCTGGGTGTAATTTATCTGTAATATGTATTTATTTATGTGTGATATGAAAGAAAAGGAAGTTAGTGATAGTATGACGGTTGACAGGATAGAATGGAAGAAAAAAACGTGTAGCGCCGACCCCAAATAAGATGAGACAAGGGCAGGAAGATGATGACGATGTATGTATTTAGAAACATATAAGTAAGTTTACAGTTGTCTACTACTCATAACACAAGCTCTGCTTAGCTTGAGACTAGACGGCGTTGTGTAATAGTTGTGGAATATATTATGAAAGGAAGTGGCCATTAATTTTCATTCTGAAGACACCTAGAGAAGGACTGTCGCGAAGGACTGTACGATAGAGTTCCAAAGACGTACTACAGTTACAGAAATGGAGCCATCATAGCTCTTCTACCTATTTTTTCTCATAACATTTAGTATGTAGGTAATACCATTATCGTACCTTTATCTTATCAATAAGTTACAGAAAATAACTTGCCTTGATTATAAAAACCATTTTTTGTTTAAATACCACCATTTTTAACCCGACTTTATGGACGCGGAATAAACTTTTTAAAACATTATGGTCTTCGCATTATGGCGCTTACATTACGAGTTAAGACGGTTCTTATTCACTCATTTAACATTTCAACATTTTAATTAATGATTTTTTTTTTCTTTACAGGTAAGTCATGCCGTTTTGGAATTCAACGGAGTTATTATAAGGTTCAAATTAAGTTTTTGCTCTCATTATGGTAAGAAAGTGTTGATTAATATTTTAGTGTTCGTGGTGTAGGTCTTATTAAGTATTTACGCATTTTTGTCACATATTGTTTGATTTTTTATGTATTCGGGGCCGATGCTTGCTAGGGCTACGAGATTGTTCGAATAAGTGACCTTGGCCTTAGAACGCAAAGGGCAATTGATGAAACACAGGTGGATTTTAGTCAGTAAGTCTGATACTCTCTCTTGCTCTGTTAGTTATTTTATGGCTTTCTACTTAAAAAAATAAGATTCAGAGAGAAGCATTCTAGAATGACATCAGCAATATTGTCCTTTTGTGTTTCAAAAATTCAAAATTGGAAATGGTTTTTATTTCAAATAGGCCTTTATAAGCACTTATAAGTCGTCAAAAGCTAGTGGACGGTTCCAATTGGTCGTTTCCTATGGAGAAGAACCGGCAAGAAACTCCATGGTTACTCTTTTAAAAAAATGGTTGTTCTTACAATATTTTTATATTGCAGTATTAATAGATATTATGTAAGAACAGTGTAGACCAGACAATATTGTACCCAAAAGCACAATAAAAATAATCATATTAAAAAAAGTGAGTTGTAATAGGAAGTAATCAAGAATTCGTGGAGTCTACAGTGTTTTCACGTTCACATTATAAAAAAGAGGCTATATAAAAAAAAAAAGCAAGAAAAATATGACTAATTACAACTATCAATAAATGAGATGTTAACAAAATAAATTACTAACG
Source organism: Mythimna vitellina (assembly GCA_949316375.1). Taxonomy (NCBI): domain Eukaryota; kingdom Metazoa; phylum Arthropoda; class Insecta; order Lepidoptera; family Noctuidae; genus Mythimna; species Mythimna vitellina. Next base: position 3,188,737 of record OX438694.1, on the reverse strand, counting down.
AATCTAAGGTAGTTTGAAGTCAAAATGTGTGAAATGTGTTAAAAAAAATCATATATTAATAAAAGATGGAACAGTTGACCAGAAGATTTTTTTTTTTTACAGAGAGCCTATATAATAGAATTATGTAAGAACAGTGTATTGCAAACTGTATGATATAAAGAATATAAACCGTTTTAAAATTAAGTCATTAAATGTTATCTATTATGACGTTAACAACGAAGGTTATCTAACAATAACGTGGTACATAAATATTTGCTAATTGTTCTAATTTCAGAAGGTCTCATTTTTTTTAAATGCTCTGTTTGTCCTTAATCAGTAAAGTTTGTTTCACTTTTAATATTATTTTGTATTCGCTAGTCGAATCTAAACAGTAAATAAATCTTGCTAGAAGATTTAGCATATGTAACGGATTCCATATTGTCCGATATTGAAACCGGTTTCAAATTATCGCAACTTGTATCCGTTTTATTGAACAGCTACTGTCTCTTGTAATTAATAAAAATGGACGAAACTCATCCAACTATAATTTAGGTGTCTTCAAGGCTAGAGTGAATAGGCTCTTAATAAACTAGTGCGCCTGACCATCAATGATTGCATCTCCGCTTACCATCAGGTGGGATCGCAGTCAAGCACTGGTTTATATCAATTAAAAAAAAAAACTCGCTCTTTTACATAGCTGACCTTCCAAAACAGTATAAATTACTAATTGGAAATGACATGACCCCTGTTACGTTATGTTGTAATGCGTTTTCGTAACAAGTGCTGATATGGCACTAGTAATAATTATTATAATTAGTCTGTGGCCATGGCTGCGTATGCGCAGCGTTGGCGTCTAATCCGTCCTTATGTCACTGACTAGCAAATATGTAACGGTTTACGGATTCGGTTAAGCCATTACTGTTATATTTTATTCGTCGTCCAAATAGGAACAAAATACTAATAAATAATACGGATAAAAGTCAGATATACCATCTGTGTGGCATTAATTTGACAGTTATAAATATCCATTGAGATTGTTTTTTTTTTTTTTTGCTATGTTCCGTTTTTTAACCACGTGTTTGTATGCTGATGGGATAAATAACAAAGATAGAACTTATTAGGCAGTCAAATATACCTAACGCAATCGCGATGGTTGAAGTAAACTGTGATAAATTAAATGCTGATTATATCTATGGATAAACATAAGCTTTTAGTTAGTACTTTCATCTAACATTGTATCCATTAGGGCTTAAATTATTCACGCATTTCGTCATACTCCCTTATCTCAACATAATTCCTAAACTGCTCGAGTTAAATCACCGTCGGTTACAAATTTAGCTACATACCTACTTAACTATAAACTAATTTAAATTGAATGTAATCATTATTCATTGAAAATTGCATAAACTTCGCAGACAAGTTGAAACGGCCATGTCGTGCCCAATAAAAATTAAACGTGACAATTTTCACAGTGTAATAGCACGCTTGTTTATTGAAAAACGTGTTTACAGTGAGCATTTCAAATTTGTGGCAACCCTTTTATAGGAATAGTCGACAATCTTATAACTTGAGGTGTTGATGGGATCTTTCAACATTTAACACCTCCTTTTAAGGTGTAGAACTGGCCGAAAGCAAATAAAGTAGAGAAAAAAAAGGTATTTGTCAAGTTACGCGCTGTCAACGTGACGTTTGATTTCCCGCCAAGACGCAGCGTCCGCCCACGTTTTATCTGATGCTTCTACTTTTTGATCCAACGGGACGGCTCCTTGTCAAATGCATCAGTATCTTAGCGTATTATGATGTAAAATGTCGTGACACCGATAAAAATGTGACATAAAGAGTGTATTTTTATCTGATTGTCCGAATGTATGTTGCGTTTGTTAATTCCTCTAGTCCATAAAACATGAAACGTAGATTGTATCTGGACATAAGTCTTCGGTGTAACAAGTTTGTGTATTATGTTTTAAAGTTTTGATTGTAAATTTTAAAGTATATACCTCAAGTGACTGTTATATGCGACGATGCGTCGTAGTTAATATTCAACTAGGGAGATTTATTAATAAATAAATTAAGACAGCTTAGGTCATTACGTCTAGTCATAGCAAAAGCATCATCTGTAGGTAGCACGTGACCAAATATAGATGAGTATTACATGTCCAACTATTGGATCAGTTGCTAATCTCTCCATGTATGGGCCATTTGATCGAAGTTTTAAACGAAAGATGTTATTTAAAATTATTATAAACACTTAAAGAAAAAAAATCTCAGGAGCAAACTCGTATTGTTTGCAATCAGACTTGAAATACCTACAGAAAAATATTGCGCTCATGCACTGATAATTGAATTTTTTACTCTGTCATTTAGCTCGAATAAAGCACAAGACAAAAATATATTCTGCCATAAATCTTACGCGAGCAAACACAATATGACCGGAGAACATAAAACACGCCTTCAAAGTAACTCTCGTATGAGTTAAGACAACCCAACTCGCTGCGAATTACCTAAAAAGGCTGGCCAGGAAATTACCACATCGTAAATAATTCATGCATTATTACTCAATCATGTCTGTGCAACGGTGAACGTTTCAGTGGGACGGTTTTTTTCACCCGCGTCCCGTTTGTGCCTCGGTCGTTTTTCTCTACACATTGTCCTGTCCGTTGCGTCGGAACCAACGTGCTGCAGAATGAGATGACTCATGCTTCCATGACCACTGCGTTGACAGATTCAGTTTTGTTCGAACCCACCGTTCATATTTTAAAGGTATAAATATTTCGTAAGTTCCATGTTTAAAATCTGTAACGGTACTCGAATCGTCACAGTGACCTGACGAAAAAGAGTAGAACCGACTGGTCACGGCTAGCCGTCGTCACAGGTGCGGCTACGTTCACTTTCAATCAAGATGCTACGATTTATTTTTATAGTTTTATACTACTTTGTGATACGGTCGATTCCCATGCTACTTAACAGATCTTTTGACTTAAAATTTGTGTCAGTTGAGTGGGCAGCGCTTTATTGTAGCATTTTTAATTCGAAGTCTAAATAAAGTTCATTAATACAACCATATTTAGCATTTCGTTATGTCGACCTGCAACAGTACCAGTTTTTTAATTAAAAAAAAAAAGTGTAATCTGTTAGAGTTCGTGCAGAGATGCCGCTTAGAATAGCGGTCACGGCCTCACGGGAAAATTAAAAAATAAACGTTGTTTTTAGAACACCATTCGTAGTCTTGAAGATTAAATAATTTACAACCATGACAAAATTTATATAAAACGAGAAATATTTAAGATGAAATGTTTTATTATTTTAATCAAAACATCTTTGTAACACGATTATGTTAGTCGAGTTGTGTGACTTGCATTCGTCCTAGTTTTTTTTTTTTCTGCGAAATGATCGTGACATTAACATAATATTCCAACTCGATTTACATATTTATAACAAGGGTAGCTAACAGTAAAGTCTTGTTTTAAGAACATACCGGTTGAAAAAAAATATAGGGTGGTCCGTTTGTATGTTAATTCGAGTGATATTTAAATATCTAGAGTGACTATAACAATAAATTAAGATGTATAATGTAGTCGTCGTAATTCCACATTTGTAGGTGGTATACCGGTGCAATGTTAAAGGATCTTTATTGTTTTTTAATGTATATTCATCTACTTATATTTACAAATTGAGATATCAATTTGGTTTCGAAGTATTTATTGATATAAGATGACATTTCATTGCGTCGAACTACTCTACAGCCGTATAATGCCATGGGAATCAAAATTATGGGATTCATTTGCTTTATTTATGTGTCAACGAATTTATGGGTGTTTGAGATTCGGGTAATATATTTAAATTTAGCAATTAACGTTGATTTTGATTTATCATTGCTGTCTGCTGGAGTTAGTTTAATTTTATTTTAACATTTTCTGTAATTAACACCTAAAACTTAACATATTTTGGAACCGAAATTCATGCTGAAGGTTATGTTGACATTGCAATGGTTCAAATACTGGATATTTACTATGTATCGCAGTGGTTCACAAAGCAAGCCAGTGTTTTTTTTTTATCTTTGGCTTCTTTTTTGTGAAGTCCAGTAGAAAATTTCACTATATCAGTAAAAATATAATAACTGTCGCGGACCATATTTTAGCGGAATATAGGTTGGGAAACACAGATATACAGAAACGAATGGTACTTACTGAATTAGCAGCATTTCCTTAATGAATAAAACAAGCAACATTACAGTTTAAAATCGCGTAAATCAACGATAAACTAAACGAAAGAGGATGTCATTACCCCATGCCGAAGCCTCCCTATGAAAAACTTAAAAACTACTCGTATCCTTCATAAGGCTGAATGAAGAAGTGAATTTATGTCGCCAAACGAGTTTCCATGGGGTTACTGTACCTAGGGACCCTTACAAAGCTAGCTTCCATGTGGTTTATTGCTTTCACAGACATCTGTCCTACGTTTTGTTATTGTGTAACTAAATCTATTAATCCTTAAAAGGCTCGCGCAGACCGCCCGAGCAAAACAAGTCATAAAACACCGTATTAGGGAGCCAGGACACTCGACTAACATGTGCCCAACAGTCTGGCCACTCACTAATCGACTAATTAACTCAATGTTTTACTATAACCACGTTTAGAAAGTTGTTCCGTGTGGGCGAATGCCCAACATTTATATATGAAACTTGAAATTTAACGATGTCATAACATTAAGTGATGGACAGCTAATATAGGTAAGTAAAACCAAAATTCGTGATTACTTAATTTAAACCTTAAAAGAAAGCCAGTGCTGTTTATTGGCGTAATTAATGAAGCCTATATTAGTTTTAATTAACGATTTATTAGTTGCTTACAAGCGTCTTAATTATCAATAACGCTGATTATACTTAAAATATGGCAAAATATGTAAATAGATGACGAAGCCATCTTGTAGTTTATCGATTAAGAAAACTAGTAAAACAGGGAATATTTCTACTTAAGTTACATTAATACAACTTTATTTAACTCGTATGTGTTGTAAAATCGGACATGTTTGTAAGTACGCAATTAGTGTGAGAACATAAAAACTAATATGCTTAATTAAGATAACTCGATACCGATGTTACAAGTTAGTCCATTAGTAAGATGTCGCATCACTAGTGGACGACTTAGTCGATTCTTGCTCCTTACTCGACAGTAATCGTAGCCGCGGCCATCGATAATGGTGATCACTACACGTAATATGTAAGCCACTACTGCCGGTTTGCCCGTTTATTTACAGCAGGTACATACAAGTAGATACGAAGTTATCTAGAAGTTTCTGATACCTTACAACATCGGCTTAGGTTTATGGCAAAACATCTGTTTCTCGAAGACGCAATTATGCATTTGTTAATTAACTACTATGCTTACAAAATCTGAAAGTTCTATATTCTACTACGTGTCAGATTTATTATTACATAGGAGTAAGCTCTAAAATCGAGCATTGAAATTCAGTAATGTCCAAAAAGCCAATTTTTATATTTAAATTAAAAATCGTTCACATTCAAACCGCTAAAACATCTTGGCGACAATTAATTTCGAAAACTTGTCGAAATGTATATGATATTTTAGGCGTTTTGGCAGATTTTGACTGAAATGCGAATGCGAAAGTTCGCAAATGATGCTCCAGCAAGATAAATGTCAAAATTATATTCTTTTAGCGTTGTTGACTGAAAAAAATCGAAATAATATACTGAACTGACATACTAAAAGCCACGTGGTTAAACCCAAACATTTTTCTTTTTTTCATGATCTAAGAGAAAAGATTAATATTTTTGTGTGACTTTAAAAAAAAAAAATTACGATGTCTTTTTTATCACTGAGTGATATAGGCTATATATTTTCTATTTACACGCGGGCGAAGCCACTGACAGAAGCTTCATTTTAATTCTTATATTTATTTCATGAAAAACATTACTACAAAAAATCAGCCTCGGTACATCCTTATTCCATAATCCATTTAACAAAACGGTTATAACCAGAGTCGATTAAAAGTGCACTCACCGTTTAACTGCGTGTGCGCATCAATACTTTGTTTTAATTGTCCGATTTATATCTGTAACTTGTGATTATGATACGGGAAATTAGTACCGCATCCTACGAGACAGTGGTTTGCGGTCGGAATGTTTCGCTTGTGAAAACGATCTGAAGATATTTCTGAAGTGGACATTATTTTATAGGGAATTTCGTTGATAATCGTTTTTTATTGAAGTTTAATACGAAATATGTTAGAAAATTATCAGGGAGACCAACCGTGGGACCATATATACAAAACAAAATGTAATCAGTCAATACATTAGGTAAAAGTGAACAACAATAATAACTCCTTGCAGTTTCTTGCATATTCTTTTCCATAGATAGCAGATATCTCTCTTTATCGTTTTGGAATGTGCATTTCTGACTGACTAACTTCTTGACAATTCAAAAGTGCGTGTAAATTTTTTATTTGAAATAAATAATAATAATAATAATAATAAGTTTCACAAAATTGTTCAATGTGCGTAAATCCGTTTACAAAAGTTTTTGCACAGCCTTATATTTAAATAGACCTGGAATATTTATGAAAACAGTGACTGTCGATTTGTATGCAACAATTTACCTTTTAAATATCAATATATAAACCTATTTTAAGTCTATTTGATAGTCCATTTCGATATCAGACTTGGCAATCAGCTCCGTAATAACGATGTTAACAAATATGGACTTTATTTTAGACTTCCATTGATACCTAATACTGATAGATTCTGTTTAAATGTAATGTGTATTTGTATTAATGAAAGTTAGTGAACTTAATTTGCTATTAAAATTTTGTTTGAACACTTAGTTGTTATTTCTCTAAGCTGAAATAATTTTTATTTCGGGAAGAACTTATTGCTGAATTAAGCTCGCCTTTGTGCATAAACTGTCTGTATCTCAATATATGTTATGTTTCTGTGTACAATAAAGAATTAAAGAAGAATAGCAAAGTAATGAATGAATGATTTATTTGCTAGAATACAGGTACTTTTTGGTGGTAACAATTTCAGATGGTTTCAATGTATTCGACTTTAAAGTCATGCCAATATTTATATTATGTGCATGCATGGTCGGTACATCTTAGCATACTTACATCAAGATAATGTGAGTATTTGCTACAAGATATTAAAATGTCATTAAAATAAAATGTAAGAAATAATTAGATACAAATCTTTTAATATATCTTAAGTTATTATTTTCATCCAAGCCAAGAATAACAAACATCAAGAAAGATTTATTTACGCATGTTTAGTCTGTCAGTGCAGTTCGTAGAAAACTCGCTGAAACCTAACCTATTTTAATTGTACTAGATTAAATGTTAGCCAGATGTTCCAACGGTTTTCTCAGAACCCAAGTTCCGCATCGACATCGGCTGCGTATATTTTTAGGTCATACTGTAATAAAACCATGAAAGATGCAATCATAACAATCATATTTAAAAAATATACAAATATATTTACGTCCCACAAAAAGTTAAGGACTACATCCTTGATTCCAAATTCAAACCACTTTTTTTTTTCTTATGTCAATGTCATACAGCCAATAAAAAGTGACGTGACTTTTAACATCAAAGCTTATACCTTAAGTTAGAATTTTCGAACCGTCTATTTTCATCTGAGCCATCAATCTTGGCTCCCCCCCTCCCTCGTGCTGCACCTGCGCTGCGCTTGCGCATCTTTATTATTAGACGTCGCGACGCGCCGGCCGTTGACCCCGGCGACCTGCTTACCGAAATAAATCGTGCACACGTGCCAGTTAGGCTTTTGTCAAGCTTGCAGAAATCTAGGGTCGGTTAAATGGTAGCTGATTTAGCGTGACTTACTGCTAATTTTCTAGGCTTTTTATTTGCTTAGCGGTTGAGTGATCAAGCGGTTTTATTTATTACTATGACGTCCGATGCCTGCTAGGGCTGTGGGATTGTTTGATTATATTTATTAAAAAATCATTTCCTATTATAATTTTTTTTGAAATTGGAAATGCTTTTTAAAAATTAAAAAGTAATGTACTAGGGTTGCGGGATTATTTATAGGGTTGCTGTGACCCTGGAACGCAAAGGGCAACGGAACACAGGTGGATTTTAATAAGCAAAAATCTAAAAGGATTTCGCTCCGCCTGGAGCTAGAGACTCCTCTAGCTCCAGGATATTTGATATTTGATGATTCTCCTCCTCAAAAAAGGGCCAAAGATGAGACGAAGTTTCGAACACACATGCAATTGCGTATAATTTACGTAATTTAGAGCTTCAGCGATTTGTAACAAACCCTCTTTATCAGAATGCAGCGAAAATAACAAAAATAATTTCAAGATACAGTAGACTCTGGAGAAAGGGCTGTTCCTAAAATTTGCACTGACTATGGTAATTTTCGCTGATAGAATACCGCTTTACTGACAGCATGGTTATTGCAGTGAGTGAGGCATTGGCTTTTACGCTTTTCACTCGATATAAATATTTTCATGGCTTGTGTACATAGTCCTTCCTCAATAAATGAGCTGTAGCGACATCTATGGCGTCACATAAGAACTAAACTACGAAATCCTGAATCGCGCTATTAGAGTACTCCGCGCGATTTGAGCATATACAACAGCCGAACGCATCTATCGGGCAGTTGCCCGAACCAGACATAACACCCGTCTGGTCGGAGAATCCTCCCTTTTCAACGGAGATTTGCGGTACTTTACACTCTATAACACTAAAATAATTTTTCGATTCGAACCAGTTCCTGAGTCTGTTTTATAATATTAGCATTAGATGGTATAGATAGCTGCCAACAGATAGCAATCTCAGCTAAGTTTAGAAGCTGTCTGTTTTTATGTACTTCCTTATTGCCGTTCGTTTTGGTCCCGAAGCTTGGGTTCAACTGTTTACTGGCAGCAATTTGCGAGAACATCACTTAGCAATATTGAGTATGGACGTTAAACTAAACATTGTGTGGAGTGATGATCCAGCTGAAGTAGCGGAAGATGGCAATTACAGATGAGCTTTTAATCACTTTCTGTTGGTCATTGGATTTTATTAATTATCAAGTAAACTACCTTTTTATTTGAAACTAGTTACTGCTAGAAGCTTCAACTGTTAAATAGTAGAAAATATATTAATAAATTATAGCCTACTTTACTCAGTGATGAAGTAGCATTCTATTGGTGATTTCTTTACTTCTTTATTGTACACAAAACTTATTATTAGAATACAGTGATAAAGAAAGAAAAAGAAAAAAAAATTAAGAAAAAAATTATTTTTTTTTGAGAATGTATTTTAGATTCGATGCAGTAGTTTTTGAGTTTATTCATTACAAAAGTTTATTCTTTTATCTTTATAGTACCTATTACAGCATAGATTTAAAATAAAATGTAATTTTTCAGTTATTTGCTATGTTAACTACCTAAAACTTTTCAAGTTTTATCAATGGCCGTAAAAAAATTGCCGCCAATCCATACCAATCTGGTCATTGACTTTGATGCAGAAAATTATGTTGTAACATTAGATTATGTTTGAGTTCGATGTATCCAGGAATTTTCCATTGATAAGTACCTAACTAGAAAAATGCTAACGAGTTCTTTGATCTGCACATTTTTGGGCACAGCTAATCGTCGAATATTCTTTTTAAAATATTTGAAACAGCAAGTAAATTTATAGATGATCTATTAGTGTTGTAATACCTTTAATAATATTTTAATTTAATTTAGTAATTATCTGATTTGATAAAGATATTTTATAATTTAATGTAATAATGCTGTGATTTTAATTTATTGTTAGTCAAAAGTTTTTAATTTCGATTTTGATATTTTAGTGTTTATTTTCTGTGTTAATTTCATTATGATAATTAATTAGACCTACTGTAAATGTTGCGCATACCCGTAAGAGACTTTTTTACGAAGGATCCCCTCGTTATGTTTAATATATTATAAATAAAATAAAAGATTGAGTTAGGCTGGTTACACAAAAAACTAAACCGCAGTTCTATTAAAGTTGACTAATCCCGGCTCCGGACGCAAATAAACTCATTGCTTGCAATTCAGAACATAGCCCAGACAGAGAAGTAAAACAAAACCGGCGGAGCGCGTCTGCTACCCGTATTGATCCGTCTGTTAAACTTAGGTTAACAAAGTGCACCCAGACGGTAGTAGATATCGCTAGGTACTCGTGTATATTGTGGGCTGGGCGCGAATTGGATCGATACAGAATGTTAATTATTGAACTGGGATTGTGACCGGATTTGGGGATACGAGTTACTCTCCCCATTTTACGAGACTGCCCTAGAAGGAGGCATATGGGGGTAGATTTATGTTTGTTTATTCCTTTAGGCATGCCTTGTTACTTAAACCATTGGATCGATTCTAATAAATGAGGTGCGGTATCATCTTAACCCTTAGTGACAGGCTAAATTATAATGATACTATTATATATTTATATAATATTTAATAAGAATTACTTAACATATTAAAAAAACATGTTAATTCATTTTATGAATTAAATAAGTTACTATGACTGCAGGATTTTTCGAAAGAACTACCCCAGCTCTGGAACGCAAAGGTCAATTGAAGGAACACAGGTGGATTTTAGTCGGTAAAAGTCTCAAAAACGATTGACCAATTCAAAAAATAAAAAAAACTGCGCTGAGCTACCGTATAGATCTGTCTTTTGAACTTAGGTTAATATAGTGCACTCAGACGGTGATGGGATACATCTAGGTATATAGGTACTTGTGTGTGACTTCCGTTTAGCCTAAATCGGGTCGGTAGGTACATTTATTGTACCCGGAATTTTCAAATTTATTTTTTTGTGTTTACATCAAATATAAAAATAAAGTACCGTAAAACGGGGTGAATAGAAACGCAGGGGTGAATAGAAACAAAACTTTGGTTTGGTTTCTCACTTTGATACTATATTATCGGCTTCTAACAAAGTATTGACTTTTTAGAGTAACAATTCATTAATAAATTGATATAGTTTTATGCTGCAAAAAATATTTAAATATCGTGAAAATACCCTTTGAAGTTTTGTTTCTATTCACCCCATTTGACCATACTAATTCCATGATTTACTTTCAATATGGCCGTATCGGACTTAAGTATCTATCTAAAAACATGCGAGGTATTTAACTGTAGATTCTATAGAAATTAGGTAGGTATAGCTTCAAAGTGCATAATATTAATCTTGATGTAATAGAATAACTATTTTATTTTATCCGGGTGATTATCTCCGACACAAATCTAGAATAACAATGAGCGACCGTTGTGAAAACGTCACCTCATTCGCGAATTACGCAGTCAGATGCGGTTGTCAGACAGGAGTCAGAAATCTAAATAGATTATAATCAATACAGTCAAAATATAGTCTGTCATAATCAAATGCCTGGACTGGACTGGACTGGTAATAAATCAGTGCGGACAAACAGTAGCCAAATTAGTTGTGGAACCACTGTTACTTTAATGCACCGTAAATTGAATATGGACGAAGCTATAAATTATTGTGATGAATGCAAGCCTTAGGGTTGCCAATATTAAATAAAAATACCTCGTATTTTCATTAAAGTTTATTTTTATTTTCCTCTAAAATAAAGAACAATACTATGCAATAAATTGTTCCATTTTCAAATGATGTAATCTGACACCATTCAAAAATAGAACTGGCTGCATCGACTATAAATAGCAGTGACATTTCAATATAGAATTGTTTATAAATTTTATACAAACGTAAAACAATATAAAATGGCCAACAAAATAATATTTAATATGTAAAACAAAATTATCGATTACATATCCTTACATATGTTTTCAAGTCAAATCGATGCGAACACGGAGTTGGCAGTTAAACGAGAAATACGCAGAATCGTTTACAATAAAGGTATAAAATCACGTGACGATATAAAATAAAGGGTCAACTGAGTGACCGCAGTTTTATTAGTACTACGTTCGCGGGTATAACTGCAGAATAGGTTTCTTATTCTTTGAAAACTCATATGGGGCTAGTATAGAGGGGTTATTGACACTCTGTATTTTTCAGACTAGATTTTTGAGCAAAATTCACTGTAGGTAGAAAAAATCAACAAAATTAATAATATCATTAAAAATATATATAAAAGAATACGCGCGGTATACGTTTCCTATTTAACACTAATGAGTAATGATTGAAGCTATTCTACGTATTTCCTTGAAGTTTTCCACGCTTTACACATAATTAAATATGAATTTAATTATTCTTTTGTGTACAAATTGTATAAACAGTAAAACTTAAACTTTATGATTCAAAAAAGGTTTAATTTTGTAACAAAAACCAGATTCTAAACTCCTAAACATTTCCACTCTCAAGCTGCGCCCGCGCCGACGTGAACACGAACACATCACTATCTTTAACGAGTCCAATCATGAAATAGCCCGTTTTTTGCAGTTCCCGGTACTCCATATAAAACGGTTTCCTAGAATAACCGTATTGCAAATGCAGCCATATGGCCTAAAGATAAGGTGTGCTCCAACTGCGCAGGAGTCCCTGTCAACATGTTAGTAAAATAAATAAAGTTGTCAATTTGTGAACTGTTTTGTTTACAAAACTGTGGACTGCACTGTGTATGTTAATGGAAAACATGTGTTTTGCAATGTTACGTGTTTTCTCGGGGCATAGACAAGGAAATGTTACTGTAAACTTGATAGTTTAAAGTTAAGTCAAACTGCTCTATAATTTACTAACTGATACGTTATCAATAGGTACCTTCTACCATTGTTATTACTACTTAATCATTGCTAGTAATATGCCTCATATACTTACAATACTTTACGACATATATGATCAATACATGCATATGTGCAACAAAGACTTGATCAAACTCACCCACATTTACAAACATAAACAATTTTCCTAAAATAGTTGGTTTACTAAGTTTCCCAACGCTGCATCGCGCCGGATCATCTGATCTGTTTATATTAACCCAAAAACAATGAAGTAGGTCGATGTTTATGTGGTGTGGTTATAGTTTCCATAATGTTTTATTTAAATGCACTGAATTTGATTTAGGTCATTTTTCATTCTTGAAATTATGTGTTTTCCTTGGCACATAGTTGTTTTCTGATTTCTGTCTTCTGTTGAAATAATTGGCAGTTAATTTATTACGCAGTGTATTTATTTCTCGTAAAATGATTGCTTCCATAGTATGGTAACTCTAGTTTTTTTTTTTTCAATGCTCTAATGTATAGCGGCGCCTGCGCCCCTGCAACAGGTGCCACAGTCAACGTGTCAGAATTCACACCCGAGTCACAGATTAAATAAGTTACCTGTACGATGACAGGTCGCTTGTTGAGAAGGGTAGTTCTACAAAATGATAGGGTGCAATCTCCCCTAACCGTTTACTAATGGTAAAAAATATACACAAAATGTTTTGGCCAGACCGAAATACATTTAGATACCTAAGCAGGGTCATAAATATTTAGCTACTGTGATAACTAAATTAACAAATGCTGACGGAGTTTTTGGCTGGATTTTTTCTTTTTTTTCAGTGTGTGTTTTAATTATTCACAAATTTTTTCCTAGTGAATATTGTGATGTAAAATTGTTTTAGTTTTGTATCTCAAGTGTCTACACAACTGGACAATATGTGGAATCATTGCAACAGGCGTGATCACGGTAAAATGGAGCTGAGATTTTTATTCTATTGTTGACTATTTCAGCGAAAATGACCAAGAAGCCTGTCTCGATAAATTTGCTGCCCACAAAAAACACTAGATTTGTTTTCTAATGGTAAACAAAATAAATGTAATGAAAATAAAGACTTGACCTAAAGGTCTCTTTTACAAGGTCATAGAATCCCAAAAAAATAAAAACCTTGACAGCACACCATAGACAAATCCTAGAAATCACATTTCAAATCAAGAACTCAATTTCTTCATCACGTTGTATCCACTAAGCATGGAGAATGATACCATTCCATTGATTAATCTATAATCGAGTGTATGCTAATTGAACTAATTATTTACAGTGCAAGCTAACGGTGTAGCACACGGACGTATATTGTGATCAGTTCGACCGGAACATTACCGCGGCAAACTAATTGGAGACCATTGTTCCATGGTATATGGACGCCGGAATAGGGTTGGGTGCAACAGTTTTAAGTACAGGGTTACGTCCTAATTGTCTTGCAATATTGTGATAATAAAATGGAAAGGTAATGAGGTAGTCGGGATAAAAACTGTGGGAAGTTTTGGCACCTAGTCGGTGAAGGTTATAGCAAGGAATAGCTTAAGCATAATCAGCCTCAGAAGGCCTCCTCTCTAAAAGAGGGAATTTAGTTTTAGGACATCACGGTTTTTTCACGATGTTTTTCTTCACCGTTTTGAGAGCAATGGCGATGAAACAAGTTACACCAAGTAATTAATGTGCCTGGCTGGGTTTGGCAAAGAATACTAGATACTTATTGAGTTATCTACAGGAGGATGTGGTAGACGAAAAAATGTCCTGACTAAAATATTAGACAACATTCTCTCGGGTAGATCTCTCAAAAAGTTAAATTACGCTTTCCGAGGTCAGCCAGTCCATGGGTGAGCATCTTAACACTGAGATTATGCTGCTCCGTGGAGAGCACGTTAGGCTGTTGGTCTCGGCTGTCATTTGTCATTTCTAGTTTTTAGACAATCGTTTCTATAATTCAAAAAGCTGGAATTGATTCAGCAGCCAATTCTGAACATACTGCTTTTAGGTTGTGCTTTATTATATCTGATAATATAAGCATCTCGTGTCACAATGTTGTTATCGAACTGCTCCGAAACGGTTTGACCGATTTTTATGATATTTTGTTTGAGAATAGGACCTAGGCAATTATTTTTTTACCCTCCTATTCCCCATTTTTTCTTTGGTAATTTATGTTGCAGAATAACGTTTGCCGAGCCAGCTAGCATAAACAACCTTATAATGTTCCTCACTGCTGGGACTCAGGCCTAGGAGTCAACTAAAGTTGTATAAAATTATAATCATACTTAGTGGAGTGTAGGTGCACAATCAACATACAGATTACCTCACGTTTATACGTGCTACACACAACACGACATAGTCACAAGATCACGTAAAAATGTGACGGAGATCATGTAGTATAGTTATTTAGTTAAAACTTAACAGTCATTTTATTAGAGAACAAGGTTGAGGGTTGCAAGGTCATGGTTGAGGGGTTCGCTTAAGCTCAAAAGGTGACCTAATGGAATTTTTAAGGACTTAGGGCCGATCCTACTGAGGCTATGAGTCGACTTCTAAAAGGGTTATTTGACGTACTGGAACACAAAGGGCAATTGAGGGAACATAAGTGTGGTTTTTCGCCGCCCTCGAGAAAAGTCTTTAGATGATTTCCCATCTTATGACTGCCTGGGCTGCAGTATTGTTCGAAAGAGTCACCGCAGCCCTGAAACTTTAAAGGCTAATGAAGTAGTCAGTAAAATTCTGAAACTTCCTCTCGCTCCACCCAAAGCGAGAGAAGTTATTTGATGATATTTGACACTCACGTAATCTTCCATCTGCGTTGTTTGCAGCAAACCCCTCTTCGATTCAATTATCCAGTACCTACGCCTGACTCTGTCTATTTGTCATTTGAATTAGCTTCCGAATTTAAAAATCTATTCTGGACATTCTATTACGTTATGGAATTAATAAGTACAATTTTGAATCAACGAGAGTTTGAGCTGCCTTTGTTCAATCATTCGTTATTTAAGTAATTCTAGTAGTCTCTGCCAATTTTTTAAGTTGGTCATTGTAATGCTCTGTGATAACGGAAGACTCGCGTGCATTCGATGGTCTGCACAGTGTTCCTGTCCACTGGCTTTGTTGGTCGATGTATCTTAATAAGTATAATGTACTATATTTCTATATGTATTTATGTAGGTAATGTTTTAGCTCCGTTAGCAGCCCGGATAGTACGCTGGTTCCGTATGAAGAAAAGGTTCTCAAACAAAAAAGTGGATGTTAATAAGTAACAAAAGTCAAATTAACCAACAACAAAATAATAAAAATAAATCTCTTGATTCCGGCTCATTTTATCCACAATCACACACCACAATCCACAATCAAACATTACACAATCTGGATGGCCACATGGCCTTCCATGTCATAATCCAGGTTGTGGCGTGATCGACACACAAACATACAGACGAATAGACGGACAATGTGAATGTCCTAATAGGGCTTAACATTCTCTCTATATAAATCCACGAGACTCAATAACGCAGAAGTGATAAAATAATATTAAATAAGCTCGAGAAAGTTTAATTACAATTTTACTACGGTCTTTTATGGTTCCTTCTCCAAGTTCATAAAACAATTAATGTTAAATTTACAGTTCATAAGAGCTCGCTTCTACCAAACATTATTATTAAATTACTGAATGAGGTAACTTTATAGTTAGGACTTATCACTGGAACCTGATTTTATAGATCTATAAATCTGTACATAGCAATCATGTACCCTGTTTAGTATAATGATTACCCTGGCATTCTTTGCATAATCAACGCATTAGTATTCTCCGACTATCCTGAGATTCCTGTTCCCACAATAATTACCCTGTAATTTTTAACTGATTAGCAAGTTGATGTTCCTGGGGTCTGACATGTCGCCAAATGACCAGGTAACGGAACCCGTTACGTGGTGAGGTCGGCTGGTGGTCCAGGGAAATGAGTGTGACTCCAAGAATCTTGGCAGTTTGGCCATGAGTTTATAGCGACGTCGTGGTTGCATGTTTTAGTGGTACTTCATAAGAATGATTAGCCATAAAGTTGGAGTTCATGTTTGTTTAGGTAACGTAGCGACAACAGCCTTAAGCCGCAGAAATAATATGGATACTCGTATCATTTGTGAGAATATTCGCCTTTTAAAAATATGGAACTTTGGCAATTTCTGTGTTCTTTTTCCACCTCTAATCCGTCAGCACTTAAAGCAAAAATGACCTGGCGCTTTCTCAGCTTGCTCGGCCCTAGACCTCACCCATCATTTTCCATCAGAAGAGTACAAGAAATGATCACAAAAAAAATATTAAAAAATGTCCACCCAGCACCTTGATGTAAGAAGAAACGCTAAGTCCCGATACAGGAGCGAACGGTAATTAATAGAAGGTCGCGTTGCGCCGTTAGATGCGCCAGCGCATCTCGACATATATAGCAAGCGGTCGGCGTCCGGCCTCGCTGTATATAGACGACGACCCTTTTTAACCGCGTGCGCAACTACTCGTGCAATAAATCGATCTTTATCGGATTAGTTTTTGCCGGTTAAGTACCAAAATTGATGGGATTAGAGGTGGGGCGATGTAGAAGGATGTTGAAGTACTGTTTGATGGTTTTTCTGTCAAAGGAAATGTTGTAGTCTTTATTTTATTTAGAACAGGTAAAACTACTACTAGCAAGAGCTTGAGTAGATGTAGATAGCGGAAAACTCACTCGCAAAGATCTGTGAATCCTGAAACTGAATTTTAGCCTTAGTCTGTTAATGTTAGGTGGTGTTGATTAATCATCATACACTAATTGGCTCATTATTCCATATAGCCATCAAAGTCTGCGGGAAAGTTATTGTACGTTGGACAAATAAACTGTGGAATTAGAATTCCTCACTAATCTTACCGTCGCATACGTGCATAATTAAGGGCCTTTACTGCACATAACGGAGTCATATGCAATTACATATTTTGTCACATCTTGAACACGTAATAATTAAGTTGCAGACGCTAATAACCGTCGCAGTATTCACAGCACGGACTACAACTTACTACTGTGACATATCTTAGCACAGCTCCTATTTTTAAAGTAGACAATATTTATTGCATTTTCTGGAAAAACTGGTAATTCTGGATGGACTATAAATGAAATCAAATCCTGGATGGATTTTAACTTGATCAGAGATTAAGCATTGCCATACAACGTGGCAATGCCGCCAGCCTTTTGGGCACACTTCCAGTCGACAGCGATGCGGAGAAGTTTTATAACGCCATATTTTAGTTAGGATTAGCCGTTAATGTATATATATAGTTTTAATTAGTTAAGTGTTTTTGTATATATATAAATATAATATATTGTCATTTATAGTAGATTCTCATTACCCTGTAACAGGGGAATGATAATGGGCTGACCAGAAAAATTATAGAAGAGGTTCGTTAACCGCTAAATGTGGAAACTATGAAACATAGTTACCTGACCTTTAACGTCTAAAGGTACAATAATATACCTACGTATTTCTTCAATACTTTAAGAGCCCGTCTTTAAATGTGTATGTAGTTTATCGAGGTCGATACTTAGGGTTGCGATGGGCGCGTCGATATCCTATCAAGGACATGCGAAGTGTCGATAGTCCGCGATAGACACCGTTAACTCAGTAATTAGAGGTATTACGTGTATCGATGGACATTACTTTGGAAAAGGAGATTGTTGGTGATTGCTTTATTAGTCATGGATAGTGTTGGTGTAATTGTGAGGTCTAGCGTCGTTGTGTAAAGTCATCTCCCTGCCCTTGTCCCGTGTTATTTGGGGTCGGCGCAACACGTTTTTTTCTTCCACTCTGCCCTGTCACTCGTCATGCTATCACTAACTTCCTTTTCTTTCATATCAATCTTCACACAATATATCCATCTTTTCTTTGGTCTCCCTCTTCATCTCGTCTTTGTGTAAAGTGTTTAGTTTATATAGTTGAATTTCGCTTTTGGTGGAGGTGTTGTAGATTTGTGTAACGCGTTGGATAACTGTATGATGATAGCGGTGGCTTGATACTAACTATTAACGTTTCGGGTAATACCTAAAATGCATAATTTTGAGCGGTGCTTTCAACGTTGCTGTCCTATTTTCAATTCAAATATTTGTATACTTACAGATACTTCTTTCAGATTACACACACCCTGTGTTGTAAGGAAGTTCACATGATTGTAAACTCACTCAGATACAGGAGTAATTCCTAGTGTGGCAACGTTTTTTTTTTAATCACATATATAAAAGAAGTCTTTTTTTTGGTAGGTATTCTACTTACCTATATACAATATCAAGTAAAACCAATCACTTTCTATCAAAAGGCCGAGTGTCCATCCCGTTCTGTAATCTAGCCATGTCCAGTTTGCGACAAGCGACACCTTGCTTGTAGGTAGCGGTATTCAAGGAATTTTAACTGATACCAGAGTGCGTGACCCAAGCGGTAAATACCTAGTAAATACCTACTTGGTAAATACTTATACCTTAATACCGTGGTTTTTACCTAAACGGGCGAGGAGTATTAATAATAGCGGTAAATTATATTTAGATATAAAGATATTTAGTTAAACTGCCGGTGTAGCTGGAGATGGCGAGATAGCTACTGCGGGGATACTGACATAACAGTTTAAGTGCTAAACAGTATACC
This sequence comes from Mythimna vitellina, assembly GCA_949316375.1. Classification (NCBI taxonomy): domain Eukaryota; kingdom Metazoa; phylum Arthropoda; class Insecta; order Lepidoptera; family Noctuidae; genus Mythimna; species Mythimna vitellina. Next base: position 3,169,390 of record OX438694.1, on the reverse strand, counting down.
TACTTACTTATCGGAGTGGGTAGGCTGCCTGTACCTAAAGGGCCTATTACACTACGCGTTATTCAGACAGTCTTAGTCTATATAGCGTCACACAAGAAAGAGAGCAACTTACGCCAATGTCGTGTAATGGAATGAAACAGAACAATGAACAATAAATAAGATACAATTAATTGTCAATGCAATTTATTCAAGAGCAATTTACATTGTATTTGAAATTAAATAAAACTTAACATTCATTAAAATTATAAATACAATTAATTATAAAATAAAATTTAATAACATTACAATTACTTACTACATTCTAACACAACTCAGATTCACATTAATTTAATCTTTTATCGTCATCATCATCTTCATCATTTCAACAGAAGGATCTTGTTTTTATATAGGCTTCCCTAAATGTCGCTACAATGACCGGGCCTGTGCGTCCCTCTTCCATCGGATTCTTGTGACCGGCCATCGCACTGATTTTTTGGAGGCCTACCAACACTTAACTACGTGTTCCATCCACTTTCGGCCCATCGTCCATCCGTTCTGCGAGCTAAGCCCAGCCCGCTGCCACTAAAGTTTGGCGATTCTTCGGGCAATGTCGGTCATTTTGATTCTCCTGCGGATATCATCATTCCTGATTCAACATAGACATATAACAAAACAAATTAATCACAAAGATGTGAACCACACAGTTATGCGGACCTTCACAATAATATTCACAGAACATGCAATTAATAAAACAAACAACTGGGTTAAACACGTAATTAACCGCAGAATCGTAGATACAACGATTTTCCTTATTAATATAAATATTAGTTTATTAATTATTAACTAATTAGCTAAAGTTAACCTTGCTTGGAGTTCCGGACGCCGGTCGATCGGTAGTAACCTTATTCGCGGGTTGCTGTTGAATATTCATATTTTATTACATTTCTTTTTAAGTTATTAACCTAATTTTCAATGTTAATTAACCTCTAAATTTTTAAGTGATAGTTGAGGCTGAGGATTTTAAATAATACGTAGAAATGTAGAGATTATTCAAATGCGTGGGAGTCGATTCGTAATTCCGGCTGGTTTTACGGTAGAACTCTGACGTTCTGGTACTGTCATTTCTAGGATCCAAGATGGTAACGAGTACCTAAAGTTCCATGCGTGTCTCTATCAGCCGAATCTACGTGTGGCGTTAACACCTCACACGCCACTACGGAAGACTATATGATACATAATAATAGGACATAGGATACCTACTTCTTATCCTAAGAAAATGGTTTCCTTTTAACAATTTTTTATTTCCACGCGGGCGAATCCATTGACAGCAGCTAGTAATTTAAAAACTAAACAAATATAAGAAAGAAAGAAAGAAATAAGAATATTTTATTTGACACACTGTGTAGAAACACTCCTGCGCCAAATACGTCCAGTTCAGCAAAAATGCTAGACGTAGTAGATGCCTGACTTAGCAGCTGCTTACAAATCGTCGTCTTCCTGCCCTTGTCCCGTGTTATTTGGTTCTCCTATTCTGTCCTGTCATCCGCCACGTTATCACGTTTCTGTCATATCATTCCTCACACAATCCACCCATATTTTCTTTCCCGGCTCTCCCTCCCCATCAATTCACATGCGTACCCAATAACTCCTTTACTTTTACTAGCTTAGAAATCATGTGCCGAAAATAATATAATTAATAGTCAATTTATAGAAACAGGTGCAGACTTATTAATGATATTAACATGTATTTAAAACCTATCAAAATAATGAATCAGGTTTTAATAGTTTATTTAATTAATAATAAATATAAAGAAAGTGCGCTAAGCTAAGCTTAGATTCCTCGACTTGTTTTAACAGACCTTGAAATAAAAATATCATAAATATTATAACCTGTTTATTTTATTACCTGGGCCTAGAATTTTCAAGTCTGGTAATACTACAATTCGTAATACTACCGTTTACACACTTAACACCGTTATAAACACATAAAGATATATTTTTTATGTACGAATAATGTTTTATATGTTAGGCAGGTTCGCGTCTGACCACTATCTCACTTAATGTTAAGCGAAGATGCGGTGACCGGTAAAAGAGTTTTTTTTTTTTTCATATAAACTAGTGCTTGACTGCGATCCCACCTGATGGTAAGAAGAGATACAAGCATTGATGGTGAGGCGCACTAGTTTATTAGGAGCCTATTCACTCTAGCCTTGAAGACACCTAAAGTATAGTTGGACAGGAAGACCGCAGCAGGCAAATTGTTCCAGTCCTTTGATGACCTCTTTGGATTTGAAGATTCTCTCTGGAATTGAAGACTCAGACCCGGTTTGTATCTTTTTGACAGTTCAAAAAGATATAAACCGGGTCTGAGTCTTCAAAAAACTGCTCAGGATTCATTTTTTATTAAGTATTTCAAAGACTAACTTATCTAAAATCCTAAAAAGAAAGATTTTTTTCAAATCTGTTCAGCATTAAGTTAGAAACCTTACAAATCTGGTAGAAGTGAAAACTGTCAAGTAACAGAATAAGGATGTACACACTGAAATGTGACGTCACAGCGATTAGTTCTACACGTAGAAAAGACATAGAAAGATGTTCTGTATCTCGCCCCAACTCATTCTCATACCATTATTTGAATTGGTAATTGTTGCTTCATACGCACCTTTAGGTCTTCTTCAAAAAACTGTTTTTTACGCCATCTCTGTGCTGAGCGCTAACTTTAAAGATTACGTTAAAAACAGTTTTTTTGAAGAATTTCGTTTAGTGACGGTATTGGATTAAAGGTGCGATTAATAACCAATTTTAAAGCACAACCTCCTGCCCTTGTCCCATCTTATTTGGGGTCGGCGCAACACGTTCTTTTCTTCCATTCTATCCTGTCAACCGTCATACTATCACTAACTTCCTTTTCTTTCATATCACTGTTCACACAATCCATCCATCTTTTCTTTGGCCTCCATCTCCCTCTCCACCCATCCACATGTATACTCATAACTCTTTTAGTAACATGTGTTTCATCTCTCCTCTTTACATGACCATATCAAGACAAACGCTTTTCCCTATAAACTTACTACCCATAAACACGGCAGAAATTAATTCCCATAAACAGCTCAAATCAATAATTCTAAACAAGAGAATATTTCTCAAAACCAGTCAGTTTAGGTCGCATGTGAGTTTCCCCGGTGTCAAAGTGCAGGCGCGAGTGGAAAGCGCATTTCGCTGCGTCTGCGCACCGCAAGGTTGAACGATACCTTTTTTGAATGATTTATGCTGTTTTTTTTTAATTTACGCCTTTTATTTGTTCCGGTTTCATTAAGTTCTTTTATAGTATCGGAAGTACTTGTGAATATGTAGTACGTATGCACCTTGATTGTGAATTGTTGGTAATTGTTTTTTTCTTGGTAGTGGTTGAGGATAATAACGTTATACGTAGATCCTTCTATGTGTTTAATTATTTAACTGTTTCTATTAAGAAGAACACCTATTATGGAAAGCAGTGGTGGCCGAGTGGTAACGACCCCAACTTACGAGTTGTAGGTTGCGGGTTCAAACCCAGCTAGGCGCATTACTGTGTAATTTATTTCATCACCACTGCTCTCAAAACGGCCAAGGAAAACATCATGAGGAAACCGGCATGTCCTAGAACGCAAACTTTAAAGACATGTGACATGCACCAACCCGCACTGGGCCCTCGTGGTGTATTACGGCCCATTCCCTCTCCTGGAGAGGCCTAAGTACCAACACAATACTACAGATAGATAGTCACAGTGAAATTATTAAATTATTTGTGCATTGAAAAATTTCGTTTCATTATGCCCTTCATTAAAACCAGCGTGTAGACCACATATCGCGGTATACACTATAAAAAAAAAAGATCAAAATAAAGTACGCATTCACTTAATTGTGTGCCCACTCTCCTCAGCCACAAGCGTCATGTTTACGAAACCCTCTAGGTCTTACGATAACATTGTAAGGACGTGCTAAAAGTATCCCCCACATGTAAACGTTGTCTCGTTATGATGCATCATGTGTGTTTGCGCTGCGCTTGCGCATCGTGACGTGTTCCAATATATGTTTTTGTGGGAACCCATGGAAAATTTATGAGAGTGTTTTAATCTGTGAATTTTTTGGTGTAATTAAAATTGGGGGATTTTTTATTTAACATAAAGTAGAACAAAATAAATAACAAAAAACACTCAACTAATTAAAACTACATGCATATACACAACTCCTACCTAAAATATGGTTTCAAAAAATTCCTCCGCATCGCTGTCGACTGGAAGTGTGCCCAAAAAACTGGCAGCATTGCCACGTTACATGGCAAATTGGGGAATTGATACCTATGTCAAAATTTCCACCAAAGGAGGAGGATGTTTTTACTCAAAGGTTGGCTGGTAGAGAATGCACTGTTGCATTAAACTTGCCTATGTACCACTACCGCATATGAATTTTAAAATAATAATAAATATTGGTTATCCTCTCTTATCCTAAAACAAAGTCCCCCACTGCGTCCGTCTGTTTGCGATAAACTCAAAAACTACTGAACGGATTTCTATGTGGTTTTCACCTATTGACTTCTTCTTCTATTGACTGAGTGATTTATTAGGAAGGTTTTGATGTGTAACAAATGCATATTATAATAGAGAAAAGCCGGTAATTTCAAAGATTTGTAACACCCATGCGAAGTGGGGTCGGTCGCTAATCTATACTATGTTACTTTAATTACTATAATATATAAAGTAAAGATTTTTTTTAAATTGATATAAACCAGTGCTTGCTGCAGTACCACCTGATGGCAAGCAGTGATGCAATCATTGATAGTGAGGCGCACTAGTTTATTAAGAGCCTATTCACTCTAGCCTTGAATACATCTAAATTATAGTTGGACGGGAAGACCGCAGCAGGCAAATTTTCCTGTCCTTCGATGTAGATCTGTATTTTCGTTTGTAATGAATAAAATAAAAAAAAACTATTGACCCAATTTTATCACCAGTAAAATGCTACTTTATCACTGAGTGACATGGGCTATTTTCTACTTTTACACAAGCGAAGCAGCGGACAGAAGCTAGTTATTTATAATTTCAAAAGATTTTCAAGTCCTATTCTGAATGTAGAAACAATGTAAAAACAACAAGACATATTCATTTCCTTTGTCAACACATCTAACAAACGCCGACACCTCACACACAGAAGCTTGCAAATAAACAAATAATGTTAACTAAAAATTCTCTCTGAACAAAAGCACGTAAAACATCAACAAACAACTTTTCCCTGCAATGCCAATATTAAATACAAACGGATAGATTTCTAAATTCTGCACGGAACACAGGTTTCAGAAGAGCAAATACGGACTGAGATACAGACAAACACAGAAATGATTGGCACAAGTAAGAGGAAACAGTTTGAGAGATGGGTGTTGGAAGTTGTAAGCATCATTCGGAGTTAGGCTTTATTGCGCAAGAATAATATTAGTCTTGCTTCTTTCTGTGAAGCAGGCGGCGGGAGTCGCAGGGCGATCCCTGGCTACCTCTGGCGTAGGCTGGCAGGCAGACGAGCAGCAATGGGCTCGCTGTCCGGCCGACGGGTAAAGCCGGGTCATCAAAAGTCAAAGTGCTTTATTTGCCAGAAACATGGTAATGAGGATGTTGACTACAGTAATAAGTTCTACATCTTACACCAGTGATTGGTATACAAATATTAGGCAGTATATGACATTCGACAGCGCGTAGTGTCCTACGCGCGCCTTAGAAAGATGTCCGCAAAACCATAGGGCCGCTACCCGCTAGGGCCAAGGGAATTTTTGAAAGAGATACCGTGGTCCTGGAACACAGTTGGGTTTAGTCAGTACAAGTCTGACACGCCCTCTCGCTACGCCATAGAACGGGAGAAGATATTAGATGATATCCTATATAAAAAAAAAAAAAAACAAACGGGTAATATTAGTTCAACGAAATAATAAAGAATAAATCCTAAAGACGATAACAGTCTTAAGCATACGGGCTGCAGGATTGCTCCGGAGAATCTCCGTAGACCAGGAAACAAAATCCTAAAAAAGGGTAACTGAAAGAACGGGTAGGTTTTAGTCAGTAAAAGACTGACAATACCTCTTGCTCCGAGGAGGCAGAAGAAGTTATTTGACTTCCCACCTAAAAAAGCTTACCATAAACGCTTTCAACTCAAAGCTTGCACACAACAAACACAAACAAACATACAGACACGTAAACAGTCAGGAGTGTGAATGCGAAAGTAAATCGTGGTACAAAACTGAACGTTTGTCTACAACACGCATACGCCATTCTCCTAGCTGCAGCCATGTTGATGTTTGACCAGCAAAATAAATCGCAAGACGCAACTCCACGATTCTTTCAACAAACCTTTTACCTGTGCCAAATTAGGCAGGCTTTATGGAGTTCCCAGTAATGTAATTAGTAAAAACCTTTGAGGCAGTTAAAAGCCTACCTATTTTAAGACTAGAATTTAGAAGAGTTGCTAATGGTATTGAAGTGGACGCCTTATACATACAGGAATGCGTTAACAGCTTTGGTTGATAAAATAAATTATGCAGTGGAACATTGTAGACAGTCTTGCTATGTTTTTGCAAAATTTTACTTTTTTAAGCTCTCTAAGTTCGAAAAGAAGAATTGCCAAGTCTGCGGAATTTTTCGCAATGTTGTCGTGGCCCTGGAACGCAAATGGCAACACAGGTGGGTTTTAGCCTTTCGAAAACCGTAATTAGAGACACAATAGAAAGACAATGAGAGAAAGAACGCTTGCGTTCGTTTGGGGTTTAATGAATATCGGTAAAAATTGAGAGTGTAATGAGTTGATCTATGATTTTAAATTTAAAAAATAGCCCGAAATGAGTTTGAGTCTTCACTACTTTCTTCAAAGAAGTCCAAAATCTCCGCACAAATGCGGCCATTATTCAAAAACTTAATACAAAAACCACATCTCGAGTCGCAAGATTTTGATCTTCCAAATGGCCAGTCCTACAAATAAGCTCAAGTAATTATGTACATAAATGGATACAATAGGTAATGTCGTTGCTTATAAATGGCGTATAACATTTATCGATCGATTGATGGTAACATTTGCCGTTGACGGCCGAAGACCACATCGGCAGATCGGGCTGCCTTTAAAGGCAGATACGGTGTTTGTGCCCGTTTTCTATCACTGCCCTATATTCTGATTTGGAAAGTTTTATGGTGAGATAGGTCGGGAAAAGGAAAAGTGGATTTAAAATAGCTGTCTTTATGCAGATCATTTTTAGCAGGTTTGGTTTCGACTTTCGATTCACGTTCGCGCCATTATTTTTTTACGTAATATATAGTGCTTGACTACGATCCTACCTGGTGGTAAGCAGTGATGCAATCGTTGATGGTGAGGCGCACTAGTTTATTAGGAGCCTATTCACTCTAGCCTTGAAGACACCTGAGTTATAATATCGGACAGGAAGACCGCCGAAAGTAATTTTGGTTTCTTCGCTGTCAAAGACTACAAACTATTTTTTAATCTTTCTTTTTTTTTCATCAGATGAGTTGACCGCACAAGTATCACATAGAACATCTTAAACTGACAAATCTAAACCAAATGTATCGACGTTAGTATAAGAGAAACCTGTGTAAATCTTATCTTCATGCCTTTAGGCAAGCGGTGAACTTCACAACTCTTCAAGATTGTCACAATTACTCCCATCGGACTTAATAAAGTCAATGAGAGAAATTTTTGCTATATTGTATCGCCTCTGGCTAAATCGATAAACGTAAAAGTCGTTCACGCTTTCATTCCTTAAGTGGGAGGAGTGGTGGAAGGAAAAAATATGATGTCATACCTTTTTTGAAGAATTCGGAAAAAAAACGTAAGTAGTTTAATTGGTATTTTTTTAAATAAAAAAAGTCATTTATGCAACGACCTCTTACGTAATATTATTGCTGGCTCAATACGTTTCTGTCAAAAGCCATCTTAAAAAAAAACTAATTATATTATGGCGGACGCATTACGCGGGAAGGCAAACAGCTGATGTATTTTTGTGCAATAATAAAAATTTAATTTATAGTTCTACTATTGTAAACAGATAGTAGAGTAGTTATAGAACCTGATTTGCATCTAGGACCTTGAATATACCGTCAAATAAATCCAAAACCAGAACGACGACATTACGCTGTATTGCGAAACTGCTTCATACTTGCGGAATCAAACATCATAATTCTATATGTAACCCGTAATTATATAGTCATAAGGTTGATTTTTGAGTGACTTCGTGCTAAATAGTGTTGACAAGAATTACCGTTTTATCGATTTGCAAAATATTTCGATTAGTCTAATTTATTGGAAGACTATCTCGTTTTGACGTAACCGTCTAGAAGTTTCATCGGTTTGTTTATTGTGATAAAGTACAGAATTATGCTAACGACTCCGATTTGTTTCTGCCGCATTGTTGTAACGTCATTATAAATGTATCTGTGAGTTTGTGAATAAATGTTGAATATGTTGACCTTAACGGAGATAGGTTGCGCTTGCGCAGGTAAGGTTAAGTATGGCAAGAAGGATCCATGAAGCATCTCTCGTTGTTTGAAATAACTTGGATACTCCACATTTAATTAGAGATATAACTTATCTTATATATTCCTAAAACGATAAACCTTATTATGAGCCGTAACTATAACCGGCACACTAATTGTCGGTTTATTCTTTGTTAGTCATTATTGTGTCCTACTTCTGGGTAAATGGTTCACCATTCTCTTTCCTGACCTATCTGTTTTGGGTGATCTTCAAGATTTCTGGTTAAGTTTGCCTCGCGAACATGATCGTCACACCGCGATCTTCGCCCATTCGTCTGGATGTATTCGCACGGCATGGCCAGCCCTCTAATTAATCCTGGCTGTTTCATCCTTAACATCTGCTGCTACTTGAGTTATGGATGGATGCAGGGGGGTGTCATTAACGCGACCTATTCGATTAACACTGACAAATCTTGATTGGGTTTTTATTGTTCAGTAAGCCAGCCGTATCAAATTATATTACTAGGAATTATCAAACTAAACCACAAAAAAAAAAAAATGCTGATTTTCTAATCACACATTGCCATCGAGTTCCGCATTCATTAAACGAAAGTAGAAATTCCGATGACATTCAGTTTAATAAACCATTGATAAATAGCTAAAATAAAAACTTAATTAGCAATAACGTTAACAAATTAAACTAATTAATTAACTACTAATGCGTTTTTACTTGATTATTGACGTTTTTAATAAAATAAACACTCACATTAAACATAAAGAAAACGTAGCGATGTTTTAGATCATTATCGTTATGTCGAAATATTTGTAAACGATATCGGTAAACCGATATCAGCAATCACCGGTCACGATATCGACTGTCCCGGGCTCAACGAGAAAGCCGCACTATTGTCATAAAGTGGGACACGATGAGCGCTAAGTATCAGATAAAGCGACCGATCAATTCGACTAATTGCCTATCGAAGTATCGACCACTGACGAAAATCATCGACGTCCATTGATACAGCTCAACAGTTAACGATCCCGATTTATAATGTGTAGTTATAAATATTCATTCGATTTTTAAAACACAACGGATTCGACTATTAATTTAAATGGGTTCTCGATTTAAAATCAAAACAGTGACAGACGCGTAGACGAGCTCATTTTTCGAACTACACGAAATGGATTCTCTTTTTAAAATCTCGTTCTTTTATTGAGGACCATTACCTGACATAAGTTTTTTTTTTGGGTAGATGAATAAAAAATCGATTGTAAATTCGAAGGGCATTACAGTACATGACCTGTCAACGTGCTGCGAGATACGTGACTAGTGTTGCGAAAACATATCGATATTCAGTCGACGGTGTACGCAATATGGAATTTCTCAGAATTTATGAGTAGCGGTTTTACAAGTGGATTTTATTGCTACTAATAAACCTGTATTTTTAAGATGGTGACATATAAAATAAGACTAGCAACAATATTTTACAATATACGAAATAAACTGTGAATTGATCGAAAAATCATAAGATGCGTGTTATTTGAAAATTGGTATACAGTTAATTCTTGTCTTTTCCTTACTGCATCGGGTCGCGACCTCTATAAGCATTAAAACCTTATCTTTAGAGAAGGGAAACCATCTTTTTCTGTTCGAAAACCCACGAGAGGTGAAGATTACTGCTATTGACAAGGGATAGGTGTGATTTTAACATTTATCATTACCGTAAAGATTACTTTTTCTAACATTTGTTATTTTCTAACTTCACAACACAATCGTGGTATACAGCGTACCTACACGTAATCTGGCATTGATATGATGTTTATTATAAAATATATGGACAATAAATATAGAAAAGTGAATAATCAACATGCTTATCATACCAATAGTCATAGTTTCATTATTAACGACTTATTAGCATAATCAAGCAATTAACTCAGAAATAACTTATAAAAACTTATCACAGATAAAAAATCTCGTAAACAGTGCTAAATTTGACAGTTCGATTTTCCCGTGCACAATAGAATTTAACGGTTTTTACCAGTTCTAGCCATGTCGGACTGTGTAAATTCCTCTTATTTGTGTCCGCAGTATGTAGGCCAATTTGTTACTTTTTTCCACAGCGACAGGTTTTGAAATGTATTTGTATAAAAAGAACTGGCGCCGACACCGTTGTGTTAATCTGTGATACGTTATTTGCGATTTTTATCGATGTTTCCGTTGATGAGTTACGGCTCTATTTCTTTTTTGATATGGCGTTAGTTTGAGATATTGCGTACATATATTTGATGTTTATTGCAATTAAATTACAATACGAATCAATTTAGCCACCATTTTTATCTTCATGGGGGTCTGAATTGTTTGATACAGTTATCATTTATGTTGAAATTTAGATTTTTTATGGCTTATAGGGAGGTCGCTCGGGGGCACTATTTATTTAACTATAAAGAAATCTTTGCTGAATTGATCCGAATCAAATGACTTGCTTTCAATTAACACTTTGATTTGTTGTTTTTATTGCTAATAGTTTCGTTAAACTTTAAAATGCAGTTAGACTAGATGAATGGGCGTCATTCCAGTTATTCTTTTTTTTTTCTTTTTTTTTCTTTTTCTTTGGTAATCTGTAAAATAATCTGATCTTTTATCTTTATTACTAAAAGTGGTTTTGTTGATACGCCGTTATTGGTCAAAACATAACAATTTTTAATTTAAATATAATATAACATATAATTCATCATGTCAAGTTATATGTCATACTTGATCAAAAGCAATACCGCCGGCTCAAATTACTCGCACAGTAAACTCTTAACCCTTAAAAGGACATATCACTACCGAAATCCATGACCTACACCTTTATCAGGACCGACCACCGTATCGGTACGACAAAAAATTAAAAAAATGCCAATAATTAATGAACTCAAGCTATGAAAAAGGAGTGTATCTTAACAACCAAGTGACACATACGGTAATTAAACAATAAATAATGACACGGTATCCTTGTTTTATAAAAAAAAAACATTTCCGCAGAGTATCGAGTGCCATATCGAGATCGAGTTACCTTGCGCATGCGCATATCGATACTTGTAGAGACAAGCTGGCCTCATGTTGTGGTAAAAACGAAATATGATAAGTGGGTTTGTGAGACAAAGGTCGGGATTTTAATATGTTGAGCCTTTGATGGAATATCGTTAATCAAGTCGACGTCTGATGATTGGCACTTGTTTTTTGTTTTTATTAAAAAAATCATCAAGTCATTGGAGAGAGGAGAGAAACCCACCTGTGTTCCTTCAGTTGCTTTTTGCATTCCAGGACCACAGTTACTCTTTCGAATAATATCGCAATGATAGTAATAATTAGCCCTTGGATTTTAAATTTGGTTCAGTTATTCGTTAACGCAGAAAGATTCACCAGTCTAGGGATGGTTGGTGACGAAATGAAAGTCGAAGACAGAAATACATATTCTATTAATTCCCCACACCCATACATAGATATTCATGAGAACTTCCGAGAGCTATTAACATTGATGTGTCATCGAATGTTACCACAAGCAAGTTTTCTCCCCTTTATGGAGGAAAATGACATGATATCCCGACGGATATTGGAATACTCACTTTATAAAATAGAAATGGAACCAGAATTCTAATATGGTCATATCGAGTTAAGACTAAAAGGTACAAATAAAAGAAACATACACTCTTATCATAATTCCAATCTCAATACCACTTCCTCACAACCTGTTATCACCAGCAAAGCAAAGAGAAATGCATACAATTTTATCTCCTTTACCAGTTTCCTCAAATCAAGACCATATTTACTGGCAAGATGGTCAATAAGTTGCTCATAATCAGGCATGATTCGCATTCGAAGTAAGTAAGGAACTTGTAGATAAAATGCTAATATTTATTCCTCCAACCTGATCATATCGTAAAGCGGAAACAGGATTTTATCAATGTTTTCTAATCGTTCATTAACTTAGCATGTGGAACAGGGCTGAGACTTGCAACTAAGCATGAGCAGCACCAAATAAATCACATGCAAATGTATGATTGACCCTGTCAAAAGCTTTCTACAAAACCAAATTGTTGGTGAAGTGACAGCATAGACAATTTAAAAGATAGAGTCCTTCAAATAATGGTAGAGAGAAGATTTTAAACGCATTTATAACCCTATTGTTCATTGAGATAATTTGTCAATCAATTAATTTCTTTTAAGCTATGTGGTCTTGCTACCTGGTCCTAGGAAACTTCCTTGTGACACCCCATAGGTCTGGGATTTAAGGTGAAATTTTATTTATAAATCGGCAAGTAATATTTTACTTTCTGGCAGCCCTTGCTTATTAACATGTAGAGAACATGCTTAGAGATTAGATAGATCTTAGCTGATACATGCATTACCATAAGTAAACAATTACGTGTGCTCATTTATAAATAACTTACTTATTAATATATTTTATTAGGTTGTGCTTGCAGGAAGCATAGACTGAAATAGTTATGAATATAAATGTGAATGGATGGAGAGGTAGAGGGAAGCTAAAGAAAAGAGGGATGGAAAGGGATGACTAATGAGACGATGACCCAAAGAGAGCTTTGTAAAAAGGTATTATGTTACTCCATCCTCAAGAAATATGAAACAAGGATGGGAAGATGATTGGGCTGCTGGATGGTTCAAAGAGACAACTGAAGGAACACTCTTGCTCCACCAAGAGTAAGAAAAGTTATTTGATAATTTCCCAACCCAAAACACATCTAGGACAGGAAGGTGATGTGATGAGGTTACACATGCAGGAAGGCGGCATGCGCAAACGCAGGATCTCATGATGAACACATGAATAATGATTTACAAAATGCGGATAATAAGATGGATTAAGACTGACTACGCATACTTATTGATTCTAGTCATTGTCATGTGGTTAGATAAATAGATCTTTAATATACATCTCATAAATAACAAGAAACACGTAGCTGAGATTTATTTGTGTCTTTATGTAACGAGGTGAGCTGCATTAAGTAAGTATAGTGGGTAGGAAGGAAGGGTAGGTATATACCTGTAGGAAGGAGGGGAACCCTCCCCCCTTCTGTGTGTACCTCCCCCCCTCTAGGAGTATCAGTAATATTTTTTATTGTCACATTATCGTTTTCTAACAAATCTTTCCCAACTGTACTGAGTTCGGCTTTCAGTCTAAGTCTAGATGGATACTAGTATTTAAGGTAAACTCCATTACCTAGTTATTGGATAACACAATACCCTCGGTTGTTAGATATTTGGACTTCTGTTTACCTAAAGACTAAATTAAAGATTACAAATGACAGCTAGACTGGAAGTAATCGCTTTTTGTTTTAAGTTTGAGAAATCATCAAATACTTTCTCCTATCGTTGGTGGACCTAAAGAGACTATCAAACTTACTGACTAAAATCTACACATGTTTCCTCGGTTGCCCCTTGCGTCCCAGAACTGCGGTGACTCTTTCGAACTACCCTGCAGCTTCAATGCAACGGTGTAACTTGCTTTACGAGATATGCAGGGTTAGCGTTAGTATTTTATCGAAACAACCGACAATTAAGTAGACATTTGTAAGTAAAAGAACATATCGTAAAAAATCATAGCTAGAGTGAATAGGCTCTTAATAAACCAGTGCGCCTGACCATCAATGATTGCATCTCCGCTTATCATCAGGTGGGATCGCAGTCAAGCACTGGTTTATATGAATAAAAAAAAAAAAAAAAAAAACATCGGTATTTGTCGTAATTGCGTTGCAATTCGGAACATACGCGCAGGTGGGCGGGAAACATCACGTGCCGACCAACCTCGTGTGTGCATCCAAAATATTAGACGAACCTGTAAAGTTTAACACAACAAACTTAATTTAAACCTTATTTTCGAGTGTAAAGGTAGAAATTTCAATGGGCTTTTTAGATACAGACCTATCACTTTTAGAGTTTCGGAGTTAGCATTGCAAATGCGTTTAAATTGACTAGATAATGCGGTTTCCGTGTAATAAACTGTAAAAGCTTGACAAATAGTGTTCAAGGCGATATAATCTTCATTATATAGGCAGACAGTGGAGACACGAGGCCAAGAGACATTTTATTTGCATGACTTATCAATAGATTAGGTTTTTTGGTAGTTTTACTTAGAAAATTGGGGCCGTCAAGGTTGATGACTAATGTATCGATGTAACAAGGATCAGAATTCAAATGATTCAATCGATTTATGAGATATATATTTTAAAGTATTTTGTTGAAACGGAGTTCCCGTTAGGCTTTGAAAAAGCTAGCTAAGTCGCAGTTTCCAAAAAAATACATTTTGACTCAGTTAACGTAATTTTTATTTCAAAACATCTAACATGAAAAATTCAAGTGGTAAATGAATAATTACATAAAAAATTAACAGCACCATTCAACGTTTAATTAGAGTCAACATTTGCTGAAGACAGCTGACTAAACATAACATCTTTGGTGAAAAAACATATCTTAAAAACTCGCATCAGACGCTACTTCAGCTAAATTGTCCTAAAATCTTTCAAAAACACGTGCCTTCAACCTGGGTCTAGGCACCTAAGAAAAAATATACTGTGGATAATTTTATGCAAATTATATTTATTTAAACTTTATGTACAGTAGTGGTACATAGGCGGACTTAATACAGCAAGGCTTTCTCTACCAGTCTACATTTACATTAAATATACTACACTGTGGTAGGTGTGCACCATAAATAAATAGATATTTAATGATGAAAGAAATAGAATGAAGTACCATTAATAATAAAATATGTACATATATATGCTAAAATAATAAACGAAAGGTGGTTATACATAGATTAGACATGATAAGGTGTCTCACAGACGACACGTGCGTCAACATGCGACAATTTGAATTCCCGTAATATCGATAAACTAATTGCTTTGTGATTCACAATGACAGGTCTACCTACTAATACATATTTCTAGTCATATATATTGTTTTTTTGTTTGGTAAATTTCCACACATAAATAAAATTAGCGAGATAATATCAGACTATCAGTTATTATGAGATAATAAGTTTGTCGTGGGTGCAGGCTAAGGAAAAACCTAATTTATGTGTGGGTGTTAGTAATGCAATCATATATTCTACAATCCATACGTGTATATCGAGCGATGTAATTTATGATCACGTTGGATAAGTGTTTAGATGTATGTAGGAAATCGCACGGAAGAAAACGTGAGACATGCAAATGTGTAGAGCGCCTAACGTTGTATTGCCAGACCCGAAAAATATAGGCCAGTGGGTACACAATCGCTTTCATTGCTTGATGAATTGTAAACAAGTTTTTTACGATTATACACATGATTTATTATTTCAAATTGGCGGTTTCTGAAGCCACTATTGCGCCGATGAAACACAGATTTATGTGTATAATAAAGACATCTACGGAAGCCTGTCATTACAGTCTTGTTTCGAGTATGATGCCGATAATAGGAGCTGAAATTAGAGGTATGTAAGTACTGATTTGCGAGGTAGTATACATTGCAATCGGATTACGAAGTAGCAAGGAAGTGATATCTTATTGGCAATAAGATAAGACGTATATCTTTATCTGCCTGTCTCTTGAAAGGAGTAAATAAAAGCGAATTTGGTTGGATAAATTAATTGTGATGTGAAATGGCAAGGACCTTCCATCGGATGTTTTGAGAATATTGAAAGTAAAAGTTGGTAATCATCTTGTGTCATTGGATTCGAATTCATATGTGTATCGGCCCATAGCCATTAAAGTGGATATTCTAGCTTCATTCTTTGTTATGTATTTTTTTATTTGTTGTTTGTTTCGCACAGTTTGTTTTGTCAATGCTACAATAAAATTCTCGGCTCCCATTTTACCGAGATCACGCGTTTCAATATTTTTTCATATTTTCCAGTTTTGTAGACACTTGAAATACAAAACTACACCAGTTTTACGTCACAATTTCCACTAGAAATCAATTTGAGAATAATTAAAATAGCTCCTGAACTTCATTCGAAAAAAGCCCGCCAAAAAACTTTCTCGTTAGTATTTGTTTGGTTGTGTGCATGACGGAAATATTTAGGTCATTGTTTTTTGTTACCCACTTGTTCAATTTATTTTTCAGTAAGTTTAATGAGGTCGTCCATTTTGTTACATCTAAATTTCGCAAACTAACCTTCAATATATTTAAAATAGACAAGTTTTCATTTTACCTGCACAATAGATAAAAATTAATCTACTGAATACTCAATTAAGTTCAATTTTTTTTTATGTTCCCTTCATTCTGTTGACCATGACTGACACTTGGCTGAATTGTGTCAATGACAGCTGTCACTTTTATGGAAGATTAACTGGCTACATTAATTATTATGCACATAAATAACTCTGTGAATTTTTATATTGGCAACTGGGTGACCCTTGATAAGAGTTTTGTTTCTGGGCTATCTTTTGAGCCTACCCATAAGACAGATGTTTTTATTAATCGTGGCGATTAATCTTTGGTAGAAAGAGTCTATTGTTGTTATACATAGATGTTAATAACTACACTTTTAAAGTTAAAGCTTATTAGTGGTCTGTCTGTTACACTTAGGTAAGTGTAGGATTCGGCCTTGACTTCACCCACTGTTGGGCTTATGCCTCTGTTTTGTGCAAATCTCCACGTTCCTGTGTACCAGCCTGTTATAATATAAAAGTGCATTGAAATAAATATCATAGATACTAGCCGCTTGAACTTTACTTTGTACTACAATTTACTATGTTATCTGTGGTAATGAATAAAAGGAGTTAGTCTGTGTCAACCACTTCTCATGTTTCATTTATTCCTACCATCCAGGTTATGCTCGCGTTAGCTACAATTTATTTTAAGAATACTTCAATTTACTTTATTTTTATTTTTTATGAATTTTATGAGATGGTTCAGAATAAGCTCAAAATGCAAGTAAACATGATTTTCCGTTCATACGGTATATTTAAAATTCTTCGTTGTTAATCTGGTTGAAGATATTCTTAAAGAATGTTGATGATGTGAGGTCATAATCCAGAGTAAAATAATCAAAATGCTCGTCGCAAACATTTTAGCATAGGCTCTCCAATGTGACCATGTGTTTTTAGGACACGGAGACTTTTTTTTTAAATCCAATTCTGCATTAATATTTTTAACATGTGCCTACATTATATGTTTTACAATAAATATTCAATTCACCCATAGAATCTCTTGTATATAAATGGTTTACAAGACAAAATAACGAGACATTAGAAAAGCATTTACAAGTACAGTTTGCAATTATTTCTCGCTCTTATTTATTAATACAGACGTTGAGAAATGGTTAGAATATGAATAGAGTATACAGCCAATCGCATACCGGTTTGTATTAACGTGTACATGTACCATTTACTGACCATTATAAATGTGCACAATTGACATGAAATAAGTAGCACATCGATTAGCTACTTAGCGATTAATTTATATTTTTTGCTGTCATTTTTTTTGTATTCTTCGGTCGAATGCTTTGATGTCTTAACTAGTTGACTTGATTTGAACGTGTTTTTTACGCGGAAATGTTCAATACATTACACTTTTCAAATGCGACTGTCAGTTTGACAATTCGTCGGGTAAATAGCGAGACATGAATGTGTTGGATTTTTATCTTTTGCAGGTTTAATGTTAAACTAATTGTTCGTTCAATCATTTATGTAATTTGATTGTTAGCTGATAACGCTGCGAAGTTCATGAATCAATCTTAACCGCTCCCATTTCAATACACAGCTTTGTATGTAATAAATTCATTAACTAGTCAGCCTGCACTAATATTGTGTAACATAACTGTACCTAACAAAAACACGACCGCTTCCATTTTAATAAACTCATTGCGCCCGCGCCTGGCTCTAAATTAGACAATCGTACAGAACCGAAGTTTAATTGAAAAAAATATCGGTCAGTGGAGAAAAAAAGACGGAAAAAAGATTTATATTAGGTACGTGACAATCGCATGGTCACCATAGCGACGGTGCGCGTGCGCCACTCGATGCGGCTTTTTGTGAATGAACCGAAGTCCGAAAGCCGACAGGTTCTGTTAGAACAAATTTAACGGGACTTACCTTCTCTTGTAATATTTTTATTATTATTTGTGCTACAAGGTAGATACAAGCTCCCATTCTGAACAGGTGGTAACCTCAAAACTTTGATGATATGTCCATGTGATGTTGTACAGGAAATAATGTGGAATAGGTGTCAGCTCTGCCTTTCAACGGTAAATCGTGTGTGAATAGATTGGTCATGGCTTAATGTCATGCGGCCAAAGCTGCAAGCTGACGAAAAGCTGCATTAAGGCCCTTGATCCCATTTAGTGCCATAAAACAGTAACTTTCTGAAACCTACTCCTCGATAACGGCTGGGCTAATAGATTTGAAAAAAAAATAGGACTAATACTTTTTCAAAATAAAAATAAAAATTAACTACATGATATTTTTTCACTTGTTTTCCCTACTCCTTTCAAACGGCTGTGATGTTTAGAAATATGTTTACACAAAAAAATCGCTGGTTAAGTGTTCTTCAAAATGTACATAGCATATGTAAATCAATCAATATTTCGCAAAGAAAATAGTTTTAAAGATCAGCGGGGCTCTATGAGGGCGCAGGTGGCAGTACGAGGGAACGAAGATCCTCACGCCCTAGCCGCCGTAATTCCGACCCCGACTACCAGCCACGGTAGACGCGGGCTTGCGGACGTCGAGCAATGGGTGACTCGCCGTCCTGCTGTTCGGTAATTAACCGGACCGAGCCCAGTCGTCAACAGCGCGTAGTGATCCACGCGCTCCTCAAAGAGATGTCAGCAGACCGTAGGGGCCCAGTAGGGCCAAGGCCGATGCCCGCTAGCTAGAAAAGGAAACCCGTAGTCCTAGAATGCAAAGGGTAATTGAAGGACACAGGTGTGGTTTTAGTCAGTAAAATCATCATGCCCATACAGTGCGAATATGTCTGCATTTAACTCCAGCCAGATGTTCAAGGGACTATACGCTTTAAAGATCTACCGCTTGAAGCGCTTTCCCACGCTGCATTCAATTCTTATGTTACCTTCGATTCGCCGATCCAATCTTACCTAATCATCATGATAATTCAGTAGCCATTGATTTTACGAAACAATCTTTCCAATAAATTGCCAGTATATATATATCTTATCGTTTCGAAGTGTTGAAAACAAAATGTCGATCGTTTTGTGAAATTATCACAACGTTCGTTATGCAAGAATATTATCATAATTAAAGGATTTATGCGAAATGACGTATCGTAATGTGGTCACGATAAATAAAAAATTATAATATTTTGATTAGTAAATTATAATATTGATTTTTTATTTCTTATGTTGGAGGTCACATGGTATGAGGCATTAATTGTTTTTTTTTTTAAACCTTCAAGTTGTAGAATTGCTGGATAAGCTCAATAAATTTAATTCATTCAATGATTGCCTTTCAGTCAAAGTTTCATTGCCATTGATTTTATTTCCGTTTACATACAAAAAGTATTTAACAAAATTTTAACATAACTAGCCGGCCTGGCAAACGTTTGTCGTCCATATAAATTATCAAAGAAATCCAACGTAACAATTAATTGCAACCAAAATATTAAAATAGTGATTAAAAAATAAGAAGTGGGCGTAGGAGAGTGTACAATACTTTACGACCTATTCGAATATAGGTCTACAAATAGAAAAAAAACATTGAAATCGGTCTAGCCGTTTCGGCGTAGTTCGAGCACAAAAACCATGGAACGAGATATTTACTTTATAGGTATATGTGTATTAGACTAGTTGGTGCCCGTGACTGTCCTCGCTAAACTCGTATAACAGTTTCAAGAACTTTTGTACGAAACCTTATAATATCTTTTTTTTTAATAATAGTAGTCTAAGTTACTCCTTATAACATCAGCTATCTGTGAAAGTACCAGTGAAGATCTCGTCAAAATCGGTCTAGCCGTTTTGGGGATTAACCAAAACAAACAGACAGTACAGAAATTTTAAAAATTGTATTTTTCTTATAGGTATCGAACATACTATTATAATATAGGATTTTCCTGTTACAATTACTTGAATAAGAATTCCCAATAATAACCAGCTCTAAATACAAGAACACTATTTTAAGTTCTACCACGAATTTATGTTAAAATTAAACATTTGAACTGTAAGTTTATCTCGAACGCGGTTAGCGGTTACTGACGCAACCTTTCTCGTAACTTTGTGGTTAACCTGACCTACTGAATGTGATACAAATATTAACCTACTGTGTATTTTTTGTTTACAGGTATGTACTTTGGGTCTGAAGACTGAGTACCTATAAGAATATACGGCGCCATAAGGGTGAGCAAAGAGAATGAAATTATATTCAACTAGTGATTCGCCCCAGCTTCAACCGGATGCAAATCACACTAATATTTTAAAGGCAGTGTATGTGTGTATGTTTGTTACTTCTTTATGATATGGATAAAATTTAACGCACAGGTAGATCATGCCCTGGAATAGCACAAAGGGTAATTATTATCCCAGGATAATTGTCTCTTGGGATGATTTTCTTCATTCACGCGAGAAATACCACTGGCAGGAACTGGGATACAGTGTCTTATTCCAGGACATGTTTTCCCTATGTACCAAGTTTCATCAAAATCTGTTCGAGCGTGTAAAAGTACAAAACATTTGGGATCAGTAATAGATAAACATGAGTACAAAGGAACTGCTTATATCTTCCTTTATAATGGTCTGCGAACACTTGAGACAAGACCGTCTTAGACAGACTTGTTTGCGACTGTTTTAAGACGTCCAGTGTTGCCAACAGTTACACTAACTTACCACTAGAGACAACTTGAAACCACCAGAAAACCAATAAAAAAAAATATTTCACAGACAAATCAGCAAAATTTCCCACTAAAAAGATGTGTGTTGTACGAAATAAATTAAGTAGGCTTAGAGGTTATTAGTTTCCTTTATACTAATAATAAGTTATAAAAATTAACAATCAGTTGATCAAAATATCATTATTAGGGGAACTTAAGTTAGGTAAAACTCTTAGGGCCCGTGCACACCACGTTGTTTAAACGCGATACGCACGCGAGTCAGACGCAGCCTGTACACCTATAATAGGATAAAAACGCGCCCTCGACGCACGTTTCTAAAACACACGTCAACGGCGCGTTTAAAAAATGTTCTGTACACAGGCCCTTGAGTACGTTACTGAGTTAGCGACCCTTTTGGTTCGGGAACTTTAATCCAAAGCGCTAGTGTGAAAGTGAAACCCGGGGCCCTGGGACAAAGGCAAAGAAGAAACAGGAGTGGGTTTTTAGTTAGTAAAAGTCTGACACTATCTCCCGTTACGCCCAAGAGCGGGATTTGTCATAAGATGATTTTCCCACCCAATAAAAAAAAACCGTATTTCTTTACTTTCTTTTTGTTGCCGTTGTATTGTATTTCCTGCATCGAGTTAATTCTATTCTACTCTACGTTCTAACTACTTCATCCTATCTAGTTATAGCTGGCAAACTTACAACACAGCTAGGTCCAGCCGCCCAGTGCCTCGCTACAATGTAACATACTGGTTCTAATATAATCCACATTACACGTAACATCTGTCACATATACTTATCGAACGGCAATATAGATGTTATTGGATTATGTTTAAGTGCTGTTTATGTGAGTTTTTTCTTCGATTTGTCATATCGATAAAAACGATCACTTGTATTTTGTAATCAAGAAACTACAATATTGCGGAGTAGGTGTAATGCAACTATCAACTCGCAATAGAAATTATATGAGCTAGTGTAATGGTCAGTTTATTTTAGTATCTTTTGCTGTGTTCATTTTAAACTTTAAAACTCTTAGAATTAGATGGTATAGTAGCTGAGCGATTGGGTGTTACGCTGCGTAGGTATAGCATAATCAGCCTTTTAATGTTCCCACTGCTGGGACTCAGGCCTCCTCTCTCTAGGAGAGGGGCCGTAATCCAACACGCGGGCCCAGTGCGGGTTGGTGTATGTCACATGTCTTCGAATTTTTGGTTCTAGGACATGCCGGTTTCCTCACGGTGTTTTCTTTCACCATTTTGAGAGCAGTGGTGATTAAATTGCTCTCGTATGCTATGGCTTGAAGACTTAAAATGTTTTATGAACGCGCCTACGATACAGGAACTATACGATTCCTTGCCTAAGAATTACTACTGTACCGTAAAACAAAAGCATGAAAAATAACTCAAAACTAACTAACCGTTGGATAGAACTCTCTCCCAAACTGCGCCACAGCATTCTTATCCCCCCGCTTTTCACATTCAGTCCGTCCTAACCACTTCAGAAGATTGTATTTGACACCTCGCTTAGCCCAAGGTCTGGCTTTTACTTTGGAGGATAAGCATTGCCATACAGCGTGGCAATGCCGCCAGTCTTTTAAACACATAGGTTAATAACGCCATACTTTAGATTGGTTTTTAGTTAGTTTTCATAACCTAGTTAAGGGTTTTTTTTTGTTTTGGTGTTGGTATATAGAAATCTTTGATATATAAATGTAATTTAAATATATTTTTAATATGTAAATATGTAGCAATTGTTTTTTATTTCCTTTAAGAACTGATTCACGGATCATCACGAATTGCTGTAGTAATATTTCCACGAAAACACAATACCAAATTACAATGAAGTGCTTACGATATTTCTCAAAGACGCTGAATCAAGAAACAAACAACTAAATCTTCGCAAATAAATGCGAATTCCTACAAATGTAGCGAAAATTGCCCGCTACAAGTATACCTGTCGACAATGCACAATCATAGGCTAAGGGCACACCGTTGCAGGTACCGCTAGTGTTGTCGCTAAAACTAATACAGTTGGAACTTCGCGGTGGGCTATTATGTCCCGGGATTTATTTGTGGCAAGATGTGCCTTACCGATGTTGCGGATTATTTAACTGTCAGCTTTGGAGGTGCTGATTTGTGTTCCTGTCGGTTTTGCGTTGGTTTAGTAAAGGTAATCAAGATTCTGAGGCAGTTTTGTTAGCAATTTTGTGGTTTTTTTCTGTTGCTAATCGAATAAAGACTTTTAAACCATACATAACTATACTGGTAGAGAATGCCTAAGGCATTAAGTCCGCCTTTGTACTTTATGTTGCATGAAGTTTAATAAATAAATAATAAATAAATAAACTATATTTATAACTTACGGTTACTTAACTATACCTATAATACCTACTAATATTAAAAAAAAACGAAGAGTTAGATTATTTGGTAGAATGCGCTAATCTCAGAAAATACTGGTTCGAATTGAAAAAATATTTTAGTGTTGGTTAGACCATTTATCGAGAAACGCACACAACATCAACAACAGGTAACATCACGCTTCCATCTACAACCCACGGATCTATAACCTAAAACACTGCTGATGCCACGGGGACTACTAGAGAATTTATTATATATTAAATTGTTCTCATAGTTAAACGAGTAAATAAGATACTATTACACAATAATTATTCTAAATCATCTAAACCTAAGTTCAATTCAGTTTGCATTAACACTTAGAACCGCTATAAAACCATCGTTAACGGTATAAATCGTCTAAACAACAACATTTCGTAACAATTACCGCATTTCCCGAGCTCACCAAGCTCTATATCTTCGTAAATCGATAAGATGTCCAACAATATCAGTAAATTGACGTCTATTTATCGATAATATCCGCCGATCGACCGCGGCGCAATAAATTTTGAAGACGGTTAATTCGGAAACATTTAGAGGTCGTTGAGACAGTGTACGCCGGACCTTAGAGCTTGGAACAGGTACTTTTGTACAGTTTTAATGTTATTGCTTCTTGAGATTTTATGTAATGAAGGTGTAACTATCCTAGAATTTACTTAGAAGAAAAGGATGCTAGAGAAATGTATTTGACATTCTTCTATTGTATCGATAATCGCGTGTCCCTTGGATATGTAATGTAAACATTGTTTTTGCGTTTGAAATTTTTAGTTACTCAATTTTCTTTAATTTTAAGATTGGACTTTGATAATATAAATATTTTTTTAATTTGCGTGACAGTGTTGACGAGTGTCTCCGTCATAATGTTTTATTGATGGATTGTCGATGGAAAAAAGAACGTCTCATCTAAGTTTTCAGAGCGATAAAGACAAGTAGATAAATTCAAAGAGTTGAGAATTCACGAATATTCATTCAAAGTCTTCTTACGAATTTTTTTTTTTTTTCAAATATTTTAAGAAATTATTTCATGCGAAACTTATTTTAGATACTTTAAGAAGGAATTAATTAACACCATAATCACCTTTCGATTGGCTAGAACAAAAAAAAGGAATTAATTTATGTTATCCGTGCATCACAATAAAAATACAAATTCTTCCGAACATTGAAATCGATCACAAAATATGCAGACATCTAAAATAATAATCGTTTCACACACGCATCGTACCATTGTCGGTTGTGTATCGGTTAAATCACTCGCTCCGATTGACGACTAGAAAATCGATTCGTTCGTAATCGTATGCAGACATTCCACAACCATGTTTTTATACGGCCTGTTTGAATAAAATTTCTCATTTAATATTCCATATGTGTTATTGAACTGACTTAGCGGAAATGCTATATGTTTTATGCAAGCTTTAATTATAACAGCGGCTTACACTGGGCACCGGTAGTGTCGAAATCCAAATCAGTAAGAAAACGAGAATGTCCGTCGATAAAATATAATGTAATTGCTGATGTTGGTACTCGTAATTTTATGATGTTGGTACTCGCTCGGAATTGGAATTGTGTCTCTGACCTTTTTGAAGTAGTTAATTTCATTTTTTTTTTATGGTATCATGGTATTTCAGTTTTTTATTTGTAAAAAATGCTGTCCTTTTGCTTACATTGCTGGGGAATTCACTAATTCCAAAGTTTAATTATAAAGTATTGGAAACAAAAGTCATATTGACATTGTCGTTACCTACTTTCCTTTGCCTATTTCAAAAAAAAATCTGGGTTTCTTCGCCACAATATTTGTGTTTATGACTTAATTATATGATACGTATATATAAATGATATACACTAATGTATGAATATTATTAGTTGTAAATCGAAAGTCCATCACTGTGTAGATGTGGGAAGTAAAATGCTAAGCTTGTCTATTGACAATATATTATCTGTGGAATACTGTGTGGGCATTAATTGGTCGCCGGCTTACTACAAATTTATTGTTTTTGAAAGTTATTTTGTCCTAAATAGTTAGTTTATTTTGAGGTTAGATTTCCATTTTGATCAACATTTTTGTCTTCTTTATGGCGGGAAATCAAAAACTCTAAGACTTATTTTTATTTTATTTTCAGCTATTGTTTTCTTCTTGTGTCGTTTCATAGTTTACAAGCTGAAAAATGTAGGTACATATTAGCCATTCAAACTTTCATCGCCTATGTTTGGTCTGAACGAATGACCGAATGAATGAATCAATGTTATTCATTAGATGACAATTGAGTACCAACAAGTTGTCCAAAAATACAAGTGCAGGATGTTTATAAAGGTTCTTCACCCAAAACAAAGACAGCCATCGTATTACGAACCGACAGTCATGCCTCATGATATGAAAAAACAGTACGCATAACAATTTTGCATATATTTTCCCAAACGTTACGGTCGTGGACTCTGCATCCATTGTTTTCAAAATACAATAAACAAAACGGCAGTTTATTGTATTTTTTATTGAATCATAAGCCGCAACTTATGTGAGTGCTATGTTAAGTAGCAGCTTATAAGTACACGGGATTACATATATCAAGCTGTAAATATCCAGTCTTAGATGACCTCTAATTTTATGTACAGCTTATAAAAGGCGAGGTCAACGTATACTGGAAATTTACAGCTTGATATGGCGCCTAAATCTAAGGCGTAGGCGCAGATAAATGTGAAAGAAATCTTATGATCCGTTTAATAAATCGTATTTTGATTGGCCAATAGTAATTAGGTGGAGCTGGTAAATCTGTCATTGTTGAACAGTATTGTTATTTATTTATAATGAATTTCTAAACAATATATTAATTTTGAAAGATCGCTATTTACATAGATTAACATATGAAAGAGGCTCCGACGTTTGGTATTTATTTTACGGGCGGTAATATTAAAGATGATGTTGAGATGTTGAGATTTGGATATGTAGACCTACAGGTCGGTATTTTGGAAAATTCATCATCGCCTTTCTTCCCATAGCCGCTTTAAAATACATTGCGTGGTTTAGGCGTTAGCGAATAACTTGGACCAGTGGTGGCCGAGTGGTAACAGCCGCGACTTACGAGTTGTAGGTCGCGAGTTCAAACCCAGACAAGAGCATTACTTTGTGTAATTTATTTCATCACCACTGCTCCCAAAACGGTGAAGGAAAACATCGTGAGGAAACCAGCATGTCCTAGAACCCAAAAATCGAAGACCTGTGACATTCACTAACCCGCACTAGGTCCGCGTGGTGGATTACGGCCCATTCCCTCTTCTCCCAGAGTCCCAGCAGTGGGAAAATTAAAAAAACTGATTATGCTTATGCTGAGACTCTGGCCTCCTCTCTAGGAGAGGGAATAGGCCGTAATCCACCACGTGGGCTCAGTGCGGGTTGGCCAATGTCATGTCTTCGAATTTTTGGTTCTAGGACATACCGGTTTCCTCACGATGTTTTCCTCAACCGTTTTGAGAGCAGTGGTGATGAGATAAATTACACAAAGTATTGCGCCTGGCTGGGTTTGAACTCGCGACCTACAACTCGTAATTCGGGGCCATTACCACTCGACCACCACTGCTCTCTCTCTGTATATATTTTAATCTTTGCATTTACCCAACCAGCGCAAATGCATAGATTAAAATAAAATAATCATAACTTACAACTGCAATTAAATCCCACTCCAGTCAATAACCTAACTTAAAAACTAGTCTGTTTAATTCTTTCCTAAGAAACCATACCACTCCATATTTTTAAATCAGTGAAGAAAATAAAGGAAGCGGCAAGAGTGCGCTCCATAACTGTCGGTACAAAATAGATCATTGATAAAAACAGGCCTCTGATTGGTCGGTATCGGCTCGCTTAATTGTAGAGTGCGCATGCGCCGGCTATGGTATCTAATGCCGATAGTAACGATAAGCTTATGAAATAATACGCTGGAACACGCCGGGAACTTATCCTGCTACTGATGGGGAGGATACCACAGGTTCTTGGTGGAGTTTTGAGTAAGACTTCGGTGAATAAGTTTTAGTTGGATATTATAAAGTTAAATGGAAATTTTAGCACTATTGTCTTTTGGTGACAAAACGTCTATTTTCAGATATTGTAAGTATTAATGCTCTTTTGGTACAAAATGGACATTGTAAGAATCAATTATTTTTTGAAAAATCTCTTTTTAATGAATTGAGGAGAATTGTCATAATTGACTACCGTGAAAAATATTAACTGACAAAGCAGTCAACAGAACAGTATAATATCTTATGTATATATATGAAATGAGAAACTGGCTGACTGACATCAACGCACAGCCAAAACTACTGGGACTAGGAGCGTGTTAAATAACTGTAGATGTGTTTTCGAATACACATCATATTTAGATGACTTAATTGAAGAATTTCTGGCCTGTTGGTCTAGTGTTTAGTGGCCCTGACTGCTATGCCGGAGGTCGTGGGTTCGATTCCCACCCAGGACAAATGTTTGTGTGATGAGCACGATCATTTGTTCTGTGTCTGGGTGTAATTTATCTATAATATGTATATATTTAGAAATATATAAGTATGTTTATCAGTTGTCTAGTACTCATAAAACAAGCTCTGCTTAGCTTGGGACTAGACGGCGTTGTGTAATAGTTGTGGAATATTAGGTAATCCCGGTAATCTTTAGTCAAGAGTGTATAGGTTACTTATAGGTATGCGCGTTTTATCGTCGACCGCATCATCGCTTTCCAACAGGTGAGATGACGGTCAAGCGCGAACCTATCGAGCATAAAAATAAAATATTATTATTAATTAGAAAAAACCCCATTTTTCTTATCACCATAACGATGTAAAACATCACACCATAATCCAGGAAATCGAGAACCAAATGACATCCGTACCAAAAGTAGCGGTTTAAAACATTGTATATGGTAAAACGGTCATTACTGTACAGACAGCCGGGCATGTTCCATGTTGTTTCATTGTAAGTAATCTGCCAATTTGCGATATTACTAGTTGAATGAACATCGACATAGACTTTCTTACTTATGACTAAGCTAGACTACATATTAGTTAATAACTACATTCCTTTGAGCATAATCGCAATTGAGAGATGATGGGGGCCGTATCAATAGATTTCTTGATGTAGGCTGTATTGAAAGGTATACGCAGCTTTTTTATTGTGTTGATGGTAAAATAATAGGCCGAAGTATAAAGGATTATATGGTTTGATAGACAGCTAATAGGATAGGCCTTTTTCTTAATTCCGTCTCATCATGGCATGCTTACAAAACGATTGAAGCTCGCGTCTTCTTCTTTCTTTCTTTGAAAATAGTTGATTTGGGCTTTTCATAGATGCCTAGTAAAAAGATACAAATCTATACGTGGGTTTAAGATTCTTCTACTACAAGCTTATCATAATTTCAGCCGATAGACGTCCACTGCTGTCGCCACAATGAACGGTCCTGTGCGTTTCGCATCCATCGTATTTCCGCAACCTTTACCAGGTCATCGGTCCACCTTGTAGGGGGCCTTCCAACACTGCGTCTTCCGGTACGCGGTCGCCACTCCAGAAACTTTCGGCTCCAACGGCCAACTGTTCTGCGGGCAATGTGCCCTGCCCGTTGCCACTTAAGTTTGGCGATTCTTCGTGCTATGTCGGCAACCTTGGTACTCCCGCGGATATCTTCAATTCTGATTCGATCACACAAGGAAACTCCGAGCATAGCCCTTTCCATTGCCCTTTGGGTGACTTTGAGTCTTCTGATGAGGCATTGTGAACGACCACGTTTCGGAACCATATGTCATCACTGGCAACACGCACTGGTCATAGGCTTTCGTCTTGAGACACTGTGGTATATCGGACGAGAAGACACCGCGCAGCTTCCAAGCAACAAGCTTATCAGATTACCTTAATCAACTTTAATTAATCAATCAAAATTTACATTTGGAAATGGTTGTTACGGTTTCACAGCCAAACTTGTAAATCAAAAAGCTCTGTTGTATATCAACTTGATATATTCCATCTGATAACTTTAATGTTGGTTATATTTTCGCCTTTTTAAAAGATTCTGATGAACTGATGAAACGCGGAAGCTATAAGATGGTGAGATATAAATATAAATCAGACGTGTACAGCTCCCAGCAATTAAACTTACGGCGGGGCTGCGCGCGCGCATATCGGCGCACAAATCATAATCAGCGCCACCTGTGGGCGGCTGACAGTAAAACATAGCTGAGATCCTTCAATACGAAACATTTGTTGCACCGTACTCTATCTTATCTCTATTAAAATAATGGTGGTAATGCTTTGTAGCGTTTTGTAGTGAATTTTAAAATCTGTTGGTGAATTCAGCTCATAAATTGGATTAAGAATTGGTATTGATAGTTAGTAATAGATTTTCGTTTTAATTTTATTTGCGATGAGTTGTTTGATGGCTTCTGCGTATGTTATCGGCTTTTCCTTTGACTTGAAACGTGGGAGGAATTAGAGGAAGCTGGTTTGTGCGCCATAAATCATTTCTTATATTGTAAATAACATTGAATTATTGCCCTGTCCTAAGTTTTCTGTTATATCATTATGTAAATGACATGGTCAATAATGGGCATGACTCGGAACAAACAGATGTAGGTAGGTACAATTGTTTGTTCCGATTGTTGTACATGGCGGTAAACACTTCAGTACATAGAACAAGGTGAGCGTGAAGCTGCGAAGTAAAATTGAGATTCATTAACTTTCGGTCCAGCTTACTGTAGAAACATGGTTGGATTTTAGTCAGTTAAATTCTGAATCTCCCTTCCACTCCACCCAGGGCTGGAGAAGTTATTTCATGGTTTTCCACCCTTATAAAAATAAGGCTGTTATGTCTGAACAATCTAGAAGTTCCGACGCCCGTCGTTCCTTTCTTATTTTAAGGAATGTAATTCTATGTATAATTCTAAATTCTTTTTTAAGTACCAACTGGAACTTGTGTCATTTCTTGTTTGTCGATGTTGCAAAATAGCAATCAAAATTATGCAATTGAGGAATGGCTGGATCGCTCAGCCACTCCTAAATTACACCACCAGTCACCATGTTTTTTGGTTTCTGCCTCCAGTCTGTCCCACTCAAACATTCTTGCTTACCATGGCTCCTTCGATCCCAGAATGCATGCAACCAATTCAATTAGCAACAAGAGCAGTTATTACCGTATTAGCAAATAAACGCATGATGCATTTAATAATTACCGCCACTAATCACAATCATAACTGGACATGTTAAATTATCATTTATTTCTTCAGCTGTGCTAAAACCCGCCAAGTGTACTTACTGCTACATATCAAGCTAAAGCGTCCAGTATAATCTGACCTTGCATTTAACAGGAAGACTATACAATGAAAGGCCAGTTTATTTTAGTATTCTATTTTGTCTTGATATGTATCCGTGTGTACATAAGTCCATTAATTCTGAAATTAACCTAACAGAAAGTATTCGCGTGATGCACGAAGATGTGGGTATCAGACCGTGGTGTGATGGTGCACGGGATAAGAGGAGGCGGAAGTGAAGTGTCGAGGAAGATATGGAACTGAAATTAAAAATGAAATGAAGATAGCTATTTAGATATTATTATCGGTTGGTTCAGGACTGTTCCGTGATCGCAAAATTGGTGACCATTATGTTTTCTTTTTCCTCATGGCTGTCAAAAAGTACATAACTGAAAGAAGTCTTACGTAGTAATTTTAATTTGGAAGTCGTTTGTCAAACGTATTGTTTTTTGTCAATAATGGCGCTTGAGGCTATAAACATTGTAGGGATTCAGGCCTTCTCTTTATCAGAGAGAATGGGGGATAATCCACCACGCAAGCCCAGTATGTATTGGTGGATGTCATATGTCTTTGATTTTTTTATTAAAGGACATGTCTGTTTTCTCGCGATGTTTTCCTTCACCGTTTTGAGAGTAGTGATAATCACTGGGCTACCACTTCCCTGCTGTACCTATAAGCCACACGGGCCTTGCCATCCCATGTTAAAATGTCATAGAACTGTACACCTTTTATCAAATTATTTTAGGTCGTCAAATCGATCGCGTTTAGAGCTTGTGGTAGGGCCTTAGTATTACTTAACTTTAACTCATGAACCTTTATCATGTGAAAAAAATAACTAAGAAATTCCCGTGTTATTTAACAGTTAGTAACTTGGACCAAACACAAAATCATTCAGAGTGTGAATCGAAATTGCACAAATAACACATATTGCATGCTCGATCCTCGTTGATTAAGTGTTAATTACGATTCTAAACTTGATTGGCTCAAATATAAAATTGAAAATTACTTGTCATCGTAAATTCTGCGAGTGTTTAAAATATAATTTAATCAGCTAAAAGATCGCTAGAACAAATTACTGGGCAGTTTGTTTTAGAACATTGGATGAGTTTCAAAACATGTTTTTTATGTAACTGTGACGGACTAAGTGGTTACAAATTATTATTTTGTTAACATGATTAGTGAAATAGTATTTTGAATTGTTTAACAAGCATTAAGTATAAAGACAGATTAGTATAATTTACAAGCGACAAAACTGTTATTTATTTATTTAATATTTAGTAGTAGTAACATGTACATAGGTTGAATTAATGCAACAAGGTATTATCTACCAGTCAATCTTTGGGTTAAAAAAGAGCACATTGTGGTAGGTGCGCACAATAAATAATTACTAGATATTTTAAACAGAATGAAGTATTTTTATCATCATTCACAAAAGTTTTGGAAACACATTCATTGTGCGTACAGCTAAGGAGTGGAATTCCCTGCCAGAGTCTGTGTTTGTTTCCAGCCCTCCTAGCCAAGTTACTATCGTTTCGTTTGCGTCTAACGCCTCGAGTAGGCCACGCCTTCGATTTCTTTTTTCTGACGTCATCTCAACGCTCAGTCACGTGGTCTCGGAGAATCGGAGGCGTGGCCTACACGAGGCGTTCGACGCAAACGAAACGATAGTAACTTGGCTAGGGGCTGATAACTATAACCTGGGGATATTTAAGTCAAGAGTGAATAGGTTACTTCAAGGTAAGCGCGCTCCAGCGTCGCTTTCCATCAGGTAAGATAGCGGTCAAGCTCGAGTCTAATAACACGAAAAAAAATTGATAATTATAATAATGAAATACATTTAATTAATTAAACCCCAAGCGACCGCTCTCTCATTGTCTTTCTATTGTGTCTCTAATTACGGTATTCGAAAGGTTAAACCTACTGTTCTTTCTGCCTTTGATTTTTTTTTGTAGCAGATTACACTCTTTTAAATTCTCAATCATTCTCAAAAATACCTTTTCCACACTTTATTTACCTACTAAAGTAGACTGAAAAGTAAACCTTGATAATCACCAAGAAATCCTTAATTCATCTTGACGTTTTAACCCCACATAATAACAACTATTTACCCAACTCTAGCAATTTAAATGTACCATTTTAAACTCGGCGGCGGCGGTGTCATCAACCTTTTCAATAACGTAGGTACTTATTACAATAATGGCACAGTTTTCTCAAAGAAACTCGCTCGAAATTCACGGCTGTTCTGCGAGGTGATTACACCAATTATTTTGCTCCGTTTTGATACGTCTCAAGCACGCAAGCTTTTTCAAAATACGAAATGCAACTAAACAATCATTATCTCTGGCTTAATTATAAAGAAGAATATTTTTTCTAATCTCTGTCATTCAAGTAAAGCGGTTTTAGTCAATGGTAGTCAAGGAGTCCGACTGTCACATATTATGAATTAGAAAATGAGAGGGATACGAATATGTACATTCATTTGTATATTTTTCTAAACTAACTCTGTGGTAAATATGCAGGTACGCAGCCAGCAGTCTAGGTTTTAACAACTATTATTTATTGAATCAATTCATGACTTTGGTGACATAAGATTGCGCAGGATACTACCATAAACAATTAATACCACTTCTTTTAAAGTATTAATCAAACACAAATCAACAATACAGCCTAATAATTAACAAATAATTATAAATAACACTTAATAGCCTATGAATAATTCATTTAATTAAACATTCATAACACTAGGATGTACGGTGTTATTACGACAATTATTTCATTATTTATAGACAATAATTACACAATCGCGAGATATCGAATATGACGTTTGTTGTCAACTGTCATTAAATCGGTAATCGTACCGAGAATGCCCGTTTAATTGTTATTCTGCATAACGTGTGGGTGTTAGTCATCGCGGTGAATGCTCGGTGGAACTGTGTAGGTAGAAACTATAATCTAAGCTAACTTATCATCATTTTCAAGGAATAATACTTAACACATCCGCAATCCGGACACAACTTGATTTGCACATATTTAATTTTAACGATGACATTCTCGAACACTTGCAGACACAATATTGGCTTTATGGTTTGCATCATCATTTTAAATAGGTTTACTAAAACAAGGGCTAGTTTACACTGCCTTCATCAAGTTTTTAATCCTGCCAGCGATCATGTTGGATGTATTAGTGATGTTCCCAGCAGCCCTTCATTACGCCGCATCCATCCACGTCTCGGCAATAATTACAGAGATCTTCTAGACAAATCACGTGCTGTGGTCCAAGGAATAGGATATTTTCGGTTTTAAGACAATAATTATAATTATGTTCCTTAGATCTCATTTAGTGGATAATAGATGCCTGTCCGTCTGTATCAATAGGTAGTATGAAAAAGTAATGAAGGGATAGTAAGAAACTAAAAATAAGGGATTAACAAGAAGATTGTAGCATCTTCTTTTTAGTTTAATCCCTTGGTCAAAAGTGATGATCACTTATGCGTAGCTCTTCAAAAACTCAAAAAAGATAATTTTAAGTAAGTACTAGTGACTCGCTCCGGCTTCAACTAGATGCAAATAATTTACATACAGCTTTCTGGTTTATTGACTTATCTATTAGTGAAAACGGCATCAAAATCCGTTCCGTGGTTATGGAGGACTTTGCGGATAAATAGAAAAACGCGAAAAGTGACTTGGTTTTATACTATGTAGATATATTTCTTTTATAGATAGATGGTAATAGAATTTATATATTCCGGATCAAACTACATACATACTTACAAATATTTGTTAAAAAAAAAAACACGCAAAAGCACATTTGCTTAATGTCTAGTGTGAGTTGGTTTTACGTTTACCGCGTTTGGCTCTCTGATTGGTTAAGAGCTTGTAGCGGGCCAATCGGAGCGTCGAACGTCATAAACGTGTCGCGTTAATGTAAAATAACTCGCACTAGGCAATAACTCTCCTCCTCAAGGATATGCCCTAACAGGCGTTGTTCTGGGGTGGTCTTTTGAGAGGTCACGGGGCCCTCTTCCAAATTCTGATGGTCACTACTCACTAAAACCACCACGGTGGTTTTAGTTAGGTAAGAATCCCAAACTCCCTGGGCTTTCTACCAAAAGTCCAGGCACCTTTTGAACGTATCCCCCTGAAAACAAAAAATTACATAATAACAGGCACTCTGGTCTCCTAAGCCTCGCTCCACATCCCGCACTGTCTGTAACTAATATTTTTTTGCTTCATAGATGTAAAACAGGGAAATCCGTCGCCAGCAAGCTTC
The DNA here is from genome assembly GCA_949316375.1 of Mythimna vitellina. Lineage (NCBI taxonomy): Eukaryota > Metazoa > Arthropoda > Insecta > Lepidoptera > Noctuidae > Mythimna > Mythimna vitellina. Next base: position 3,134,173 of record OX438694.1, on the reverse strand, counting down.
CCTACGTTACGTACACATTAATGATGTAACGAATGTTAGATTTTTCACATTCGCGAACGCGAATATTCAAATTCAATATTTGCGAATGCGAATACGAATGTTGAGTTTAAAAAAAAGTGCGCACAAAATGCCATACAGGTTTGACATTTCGTGTCAGTCAAGTTTAAACTGAACATAACAGAGCCATTACAGACTGATTGAACGAAGCTTATCACATTATGTTCTTTCGAAAAGATTTGTGACACTGCAAATGTGAAATGCAAGTTGTGTGATAAAAATATTAAAGTAAATATAAAATTGAAAATTTGTATCAGTTGTATTGTATATTATAACCATTCAATCAATATATTATTTCTTTTTGGTTTGTCAGAAACATTCGCCAAACATTCTCATGTTTCTTTCGAATACGAATGCGAATATTCGTTACATCACTAGTACACATTAAACTGACGTAATGTCAGTTGGTACGAGGAGTCTTTTTGTGGTTAGAAGATGCGCAAGCGCAGATTATGTGATGTCTCGTGACGGGAAATATAGTGTGATGTGTTATGTGAGATGGTAAAATGTTAATTGTTATTCGATTTCTATTGAAATGTGTTACTAGGAGTGACTAAAACAAACTGTACGAAATAGTCACAACTCGTCGTTTATTAACTCACAGTGTGCCCGATAAGGTTGCCAGATGTCCGGGAATTCCGGGATTGTCTCGGAATTTTACGTCTTGTCACATGTTCAGTAATTCTATCTATTGTCACGAATAACGAAAAAAATTATATTTAAAAAAAAAAACAATAAATTACAGGCTAGGCCAGCTAAGTAAAAGTCTATCAAGGAGAGGTTTATTTTATTGTTCGTTTTTTTTTAAAGTCCGATTTTATTTAGTTTATATGTATGATAGTACATTATATTGTACTTGTTAATTGCCTGCTATAAAAGCAGTCCTCAATTTTATATCTTTTATACGGTTTGTACAATTTTCTACCGAACTTATTTTATCTGGACGAATAAAAGTATAAATTTGATACAAATTTAGATATCCCATAATTTATATATTCATAGCTATAGCCACGCCCCGACATGGAATTGTCCCGGACTCGGCAAGTTCCGATCTGGCAACCCTAGTGCCAAAACCGGCAAGAAATTCCACGGTTACTCATTCAAAGAAAAAAAAAATGATTTTACAATATTGCCTTCCATAATACAATTTTTTAAAGGTATGAGAGGACAGTGTATACCAGTGAACATAGTAGACATATAATTTAGGTGTCTTCAAGGCTAGAGTGAATACGCTCTTAATAAATTAGTGCGCCTCACCATCAATAATTGCATTTCTGCTTACCATTTAGTGGGATCGCGGTCAAGCACTGGTTTACATCAATTGAAAAAAAGTCCTCTTCAAACCCCTCATGAATTAAAATTTCAGGAAACGCTAGCCTCTGTTATAAGACCTTTTGTGCAAGATTTCATTATTCTAGACCCAGTTAGTCTAATGAATGAAATTTAGATTAAAAAATCTAGTTTTCCCGCAGATCGTCTTGAAATAGTTTCTGCCATGCGAAGCGAAGAAAGGGTTAATGTATGTGTTTAATATTAAATAGGTTCTCCGATAGAAAAATAGTAAAATAAAACATTAATCTAGCAATTCCCATTCACGAAACTCTCTACCAGACTACAAAATACATGAACGAAAAACATTCACACACCTACATCAATATTCTCGAAACGTACAAATAATGTCTATTCTGTCCACTTGTCTGTGAGAAGCCGGGCCGGACCACCGCGACGATGCCCACGCGCCACTCCACTCGAGAGCCACTCCTGCGCAGCCGTGACGTTGCGATTAGTCGCCGATATGCGCATCTGCGATTTTCACGACATTGTTGTGACCCATCGATGATTTGGTGGATTGAGGAGAGATTATGACGGGACCATTAAAGTGACTGTAGAATAGAACAAATGCCTTTTTCTATGGCGGCCTTAAGGAAGTCATGGCCTTTCACGTCATAGACCATATTGAACTTGTCTTTCATAATAGCAGCTTTGAAGCTTTATGACTTCGTTGTATTGACGTGTAAAAGTGTTTTTTTTTTAAAACCTATTTGCAAAATATCATTTATCGTTTGTTTACGAAGATATTTAATTATTTTGTTCATATTTGTTTATTAAATTAAATAATTTTTAATTTATGTAGCAAATAAAAAAATTGATCGCATATTCCTTTTATCTTTTAACGCATTTTTTTTTAAATCTATGGTTAGTAGATTTTGGTTCTTGTCCATTGGTAGCCTCTGTCATCAGTTTCTTTTTAATTTACTGTTTTAAGCGATTTTGTATTTGGAAAGTAAACATTTATTTGTGCAAGCTACATGTTTTCTTGACATATTGAAGTGGATATTGTTAGGAGTAGGTTAGGCATTGCGTCGAAAGTACTTGTTAGCAAAAACACAAATTACCTTATCGTCAGACAAAATTACTCATATCTATGTCACGAGAGAGAACTAAAAAAATGCAAGAATGCAATTTAAAACGCAAATGCGACAGAATTATCCATGTCGCAACGACGCACACGGCTTATCCGCACGAACAAATGCCACCGTTATCCTGTGACCTAGGGTTGTCAATCTACGCGATCGCAATTAGGCTTGCGCACGCGCAGCGATGGCCTGTGAGGCAGCCCTGCGGTTCGCCGATAACCCGTACGTGACGGGTCGCAAGCGCAGGTTAACTTGAGCTACACTGAATGACGACATTAACCTGTCGTTTCAATAATACTGCTTAAGTTACAAAGCTGTGATCTAAAACTTGCTTGCAACTAGCAACCAAATATGAATAGGGCTTCTATAAATTGTGTGATTCCATCATTCCTCTATCTTCTTCTTCTAGAATCGATGGTTTTCTTTCCTTCCAGCTTTTTGGTAACGTTGGTAGCCACGTTTATAGCGGCGTCAGTGCATTTTTTAGGTCCTCCAGAGTGCATAAGGACCTACATATAGGGACATTTTGGGCACTCGATTAAGTGGGCTATCATCTTGTCAGGAGCGCCGCACTGCACTAGGTGTCGGAAGGGTCTAGTATCTCCCATTTTGCCAGGTTGTGTTTGTAATGGCCTACTTGGGTGCGCAGTCTATTGATCGCTTTCCAAATAGACCCCTGCATATCACGTCCAAGTATCAGATGTTACTGGGGTTGGTGGACGAAGTTGGGCCGTGGAGTATTGTTCCCCCCGCAACTTAAATCTCACCGTGGCTGGTATATATAAGGTGTTAAAAAATTAACTTTAAGAATTTCGAGGGGACATTGTACTCCTCGTTATGAAGAACTTTTACTATGGGACCAAACCTGAAATTGCGAAAAAAAAAATCAGCTGTTTCCTACGTTTATGTTCGCATAACTCGTCAAAATGTATGGAGCAGCTGATATTTTTTTCGCGATTTCAGTTGCATAAGTGTTGACTGTAAAAAAGACCTTAGCTAGCCTATCGTTGGGAAATCATCAAAAACATTCTCTTGCTCTTGGTGGTGCGAGAGGGATTGTTAGACATTTACTGACTTAAACCCACTCGTGCTCCTTCAGTTGCCCTTTGCGTTCCAGGAACGTGGTGACTCTTTCGACCAAAAACCCAGGTAATAAGACACTTTTTTTTCGGTGGGAAACTTTCACATTAAGAAGTATGCATGTTCATATCACGTCGGTGTCACCAGTTTAGAGGTATGCGGAATAGAGTGTAAAGTCCCGCAAACCTCCGTTAAAAAGGGAGGAACCTTCGACCAGATGGGTGTTGTGTCTAGTCTGGGCAACTATCCGATAATTGATTTCGGGCTGTTAGTAAGCTAATCGCGTGCAGGATTTCGAATTTTAGTTACTATGAAACGTTGTAGATGTTGGTATAAAAGTATAGAATCCTGACAGTGTTGAATTCATTGTAAATCCAGGCCCGTATCCTTTACTTTTAAACGACAAATAAAACCAATGTTTATGACCGTTTAGTTTGTTATTTACAAAGGTTTTATGGGTTTTATTCCCATCGTTCTGGCTTTGTATAATGTTACATTCAAAAATGTTATTACAGAAAATGTAGGTACTTCAAAATCTCCTTTGTGCATCTTTCATGCATTTTTTGTGTAAATCGTATTATGTTTTGTGGCATGTTTTTGCTTATTCCACGCCTACCTAGATGCAATTATATTGCTTTAGATAATACTGTGAAGACCTAAGAACTCGACCAACTATCGGATAGTAGCCCGGATCAGACACAACTCCCGTCTGGTCGGAAGGTATACGGTGAGGCATGAGGTCTGCGGGACCTTACACACGGATCAATATCTCCTTCGATATCAGAATATCCATTGAATAGTTCATAACCATTGTGAGAATCAAATACTATTATTTTTCGGCCATTTGTAAAAAAACTAGCTTCATACTTTATATGGCTTTCTCATGGTTTATGTACTGAGGTGATCCTTATGATAAGTCCCTTGTGAAAGTCCCAGGCCCAAGCTAATAACCGTCATACAGCCACATACATAAAAACTTAGATACACCGATAAGTAGCAGAATGTCTCCGAATATTTTTTAAGCTCATTATTTCTTTCTTTTTTTTGCAGGTAAGGACAAAGGCCGACATAAAGTTTTATGTAATTGAGAAGAAATTTTAAACTCCAACTTTGGTAAGTATTTGAAGCCGTCTGGCATTTGAGAACCATAGGAAAGAGAGAAAGGCAACCCCATTTTGTGTCCAGGCAATCTCTATCCATTCTGGGTTGACTGGAAGAAATCGCCGAGTGCGATAAGGCCGCCAATTGTGTGTTTTTTGTTGTATTACAATTTCAATTTGTAAATTTGTAACTTGGGATGCAATAAAGTATATATAAATAAATAAATAAAGGCAGACGTTGTTTTCCAAAAGGAAAGATTTGTATTTTCGCTGAGTGACATAAGCATACAATATATTTTCTAGTAACAAACCAAAAACCTAAATAAATATCCGGTATTTTTAACTGCAATTGAGACACATAGTGTTAGAAGATCCATAAAATATATTGAGCGACCAATCAATAAAATGCTGAAAAAACTATAAATAACAAAAAAATAAAATGAAATGAAATGAAATGTTGATGATGAACCAAAAAATCATACCGAAGCAATTTGCAAGGTTGACTATGCGCATTGCGATTAATGTATACGTCGACAAATCTCTGTTTACTTAGCAACTACTTGCATATAAAGCAAAAGCTCATCGCGACATAATGATGTAACCGCGTGCTAAAAACATTAGTAAAGAGACGATAATTGAGTGAACATGAAACGACGCGGGCGCAACGGCAAGCCTACTAGCAGTCTTGTAGAACCTGAATACTCTTTTAACAGCACTTTTAGTACGTTGTAGCACTAAAATGAAATAACTGTCATGTGTCACGTTGTTATCACTGATGGGGACTTGTTTTCAAGCTTTCTCAGTCATGTAGCTAGTTTGACCCTTGGGTTTCTGGCCAGTAGGACAGTCAGTGTTCCAAAACAGTCTGGTGAGAATTAGCATGGTGATCTACTTTGTTTTTACTGTTTTCTTTTGTTTTTTTTTTGCTTTCCTTGAAACTTGTTGAGTTTTATGTACGTAAGCTGACCCGTGACTTTGTATTTAGAATGAGGGTTTTCTAAAATAATATTCACCAGGTGGCAGCACTGAGTCGTCAGATCAAGGCAACTGTCAAAACGCTTAAGTTAATGTCATTAGGTAAATTGACGTCAACGTCATATATGTATTTCAAAAATAGAAGATCTCTCGGCTTTCCGGAAAACTCTAATTAAATATAGCGTATGTCACTCATAGAAAAAAAAATTCGTGCTGTTTAGAGAATGAAAGAATTTTGGTTCAAAATTGGTTTAGTAGTTCTAGAGATTTACACTTCCTACAAACAAACAAAGTTACAAACTTTTCTTCTTTCTGATATTAGTGTAGATCTCTCAGCGATTTTGGGTTTTCATGGTCAGTTTCTCAAATCTAGGTTTCCACGGTCAGCTCCCGACTTCGAAGGAACTATTGTGCCGTACGACTAAAGTGTGTTTCCGTGGTGCGAGAGAGAGAAGTTATTCAATGATTTCTCACCTCAAGGCAATGATGATTCACTTAGTACTAATTATTATTGACAGTCTCACTTTTGACCGCTCTTTCACCTGATGGTAAGCGATGATGTGGCCTTTCGAGAAGAATCACGCTTGCCTAGAAGTAACCTATTCACTCTTCACTTAAATATCTGTAAATTATAGAGTCTATTTTCTCAATGATTAGCTACTCTTACCTAATCTTTAGAGACATCTTATGACGTCATTATTAACTAGTATAAATCTGTTTAGAAGTTGCTTTTATAAGTGTTCCAGTGGCTATCTGACCGGTAATAACTTAGAGAGAATTCAGATGTAATCGTGGTCGACATGCGTCCGACTTTATGTGTTTTATGTGAACTTAAAATGTTAGGTTTATTTTAATTAGTTGTTATGAAATAGAAGGCTTTGAACCAGTTCCACTATGCCCTCGAAAGCAGGATTGTGTTTGGTAAATTAAAATTTGAAGTTGAGTTTCTCTTGCCGATGAGGATTTTACAAGAATTTCAGCCAGAACAGGACTTTGGGGAGACTTATGTCCAGGTCCTGTTCTTCTCGCATCCCGCGATTTTCTATAACCTTAAATAAGTCATCAGCAAAATTGATTATAAAATCATCAAAAAATAAAAGGCCCTTTTTGACATTTGAGAAATACCCTAGAACTTGGAACGAAACTAAAAGAAACAATAAAATAATATTTAATTATATAAAGTGTTTTAAAAAATTACATAAAATTTTTAGGCGCGTTAAATAATATGATGGAATATATTTCGAGTATTTTTTTTGCGTATTTAATTTATTTGTTTTGACAGATGTCAAAACGGGCCTATTATCTTTTGACAACTTTAATAAACACTAACTTTGAGCTGACCGGTTGCGGTGGTGGTTGAGCGATGGGCTGTTGCGCTACGTGCCGTGGATTGGAACTCCTCACTACAGATTGTTGTTCCGGGCCTCGATGTCTTGTGTATGTGAGTTTATATGTCTATCACCTAATTCCTAGTGTAGGGCAATGTTTAAAAGAAAGAACTAGTTTCATGACCACTCTGCTCTCTCTTGAAAAATAACATCAAACGCCGTATAATTATGAATTAATGAAGGAATGTGAGATGCCATATACGCGACCGCCCTGTTGCATATGAAAGGAACTTAATATAATAATACGCTCATAAAACAATACATTCACTTTAAGAGATGACACCGCAATACATATCGTCACGTTTACAACGTCCGGGTCCCCTGCGCATACGCACGTTGTCCGGGAAGCGAGGGGCGGTTGATATCACCGGCGGCATTGCCTTGTCCCGGTATACAGGTATACTGGACCGTTGCCTTCCGCTGTGGATTTTTGCTGGATTAATGTTACAGAGAATGTTGTAAATACAAAAACCTTGATTTTTTATAAACCTGTATTGTCAGTGGGACAAATTATTCTGTACTAGCTTTTGCCCGCGACTTCGTCCGCGTAGAAGTCGAAAATGGTTTTATTAGGTTTTTTGAGATACGAAAATATGAAATATTATTTATTATCTTCGTCGTGTGTGATAGTCCATTGAATTGTATGGCGAGTGATATTGTGTCTTAAGATAAAATATTATAGTGAACTCCACTGCGGGTAACGTAACCTACGACAAACTTATTATTTGCAGTTGGTACAGCAATCGGGATCGAACCGCAAAATTAAGTTTCTTTTTTATTGTATATACTTTTCCGGGATAAAAAGTACCCACTGTGGTGCCCAGGATAATAAAGAATAATTATACCAAGTTTCATCGTAATCGAACCGGTAGTTTTAGTATGATGCCTGAACAAACAGACAGACAAAATTTTTTTTAATCACATTTTTGGGTTCGGTGGCGGTCTAGTAACACCCTCTGCTATTGTTTTTTTTTTTAATATTTTAAATATGATCGATGCGATGCTTAAATAAGCCACTTTTCGATTGTCCTTTTCTTACCATGATTTTACAAATCGTTGAACGTGGGGTCGATTCTCGAGTCGGGCAAAAATTGCTATTGCGGTTTCCTCAGTATCAGGTTAGAGTTTAGAAGTTGGTGTAAAGCTGTTGTTAACTTCTTCTTTTTCAAAACAACACGGTCACAGTTTCTATCATACCTTCCTACCGTTCCGACCTGCAACCATCTATATCACCCTGACCATAATTCTTCACTGGCAGCAATATTACTGCAATAACAGCTGTAACAGTCCCCAGTTGACACATTTTCTGAGTTTGTTTATGGTTTACAAGCGCCTGCGAGTCGCGACTGCGTGTCCTCTGTCGACGTCCCCGACACTGCTCACGCGCAGCGGTTTATGATTTTCGCGCGTCTATATTTCCTGCCTAACGGTCCGGCTAGGGTTGCCAGATAAATTTATGCGTCAGTTCGATTTATTGGCTATGGTTCTGCGTTTTAAGGTAGTTATTAATTTTTGTTGTTGGTAATAACGTGTAAACGTTTTGTTGTGAAGTGTAATTGCTTTTCATTTCTGTTGTACGTTGGTGTTGGAAGATGAGAAATTAAGATTTATCTGTTTATCTTGTATGTTTATTCGTTGATAGTCTATCTCGTATTAGTGTACTGCTATCGAACACCTCTGAAAATCTTTTGTGTATATTTGGTAAGTATGAGAATAGTTGGTAAGCTATTTTTTACTCTCCTACCCCCATCTCCCATTTTTCTTTGACTATAGCCAGGTTTGGTGTCAATTACTCTTCATTTATATAATTTCTTCTAATTTCCTGACACAAACACTGCTAGTCCTCAGTCCAACCGGCCCTAAAACGTGAGATGTTCGTATCAACTCCTACGCAGCATGATTAACACCGTCCTCGGTATCTGCATAGCTCCGTCGTATTAAACGCTATGCTGTACGTGACCACGTTTCGTGCTGGACGGAAATGAGGCCAGATTTGGGTTACGAATGTTACTATTTCTTAGTGTGGACGTTGTTATCTGTAAATGAATTTGTGAATAAAGCTAGAACTACATTAGACCGACGCACACGTGTAACACGCCCGATTTGAACGTAGAACGACGTCGCGTGGCGTGGGTCAAGTGTAGTTCTACAAGTCTAGTTTCCCTATAAAATGTATGAAGACCGACGCGACCAGATTGGCGTGTGAGGCACACGTGTGCCTAGTGTAGTTCTACAGACCGACGCTCACGTGTGAGATGCCTGAGACGTGTGCGATGGGTGTGCACACTACACCGACGCAAAGTGTAACACGTGTGTTGCTCACCTTTGATTTCGTCTATAAAGTTAATTAGAAATGTACGAATTAGATAGCGAATTTGAAGATGTTTTTGTAATGACTTTTTTCCTTGATGCTCTAAAATCAAGGAAAAAAGTTAGTAAAATTAAATACCGAGTGTGTGAGCAGTGTAGTTCCTAAATACCGAGTGTGTGACCAGTGTAGTTCTACCTTTATGCTTTTGCTGGGTAATGTATGACAGTCCCAACGTGACACTGGCAGAATAGACGAAAGAAAAAATGTATGACAGATTTAAATATTTTATCGATTTCGATTTTTTGAGGTGGAATATCATCCCATAACACCTCACCGCTCCAGGGGAGTGTCAAACTATTTTTTATTATGTTTAGGTTTACGCTTAACCACTATCTCACCGGATAGTAAGCGATGATGTGATCGATGATGGAGCACACTAGCCTAGAAGTAACCTATTCACTCTTCGACTTAAAGACAATAAATGTGTTCCCTAAAAGCTTAATACATATTATGTGTGGTGTGTCCATCATATACCGGCCGGCGTTTTACTGATTAAATCCCGTATATATTCCTTCCTGCACTTTGTATTCACAAGCCAAGGTAAATTTTTTTAACAATCCTGTGGCCCACATCTGCTGGTTAAATGGAAGGGTAATCCTTCAATATTTGTATTTATTGTGTCACCTAAAACTGTAGCTTGAAGGGTCATAATAGTTTTATGCAGATTTTTTTTTTCGTTGGGAAAATCATCTTATGACATCCCCCGATTTTGGGCGGGGTCGGAGATAGTGTCAGAATTTTACTGACTAAAAACCCACTCCTTTTCTTTCGTCGCCTTTTGTACCTGGGCCGAGTCTTCCTTTCAGAAGCAGACCCTTGGTCCCAGTAGGCTTCGACCCTGCTGGGCCCCTACACTTACTGACATCTCCTTTAGGTTTGCGTGGAACAGTACGCGCTGTCGACAACTTGGGCTCGGTCCGGACGGGTACCGGACGATTGGACGGCGAGCCACCCATTGCTCGAGTTTTATACAGATAATGTTGCTAATTGACTGTATACGAAAATCACAGTCCCAGTCGTTTCAGCGACACTTGACGCATTCGACAGAAATTATGATGATGTCGTTTGCTTTGAAAAAAATTATTTCCAGGTAAAGATATGAGAGTTTATCAGTGAATAACAATTTTTGATGTGTTCCTAACTCGATTATAAGACAATCTTTTACGTAAAAAGATGACATTTCCATCGTTTCCCCTCCACTGAAAACCTTAGCAAACACAATGTGACAACTGACGAAACCAGACCCCGATAGGGCTGTATTCACCTTTAATATTCGCGCTAGCACCTTGAAAGCCAAGCCAGCTAATTAGGAGATAAATAACACAACGCCCAAACATCGTGCTTAGTAGTAATTGCCCGTAATTGCAATTTATTGCGTCCGCACTATAGTAACCGTTGTTTATTGGATGCCCTTAATAGTTCTATGGTGGACGGATTTAGATTTAATTGGATCGTTTTTAAGGATTATAATTGGGGTTAATGAGTTTATGATCGTTTTGGACCGCAGTCAACTTCAACTCTTTATTAATCACATTTGTGGAAGAGACATCACAATTTTGCCAATACGAGCAGTAGGCTGCCTATTTTACCTTGTTTGAACTTTTGTCTATGGAATTCAGTAGATACACAGCTGTCAATATCAGTTATTTGTCCTGATTTGACAGCTATCAATATCAGTTATTGGTCCTGATTTGACAGCTGTCAATGTCAGTTATTTGTCCAGATTTGACAGCTGTCAATGTCAGTTATTTGTCCTGATTTGAAAGCTATCAAAGGACCAGTGATAAATGTGAAAATTGTGATTCGGTGTTTCTTTTTACGCTACCATCAAATACAACTTCAACTTAAGTTTTGTTTAATCTGTAGGATGGTGCATTTTTCTTTACCAAACACAATGGGACTTAGTTATCCGCAGCTTCTCAATGGCATTTCAAACGTAATGAATAAAGCTAAAGTCATAGACTACAGCCCTACGTTACACCCACCACAGTAACCCGTTCCCTTCATCTGGCCCTTATACATTGCTCAAGATACCGCAGGTAGAATTGATGCAATTACCATTTCATTTCCGTCACCATAATTTCCTCTCTAAATTACAGGACACTGCAGCCTCCGAATTTGAATAATAACCTCTAAAACGGTACAAAACGGGATACCAATCGTTACCAATCGGATTTTCGAAGAATCCATGCATTTATTTACACTTCTCAGACTTGCCTGCAGGCGATTTTCGGTCCTCCATCCATTGTATGTTAAACCAGACCGTCTTTACGAATTTATTACGGATCCCTGAAATAAAAAGGCGATAATATCGTTAATGTTGCAAATATTTTTATAACTGAGAAGCAAAATAAACCTGCCAAGTGAGAGTCGGGCTCGGACACGAAGGGTCCAGTAGCGTCCGTCACAAAAAATGGCTAAAAAAATAACACGTTAGTTGTTTCGGAGCCCCACTGAAATATTTTATTTATTAAATTTTCACAGATGATGTACTTCTGTTGCCGCTATAGCAACAGAAGTACATCATCTGTGAAAATTTTAACTGTGTAGATATCACGGTTCATGTCCGTCTGTCTGTCACGATCTGGTGACAGACAGACGGACAGACAGATGGACAGCAGAGCGATAACAATAATATATAATACCCTTTTGGCACGGAATCCTAAAAAGGCGTACTTAACACATTATGTTAATGTTAACATTAACGATATTATGTTAATGTTGCAAATATTTTTCACTGAGAAGCAAAAAAATCGTGGCGGCGCCGCGTTGATTGTTTCGCATAAATCATGTGCAACGCCATTAGTAGGACAAATGCGCTTGCGCAGGTCCCACCTCATTTGCATATTAACTAGGCAAAATTGCTATAGGTTTGCCTCTAAGAATTTCCTTCTTACAGGCAAAGTCTCCCAAAGGCCATTCTTGCCTTTCTTTTATGGTATTATCGGAGGATGTAATGTATTCAATAAAGGATAGAGTTCTTTCTTTGTTGTTAAGTTTACGACTCGGTTAAACTAAGAATTCGCAAGGCAAGTGCCTTTTTTGATGATGCTAATTCTGCTGCGTTGTGGCCAAATCCTTGCGTTCAATTTGATTGACTGGCCTGTTGGTCTAGTGGTTAGTGGCCTCACTGCTATGCCGGAGGTCGTGGGTTCGATTCCCACCCAGGACAAATGTTTGTGTGATAAGCACGATCATACTTTTATATTTCTAAATACACCCAGACACCGAACAAATAATCGTGCTCATCACGCAAACATTTGTCTTGAGTGGGAATCGAATCCACGCCCTCCGGTATAGCAGTCAGGGCCACTAACCACTAGACCAGTCAGTCATGTTTTTGTCATCCGCCGCTGCCATTTAAAGACCTAGGTTATGGCCAGAGACCCTTGACCCAGTAAAACAAAAAGCTTTCTTCCGACAATTTTGGCGAATAATTTTAATAATACCGTAATATTTATTCAGTTGACTCCTGCCTCGCTTATTTGGAAGACAATTTCCATAAACAGCCTCTGTACCTGCCGGTCGGTCCATGTTGCTACTTCAGGTTGTATACTTACACCTTATCGGTGTAAAGCCTTCAGGAATTATTGATTGTAGAAATAGAAGGCTCAATGTTTGAAAACTTCTGCGTATATGTACCTCGTGGTTGATTATAATGAGCGACATCCGAATAAATATTTGTCAAACGATGAACATTGTCTTAAAGAATAAAATAACAATGGTTACTTTTTATTAAAAAATAGGGCAAGGGCGAGTCGGACTCGCGCACTGAGAGTTCCGTACAAAGTTACCTATGAAAACAGTTCAATAGTCGAAATCTGTCTGTATGTCTGTCAAGACCCAGAAGAGTTAAAAGTAAACGTCCGGTCGGTCCCTGAAGGTGTGAAAATATCAAATTCCTGAGTTAACGAAAAAAATACTATACTATACTCAACCACGTCACCTAGGCTCGCGGACGGCGAGCAATGGGTGGCTCGCCGTCCGACCGTCCGGTAACCGTCCGGACCGAGCCCAAGTTACCGACGGCGCGTATTGTTCCACGCGCGCCTCAAGGAGATGTCAGCAACTGTAGGGGCCCAGCAGGGTCGAAGCCTACTGGGGCCAAGGGTCTGATTCTGAAAGGAAGACTCGGCCCTGGTACGAAAGGCAACGAAGGAACAGGAGTGGGTTTTTAGTCAGTAAAAGTCTGACACTATCTCCCGCCCCGCCCAAGAGCGGGGGATGTCATAAGATGATTTTCCCACCGGAAAAAAAAAAAAAAAAAAAAAAAACCTACCATACTGTCAAAATAATAATATTTTGTACACCAAAAATATTTGACGCCTAGCGAAGTGGACACGGGTCAGCTAATCAGTAAATATGCTAATTGGGGACGTTAACTTAAGTGGTAGCTTTACTCAGAGAATTCCTTACTTTTTGATCTAAAAATGTTTTCTTTCCAGTCCGCTTGATACTTCAGAGGCATCAAAGTGAGCCCTAAGCACCGCTCGCAGCTACATTTGCTAAAATATTAGTTCCGTTCACCATAATTTATGAACACAACACTCCATTTCGTTCAGTAAATTCTCGCAAATTGCTTGATTCCTAAGCTGGTTGATCAAATAGGCTATATTTTTCGCCCATTTCAAGACCAAACCAGAATTTTACGACGTTGGATTTGCGACCAGGTTGTATCCAATTCGGAGTATATCCAGGACAGTACAAAATTGTCTAATATTACTAAGCTAAATATTCTTTGTTTGAACATGCGAGTTGCTAGCCTGTCGGTTTTCTTCCGGTTGCATTTCGGGGAGTGTGCGTTGGAATTGCATAACCTAATTCCGCCTAGCCCGTTCCATCATCGGACCACCAGGCGTAATGCGCTACACATGGTGGACATCCCACCTATACGCACAAAACGTTTTGGGAACACATTCATTGTGCGTACAGCTAAGGAGTGGAGTTCCTTGCCGGAATCTGTGTTTCCTGATGGCTACAACCCGGTAAGTCAAGAGTGAATAGATTACTTCTAGGTAAGCGCGCTCTATCGTCGACCGCATCGTTGCTTTCCATCAGGTGAGATAGCGGTCAAGCGCGAACCTACCAAGAATAAAAAACGCTAATCACAGAAACTAGTGATTCGGATTGAAATATTCTTTTAGTTTTTTTTTCAATTGATGTGTTCGCGTTTAACCACTATCTCACCTGATGGAAAGGGACGATGTGGTTGACGACGGAACACGCTTGCCTAGAAGTAATCTATTCACTCTAGACTTAAAGACTTCCAGGTTATAGCTATCAGGAAATAGAGACTCCATTCCTTAGTGTTGAACAGCCTATTTATCGAAGATGGCTCAACATCAAGTAGTAACCAAAAACGCAAGTGAAACTGCGGGATCAATTATTAAAAAAATATAGTAATCAGCTTTGATTAAGTCGGTGAAATACTGACCGGGTCAGCGGACAGGTCGTGTTGACATTTACCCAAATTACGTACGTGAGGGTACTTTGAGAAATGATGGCGGTTTTCAGAGCGATGCATGGCGGCTACAAGATAAACAGAAAGTATATGGAGTATTTAATGAGGTCAACGTATTGCTTTCGCTTTTCTGCGTCAATTAATTTGGATATTAAAGGATTGATGGTTGACATTATCATGTTTCACTGTAATTTAT
Organism: Mythimna vitellina; assembly: GCA_949316375.1. Classification (NCBI taxonomy): domain Eukaryota; kingdom Metazoa; phylum Arthropoda; class Insecta; order Lepidoptera; family Noctuidae; genus Mythimna; species Mythimna vitellina. The sequence goes on along the minus strand of OX438694.1, from coordinate 3,119,128 downwards.
TCATGAGGAGAAATTAGTGGCTTTGTAACAGTATGAGAAGGTATAATGTGGAAAATTGAGTACTTGCTGGTGTAACAATATTTTGTACAAAAATAAACGCTGTGGCAAATCATATTTTAATGAACAAAGATCGTGACACTGACCTGCGGAATGCAAAAAACTTAAGTTTACTTTGAGCATTCTTGAACAAGTATTTCGTAACATTCCTTAAAAGACTGACAAAACCTTGACCGTAACTTAGCATAATCTCTTCCTATTTCATATTGTCATTAACTTTCGTAACTAAACACTTTGCTTATCCTTCTACAATTCCATAGACAGCTTAATCTTACCTTAATACCGGGTATGGCCGACATTTTAGAGTCTGTCACAAGATGTTAAGCATATGTTGTGGCCTAATTAGCCATAGTTGGGCAGATTTGACATTTAGTCAGCCATGACGGCAGAGTCAGGAGTTCAAAACAATAAGGTGAGGACAAATGTATTTAAAGATAATGTCAGAGCTCCTAAACGGTGTAAACAGGTCCAATGGTGATTAACCTCTGACGTGACTTCTAATGCTCTGGTATAATCAGCTCGTAAAGAGTAATTACTTATTTTTGCAGTAAGAATGTTGCTATACTTTCTAGCCTTTCCTATCTCAATCATCATCTTTTTGGCTCTTGTCCAATCTTCTTCCATTCTGTCCTGTCAAGTGTCACGCTATCACTGACTCCCTTTTCTTTCATATCCTCCATAGTCCTCAGACAATTCATCCATCTTTTATCTCCCTCTTCTTCCATCCATCCACATGTATACTCTTAATTCTTATATTAACATTCGCTTCATCCCTCTTCTTCGTAAAACCATTATATTAGAGCCTTTATCCTAATAATTGTGGTCGGTGCGACATGTCCTCTACTTCCATACTCCTCTATTAGTCCTGATATCAGTTTTTACCCCATTGTAGACCTGATTCTCATCTTTGACGCAGTCTGCCTAGATCTAGTGCTTACTAAATATCACACCAATCGCACTAATAATATAAAGATGTATAGGCGAAAGTTTGTAAGTGTGTATATCTGTAACTTTTTGACGCTCGAACGTCTAAACGGATTTTGATAAAACCTATGTCCTGACACATATGATACAGATCCAGAAGTTGTTTGTTACTGCTTCCAGCTGCAACCGGCTGATCAGATTGCGATCAAAATTTGCTCAAGAGTCGAGCGTGTCCAGCCCCCCTAACCAAGTTACAACCGTTTCGTTTCGATTTTCTTTCGTCGATCGCCTTGAGTCGGCCACGCCTTCTATTCGTTTTTCTCTGACCACGTGACTGAGCGTTAAGATGACGTCAGAACAAAGGAATCGGGAAAAAGGAGGCGATCAACGAAAGAGAGTCGAACCGAAACGGTTGTAACTTAGCTAGGGGGGTAGGAATATCTAGGACATAGAATCCTTCATTATCCGTGGTTATGTTCCCTTAGAATATAAACTTTAAGTTGTTTATCACTGAAAATTTCTTAATCAATCAGGAATAAAAGCTATCATTACTTGAAAGTGGCGTCACGATCTATATGTTGTATCTTAGTCATCTTGCACACCTGAATCAATTTAGAAATCTTCATCATCCATGATGAAATTCTGCTGTCAAACATTCTTACATCAACCGCTCGTCAAGTGAGATTAAAAATCTGCGATCGTCATCAAATCAGGTCTACCTGTCATGGTATTAACTGGAATGCAATCTGGTCTTTTGAACAGAACCATTCAGGTGGATTATTTATTGGTAGTTGCTAAATAAGTGGTGATGCTGAGTGTCTTTAGAATTTGGGTGTTGCAATTTGCGTCTTGTTTAATGATTGTTGCTTGGGATTTTGAAGGCGACAATAATTTGTTTCTTTTTTGGTGGTATGCGGAACAGAGAGTAAAGTTCTGAAAAAAAAAAGGGAGGATCCTCCGACCAGACGCGTGTTATGTCTGGTGGGCAACTGCCCGATAGATGATTTCGGGCTGTTCTATATGTTCCAATCGCGCGGAGAACTTTAATTGCGCGATGCAGGATTAGTTCTTATGTGACGACATAGATGTTGCTACACTCTTTATCAATTAAACCTATCCAAAGGAGCTAGGTCATATTTTTGAGTGTTCAACATTTGAATTTTGTTCATCATCTTTCTATCTATAATCTGACTTTCAGGTCGGCTTTTGTCGTTTTTACCTCTGAACCCTAAAACGATTTTAACCATAGATATCTTTAACTCTATACGTATACAACGTCTTTCACTTTGGGTGTAGGGAGAGGGAGTGTCAGACTTTAACTGACTAAAGCTTACCCGTGATTCTTCCGTTACTATTTGCGTCCCACAACTCAGTTTATTGCCTTCAAAAACGGAATACTTGTAGCAAAAGCAATCTTCGCTGTCCACTTCTAAAACTCTTAGGACCAAACCAATGTCTTCAGAACTTAAAAAAGGTACAACAAGACCAGCAAAAAGTGCTAGAAAAGGACTTTAAAATTACCGCAAGAAACAGAACATGCAATAAATACACAGAATAAATTCCGTTTAAAAATTTCACAACAAATATAAGGATAACCGCACACCACACTCGATAGCAACAAGCATGTTCCAAGCCATGACGGACCGTGATTTTTACCCACAAGTAAAAAGTAGTTCTAAAGGTCAAGCGCAGGCGCAGCATACGCGCTAACTACTCGGCCAGTTAATTCTTCAATACCAAGAAGTAATTACTTATGTATACGTTTTATTGTTCATAGGTATCTACAGGTTTTCGTTTTGTAAAACGGGATTTTTGATAACTGGTCGGACTGCATTGATTGTGGACCTAATAATAGTTGCGAGGTCTGAAAAAACGGAATATTTTAACGTTTCTTGTTTCATTGATGACATTTGTAAATGGATAGCTTATCGGGTTATGAATACCATTTGATTGATTGGCAGCTAATTGTTTACCAATTTTTTTTTTAAAGATGAGAAAACATCCAATGGAAACATCCATCCTGCACTTGAGCAGAGCGGGTATATCAGACTTTACTGACTAAAACTACACATTTATTGCCTTTTGCTGTCTAGGACCAGGAAAATCCTTGGCCCCTGTAGGCTTTTGCCCTGCTGGGCCTCCACGGATTTGCTGACTTCCCTTTAAGACGCGCGAGGAACTCTACGCGCCATCGACGATTGTGTTAACCAATGTGGTCCTCATAGCATTTTGTGGCTTTACACTATGACGTCATCCACATGCACAGTGACTTCTGGGCAAGAGTCTCCACGCAGTGGGTTCCTAGTAAGTTTGCGTCGAAGCCGGCCCAGAAAGATGCGTAAAACGTGGACTGATTCAGGACGGTACGGGAGAAGAATGTCTGGTAGGGCTAGGAAGAGGGCTTTGCCCAGCAATGGCTAGAATAAAATAAGAAATAAATTCTGACTGTTTGATCACTGGCGATCCTTTAGTCAGCAATAGAAGTTTGAGGATATGTAATTATTTTTCCTTAACTTGAAATGGGAGATCGCTTTTGCTGAACAATAGTATTCTAGGATTGCTCGAACGTGTTGCAGTGGACCTGGACCGCAAGGGGCAACTGAAGGAACACAGGTGGGTTTAGTCGGTAATAGTGATACTCGCCCTGGCTCCACCGAAAGCTCATGGGTTTAGTCGGTAATAGTGATACTCGCCCTGGCTCCACCGAAAGCTCATGTAAAAGAAAGAGACAACAAACTGATATTTTCAAATAAACCTACCGTTCTTTCCGCTTTAACAATGTTGATATTCGAACGGTTATTTTATAATGTAAAAATAAAAGTCCCATCCATAGAACATTCAAAACTGGTTGTGAAATAGCATATCGACAAAAAGCTTGAAAAATTACGTCTCACCCATCACTAATCGTGTCTTGCTGAACAGATAATAATAACAGTTACTTTCACTGAATAAAAGCAGTTACTAAAATTCGTACTCGCACGTAGAGATACTTTCGATACTAAATCGTTTTATTACTTGTGATAGGCACAACATTTCTATCTCATATCCTTTTTTTTTGCCTTTTTTGTAGCGAGAAAGCAACAAAATTTTGAACAGCAAGTTAATTTGCTTTCAAATCTCAAAAACTCAAAACTAAAATTATCCTGTTTCATCATACACATAATTAAGAATATCGCAGAAAGCTTTGCAACACCAAGGCTCACTAAGATGCGTCACTATCTCATCATATTAGCAATCGGATACTTAAACGAGTCATGTAACTCTTGCATAACCTACTCAGGTTCTAGATCCACAACACCTGGTCCTCACACCACCATACTTAGAAGCCAGTAATTCTACACTTGACACTTCAAGTCATATCTGGAAAGAAATCAGATGCTCACCAGCCGTTGATTTGTCAACAAAGCAGTTTGCACAACGTCTTTAGGTTTTATTTGCTGTTAAATATCACTGGTTTCAAGTTATGATTGCTTCATTTAAGTAACCTGATCCGATACTTTAATGTGTTTCTTCATCTGTCTTAACTGATACGGATGTGTAATAAGACGTTGGACCTGTTCAAAGATTTCATCCTGAATATTAATTTTTGTTGCTAAATTGCCATCAGACTAGTTTGCCTAAAATTGTTGTTAGCGTTACAGTCTTGACTGTTGGTCTATTGTTGTCGTGTGGTAGGTTCATATGATACAGATTTAACACATATTTATGGGTACTGGGGCCACGGGTAGTGTGAAAGCGAAACCCGGGGCCCTGGGACTAACTAAGGCAACGAAGGAACAGGAGTGGGTTTTTAGTCAGTAAAAGTCTGACACTATCTCCGGCTCCGCCCAAGAGCGGGATTTGTCATAAGATGATTTTCCCACCCAATAAAAAAAATACTTATGGGGCGCCCACATGGTATAAGACTTAAGTCTCTTTATTGCTACTATCCCCTTTAAGAAGTAGGAAGTAGTTTAACTTGAAAATAAATGATAAATTTATTATTATTTAGTAGACTTACGTAAATTATACATCGACAATTTTACACAGTCAAAATTGTAAAGAATTCTACGTAAATCTGTACGTAAACGTCTGTGCATCATAGCAATTTTGTGGTATTGGAAAAATCTAAAGTGTTATTAGATTTTTTTTATTGGCGTGTTTGTAATCTAATTTTGTGATTCATGTTTTTATTTAATTATTTCACAAACGTGACCAGCTGTGACAAGGACGATGAGGCTTGATCCCATGCGCATAAATTTTTTTAAAGAAGAAGAAGAAGGTATAAATTTGTACCTACCGTGTGGACGCACCATTATGACTCTTTGTTGACAATATTGACTATGGGTATACTTTAAGTTCCACTGTTTTTTGGACTGAAGAGAGGTATTTATTGGTCCTTCAGTACGCAGTAGTAAATATTCGTAAGACTTATTGTGTCGCTGAAAATCGATATGAAAACGTGTTATTCGAGAGTCTTAACTCAAAGGGCTAGCGCTGCACATGGGTGATTTATTGCTGATTAACTTTCACGTAAATCTGTACTTTTATATTAATTTTACAAAGAGGAAAACTTTGTATTTTTTGTCACGAATAAAGACCAGTCTTCCCGAGCGATTATTTCTGGCTTTAGTTAATGTTTTATTATGCTTAGAATCACATTTATTTAATGTTTCTTTTTTTAAGAAATGTCGTTTACATACTAATCATCGCATTTCATAAAAAAACAGGATTCTACGCATAATAAAACATTAACTAGAGCAGAAAGAACATCGTGTGCGGGCGTCCCAAATTTGACCCATTTGGTCAAATTTGGGACGCCCGCACTTCTAGTGTTAAACTACCTTATGCATGAATTTCCTTTACCTCAATGGTGTTCAAAACTTAAAGTTAGGCCTGTAGACAGAGCATTATAGCAGCAGTCACTCGTTTTGTTTGCCAGGCTCAGGAAATAGCCGTGTCTGACCCTGGCTCAGTCGTAAAAGGGACTCCGGCAAAGTTCATGTAGTTGAACATCTTTTCCATGCGTTCCTGTTTAACGGTCTAAATAAACCTATCTATCTGTGGTTTAGAAATGTTTTCGACTAACAGGTGCCCGTGACTTCGTCTGTATCAGACTTGATATGCAGTACAATGCCATATGGTCACAATTTCAAGAAGTTTTATTTTTTGTGCGGTACACTGACTTTTTTCCAAAATAAATGTAGAAAAAAGCCTATTTACCAGTGAAAGTCCCGACAAAATCGGTTCAGCCGTTTCGGAGATTAAAGAACAAACAGAAAGCAGGAAACAAAGTATTTTGCTTTGTCAAGTATACGTGACAGTGGCGTTAAAAACGTTAGACGATGTTCTTTGTTGCTTGACTCATGAAATCATGCTTCAGTAGTCCATTATTTTTATCGAATTTTAGAATTTTGTACCTTAAGGGTAAAAACGGGTCACTATTACTAAGGCTCCACGGTCCGTCTGTCTGTCATCACGCTGTATCTCATGAACCGTGATAGCTAGACAGTTGAAATTTTCACAGATGATGTACCTATTTCTGTTGCCGTAAAAACAACACATATTAAAAACAGAATAAAATAAATATTTAAGTGGGGTTCCTATACAACAAACGTTTTTGCTACAGACGGTACGGAACCCTTCGTGCGCGCACTTGGCCGGTATTTTTTGCTTTATGTGCAAGAAACTATTGCGTTCCGCATACCTCCAATTCTCACTCCACCTACGCGAAAAACATAACCTTCCTTGAATCGCTACGTCATCTTGTGCCCATAAAGTACTTATTTAACAATTACCTTTCTTTTTGTTGCAGGTGAGGCATCAGCTCTCGGGTCCCGTACGACGGAACCATCGCTTGCAGAATCCTTCTCACAAACAATTTTAAAATTTAAATTCAACCGACCCACTTCACGAAATGCGACAAGTATAACCTTATTTGTTTTAAACATTCATAAATTTTGAAACCGTGTGAAATTCTCCAGCATCGGACGTCGACACTGATATTTTGAATTTATCGACCATTTTTGACCTCTCGATGCCCTAAAATGTGTACCTACTTACCTTATGGATTGGGGTGTTATCCGATTTCGTTTTAAAATTATGCGAAAGGTTTTACTTTATGTGCGAAATTTAAATAAACTCACTAAGGGTCAGTTCACACCGAGACGCTACGCGACACGACGCGACACTGCGAAGAGCGACTCAAAAAATTACTTTATTTATTACACGAAAAGATACACATTTCAGATCGAGATGCCGCGCGTCGCAGCGCTGCGTAGTGCAACGTATTCTGAATTCTCACAATTAAATGTGTGTCATTTGTTGAAGTAAATAAATTTATATTCTGAGTCGCCCTTCGCGCAGTGTCGCGTCGCATCGCGTCTTGGTGTGAGCTGACCCTTAAGTCTAAATTCTAAACTTCCATGCCCGTTAAATTTTCATATACAATATGTACCTAACCTAACTAGAATAATGCATACTTATAAACACCGCAGTTAGAAAATTAAACAATCGTAATTAAAGCCTTCAAATTTTACTTAAATGCAATTATCTGCCCCTAAAAAGCCCGATTGTAGGCAAATATGGAAATCGACGCACTACACTAGTTGCCTATCGGTATTGTTATCTACGCACGCGCACACAAACACGCAAGTGACGCTATCACGAATTTATCAAAATAATTCTAGATTATTTTTAGATAAAAAATACCTATTTTAAAAACAGTTAAAAAAGATCAGTATCCGATTCTAAATGTAGTATTTTATAGATTTGGTGCAAACGAGTAGTTAATATAATATAATAGTCCTCAACTATCACACAACGCCGTCTAGTCCCAAGCTAAGCAGAGCTTGTGTTATGAGTACTAGACAACTGATAAACATACTTAAATATTTCTAAATACATACATACATATTATAGATAAATTACGACCAAACACAGAACAAATGATTGTGCTCATCACACAAACATTTGTCCTAACGAGTAGTTACAATTTCCTTAAAAAAAATAAAAAATACTAGGAGATCCTAATTGTAACGGCCACATAATATCCTTGGCTAATTTAAAGAAGCTTACCAAATTCTATGATTTACGTCAAAACAGAGAAAACACCCAGATATCAAGATCACCGAAGACCAAACGAAACCGGAGCTAATTCATAAAGAAAAAAATCTAATCCTAAACGAACCCACCCAATCGTAACGGCCTCACATATCGTCGGGATCGATCTCAATCGCCGCGTGCGCATATCGCTCGTGACGTAGCCTGCGCGGGCGCACGGCGCGGCGTAGGCAAATCGACGGCTAATTGTAGCTCCGGGCTTGGGCCGATCACAAAAAAAATAAAGGTCTTACTCCGTTTCTACGTACGGTACGGGGTTGTTCAAGTTTGAAATTAAGACGAGTTTGTTGCAGGATTTTTCGAAAGAGTCAGCGTAGCTCTGAAGCATAAAGGGCAACTGATGGGACACTGGTGGCTTAAAATCTGACACTCTATCTCTCTCGCTTCAACCAAGGCTGGAAATTCCATATTTGATGACGTCCTGTAGCGACATCTCTATCGCCACATATGAACTAAACTGCAAATTCCTCCTTCGCCGTTTTAGACTTCTCCGCATGATTAGAACATACACAGCAGTTTAAAAAAACTTTCGGATAGTTGCCCGACGCCCATACCAGACACAACATCCGTCTGGTTGAAGGATCTACCAACTTCAACGAAGGTTTGCAGGACTTAAAGACGCTGTTCTGCATGCCTCTAAAGACCCACCCTTAAAAAACTGTAATGTGGTCATTTCTCTCCCTTCACCACCAACTGCCCTAAAAGGAGAGACCTCTTGTTTGGAGCTTGTAGCTTCGAAATTTCATTGAAATCCGTTGAACTGTTCGAGTGTGAATGAGTATCAAACATACACACTCACAAACTTTCTCCATTAGAATATCAGCGAGATATCCCACTCAACATAGCTAACATAGCCTTATCTTCCTCAATGTTTCTCATATCATCTTCACCTCCTAAGACTACAATGGACACGTACCACTCCGGACTCATTTCGGCCAAGATTACCCGACCATTCCCAGTAATTCCCTTAATTCCTCTGGAGCCGTTCCCCTGACTCTGTAATGTGTATTTCGGCCAGCACGTGACGGTATTCGGAGATCATTACCGTGAATTATGAATGAGATACTTAGTGAGAATGGTTTGTCGACTTTGTGGACAAGAATATCTCGTAACACAGATTGACGGCACCTAAATCCTTTTTATATTATTATAAAACCAAAGTCTCTCCCCCCTTCTGTCTATTTGTTAGCAATAAACTCGGAAACACCTACCAACACAATAGACTATCTCCACAGATGGGGGTTTTCGGACGGTTCCGGTCTTCAGTGTTTGTGCGGCGTCTCTCCGCAGACCATGTCCCATCTTCTATCCTGCATCACGTGCACTGTTACCTATTCACGTAGGGACCTAATGACAGCATCAGCGGGCGGTTTTGCCGTGGCCGAATACTAGGCCAGGCAAGAAATTTAACTAGTTTTGCCATCGATACGCTAAGAAGAAAAACTCGGAAACTACTGAACGGATTTTCATAAGGCACTGATTCATGAGGAAGCTTTAAATGCATGCATATTATATTATTATGGGACGGGTTGCTAGTGAAAATAATAAAAATATATATATTTTATGTTTTTGTTATGTTTTATTTTGTAAGCTTGCGCTTGACCACTATCTCACCTGATAGTAAATGACAATGTAGTCGATGATGGAGCACGCTTGCCTACCTATTCACTCTTGACTTAAAGACCTCCAGGTTGTAGCTATCAGGAAACACTCCTGCATTGGCAACGGCACTCATATCAGAATTTTTCCGACAAATCCATATTTTGGAATTCTGAACAGAAGTGCAATAAACAGATATGATAATGATGTGAAAGCGCATAATAATCAATTAATCATAACAATAGACAGACACATGTTAACCTAAAAGAGGCCGAAACTTTTTTATGGTTAGATAGCTATCTAACCATAAAAAATACTAAATAACCATAGCACTCTTGATCCTTAATAAAGCATCATAATCAGTCGTTAACCTCACTAAAAGCACAAGTTGTTAAATCATTCTTATCACAAAAAATCTCACACTAGTGTGACCACAATCGCGATCTTTGTCAGAAAGTCCCAAACTTCACAAGCAACGTTTTTTTGTTTTATAATATTAATTAACACACATAAAATTTAGGCATTATGTCTGATTATATAACAAACTATTGTCTGTTATTGTATGTTACCTAATAAACACCTATTGTTACTATCGGAACTCGCTATATTTCGCGAATTACATTTTTGTGTTTACGAAACCGTGAAATTTTAAATCTTCAAACTTTTTTAACAAAGTCGCGTTTATTGAAGTAATTACTTTACTTTCGCGTTTATGTAAGATTAGTTTGTGTCTAGTTTTTTGTGCTGATGTCTGACTTGCGGTATAGATATGTGAGTTGATGTGTTAATGTAAGTAGTTGTGCTCTTAGAAAATAATTTAATTTGCCTGAAATTATTTAGAAGTAATTATGACTTGTATGGTTTTATCATCTTGAATTTAAGTCTTTGGTATTATTGGTTTTACATCAACTGTAATGTAATAAAGAGATTTAACTTTCAGCATCAATTTTTACCCTCGTAATCGCACTCACTTGCCATTTCTGAGGTAATCTTTTGATGCTTCGTCTACGGATATGCGTAAGAGACAAAATCAAAATAAAAAAAGTTTTAGATAAAAATTAATCATCTTTCTCGGTAATTTTAGGTTAGAAACTCTAAGTAATAGTTCTCAAATTATCTAAAATTACATTATATAAAATTTATTTTGTACAGTAGCTTAATATTTTAGTAAGATAGATAGATATATTCTTTATTGTACACCAAAAATACAAAGTAAGTAGTAAGTTACCTAATTTCCTGCTATTAACTGCCAATTAAACGGCGGAACAGTAGAGTAATGGACCATTAATCATTTAATATGGAGTCATGGTATATTTCCCGCTTTGTTTATCAGAGATTGTTAGATAAATAAATTATTACTGCTTTCTTCTTCGATTTCGATCAATTTATTTTATAGTAAATTAGATGACGTTTTTACTCTTTTTGCTGCTTATGAGTATTTTTATTTATTTATTTATCCTGAAGTTCTAGTAAATTAATTATCGCCCTTTAGTCGGTTAAATTTGACCAAATACACAAAATCATATTTTATTTTATTTTTTCCTTAACAAATAAAGTAGCTCCCAGCCTTTACGATGGCTTCATCTTTATCCACGTATTCCGCAAATGTCTCAATGCCGTTCGAATACAAAATGTTCAGTATATTTGACTCATCAATTTACGAATAAATATGCAAAAATATTTGTAAACGTTTCGACTAATAACGTCAGTGTCGTGTCACTCACTAAATATATTAGTCAGTGTGATCGTCGTAATGGCGCTTTCATAGATGATAGTAGTAAATCATAATATATCAAAAAGATACATGCGAGCCAAATGGTCTAAGTAGTAAAATGTATGCAGCGACACTTGACTTACTAAGTTATTAAATCACGTCCGTGCCTTACGTCGTAAAAAAATACGAATAATATGCCTTTCATATCCTGGCTGTATATTAATTTAATGTGTACGCACCTCACAGCACGCACAAAAAAATAGTTGTTTTAAATTTTGAACGTCAAGAAACATGGCGCCAAAATCGTCGGTGAACGGTCGCACGTGCGTACGGCAGTAGGCCAATGGATTCCAGTGTGAATTCATTGGTCTACCTACCAGAATGCACGGTGAAAATTGTTGAAGCGTGCCTTTGACAATCCCCGAGCTCTCAATATTCATAACGGGCCTACTATTGTTTCCCGCCTTTAGAGACGTCACGTATCCGGCGCCATCTTGAAAGGGACGTGCTCAAACGCATCCAAAATTAGAAGAGCCTTAAACTATTGCGGCGTTAGGATACCTGCAAACTGTGTGTAACGTTCGGGGGTCTATTTAAAATGGTGCTTTTTATGACCCAAAGAAAATTATGAATGTACGTTGTTGTGCATTGAAATCAGCTACCAGTGAGGTGGCCGTGTGGCCGTACATTTTAATTTATTTTCCGAAACTATGACTTATGTGTGTCGCGAACGCGCAGGAATGTAAGTGATGTCAACCTTTTTAGGTCACAACTCATAGCTAAATTGGTTATAAATTAAATTGCACTTTAATATGTTTTTTTTTTTTATAAGGATACCCCAGTTAATATGATTTACGAGCAACACAAGCGTTCGTCTGAGCGGTTAAAGTGTTTAAAACATAAATAATTCTTAACAATGATTAACCGCTAAGATAAGGCTATAAAAACTGTGACCTCGTGCAAAAACTTGTTTAACGACGTGTTTTTAATTTTTTATAAGTGCATTTACCTTTGAATGTGGTCACCCTATTCTGGGTTATATAACCAATTTACACCAAGTACTCCGTTTTGTTACTGGCCCTGGAAAGTAGGGCTTGGTCTTCACGAGCCCTTGATTTAATGATATTATTATGTTACTTGAGACTCAATAAACACTTTGGTTAATGAACAGCTGTAAATTGTAGCAAATTCCACCTCTCTTTGTTTTGGAAAATAACTTCTTCCACTTTGGGTAAAGCAAGAGGAAGAGACAGACATCAGTGCTTCGTCAGAAAATCAATCTCCTTATTGTCTGGTTCTGAAATTACTGATTCTGATATCTCCTAGTTCACCATTTAAAAAAAAAAACTGAGTCAGTAGTCATGTCCTGCTGACGATATACGATTCGGGGAATTGTTTTGAGATGGTCTTAAATTTAAATTATTGAGAGAAAATCTTCTTGTATAAGGTGGTTTCATTACTTTTTCCATTGAACAACAAGTTACTATTCCCCACACCATGTATAATAAGCTCAAGTAAGGACCTATACGAAATCGGCGCAAGCACATAAAAGTGCAAGTACTAAAAATAAACCGTAAATCGAGTAGCAGACCAGTTGCTCGTTGAGTCATGTGACATAAATCCCATTTAGTGATGATGAACACGAACGAATGATTTATTTTTAGTTCATTATGACTAATTTGACACTCAAATTACTTTATGAGTTCCGAACGACCTAATTTAAAATCCTGTACAGAATCACTCACGATTGTCTTTACGTCTGGCACAGCTAATTTTCTCCGAAAGTACTATACCGATTGAATTGAAATTAATCATCATTTTAGCCGATAGACGTCCTCCACGTGTCGCCATAAAGACCGGTCCTTTGCGTCTCGCATCCATCGGATTCTCGCGACCCTCCCAGGTTATTGGTCCACCTTATGGGAGGCCTATTTCTTTACACATGAATATCTGTGACTCAATTTATTAGTGGTTACTCAGTTATGAGTATACATGTGGATGGGTGGAGAAGGAGAGGGAGGCCAAAGAAAAGATGGATGGATTGTGTGAACAGTAGTATTAAAGAAAAGGAAGTTAGTGATAGTATGACGGTTGACAGGATAGAATGGAAGAAAAAAACGTGTTGCGCCGACCCCAAATAAGATGGGACAAGGGCAGGAAGATTATGATGATCTGTGACTCAATGACACAAGAGTACTATTCGCATGTAGTTTCATAAAATAAAGTTAAAACCAATAAGTACAAAGTTTCAATAACAACAATTTTATAAGTAAAGACATATTATTTGAACCTACGAATTAAATACCACTTTTACACAAGTAAATAAAAGAAGATACTTAATTATTGTAGGTGCATTCGACGCTATCAATAATACATTTGTGGAAGATAATCAATTTTGTACTTAAAGCACTTAATTATACGTGTTTCATTTATTGAAAATCATTTTATAGCACTTATCGAAGTCCTCAAGAACTATTCAGTTCAAAGTTCTCAATACTGTATAATACACACTTTTTTATGGACTTGTAATAAAAAACGTTAATTATTTTGTTGTTATAAATCATGGTCACCGTAACGAGCTTCGTAGAAGTCTTGTGAAGCGACATCTATAGGGCATTATATGTAATTTATAGTTATAATTTTATAGTCTGAGCTATTTAACATTGGATGGCCAAGTGCTTTTAACAACTTAAAGACTCTAAATGTAATGCTAAGAAATAATTTTCTATGCCATTTATGCTCTTTATGTTAAATATTTCGAACACAGCAACTTAACCTTCGAAGTCGATGATGATAAATGATGATTTTTCAGCTAGCCGACCATCGGAAAGCCAGATTGTGTCTATAGATATAACAATAAAAGGAGAAACTGAGTGACATATTAACGCACAGACAAAATTACTGGGAGTAGAAATCTAAAATTTTGCGCAAGGCTTCGTTTTATGATGTAGGCGAGCATTAAGAGTTTTTGAAAATTCATCTTTTAAAAAGGTGAAAAGGGGTTTTTAAAAAAAATCAAAATTTTATTCCTTATCATAAATAGTTACGCAAAAAAATTAGAAGGTATTCATTATTCGCTTCTCAAAACTACCCCTATAAAACAATTTACGGGGTGTTTGTTGTAAGGGAGAATTTCATTCTGTGGGTTAATAAACTTAAAACTTGGCAGAAATTCTAATCAAAATGAATAATAAAGACTGTTATCATTAAACTAAATGAGTCTTGTTGCTTGAAATAAAGAATATTTTTTTTTTTTTTTTATTCATATTTTATATATTTTTAAATATTTCTTAAAAAACACATATAAAAAAAACATTTAAAAATATAAAAAATAGTAGCCCACTGGCATCGGGAACAGGGTCCAAGCTGCCGGTGGTCAGGGCTCAGACTTATTATTATTATTAGTTTTTTTATACTACCCTCAAAATACGGTTTAAGGGGTGTTAAAGTTTTTACAAAAACGGTTATCACGAATGAAATCACTGGCGAAGTGCTAGTATAACTTATATAATGATTTATTTCGTAAGTTCTCTGACATGACACGGAAGATTTATTTAACTTACAGCTTCTCTTCAAAATCATTACGCAAAATCTTATAGCAACTGTTCAAAGTGGTCAATGTTGATGGCCCATCAAGTGCCATCCAAGCCCAACTGACCGCTGATACACATCTCATTCCCATATCAGAAATATCAGTATGTCATGTGTCTTATATAAGCGATCAAACATTTTCTACGTACGACCACGAACTGTCGCAGACCCAGTAGAAAGTATCGCTTGCGCAACCGAACGCAGGTACCTTAAAATTTCTAATACCTCGTAAATTCGCGTTACATAAAGAAATCATCGCTTAAAGAATATTGTAAATCTTTTATACTATCAATTAATTATGGTTTTGTAATGTCCGTGTTGGATTCTAAAGATTTTTTGGAAACACGCACGCGGTCACGGTCGATATTTTCGTTAACTGTTTTCTGTTACGCAAGTTAAGTAAAAAGTTTTAACTTGTTTCGATCGATGACTTGGGAGAAATTGTGTAATTAATTTGTTAAAAAAATATATTTTTTGGAGATTTTTTTTTGAAAAATTCAAGACTGTCCTGGTTTTATACTGAAATAGGGCTAGCCTATCGGGTAGACGTTACTGAAGAAACGATTGTTCGTTCCTAAAGGGTTTTAGCACTTCAAAACTTACTTATTATAATTAAAAACATCTGAGGCCCTACCACAAGCTCATTTGATGACCTAAACTGAACTGTTAAAGGGGTGTAGCTATATAGGGGTATAGCTCCATCCCTTTTTCGCACATTTTAAAACATCATGGTAGGTCCCAGGTCGTAAATAAATAACTTCTTCGCATAACAAGACATAGTAAGTAGGTGCTATAAAAATTGGCAAAATATTACATATACATCATAATTGGATATTACGCACACATTATTTATTATTTTCCTGTTTGGTAATCAGCCGAAACGTAATAAATGTTTTGTTTACCGAAATCATATATTATGCTGCCGCACAATCTGCAAAACCAGTCTTCTGAAATGCTGTAATGAGTGGTTTCAAGTTGCATCATATATTAAAAAAAACGTCATTAATCAATATGAACTAGATTTAGTTTCTTTCTAAGCGTCATTTAAGTGATAGCTAACAACGCACAGGACCGGTGATTAGTCTTGGGGGAGGTCTATGTCCAACAGTGGGCATCTTTTGGCTGAAATGATAAGCTTCATTTAAGCGATAGGTAACTGAAACCTTACTTAGCAAATCAAAGGTAATTCCTAATCAATCCTCGATTGCTAGTCACCCTATTAGCTGTTTTAGCCAATCAGAATTCCCGATGGGCTCTCAGCGGATGCCTTACCAGATGCGTAGCATCTACCTTTCCTCGGACCGTAATAAAAACTGCTTGAAACGCATTTCATTTTCTCTTAGAACTCGTTGAACCCTAGAAACGTACGAAATGCGGCGCTGCAACAATTTGTTGCGTGCGGTGGAGGGGGGCAAAAAGCTGCGTGTGCGCATTGCGCACAAGATGCCTACCCATTAAAATTCCCGCCCGCGCACCGCTGTCTATTTAGAGAAATAATAGTTTTCATAACGAACCTTTAGCTTAAGGAGTAATGCGTAAAAAGTAGTCTGGGTTGGTCGCGGGAAGTGATCTTTTTTGTGGAGGGGCTGAGATTTAGGAATCAACGATTTTCTTAGTTGGCTAGAAGAATCATGTCTATCCTGCAAGCAAGCGCGGATTCGCCATTGTGGGCACGATAGTCATGTCCACGACGACCCTTATAGGATTGTGACGTCACACTTTCACGGTCATGTTGATGATACTTTAGTAATTTTCGTGGGTGAGCTCTCGCTCCTGATTTTCCGGTGGCTGTTAGCTGTGACGACAACCTTTTTTGAAGATGTATCCGCGCTTGCCCGCTAGCATCTTCGGCCTACTACCTTCCCAATCAAATTGGCTCCAACAATAAACACTATAAACAACACCCAATTATTATTCAATTAACGAGAATAATAGACCGCCATGATGTAATTAATAACGCGCGTCGTTTTCTATTGCGAAAAAAAAAACAAACAACCTTTCTTTGTAACCGCTCATTTTTTTAGATATAATCTTAACGATGTAAGGAGATTTAGTGGGTGAGAAATATTCTAGTCTATTATTATAGTGTAATCATCCCTCCCTCCCCACTTCCCCTCACTTCTGATGATAATGAAAGGCCCTTACCGCCACACCTACTCAAATATGGTCCCACGTCTGATGTAAGAGGGCTTTTTGGGTCAAAATTGCTATTATGGGCCCTTATCGTTACTGAATCTAATTTTTGGAATTTGAACGCATTTTTTATGAGTAAATTATGTAGTTGGTGATTTGATATGTTGGACGGAATGTGTGTGTGTGTGTTTTATGGTCTAAGAAACCTATAGACATGTGAAAGAAATCTTAGTTAAGCCAAAAATACATATTACTGATTTTTTTACTTGTTTTTTTATGGGAAACCATCAAATGCGAAAAAACACATTCATTATGCGTACAGCTAAGGAGTGAAATTTCCTGCCAGAAACTGTGTTTCTTGATAGCTACAACCTAAGGGTCTTTAAGTCAAGAGTGAATAGGTTACTTCTAGGCAAGCGTGTTCCATCGTCGGCCACATCATCGCTTACCATCAGGTGAGATAGTAGTCAAACTTGATCCTATACATAAAAATAACTTCTCACGCTCTGGGTGGAGCGAGAGAGTGTCAGACTTACTGACTAAAATTCACCCGTGTTTCTTCAATTGCCCTTTGCATTTAGTGACATAGTAACTTTTTTCAAACAATCCCGCGTTTATCTGGAGATTGTAGCATTATTAAAAGCACATTTAAAGGTAAGCTTTCAAATTGTAATTCGATTATTTGCGAAATCAAATCTCACATTAACTTCTGTCTCTGAGCTGGATGGCACCATCAACGTCTGCATACTAAAGGCTATTTATAAACAGGGCCCAAAAAAAAATAAACACCTCAGGTTCAAGGCCTCATTCGTTATCGCGCTAAAAAATCCAAAAGATAAAAAAGAAAGAAAGATGGAGCCAAAATTGATCAGAACCTCGAAACCTGTTCGATCCGTTCAAAAGATAACCACTAACAATTGGAAGATGTGGTCAATAAAATACACAATTTTTCAACCTCAACTTTAAAGTATAAATTATATTATCAAAACTGGCTAAGTGCGAGTCGGACTCGCGCACGAAGGGTTCCGTACCGTCCGTAGTAAAAAAACGGCAAAAAAAATCACGTTTGTTGTATGGGAGCCCCACATTCATATTTATTATATTCTGTTTTTAGTTACAGCAGCAACAAAAATACATTATCTGTGAAAATTTCAACTGTCTACCTATCACGGTTTATGAGATAGCCTGTTGACGGACGGACAGATAAACAGACAAACAGACGGACAGTGGAATCTAAGTAATAGGGTCCCGTTTTACCCTTTGGGTGCAGAACCCTAATTATCAAAAGGGTGTTCGAAACATTTGTCAGACGTGACCATGGTTATGTTATCGAAATGCATTATTTTTCGAACTTATCATCGCCAAAAATGTGATAATACATCTCGAACAGGAATATCTTACTTATAATCATCAGTCAAGATGAAATCCTGGCATTATTTTTACTTTATTTCGTACCTAACTAATTTTATACCGGCTGGTGATAAATTCATGGGTTTTTATGACATCCCCCGCTCTTGGGCGGAGCGGGGGATAGTGTCAGACTTTTACTGACTAAAAACCCACTCCTGTTCCTTCTTTGCCATTTTTCCATGGCTTCGGGATCTCTTTCGCATCACCCATGGCCCCAGTAGGCTTCGACCCTGCTGAGCCCTTACGGTTGCTGACATCTCCTTGAGGCGCGCGTGGAATAGTACGCGCCGTCGACGACTTGGGCCCGGTCCGGACGGTTACCGGACGATCGGACGGCGAGCCACACATTGCTCGCCGTCCGAAAGCCCGCGCCTACGGTGGAAGGACTTTTTTTACTTTATATTGTTTGTGCTTTCAGCCAGTGTAAAGTTAGTCACTTGGTATTCCATTACAATGCGGTAGCAATAAATTTTAATGTTTTTACAGTATTTGGCAGCAAATGTATCAAGTTATGAGGTGGTCAATACTACAATAACATTCTCAGCTTAATTTTACCGAAATGGCACCTGTATCAATAATTCCACATATTGTCCAGTTATGCAGACACTTGAGATACAAAACTACACCAATTTTACATCATAATATCCACTAGAAATCTATTTGCGAATAATTAAAACAGGCATTGAACTTCACTCGAAAAAATCCTGCCAAAAACCACTTAAACTTTTGCATTTCATGATGTGATGATAAAAAATACCACCCAATATAGGAAATCTTCAAGTATCTCCTCCCCGTCTGGGTGGAGCGAGAGGGAACGCAAACTTTTACTGACTAAAACCCACCTGTGTTCCTTCTTTTGTTTCAAGACTTTTTTTCGAACAATTCTTCGGCAAATACAGCGGCCTATAAAAGAAACTAACTTTTTATTGCATACATGTTTTCTGTCGTCAATAATCAAATATCATAATATCTTCTTGCTTAAAATAGTTTCTAAGAAATCTGGCAACATTTCGATGGTCGACATACAATTCTATGAGAGTGGTCACAGAAATGGCCTAAAATAAACACAAAAAAAATCTCATTTATCTCCTATCAATTAAAAATTGCTTTTAAAACTAAGAGAGAGTGCCTTATATATAGAGTTTTTATAGAAATTTCGCGTGTAGAACAGAACTTTCGATTCATGGTTATTATTAAATTAATCGATCAATTAATTGATTTCGCTATAGAAATTCTGCGATAACTCGATTTCTCAGTATCGAAGATAGAAAAAAAAGAGGCAATTAAAATTTGCTAGTAGTTAAAATTAATAGTAATAGTAGCCTTGAATTCTACAAGTTCAAGAGCAAAGTTTATTGTTGCTTTGGCCTTGTGTTTGGAGATTTATTTAGTTAATAGCTTCTGACACTGGCTTCGCCCGCTTTAAAGTGGAAAATTATCCCAAGGGAACATATTTATCGGGTTAGAAAGTCCAGGATATGGTCTTTGCATGTGACAATTTTCATTCAAATCCGTTCAGCCGTTTGAGCGTGAAAGAGGAATTTAAACATACACATATTCATCATCATTTCAGCCGAAACTCACCCACTTCGGACATATGCCTCCCCAAGTGTGGCCACAACGAACAGTCTCGTGCGTCTCGATAAACAGATTTTCGCCTTGATAATATTAATGTTTCCTGAGAATGTCATCTTCAAATCTTTCGTTAGTATTTTTAGAGAATGACAATTCTTAATCTTTCGTCAATTAAAATGTACCAGACTAATCATACTTTCGCATGTTCTACTCCTTCAAAGGTAATTTCTTGAACAAATAATCGCCACTTTATACTCAAACAATAGACAATTACAACCAGCATTTAGTGACGGGATGACACAAGAAACTAAACGTCAATACAACGAACGACCAATCTGTCTTGATACTTGATTAGACAATTTCTAAAAAGAGACAGATGTCAAGAAATTATGGTGTGTTGCCGATAATTTTCTTGGTAGAAAGTGAGTCGTTCTCAGCGATGGAAAGCTGTGTATGGAAAACGTATATTTCACTAAGTGAAAATGCGTGGTAATCATTGTTAGTGATGACGCGAAGCTCGCTTTTCTTTTATAGCTTCATCTATGTTAACAATGATGTTCTGTTTCTTGCTAGTAATAAAACCATTTGTGATCATGTTCGCTTCTGTCTGTTTGTTTTAAGCATTGTTTAAAGCAGTAGTAAAGGTTTTAGAGTTGTAACAGGGATAGTTTTAGTTTACCGACTTAACTTTCCCGCCACGTAAACGAGAAAGGGAAATATTTCATTTATCTTCTGAAAATTGGCCAATAGCTACTCGAACTCACACGCAACAGGTTTAGGTGTTTTTGTGTTTTTAAAGCAGTCCTCGAAGACTTTAACGTATTTTTCTGCAATCTATAAGTAAGACTTTCCTTTTTAATTTTCTAATTTGTTCCCGACAAGTGACTCCATATTGAAAATGTATTTATTTACGTTACATGTCCGTGTAATTTTATTTTAATCAACCTGGAAGATTCGGAGAAAATTGGCTGTGACAGACGGTTAGATAAGAAACGCACTAGTGATCCCTATAGGGGAACCCTAAAAATTTTTTGGTCTAATGATATGATCGCTGGTTTAATGACTATTCTTCTTTTCTTAAATTAAAAAAAAACTCCACACTTATCTAGAATGAATTGGGTATTACAAATAAAATTTTCTTTCTTTTAAATAGAATCCCTCTGATACCACCAACAATTTACCAAACCTTTATTGTATTTAAATATGATGTTACAATATGTTAAAATAGCGGGTAGTTGCGCGGGCGCAGTCGACGGTGGGCGTGACGATTTATAGGCGGTAATGGCGAAAGTGTCGCCGCGGCTCCTTTGATCCCGACCAGTAATGCTGATTAATTATGCGCGATCCAGAGAAATTCTAATTTATATGGTGCAGTTTGCGGACTGTTTTAGAAACTGCCGAGTAGGCGAAACTTTGGTGTAGGTTGGACTTGATTGTGTGAAAGAAACTGGACTTCAAAACTAAATCAAATTTCTTGAAAATTGAAAGTATTTTACAGAAAATTAGCAATTCTTCGCCTGTCTGTTGGTTGTCGATACCTTTTTGGGTCCATTACTCTTTGTGATAGCAATAAGTTTAATAAATTATCGGCAAACCTTTTAATACCTGCCGAAGGTTCAGTCATACAGGATTTTGGTAAAATCGAACCCAAGCTTGAATGAATTGCTCAGTTCCATGAAATCATCAATAAAAAAAGTATACTTACCTAAACCGAAGTGCATATATCTTCACATAAACCTGAATTTAAGGAAGAAGATCCGGGCAATCATAAATATCTATCACACGTTTACGATACAAAATAACCAAATTACCGTTGTAAAGTAGCTACTTTTATGTCAACCGGATTTAATGCTAGCAAAATGTAGGTTTCCGAGAAATTTGCGGCGAAATTTCAATGAGAGTAATTTATCTCGAAGTTCCTAGAATAGTAAGGAGTGATTCAATCGATGTGATGGACTATGCACTTGATGCCTTTGAAGACACGCGACTGATAAACGAAGATCAAAGAGTAGAAATAGCTTAAATATCACATCAAATTGATGACAGGGTGAAAAGACTTGCTAGAAGTGTACTAACTTTCAAAATGAAAATTGAAAAGACTGTATAGATTTATTTATTTAACAATTCATGTACACTTATAAACTAAGAGACAAGAAGTCAGAAAATAGGTACAAAGGTGATGCTTATTTCTATAGAAATCTCTTCCAGCATACCTGCGAAAGGAAAGTGAAAAAAATTAGAGATGTAGACACCGTGTGTAACAGTAATAAGAAAATAGTTATCTATTAAATAATATGACAAACAATTAAAGATTCAGATTCTGCTCAGGCACCTTAAGCAACCCCTAACAAGTAAAAAACGCGTCGATTATTTAGAAGTAGAAGAAGAGTGGTTTATTTCCATCTTAGTTCATAAGACAGTGATCATAGTAATATACACTGACCTCGCACAAGTACACACAGTCGATGAACACGAACGAAGTCAAGGTGAGATGTCAACGCTTAAACAATCAAATCGATTGATTAGATCACGCGAAACAAATTATTATATCGTTGCGAGACAGACATATTGATAACCTACTCTACAAGTAACCAGTTATAGAGTCTGTAAATTTAAGAGCTAATAAGTTATTCCTGTATAAATACGGTTCATTCATATATGTTTGATATGCCTTTATTCCGTTTGGCCCTGGACATTTTATGAAAATACGTGCTGCCAAGGACCTATAAACTTCAACACATTATGCAAACAGTGATGGTGTTGATGATGATGTAATTGTCGGACCATCATCATCAGCTGAAAGACGTCTACTGCTGTATTGTCTTCACCAAAAGTTATCCTATCGACTGGTTCTGAAATTTTTGCATCCAACCTTCTTTTTTTCTCTTCTTCCTTTACCAGATCATCAGTTTCGGCTTCCAATGCTGCGTCCTCGAAACCTTTAGGTTTACCACTACTTTGCTTATTAACGTAATTAAAATTAAAACAAAGACTTCTAATATTATCATCAGGGTTATGTAACTGTATGTACAAACCATTATTTATTCTGGACCTCCTCTATAATATTTTCATAGCATTTTCCTGTTTCCCTGTCTCATTTCTTCAAATGTTATTAGAAAGAGAGGAGAGTATGAATTATTTTAATTAACGGTTCATTGATAGTCTTTGTCCGAAATTACATCCCGTTCGCTATTGTCGTGCAGACCGATTGACTTGGCCAAGTGAACTAACTGGCCGAGTGGCCATACGGTATATAGCTGAACGTAAAAGAAAGCCAGAGACTAGATAGAAATGAAAAGCATTATTAAGAAGTTCTAAATAAACAAAGGAGATAGATTTGTATTTAGAAAATCCTAGAAAAAAAAAAAGAACCTGTAGAAGATAAAAATAATGAACTAAAAATACGCAGGCAGTACACTGATATAACTAAACACACAAGTCATAGAAAAACAATGTCACCAAAACTAGTGATCAAACAACAAACATTCAATCAGCTCCAACATTCTCAGAACTGAACAAATCATCAAAGGAGGTCATTCGAAGACTCATTAATGTCAATACAAGCAACAATAAGTAATTGCCAACAGTGTTTGTCGAGACATCTCCAGATAATCTTCTGCTAGTCTAAATACACATTAAAAAAAACGACCGACCAAGAGGCCGACAACTCAATCGGATCGGCGATATCTGCGCTAAATGGTCGGTCATTAAGACTGCGCGGGCGCTTCTCCGCGCATGCATCAACGCCACAATAGCACGATCTGCAATTGAGATGTAAACGATAGTATTGATGGCAAATAGCGTGATTACCACTGTAATGATGTCTGGAGGTGACATTGTTACTTGTATAGCCACTTCATTTTTATATGCTCTTTAGAAATGTTTTCATAATAACTAATGGATGTCCACGTTAAATCTTACCTACAATAGTAAAGAATTTACAAAAATCGTTAGAAAGCGAAATTAACACTCACAATTAACTGCTTTTAAAGGGTTTCCTCGTAAATCTTGATAATGAAATGCTTACCGACTCAATGTTGGCACGTTCCAAGGAATTTCAAGCTCTACTCCTTTCAGTTTTAAGTTAATTTTCGTTCAGAGCACGAGCTAAAGATAAGTCATTGGAAAGTGAAATGGGGGCGCACCTGACTTTGCTTTCTTTACGTCTCGGTGTTCTTTTTGCTTCAGTGAGAGTGGTCTAGATTCGATAATTGTGTCGGTAGCGATTCCGTGACGAGGTTGGCCCGCCCTCCCGGCACTAACCACGGGAAGTTGATTCATCGCCACAACACTTTCAAAAGGCCCACAATTTGCATTGCTAATTGAAATATTAAAGACGTAAAAATTCCCAGCATGTTCACGGCTAATGCAAATAATTAGAAATCCATTCATCTAGTCAGCTCTCTATTGACGACCATTCAGGCTTGTTGAATGAATATGAATGATTTTTTTATCGATCAATGTCTGTTAATTAAGACGGGTTTTGGTTTTGTACGTGCAGTGTATTTAGTCATTTGAAGATTCATAGTTAGCTCTAAGTTACGGTCTTTGAAGAGTTTTTTGTCGTTTGCTGCAGTACGGTCATGACTATACATATCTAGCTGTGTTCGTCTCAACATTGTAAATGATGGCTTCTAATGTTGAGCAACTTCCGTCGGACATTTTAACGGATACCTGTTGAATGTAAAAGTGCCAATAAATAATGAATGTGCTAATTTATCTGGCTTAACAGATACATAAAACTGGCTCCTACTTAATTTTTACAAGCTGTCTTTTGTGTTTTGATTAGTAATGGCTTCTCTTAAAACATTAGTTATGTTTTCAATAATTTAAGCGATTCTATAATAAGATATGCATAACTTTGACGACTTTAATATTTATGAACAATAAACTGATAGTTTCTAATTGACACGCCCACTAACGAGTGTTTATGTTTATGTCCAACAATGCCCACTCTGTGGGGGTCTTATCGTGTGTTTGTTGAAAGTCGTGAGTGTATCAACATTTTAGTTTCGTTGTCACTAGTTTTTGTATCGAGACTCGTCTGATTTTGATGCGATAGAAAGTAACTTCACTTTTTTCTATTGTCATTTTCATCTTTTGTACTTTTTTATTTGTTTCGGATTGTGATTTTGATAATTTTCTCCGTCGAACTTCCTGTTGGCGGGGTGACTGATGTTGATGCAAGTTATCGCACTTTCTCTGACGACTGCCGTGTCTTGTAAGCTGAGAGATTGATGATTAATCAGTACTTGAGCTAGACTCGTGCGCAGACTCCGCGGCGCCGGGCGCAGCGCTATCGCGCATCGGGCTGCGCGCGCGCCGACGAAAGTGCAAGTCGCCCAGTTCTCACGCCCCCCTCCGCCGCGCCACTGCGCACGACCTCCATCTACCGACCGACTTGAGAAACTATCGATTATTGTAATTCGAATTATTTACACTTTCGGAAAGTAATCGTGGCCGCGCAATGTGCGCATGCGCGTGCGATCGCCGCGATAATGACCGCCATGTTTGGCCGGCTACGTTGCAAGCGTTTTGTTTGAAATGTTTCTTTGCTTTGTAATTTAAAGCCTATTTATTTAGTTAATTATTTACAGTAGAGGTAGCTAAATTGATTAAAGACTGTAGGTACATAAATAATTAGTGTTATTAAATTCACAACGATGAAAATTAATGATTATGAAATGACTGCACCAGGAAATCAGAATTAATTGGTTTTAGCAATATTTAAATGTTACAACTTTTATGTTAATACAGAGGGAAGCCAATTAGCTCGTATTGATTAAAATTAATAAACCAGGTTTAAGTCAACTACATAAAGGAAATTGCCGATTACCGTTAAGCTGGTTCTGTACATTTTAATCGATGGTAACGTCACCACGTCGAGGCTAATAACTCCTACAACAAATAACAAATGTGACTCCCTTTGATCACTTTTCGTGGGGGCGATCTCTCGCGCCGTACCCTGGTAGGTATAGGCCATAGTCCGGAGCGAAGAGGAGTGGCAGGCGATCGCCTCCTTCTGCGAAGCAGTAATGCTAGCAAAGGAGGCGGCCGTTCGCGTGAGACAACGGTCCACACGCCCCAACCGCTGCCGGAATCCGAACCCGATTTCCGGCCACCATAGAGATGTGAGCAAATCGTAGGAGCCCAGCAGCGAAGCCTACTGGGGCCACGGGTAGGGTGAAAGTGAAATCCGGGGCCCTGGAACGAAGGCAAAGAAGGAACAGGAGTGGGTTTTTAGTCAGTAAAAGTCTGACACTATCTAGCGCTCCGCCCAAGAGCGAGATTTGTTATAATATAATTTTCCCACCCAATAAAAAAAAAATACCGGCAAAGGTAGTATATGTGATTCCGTCTAATATTAAGATCTTCATATACCATGTACTCAGAAATCAACTATTCTATTCTATTCTTCTATTTATAGAATATAGCATAACAAGCAAACATAACCCAGTCTAAGCCGCGTTCTACCCCAGTAACCAAAGGGCAGCTGATCACCATTCAAACCCACAGCACCATAGAATTCATGAACTGATATGTCAACATAATTTCAGTTTATACAGGTATTAGAGTGTCATAAATTTAGGATAATATTTTATAACTAACGCAGCTGTCCAAGTGGGGAAATCTGGCGTTTGTGTGTTGGCCGACGATAAGAGATTTTCCAGTGAAAAAAAGAAATTTAACACTATAAAGAAATAGAAAAATAAGTTTACCGTAACAGGACACTCGGCAGATGTGGAACATCCATGTTAGTACAGGCAGTGGTGAGCGGTGGCATAGGTTTTACTGCCAAAGTGCACCAATGTATGACTCACATCAAAACTTAAAAAAAGAAGAAGCAAGATTATACGATAGGATAACGTACTCAGCAAATGCTGATCGTAGAATACCCATCAATGGATCAGGCTTAGCGGAAATTTATTTATTTATTTAAACTTCATGTACAGTGGTGGTACATAGGCGGACTTAATGCCACAAAGCATTCTCTACCAGTCAACCATTGGGTTAAAAAGACAACAATGTGGTAGGTGTGCACAATAAATAAATAACAGATATTTTTGAAATAGAATGTAGTATCATTAAATTAAGTGGCTTATAATAATAAAATACGTATATATGCTAATATAATAAACTAATAAATACTATGATACATAAGAAATCATTCTAATTAAGAGAACTTAAAATATAGCAATTATGACGAAGACTTCGGTCTCAGATGGAGAGAACTAAAAAAAAAAAAAAAATTAATAATTATTTAGAAATTAATTTTACAATTCCGATACACACTCCGAAATGTAACCGACAGACAGACTAACAACTCGGCGTCGATGCTCAATACTTTGGAAGTCGTGACAGCGACAACGAAATAAAATGGAATAAGAAAACATAAAGACAGGTAGATGACGATCTTCTTAAGCTGCTATTTAAGCTAGCTGTAAAAACCAGGGTTAAAACACGCGCATAAGGTTATGATCACATTCTCATAAAGACGGACCAATCTCTCCCGCCTCTGCCCATAACTTGAGCACCATAACCAAGGGATAACCATAAATAATACCATAGCTATCCCATGGACTCACTAGTCTTATGGTTGTCACACTACAAATTTATGGTTCTTATGGGAATTAGATGACATCTATACACGGTAGCTTAGTAAAACTAATATAATAGCTTTTTGGTAGTTTAAAGTCATAAATTAAACGATTTTCATAAGTTTTATGGGTTTTTATGAGACGTTTTTGATGTCGATGTAAGTGTTGTGGTAAGCTGGTTGTCGTTCAGTGAAAGTTGATTAGTTATGGGGATAGGTCATGGGGGCTTACAGGTGATGGGATAGTCTTTGAGTAATGCTTATTGAGCGATGGTGTTGTATACAAATGTTATTAACTACCTGATGCCACTGGCTTCGTCCTCGTTAATAGTAGAAATTTATCCTAAGGGAATATATTTATATGAAGTATAATATGAAGATATCTGCAAGAGAACCAAGGTTGCCGACATAGCACGAAGAATCACCAAACTTAAGTGGCAATGGGCAGGGCACATTGCTCGCTGAACAGATGGCCGTTGGGGCCGAAAGGTTCTGGAGTGGCGACCGCGTACCGAAAGACGCAGTGTTGGAAGGCTTTCTACAAGGTGGACCGATGACTTGGTGAAGGTTGCGGGAATCCGATGGATGCGAGACGCACAGGACCGTTCATTGTGGCGACATTTGGGGGAGGCCTATGTCCAGCAGTGGACGTCTATCGGCTGAAATGATGATATACTCCCGGGATAAGAAATATCCTCTGCTATTGCAGGACATGCTCTATGTACCAAGTTATATAGTATTAGTGTCACTGCGTCCCTGGAACGCAAATGGCAACTGAAGGATGGATTTAAGTCCAGAGAGACCAGACATAAAATCCGTCTGGTCGGAGGTTCGCTTTTCAACGGAGGTACCTAATCTGCATCCCTTAAAACTCGGGCGAAGCTGGGTCGGATCGCTAGTTAGAAAGAAAGAAAGATGTTAGTAAAGCCGTAGGGACCGAGTAGTCATGTAGTCAGACCGTGTAGTCAGGCCATGGGTCGGCTTCAGAAAGAGGATCCTATGGTCCTAGAACACAAAGGGTAACTAAAGGAATATAGATGTGGTTTTTGTTAGTAATAGTCCGGCACGCCCTTCTGTTCCACCCTAGAACGAGACAAGTCATTAAATGATTTCCCACCATAAAAAAAACTGAAACAATTAAGTTTTTAGACAAACACTTCACTAAGGAACCCATGGTGTTAGGAATATGGTCCACAGACACATGCAGGTTTGCAAGGACAGCTTATAGGCTGTGTGGCTTATCCCCATAAAACTGGAATGGTAACTTAAATGGCTTGTTAACGTACTGAGACTACGGGGTAATGTTATGTAGAATTTAATGACTTTGTAACTTCTTGTCTGCCAATACGGTGGTGGGTTGTGAAGTATCATTTGTGATAATGTAAAGTAGTATGGGTAAGAAGCCATGAAGTGTAAAACTTAATCATTTTTTAAAAAGAGCAGCCATGGAGTTTCTTGCCCGTTCTTCTCCATAGGAAACAACCAATTGGAGCCGTGCACTAGCTTCTGACGTTTTATAAGTGCCCATGTAGGCCTATATGAAATAAAAAGATCTCGAAATGAATTTTTGAAAATTAATTGGAAAAGGAAAGGTTTGTCTATATTGCTAAAGATTATGTCCACTTTCTTAGCTAATACAGCAAATCCATTTAACAGCTTCCTACATATATATTTTATTACACACCAAACGTAACATAGTACATATTGATTAAATAGTTTATTTGTTAGCTTAATTGTCGTTGAGGTTTCTTCCAGCAGGCCTTTTGGAAACCTCGTTGGCTGAATATGATCGCGAACTACAAAGGCTGCAGATGATCATAGAAGGACTATTCCTATTGCCATTTATAGCAGCCTCTATTGACATATCCGGCAAAATCTCACAAAACATACAAACTTATAATCAGAATATCTCACAGTTTCGCCAAGTAGTCGTCGATCGTTACAGATTATAAGTCACACAGTCACCATTACAATAATAATTTTCAATTTGCAACTCCTGCCCGATACAATCTAACGGCGCGCGCGCAGCTGTCATTCGATACGCATAGATCTGTATTGTCGCTTAATTGCCATAACGGTGCTGCCGTTGACATGTGGCACTGTGGGACTGACACACATACTCGGTACTTTAAGTACTTTTAGTAGATATGCGTTTAAAATTGACGGGCTTAAGAGCGCCCAATCCGAAAGACATTTTCATACAACCGCTCTTACGTTTCTACCTAGTTGTGACGTTATTATTATCTTTCCCTGGATATTTTGGAAACACAGATATCTTGTAGTCCCAGATCATAGGTTTCTATTAAAATCAAAACATTAAGTGTAAAACTAATCTAGGTTAACTAAAGTAGGTACTCTTAGGTGATATGTCATTACTTGGACACTCCCCATTGATGTCTTAACTTGGAAATTTGCACTACATCGGCTAGTCATGGTGCTCTTGTCCTTTTCTTGTGTTGCTTCGATTTATAGTACAGCTGTCTTAGGTGTGCCAGAACCATTCATGTCGATGTTGACACGTTGATATATGGCCAAAATGACTATCAGTCTAGTGTAATCAATAATCCTATACAGGCAAGAAACCTGCATCTTATTTTTGGGGTTTGATATGCGCAATCAGTCATATGATGGACAATTGTACGTGGGTCGTAGCGGTCATCATTCGGCGGGCTTCATTCCATCTAGCTCACCTCTTTTTCTTATCCCTTCTCCATCACGTTTCCTCCAGGTTTCGTTGCATCTTCTCTAAATACAGGCTTGTCAACAATTCCAATGGTTTATGTTCTTGCAGATTTAGTCCTATTCAATAGATTACTTAGAAGCTTAATTTGGAAAAGCTACTGACATTTATCCCTATCAGTAGCTAAGTGAAATTCAATCAAAACTATTTTTTTGCCATCCTGCCTGCTGAGCATTCTTCAGCCAGCAACCTTTAGAGCACAGCTTTTATAGAAACCACAGCTGCATCACACATGTTTTCCTCAAGATCCTACCCAAACAAGCTGGTCATCAGAAACTACCATTACAAAAGATTACGGATACCGACATCTTCAAATGATTCAATGGATCAGAAAAAACCGTGTTCTTCTTATTTCCACCAAGTTGAATTGGTTTCCATTGTAATTATTGAAACGCCTCTGGCGAAGTCTCACTCCAAGCACCGTTACGGAGATGAGCTCCCTGAAAAAACCAATATAATGTCTCTATTAGAATCTCGGTTAGATACTGTATTTCCGATGTTATTTAATCTCGAACAGGAAAACGTTGTGGCTTATTCGCAATTGTTTTTGCTGGGTAAGTATGCACGCGTATTGAATCATACAATAATATATGATGTATAAAATAATATAGCCACATGTGTATTTAATAAATAAGTTTGATATGAAAATGTTTTGATAAAAATCTACGATAAAAGTGGTCGAAAAAAACATCTTTGAGAATAAGTCAAGTTTCATACAAATAGTGCGCTGGAATAACAACCACGTGCAAATTTTTATGATATATTACTATCAACTTAATCTGATAAATGGGCATAATGAAGAGAAAAACCAACTAGTCGAAGAACGGGAAGTATGATGACAATTGGTCATCAAACACACCAATTAAGCAGACACTAAGTGGTACCAAGTATAATAATAGTATGCAGATGTTTAGTTAGTATATCAGTCACAGCACAATTAATCTATTTTCGTTCATTGCCCCACCACAGTTCATTACACTATCCCACAAACTAACTTAGAGAATACCAAACTGTATTACAATTGCAAGAGAAAAAAAAAACAGCGCCAAATATAATTCGCACACGCATCTCCAAAAAACGCAATGGAGTAAAAAAAAAACGAAATCGTAGCTAATTTGACGCGAATCACGCAATGAGAGTAACTGTCACAATGACGTAAGAGGTCGCTGACCCCGGTGACATCGCGAAACTGTGAAACTGTACCTTGATTTTGATGACTCTTTTGCTTACTTAATAAGTTTGATAAGCATAACTTTACGGTCTTTTCTTTTGGTTAGAAGCGCTTCATTGTAGGTGACAAAAAAGGTTTTTTAGTTTACCGCTTTTTCTGCAACACTGAGCAAAAACTTGTCTAGATCTTTTAGGTACTGATCATCCTATTATTTGATGATAGTCATTCAGTAAACAAACATAGTGATTTGTTTGTGTATGCTGCGTAGTAGGAGAAATTAAATTCTTCTTTTACATAGCCCAGAAGAACAGAGGTCATCATAAATCTAAAAGGTAGAAGAAAATAAGCAGACACAAGAGATTATGAATAAATAGATTGTGTGAATGATGATTATTATTGATATTTTAAGTAAGAAAAAAAACAAACATCAAGCTGATTTAGACGTGTGTAAGACACGTACTGTGTTGACCTTCAATGTTTTAGGAAAATAGAAGAAAGGACATGATCATGATGAAAGTGTCAACACTACGTAAGAGGAGAGAGAGAGGGGAGTGGAGTAGGAGTGCTGTAGAGACTTGAAAATGGCTCGTTCTACTTTAATCTGTTGTTGTTTAGCTGTAAGCTAACCAAATAAAAAAATAAATAAGTCCAGAAATAACATCATCATGTCCCCAGCCTTATCCAACTATGAGGTCGGCTGCCAATCTAACTGGAAGCAGCTGAATACCATATTTTACATAAAGCGTCTGCCTATCAGACCTCTGCACTAGCTTCTGACGTTTTATAAGTGCCCATGAAGGCCTCTGTGAAATAAAAATTTTTTGACTTTGACTTTGACCTCGACAGTCCAGTAACCGGACAACATTATCTCCTTGAATAAACTGATGGTCAAACTTTCTGGCTACCTGTAACGACTGTCAAAGATCTACGAATGATAACCGGGACTGAAGGCTTTACGTGCTTTCCGAGGCACGGTATGTCAGTAATTTCCTAAGACCAGAAATAACATAGAAACAAAATAATATGATCGATTTTATTTCAAAGCCTGTGTGAGAAGCAGCTTTTTAAATAATGACACCAAGAAGTCATCAACAGTTTTTAAACACATTAAAACACAGTGTTATAAGTTAATGATGCATTCAGTCGTACAACCCCTTAATTCCCACGTCACTAAGAAAGTTAACAATGATAAATTGATGTTAATATATTATAAAGAGTATCATTTAAATACTAATAACCTGAGAATTAACATTAAAAACATAGAAACTTACGTTGTTGATATAAACAACGCATCCGATGATATTGAATTAGGCGAGATATGGTCTTATCTAACGTTCAAATGAATTTTGATTAAATATATATTTTATGGTAAAATGCTAAATTGAGACATTTTGATTAACGTTATAGTACTAATAAGCTTTGACTTTCCTATCAAAAATTTGGTTAGTGAAAACCGTGACGAAAGTGATAATACGGAAGGCTTAAAGTAAGTACACACAAACACTTTAAATCGTAAAGAACAAATACAGATAGAAAAGTACAAAGGTACTACTCATTTCAAACAAAATTAAGTTTTGCTAGTAGTGGTTAATGCTGTAGCGTTTACATCGTAATTCATTTCCCAGGTCAAGTTACTGACGTCATATTCATGAACACTATAAATGCTATAAACGCAATACCGCAGTATTTTACTGTACATGTTATAGTTTATTGTCAATAACTACCTGAAATAAATCTTCAAATTATCTGCCTGTAACGTGACGTCCAAAACCTCAAGTCATGATATTTACGTATACATCAGTATTCGTCAGATTACTTTTTTGTGCATCAAAAAATTTCGTCCTTCCTACAATTTTCCCAGCTCTATCACCACGGTCACTTGGCCCAAGAAGGCCGCGCGGTCATTACTAGGTGCATGACCAATAACCCACTTTCCACCGTGTGACCTTCGCAACCCTTGGAGAAAACAGATTTTCGCAATCTGATGTTATCAGTTAACAGGTGGGGTCTATAATGTTTATCTGTATTGAACTTCATCAACCTTCATACAACTTATATGGGAAATAGGACTGCTGTATTTATTTTCCTTTTAACTTTATTTGTATTTATAACCATGTTCATCTTCGCCATCGTATGTTTTTATCAGAAAGTTTAAAGTCACTCAAAGGGCGATGGAGAGCACTCGGAGTTTCATTGGGTGTATCAGGATTGAAGATATCCGTAGGAGAACCAAGGTTATTGACATAGTGCGTACCGGAAGACGCAGCGTTGGACCGATGATCTGGTGAGGTGGAGGCTCGTTGCAGCGACATTTGGGGATGACTTTTGTCTAGTAGTGGACATCTTTCGGCTGAAATGATGATTGACAATCACAATTCAGACAGTTCAAAAGCGTTATAATTACGCTCGTATAGGTCTGTGTATGCAGGAAAAGAATTAAGGCATTGCCGTTCTGCAAGATATATTCCTAAATTATTCCATCGATAACTTTTATTTTGTTCAATATATTACTTGCAGGTGTTTTCCTAAGACCTTGTTAATATTCTTGGGATAATTCCTATCTCAGGTTTTCTAAGATAGTCGTTATTATAATGTGATGTCCATACTCCATTCTAATCTGTTGACATTTTTACGCAAAGTTGTAAAATAGATAGGCTCAGCCCATGAGAGATTCTAGTTTTCTTTTTTAGATGCATCTTTGCATTTTATTGCTTGTAAAAATAGAATATCGATGCTATTTAAAGCAGCCGTATTTGCTTAGTTGCTGTGAAAAGTTTCATTCATCAATTTAGTTTTGTAAATAAGTAATTAGCTAATTCCGAAATATTTTCTTCAACAAAAACCATGTCTGCAAAATCAACTTATTAGAATCGCAAAATTCACAAAAAACATAATCGTTATGGATGTGTTGCCAATAGACAGACGACCTTCAAGTCCTGAGAATCCGATTATGTCAGAATTATTACTTGATTTTCATAAAAAAGCAACAAGACATTTTGGATCCCAAAGCTTGAAACATTTAGTTTTTATTATAACAAATTGCAAGGGTGTCAAATTCGCACATTGTATCGATAAAGACTCGAATTTTCTTAGAATTTAAAAAGCATCAGATTACCTACAAATTCATTTAAAAGAATTCAAGATTCAATGTTAGCGCAAAAAGGCAAGTGTCGTGATCCGTAAGAATGGTTCTTTTGTCGTAGACTTTCAATTTTGAAACGAAACGTTATCCTACTTTAAAATCAATTTTCATTTCAATTCTGTCGATCAGTTTAGCTATTCTATTTGTAATTGGCAACTTTATCATCTATTTGATAGCTGACATTTGTATTTATAACATCATTTTATAATACAATCACAAAAATACACTGTCAGTTATATCTCTTTTGTCAATCAATTAGGAAACATTAGTTTTTAGAAAGACACAGTTCTTTACCAGAATCTTGGTACACAAGTAGACTATATCCTGGTATAGCACAAAGGATACTTTACATCCGGACAATATGTTCCCTTGAGATAATTTTAAATTAATTTTTTTACTATCATCGAGGCGGAACCGCTTTCAGAAGTTCATCATCATCATATAGACTTATACATTGCTCATACATGTGTACATAGACATTGCTCTGAACTATTACCAGATGTATGTGATATTAATTGTCATTTTTATTTGTCAACAGGCAAGCCGAAAGATATCAAAATGCGGATATCTGTTCGTGGCTCCTGGCTGGGACTTCTCCAATCCGCTCTACAGAACAAAGGTAAGCAGTAATTTAGGTACCAGTGAGTTTCCTTCAATTGACGTATATTGATGATTTTTTGTTTGTTTTATTAGGAAGATGAAAGCAATAGTGTATAGATATGAAGAATTTTGACTTTGCTCCCACATTTATATCATCCAAATATTTTATATGCATTGATTTTGTTTTTTACATACATAATTATCTCCTCTGCTCATTCAGGCTCATCAAAATGAAGAACACTGCAATCTCCTAACAATATCGGTAATCACACTTCAACCATTCCTGACCTCGATAGTCACAGCACACCCTCACTCCATATGTTAATCACACCAGTTGTCGCAGTTCAATTGTTCCACGATGCGCACGGGCAACTCCTTGCCCTCTAATTACTTTCCCGAAGTGATTTTCATAAAGTACTGTTATGTGTGGACCCCATTGTTTTGGTTTATGAGAATTGTGAATATGTAATGGTGTTTTGTTTACGTGGTAAGGGAATGAAAGAATAACATGTGCATGTTTTTTGCAAACAATTCTTGTAGGCATAACTGATAGGATTTATTTATTGAGAGAATCACTTCATATATGTCACTTCGTATATGTGACTTCGTTATCATTTCTGCTTTCCAATGGGTTCTTAGCACTTCCCTAATATGTTACTGTTAAGATGTTTGAAGGCTTATCGCTGTCGTTTTATTAGTGCGAGTGCTTAAACCGAAGAACGATGATAATTCAACGCACGTCTCGCCAGGCGAATTGATAACGTGAATCTCCTGTGAATAATAATATTCTGCCAACTTAAATTCGCGTCTTGTAAAAACTGCCGCCATGTTTTTTGACACTTTTTGGCGCCAAGAGGCAGCCCCCTGCCGGGACCTTATCGTAATCTCCCGAGATTCACGTTTTGGGATCTCTTTTTTGTTTGTATTATAATAATTTTTCATGGCGTTCTTATCGATGATGCCATTCGTACCTGACTTTAATGAAACGACCAAAAAGTCAACAATGGATACGCTTGCGTCGTATTTTGTGTACGTCTAATATTCGGGACGCTGAATGGTTGTATCGTTTTCGAAATGACCAATAAAGATTGAATTTGTGTTCTGAATTCTTTTTATGAATGTTGCAGTTTATTGTTAGATGTTGTACTTGAGGAGGTAGGTACGGCCTGCCTGATCTCTGATTACTTTACGAAGGAGGCAAATCTGGCAGATTCTAGTTTTCAGACCGGTTTCTGTCAGAATGAGTAATGACTTTGATAGCTTCTGCTTTCGACTTGTTTTTCTTCATATAAAATTTCCCTGGGTTGTCTCGAGACCTGGAACCAAAATTACAACCAGTTATCAATGTAATGATTTTGATTTTTTATTAAATTTAAAATGCCATGTAAACACAAGATAACCTGATTATTTCCGACATTTTATCATAACGGTCCTGTCAGCTGATCAATATTAATTATTCTTTTGATACAGACACCAAGTCCTCCACACCTGGAACTACTCAATAACGCACTTTATCACATTACAATAAGGGTTACGTTTTCAATTTTGTAGTAATTTTTGGAGTCCCAGTAAATATAATTGTGGAGATGTAGCGATAAATAAATCGATTGCTTATTGATAGCTTCGATTTTATATCTAGACGTGTGCGGTTACTTTACGTTGTGATGATGTTCATAACTTTAGTTGAAGTATTTCGATGGTATTTTATTAGAAGGATTTATGAAAGGCTTAAATATTAAGTTGATTTTGTCTCTTAGTGTACCGATGTTGAGAATCTGAAATATCTCGATATGGTAATTGATGTTCTTGGTATTGGTGATTTTAGTTTTATTTGTTGACTTTGTTGAAGGCGAAGATGATGAATATACGTAAAGTTGTCTCAAACATTTTACTTTTCTTACAAAAGCGCAATTACAGTGGACGTGTTTATAATATAATTACATATATAAAAACAAAGTCTCTCACTGCGTCTGTCTGTCTGTATGAAGGCGATAAAATCGAAAACTACTAAACGGTTTTTCTCTTTGGATCTCGACGCTTCGAATTCGTTCTAGTATTATGCACCATATCCGCAGGAGAACCAAGGTTCCACCGTAGGCGCGGGCTTGCAGACGGCGAGCAATGGGTGGCTCGCCGTCTGACCGTCCGGTAACCGTCCGGACCGAGCCCAAGTCGTCGACGGCGCGTTTTGTTCCACGCGCGCCTCAAGGAGATGTCAGCAAATCGTAGGGGCCCAGCAGGGTCGAAGCCTACTGGGGCCACGGGTAGTGTGAAAGCGGAACCCGGGGCCCTGGAACGAAGGCAACGAAGGAATAGGAGTGGGTTTTTAGTCAGTAAGAGTCTGACACTATCTCCCGCTCCGCCCAAGAGCGGGGATGTCATTAGGATGATTTTCCCACCCAATAAAAAAAAAAAAAAAAAAGGAGAACCAAGGTTGTCGACGTAGCACGAAGAAACGCCAAACTTAATTGGCAATGGGCAGGGCACATTGCTCGTAGAACAGATGACTGTTGGGGCCGAAAGGTTCTGGAGTGGCGACCGCGTACCGGAAGACGCAGTGTTGGTCGGCCCCCTACAAGGTGGACCGGTGACCTGGTGAAGGTTGCGGGAATCCGATGGATGCGAGATTTACTGGACCGTTCATTGTGGCGACACTTGGAGAAGGTCTATGTCCAACAGTAGACGTCTTTCGACTCAAATGATGATAATGATGTTTCCTTGGCATATTATCCTACTTGCAAGCGGGCGAAGCCGCTAACAACAAGTAGAACCTTAATAAAACTTAACATTCCATAACCTATTGACATTGAATCTTTACCGTGTGTCCAGCCATTCTTCAGGACAGGAGCAAACGTACAGGCACCAGAAATTAGAAAAAAAAAACCGTAGAGAGTAGACAACATTTGAAATATGCCATACACTTTATAACCCTGCCCCACCCTCCATCGACCAAGGATAATAGTGTTTACGATTGTAATAAATATGGATGTTCCGCGAAACTCGATTAGGGACCCTTATGGTTTAAAAAAAGATGGAGGGCGGAGGTATTCGGTACATTTTAGCCCTGAAGGATTTTATTGAGAGCTTATAAAATTGAGATTTATAAGCTTTCGGTGTTATAATTTGGATAATGACGGCGATTGATGTATATGCGCATTTTAAGGGGTCCTTTAATATGCTTTTCGTACCCAAATTCTGAATGACGAACGGTAATTTAAAGACGAACAGACCTCAATGGTTTGTCCTTGGAGAGGCCTATTTTCAGGATATATTTAGTTTGTTAAAGATGAAAAAACTTAGAAATTAATTATTAAATTCAGGTCTAATTGAAGACTAGAGTCGTATACCACTTGTTTAGAATTCCGTGAGTCAAAATATGCATACTTAGCTTTATTTTTATTTAGTAATCTATTGTGCCTTTTTTTTGAGGAACGTTAAACGTATTATCCTTCTTTCTTTCTAATACACAAAACCGTTTCAGCGGATCTTTACTTTTCAATACAAGAGACATAGGCAGGAATCTGATGATTAATACAGTTTGGTTCCGTTCCGTTTCCTTAAAGCATCTTATGACAACATCATTTTTCAAAATCTCAACACAAGTGAAAGACTTGACCTTATACAGCTATCTAATCTAGCTTTTGCATAAGGTAGCAAATCAGCGTCGTCACCGCTCAAAATCTCTCAGAAACCACAACCTAATCGTACAACAGTCCAACAATACGTTGGCTAACCCACACGATTATATGAACTCACATAATTATACAAAGAAATCGGTTTCACTATATTAACTTCGTCAGTCCAGAGTACTTAAAATGATATTATTCATGTCATTGACGACTTTCTAGTCGTTCCGATTGCGGGATTCAACAACCGCAGATGTCAATATTATGGAGATGCAGAAGGTAAAGACGTAGCAAAGCAACAGAATGCTCTCCCGGATTTTCATGGCACCACGAAAGGTGCATAGTTCATAATGGTGCATAATTCAAAGGATTTGTAGATTTTCCAATAGTAAAATAGAGTGAAGAAAATCTTGAGAAAAGAATACTTTACTTTTAGTAGTAGGTAAGTTTTAGTGTTAAACAATTACAAATAAACAGACAACTGATTTGTTTAAACTTCACGTTCAGAATTTAATTTGTGCATATTGTTTTTTCTTAAGTAATAATTTTAGCTACAATCTATTTTAATGGGTTCCGTCAACCATTGTCATCACAGTTTCAGTGGAAAGACGTCTACTACTGAACATAGGCATCCCTCGGTTCTGGGTGTTTCGCATCCACCAGATCCCCGCGACTTTCGCCTGGGTATCGGTTTACTTTGTGTCTTCCGGTACCTACGAGATTAAGGAGTTTAAAACAACTTCATTATCAGCCTTAGCTCGATTGTTTACCAGTCCACTATTGGCTCAATAATTGCCAGACAGCTCATTCCTCACCAAATCATTCTGAGAGAATGAAATGAGCCTTCTGTACTCCGTTACTCCGTGGTCATCGGTAGTGCGGATCGCACGCACGACTGCCTATAGAAAGCACTAGTTAGTTATTTTTACTCCATTTTTGTAACAAAGCAAGAAACGCGGAAAGATTATATCGATTCTCTTAATGAGATTTTCGAAAAGTCAATATTTGCAAAGCCTTTAGCATAGTTGTAACTTACAATATTGATTTTGTAAGTAAAGCTGATTGAATTTGGAATTGAGGTAGGTGTTATCGCTTTATCTGTTGCTTAAGAAGATTGTTAAGTTGAAATTTTGTGTGAAATTGTTTAAATGTAATCTCAAATCTTTATTACAATCGACAGATCGATGTACATTGTATAGGTGGTAAATATTGCAAAATGGATCTGTCCGATACAGCAAAAGTTTGAATAGTAGGAGAGAGGAAAAGCGCTTAAATAATTTTCCATAAATTTTTCGTATTTATTAAATTACTTATTTATGTTATCAGATATCTGGTTCATTAGCTCAGTGTGTATATTAATTAGGCAAATAATTAGGCGCAGTGACGAAAATTATTGCATAATTAATGTTTGACACTGTCATACGCACATTAGCTGCTTAGCTTGGTTGTTCTTAAGAGTCACCATGGCCCTGGTATGCATAAGGCAACTGAAGAAACGCAGGTGGGCTTTAGTCAGTAAAAGTCTAATACGGAACTAGTTTTAACCCAGAGCAGAAGTCAATTGAAGACACCATACCGAAAAAAAAGCCGTATTAAATTCAACATCTTGTTTAAATTCATCTTCAACGTTTAATTTGTTAAGAACGATAATAATTTATTCCCAGAAACCGAGGATTATTTGTGCAAAAAAACTAATCAGGATGTGCTAGATTAAGTATATAATTTAAACGAATTATTAATATAATTGTATTCTATTTTACCTTTTGAAGGTAAGCCGATGTTAATTGGCTTATAACCAAAACTAGCAGCTTAACACCTTCAAGGTGATACGAAGGTGAAAATTGTAAGACAAACTGTGCCTAAAAAAAGGACAT
The DNA here is from genome assembly GCA_949316375.1 of Mythimna vitellina. Classification (NCBI taxonomy): domain Eukaryota; kingdom Metazoa; phylum Arthropoda; class Insecta; order Lepidoptera; family Noctuidae; genus Mythimna; species Mythimna vitellina. Next base: position 3,078,274 of record OX438694.1, on the reverse strand, counting down.
TGAATAACACTGCCCATCATGATAAATGTCCTTCAAAAAGGACACAGTGTCGAACCGGTCAAAACCGGCACACTTATAAAACAACCATTGACTGTGGTTTTGTACTTTATGAATGACCAAATATTCTAAGGATATTTATTTAAATCATCTACCTAACCTTGTCCTATATTTGGAACTTATTCGGGGGACATAACTCAAGGTTGCAGTATTGTTCGAAAGAGTTACCGCGAATCAAAAGGGCAACTGAAGGAATACACGTGGGTTTTAGTCAGTAAGTGTGACGGGATCTTGCTTTACCAGGTGATGCAAAAAAGTTATTAGATGAAATTCCATTAACAAAAAATTGGGATCACAACTCACAAGACAATGTCGACCCACAAGGGGAGTAACTTAAAATTTCATACTTTTGGTAATGAGAGAAAAACGAAAAAGTTTTTCAAGTGATTGAGAACTTTAAAGTAATAATATTTTTATTGACCATAATGTCATTTTAAACACACAAGTCAAAAGAGCTTGAAAAACTGAGTATTTACGCATTAAAAAGTAATTTCCCCAAAATAATTTTACATTATTTGAAGCACAAAAAAAAAACACGTACGGGTTTTGTCCCAAGTTACTTTGTGTCTCGCAAATTTGTTAGTCTGTTCCATACTCCGCTGCTAACTGGCAATCGTTCACTCTTTCATTCATTAACGATAGTTAATGAATGAGAGATTGATGATAATCAAAGGATATTTAACCGTTCGTGTCATATTCGCTCTTTATTAATACAGCTTCTAAGATATTCATACAACCAGGTGTTCGAACGGATCCCACGTATTAATTAAAAGAGATAAGGACTATTAAAAGACTATTCAGTACCATAATAAGCATTTCTGTTCTGTAGACTCTTTAGCATTTTATGATATTGATTACGAGTAAAGTTCTAATAATGGCTTTTAGTACTTATAGAGGATGAGTTTTTAACTGCGAAACAATATGAGTATGCTTAGAATAAAATATTTTTATAAACTATACTAATTTAAGGAATATCGGAAAACAATAATTTCTAAAATCAACCTGTAGAAAGTTCTACAGTATTCACAAATGAAATATCAAAAGAGTATAGTAGTAAATATTTGTGGGACTGCATTAAAATGGGAATATTTTAATGCAGTCCCACAAATATTTTAATTATTTTCTTGACGTTCACACAATTTTTCTCGACCCTCGTGAGAAAACCACCCAAGTATAAAATTGAAAAATTCTAGAGACCATTTTTAAATCAAAATAAAAGGACACTGTAATAATTTTTTTTTTTGTTACTTTTTTATAGTTTTTCAAGTTTTTTTTTGAGTAGGTACTTGTTTACAGTAGCGCGATTAGATCACACCGAAACAAATTTTTCCATTATAACATCTGTCGGTCTGTCCAACTAAGTGATTTTTAATAGCTACTTCCTTTGTTACATTGTTTTTTTTTTATGATAATTAAGTAGTTTTGAATCATAGTTAATAGTTGCATTCACAACAAAAGGTCTGGGTCATTACAGTAGATTGTTTATATATATAAGTTGTTTTTATTTAAACTACAGAAATATTCTCAGCACCTACTTCTATTTGTTGGGAACTCTACGCTAAAAAGTCTCTCCCTGCAAATATTTTCTTCAACATTCATTACTTAGTGTATGCTAATATCTAATAATAATTGATGTAAATTCGTTTTTCTCGGTAGATTGATTTGTAAATATGCATTAAAAACACTACTATCTTCGTTGGATACTGACATAAAACGTTATAAATAATAATAATAAATACAATATTGGAAATTGATCACCATAGATTAACACACTTAATTACATTTGTCATTATTAAATCCCTGGACGTACACATATCAATGAATTTATTCCTCTTCCAAAGATACGTAATCAGCTGCCAGATCCTACTTTATACGCCATTTTTTCTTTTTTTTTCTTCTTAATAAAAGTGGCGAACAGCCGCGCCTGGCTGTTAAGTGGTCGACAGATAAAAAGTAACTTAGAAGTCGATTTTTTGACGCGGCGTTAATTAAAACGTCATATTTTAAGTTGAAACCCTTGTTTGTTAAGATTGTTGATAAGCAAAGTGTTCATCAGAACGTGTTTATTGGATGCTGTGCTACATTGTATTATTAAAAAGATAGCTATACCTACATGAGAACAGAGAAGATATTTTAAGAGACTGCAAATTGAAAAAGGTAGAAATATGTTCTGTAACTTATATTAAACTAACTTAATTTTAGTGTAAAAACCGACCCAACCGTGTAATCATAGTTTTATTTTCTACTGCCACATAAAAGTTATTTAATATTCTTGTAACTATGACATTTTTTTCTGTACCATAAAGTCTATTGTATTGTACAATAATGTTATGCGAAAAGAAATACAAAAAGTTGACGTTTCAACACTTTTTATAATATAATATTACGTAATATTCAATAAGAATTTGCAAAAAAGACAGTGGGCATTTTAAAAGTGTTATGTAACGTAATAATATTGTTTGTTTCCTTTTTTTCTATTTTCTCGAGTTATGGCAGTTCGTGCGTTACGGGTGATTTGTGCTACTTGTCTTCTGAAACCATTGTACTATGGAATATAATAATTCTATTACCTTTTTAGTCTGCTGAGTTCTGTATTAAATAATATTGTTGCAATTATTTTTATTTGTGTTACGTTTTTTTGAAATAAATAGAGTTGGTGTCTATTTATTTAAGTAATTTTGAAGCCCTATTCATGAACTATTGACAGAACCGTCCAAACCGAGCCTAAGTCGTCACCGACGCGTAGTGTTCCACGCGCGCCTCAAGATGTCAACAACTATAGGGGTTGGGCCCAGCAGGGTCGAAGCCTATTGGGGCAAAGAGTCTGATTCTGAAAGGAAGTCTCGGCCCCGGTACGAAAGGCAACGAAGGAACAGGAGTGGGTTTTTAGTCAGTGAAAGTCTGACACTATCTCCTGTGTCGCCCAAGAGGCGGGGGATGTCACTGGATGATTTCCCCACCGAAAAAGAAAAAACACGGCATACATTTTCGTATGGTCGGTATACTTGTTCCGTGGCAATGGGCAGGGCACATTGCTCGCAGAACAGATGGTCGATGGGGACGAAAGGTTTTGGAATGGCAAACACGTGCCGGAAGACGCAGAGTTAGAAGGCCTCCCACAAGGTGGAACGATGACTTGGTGAGGGTTGCGGGAATCCGGTGGATGCGAGACGCACAGGACCGGACATTGTGGCGTCATTTGGGAGAGGCCTATGTTCAATAGTGGACGTCTTTCGGCTGAAATGATGATGATGATGATGAACGCATCCATGATATGGGAAAAATTTCAAGATTAATATTGTGGCAAGGTTTAAAAAATTACATAATTAGTTCTCATCTGATCTATCTCTAGCCAGAACCTTTTGTTTCTCAATACTAAAATATTATCGGACAATATACTCATTGTGCTTAACATTGATACAATCTATTGTTTTTATTATTATTGGCTAACTACAAGATGCGGTATCTTTAGGAATTGCCCAACCCTGTTCCACCGGTCAATCAAAGTCCGAATTGATTTGGAACTGATGTTAATTGATTGTTAAACTGTATTTATTAGGTATTAACTCTTTTCAGCTTTGCTTGCGTAAAGTATATTATTCCAAGAGAACATACCTACTCCCGACATAAAAAGATCCTAGCTATGTGTAATTCCAGGACATGGTCTACCGGTGTGCCTAATTTTATACAATTCCATTTAGCCGTTCGAGCGTTAAGAAGTAACAAACATACAAACACACTCACAATCGTCTTTATTATTAAGTATGATAGTGTGATTATATTTAATTTTCCCTTTAGCAACTAATGTGGGTCTTAACTAATAAATATTATAGCTTAATAAGTATTTAAACAAACTGAAAATAATATTATGTACAAACTGGTAGAAAAAGAACTCATAGGGCATCAAAAAAATCGTCCACATCGATAAAACGGACCCCGATATAAAGCCACAATAAATAACAACTCAATATTTACTAATGTGGGTAAATAAAGAAAAAAAGATGGAAGTTTTCCTTTCATTATTGACATAATATTAATATATATTAGTATGTATTTATATTATAATTATATTTTAGATTTAGTTATTGCAAGGATTATATTGTGCACTGGTTCCTACCCTCGAATGTATTCTCACTGTGTAACTCAAAGGTTTGCTGGGAGAAAACTCATTGTTGAGTTAAGCTCGCCTTTGTACATAAACTGTATTATTTCCGTGTACTATGTATGTTTTTTGTGTACAATAAAGAATTAAGAATTAAGAAGTTCTGGCTATAAGTAAACAAGGATACAGTACCAAAAGACACATTCATTGTTTACCTTTGAACCTGTTATATCGTTTTTCCATAACACTCGTAAATAACTTGAGTTCTGCTTATTTTTAAGTAAAACAACACCTACACGAGAACTCTGAGCAAATAACTGCAGGTCACACAAATATATGTGCCGAGGCGATCGAACTTGTGACCCTGAATGTGGTACTGTGGCCATCCACAGTACCACATCCATTGTAGTACGCTAACTTGCGAAGGTAGATCCATATCTACCTTCGCAAGTTAGCGTACTATAATGACATGTAGATTTCGTCGAAAATTAAGTAAGACTTGCTCCGCGAAATTCAAATTTTCGTACGTTTTTGTCAATTTGCAGTTTATTTTTTTTTTTAATAAATAATATAATATTCCACAACTATCACACAACGCCGTCTAGTCCCAAGCTAAGCAGAGCTTGTGTTATGGGTACTAGACTACTGATAAACATACTTATATATTTCTAAATACATACATATTTTAGATAAATTACACCCAGACACAGTACAAATGATCGGGCTAATCATACAAACTTTTGTCCTGGGTGGGAATGGAACCCACGACCTTCGGCATAGCAGTCAGGGCCACTGACCACTAGACCAACAGGCCAGTCAAAAATCTTGTTTTAATCAACCATACAAGGAACTATTTTTGTGAATGGATTTCGATGAAACTTGGTACCTGCAGGAGTAGACCAAGACTGTCCAAGACCATGTCCTGGAATAGCACATAGGATTCTTTGTATCCCGGAAGCATCTCTTGAGATAATTTCCTACTGTCACGCGAGTGAAATTTCTGGTGGCAGCTAGATGACCATAAAATTAACAATAAAACACCCCAATTTCCTGATAAAGTGTTAATAAACTATCAAGAAACCGGATGCAGTGTATTTATTAACGTAAACAACCAAATTCCACCTCTTTAGTCTGTAAACCGAGGTCCCCAACGCCTAAATATGAGATCGCAAAATATTATCTCATATTTTGGTCCCTTTCTGTCTCAGTACTATAGAAAGGGACAGAGCTAAGGATTGCACGCTCTAGTCACGACCAGAGGTTATGATATTAAAATGTGCTTATTTTCGAAGTACAACCATTGGGCAACTAAGGAGTGGTGTGCTCACTACACGGCGGTGTAAAGAACTCTGTACACTTAAAGCTACGCGACCTGTGCGCTGAGTGCCAGTTGCGATCGAAAAATTTACCGCGTTTAGCTCTCTGATTAGTTACGAGTTGGAGGGGGAGCGCCGAGCGTCATAAACGTGTCGAAATGTCGATGGGATTGACGTCAAGCAAACTCACATTAGGCACTCTGGACCTACCTCCTACTGGAAACTTCAAATTTTTCCTCTTCCTAATTTTTATACAGAGTAAAAATTCAACGTAAAAGGCACATATAATAGAATAAAATAAACTTTATTGTACACCAAAATAGTAACAAAAACTTTTACACTAAAGTAAATCTATGGGTACAAAGGTGGCACTTATAATGATGAGTTCTGACTTTTCTTTGATCCGGACAGGAGTTGTTTTTGTGGGTGGGATATCATCAATTAACTTCTCTGGCTCTGGGTGGTGCGAAAGGGTATGTCAGAATTTTACAGACTAAAATCCGCCTGTGTTCCTTCAGTTGCCCTTTGCGTTCCAGGGCAGCTGTTAGATAAACGCGAAGTCTTAACTCTACCGTCCTTTTCAGCAACCGAACTGATTTGATTCGCTTTTTGACGTGATATTAAAACTATATTCTCGCTTCGCTTAGCTTTAGCAACACGGCCGTCCTTTTCCCCGTTATTTTGTCGGGCGTTATGAAGCAACCATGCTGCTATAATTTGTATCGATCTACTATTTATTTATGGGAAGCAGGACAGGACCAGATCAGGGACTAAATAACTACACTGCCGTATCTGGGGTTAACTTCTGGCTCCTGACGGGCCTGGTTTTTGTGTGAAGTTATCAGTTTGTAGCGTCCATCATAGAATTTCGAATCAGTAGCTTAACATCCTGGGGGTCCGCCGGGACTCCGATCCCGATTTCCGGTCACCGTAGGCACGGGCTTGCGGACGGCGAGCAATGTGTGGCTCGCCGTCCGACCGTCCTGTAACCATCTGGACCGAGCCCAAGTTGTAGACGGCGCGTACTGTTCCACGCGCGCCTCAAGGAGATGTCAGCAACTGTAGGGGCCCAGCAGGGTCAAAGCCTACTGGGACCAAGGGTCTGATTCTGAAAGGAAGACTCGGCCCTGGTACGAAAGGCAACGAAGGAACAGGAGTGGGTTTTTAGTCAGTAAAAGTTTGACACTATCTCCCGCCCCGCCAAAGAGCGGGGGATGTCATAAGATGATCCATGATCATGAAACATTCTGGGGGTAGGCGCTAGACCGTACTACTAGAGTAGGCATGGCTCAATCATCCCCTGTCTCACCTAAGACTTGACTAACTGATTGCCAGCTACTTTCATATCTGCTAGAAGATATATTTATAGGAGCGATAGTGAGGTCAATATTAACGCCAGTTTTAAGTATCGCTAGATTACGGGTTCTAATCACAGTGATGACCTTATGGCTAATATTAATATTATAAAGAGGTAATGTTTGTTTTTTATTTTGTTTGTAGGAGGTAATCTCTGAAAGTACTGGTCCGATTGCTAAAATTTGTTTTCACCGATAGAAAGCTGCTTTGCTCCTGAGTGACATAGGCTATATTTTATGTACGTGCGCGAAGCTGCGGGCAAAAGCTAGTAGCAAATACAAAAGGCTCTAGGTAAAGTGGCATTTTTGCAGCGATGAATATTATTGAAAGCCCTAAAGTTTTTGGGATTCTCCGCCTGACATACAAGTCAATCCTGTACATTTCGGTAACAAAAGTCGATCCCGTACAATTCGATAGCACAAGTCAATCCTGTACATTTCGGTATCATACACCCAATACATTTCAAAATCCACAAGCCAATCCCGTACATTTCGGTGCCACAAGTCAAACCCGTACATTTTGGCCGTTTTAGCAGTTATCAACGATACAGCTGTTTATTCTAACCAATTAAGCATAATCCTTTAAAAATATAATAACTTAACCTTTCATTAAACAAGAATCTCTTTGATATTGGCAAAACAATTTGTGACTTTTACACATAAACTAGCTTATCTTAACTTGAACGTCAGTCTTAACTTGAATATTCAAAGTTCAACACCAAAACTCGTTAAAACTAAACCAACCATAAGTCATAAATTCTATCAAACAAAACATATCAATTTATTCCCAGAAAAGCTCTAAAGACTAAGTTAAACATTCTATAACGCAGCCCTATTGAGCCTTTCATCTGCGCAGGCGCATCAAACTGTCCCGAGACCTCTAGTTATAAATTACCCGAGTCACAGACGGTTAATAACTTAGAAAACGATAACCGATATGATTTCTTGATATTGCGGTTTGTTGGCATTTACGACCTGAACCACTATGGCGTGGTGGAAGGCTGGTGTCACTCATTATGGTGGGGTGCAGAAAAATGATGGTAATTTTTTTAGTTTTGAGTCTCCTTTATTACTTAGGTTTTGGGAGCATATGTAGTTGGCTAGCATACGGTAGATCTGTGCCTCACTTGGGCAGAACACCGCCGTGTTCTCGTGAGGGCGATCGGCGGCAACGATCTCTCGCGTCGGGCCTTGGTACAGGCCATGAAGCGAAGAGGAGGGGCAGGCGGTCGCTTCCTTCTGCGAGCAATAATGCTAGCAAAGGAGGAGACCGCACGTGCAGTCGCGAGAGAGCGGCAAATAGTCCAAACAAAGCTTAAATATTTGGTTTGGATGGACAGGTTAGCCCGTTCTTGAGTTATAAAATTACAACGAAAAGTCGAATTGATTTTTACGTATATAGATAGAAGGTAGATAGATAGATAAGGCAAAGCCAGTATTATAGCTATTGTAAAAAACAATAAAACAAACAAAAAAAATATAAATCATAAACTAGTGCCCTTTTTCATCAACGATTGTGCATACTGTTTACCATCAGGTGGGATCGTAGTCAAGCACTTGTCAGATACCATTTTCTTTAAATACAATATTTCCGTAAACACCCAAAAACAATAAAACATACTCAAAGGTACAAAACACACTTATCCGGTAATATATTTAAGTTAATTTAAATACAGTAACATTAAAAATACGGCGGGAGCACGAGGCTGCGTACGCGCACACGACTTGTTTTTCATACATTTTGATCAGGTTTTTCATACATACTTCATACAAGGCGAATGTGTTAACATTAAAAATTACTTGCTCTTGCTACCTTTAGTTATATGGGATATAATAAGGGCTTGGGTACACTGGGGAAACTGGCAAGTTTTAAATTGCTATAGTGTTTAGCGTTATTAAATTACTGGGAAGAATTGATAACCCTCTTATAAGCATAATCAGACTTTTAATGTTCCCACTGCTGGGACTCAGGCCTTCTTTCTAGGAGAGGGAATGGGCCGTAATCTATGGGGTGCAGTGCGGGTTGGTGAATGTCACATGTCTTCGATTTTTTGGTTCTAGGACACGCCGGTTGCATGGTTGATTAAAACAATTTATTAAGCTGCAAATTGACAAAAACGTACGAAAATTTGAATTCCGCGGAGCAAGTCTTACTTAATTTTCGACGAAATCTGACTTGTCATTGTAGTACGCTAACTTGCGACGGTAGATCCATCCACAGTAGCACATTCAGGATCACATTTTAGTACGCTAACTTGCGAAGGTAGATCCATCCACAGTACCACATTCAGGGTCACATTGTAGTACGCTAACTTGCGAAGGTAGATCCATCCACAGTACCACATTCAGGGTCACATTGTAGTACGCTAACTTGCGAAGGTAGATCCATCCACAGTACCACATTCAGGGTCACATTGTAGTACGCTAACTTGCGAAGGTAGATCCATCCACAGTAGCACATTCAGGGTCACATTGTAGTACGCTAACTTGCGAAGGTAGATCCATCCACAGTACCACATTCAGGGTCACATTGTAGTACGCTAACTTGCGAAGGTAGATCCATCCACAGTACCCGCGACCTACAACTGCTCCTTTATAGAGCAGTGGTGGCCAAATGGTAACGGCTCCGACTTACGAGTTGTAACCCTCTTTACCTAACCAAATTTTTCAATCAAATCATTCATTTCAAATAAATCAAGAAGTCGGTCAGTCAGAAAAAAGAAATTGAGATAGATAGCGGGGTAGTTTGTCAGTGTCTGAAACTGACAAACTACCCCAGACTACTATTGACAGTGATTTGAAGTGCACTTACTGTAATCCTATTTTGAATCTGGTCTTGAGGTGATGTAACTATCACTTGGTGCTATATTAGGTACTTATACTATTATTTTGACTGGCCTGTTGGTCTAGTGGTTAGTGACCCTGACTGCTTATGCCAGAAGTCATGGGTTCGATTCCCACCCAGAACACATGTTTGTGTGATGAGCGATCATTTGTTCTGTGTCTAGGTGTAATTTATCTATAATATGTGTGTATTTAGAAATATTTAAGTATGTTTATCAGTTGTCTAGTACTTATAACACAGGCTCTGCTTAGCTTGAGACTGGACGGCGTTGTGTGATAGTTGTGTGAATATTATTATTATTATATTATTATTATGTTTATCTTTCATAATTTCCTTTAAGGCTTATACGGTCTTCGGGTTCATCTTCCCTGCCGGAGTCTATATTTCCTGATAGCTACAACCTATTCTTTAAGCCAAAAATGAATAGGTTACTTCTAGGCAAGCGTGCTGCCTCGTTGACCACATCATCGCTTGCCATCAGGTTAAATAGAGGTCAAGCACGAACCTATCATTTAGGTGAGAATCGAAGTGGCCTAATATTCTTTAGTGTCCCGTATCTAGAACATCCAGGCATCTTCTAGTTACCTTAATTCTCTGGTCTTTTTTCCGTCTTCATTAAAACCTCTCGCCCAGTTAAAATATAGATCAATACTGTAAACCTCCCAATTTTGCCTTTATTCTCCCAGCTGTGTAAGGTAGGCTCAAACACTCACAAATTTTAGAAGTATGGCTAAGGATCACTACCTTTCCTCTTGAACATCATTTCTTTCCTTTCATAATTTAGTTTATGTATTGTATATATGTAAATAGTACACCACGAACTACCTGCGTATCTTTTTTTCTCCTTCTCTGTTAAATCCATCCAAAGGTTGTCTGTAAAAAATCGCTTTTAGCAATAAGACCGCCCATTGTGACACCCTATTAACTTTAAGTTCCTAATTTAATTTGTATTTTTGGTGTACAGTAAAGAATATCTATCTATCTATCTATATGTTTTCTGGTAAAACTAGTTACACGTTTGTCGTTTACTCTTCATAAGACAAACAAGTCCTGCCTCCAGCAAGCGTCCAGTGATCCAGTCTACACCGATCATTACCCGACAAGTCGCAACACAGGGCTCGTCGGCAGCAAATGCCCTTTTAATGATATCCTTTAATGCATAAATAATGCGAGCATTAGCGGCCATTGCAAATGGGAGCCATGCTGCTGAGATGCTGTGATGCAACATCTGGTATTACTAGCTGATAACAGGCTGAGGATTTTTATGGTGGTGTGATTTTTAGAAAACAACTTAATGCTTTTTAAAAATCATCTATTGGATTTGGTAAATTGATGCATATTTTTATTAAGTGAAGAAAATTTACTGATTTGGTACTTTCTTGGATGATTGTCAATCTTCTAATTGCATGCCTCAGGCAAGGGCATGGGGAATCGCAGAGTGATCTCCGGCCACCGTAAGTGTATCTATAATCCTTTTCAGAACCGATCCCATGGCCCTAATAGGCTTCGGCCCTGCTGGATATCTACGGTTTGCTCGGTCCTTATAATACGAGCGAACGGCGAGTTACCCATTGCTAGTCGTCCGCATGTTCACGCCTACGTTGGCTGGTAATCGAAGACGGGATCCTGGCGACTGGGGCGTGAGGATGTCCGTTCCTTTACGCGTCCGGCCGCTTCCTTAGCTAGCATTACTGCTTCACAGGAGGCAACCGCCGCCCATACGCCCTCGCTCCGGACCATGGCCTGACGCAAGTGGACGCTGCCGCCCTACTGACTGATACTGTGTTAATACATTTAATTTCTCTGCGATTGCAGTTTTATCGATCCAAAAACCGTTACAATTGGCCTCCTCGTGAAATCAAAACAAACTTATAACAATAATAAATCAATCTAACCAGCAGTTACATTAGAAAACAGTAGGACATGTGATACAGTTGCCAAAGCTACGCGCACAGCGTGACGCGTTATCAGACTAGAACGTGCCGCGGTTTCACCTTGTTGCGATGCAAATTAACGGCTTTCTATCGATTGACGAGAATTATTGTTTACACTGATGAAATTCCCTTTGATTGGCTATTTTTTATGCTGGTTTGTGCACGTAAATTAGGCTTGTAATTTGTAATTATCTATTAATGGGTTTCGAGTTGGGAAACGCGCAGTAGGGCTAAATTGATAACAAATTTATTTTTTAGGTGAGATATCATCCAATGACTTTTCCCGTTCTAGGGCGGAGCGAGAGAACTTGTCAGACTTTTAATGACTGAAACCCACTTCTATGTTCCTTCTTTGCCTAGCGTCCATGGACCCCGGGGTTCCCTTTCGGACAACCCATTGCCAACCCATGGCTTTAGTGTTTTTATTTTATTCTGATCAACGTTCAATTATAGTGCGCCCAAAATTTGAAGATTGTCTACAATACGATCAAAATAAGTGACCACTTTGAAGTTGGAACTATTACGCAAAAAATTACGAAAAAATACGCAATACGCATTCGCCATAAAAAAAGAATTAGGTACTGCGCAGCTAATCGTTCGAAGTTCGTGTTACAGCCATACTGTACCTACTTACGAAAATCATTTTTTTTAAGTGTAATGCATCAATAATACAGAAGTGGAAACGTGTTGAGAAAAGGATCCTTCATTAGTTCATCGTACCTGGTGATGGATGGTTAGTTTCTGAACTTTTCTACAACCGCCCGAGGCTACAGGATTTTCGGAATGAGTTCTTGCGGCCTTGGAATACACAAGGGCAAATGAAGGAACACGCCTGGATTTTAGTCAGTAAAAGTCCACCCCTCGCTTCACCCAAAGAGGGAGAAGTAATTCTTTGACTTCCCAGACAAAAAAAAGAGGCTATCTACAACCAACTTGTGTTTCAGCCATAGCAGTTAGCTTCTGCATCTAAACAATTCATCATCATCATCATTTCAGCCGTCCACTGCTGGGCATAGGCCTCCCCCAAGTGCCGCCACAATGAACGGTCCTGTGCGTCTCGCATCCATCGTACTCCCGCAACCGTTACCAGGTCATCGGTCCACCTTGTAGGAGGCCTTTCAACGCTACGTCTTCCGGTACGTGGTCGCCATTCCAGAACCTTTCGGCCCCAACGGCCATCCGTTCTGCGAGCAATGTGCCCTGCCCATTGCCACTTAAGTTTGGCGATTCTTCGTGCTATGTCGGTGACCTTGGTTCTCCTGCGGATATCCTCATGCCTGATTCGATCACGCAAGGAAACTCCGAGCCGTGGTGGATTGGGTGACTTTGAGTCTTCTGATGAGGCCCATTGTAAACGACCACGTTTCAGAGCCATATTATGTCATTACTGGCAACACGCACTGGTCATAGACTTTCGTCTAAACAATTACAATTTCAAAAGTAAAAAAACATCATGCAACATAATAAACATGGAATCTACAGTCTACCAGCGAAAAAATTACTCAAAATAATACAATAGCCAAGTAAAACAAGCACACATTATGAACACGGACGGTAATACAAACAAAATTGTTGTCTAGGCGTGTTGCGAGCGCAATGCGGAAGCGGCAGCCGCACCGACAGACGGACAGACCAAACTACAAATATAATATGTATTACAGAGCAATTTTAGAGCTAACTAAATATGAGTACTAAATAGTTGTCATGCTGCATAAATTGTCTCAGTTACTGCCAAAGAGTTATGAGTATACATGTGGATGGGTGGAGAGGGAGAGCGAGGCCAAAGAAAAGATGGATGGATTGTGTGAACAGTGATATGAAAGAAAAGGAAGTTAGTGATAGTATGACGGTTGACAGGATAGAATGGAAGAAAAAAACGTGTGGCGCCGACCCCAAATAAGATGGGACAAGGGCAGGAAGATGATGATGTACTGCCAGTAATAGAGCAGGCTGTCCTTTGTAGTTAGGTTTATATTGTTTATGTATACGTTGAAATTAGTTTTTTGTAGTTAATTATGTGAGAGCAGTGGCGGCCGAGTGGTAACGGCCCCAACTTACGAGTTGTAGGTTGCGGGTTCGAACCCAGCCAGGTGCATTACTTTGTATAATTTATTTCATCACCACTGCTCTCAAAACGGTGAAGGAAAACATCGTGAGGAAACCGGCATGTCCTAGAACCAAAATTCGAAGACATGTGACATCCACCAAGCCGCACTGGGCCCGCGTGGTGGATTACGGTCCATTCCCTCTCCTAGAGAGGAGGCCTGAGTCCCAACAGTGGGAACATAATAAGGCCGACTATGCTATGCTATGCTATGTTATGCAAAACTACCCCTATAAGACGATTTAGGAGTGTTAAGGGTTGTATTATAGGAGAATCTTATTCCTTGGACTAATAAACTTGAAACTTGGCAAAAATTTGAATCAAAATGAATAATAATAAAGACTGATAACAATAGTTTTTCCATACTACACTCAAAATACAGTCTAAGGGGTGTCTAAATTTTATGAAAACATTCTCGTGAACAAAGTCACTGGGAAACTGCCAGTCATTACGGATTAAAAAAGTCTTAAAAGATCTTACGATTAAAAATTAAATCGTGCTGCAAAAAAAAATTACACATATATAATTAATAATTTTTTCATTGAAATGTTTGCGAATGTATTTCCGTCAGATAACTACATACAAAGCTGATAAGATAAGATGTAGAATATATATTTAATGCGATTAATTCAATGATAATGCGGTGTTAAAATCCGTGATTGATAACATTGATAATTGATATCAATCGCGCGAATTATTTATAAGTCGTCAAAACGATAAAAGGTATTACGTTTGTTTTAATTTGTTTGCTTAAATTACAGGATAATTACTTTGTTCTTTTTTGGGATATTAAATCAAGAAGTGAGATGACTCTATGATGTGACGTGTATTTTTGTTTTTACTCACTCTCTTGCAAAATTTCAGAGTTCCAGATCTAAGGGTTTGGACTGATGTAGATGAGCCAGTAAGTCAGGACTTTGCCTTTTATAAATACAGATGTATATATTTATTTATTAAAGCTTGGAGTATTTAAGATTATAAAAAAAAACTGATTAAAAGGAAAAATTATCGTAAACGACATCAAGCAAACAAGTCCTCACGTATAGTGTCAGACTTAAAATTGAGAAGTGAACATAAACAGGACTTAAAATACGTATATACTATACGTAAACAACACAATTCATTTCCTCAAATCAATAATTATTAATTAAATCATTCAAGCATTCTAACGATGAGCTCAAAATGGCTAATAACGGTCAAAGACACCAAATAATAAAAAGCACAAACAACAAATCCCACAGCATACACTCAATTTTCCGTTCCCATCACCGCAGCCCTACTTATCGATAAAAAACTTATAAAACCTCTACAAGAAATAAGTTCATTAATATTCCCCATATAGGAGGAACACGCGAGCTAAATGCTAATTTGTTTTTTCTATCGGGCACCCGGACTGGTTACTCCAGAGCCCATTACGGGAGAAACCAGGAAGTGGTTGGTGCACCCTCAATTACCACGAAGAAATGGAGTAGTGTGCGGACACACGGGCACGAAGAATGATGAGCGGATAGACGAAAATGTTTTATTGATAGCGAAAATGGATTGACATTGTGGTAACAAAAAATATACTAAAAAATAGAGACGCGTAAAATCAAGGATTTCATAAAACAATCTAACCTGTTTCTTCCGCTATTAATCCAACTAAATACTAGTATTACTTTGTTGTAATCAATGGGACTTTGCATAAGTGTACATTGTATGAATGGCGTCTTAAATAAATAACCAAGGAAGCTAAAGTTACAGTCTTTTAAGTACTGTGTAAATGTGACAGTTAAACATTATGCCAGTATCATAAGAAGTCGCAAACAGCTAACGTACTGTTTTGTTTATTGCATAAACACTAAAGTTTAAACAGCCCATTACATACGCGCGGTTGCATTCAACGCACGAAACAAATAGCGATGGTCATTTAACCATAAACAGAAGTCTACGAATGCACACGATTAGCCTAACTGTGTCTCCGTATTGGATGGATAATTTCTGTTCCGTATTGGCGCATTTTCCCAGCCGTATGTCAGGCGGTCTGCTGCGTTTGCGCACATAACACTAAATCGGCGCGGGTTTAGTGCGCCGGCGACACGCCCCCAGTTAATTGGTGTCGTCCGCGATGCGCAGGAATGCGCAGCACCGTGCAGAGCGGCGGTAATGCTGCGGTCCAATCCCATAGCACTTTTATATTTAAAGGAAATGGACGCTTTTATGTCTTTTGTTTCTACGACGCTCTGAAAAATGGATGGCTCGGTGGAAATTTTATTACGTGGGAGTGGATTGAAAATGTCGGTAATGCTACTGTGGATAGCACAACCGCAATGCAAAATATTCAATTAAAAGCGATTTCTATTTCTGAATCGTTTCTTAGATATTTTATTTCTTATTTCCAAACAAACAAACAAGTATTTTAATTAAAATTCACATTGAGCAACCACAAAGGCTTATGTTATATTTTATCGCATTTTTATTGCATTATCGATGTGGTGTGTCAGGTATTTAACTTTAAATGTCCTCATAAGGTTTAGTTATGCTCGTAACTAAAGCAGAGAGGGCAAAGACCTCACTAATTGCTGGTAATTTTTACGTTTTGATCGAAATGTCGGACCGAGGCCCTCTGAGGAATGCCGACGCTGACGTATACCGCTATGCGTTACTACTAACGCAGGGTTGATTAGAAAAGAATTCGATGTTTTTATCTTCGCTTGAAAAATATTGTTGGAGATGCGCTGGGTTTCTGTTGGCGGCGATGTTAAAAACTGTTACGAATTCAGCATTTTTTTATTCTGTATAAAAAACATTAACGGTACGTTTACTTTTAACCGAAAATCGCACGTCTCCCTTCAAAAATAATTTGAACATTGTATTTACTCTTCATAAATTTCAGTTTCTCAGTTCTCTTATATTTTAAGTTTATTATTAAAATAAATAATAGTATTCAAGGGCTTTCAATTGGAGATTAATATCTTATTTTTTTAAATATACCTTAGCCTTTCTCGATAAAGCGCTATCCAATACTAAAATAAATTTTTAAATTCGAACCAATAGTTCCTGAGATAAGCGCGTTCAAACAAACCAAAAAAACTATTCAACTTTATAACAAGTATATACCTATAAATAGTGGGTATAGATAATACAAAAACGACTGAAAATACCAGTCCTTTCAACAGCACAGAACCCCATAATCAATTTCTAATTCCTCCACATCCGTCAGCTGAACTTAAAGGCCGTGTGTCAGATTATATTCCGCGTTCCTGGCTCACCGCTATCATAACCAGTTATTAGGGCTTAATATCTAACTGAATACTTTAACTGCCTGAAAATATTCACTTAGGAATGTTGGGAAATTATACACTTCTTCTACCAAAGAAATGAGGTTTAAAGTTATAACTTTAGTATACAATTGTTTAGTACCAACGTAATGAAAGTTTTATGGACGGAAACGCTGACTAGGATATTTATTAACTAGCTATTTGCTCGCGACTTCATTCGCGAGAATATCTACATAAAAACTAGAACACCAAAAACTGTTTTTTGAGGGTTGTTTTGTATAACTGATAATGATAGTCTTTATTATTCATTCATGTTAGCATTTGTGAGTGAAAAAAAATGAACTTGTAGTTCAATGAACTAAAGTTCATTTTTTTAAAACCTATACTGGCTGACTCTTGGGCAAAGGTCTCCCCCAACTTCTTTCAGGTATTCTTTACTTGAGCCACCTCGAACCAGTCCTAGAGGTAGGCATTTAACTCGTCTCGCCACCTCTTCCCAGGTCGACCTCGGCGGCGTCGTCCATTTTGTGGAGACTCTTGCCTACCGGTCAGGGTGCATGCGGCTGATGTGACCCGCCCAATCCCATATTAGCCTGGCAGCCTTTTTTCCTACGTTCATAATCCCCGTCTTTTGACGCAATGTGATGTTCCTCATTCTGTCGCTTCTTTTGACACCCAAAATGCTGCGTTCCATTGCTCGTTGGCATACACCAAGGCGAAACTTTTGCGACTTGGTGAAAGACCATGTCTGGGCACCGTAGGTTAGGACGGGCAGGCATTGATACAAGTTCATAAACCCCAAAAATTTGAATCCTTCATACAATCTTTAACACACCCTAAATCGCCTTAAAACTAAACCCATGTAGTTTTGAAAAACTAATAATTATAACCTTTTTTGTTTATTTAGGTTTACTATTCGTGCTAAGTTTCAAGTATATTAACAACATTAATATCGATCAAAAAACGGCAAAAAGTCAATAGTAACAGGGTTCCGTTTTTACCTGTTGGTACGGAACCCTAAAACACTGCACTTGACACCCCAAAAATTATATTTACGTATTTGTGGTCATGTAACTAAACTCCAGATGCAACTGTGGCCACATAACCAGGTGCTAAGTATTGTCTAATTAATACGTCATATATTATTGAGTCGTCACCAGAGGTTCGAACCCGGGTACCGTAACACAAATGTTTGACGAACGCATTAGCACCCTCTTGGACCGATCAACTAATATTTTGGGCTCTTTTTGACTTGAAAGGATCTTGTTTGAGCATTTCTTTGGGTAAGTAAAAGTCGAGTGTTTGTTGACTTTTTTTATTTTATTTTGGTGGTTAAATAATAACGCGTTTGTTTTGTCGTGACAAAAAAAATCCCTCTAGATTATTTTCTTTCTTTTTTGTCATTCTTTTATTTGATTTGTTTGAGCCTCTTTTTACAAATCGTTTTTTAAGGGTTAATTTCTTGACAAGTCGGATCAATGAACCTCACTTTTTAAATTTTTCGCTAGCGACCTACCTCAGCGTTAACCATTTAAATTCATGGTTTTTTCTCTACTATATTATGTATGTATTATTTCACCAATACACAGAGTGATTCACGAGGCAGGTTTCGCATTTATTATACCCTAAAATACGCTTTTATTATACACCTATATAATAAATGCGTATTTTAGTAGAGAAAAGTCGAGAAATTTCGAACAGAAAACATCCGTGCGAAGCTAGAGCGGCTACTTGTGTTTAAAAACAATAATACTAAACTTTTTACAAAGCTCCCTCGAGAAGTCTAAGAATTAATCGAGGGTAACAAATTACTGGGCGATAATAGCCAGTTATAATACCTAGACTTCTGTAACTAATAGTTTCCGTATCTAAAACACGTATTTCTAGCTTATTTCTGGATTTCTACTAAAGACAAAAAGGTCATGAGAAAATACTTCATGTGATTTCCAGTTCCTGAAAGCTCCCTATTTATTCTGTGTTAACTTATTGGCATGATTAGTGGTTTTTATAAGAAAGAAATATCTGTAATTAATTAAGGTATAATCACTGAACACACTTATAAATGCGAAATTTTGTCTGTAAATATATCTGAATGTAAGTAACGGATTACCATCAAATTCGGTACCCAGGTAGACCATGTTCTGGAATAGCAGACAGGACACTTTTGTCCCGGTAGTATGTTCCCTTGGGATAGCTAGTTAATTTATATAATAGCTAACTTCTGCCAGCGGCTTCGCCCACGTGAAAATAGAAAGGTATCCCAATGGGACATCTTCCGGGATAAAAATACCCTATGTGTTATGCCAAGTCATGGTATACCAATGTATCAAGTTTCATCGAAATCCATTCAGCCGTTTGAGTGTGAAGAAATAACAAAAATACACACATAAATATACTCGCAAATTTTCGTCTTTATAATATTAGTATGATTAGGGATCATGCTTGTAGTAATATGTATCCATAAATACCTTCCCGTCAAGCCGTGTGTGGCTCCTTAAATATTTGGCACAACAGTTATCGTCGATGATAAAATAACACATAATAAGACTACATTTAGAGCTGATTAAACGCACTGTGCATCGTTCGTCTGAAGTAGGGCGAGCGCAAATGTCATTGCTATTATCGTACGTACAATGCTCCGGGTGTATTCGTGTCCATCACTCGTTATGCCACCTCCATACGTGCGAGCATTGGCGTGCGATTTATTTATATCACTATCAATCTATCGAAACTAGACCTTATGATACACAGATCTTTGACTAACATTGTCAAACAAGATTGGCGCCCAGTCACATCGACTAAGGACCGTGGTAGACCACGAAGGAGATGGCGGGACGACCTGGATAAGAAGCGAAAAATCTTGACTATTACAAGGAAAGGAGGGAGGCATTTGATTATCAGTGAGACGGGCTAGTACCTAGTAGTAATATTAATAAATAACCAGTCTATCAAAGTAACTAATCCGTTGAGTGAGTTCGAAAATAATGCTGTTGGATGCGTATGGGGAAGCATGGGTTCTCGAAGATAGGCGCGACGGGACAATGCGACAATATAATATAGTATTCACATAACTATCACACAACGCCGTCTAGTCCCAAGCTAAGCAGAGCTTGTGTTATGAGTACTAGACAACTGATAAACGTACTTAAATATTGTAAATACATGCATACCCAGACACAAAACAAACGATTGTGCTCAGCACACAAACATTTGTCCAACCCCAATGATGCACTCGGACTTCACATTTAATAGAAATTGTTATTTCTTTAAAAGCTTAGATCAATTTTAGAATTTGCGTTGATGTATATAACTAAATTAATTTCAAAGATATAGTTAGGTAAGTGCGACGCAAGAATGAGGCATCGATGCTACAACGCAAATTGCAATTACATCTTCATAGGAATGAATGAAAAAGCGAATTAACCGTTTCTATAGCTAAATTCTGTAATAATGCTTTTTTGCATCGTGATCACTCTATCGCATCGTATCTGTCTGTAGGTGCCTTTGTCATCAAAATTGAAATGGTTACGGTTATTATTATTAGAACGATTGTTTCTCGATCATAATTATTATGTTTTTGAGACTCGATAGATCACTCGGTGCTAGTGTCGATGTCGAATGCATTGACACCGATAGAAATGATGATTGTCGGTTTATGAATGTTTTATAACATAACCTTTAAATCTTTAAATATAATAACTTATTCTATTATTACATGTATTTACAAATATATGAATTATTTTTATTACTATTGTATTTTTTGGTTCGATCGATAATTGACATACAGCCCCCTAGCTAAGTTACAATCGTATCATTTCGATTCGCTTTTCGTTGATCGAAACGATCCGCCACGCCTCCTATTCCTTTGTTCTGACCACGTGACTGAGCGTTGAGATGACGTCAGAATAAAGGAATCGGAGGCGTGGCCTACTCGAGGCGATCGACGAAAAGAGAATCGAAACGAAACGGTTGTAACTTGGCTAGGGGAAAAGAACAGAATGCAGCAGATTTGTAAAAAGAGTTCCCCCCACCGTGGAGTGCAAAGGCCAACTGAAGGGACACACTGGGTTTCAGCCAGTTTAAATCTGACACCTATTTTTTTCATTACCAAAAGCTGGACTTCCCGCCTCTAGAAAAAAGTACAGGAAAGGGTAGTAGAAGAAAAATGCGTCGACCCCAATAGCAACATGATACAAGAACAGAAAGATGATGGTTCGATCGAGGATAACATAAGCAGTCTTATAATATCCCCACTGCTGGGACTCAGGCCTCCTCTAGGAGAGGGCATGGGCCGTCATCCACCACGCTGGCTTAGTACGCGTTAGTGGATGTCAAATGTCTTCGATTTCTTGGTTTTAAGACATGCCGATTTCATTTGGAGGAATAACATAGGTAACATTTACAAAATGGGTTAAATTTAGAGTGTTTCAGATGAAGAAACAATGCAGGTTATTATACTAATATCATAAAGGCAAATGTTTGTTTGTTTGTTACTTCTTGACGCTCGAACGGCTACACGGATTTGTATGAAATTTGACATTCGGGTAGAATATGTTCTGGAATAGCACATACGAGTGCTTTTTATTCCGGAAGTATATTCATTTGGGCTCAATTTTCAGCTTCGCAGGCCAAGCCACTGGTAACAGCTAGTTATACAATAAAAAAGTTTTACCACTCATTACATTTTAAAGAGTCCAAAAACAAAGGCCAAAAATCTCAAAAAGCTTTAAGTATCTCCAATTATTGGACTCCTACAAACACATTAAGGGACCGTTAACCACACCTTCGTTACAACCGATACCTCTGCTGACCCACATTTTACACCATTACTGTGAGTCATAGACTTTCCAGTTTCCTCCCATAGTCACAGAGGAAGCCGCTAAACGCCGGAAAACTGTGAAAGCCATCAATGGCTTATTGGTTTTTCACAGGAAATCGGCTTCCATAAATAAGAGCACTTATTATTTTGCTTGTAATTACTGTGGAAGTCGGTCTCTCGGCTTTCATTGTCGGGGACATTTTATGTGTGAAGTACTATCTTCGAGTATATGTACTCACTATGTTATCAGGTTCACACACTAATATTAGGACGGTATAAGGACGAAATTTTATGAGTGTGATGTTTGTTACTTCTTCACCCTCGAACGGATTTCGTTGAAATTTTAAGGGGTGACCAAACGGTTGCAAACCAACGTTCCAACCAAGGTGTCCTTGCTAGTTTCAATCCGTGTAGACAGCAGTTGTAATCCATGACCTTTAAGCCCTTGGTTAGGAGTCGCGTTTTCCCAACCACCGAACGTGTTGGCGCGTGGTTTACATCCATGTAGCCGCTAAACAAACCAAACACATAAACCAAGGTCACCTTGTTTGGAACGCTAGTTTGCAACCGCCTTGTCACCCCTTTTGGACCGTGTCTTGGAATTATAATAATAATAGCTTTATTGTTGGTTTAGGTAATATTACAATAAATAAATACTTCTGCCAAACTGCATAGCAGTTTTTTGGCAGACGTAGTCCCATGTTATTATTGAATCATTGTCATTACCCATAATTTTCATCATTCTCGCGAGTGAAGCCACTGCCAGTGGGTTGGATAAAAACGGAGGAGTTGAATAAAAATAGTTACTATTAGTAACTTTTAGGTCCGGTACTGATTTTCAATTAAAGAAATGAGAAAAAAATACCTTGTACTTCACGAGACGCCTAGTACATGTAAAACAATTAAGTATACGAATACACACAAGGAAGTTGATTTAACGTAGTGGGGGCATCACGGCATGACTGCATCATGCCATTTGACGTCACGGCATCTGATTCGGTTTTGCTGTCAAATCGCTCCAATAGATATTTTACATCAAAATGGAAGCGGAATGGATTACAGCACTAGCGTTCTCATCGTCATCTTCCTGCCCATGTCGCTTTTACTTAGGATCAACAAACACAGCATGCCGTCTTCTCTTAATTGACGCCTTCCCTCTAGCCTACCTATGTCTTTCCCTGTCTCAACACCAACTGCAATAAATAGTCGCATCAGTCTTTTGGTTCGTCGAGACATTATATGAGTCTAGATCCGTGCTGATACAGCAATTATCATTGTAAGTCTGTGCATAATTCATCTTTGATAACAAAGACGACAATCAAATATCTCTATTCCGAAGAACAATAAAACATTAGATAATTTAATTAATTTCTCTCATCGCATCTTATATCAATTTCAAACATTGTGTAACATTTCAATAAGCTTTAATGTTTCTGTTACCAAATCTAACACCTCTTACAGCATAATTGACTCAACAATATTCCTTATATTACAAGCAGAAAAAGCAATTATGCCTAATACAAAAACACAACTCATCGTTCACAATACATCTATTAATTAAAAGAAACTTATCATGGCCGCTATCATGGTCAAAATTTCACTCTTAAGTAATATTTCTTGTTTAACTTTCGTCTTACGAAATGTTATTGGTAGTAAGCGGTCGATGCATCTGTCAATCGTAAATCTCTTTTTATGGCCGCTGCCGAGGTTTGAAACTTGAGAAAATGTGCCTTCTAATAGTTTCTTAAAATCATGTAAAACTATGAGTTTCATAACATATTATGCAGCATCTACTGACGTGATCAGCAGTTTTTTTATGTATTCATCATATTTGGTGAAATTATAATGACAGCTCTAAAATGTCGGTAAATTCCTTATTTATATTTCATTGACTTAGAAGGAGTTAGAACTGATGATAGGCAATGTCTCTCGGAAATAGTCTTCCGCTCTTAGGCCATTTTCAACAGGGTGATTAGGATTTCTTTTTCTTTATTGAACTTTTGAACATTTGTTTATACCAGTTTCATTATTACATAATCTTACATTTTATGTACATACATACATGGATAAACAATATCAAGTTTACTTAATTAAAACTAGATTAATAATCGTCTTGACTTCATTTGACAATGGCTTTGAAAAATAAAGGATCTACATCTGATTTATTTAATTTTAGAACTTATGTTATTTACCTAAGCTTTGAATTATTGACATTTATAACGAAGAATATTACAGAATTATTTCTACCTATAATCTTTATCAATGCAATCACCTATCGGCACCTCTTGGCATCGAAATAAAACGACAGTGAGTGAAAGTGAGCGGCCCCGGCTGTTCAGCGTTGTCATATATCATGCGGATGTACCGATAGTTTACAGAATGCTATGACAAACTTGTAGGAGTTTGCAAGGAGGTCACCTAGGGGTCAACATTCAACAACCTAGGCTTAGGGATTTTAGCGTTGTAGGAAAAGAATAGCACTGGATTTCTTGGACACTCATCAACCGACCTGCAGTGTACAGATTTATTATGCGTACATCTAAGGGTGCAATTCCCAACCGGAGTTTGTTGCTTGATAGTTAAAACTTAGGGGTTAAATACCTTTTTTATGTGAAAAATCATGTAATGACCTCTCCCGCCCTTTACGTGTCAGTCTTTTACTGACTAAAATCTATTCCTGTTCCTTCTTTGCTCGCCGTCCGCAAGCCAACGCCTACGGTGGCTGGGAATGGGGATCGGGATACCGGGCGGCTGGGGCGTGAGGGCCGAGGGGTTAAATACCTCAAGTATCTCCAGTCAACAGTGAATAGGATACTTTAGGCAAACGTGCTTTATTGTCAATCACATCACGGCTTACCATCTGGTGATATAGTGTAATATATTTGTTTGCATCTTTGCAATGACTTCGGAATACTACTGAACTCTTATTCAGATCTACTAGTTGGATGTCTATTTAGTTTTTCAGGGCACAATAAGGCAGGTGGGTAACGCATTATATGTATACATCCGGGATAAAAACTAGTCTATGTACTATTCCAGGACCTAATCTACCCTTGAGCAAACTTTCGTCCAAATCCGTTCAACCGTTTAAGCATGAAGAAGTAAAGAATATACACATCTAATAATTACATATGTATGTATATGGAAATGTGAATATTTTTCACCCTCTGATTTTAACTTGAATGATACAATGTAAGATTTCCTCTCGATTCCCAATAATGCACAGTATAAAAACAGATTTAAAAAACCATAATTTTCCATTTATTCAATTCTGAAAGCTGTTAAGTGCCCATTGAACGCTAGATTACATTAAATTGGTCATAAATCTATAACTTTATGGGCCAATTACACACATCAATAGTTTTATCGAAAACGTTTAATATGAATTTTATTGCTTTATTGATAAATAATAATTATATGTACATAGATTGGGGTCCATTATTGCGATTTGCAATGCAATTTAAAAAAAAATATTGGGTCCTGTATACTGTCCGATGTTGAATTTTAATTGAATGTGGTTGAATATTTTAATATTAATCATTTCAATATCTATCTGTATAGTTAATATTATGATTCTTTTGATGATATTTATAAATGATAAATGATATTTATTTTGTAAGTAGGTTTAAAAAAACACTTTTACACGTCATTTTTTTTTTATTATTTTAAACTAGATGAGGCCGGTGTTTCCTACCCTGAGAAGAAACACCGAAACAAACTCAGGGGTCAAAGTCTCTTATAAAGTCCATACAGTTAATATGTAATGGTCAAATCACATGAGAACAGTGTAGATTTGTCTGAGATGGTCTTTTGAAGAAGGAACCATACAGGGTTGATTTAAATTACGAGTAGAGCAATGACAATAAAAGAAAGAAAAACTTGACGAGTAGGTAAGTTAACTACCAGCGGGCGTTGAACCCATTTTCTGGAGAAAAGCCTAGTTTTTTTTTTCATTCATAGGTTTCCATACTTATTACGGCTGCCGAGTTCTTTTTAATTAGAGAAAAAAAAATTAAGACAAGGCACTTGTTTTAATTATCTTTTTGAGCACACAACAATCATTACTTACTTTCGTGATTTACATTTTGTTCCCTTAAAATGTTATTATTAAACAAAAAATAACACTAAAAAGAAATCTTCTGAAAACATCAAAAAAATTGGTTACCAAATAAAGCAGCAATTAGCTTTTTAAAAATTGATATGAGTAAAAAAAGGTTTGTGGTGGGGACATCTTTTTAGTTCTTTTGGACACACGTAACGTAATGGCGGTGACGTTATATTTCAGTGTCCGTATCCTTATACGTTTACTTGACAACTTCCACCAGATTTGAAAGGTTTCTAACTTATTTAATATTGAATGGATCCGAAAAAAATTTTTTTTTGCTATTTCGGATGAAGTTACTAGTCTACCATCCAATTAACGCCAGGCGCAGTTGTCAAGCTACTTTTCTAACCTGCTCTAAATGATAGTAATACAGCTCCAAACACCCCATACAGCACTCAATCACATAATAACATTTTTCCGCTCACACGCTGCGCATACGCACCGGTAGCGAAAAGGAAAGTCAACGGATATGTGTGTGCGCTTTCCAATACTCGTAATTAGTATAGCACTTATACGGGATTAGTAATTATTATGGGAAAAGCGTTTTTATGACTAATTTTCTTGATTGAATATTACAATATGTGGTTTGTTGGGAAGCTGTTAGTTTAAGTTACGGATGCATTAGTTGTTGGCTTGAACTTGTTGGTTGGCGAGGTTAAAATGCATGCTGTCACTTTCAACAACATGTGCGAAAGTTAGAAGACAAGCAATAAGAAGCTAGTGCACTCCCGAATACCATTCTTATAACATATAAGATGATTTCTAACGAAAAAAACGCGTAAAATTTTTTTAACAGCGAAATTTTGTATTAACGCGATCGACACGTTTATGACGTTCGACACTCCGATTGGCCCGCTCCAAGCTCTTAACCAATCAGAGAGCCAAACGCGGTAAACGTTTCCATCGCGTTAAAGTAAAACAAAGTCGTCCTCAGCGCACAGATTTTTGGGCGTATGGATATTATGAAAAGAACTTGTGAATCTGACCATAAAGTATAATCTGATCATTTAAATGATTTGTAACACCCATTGGTCAGGAGGTCGCTAGATTACTATAATATCAATTTATAGGTAGACTAGATACTGCCAGCGGCTTCGTCCGCGTGAAAATAGGTATATTTTGGTCTTCTGTTTCATCCCCTTAGGGGATGAATTTTGGAAAATCCTCTCTTAGTGCGCGTCTAAATCTTAAAAGGAAACCTTGTGCAAAATTTCACGCTCCTAGACCTTGTAGTTTCAGCTGTGCGTTGTCAGTCAGTCAGTTTTTCCTTTTATGTATGTACTAGTTTCTGCCAGCGGCTACGGCCGCGTGATACTTGGTTTCTCCATACAAACTTCCAACCCCCGTTTTACCCCCTTTGGAGATGTCAGCAACTGTAGGGGATCAGCAGGGTCGAAGCCTACTGGGGCCAAGGGTCTGATTCTGAAAGGAAGACTCGGCCCCGGTTCGAAAGGCAAACAAAAAACCCTTAGGAGTAGAGTTTCGTAAAATCCGTTCTTATCAGATGTCCACACCCTATAAGGAACCTACCTGCCTAAATTTTAAGTTTGTAGGTGTTATAGTTTCGGAGATTTCGCGATTAATTAATAAGTGGTATAGATATATAGATAGGTAAAGATAAAATATGTCTATAATAATAATTTAATTGCGTTATACATACAACCATCAAATTAAAAATTCGCGAAGTAATCAATTTGCATAATAACAATGATAATAACGAACACCAAGATTAAATTTGAAACCTGAATTACTGGTAAAGCCATTGTTTGTTCAAATCGATCTAAACCTATTAGGCCAAGGTTGTCCACCGGCACTTACAAGTCACAAATGAAATAACTAATTACTCCACTAAAACATTGAGTGTGTTATTACTGTAATTAGTATATTCACACCGTGTAATTAAATAAGATATTTGACTTAACTTTCCAGTGGTTACAGCGAGGCTATTTTGTGATATAAAAAATATTTTTGAAGGCTAGTAGCCGGCAATTTGGTATCAATCTGGACCCGATTTGTCATTGATAGGATATTTTATGTAGATAATTTATTTTCTTATTTTAATTTACAATAAAAAAAAAATATTGACAAAAACCAGTGCTAGACTGTGACCCTACCTGCCCCCTAGCCAAGTTACAATCATTTCGTGACGAATTTCGTTCTCCAATCGGTAACGCCACGGCGTCAGCAATTGTATAAAACGATAAGTTGGTAGCCATGTTGACGCGCCTGAGTCGGCCGCTCGTTCTACAATGTCGTTCTACAATAACAAAGGATATAGCGTTGAACATAGTAGAAACGATTCATTCTATAATTTTGAACGATGTGAACTTGGCTACGAATTTTCTATTCGTTTGTTCTGAACACGTGACTTAACGTTGAGATGATTTCATTCCCATACATTTGATTAGTTTTCGATTACCGTTAACGATTGCAGATTATCAAATTGTCTAGAGGTACTGATGGTAAGCAGTGATGCAATCGTTTATGGTGAGGCGCACTAGTTTATTAAGAGCCTATTCACACTAGTCTTGAAGACATACAAATTATAATCGGACGGGAAGACCGCAGCAGGCAAATTGTTCCAATCTTTTAGAATTGTAGAGGCCTAATGTAAAAAGTTTAATTTTGGGAAAACAGCGATCAAAGATTCGTTGGTCACACCATTCTAAAGAAAATTTGAATACAATATGTGTATTGCTTAAAAATAAATCTATTTTAAGCCTATGCCTATGGTTTATTAGAAGGCGATAGGCATGTTCGTTTTAAGTCATTATATGACATAAAGTCGAAACATTAATATTTTGGATTAGTTCTCTATAATTCTCTTCTCAACGTCAATAGTAAAAGTCTGTAATGTTAAAGTAGGGGAAAAAACCTGTCTTATAATGTGTCCCAACTCTTGGTTCTCCAAAATGAGGTTCCAGCTCTTGATGGTTTACTTCTTCACCTTCAATATCAAGTCTTTCCTTCGATCTTCAACATATGGTGGTCTCTACAGCATCTGGTGTCATCATAATTCATCAGAGACGTAACCGTTTTCCTAAGCCGCGGTTTCAATACGCTTTCGCTATTTAAGAGACTTTACACACTCAATGACACATAATTTATTTATTAGCACCACGGGCGATCATAATCTGCGCGCGCTTCCGCCGCGCCACCTGCGCCCGCGCAGCGAAAGTTGTGTATTTGTCAACAAGACGCGATAACACGGAGTAGATACGTACAGAAGGCTAGCTTGAGAAGCTGTTAGATTAGGTTATGTGGAAGTGGAATTAGATAAATCGATCGCTGGCACAGAATACGGAATCGACGTTCCGGCATCGAATGGAGATGCCATTATTTATATTTGTCGTATGCAATGTGAGCACAAGTGTCGGTAGTCCAGATTCAGAGTCCTGCAGACCTATAAGCAAAAAAGTAACATTTTCTTTGCCGCGGTGAAATTTTATTGTTCTGCGAATTTAGCCTGTCATACAAACGCAGTGTAGGATGTCCTCAGGTTGGGCTGTAGAATGGTTCGGAAGAGTTACCTTGGCCCTGAAATGGTAAGGACAACAGAAGGAACTCGGATGAGTTTTAGTCAGTAAGAATCTGACACTCCCTCTCGTTCAACCCAGAGCGAAATTATGTGATGATTTAGCACCCTCAAAAAAAATACTGATGACAATTACGTCTGACCAAATAAAAGCTAGCTTTCTCACATCGCTTCATAAAGTAGTTGGACTTCTGAATACCATCTCTTCTGTGTAACAAGCTAGTCTGACAATTTATGAACATTACAGGGTGAATTATATCTTGTTATTTTACTCTTGTGAGTTCTAGTCGCCTCTGGTCTTTTTATTTTAGTATTCCATGATAGTCTTAGGCTGTTATGCATTTTAAAGAGCGGATGCGACACGTACTTAGCTTTCCCACGATTCTTATTGTGTATTAAATATTACTATTAGGAGACGCCTTGGAATCTATGGTCATAAATCGGTGAGTGAAAACAGGACTAGAGGTTTCTTTTTTATGATAATAATATGTTAGAATATGTATGGTATTGCTGCGCGTTTGTCATAATTTACATGAAAGACGCATCTGAAACGTGTATTTGTTAGTATATACGGTCGTTTCTGATTTCATTTGTCAGGTCTTGTTGAATGTTAAGTTCTTTTTTTTTCTCGCTCTGAGTGGAGTGAAAAGGAGTGTCGAACTTTTACTGACTAAAATTCACCCTTGTTTTTTCAGTTGTTGTTTGCGTTCCGTGATGACTCGTTCGATTCGTACAATCTCGCAGTTTAAATATTAAGGTTCTTAAATTTGAAAAATTTTTTTACTGTTGGCTTAAAGTTCACTTTTGTAAACTTTGTTATTTTGAATAAATTTATTATTATTATTAATGTGCTATTTATTAAATGAAGGTACACAATGAGACTATGTAATAATGAAACTGTACAAAGGCGAACTTAATGTCTTAGACATTTTCACGTAACATGTTTTCGTTTTCCTTGTACCCCGTCGGGCTAACATCCACTTTCTTTTATTTAATATTCAAACAATTTATCAATATTTAGCCATCCTGCAGCAGTGCGTAGGAGATGTTTGCTCATAGAATAGAATAGAATTAATTTTATTGTATACTAAAAAAGTAATATAACTTATACATAAACTTAAATCTATGCGTACAATAGCGGCTTGTAAAGTGCGTGGAAAAGTGCTTCGCTGTTCAGGAGAGAGATTCGCAAAAACATCCTGAGAACTGTAGCGGAGAGCTATATATAGCTCTTTGATTATAAAATGTCTTGCGCAAAGCATAATTAATACACTAGATAATAAGTTATTATAGGTTACTGACAATTTATGGAGCTTTTTGTGTCCGAAATTAAATAAATTCTATTCTGATATTCTGACTGGCCTGTTGGTCCAGAGGTTAGTGGTTCTGACTGCTATGCCGGAGGTCGTGGGTTCGATTCCCATCCAGGACAAATGTTTGTGTGATGAGCACGATCATTTGTTTTATGTCTGGGTGTAATTTAACTACAATATGTATGTATTTAGATATATATATATATAAGTATGTTTATCAGTTGTCCAGTACACATAACACAAACTATGCTTAGCTTGGGGTTAGACGGCGTTGTGTGATAATATTCTACAACTAGTAGAATATTATTATTATTCATCATTCTTGTATTCGCAAGCTTTTCATCACAGATCACAGACTCAAGTTGTAAAACTTTCGTCTTTCCCCTTATCTTATGCACATCTTATTTATAACTCCTGTTCCCTTGTTACAGGTAACTAATGACGCAGCCACACTAATGTCAAGTAAGGTAAAACCAGCATGGACCTCGGAGTCAGAACATCAATTTCTCTCCGTTTACGTACGTTTGTGTACAGGAAAACTTATTTTTCTTTGGCTTGGCGAGACGGATCATCAATTAACGTTTTCTTTGCTTAGTTTATATGGTAGTAATAGAAAGTTCTATTGCGTGTTATGGCTATTTTAATTCTGAGTTGAATGAGAAAGAAGTTTTCTTCAATAGTCGGGTAATTATAGCAATTGTGGTTATTGATACTGGAAAATCAAAGATGTAGAAATCTAGACGAGATAGATCAAATGCATAGCATAGCATAGTCGGCCTTATAATGTTTCCACTGTTGGGACTCTGGCCTCCTCTCTAGGAGAGGGAATGGGCCGTAATCCACCATCCGGGCCCAGTGTGGGTTGGTGGATGTCACATTCCTTCGAATTCTTGGTTCTAGAACATGCCGGTTTCCTCACGATGTTTTCCTTCACCGTTTTGAGAGCAGTGGTGATGAAATAAATTACACAGAGTAATGCGCCTGGCTGGGTTTGAACCCGCGACCTACAACTTGTAAGTCGGGGCCGTTACCACTCGGCCACTGCTCATATATATAGATCAAATGGCAAAAATATTTTCATGTATGTTTTGATAACTAACCTAAATCAATTCTACAATAATCGTGATATGAGATGTGGCCAAACCATAATCTTGACAAAATCAATGACGTTGTATAACCCTAAAACCTAGACATGACACTCTACTAATATTAAAGAGGCGAAAGTTTCTATGTATGTATATCTGTCACTTCCTTACGCTCAAATGGCTCACTGGATTTGGATGAAATTTGGCACATAGGTAGACCACATTGTCTACCTGTGTGGCTGAATAACGTAATATACTTTTTATTGCGGGAATATAATACAATAATATAATATTCCACAACTTTCACACAACTAGTCCCAAACTAAGCAAAGCTTGTGATATGAATACTAGACAACTTGTAAACATACTTATATGTTTCTAAATACATACATATTATAGATCAATTACACCCAGATACAAAACAAATGATCGTGCTCATCACACAAACATTTGTCCTGGGTGGGAATTGAACCCACGACCTGACAACTAGACCAACAGGCTTATCAATATATTCCTTTGAGGTAATTTTCATTATTAACGCGGGCGAAGCCGCTGGCAGAAGGTAGTAGTGGCATAATTTAGGGCAAGTCCACAATTAACAGACAGTAAATAGAGTTGATTAACGTGCTAATTGTTTTACTATCAGCTACTATTACCATAACCTTAAACAAAATCACGACTGACAATAAACGGCTCTAATATTTTCTCTTCGCAAGAATTTCTAACAATTATTGAAGGTGATACTTTCAAGCAAATAACAAACAGAATGAATATCACAGCGTAGGTAATAAAACTAGCAAAACACAGAAGGTTAAGAGTGACTACAGAAACTAATCGCGAGTTTACAATAATGCGTAAAAGTATATGATCCTCTGCAATAAACAGAATCAGAAAAATATATGTTATTCATGATAAATGCTAGATAGATAGTGTATTCAAAACAATTTATTTAGTACTATAGAGAAAAATCACGAAGCTGCCTCTAAAAAGTAATTTTACATTTTTCTGCATCTTCGTGATTGGTCTGGTTTTAAATCGATTTAAAATCAGACCAATATACATGCAATCATAACGATTGTTTGTCAGATTATTCTACAACCAACGTTTCACTGTTATAGTATTTTAATTTTATATTCAAATCTATAGATTTTTAGTAAATCACTATAATGCAAGCACTATGTCTGCGCATCTCTTTCTTTTGTATGCAGTCCGAAAGAAACAGCGCTTTAAGTTACGTAGTCCTCTTAACTTCGTACAACGAGCGAGAAGAGTCGCGCACACAAACAAATGCCGGTCGCGAGTGCACTCGCACTTGAAACGTGTTAATGTGTGCGTAGTTTTTTTTGTGTCGTTGTCTGATCCTTCTGTGCACCTATTTATTCTGTGGTCCCAATCTAGAAATTAATGATAATGATAGCTTTTCTCCCTGTTTATGCCATGAACGATTGATTGTTGTGACACTTGACTGTAGTTTAAAAGGTAATGGTCGTCGTTTTCACTAAGCAATCTTTGTTTACGAGGCTTTCACGTCGTTTGTGGAAATGAAAAGGTTATTAAAGGTGTTAATAATCGCTATAAAATTTTAATTAACACTTAGATATGGTAGTTAATAGGATAACTTTAAGATTTATTTTACATGTTTTTAGACTAGTCTTTGGTCAACCGGACCCACTCGAAATTGACCCGCGGGAACACTCATCCCAATCAAACTTTGAATATGTGGACTGGAACAATTTCATTTTTAGCACAGTCACGGAGTAAAGCCGACAACAATTTTCCAACGGCAGAGTTCAGTTTGCCAATTTTCCAGGGCCCCGGGGATCTCTTTCGCATCACCCATGGCCCCAGTACGCTTCGACCCTGCTGGGCCCCTATGGTTGCTTATATCTCCTGAACAGTACGCGCTGTCGACGACTTTGACCCGGTCCAGACTGTTACCGGACGATCGGACGGCGAGCCACCCATTGCTCGCCGTCCGCAAGCCCGCACCTAGTGGCCGGAAATCGGGATCAGAATCCCGCCGGCGATTGGAACGTGAGGAATTTTGCCTCACGCGATCGGCCGCCTCCTTTGCAAGCATTACTGCTTCGCAGAAGGAGGCGACCGCCTGCCATTCCTCCTCGCTCCGGACCATCAATTGAGATATTAGACAAGTACGAGCTTATCAATAAAAATAAAAAAAAACTATCAACAGCTGACACCTTTTCGTAATATTTTTTTCTGTAAAAGTGAAAAAAAGTAATAGCCAGCACTTCGACTGTTAGATTGTGATGATTTCTTCACAGGTTTTTTTTGCCAAATCATCACGTTCCCAGCGTTTGAACACAGAATTACACGTTGCAAGAGAACTCTGATAGCTTCTCCATTTTCTATCAATTGCTAGTGATTCTGCGGTTCACACTTAACTTTGAGATTACACAGATTAAATGGCAGATGCGTCGTGTTGATCACTTTTGGTTTAATTGCTTTTGAAGCGTGTAAAGCTAGAACTACATTACAACGACGCACACGTGGACCACGCCTGATTTGTACGTAGAGCGACATCGCGTGGCGTGGATCAAGTGTAGTTCTACAAGTCTAGTTTCCATATAAAATGTATGGACACCGACGCGTCCAGATCGGCGTGTGTGTCACACGTGTGCGTAGTGTAGTTCTAGCTTAATAATCGGGTATCTATACTTATATATAAAAGGAGAAACTGACTAACTGACAAATCATATCAACAGACAGCCGAAACTACTGCGACTAGAAGCGGGAAATTTTGTACAAGGTTTCCTTTTATGACGTAGGCGAACGCTAGGAAGGCGAGCGCGAAAATCCTCTCATTTTCCGAAATTCACCCACTAAACGTGGGTTCAAAGTTTGTACGGAGAATCCAAAAATTTACGCGGGCAGAGTTGCTGGCAGAAGCTAGTTTTATATATTTTATTAGAAGTTTGGTTCCCATACAGTTTTTTGGGGTCTTATCCATAATAATGAAGAATTTTAGAGTTTCGTAAGTGTTGTGGTTGCACCAACAGACCCAAGGTGCGATTTTCTGATTCTTTTTAGTGTTCCGTACCTCAAAAGGAAAAAACGGAACTCTTATAGGATCACTTTGTTTTCCGTCTGTCTGTCAAGACCCTTTATCTCGGGAACGTGTGGAGGTATCGAATTGAAATGAAAACCATATGCTCAAGTCTACGGTCCCTTGAAGCTGTAAAAAATAAAACTTCTGAGTTAAAAGAAAAAAAAAGATACGGCCAAAAGATATTCCTTTTTTGCGACATAAATTCGCAAAAAACGTGTATATCAACACCCTCAAGGGAATTAAAATTCATAGGGTACTTCCCCTTGACGTAGAACCCTGAAATTTGGCATGAAGCAAGGTCTCATAGCACAATAGTATAGAAAAAAAATCTGAAAACTATAAATTTGCTGTTGCGTAACAGCTCAATTCAGGAATTGAACTGTTTTCATAGATAAGTTTTTACGGAACCCTCAGACTCGCACTTGCCCGGTTATTTCGCATAAAAAAATAATCAAAGGACGGTTAGTTTTGCTGTTGACTTATTAGTTTATTTATAACTTAACTTATAGCACTAATTATCAACGTCATCTAAAAGTTACATAATAAAACAGACTCGTAAAATGAGATTTATATTGAACACAAAATAGCTTATTCTTCAATAACACAAATGTAATAGAAGTAAATCGGTTTAATCTCCCATCTGTTCATTGGTCTATGACAAAACAGTACAAAAGCGATCAATACATTTCTGCCAAATCATTGTTTTTAACTTGAAAAGTAAAAGTGTATAAAATTTGTGAACAGACCCATTTGCTTTGAGTAAAGGAGACTTACCATGATGCGTTTAAATGTTAGTTGTTATCGTGCTCTAGAACGCAAAAGGCAAAAGTCTGACACGCCCTCACGCTCCACCCTAGAGCGAGAAGTCATTTGAGGATTTTTAACTTAAAAAAAACTATGTGAATTGCATGAGTTGATTCCACCATCTCATTTTTACCATCGGGCAAACCGACGAACGGCGATTATCCACCCTTACGTTGTTGAAACCTCTACGGTTCGGACCAAGCGTTTCGCACGTCGTTTAAACCGCGAACATCGAGGGACTGGAACAACTTGCGGGCTGCAGTCTTCCCGTTTAATTATAATTTAGTTGTCTTCAAGGCTAGAGTGAATAGGCTCTTAATAAACTAGTGCTTCTCACCATCAACGATTGCATCACTACTTACCATCGGCAGTCAAGCACAAATCATCATCATCATCATTTCAGCCGATAGACGTCCACTGCTGGACATAGGCCTCCCCCAAATGTCGCCACAAAGAACGGTCCTGCGCGTCTCGCATCCATCGGATTCCCGCAACCTTCACCAGGTCATCGGTCCACCTTGTAGGGGGCCTTCCAACGCTGCGTCTTCCGGTACGCCGTCGCCACTCCAGAACCTTTCGGCCCCAACGGCCATCCGTTCTGCGAGCAATGTGCCCTGCCCATTGCCACTTAAGCAACTACTTAAGCACTTAGTCAAGCACTAGTTTATAAGAATTAATAAAAAAAAAAGTTGTATGTATGTTTATTCTAGTTGATAATGACTTCCTCCTCGGAACCTTTTCATCATAAAGCAAACAATCTTGCTCACATAATTAACAATCAGATTGATTACAACCTACTTACTTATGTACTCGTCACTAGTACATAGTACCACAATACACAAGTTTGACGTCTTCCGACTCTTGAAGGTCGGCCATGGAGGTTGGTCAGTGTCTGAGGACGTGGAGCTATGGCTGGTTGGTATGCACACAATCACTTTCATTTGTATCCTTGTTTTAATTGAATTTGAACTAGTTTTCTATGATAATTTGATTGATATTGATAAGCAGATTTTAAAACTCCGTTGAAAAAAATTGATAAGGTTTTTTATTCATAATGATATTTTATATTTATACAGGGTGTCTGTGACATCGACGCACAAACGATTATCATGGATCCAGTACGAGATTCTGAACCCCCCAGTGGTGGAAATTTAAGTCGCTTTTTTTTACGTTTTTCTTTTTATTTAAATTGTATAAAATCGTTGTAACAAGCAATTACCAAACAGGCTATAAACCAAAAAATAAATTAATACTTTTAAAATTAAAAATGAAAATTAAATATAAAAACAATATTGTTTTTTGTTTTAACTAAAAATGTCATCGGGTTTGGTTAGAATAACGATTTTACACAGTTAAAAAGTAAAAAAGTACAGATTTTTTAAATTAAGAATTAGCCGACGAAAAATTCTACTACTGGGGGGTCCAGAATCATGTCCGTGGTATTCGTTTGTGCATCGATGTCAAAGACACCGTGTATACCTACTGTTTAAAAGTGTGTACATACTAATTGATGATGGTGCACTAGTGTCCCAGAGAAAACGACCCCGAATTACAAGTTATACGTCGTGGGTTCGAACCCAGCTAGCTATACTTTATGCAATTAATTTCATCACTACTGCTCTCAAAACGGCTTGAAATCATCGTGAAAGAAATAACAGAATAAAAGAGCTATAAACACATATTATGACGCTTGTAAATTGTTCACTTCCGATTTTAATTCGATTACTTTGAACCATTCAAATGACGTAACTTCGGAAGCCATCTTTCGAATTCGAGAGAGCAACGATCCAATCCGTCTGTACAACAGTTAGACGATCTCGAGTACCCATATTAGTTAGCGTTATCTTGACAACTAAACGTGATCCCAATCGATAATCTTACAGATATATTTCTCAGATAATTAGACCTCGATGAAAGTCGATTAGAAAATAAGAGTGAGTAGTAGGTACAGTCCTGTACGTAAATGTGTGACAGTTACGCAAAATTCAGACGCCATTTTTTTATTATTGTCGATAAACTTGAGTTTGACTACTATCTCACTTCGACGCTTGGAAGGCAAAAATTACTAAGTGACATTAAGTAAATATTACAGGAGAGTGATTTAAAGTTAAAATTTTTAGAAAAAACATAGTTAAAAATTGCGAAATAGCCGGATTTAGATATTATTAACATCATGGTAATAGTATCAAAATCAAACTTTTTTAAATAATGTTTTTTCTAAAAAAAATATTGTAATAGATGATGTGGTCGAAGATGGAACACTCTTACCTAGAAGTAACCTATTCCCCACCCCATTTTCTCCTAGTGTTGACTGAAAGTTTACGGTTTTTCATAACTACAGTTTTATTCATAAAAAGTCCTAAAGTAGGAGTAAGTAGAGCGAGTGGAGAGTAGTAGTAAATTTAATCCAAAAGTTTTATTTTATTAATAAGGCACACCAACAATTTGTTCACAAAATAAGATTCTAAATTGAGTGTAATCCAAAAGTTGTCTTATTACTAATATCTTTTTTTTAAATCTCAAACTCTGATATAGATTCAGTGCACCGGTAACTTAAAGGATAAACGGAACTTAATACTTTTAAGTTCCTACGTTTTTCTCAGTGTTATATTTTTTTATATATAAATCTAAAACTCAGAGACAAATACGGTGCATCTGCAACTTATAAGATTTATTGAGTTCCTACTTCTTTTATTAAAAGTTATAATTTTTTTATTTTATAAAATGTTGCCCTACAAATATATAATCTCACATAGCACACTCAGATTCGAAACAACTATCTGTAGACCATAGAAATATTTGTTCGTCGTTATTATACTAGAATTTTGTTTTTTTTTCTGTCACGTGAGTTACTCGTTCGTTTATGCTGGCGACTGTACCTCCCATTAACGGAAGCCAGTTCGAGATCGAAAGTGGTGTATGTGCAAGCGCATTTTTATGTCATTTTCACATACCCATGTATAGGCAGGTCGTTCACCGCGAGAAAAGTGGGGAAAACGGGAAAATATGCGGTCTGACCGGTTATGGCGCACATTGACTGTTTTATGGCGCTGCTGAAGGAAAAGTTGAGATTTTTATCTTGTTAGCTTTTGGCTGCGAGTTTTACTTACCTGTTTGTTTATGTAAGATTTGTTGTGTTGAGAAAGTCGTTACTTAAGTGAGGAAATAGGTGTTTTCTGTTGTATAATAATAAGAATAGCTGACACACGAACATTGGTAAGTAAATTTTATATTTGCTCCTGTAGGTGAATGTAGGAAAAGATTTTTATATATCTACATCATTCAACATTAACTGTATTTTTTTAGGGTGGGATATCATCAAATAACTTTTTTCGCTCTAGGGTGGAGCGGGAGGGCGTGTCAGACTTTCACTGACTAAAACCCACTTGAATCCTTCAGTTGCTCTTAGCGGTCTAAGACCACGATATCTTTTTCAGAAATTACCTACCACAATTGATCTCTGCATTACGGACTTTATAAATTTAAAATATTATTATTAAGGAATCGTACTTTTGTGTGTATAAACAATTAAATAAATAAAGATATGCAACATTTAACTTTCAGTCAATTGCTATTCTTTGCTACAACGTGGTCTTAAAAAGACCTTGAGAGGTAAACACCTCACACACATCTTCCAAGCACACTTATCTAGACGTAAACAAACTACCTATAACTTTAAAAACACAACGCAATGCCACAACTTGTCTGTCTGCGTAATTACTTGAAAAACACACAAGTGTGACGTGCCTTGAATATTTTTGACTTTTGCCTCGTTTTGTGACATCTGCGCATGAGCAGCGCACGCGCTCGTAATGATGCCATAGTTTCGGCAGCGTTGGCTTGATACAATGGAAGATGATATGATCTTAACACCTTTTTTTTTTCATCAAATAAGTTTTCCCGCTGTAGACTCAGTGGCGTAGTTAGTCCAAAGGGGTCCCTTAAATATCAAAAATTATCGAGTTTTTGTTTTTTTTATTTTACAAAGTGGGCTCTACTAGCACAGAGACAGGGAGACGGAGTCTCGATAGGCCACAACAGAGATGACCAGAATTATTGGGTAGATTTCTTTCATTGAATCATGTAAGATCATGTGAGCTCATTCTGGAAAATGGAAAATCACAATAAAACTTAACGCACTCTAGTAGGTTGAGTTTTTATTGTGATTTTATGTAGAGAATGCTAGAAAGACCTAAGCGAGCTACAAAATTGAAATATCCTATCATATAGTCATTATTCATTAACTACGCGCCCCTCATCCACAAGTATGTATGTATTTGTATGTATTTACTTGTCTTATTTAATTTTCTTTTGTTTTGTTTGTCATTAATTGCACCACTCTAAGGACGACTGGCAGAAAATGCTTAAGGCGTTAAGGCCAGGTTCTACTCATTTTGAACTTTTTTAAACCTCTGGAAATCCACAAATATAAATAAAACAGAACACCATGAAAAATTATTTTAATAAAATTTACTGTGTGACCAACAGCCGGGTAAAAATCAAAACATGATATAAAATAGTTAGCACGATAAAAAAAAACAAATCTGACCTTAACTTACGATTTCAAACGTATACGTCTATGATATTACGTCACAGAAATATTTGAAAGTTACAAAAAATAATAAAACTTGTTTTTTAAAAGGGCCTCAAAAACAAAAATTTTGAATAGTTATTATTTTTTTTTAATAAAACCGCCGTGAAATCGACATAGACCCGGGCGGAGTTCATACAAAATACTTAGTGACTACAACTAGCCCTTAAGTCCGCCTTTGTAGAGTGTTTAGTACTGCATAAGGTTTTAATAAATAAATCCACCATCACAAGACGCAAATCAATAAATCGAAGAAGCATCTAACACCAAAATAACTCAGTTATGAATATCAATATTACTCAAACGGACCAGCGGAGCATAATCTTTGAATACTTCATAAAACCATTAATTCGCCAACACTCGAATGGAGGAGTTATTAGCTTCATTCCTGCTCACCTTGTTCAGGAAGCGGCTTGAATATGTGATAAATCTTTAGCCGTCATCGGTGGGAAGGTAACGGGACACCCTCGTGGCTCGTGGCTACGTGGTTATTAGAGGGGCTAATACTGATTTATGGCTTGTTCACGCCTGTTTTCCTAGGTGGACAGGTTTTTAAGCGATAGGAAATTTGCGAGATGACCCGATAGAGTCTTTGGTCTTAAGCCGGATACAGACTGCTGTAACATCATGAAAGGAGCGTTTCATAAGTGTGGAACGCGCTCACGAACCGAGCATTTACCTACTCACACAGTTTAAATGCTTTTATGCTCTGTTCGTGTGCGTAGTGTGCACGGTTCACGCGCGTAAGTCGTCCACACTATAGAAATTCTGTTACATTGCATGATACATTGCGACAATGTGGACGGCAAATTCTTTTATTGCGTGTCACAGTGCATATTATGTTACAGCAGTCTGTACCCGGCTTTATAAAGTGTGGACAAGAAGCCGTTGGATAGCAATGTTACCAATAGCTTCCAACAATAATGTTGGAAACTATTGGCCAATTATGTGGTAGTTTTGGGTGACTGCAGTTTCCTTAGAGTGGCTCTGGTGAGGGATTGTTCAAAAGTCTTCGAAGAGCTTCGCGCTTCCATTCGCTCCAGGTCTTCGCCTCTGCGGTGACCGTTCGTTTCCAGGTCTGCTTAGGGCGACCACATTTACGCTTCCCTTGAGTATTCCCATCTAGGACTTGCCTTGGTATATGGTTAGGATCCTTCGGAGCGTGTGGCCGATCCAATTCCACTTATGGCGGTTGATCTGTTTTTATTGCTATAGTACAAATTCCACGGTTTGTCTCTAATCTCAATGCGCTAAAACTGCAGTTTTGCACCGCCCTTAGAATCAGGTGACTCTCCAAGTAATACTTGACTCATCTTAAAACGAATTTCATCAAAACTGTAATTAATGTATGTATACAGTTTCCGATCTCGCATGCTCTGGCCACTTACGTTCATATTTAATGAGTACCATTACGACGCAGCCGACGTGGGCTGGACTGCGGTCAAATTTGACAAAATTGCCCAAGACTCGTCGCGTGCAAGGATTTTGTAATGTCCAAATTATTTTCGTGGATAATTGAATTTTTGTTGCAACTGGCGCCTGATTGGTTAATTATGATTATGTCCTGTGTTCGGATCCAATCATCGTAAATTTTAATGTAACAACGCCTTGTAAAATTGTGGACAATGTTGATGAATTATATATTATTACGTACTAGTTGTTACCAGCGACTGTGCCCGCGTGATAAAGTCAAAGTCAAAAGTTTTTATTTCACATAGACCTACATGGGCACTTATAAAACGTCAGAAGCTAGTGCACGGTTTCAAATTGGTAGTTTTAAAAAAAATGTTGTTCTTACAATATTTCCATATAACAGTATTAGTAGATATTATATAAGGACAGTGTAGGACAAAATTTAGGTAGGTCGATAAGGTGTGTACGGCAGCCTCGCAGTCCCCTTTGGAGCCGAAACCTAGTTACGGGGGCTGAATTTTTTTATCCTTTTTCTTTGTGAAAAATTGATTGATATAAATATGCTATGTACATTCTGAAGAACACTTAATCAGCAATTTTTTTGACAAATTTCTAAAGATCGAAGCCGTTTGAAAGGAGTAGGGAAAACAAGTGAAAAAATATCATGTTATTAAACAGTTTTTTTTTTGCCAAATGTGCCAATGGTTGTGGGAAAGATAACCCCAGGGCCCAAGATGGCAAGGAAAGAACATAGGAGTGGGTTTTAGTCAGTAAAAGTCTAACACGCCCTCCCACTTCACCCAAGAGCGTGAGAAATCATTGGATGATTTTCCACCTAAAAAAAACCCCGTCAAACCCCAATCGTAGTTACATAAACACGTCATCTGGCAATAGTGATACGAAAAATAACATATGTTGATAATGTTGTACATGAGTATATAATAAACTTATATTTTTTTCAAACCTATTGACTTAGCCTTTACCGAGGAGTAGACTTCAGAAAATCACTGCTTTATGGCACTATGGCCTTAACGACATATCTCGACTCAAAACGCTGCTACAAAAAGTAACCCTTGAAGTTAAAGAGTTGCCAGTGCCAATAACAACTCCTTTCAATTAAATCAGTTTCCTAGAAGCACTAAACGAATGTGTTTACTGCAGTTTTACTTGAAGCACCGACACATAAACACTCATTTTTGTTTATAATTATGTATTGTAGACGTTCTTAACGTTGGTGTTCATGGAAAACAGAAATTATCCACACGCACCGGTTATAAATTGTCATTTCACTACACGACAAAGTAAGTGAACAGGGCCCAATGGCTGACTATTTTAGAAGCTGTGATTTCTGCAACTGGTTTTTCTTTAGAAAACTTGATTACTTACTAGTTCTGTCTCCTCTAATTGCAGACGCATTTATCCGATTTTATTTTAGGGCCCGAGCTCGCGGACAGCGATCTGTGGTATATGCGGTAGCTCACCGTCCAGCCATCCGGTAAGGACTAAGTCCAACTCGAAGGTCTGTAGTGTTCAACACGCGCCTCAAGGAAATGTCAGGAAAACTGTAAGGGTCCAGCAGGACCGAAGCCTGCCAGGGTTGCGGGAACGTTTGAAAAAGTTACCGTGGCCCTAGAAGACAAAGGGCAACTGAAGGAATATAGCTTGGTTTAAACAGTAAAAGTCTGACATGCCCTCTCGCTCACCCTAGAGCGAGAGAAGTCAATAGATGATTTTATACAAAAAAAAAAACTGATTTTGCCATCATCCTCTAATCCGTAGTATTACGTGTTTTTTTAATTGGGAAATCTTCAAATTATACCCTCCCACTCTGGGTGGAACGAGAGAAACTATCAAACTTTTTGTGACAATGTCCTATAGGGATAAAAGAAATCTATAACAAGTGTTCAGGTTGTTTATGAGTCTACATGACACGAGACCTAAACATGGCTGAGCTTCAGTCTCAGTATGCGCCCGCGCATCCACGTTGCATGACAATGCGTCGCGTTTGTTGACCTGCGCGCGCGCCGGTCCGCAAGACGTGCAGGAGCTGAGTGATTTGCATCATTGTTGATGGGAATTGTTCGATAACTTTATTATTGAAATTCTTTAAGTCAAGAGTGAAGAATGGGTTACTTCTAAACAAACCTGCTCCATCGTCGGTTTCCATCAGGAGGGATAGTGGTCAGGAGTGAGCCTATGAACAATAAAAAAAATCATTTATATTGTGACGACTATTCCTACTAGAGTTTTAAACATCTTATACGTCATGCTCTTACCCTTTAAATATCTTCTCCTGGTCTGGGTGGGGCGAGAGGTCCCTACGGTTTGCTGAGATCTCCTTGAAGCGCGCGTGGAACAGTATGCGCCATCGACGACTTGGGCTCGATCCGATCGGTTACCGGACGGCAAGCCCGCGCTTCATCATTATTTCAGCCGAAAGACGTCCACTGTTGGACATAGGCCTCCCGCAAATACCGCCACAATGACCGGTCCTGTGCATCTCGCATCCATCGAATTCCCGCGACCCTCACCAGGTCATCGGTCCAATGGTGGTCGGAAATCGGGATTAGAATCCCTCGCGCGTGCACGTGCGGCCTCCTTTGCTAGCTTTACTGCTTCGCAGAAGGAGACGACCGACCGCCTGGAGCGAGAGGTAGTATCAGAATTATATTGACTGAAACCTACCTGTGTTCCTTCAGTTGCCCTTCGCCTTCCAGGGTCCATAATAATCCTTACGTGTCACTTCAACATGTTAGTTGTTACTGTTTTGTTTTTTTTTATTAACCGACTTCTAAAAAAGGAGGAGTTTATCAATTCGGATGTTTGTATTTTTTTTATATGTTCGCGCATGTCTTCGTCGCTTGCCAATCGATTTGAAAAATTCTTTTTTTATTGGTAAGGGTATACTTCCCAAATGGTCCCGTAGTCACCAAGTCGGGATCTGATGACGGAATCTTGGCGAAATCGAGGGAACTCTTCAAATAATATTATAAGCAATCA
Organism: Mythimna vitellina; assembly: GCA_949316375.1. Taxonomy (NCBI): domain Eukaryota; kingdom Metazoa; phylum Arthropoda; class Insecta; order Lepidoptera; family Noctuidae; genus Mythimna; species Mythimna vitellina. Next base: position 3,033,566 of record OX438694.1, on the reverse strand, counting down.
TATAGTGATTTTGGGTATTTTCATCGAGTACTTATTAAGCATTTACAGTCAAAAAGTAACTAACGTTTTTTTCTTAAAATAATGAATTATTTTTCCTTTACTTTTGTGATAAGTCTTGCGTAAGATACCACCGACATACAACATACAATGTGTACTTATGTTTATTGAATTACAAATATGGACATAACTTGGTTATTACAACTGAGGAAACGCCAAAAAGTAACGGAAGGAAACCAAAAGTAAACTGCCATATTTCAACGTTATTTTTTTTGTTCTTATCTTAGTAGTAATCAGGTTAATTTTGTGTTATTACTTGTCTTATCTCGTTATTTTCATGTCTCAACAAAGACAGTTCCGTTATGTGGGTCCGTGAGATATACTTTTATAATTTTACGATTATTCTTTATATTGTTTTGATTTATTATTTGATAAAGGAGGCGGCCACACGCGCGAGGGAACGGCCCTGACGCTCCAGGCACCAGGACCCCAACCCGACTTCCGGCCTCCGTAGGCGCGGGCTTGCAGACGGCGAGCAATAAGTAGTTTGCCGTCCGACCATCCGGTAACCGTCCGGACCTAGCCTAAGTCGTCGACGGCGCGTAGTGTTCCACGCGCGCCTCAAGGAGATGTCAGTAAAACCGCAGAGGCCCAGCAGAATCGAAGCCTTCTGGGGCCATGGGTGATGTGAAAGAGAACCCCGGGGCTCTGAAACGAAGGCAAAGAAGGAACAGGAGTGGGTTTTAGTCAGTAAAAGTCTGACACGCCCTCCCGCCAAAGAAAATGCGTAGGGTGTATCGATAACTTCAATTTAAGATTAAGACGCGGCTAAGGTGGTGTGATGATCTGATTATGTTCGCGGGACTAACTTGGCCAGAAATCGCCCGAGAAAGGGGATGCGTTTACCCAGCTGTGGGACACACAATAGGCTATAAAGAAATACCCAAGATTTTGTTGTTTATTAAGAGACTAACTGCTGCCAGCGATTTTGCCGAAGGAACATTGTCCCAAGGAAACATATTCTGGGGATAAAAAGTTTAAGTATCTTATTGACTATATTTCCAACCTTGTAAATACCAAGTTTCATCAAAAGCCGTTCGAGCTTGAAGAAGTAACAAACTCACACACACGCACACACCATAACTTTCGCTTTTGTAATATTAGTGTGATAGAATTTTCTCAATAAATGATCCTCTGACCATTATATTTCAAGCCATCTAAACAGCCCCAAAACCGTTAACGATATTAAAAGGAAAAGTATATTTAAAGTGACCATTCGTAATTCAATATTCAAATATCGGATTAGAACAGCTTGACCCGAGCGCGTTCGGGTCACTTCGGATTACCTCGCCAAGGTCGGGTCGATGTCAACGCTTTGATCACGAATAAATTCCATTCATATTGATGCGTCATCATTGTTCGAGGGTTGGCGGATGCAATCAAGTTTTTAAATATTCTCTTTTGTTTTATTTGAAATGACAGAACTTTAGCTTTGTTGTTGTCTGATATTTTGTTCTTTTCAATTTGTTTTGATTTTAAAGTGAAACGTTGCCCCACACTGGGAATTAACTGACTGTACTGAATTATGACTGACTATATTTCCAACGATGCTAGCTTTGACTACGGCTGTTCGTAAAATCGTAGATCACTTTTCGTTGATCGTCATAGCTATTTTTCTCTTGTGACTTCTTGGAGAAATTTCATCATCATCACCAGCTTTTCAGCCGAAAGACGTCCACTGTTGGACATAGGTATCTCCCAAGTGTGGTTCTGTGCGCCTCGTCTGCGTTTTCAGGATAGAATTATAAATAGGTACTCAACGTAAAATTCATAATTCGGAAATCGGAGAAAAGTCTAAATGTATCAACCCTAACACCTCACAACAATAATTCGAATGGTTTTTCAAACACATTGTTCAAAGGTTTAAAATGATCCGATGGTTGAATTTGAATTAGGAACGTTATCCGGTTGGATGCGAGAAGGTCATGTGGGAGTGTTTGAGATAACAAATTTAAAAATGGAATGAATAGGCTGTATATAAGATAGAGAAAGTTCAAGAAGATTTTTTCGAACCCCTCATTCCAAAGTCACTAGTGAAGGAGACAGCCGCAAGAGTGAGGGAACATACATCCTCACGCTCCAGCCGCCGTAATAGAATACACCCCAGATGTCGGGAATTGCAAAACGATCTCCGGCCACAGTAGGCTCAGGCTTGCGGACGACGAGGATTGGGTAGCTCGCCGTCTGCTCGTCCTGTAAGGACCGTGGGAAGGCGCGTAGTGTTCCATGCGCGAATGTGTAGGGGCACAGTAGGACCGATGCCTGCTAGGGCCATGGAGATCATGGTCTTAGAACGCAAAAGGCAACTGAAGGAACCTAGGTGTGGTTTTAGTCAGTAAAAGTCTGACACGCCCTCGCACCATCCTAGAGCGAGAGATGTCACTAGATGATTTCCCACATTAAAAAAAAAATCATATGATTTATTGACGTTATTCAAGAGTGTTTTTTTGTTACCATGGCGACTAAGTGGGGAGGAAGATCCTCAAATTGGCTTGTAACATGGCCTAAATGATATGCTGGCTAGGTTTCCCTTGGGAGATGAGGAAAACCATTTCAATAAGTACATGAAGTAATAATAATACAGTACTACCTACAAGATATTAAATTATTATTTTAATAATATCATGTAAATCCTTGACATTCGCAATGAAATAAATGATTGTTTTTGCGTATACTCATTCGAAAATGATTATCCAGTTTTATTTCATTGGAGGATACAAAATATGAATATCTACTGACTATACACAAAACATAAACACTAAATTATATGTAGTTAATGATATTTTTATGTATGAACATTAAAAAAAAAAACAAAAATATCGCCTTGTGTTTGTATATTTAAAGGACCTTCGATTTTATTGACAATACCACAAAAATAAATCTTTGATATGGTTATTTCCTCAAAAGACCATTACATATTTGGTGTATGGAACTTATTATGGACTTTAAAAGAGACCCCTTTTTTTTCTTTTATTTTGGGTGTGAAAATCATCTTATGACATATCGCGCTCTTGGGCGGAGCGGGAGATAGTGTCAGACTTTTACTGACTAAAAACCCACACCTGTTCCTTCTTTGCCTTCGTCCCAGGGCCCCGGGTTTCACTCCCAGGGCCCCGGGGTTCGTGAGTATTTTTCGGTGTCTCTTCTCAGGGTGGTCACTTAAGAACCACCGGCCTCATCTAGTTTAAACTGACGAATAAATTGACGTGCAAAAGTGTTTTTTTTTTTCAAAGCATAATTAATATAATTTATCATTAAAATAGCAATCATTCAAAATAATTCGAAGTTTTCCCTTTATTTCGGCATTAAAGTCGACATCTAATTTATAAAAAAAATAATACGAAAAAAAAAAAACACGGTGGAGAGATTTAAGCAGACGTCATGACATGTCATAATTATTCATATTTTCTAACAAATAGACAGGTTTAGAAAATTGTCATGACCGTCGTAATTTCTACACAAATCTCACTTTTTAATATAAATAAGAAAACTAGTTTTGAAAAGGAAATGAAAAAGTACATTTTGATGAAAGGTGGGTGAACCCGAGCCGAAAACGAGGTCATTTTGGAGCTAAGAAATTGCAATGACAATCGCCCACGTGTATGAAGCGACCTTTTTCACAGTTTAAGTACTCACTATACTACTTTTCCGCACTAGTGCGAAATAAGTTAATTTCGTCCCTAAAAGCGGGAGGGATAGGAGGGAATGTGTTGAAAAGTAATTTTTCACACTAGCATAGTCATTTCGTATCTGTCACACGGTACGACCAATCTCACCTGTCATTAACTGTCTGCAAACTTAAACATACACTTTATTTTTACTCTAACTTTACAAAAATAGGGGTGAAAATTCCTTGATTAAGCTTACAATTAATTTTGTTTTGGTTAAGATTGAATCCGAGTTATTCCTTGCTACTTTGTTTTAATGAATTTCATAATTTAATCTGTACCATAATGAGAATAATTTTTGTAGGAAATTCTGTTGCATATTTTTATTATAAATAAGCTGGAATTCTTTTGGATGTTGGTACCTGTAATTATTGTTATGTGTTTTATTCTGACAAACTTGATGAGTTTAAACATTTTATATTAACTTTTTACTGTAGTAAAATTACCATAGCATATAATTAAATAAGTAATATCTTGGATGTTGCATTTATTTTATGCCTTTAGAATATCTTCAAGAACTAATTAACTGACAGATACAAAACTTTGAATAAAGCCACTTTTAGTTGCTTAAAGTGGCTCAAACATTCTCACGTATATTTCGTCGGCTGTCACTTACTTACTCATTAACTGATAAATACGAAACTTTTCTACTAGCAAAGTTTTATATTTGTAAGTTAATGAGTTGTTGCCGATATGCCTACGTGCGACATCCATACAAGACACTGCATTTTTATGTCGACTGAATAAAAAACATAATCAAATTCAAATGAAAACAAAACCTCAGCGTATTTATGTCAATAGAATTAATGGCGATTATAAACCGTTATTATTTTATGATCAGAAATAACACCTAATCTAAATTATATTCCCCACATTAGTTGCCTAAACGTGTGCGTAATAAAACTATTTTTATCATAGCGCAAGAAACTCTATCGGCATGAGTAAGGCCATCGACTGAACACAGTCCTTACGAAGGCGTATCAAAGATCTCTGTGGCAATTAAATGTTAATCCTGGTAATTTTGATGTAGATCGACCACTGTGAGGCTACAAAAAGTTGCCGATGTAGAGATAACGTTCCATTTCCTGATCATTTTTTGTTGGGTAAGTAAGATAGGTAACGCACTGTGCAATTGAACTACGGTTAGTACTGTCTCATACTCTTCGTGTTTATTAAATCACAGTTGCGACTTGGCTGGCATCATAACAAACTGATGTTATCTGATTGCGACTGACGGCCTTACTGTTTTGCACTTCATACTGAGTTTACTAAAGTACCTTTTTATCTTTTGCTTGGCAATCTAAGCTCTGGCTTTTGCCAGAATACTCTTTAGTTCGTTTACATTATATAATTTTGCATCGTTGCCATCATGATTTTTTTTCTACTTATTAATTTGCAATAACATTCGCTTGGTTCTATTAAGAAGATCTAGCAGTACAGTCCATACGTGACATAACCCAGTCTTAAGCTGTTTTCGCCCACTCAACAGCAACATAATAATCGCGTACCCATCGCTCGTCTGTACCTTAATGAAGCGAAGCAAACTGAGTCAGGGTCACAGAACTACACGGTGTATTCGCAACTATTAAATGTGATGATAAAACTTATAATATTTTACGAGTCGATTAAACCCCGTAGTTTGATGGTGGTCGTTAACGGACGAAAATGTTCAGCGGTTGCTTATGGTCTATACCTCTATAATCTATAGTTATTGTACTAAGGGTTTATGGGTTATTAAGATTAATTTTCAGTCTAGTTTTATTGTCGTTGGTTCTTTCTTAGTCTGGTTTACTTTGTGAGTGCTTTGGTTAGTTTCTACTCGGTATTATCACTTGGTTATAAGTATCGTTATGGGATCCAGTAAAAGTGATATTGATTTACTTTATTGCTCAGTTCTGATTGCTTAGAGAAAGTGATTTGATACGAGTATCACTATGGTGCCGACTGGTGCCTTAAAATTGCACGAGGTGGTCACGGCTGACTAAGAAGGAGATGGCGGGATGAGTTAGAAGTCTTCCTTAGGAATTGGCAAGAAGTGGCTCAGAGCCGGGGACTATAGAAGGAATGGAGGGAGGCCTTTGTAGTGGGACAGTATAGGCTAGATATAATAATAATGATAACGCTGCAATTAGTTCTAATATTGGTGTCGAACTCGTGGCTAAAATAGCCAGACGGGTCAATTTCCAAGGTCATAAGCAACGTATGCCGAGGTCTGTCTTTGGATGGGTGGCCTTTTTAACATGCAACGAATTCGGTACTGCGTTGTGATTGGTCGAGACTTCAGATCTATAATCATATGTGTTGACAGACATGCGTCGCCTCTTAGACGTCTAGTGGCTGTAAGGTCGTTGTTAATGATACATACTAATGAAAACCTAAAAATAAAAAAAATATCTTTATATTGTTTCTCATACATTTAACTGGATTATAGAGTTAGAGATAACCCCAGTAAGTTATAAAATACACGTGTATTGGGGCTATCTCGCTATTTCCCATAGTATCATTTTTTTATAATGTTGAGACCTTTTATTTACGAATAATAATTTATATATGTACTTTTTTTGAGGAGTTGGGAAATCATCAATCATCAAAAACTTCATCCGTTCTGAGTGTAGCAAGCGCCCCCCTGTCAGATTTTTACTGACTAAAACCTAATCATGGTACCTTCAGTTTTCCTTTGCATTTTAGTTCTGCGGTGTCTCTTTCGACAATCCCATAAACATAACATAGCATACTAAAAGCTATATTCTAATATATTCTCTCTAATATATTCTTAGCTATATTCTATAATAATAAATAAAATAAACCAAGTAGACATTAACTGCAGACTTACCTTATATAAACAACCAATATATCTTTCAAAATCAACTAGAGAAAATATCGTCCATTCAGTTCAACACAATTCGTCACTTGGCATAACATCTCGGTTTCATTGCTAATCGATCATCGGCGCACGCGCACCCGACCGAGGCGAATATCGAATCACTCTCTCTATTGTCTCAGTTTATATACGGATGCTGTATCTCTCGTATTTAATGACAACGCTGGTTTATGTGTGAGCATTTACTTTCTTTGATAACATCGGTCGTTGTTAGAGAATATTGGTATTGGTCGTTATATTTCATGCGTATTCGGCCGTCGATCGGGTTTAAGAGGACCCTTTTCCACTCGCCTATCGTCAACATCGAGCATGGTTTAAAAGCTTGTTACTTCATCTAACGTAATCCAACGCGATGTTTGACGAAAAGGCAACGCGAAAAAAGAGATATAACGCTTGAAAACTCTGTTAGTATTCGGTAATTCCGTGGTTTAAGTACTCGAATATTTTCCAAAACTTGTTCCAAGAAATACTTGTTTTTTTAAACCCTTAAAAGTTTTTGAAAAAAATTTTCGTTATTCAGAATCTTGATTAAATTTGCAAGACTTTTATTGTTAAACATTTTTGACTTTTTTATTTTTTGAGTATATTACGAATTGTCAAAGTTCATGCAAAAAAACTGATTTTCAGAGGTCCTTACTGGATTAGTTATATACAAATTTATAAATTGATTTCAATAGAAGACTAGATAATTTCCACAAGATACTATGTTTGCAAAATATCTGATGGAAAATGTGTAATAACGTCATAATCGCGTAAGAGCGTTGTATGAAAAACAGTGAAAATGTATGTCGGGTTGGAATGCATCCCCTTAAGGGTACTTCTCCACCATAGATTTGCTATATTATGGATGCGTTTGCGCCGACCCCAAATAAGATGGGACAAGGGCAGGAAGATGATGATGATGGATGCGTTTGATAACCACCAATCATATTCGCTGGTCCTTATAGCTTAGCACTGGTTGAAGATGTGTTAACCAAAGCTTTATGGTTTGGTGCGTGCTCTGGATGCATGCTATGGGTGGTCGCGTGTGGTGTAGCTACATGTATTGTATATAGGTCTATTAACACTAAAAGCGCTTTCCCTACTATCGATAAATCGCATTTATGTGTATAATATAATGTGCTACTTCAGTTGCCCTTTGCTTTCAAGGATCATGTGTTTCCCTTTCAGAAGTTAACACATGGCCCTAGTAGGGCTTCTAAGATAATTTACACTTATGAGAAGTCGGGGCAAGTCATTAGTCTTTACATCAAATCTTCCTTATCATTAAAACTCTATTTGGTTTCTTGAAAAAGCCTTCTAAACCCAAAACCTTTGAAAAACCTCCAGATCTACCTATTCGGAAGTATTTTTCTCACATATTTAACCCACTTCTCTCAACCACCAGCTACCACACACTTGCGCAAGCTAAAAATGTCGCCCTGTTAACCGCACATCTTTACAGCATTGCGGAAACCGCGGCAAAACGGTGATGACGTAACAAACGCCGATGCGCGCGCGCCGCTATTATTTTTGGCGCGGGGTCGTTGAACCGACTAGTGAAAGTTGCCAGAGGCGCCAAGCTGGCTACAATAGGACACCCCCGCCCTGAAGGTGTTTGCCACCTTTGTGTTATAATGGCGGTAAGGGGTGATAAAAATCAAAAGCAGCTGTGTCTGACCCAGTTTTTCATCACTGGGTCATGTAGTTTGAAGGTCAATTTACAAAGATAGATAAATATACTCTTTATTGTCCATTATAAAAAAATGTTACAGGAGTCACAATGAGCGGTCTTATCACTAAAGGCCTCAGTCATTATGCCATTTTGACCAGCAAATTGTCCGCGCGGGAATCGAACGACACGCAGTGCAGTAACCTATCGCTCAACTACAACTCTAAGCGTGTCATCAAAAACATCTATCTTGTCTTATTGTGATAAATTAAAATTAATTACATCTACTTTACTCAAGACTAGTTTCTGCAAGCGGCTTCACTCGCGTGACATGCACGCGTGGTTTCTCTATACAAACTTTGGACACCCGTTTCATCCTCTTAGGAGTGGAAATTCTCTTTTAGTGCTTGCCTACGTCATAAAAAGAAACCTTGTGCAAAATTTCACATTCTTAGTCCCAGTAGTTTCGGCTGTGCGTTGATATGTCAGTCAGTTTCTCCTTTTATAAATGTAGGTTTCTCCATACAAACTTCGGACACCCGCTGCATACCCTTAGGGAGTGAATTTTGAAAAATCCTTTCTTAGTGCTCGCCTTCGTCATAAAAGGTAGCCTTGTGCAAATTTCACGCTCCTAGTCCCAGTAGTTTCGGCTGTGCGTTGATATGTCAGTCAGTCTGTTTCCCCTTTTATATATATAGATATACATATATAGAGATTATAAGTAACTTCCCTGCATGTTACTATTTATTACCTTTCTTTAAATTTCTCATCTTAGTTCTGGCCCTTCTATTTTGTGTACCTATTAATTTACTCTCACTATACAATCAAATTACATTTATTTCATTCTCTCATTCCCATATAAAAGGCACCTTATCTAACAATATCAGAAACAATCCATTGTTCAATTTCACCATTTCGTTGCCGGAAACCGATCACATCACATTGTGTTCAGCATTTCCCACATATTACAAAATCGAAATACCGCGAAGTCACAATCAACTGTGTTAATTTTTAGTTACATTCATTTAATTGCGTAAACTCTCGTTTATCCGGCGATCTGTCGGAAACAATTGTTTGTGAATGTACCCATTATTTTAGTAAGTTTCGTAATAATTATGATTGTTATAGTTTGCGTAATGAAGAGTATCTGTGTTAAAATGCGGTGTGAAGCGATGAGGCTCTATTTGGGGTCAAGCTGCTGTTACATACCTCATGTAACACTCAATTGTCGAACAGATTTGTTAAATAACGTAATTGGTTCTTTAGATTTGGCCCGGTGGGCTTACCATGACGTGATAAAATGTCAAGAAAGAAGGATGGAACTATACACCATATACAACATTATTTTTAGTATATGCGGAACCTGAATATAGTTGGTTCAGAATCAGTAACTGAATCGATACCAATAATTTTACACCATGTTATATTTTTTCCCAAAAATATTTGATAAAGGTCACAAGTTGGACACCACCGACACAAAGTACAAAACAGGTCAAGGCAGGTCATAGCAGGCATTAAACGCCAGCGCACAGATGGGCGCGGGAGCAAAACAACCCTTCAGTAGCACGGGTGGCCCGGTGGCCATGTATTTATGTCGCCAATCAGGTACTATAACAGGCTTATAATTTTGTGATTTTTCATAATACAGATTTGAAATTTTGTACATAGATTCTGTACATATAAATACTAGACAAGTGTTTCAGGTTTCGCATATACTAAAAATAAGGTTGTATAGATCTATCCCTTTAACAACAACAACAGGTCGTCAAAATGATCTTTAACAGACGTTACGGATAATCAGAAGACGAGAAATCTGACATCAGTCTTGCCAAGGTGTCGATACCCCTTGGCCTTGTTGCCCAATTACTGGGTTGTGGATGTTAGATAGGCAGTCATCATCATCATCATCATTCCAGCCGAAAGACGGCCACTGTTGGACATAGGTCTCCCCCAAGTGTCGCCATAATGAACGATCCTGTGCGTCTCGCATCCAACGGATTCCCGTAACCCTTACCAGGTCATTGGTCCACCTTGTAGGAAGCCTTCCAACGCTACGTCTTCTGGACGCTCAGCAGTGAGAGCATTATAAGGCTGATGAAGTCCACTAACGGGTCGAACTCAAAATCTAAATTCAGACCTCCAAGTCGATCTCAATCACAAATCCAAATGCTTACAAGAAATCCTTATTTAGCCTTCATTTCAATTGTAACCATCACAATCGTGTTATCAATATGTATGATCCAGGTCCTGATGCAGTAAGAGGAACTCCGTTAAAAATTCCATTCGTCTTCTTCGAAACCGAATGATAACGAGAAATACTGCTAAAGATAAGGTCCTGGATTCGATTACCGGGTTGGGTAGTCGTTTCACATTAAAAAATACAACCGAATTGAGAAAATCCTCTTTGACTCTAGGAAAGACGGTGGCCCATTAATCTCGTGCTACCGTGCACTAGGCGTAGCCCATAGGGCTTTCTGGGGTGGCCTTCGTCTATGTGCTGCTGATGGTGATCACCGAAGCGGCTTTAGTGAAGCAAAATTCTCATGGTCCCTGGTCTTCTCCCAACAGTTCAGGCACCTTTTTCACGTTTAAAAATATTTTATTTTACATATGCCTCCATGGGCACTTATAAAACGTCATGAGTTTGTGCACGTTTCCAATTGGCCGTTTATTCTGTAAGAAACTCATCGTGAAAACTTAGGTGACCTGTTTTTTTTTTTTTTTTTCATTTATTGAATTCGGGGTTTTTATCCACTTGGATTGGTGAGCTGTTAATCACTCTCATTGGCTCAGTTCGCCTGAGTTTTTTTCCCTGATAGCTACAACCGAAGAGTCTATGTCAAGAATGAATAGATTACTTCTAGGCAAGCGTGCTTCATCGTCGACTATATCGTCGCTTACCATCAGGTGAGATTGTGGTCCAAACGCGCCTATCAATAGTAAAAAAATATTACCCCTTAAGCTTCAGGGAATAAAGGCATGCTGTAATGTACATTATGTAGGACTACAGTTAATTTCCCACAAACTAGTGTCTAACCTCTGGTGCATCAGGTGTGCTAATACCACGTTCTCAGAGCAGTGCGGAAGGCACGCGTGACCCGACATTTAGCAGCTTGGGATGCGCCGGCGCACTGACGTAACATTTAGTTTTCTACCGCGCATCTCTCAACGTAATATTTGCTAAGAGAACAGGGCCCTACCACGACTCTTTACGCGATCCATTTGACGACCTAAACTAAACTGTTAAAGAGATTTTTTTTTAAATTGATATAAACCAGTGCTTGACTACGATCCCACCTGATGGTAAGCAGTGATGTAATCATTGATGGTGAGGCGCACTAGTTTATTAAGAGCCTATTCACTCTTTCCTTGAAGACATCTAAATTAACGTTGGACGGGAAGCCCGCAGCAAGCAAATTGTTCCAGTCCAGCGGTATAAACGACGAAGCGAAACGCTTAGTCCGGGCCGTTGAAGTATGGAGCTACTGGTGTATAGCTTTATCCCTCTTTCTCACTCGCAGGCCTGAGATTTGAAAACGTCATGGTAAGGGCACAGATTTATGGTTTTGCCTGTTGAGTTGTTGTTTAAAGTTTCTGTGGTTACATCTTGTTATTTATTGGTACTGCACTTTTTTGACAGTTTAAGACGAAGTGTTTGGACGGGAGAAAATAAATCTAAAGTCTGTCATTGGTTAATTTATAATGTACTGGCTTCTGCCGGTAGGTATAATGGCGTGAAAGAAAAAAAAATTGTCAATGTTACTCAGTGATAGAGTAGTATTCTACATACTGGTGAAAAATTTTTTTAAATTCGTGGCAGTAGTTTTTCGTGTTTTTTCATTACAAACAAAAATACAAATCTCTCCTCTTTAATAATATTATTATAGACTAGCTTTTGCCCGCAACACAACCGAAAATGGTTTTATTAGGTTTTCTCCTGCCATTTATTTTTTGGATATTTTCAATGTACAGAATTTTCACGTCTACAGATTTATTATAAGTATAGATTTAAAAAATTGACATCTTCACGCTTTCTTCTTGCTTCTACGGTAGTACTTGGTTTCATACAGCTTCTAGCAATGTTTTGAGCTGATATCTTTCTATACAACCAACCATTTCAGTCACTATTAAACTCAATGTTATTTTGACTAGAATTTATTGTTTCTGTCTCAGTTCAATGATCAATCTGCTCCGCATATTTCCATTTAATATTCTGCGCAAGTAAACCAACATGATACTAATCGTTTTCTCTCGGAATTAATTCAAGCTTTGCTTAGCTCCAGCTCAGCTGTACCAACAACTTTATGTAACTGCAGTTTAATATCTGACAAGTGAACTCTCGACCGTTTAAGAGGGCCCCAAACCGTCTATCGTCAATATGAGCATGGTTTAAAAGCTCTTTGTTTCATCCAGCGCTATGTTTGATAAAGAGGCAACGCGAAAAGAGAGTAAAGTTTTTAGAAAAAATGTGTCTTTCTGAATTTCGATTAAATATACAAGGTACATTATGAAGAGTTAAAATTCACACAAAATAGCAAATTTTCAGAAGTCTTTACTGGATTAATTTTAAACAAATTTATTTTTTGATTTCAATACAAACCTAAATAAATAACTACAAGATATTATCTGTGTTTCCAAAATGTCTAGAGAAAGACGTATAATCACTAGTGATAGGAGTATGTAGATTGAATTGAGGTCATTCATCCGAAACGTATACAACAGGTACTTAGGTAGGAATTGTATTAAAATGAGCAATATTATATTATTCATTTTTTTTTTTAAGGTACACAGTCACGATTTGACGCAACCCAACGACCAATCAGAACATTATACCTTACTTTATATTTTGAATTGAGTAGTAACACTACCAACATTAACAATATTTAATTGAATCCGGAAATACTGGAATTACTTTCCGGAAAAATGGCTTACCCATGTTATTCTTTCTATTTGCATTTATGATACAAGTACCAGAAATCAATCTACCTACTCCGATCACTGGTAATGACGTCTAATCACGTAAGAGCGGTTTTATGAAAAATTATCTCGGGTTGCGCGCTCTTAATAAAATAAATCACGCGTATCAATTCGCCTAATATATTAGGTGTCATAACGAATTCTCTTATCTATCCACAGAGAAAAAATACCGTGACAAATGATAGCTCGATCACGAATAACTTCCAAGTCGTATGCGCACGATTTAGAAGAAGATGGAGATAGAATCGAAGGTGGGAGTGAAAGAGAAGGGTGCTAGATTTAAATTAGGTGTATATATCGATCTTGATTTGCTAGTTGCTGACAAGTGATCAGTGAAACAAACGGACGTGTGTAGGGTTGTCAGATGCGGTCAGATTTTGGTATGTGTCAGATTTTTATGTTAGTTCTTATGTTATGTAAGATGAGGTCATAAGGTCAGCTTTTAGGAGAAATTACAAGCGTATTGAAAGGCCTGGCATGTAACACAATGAAAGTCTAAAGCCACTGTGTCTAGTCATTCATTGTGAGTACAGCTAAGGAGCAGCAGCGCTGAAGAGTGGTGGTGGCCGAGTGGTAACGGCCCCAACTTACGATTTGTAGGTCGTGGGTTCAAACCCAGCCAGGCGCATTACTTTGTGTAATTTATTTCATCACCACTGCTCTTAAAACGGTGAAGGAAAACATCGTGAGAAAACCGGCATGTCCTAGAACCAAAAATTCGAAGACATGTGACGTCTACCAACCCGCACTGGGCCCGCGTGGTGGATTTCGGCCCATACCCTCTCCTAGAGAGGAGGCCTGCGTCCCAGCAGTGGGAACATTATAAGGCTGACTATGCTATGCTACAGCTAAGAAGGAATTCCCTGCCAGAGTTTGTGTTCCCTGATAGCTACAACCTGAGGGTCAAGAGTGAATAGATTACTTCTTGGTCAGAATATCTCATCTTCAACCACATCGTCACTTACCAATGTTAATAATAATAGAAAAAGTCATCTTGTTCCTTTTTTGTGAAAAATCTTCAAATACCTTTTCACGCTCTGGATGGAGCGAAAGTGCGTGTCAAACTTTTATTGACTAAAACCTCTATAGCCTTTCAGAATCGTGGTAAAAGCCCAGAAGAAATACGATGCAGCAAGAAAATACAATGTAGTAACTAATCCATTGTTGGCAGTAAATAGTTCAGTCTCCAAGGCCTTACTACCAATCTAAGCAACATTATGTTAACTTAGACGCTACTTTTTATAGAACTTTACTGCTAAGTTCCCCAATAAGTTTCTTACTTCTACTTAATTCGCTCCAACGACCATCTAACTAACAATGGTTGTAGAAAGGGCCATATCTTTACCATGTCCGGTCGAATGTGGAGCAGGGTACGAGTTCTACAAAGTCCTAGACTCGTCAGCCCTACGAAAGACAATAGAGGGTGTGGCCAGTTAGGAAAGTGCCGGTTCAATGGCGCGCGATATCCGATAGGGACGAAATTGACATTGAAATATAATGTGGCGACGTTTTTGCTGCTGATGTGTGGTTGGAGTTAGTTGATGAGGATTTTAGCTTGGCTGTTGAGCCGTGATGATGAAGAGGATGTGTTTTGATGAGGGACCTTTTAGAGGACCGAATTTGATTATGAGAAAGACGAGCTTCCGTATCGAGTCTAGAAAGGCAGCTGTGTCAAGTTAATTGGCTTTATTTTGGAACTATCTTGGACATCCCAGACGTGTAGAATAGAATAAACTTTAGTAGTTACCTGTTTTATATTATTACGTTTATTGCCACACAACGTGGCAATGCCGCCAGCCGTTTGGGCACACTTCCAGTCGACAGCGATACGGAGGAGTTTTATGACGCCATATTTTAGTTAGAGTAGCCTTTAGTGTACTTACCTATATAAAGTTTTAATTAGTTTTTTTTTTTTTAAATATCGTAATGTGAATATATTTCCTAGTTTATTTTATTGTTTTTTTTTTTGTATGATTTACAAATAAACCGTTTCTTCTTTCTTTTTTTATCTGAAATTGTTGCTATACTTCGAAAAAGAAGAATTCGACCCTACTAGGCTTCGGCCCTGCTGGGCCCCTACGGATTTGCTCAGCTGACATCTCACATTGGACCACTATCTAACCAGTCACCAATGACGTGTTCAACGTTGGAGCACGCTTGCCTAGAAGTAACCGATTCACTCTTGACTTAAAGACCTCAACCTTCCTGCGCTTGTCCCGTGTTATTTGGGGTCGGCGCAACACGTTGTTTTCTTCCACTCTGCCCTGTCACTCGTCATGCTATCACTAACTTCCTTTTCTTTCATATCACTCTTCACACAATCCATCCATCTTTTCTTTGGTCTCTCTCTCCTCTTGACTTATAGCCCTCAAGCTGACTAAAAATAAAAAACTATTCAAAGCCATTAGTTAAAGAATAAACAGTCATGGCCTCACGATATTCAAATACTAAATAAACCTCTCAATCAATCGCGGGCGCGTCGAGTGATTTCATGCGACAAAAGCCAGATAAATTGCTCACTAAATAGATCGGCATAGCAACAATTGTCCGGGACACTTTCACTAACATTTCTCTGCTCCTATCTTAAGCATGCACCATTTCACCTACTCATTAGCAAGTCTGTGCACTCGTCTCGCTCTGTTCTGTATAATTTACGTATGTGAGAAAGGGACAGCATGTGTTATCGGAGATCGGTATGCGAATGTCGTGTTGCGCTTGATCAGGATAACAGCGTTTTTGGTAATTGAATTTTGTTGGTAATGTTGACATTGGGAAATGTTCTGTTTTTGGCAAATGTAGTGACCATATTTTTTTCTTAGTTTGGAAATCTTTCAAAGATTTCTCTCGCACTAGAGTGAAGCGAAAGAGCGTATAAGACTTTACTCAATAAAACCCAACTGTGTCCTTCAGTTGCCCTTTGCGTTTCAAAACCACGATATCTTTAAATAAAATTTAAACATCTTATTAAGTCAATTAAGTAGCCTATTTATTTAATATTGTAGCTAGGTAGATAGATAGCTAGTCTTCGTGTTGCTAGGATTACTAATAAATATTGACCACAACAATAATGTAAATTTTCTGTTTTTTTACAGGTAAATGTCAAGAATTTTATAAAAAAATAGTCAGTGAACGGAAATGGTAAGAATAATATTAAGAGCACATATTTGAAAATGAGAGGTACGGAGAAAGGATTTACTAATTCCATACATGTCAGTGTCGTCACACCATTGCATCCGAGTCAAATTAGTAATCAGAAAACGCATCTCCAGATGATGACAAGCCTCTTAAAAAGTACGCCCAGCTTATTAACACATTGTTAATGAACTCTCAAATTTTTATTTTTAGCGCTGTCAACACTCAACATTAAACAAAGTGGGCACACTTAACTCCCTCTCAACTTAAGTATCTCTTGAGTCTCGTTATCTCAAAAGTAAAAGTTACTATACAAGTGCCGCGGAAAGTGAAACATGATGATACAAAGTTTAATGTTTTTACAGAATTGAAGCAAAAAAAATAATAATTTGAACAGTACAGTTTACAATATGTTACTTCTAGGCAAGCGTGTTCCATCGTCGGCCACATCATCGCTTACCACTAGGTGAGATAGTGGTCAAGAGCCTATCAATCATTAAAAAATACTGGTCAAGTACGAGTTGGACTCGCACGCGAACTACAATATTAGGGCCAACGCTGCGTTAAGCGTGACGTCGCGCGTGTATCGTGTTCGGCGGTTCCCATTGCAGAAACCGGATTATTACCTGAGCAGTGTCGCTAGTTCAACTTTAACTTTGTGCATGTAGTCGTGTCGATGGAAAACTTTAATGTGTTATTACGTAGCAAAACGGGCGTGGAGCGCGGCTGCCCGCGACGGGCTCCGGACGGGGCACTTTTGTATGAAACCGCGCGGGCATCCGCGTAACGCAGCGTTCGGCCTTAAAGTCAAGCAAACCTCCGACAAAATAACATTTCTTTTATGGGAACCTAAAGGAAGGAACCTAAAAAAAGGAGGGGGCTTTAATTTTTAACTTGTAGCGGCAATAGAAATACAAATTCTGCGAAAATTTCAGCTCGATACCTGTAACAGACACACGACAGACGGACAGACAGCGGAGTCTTAGTTATAGGGTCCCGTTGGCACTCTTCGGGTACGAAACCCACTTCGGTTAGGTTTGGAAAACGAATAAGCCTTTTGTTGTTACTATTTATGCTAAATTTCAAGTGTATAGCTCCCGCCCCCTTAAAAGTTGCAATTTTTAAAAACCTCTTTTTAGTGCTTGCCTGCATCACAAAAGGACGCCTTCTGCGTTACTAGACCCTTTAATTTCACGTTCCTAGACCCAGTAGTGTCAGCTATGCGTTGATATGTCAATCGGTCAGTTTCCTGTTTTATATACTTACCTATACAGATTAAATATTAGAAAATTTATAAAAGAAGAAGAACCTTGGCCTTACCCAACAAATATTTCAAGTCACATTATGCCACTTGACATCTAAGCCAAGGACGTTTGACAGACGTTCGTAAAAACCTATTAATCAACGAGAATAATTTATAAAGTGCCCGCTATACTGAGTGACATAATATTTGTAAAGATGCGCCGGCGCAAGGTCACGAGCGCATTGTGTCAGCGAAATGACCACGCTTTACTTGTTGGTGCAGGACTGGTCGATTCTGGGTTTATTTAAGTTAAATGTGTTTGAAAATGAAGTCTTAAATACTAAAAATTTAAATTCTAATAATACATTTATGAAGATGCTAGCTTCTGCTAGTGGTTTTACCCGCATTAAAGTAGAATTGATCCCCAGGAAACATATTCTAGGACATGGTTAAAGCTAGAAATACACTACGCACAAGTGACACACACGCCGATCTGTGCGCGTCGATCTTCATACATTTTATATGGAAACTAAACTTGTACAGCTACACTTGATCCACGCCACGCGACGTCGTTCTACGTACAAATTAAGCGTGTTACAGATAGTGGCACGAATCTTGAGCGTTCGGCGAAAGAGCGGGGATCGCTTTGCGCATCGTACACATCGGCGAGCTAATTACTGTACAAGGATTGCACTCCCGGCTCCCGCGTGTCACTTCATACCACTAAAGAGACCCGATATTTAACTTCTGCGTGCTTCTGCGCAAGTAGAACTGTAGAAGTCGCGCTCAAGATCCGCGCCGGTATCTGTACACGTGTGCGTTGGTCTAATGTAGTTCTAGCTTTACTCATGTACGAAAAATCAAAATCCGCTAATATGTTTGAGTATGAAGACCATAAATATCCGTTTTGAAGACATACAAACTTTTGCCTTTATAATATTGGTTATTACTGTGATTTACCGTAAACTGAATAGCACAATATAGGTCTTCAGTTACGCCACTGAAGAATGGGCCGTAATCCACACGTGGTCCCAGTGCGGGTTTGTGGATGGACGTCTTTGAATTTTTGGTACCAGGACATGCCGGTTTCTTCACGATGTTTTCCTTCACCGTTTTGAGAACAGTAGTGATGAAATAAAATACAATAAGTAATGCTGGCTGGGTTTGAACCCGCGGCCTAGAAGTGCGATGTAGCCTCTTAATCTATCTCGTCGACGTTTCCATAAAATATCGATTAAACATCTCCATTTTGACACCTCAGTTGTTCAGCCTTCAATCAAATAAAACACAAAACATCTCAGTAACAATAAAACGCATGTCCACCAGCCCTCCCACGTGGGTCCAGATAAATTAGCCGAGCCAATTAAGTGGATTATTTGTGCAATTAGCTGCAATTGTTCCATTCAGGCTGCGTTATTTATCGTGGCTTTATGTTCGAGCCGTTCGAGCCAGTTATGGAGAGGTCAACTCCGACAGGCCTCGTCAGTATTGGATGCATCAATGTCGGCCCAAGTAGCTGGTACGACTTTGTAACGATATTGATAGTGAATCGCTGAAATAGTGTCACAACTCAAAAATCAAATTATTGAGAAAAAGGTCTTTAAATTCTAATAATTCAGGGATGTGACACAACATATAAATAAATAAAAATAAGTCACCTGTGGGAAAATATTTGAATTACAAATTATACTATCTGAGCTTAAAGTATGATGAATTCTGAAATTAATAGCATAATTTTCAACAAAAAACATTTTTTGAGTTATGACACTATTTGAGCGGGGTGCGATATAATTCGGGTATGTAGTTGTAACAATTAAAAAAAAAACGAATTTCGCAGGCGGATATTTTGAATCATAGAATAGTTAGAAAATAATATAGAATAAATATGCCACAACTTGAGGAAAATATCTATTCATCTAAATAAGGAAAATGTAACTTCACTTGCGCAAGAGTGTAACGTTCACCACCTTTCATTACGGCGGAAAAATAAAACTAATCATCTTTATTAGTTAACAATTCTACAGAATTAACCCGCCATAGGGTTGCCTTGTTTAAAAAACTTTATTCTAGAAAAGTAAATTAGATTTGGACTTTGATTTTTTATGTTAACAAAAGGAAAAAACATGTATTAATCAATTATAATTATAATATCTACAATCTTGATTAATGCTATCACGGTTATTTTTAAATAAATCACGGTAATCACTTTAGCTCGGGGAAAAAAACATCAAATCTTGTAAATGTGTTTTTTGGCAATTATTCTAAGATAGCGGTCCTGTGGATGTTTAAGCCAAGAGTGAATAAGTTTATTTTAGGAAAGCGTGCTCTGTTGATCGTGAACCACATTATCGGTTACCATTATATAAAAAGGAAAAAAATGTTGCAAGACAAAAAAGAAAATCGAAAAAGGGTAAAAAATCGAAGAACTGGAACAATTTGCCTGCTGCAGTCTTCCCGTCCGATTATAATTTAGGTGTCTTCAAGGTTACAGTGAATAGGCTTTTAATAAACTAGTGCACATCACCACCATCGATTGCATCACTGCTTACCATCAGGTTTTTTTTTTATTGGGTGGGAAAATCATCTTATGACAAATCCCGCCCTGGGCGGAGCGGGTGATAGTGTCAGACTTTTACTGACTAAAACCCACTCCTGTTCCTTCGTTGCCTATCAGGTGGGATCGCAGTCTATCACTAGTTTATCATCATCATCTTCCTGCCCTTGTCCCATCTTATTTGGGGTCGGCGCAATACGTCTATCACTAGTTTATATTATTTAAAAATAAAATTGTAATATGGCAACCCTAGAATCAGTCGAATAACATTCGATGTGCGTGCGCAATAAAGGGTTTTAGTACAATTTATACCGGACTTTGCGTCGCTTTGCGTTGCGGCACACATTAATTAAAAAACTCTTATTTTTAACCCTGCAGTTAAAATTAATAAGATGTCTTCAACGTTTTTAATAATAATAATTGATCGTTAATCATTGACTGTATCGTTATTGTTTTTTTTTAGTTGTTAAAACATTATATTATTGTTTTTAATTCTTCTTCATAATGTTATCGTTTCCTTTCACTGACGGTTAAGGCTTGATTTTATTTAACTAGCGGTATTTATGCTCAATTTTGTTGATTGATGTTTTTATATGATACTGGTTTAATCGCCTAGTAAATCAATATTAACAAAACACGTCAAGCAAGTTCAAAAAAGTAGAAACCGATAAAATTCTTGATTTAATTAAATCTCAGGATCTTTTAGGAATATGGCGTATTTTCCGTCCATTTCGTCCCTACTGACGTGAAGCTAGCATCAGTGGCGAGGTATGTCCTTGCAGCTCATCCGAGGTTCAACCTGCAGAATAAACGCACCAGTTCTGGTATTATTCGAGTCTATATAAAATGTATGTGAAACCAGCGTAGCTTTAATTAAATTATCTATAATAAAAACTAGGGTTCTTTCCTCAAAAAACCATTTCAGACACCAATCTGCATGGTTGTCACATCATTTCTCTGTTACATATATGTTGTATGAATTTTAAGAGTTTTTGACCCCTGAGTTCGTTTCGGTGTTTCTTCTCAGTGGTAGTCAGCTAGGAAACACCGGCCTTATCGAGTTTAAATTGACGAAAAAATTGACGTGTAAAAGTGTTTATTTTTATCATAATTGCAAATTTGTATGTGGATCTCTGAAACTACTGAACCGATTCTGAAAATCCTTTCACTAATATGTAGCAGTTTTAATTTAAAATGAGGGGAATTACTAATTGCAAGTTACCGACATAGTCCGAAGAATCGCCAAACTAAAGTGGCAGTGGGCAGGACACATTGCTTGCAGAACAGATGGTTGATAGTTCCGAAAGTGGTTGATGGTTCTGGAGTGGCAACCGCGTACCAGAAGACACAATGTTAGTAGGCCTCCCACACGGTGGACCGATGACTTGATGAGGGTCGCGGGGATCCGATGGATGCGAGACGCACAGGATCGGTCGTTGGGAAGGCCTGTCTGGCAGTGGACATCTTTCGACTGAAATGATGATTTAGTACTAATTCCACGCAGGCAAAGCCGCTAACTTCTGCCTGCGTCATATAATTTACTTCAGACATGCCCCCTGCTAGGTGCCTACAATCATTTGCCATTCGATTTTTTCTTCTTATGATTAAAAAAAAATCTTTTATCCTTTCAATACACACCCGTCTTTTGTACGGTATGGGAAGCTTAGCAATTATCAATAACCCTATATAATTTACAAACCTTTTCTTTAATTCAAATACGTACGTATAACCGCGGACAAAAGCATGGTACCACTACTCAATCACCCTTAAGCTGTTAGTGTTAAGGTTGAAAGTCCTCTCCCATTTTAGTCCACAGTTGTACTCAAAGACGCATGATCTTTTGAATACGCAAAATGTTTCGGCAAAGGTATTATTACTTAAGATGTCGGCTCATGAGATATCTCGATTGAATTGATTCGTATGGCAATAATCGAATGTTTGCATGGATTTAATAATAGAGGTCTTTATAGGCGACTAAAGGATGTATAGCATTCAAATGTTTGGAACTCGGATAAATAAAATAATGATGAGTGTATTTTGAAGGTAGAGAATGCTTAAGATTTTGCTGAAGCGGACTAGTAGTGATAAATGATATTTATTACCCGACTGTAAGAAGGGTTATGTTTTTCTTTTGGAAATAGGTTTTAAAAAACACTTTTACGTGTCCGTAAGCATAAGCATAATCAGCCTTTTAATGTTCCCACTGTTGGGACTCAGACGTCGTCTTTCTAGGAGAGGGAATGGGCCGTAATCCACCACGCGGGCCCAGTGCGGGTTGGTGAACGTCACATGTCTTCGAATTTTTTGGTTCTAGGACATGCCGGTTTCCTCACGATATTTTCCTCCACACGTCTATATAAACTAAATGGAACAAGATGGAGTGGAATATTCTACCGGAGTTTATGTTTCCTGATAACTACAATCTAGGGGTCTTTAGTCCAGAGTGAATAGGTTACTTCTAGGTGCTACGTCGTCGATTACATCATCGCTTACCATTAGGTGAGATAGTGGTGAAACGCGGGCTAATCCATAAAAAAACTGGGCAAGTGTGAGTCCGACTAACGCCCTGAGGGTTCCGTATAAACTTATCTACGTAAATAGTTCAATTTCGAAATAGAGTGTCTGAAGATTTTATAGAATCGCAAAAAAAACAAAATTGTGACGTAACAAAAATTTACATTTTTCATATTTGTTCCTATATTTGTGCTATAAGACTGCTTCATGCCAAATTTCAGGATTCTGGGTCAACGGAAAGTAGCCTATGAATTTTTAATTTCTTTGAGAGTGTCGAAATGTACGTTTTTTGCCACAGAAGCCGAAGATTTTAGTCTGTAAAAGTCTGATACTCCGTCTCGCTCCACCCAGGGTGGCAGAAAACATTTAATGGTTTCAACCTCAAAAAAAAAAAAACAAAAAAGACCATAAAAAAATAACTTTACTCAGAAATCCTGCCGTTCTTAAACCTCAAACATCCTGTGTATTCATACAGATTCCATTTGATCATCAATCATAATTAGCTCCTTTGTATTTGAATTCGTGTATATTTTCGGCTCTGCAGTCTTATTGTGATCTTAGCGGTTATTTTTTAAGTTTTTAGCACGAGTTTATTAATAATTTAAAAGTAAGATAAACTGTGATGAGTCCCTTGAACAATGACTAATGATTATGAGTTTTAGGTAAAGCAGAATTGGATATTGGATGAAGAAAACAAATCCTTTTTTATTCTTTTATTATTATTGATAGGCTCACGCTTCACCGGCAAATCATCTGCCGCATCTTCGGCAAGTTCTAATACCACATGATTGACAAAGAGGCTAATTGGGGATCCAGATTTGGTTAATTCCAATCTACAAAGCCTCGAGCACAGGCGCAGGGTAGCCAGCCTATCGATATTTTACAGGTTACATTATGAAGAGTGTGCGCGGGAATTGCATGACTTGATTCCGCCATCTCCTTTCTACCATCGGACAACCCGACGTACTGCGAGTATCCACCCTTACGTTGTAGAAACTTCAACGGACTAAGCGTTTCGCTTTGTCGTTTATACCGCGTACATCGAAGGACTGGAACAATTTGCCTGCTGCGGTCTTCCCGTCCAACTATGATTTAGGTGTCTTCAAAGCTAGAGTGAATAGGCTCTTAATAAATTAGTGCACCTTACCATCAATGATTGCATCTGTGCTTACCATCAGGTGGGATCGCAGTCAAGCACTGCAATAAAAAAAAACATTTTTTTTCTGATCTATAAACATTTTTTTCATAAGTATAATAAAATAATAAAACATGAAAAATAAAAACACTTAACTAATTAAAACTATACATACTTACACTAAAGTCAATAAACTACTAGCTAAAATATGGCGTCAAAATATTCCTCCGCATCGCTGTCGACTGGAAGTGTGCCCAAAAGACTGGCGGCATTGTCACGTTGTATGGGAATGCTTGATCTCTGACCGAGGTAAAAGCCAGCCCTTGGGTCACGCGAAGTGTCAACTAGGCGTTTGGATAATTCTTTAGAAATCGTATTAACACTCGGATCCCAAATATTAAATTACCTAATTCTTACTCCCATTATCTTTCATTACAATAAACTGCAAAATTAATTAAACAATCAATTGAAACAATTACGTAAGAACAATTCTTAATTACCATTAAGCAAAACATTTGGAATGCGAACTACAATATCGTGGGCAAACCAATGAAAATACTGCAAAAGCTATGTAATACTACGAATGCTAGCCATTCATAACTTTTTTGTTCGATTCAGAATCGATTCAAACGTTCCAATGAATCGATTATTAATTGCGAGAATCGATTGTAACCTCAAAATAGTGTCCCACGCTGGAAAATCGACTATTTACTTTTATCCCTGGGACTGTTAAAAATGGTATCTATTGCTCTGCAATAAGGGCTTTTGTAGATGAATTAGTTAGTTTGTTTATGAGTCAATATGGCTATGTTAATTAACATTTTACCTCGCTCCAGATAACAGGTGTGGGTTTATCTCAGTATGGGGGCAGGTTGCAACTTACTGTGATTTTTTAATGAAGTCAATAAGTTTGTTGACTTTTTAGGGCTACTGTACAATGGGGTACGTTGGCGTTTGCTATGTGGATTGGAAGTCATTATTTTAATGAATGCTTTGAATGTTATTGACGACAATCGGTGCAAATAGGTCAGGGACTATTCGAGTACTACGTAAGAAAAACTTAGTAATTTTTATAAATACATAATATTGAAAAATCGACCATGATTTATTTGTACCCCTTTTTAGGGTTCTGTACTCGAAAGTTTCCAACGGAACCCCATTACTAAGCCTCCGCTGTCCGTCCGTCTGTTAGCAGGCTGTATCTCATAAACCATATGAGGTAGAGATTTTAAATTATTACAGAGTGAATTTCTATTGCCACTCCACGAAATAATAATAAAGTTAAAAATTAAAGGGGGTTCCCATATAAGAAACGTTATTTTATCGGCGTTTTTGCTCGATTTTAATATCGGAATCCTTCGTGTACGAGTCCGGCTCGCACTTGACCAGTTTTTTGTCGATCACACCTATTATTCTAAGCACATTTCCAACCTTGTTGATCTAATAAATAATTTCCTATCGCGTTGCATTCAATATCGTTATCAATTGTGTAAGTTAATTTTTGATCTCCTGCGGCGTACAGAAACTCATAATGTACAAATATGAAGGCCGATTAAACAAAGAGAATAATAATTCTGTTCATTTGCACTATTGGTTTGTTTTACCTACAGGTGTTAGTTAGTTCGTGAATGTTCGATTAAATTCGGTTTTGATCTATACATACAAAAAAAGAAACTGATTGATATATCAACGCACAGCCGAAACTACTAGGACTAGGAACGTGAAATTTTGCACAAGGTATCCTTTTATGACGTAGACGAGCACTAAGAGAGAATTTCTCAAAAATTGCCCCTAAGGGGATGAAATGGGGGTCCAAAGTTTGTATGGAGAAACCTAATCATGTACATACGGGCCAAGCCCCTGGCAGAAGCTAGCCGAAAATAAATTTTTACTTCTTCGATTTCGTAGTAAGTATCTTATACAGATACATTTGTTTTGTTTGTTTTGGTCAAGTTCAATGCTGCTAAAACCCAGGCGTGTCTCTTTTCCGCTAAAAGGAGCCTATTCAGCCCTGCTCCAACTTTCCGGGGCGTAACCGTGCCGATAACCGACCATCTTGATCTTCTTGGTGTTACGCTGACGTCAACACTCAACTTTGGGCCATACATTGAAGCAAAGGCTCAACTGGCAGCAAAAAAGCTGGGTATCCTCGCGAAGGTCAGACAGTACTTCACGCCGGAACAGCTGCTCAAACTTTATCAAGCACAAGTTCGATCGTGTATGGAGTACTGCTCTCATCTTTGGGACGGATCTGCCCGTTACCAGCTTGATGCACTTGAGGCAATTGAGAGGCGTGCCAGGAGGATCATTGGCAATGATGCACTCGTTGAGTCGAGACTCCAAAGTCTTGAGCATCGACGCCGAGTTGCTAGCCTGTCGGTTTTCTACCGGTTGCATTTCGGGAAGTGTGCGTCGGAATTGCATAACCTAATTCCGCCTAGCCCGTTCCATCATCGGACCACCAGGCGTACGGCAACGCGCCACCGGTACATGGTGGACATTCCACCTATACGCACAAAACGTTTTGGGAACACATTCATTGTGCGTACAGCTAAGGAGTGGAATTCCTTGCCGGAATGTGTGTTTCCTGATAGCTACAACCCGGTAATCTTTAAGTCAAGAGTGAATAGGTTACTTCTAGGTAAGCGCGTTCCATCGTCGACCGCATCAGCGCTTTCCATCAGGTGAGATGGCGGTCAAGCGCGAACCTATCGAGAATGAAAAAAAAAAAAAAAACATAAGGGACTTTATTCTTTTTTTGTTTTGAGAAGTAATATTTTGATGATCATCAAATAAATTCTCCAGTTCTCGTTGGAGCATGAGGGAGTGTCAGATTTTTATTGACTATAACATTCCCGTATTGCTTCAGTGGTCCTTTGCGTTCTACCGACTCTTGAACAAACCCGCAGCCCTGGCCCAAACTCGCCCAGCCAAAGTGACTTTATTCTTGGGAGTAATTTAAGGCTACTAAAATATCTAGAAAAATACAAGGTGTAAGGGACAGTTCTTCGCAAACTTTAAGGATTTGCTCTGTAGACGAAACTGAACAACCTTCCACAAGATTTTTTTCCGGAAACGAAAAAAAACTGAAACCTTGTATAACAAAGAGGGGTGCTTACATACCTCTTATTGCTCTAAAAGCGGTTTTTGTTAAGTAAATTCTGATCGAACTAAAAACTTCAAGTGCTATATTCTGAAATGGTAAAGTTAGATAGAAAGAAGAAAAAAAACAAATCATGCTTATTCTGCCTGAATAGACACACAATAAATTACAAAAGGAACATAAAACAGTGTCACTATCGGGTCATGTGTAGACCGGGCATTAACTGTGTTATACCGTAGACGAAACATAACACAGTTGTCTAGTTTGTTGTAAGATATATTATAATTTATTTGTTAATACTATATGCATACAAAAGTACAGAGGCGGACTTAATCCCTTATGCATTTTCTATCAGTCAACCTTTGGGGTCAATTCAAAGTATATGACAGAAAAACCTTATAAAAATGCCAGAAAGTCTCACGTTTCATCACCGGAAACCCATACGTTACCTACAGTGAAAACGATCCCTAATAGGTGCGAATAAATTCCGATACATTACAGTGCGAATGGCCCTTAATCTGTGCGAATAAATTCAATCCAATTCACTTGTCTTAAGTGACAGTTCAATTTTGTATAGTTTTTGCTTGATTGCTTTTGTGTATTGATTTAATCCGGTTTCTGTTATTATATTCTATTAAACAATAGTATGGTCATAACAATTTGGCGTGAAAATATGGCTTGGGAATTAATTCAATTCAATTTAACGTATAGAAATAGAAGTTATTGTATTTTTTTTCTGGTAATACAAGGATAATACTGGAACAATTTGCCTGCTGCGGTCTTCCCGTCATATCATAATTTAGATTTCTTCAAGGCTAGAGTGAATTGGCTTTTAATAAACCAGTGCACCTCACCATCAACGATTGTATCACTGCTTACCATCAGCTGGGATCGCAGTCGAGCCCAAGTTTATATAATTTCAAAAAAAACTCATTTTGGCGGCACGAGTGATTGAGAGACTGGCTGTTGCAGTGCGTGTCGCAGATACGATTCCCGCATGGAAAAAAAAATTGTATGGCCTTCAGATTGCTGTTCCGGGTCTGGGTATCTTGTCTATGTGAGATTACATATTTCTGAACTCACCCAAGATACAGGATTATTCCTAATGTGGTTGCCCTCACACTAGGTTTAAAAACAAAGCAAGATTTTTTTAAATTTACTTTATTCAAAATTTGCTTACATTATGCATTACAAAAATTCTGCCAAATTGCACTTGTTCTCGTTTCACAATTTTACATTTTTTTTTAAGACGTGACAATAAATGAAATGAAATTTAACCAATACACCCACACCAAAAAAAATGAAATTTAACCAATACACCCACGAAATCAAACAATTCCACATGATACATCATACATTCATACAAAATCCTGTAAATCTACGGATACATTTCTGCCATATTTTTGCACTTCGACATTTCAATTAAAACATAGTTCAAAGACCATTCCTACGTCGGTTACCTATTTACTAAGGATGCGCACGCGCCTTTCACCCAAGCTATCACCCTTTAACAAGTAAGATTTAGGATGAGCTTTTCACACAACCGCATCCCTCTCGCTTTCCAAAAAAGAGATATCTTACTAAATCTGTACAGCACATCAGTCCCAAGTGTAAGCATATCCAGTTAATCACAGCCTGTCTGTAGGAACGTGCTACATCGCAGCATCCACGTAATTCCAGCGAGATTGCCCCGACAAACTTTCATCGATCTTAGGAAATTGATTTCCTTCACAAATCGCTGAGAATCACTTTCTCATACGATATGCCACGTAGTAATGCTTCATCGATTACCTCGGCATTACCTAAGCTGAGATAGAAAGGAATATAGTAATATAGGTTTTCTAATACAGAGATATTTAAGAAAATGGCTTGATATTATTGACTGCCGAGTGAAATAAGTTAAACAATTGTTTAAACGTTTCTTAATTTTTAATTAACATGTAGACAATAGTGTAGATTACTTGTTTGACAAATTTTAATCGAAGTAGTTATCTGTATTTTGAAGCATGTAACTGTTTTTTTGTCTTTAATAAATACATATCTAGAAATAAATTCGGATGGAACGCCCATTGAAACTCTTCCAAATAAGATGAATGTACTAACATAATAATAATAGCATAATCAGCCTTTTAATGTTTCCACTGCTGGGACTCAGGCCTCCTCTCTAGGAGAGGGAATGGGCCGTAATCCACCACTCGGGCCCAGTGCGGGTTGTTTTTTTTTTTATTATTAATGACAGGCTCACGTTTGACCATCATCTCACCTGATGGTACGCGATGATGTGGTGGATGACATGTCTTCGATTTTTTGGTTCTAGGACATGCTGGTTTGCACACGATGTTTTCATTCACCGTTTGAGAGCAGTGGTGATGAAATAAATTAAATAAATTACCCTGTATATAAATTGGGTTTGAACCCGCAACCTACAACTCATAAGTCATTACCGCTACCACTGGACCACAAATTCTTCAAGCAGTGTCGAATATCAAAATCGAAGGACTTTCGCAATTCGTCACACGATGCATAATTATTGACTATCAGCCCACAATTAAGTACTACGTTGTGTTCTGAACGTACCAATTCAAAACACAAGTCGCTACTGACCACTGTCTGATAATCAGAACCTTTTAAGGCTCATATTAAGCCCCTGGAGCAACACAAAATGTAAAAGAGACACGAGAAAATGTACCCCGTACGACCAAATTACAACCGATGTTACTAACCTGGCCAAAAAGCCACTCGTGCAATAATTAAATCACGCACACTCTTGACAGATGCACGTGTAGTGATGTAGCGTCCCCAACGCGTGCACTCACGCGCAGCCGTCGATCCACGGGTTTAGAGATGCCCAAACGCACCATAATTGGCGCCAACGCTTTTGGGCTCGGTATTTTTATTCATGGATTCTTGCGGCCTCTTTTGTAACCTTAAAGCCTTTTATGGCTCATCCTTTTTGCTGCCAAACGTGCGCACGCGCCGCTGCTAAGACGAGTGAGCAATTAACATTATTCTGCTTTGTGATTGGTCAAAACCAAATCGATACATATGCAATGTTTGTTGGACAGTTTTTCGTGGATTTTTGCCTGTCACTGTTTTCGGTTTGACAGTCGATCTTTTATGGATGGCTTGCGCAACATTTAATGTATACGATGTAATGTATACGTAGGTTTTTGTTTTATTACATGTTCACGATGGACGTATACGGAGTAGCGAAATATTTTACAGAAGAATTGCATCATCAACTTGTTCTTTAAGCAAAAAAACTTGAAGTTTGTCCGTCGTCCAACCAGTTTCATGCACAAGTACGATGCAATGTCTGGCAATGATACCAACGTTTAGAAAGTTAATTCCAAATTCTAAAAAATCTATAGAAACAATGTAAAATTCAAAATAACCGTGCAAGAAACAAAGGGCCGGCGCGCCACCAACTTTCTTAAGTCACTGCATATTTGAACAGCCAATTTGCATTCCCTCAAAACGCTCAGTAAATCACAGTACTTTCTTAAACAAACAGTGCTTTCATTACAAAACCAAATACAGTTTATCTGGGCTCTGTAAATTTTAAAGAGAAAACAATGGCAACGCCTTTCCTTTTCTCTAAATCAAATAGTACCAAAACCGGGCGGCGGTTATGAGCGCTGCTGTCGCTGCCCGCGCCAAAGATTTATGTCCAGCCGCCATCCCGTCCCGCGCACCTCTACTATTTATTGCGATTAGAACAGAACACTCTTTGTGGTAGCTGTGATTCAAATGTGCAGCGTTTTACTTGAAGTTGTTTATGGAATAGAATAGCAATATGTATCTCCATGTCCGAAATGAAAAGCTGTTATAAATGGCTGGAACATTTTCGTGCTGGCAATCATCTGAACGCTCTGTTTAGGAACGTTGGAACTGCAATTTTAAAGCCTATAATTTATTTAAATGCTTAAACTCTTCATTGATGCATGTAGATTATTCCTTTTTAGGTAAAAAGCGTGAGCGAAGGTAATATATTAAGCCGGATTGTTCTCTGTTGCACTTTTTAGGCTTGATCACCTTAACCGTGATCACAGGGCTATCTAATCGCCTTATTTAATCTTAAACAGGCAATTACATCAATTACACACGAATTCGAACCTGCGACCTCCATTCTTGCTGGAATCTTAACTGCGGCCTTACAAGGCGATCGAATTACACACAATACAAACATTTCGGATCAATTAGGTGCCTGCGCGGGCGCACCCAGTCCGAATCAATTATAATGCACTAATCTCTTATCTTGGGATAGAAGCTCATAAAAGCTTTTCATATGGATCGTACGACAAATAAACTTTTCAGTTAGTATTTTTGGTAGATTTACGGTAACCGTGAGATCTCAGGGGCAGTAGTCCATGGCACTTGGTGATGATATGCATTTTTTTTTAAATATATTTTCTAGCCACAATTTTGACCACTACCCCACCTGATGATAAGCAATAATGTAGTTCACGATGGTCCCCGCTTGCCTAGAAGCAACCTATTCACTCTTGACTTAAACACCTTAGATTGTAGCTATCAGAAACACAGACTCCGGCAGGGAATTCCACTCCTTAGCCGTAAGCACAATGAATGTGTTCCCAAAACGAATTTGTGTGATGTTTACCATGTACCCGAAATGTAATCATTAAGTGAAAAAAATCATATTTGTATTCCTTTGAGTATATATGCTTTTGTAAACAAAGACCGGAAAGCATATTTTATTATTATTATATTCAAGGACTTTAAAACCGCATTTTAAAATCAGAATCCTGAAAGCTCCTGCCTATAGCTATCTCCATCTCGTAAACACGGAAGCCAGTAAACGTTATTAATACAATTATTTATTATCAATACTGGTGGCTAGATATTAGCCCTTACATTGCACCAGGATTTATAGCCGTGGTTCTAGTCAACACGGTCGTTATTTAGTTCCCTATAAAATATTCACCCTGCCGCACGCTATCGCTGGATCCGTGTGAAGAGTGCCTTATGGTAAAGCGGACATTATTCTAACTAAACTATTGTGAAAGAATTTAATATTTCACTGCTACATTATTTGTAATCATTGGTCAGGAATTAATTTATTGCTTTTAGAACCAGTGTTGTGAAAATATAGTTTTGCGGTACCATATTCGGAGTAGCCTTATCATTTTTGTGAACATGTCAACAAATCTGTCCATTATGATAATCTAATAGCTCTTTAGGTCAAAACTTGGTAGTCCATTAACTGCAGTTTATTTAATTATCCGTTTTCAATCAAAACAAAATTAACGATAATTGGTTTCTGCCAAAATGAGATCGATATAAATGGCCTATTCCAATTAAACTCGGCTTAATTTTTTCTAATTAATCAATTTCTCTTGTCTCTAAATATAGCGAAGCGTAGGTTTAATCAAATTAACTTCACATTCTCACGTTTCAAAGCTCAAAATATTCTAAGGTACGATGTCCTCAATCACATCAGTAATTCGTCAAATTCGCCACACTCCCAAATTGGTTGCATTCGTCATTGGTTACGGTGTAAATGCTCACTTTACTCGATTGGCGGATATTCAAATAAGTGGTACAACTACAAACCTTAGGAAAGGGGCTCTCTCTTTGAAGCCAGAACTCGGGGTCACTATGATAACTTAGGTCTTAGCTTCGAGAGGCGCGGACTTGAAATATGGCCTGAGAATCGCTTGTGTAAAGTTATCGTTATAATTTTAAATTTATTTACTTGAATAATTCTTGTGTGGTACAGTTTTCTGTTATAATTCTAAGTTCGGGATTCTTTCTTTATCAATTGAAAGGGAAAGATATAAGTGTACCCCTATTGTTGCATATTTTTTTTTTACATTTGTAGTTATTTCGTTCTGGCTTCAAAAATTACAAAAACTCCAAATCAAACCTATACATATATTTATTTTATAATTATATCAGGTATGGTATGTTTATTTTTGTGTCATCATTATAGATTCTCCTTCTAAATCTACTGGCATCCATAATACTTGTAGCAATGTTTATTGTAGTACACTACGGACTACCCCCTACTTAATATATTTCTTCCTGTTTATCCAAAGGTTGTCTGGTAGATATTGCTAATTCGGTATTAGTGTTAAGATCACTATTACTCTCATTAATTTAAGTTTTATTTATTTATCATCAGGTCATTTGACCTTTGTCAAAACACTGCTTTACAATAAAACATATTTCATCTATCTCAATGCAATTACCTCGATGGTGATTCGGTCGCTCCATCTCCTTATCAGCCTCATTTATAATCATGCTCATTTGATTACTGATCTTCTCCATTACACACGCATTTCATTTCTCACTGGCGTGGCGGCCTTGCCCACTGTTTCCGTGCCCTCAGGCTATACTTTCACTAAGAGTGCCTCCCTCTTCACATGAAAGCCATTTCTAGGTATCATTTCATACATTCCAAAACACTTAAGTTTGTTATTCTTCAATGTTGTTAAATTCTTATGTTTTATATGGATTTTAGTTCAAAAGTATAAGGTTTCATTGGGTTTCGACTTATGACGTTTCGAGTCGTTTGGTGAAAGTTTGCGTTGATATAAACGGCCGATGGTTTTACTAATTTTTAGAGAATATTCTAATCTATTGATTTTATAATACGAGTTAACATGATGAAAATATTACTTCCAATGTTTCTTATACCAACATTCATTATCTATGACGATTATAATATAGTAAAAATGTGTGTACCGAGTAACAGGTATCTAAGTCAGTTATTAGCTATTAAAAACTTTGCATCAATAGAATATATAACGTTATTCGATATTTCGGTCTACGTACCGGTCGTTTGGCGACCAGTTGAGGAGGCCTATGCCCAACAGTGGACGTATTTTGGCTGAAATGATGATGATGATGATTTGTTCAATTCTTGATGTAAAGGATGGCTTATGTTAGTTGGTCATATTATATTGATGCTATATCACTTACTGAATTCAATACACAATAAGATCGCTAATATAGGAGGGGCGCCCAAGTGGGGATTTTGCACGTTACTCGAGCGCGTCAGAAAATCATATGGGCCGGGATGACAATTTTCCAGTTACTGGAAAATTAGCATCACGGCCACTATATGTTTCACAAAGGTTCTAACAATTTAAAAACCTATAAATACTACTTTGGCAGTTTAATCTTAATTCTTTTTGGTCTCCTTTCTGTCAATATTAGTCTGTAATGTAATGACAGTGTCAATCTCTTATGAAACGTTTACTTGGTAATATTATTTTAATAGATTTATTTTAGATTTTTACCACAAAGTACTTTTTTAATTTGCACGTGTTATTATCAAAATTGTGGTGTCTTTTCCACAAATGCCATTAATGAAGAGTTGAAGTTGAAGATTTATTTTGTGTACGATTTATTATCCCGACTGAACTCTATCATTTTGAATCAAAATGGGCGATTCCGACGACAATATCGTTGCGGAAAAGCCGGTGGAAGTAATCTTCGCAGCTGAGTCTGTGGAGAGTTCCGAGGATCCACCGATGGAAGAGTGGTCTTCATTAGATATATTAGTGCCAGAAGAAAACAAAAAGAAATTATTATATCGTGACGGGCTGTATGATCCTGGTAGTGGAGAAATATGCGCACAGTATATTGCTATGTCTGCCAGTTCTGTGCTGAGACATCCGTACTACAAATACCCGCCGATCATAGATCCAGGAATAGAGGTAGCATTGTTAGCACCTGAAGTTAAAATCACATACCCAGCCGATGGACAGGCGCTATACTTAGCTCTCTGCAAGGAGATGAACCAGTGCCCAGTTAGAATTTTCTATAAAGGGCTGCTTGAAATTAAAATAGATTTACGGTACTATTGCATCGATCCTAATGGATTCCGGGCAATGGCCAAAGCTTTGCAATACAATAATAATGTCGAAGAATTTGACCTAACCGATAATTTTTTAAACGATGATGCTTGCTATCATATGGGAGATATGCTTTTATATAACAGTGTACTCACTGAACTCAATTTGCGTGGTTGCAGAATTGGCCCTCAAGGTGCCAGAAGACTACTTTGCAACTTGCCACAAAACAAAGTACTCAAGGTTCTTGATTTGAGTTACAACAAGTTGGGTGATGATGGGATGGAGCATTTAGCAAAAGCTGTCCTTTTTGGACTAAATATAACCAAAATTAATTTGAGCCACAACAACATTAGCGGAAAAGGGGTTTCGTCGCTTATAGAACCATTTGAAACTCATAATAAATTTACACATTTAGACCTTTCGTGGAATAAAATTTATACTCCAGGAGGCTTTGCGTTTCTCGAGAAGTTATCAGAAAGCACTAACCTTAAAGTCTTGAATTTGTCATGGAACGCCTTGTCTGGTGCTCGGTTTGGTCTTGCTTTAAAACATATATTATTTTGCCCTCTCTTGGAAGAGCTAAATGTTAGTAATAATATGCTAACAACAGAATCTATAAGGAATATGCTGGTAGCTATTGGAAAAGCTCAAAATTTGACCTTTTTAAATCTGTCATACAATCCTATAACCTCTAGCGATGCCTTAAACCTTTTGAAGAAAGTTGGCGAGCTTACTTCAAATATACGCTCTTTATTAATGGACAACGTGAACGTTAAAGAAGAATTTCTACAATCGTTAGCACAAATAAAACAACTTGAATCAAAGATAAACTTAGTTGTAACGTATGGCAATATTGAGGATCCATTTAAAATTATAGGCCCAGACCCCAGGGAAATAATACTTAGGAGACTGGATTATCTTCTTAGGAAAACGAAGAAGGCCAAAGTTGATTTAGCATTGTTTGCACTTCAACGCCAAAAAGATAATATCACTATAATGAATACGAAAGAATTGATGTACGCTTTCCGACGCGAAGGGGTGTACCTAGACGAAGATACTGCTGAGGAATTGGCCATCAGTTTTCAGGAGCCGGGTCAGTCAAAGACTGCTAAAGTCAAAAACATGGATGTAAACCTGCTGGTAGAATATATAAAACGAAAATGGCCAGATAAGCATCTACCCCCCACTCCTCCTGAACCGGAACCGGAGCCAGTTAAAAAAAAAGGAAAAGGAAAGGGAAAAGGGAAAAAGTGAATAATCACATTTGTTTCAATATACTCATCGTAGTTTCAGTTGCCACTGTACACATTGGTAATTTAGTATATTTTGCTATAATGTTTAGCTTTATATTATTTTCAGCTTTGGTCTACATATAATTTTGTATGTATTTATTTTTAAGACATAGGTTTAGACGTAGGTATGGTGATTGAAGTCAACTGGTAAGATATTTTCACTTTAATTTATTCCGGGATAACATAGAGACTACACTGTCCTCAGAAGCCAAATTTTTAAAGAAATTTCTTTAAATTTTTTTTGACAACATATTTTTTCTCATATTCCTTGAGTAACCATTTTTTGGCTTTCGAGGGTAGAAGTATTTTATGACTTAACTAGCTTCTGCCTGCGGCTTCGCCCGCGTAGCAATAAGTTTTCTCCAAACAAACTTTAGACACCCGTTTCATCCCCTTATGAGTTGAATTTAGAAAAATCCTTTCTTAGTGCTCGCTTACTACATAATATAAGGAACCCTTGTGCGAAATTTCACGCTCATAGTCCCATTACTTTCGGCTGTGCGTTGACATGTCATTCAGGCAGTTTCTACTTTTATATATATAGATTTATTTTAGACATGTGTTAAGAATTAAATGTTAAAATGTATATGTTTGTTCTTTTTTTTAAATTCAGTTTTACAATAATATAAATGGATCATTTTCATCGTGGATATGAAGCGGCTGGCGATTTGTGTCCATTGTTTTACGTGCTTATGGCGGAGCCAGGAAAAACAATCTTGACAAATACGAATCTAGAGGTTGTAGCTATCAGGAAACTCAGGCTGGCATGGAATTCCAGTCTTTAGCTTCACGTACACTGAGAGCAGTGGTGGCCGAGTGAGAGCAGTGGTGGCCGAGTGGTAACGGCCCCGACTTACGAGTTGTAGGTCGCGGGTTCAAACCCAGCCAGGCGCATTACTTTGTGTAATTTATTTCATCACCACTGCTCTCAAAACGGTGAATGAAAACATCGTGAGGAAACCGGCATGTCCTAGAACCAAAAATTCGAAGACATGTGACATTCACCAATCCGCACTGGGCCCGCGTGGTGAATTACGGCCCATTCCCTCTCCTGGAGAGGAGGCCTGAGTCCCAACAGTGGGAACATTAAAAGGCTGATTATGCTATGCTTATGCTATGCTACAATGAATTTGTTCCCAAAACATTTTGTGCACATGCACATGTCCACCTATGGGGCATCGCCGTTGTTCAGCAAATAACATCTCCGGCTCTGGGTGGAGCAATAGGGGTGTCAGTCTGACTCAGAGTCAGTTTTCCTCGTGTT
Source organism: Mythimna vitellina (assembly GCA_949316375.1). Lineage (NCBI taxonomy): Eukaryota > Metazoa > Arthropoda > Insecta > Lepidoptera > Noctuidae > Mythimna > Mythimna vitellina. Next base: position 2,996,272 of record OX438694.1, on the reverse strand, counting down.
GTCCTTTGCGAGGACACGGTAGCTCTGCGGAACCATCGGCAACCTTGTTAGGAAAATAACGTAGGACAACATTATGTTGATCTACGAATACCAGGAGAAATATTTAACCCCACTGTGTTTGATCAGTTGCCCCTTGCGCTCTAAGGCTTCGATAACTCTTTTGGGACAATCTCGCAGCCCACACACACACACACATAAACTTCCAACTTAATAAAGGCAAAGAAGGAACAGGACTGGGTTTTTAGTCAGTAAAAGTGTCATATCTCGCGCTCCGCCCAAGAGCGAGATTTGTCATAAAATGATTGATGGAACACCAAAAAAAAAAAAACTAATAATATAAGTGTGACTGCATGCAAGTTACTTGCATGCTGCTGTGCAAGTTACTGGCATGTGTGTTACGGATTCTAATCATGAGCCTAAACTAGTCCCTTGTGATTAACATTACAAATTGCAGCGGGAGCATGGAGCCGCGCTCGCCGGCGGCTGCGCTGCGCCGGCGCACGGTAGCGTGCGTCACGCAACCTGGACTTGTCCGCTTTATTATTATTTATTGCTTTCAAATAATCTCCGACTAGATAATGCTATACAAAATGCCGCAGCCCAGCATTCCAGCCGTAATGTGGGATTCTGAGTGAGATGTTAAGCGATTCGTGGTGAAGCAAGGCAAGTCCACAGCTCTCATATTGTGATGTCTCCTGATAGATCTTATCGGCAAGGGTTGTCGGCAGATGTGGTCGTGTTTCCCTTGTTCCCGTTTTGGGTGAGATGTCTCCTTGTTGCGTATACGGGGAACAAAGTACTTGGCTGGGCCTGTCGTTGATAAGATCTGGCGTGACGTAAATGTTTTTAGTTTTTTTCAAATGACCAGCGTCTTTTTTATTATTGATGGGCCTGCGTTTTACTTCTATCTCACCTGAGTGTAAGCAATTATGTAGGCGACGATGGAGTACGTCTAGAATTAACCTATTCACTTTTGACTTAAAGAACCTCAGGTTATAGCTATCAGGAAACACAGTCTTCAGCAGGAAAGTACACTCCGCTTTCGAAGAATTTAAATTTTATGACTAAATTTTTTCCTCTTCGTTTTATCAAATCATATTTTCATTCATAATATTGGGAACCCTAATCTAACATTGGCCCGTTACGAAAGAAATTTTCTGCAGGGCACTATCAAAGGCGGCAATCAGAACTCGAGGAACAGGCACCGACATGCGTAACCCTGATTTAAATCAGCTCTAGGTATTTATGATGTACAATAATAGACTATCATCTTTAAGCAAAAGGAATTTAGCAACTTAGTTTAGATAAAAATACAAGATATGCCATCACTGGAGTTCTCTGGTGCAGCTCGATAAGTTCAATAATTTATTTAGGCTGAAAGTCGCCTAAAAGAGACTAACCTGACATTTTTAGAGTATCCATGTCAGTTGAAGTCATAATAGCATAGTCGGCCTTATAATGTTCCCACTGTTGGGACTCAGGCCTCCTCTCTAGGAGAGGGAACGGGCCGTAATCCACCACGCGGGCCCAGTGCGGGTTGGTAACAACCCCGGTCTGAAAGTCATAATATTATAAAATAAAACATATCAACCTTATATTGTTCCCACTGCTGAGACTGAGCCTTTTCTCTAGGATAGAGAATGGGCCGTAATCCACCACGCGGGCCCTGTGTGGTTTGGTGGATGTCATAAATTCCTCGAAGTTTTGGATCTAAAACATATCGGTTGCTAAGATTAAAGATTATCTGTGCTGGTAGATTGTGGGATTTTCTGTATAAGAGGTACGTGTTCAAGCCAAAGCAAGGACCAGTCGCTGTGCCGACACTTAGGAACGGTCTATAACTAACAGTGGTCGTCTTTCGGTTGAAATGATGATGATGATAATGACACTACCTGATGGTAACTGAGTTCTAGAGGCTAGTTAAAAAAATGCTCCATATAAAAAACTGTCTCTTCGTCTGCATTAGTGTGGTATCCACTATCCGACTCCAACATGGTTAGGAAATCGAATCGGTGCGAAGCGTAAAGCTCAAGAGTGACCGTGATGGGTGACTACTATGGATGCCCTCTGTGACAGCCAAGTCATAGGTTGGAAATGGTCAGGTAGATGTGAATGTGGAGAGCAGTGACGGTCGACTGGTAACGGCTCCTACTTACGAGTTGTAGGTCGCGGGTTCAAACTCAGCCAGATGCATTATTTTGTGTACTTCATCACCACTGCTCTCAAAACCGGTATGTCCTAGAACTAAAAAATTCGAAGACATGTGACATTCACCAACCCGCAGTGGGACCGCGTGGTGTATTACGGCCCATTCCCTACCCTAGAGAGGGGGCCTGATTCCCAGCAGTGGGAGCATTAAAAGGTGATTATCCTTATGCTTAAGCAGGCGGATTTTAAAAGGCAGCAAGTAAGAAGCTAAAAGTGTCTCATAATCAAATCTCAAACATAATGCTGTCAGCACTTATCTAATATTTACCATTTTTTGTTGCAGGTAACTTTCGCTACGGTGTAGAAAGCAGTAGTGTTGACACAACACTGGTAAGACTCGTTAACTGGGCTTCAGTAGCCTCTTTTGACAATATTTGCAGTCAGATCGTCAAAATTCGAACCTTTTCGGGAGTTAAACTGTTCCCCTGAGAAAGAAAGAAAGAAAGAAAAAAGAAAGAAAAAAAAAGAATTTATTTGGTACAAGCACATGGCACAAACATAATATTAGGTAACACGAAACACAAAAAATATATAAAAACAAACAGTAGCAAAAATTATAGTTGTGTGGCTCACGGTTGCACCAAAATAGGTCCGTATTGAGAGCAATGTAAGCATATTTGTTGATGGGATTTTATCATGGATGGATGGCACAGGAAATTATATTATGCAGCCACCCTTCTGATACCATCAACTTATTAGATTAGCATTATTTATAACGAGTTCTTATTTTACATTCTTTCTTTTTCTGTCAGTTCGAAGCTACCCCTTGAATAACTTGTCCCTGCACTCCAAGTCATGGTTTCTAATTAAAACTATTAATGAGATAAAAATACGTTGCCGCCCCTAAACACTTCGTTATCTACCTATGAATATTTATGAAACTTTAAGTACTTGTACTAATTTTCCAATATAAAGATTTATGGACCTTCCGCCACAGCATCCACGATTTAATTAACTTTTTAATTAAACACTTACTCCATCCTATTATGTGTTATCTCATAATAGTTAAGAACTAAGACAGTACAGTGATTAATTAATTAAAATGCTCTAAAATTGTAAATTAAGTGGTGTACAATAAAGAGAATTTAATCTTTCTATTTAATTGAATATTGTGAAGTACTATAGGGCACAAGTATGTACTCAAACACGGGCCGTAATGGCTCAGTAGTTAGATAAGACGGCAATTCACATAACCAGAGTAGGCGAAAGGAAATGTCAGACTTTTACTGACTGCACTCCACACGTGTTTCCTTGTTGCTCTTTGCGTTCCAGTTCCGCGGTAAATTTTCGAACAATCCCACACATTAGAGGCTTCAAGGCTTTCTCTAGCAGTAGTCTTACCACGTCCACCTGCTTCTCTTCAATCTAGAGCATCCAAACAATCAGTACCACTTGAAAACGTCAACTATATAGCACATGTCTCCTTCAGTTGTAGTCGATTGTGCCTCAACGCAGTCACTTCGTTGTCGCCGTACTCGTAAATTGAAAGTAACGCGCCAATTTTTTCGTCTACCTATCATTAAATTACACACGAACTGTATCAGCTGTTTGTCTGTTTAGTTCAGGGTTGGCGATTTCTTCTTTATCATAATATTAACTGCTGCCAACGGCTTCCCCTATATGATAGTAGAAAAATATCCCAAGTACACATACACTCCGGGATAAAAAGTATCCTATGTGCTATTCCAAGACATGGTCTACCCGTGTACCAAGTTTTATCGAAATCCATTCAGTAGTTTTTGCGTGAAAGAGTAACAAACATCCATACATACAAAATTTCGAGTTTATAATTTTAGTAGGTTTTATCATCATTTTAATACCTATTTTTTTTTGTCGTTATTCAACAAGTTAAGCCGATATCTATCGTGATTGCATCACTGCTTACTATCATCAGGTGGGATCACAATCAAGCACTGATTTATATTTAATAAAAAGGAATCCTTCAAATTTCTGAGTACTGCTGGGATTCAGGCTCCTCTCTAGGAGAGAGAATGGGCCCAATTCAAAGCAGGCCCAGTGCGGGTTGGTGGATATCACATGTCTTCGAATTTTTGGTTCTAGGCCATGCCAGTTTCCTTACCATATTTTCCTTCACAATTTTGAGAGTGGTGATAAAATAAATTACACGAAGTATACCTGGCTGGGTTTGAACCTGCGACCTACAAACTCGTAAGACAGGACCGCTACCCACTGAAACAGTTCATTGTTTATTTTTCGGGTATCTAAGAGATATTAGGAAAAGGTCAATGTACTTTATTGCAAATTTGTCTGGCGTCTACCATAGTGGTTACTAATTTGGCTTTTTTTTCTGTCATTGTCGGGCAACCCTACTGAGATAAGTGTCAGTAGAAAGTGTACCAAGTGGCAACCGTGGGCGAACTCTTATTACTTATTCGAGCATCGCTTTTCCACACCGAATCGTTAACACTTTTACTTTTAGCGTCGCCATCACGCCTCTACGCCTGGGGGCGAAATAGCCAACTAATATCGTTTATAAAATTATAACCTAGAGATCGATCTCAATTGCTCGTAAAATTAATCGGAAAGTGCGGTCATTTTATCGATATAAGTGTCAAGGGGTCGATGAACTCGTGTGTGAGTCATAATGTCACTTTGACTTCATTCACAAAGTGGCAAGTATGTTAATGATAATGCATTTTCTGTTTTCCAAAGACCTTTTTTTAAACACGTTAAATCCAAAAATAATGGGAGCAGAGTTGGTGTAGCAGTAACTGCTTTGACATACCAGTGTTAGGTCGTGGGTTCAAATCCAAGCAGGTGTTTTACTTTATCTAATTCATTGCATCACCACTGCTCTCAATTCAATCCAGGAATACATGAGCAAACCAAAAATTCTGAGCCTGGCCCCGCGTTGTGGAAGTTCCCTAAGATAGGGAATGGGCTGTAAGCCCATTCCCTATCTTAGAGACGACTGACGAGGCATAAGTTCTAGCAGTAGGAACATTACAAGGCTGAATATGATAATATAGTATAAGTCAATAATATCCCACTTTTTATTAATTTAAATTCCCATCACGACCTATGAATCACATAAATCGACGAAAACCTTCACAATATTTATTTGTATATCGGTTACATAACTTGCCGGCCAACAAAAACTCATTACATGATCCTCCATTGTTACCAACCTAAAGTAATCGACCATCACCCCATATAGGACGAAAAGTAGCCCATAACCAGCCCATCTTTGATCTCTTCCGCATGAATTATTCAAAAAAAGAACGTAACCCGAAAATGCCCGAAGCGTTTTCGTAAATTGCGTTTGCGCATCATTCGGTCGCCATAAAAATTTTCATCGGATAAGAAATTGAATTTACTCTGTAACTCATAAAATGTTAAAGGTAGCATTTTTATGTTGATTTATTTATATTATGGGAAGATTTTTGGCGCGACTCGGTGGGCACTTTCCTTTTCAGTAAATAAGAAGGTAATAAGGTGGATCGATCAAGTTTTTTTTGTTAAATTAAGGCCTCGACGTGGACAGAATTTAATTGGTAACCCAAATAACCTCCAAAAATATATATTTTCGAGGTGTTTCTTATTTTAAGCTGTCATTCAGTTGCGTTTTTTCCTTTAACGTACATCAGTACGCTTTTAAAGTCAGATTGGGTCATTTAATGTAAGTTATTTCCTCCGATAAAACTGAAAAGAAACATTTTCTTTTTGGTCCTTAGCAGCGGAGATTTCTATTTTCGTTTCTTATCAACAGGGCCAGCAATTTTGCTTTTCATCTCTACTAAAAACTTTATTATGTTAACTTAATATTAAATTTAGCTTGTACTGCCTTATTGCTGGGTAAAGCCCCCCCCTCCATTCCTTCTATCGCTCTCGGTTCTAGGCTACTTCTTTTCAGTTTCTAAGGAAGACATTTTAGTCGTCCTGCCATCTCCTTCGTAGGCAGTCGCAACCTCGTCGTCCAATTTCAAGGCAGCAATTTCGTGTTTTGCGGATCCACCACTTGATCAGCATGTGGCAGACATGTCTGGTCTAGTCCTACTTAAACTGGCAATTTAAAATAAACTGCACATATTGGAGAGCAGTGGTGGCCGAGTGGTAACGGCTCCGACTTACGAGTTGTAGGTTGAGGGTTTAAACCCAGGCGCATTACTTTGTGTAATTTATTTCATCACAACTGCTCTCAAACGGAGAAGGAAAACATCGTGAGGAAACCCGCATGTCCTAGAACCAAAAATTCGAAGACGTGACATTCACCAATCCGCACTGGGCCCGCGGGGTGGATTACGGCCCATTCCCTCTCATAGAAATAGAGAGGAGGCCTGAGTCCCAACAGCGGGAACATTATAAGGCCGACTATGCTATGCACATATTATTTTAATGAATTAAAACAACAATAATTGATTTTATGGTACCTCTTCCCAGTCCACACTACAGTAATATATTCTGCATACCAAACAAACGGTTTCGAAAAAGCGTTTCAAAGACGTGAGCTGATAATGTTGGCAGATCCACGCATGACGTACGAAAGGGAAATGCGCTTGCGCATAAGAAAGTACGAACTTCCAAGTTTTTTTGTTTATTATACATAGGCTCGAGTTTGACCACTATCTCACCTGATGGTAAGCAATGACGATGGAGCACGCTTGGCTAGAAATAACCTATTCACTCTTGACTTAAAGACCTCTAAGTTATAGCTCTCAGGAAACACAGACTCCGGCAGGGAAATCCACTTTTTAGCTGTACGCATAAGTTTAATTTTTATTCTGATTAGCTAGGAACATAAAACGTACAATTTTCGTTTAGTGTTTGAAGCGAAAAGTGATGGGCGATTGTCTTGTAAAAATATGAATTATCTATTTTGGTTTACGTGCAAGAAATTAGCAACAACAAAGATTCTCACGAAGAAAATTATTAATTATTTATTATTGGACTTTGTTTGGAGCTAGCTATAAATTTAAATATGAGAGAAATTGTGTGGAGTGTAGTCATAAATAATCAGTTTGTAACTGAAAACCTCTTAAGGTATAACCATATACGTATATAATATGTACTCGTATATATGCTTTCATCCAATGTTTAGTGAGTTCAAAAAATCAAATCGAAACTAGGACCTGTACCATGACGTTTAAAGTAAGATTGTTTCATTCTTATTTCCAGTGTGGGCAAGAGATGGCGCTAGACAACCTGTATAGCTCTGTCTCTTACTCACACTGAAATAAGAATGAAACAATCTTACTTTGAACGTCATGTTAACACCGTAGATAAAGAAAAATTAAGCATTGAAATAATACACCAATTCTATAGAGGTAACATTATTGTTTTCATGTTTGTAAAAGGGAATCTCTGGGTTTGCTGATTTTTCTCTGGTAGATAACCAGACTACGTTATTTATCTCTCAAAATTCCTGGCTATATTTGTTCCTGGTCTATCACGCATGGTTTCTATGGTCAGGTGTGGCGATAACGCAGGAAAAAACTAGTGGTATTGCGGAACACTGGTGGGATTGAGTCAGAAAAAGTCTTTAACCACTCAGAACAGAAGTTAATTAATGAATTCTCTTATTTCTAAACTTTGATTGATTTTTTGCATAAAAACAGTGGCATAACTTTATAAGCATGTGTTTATGGTGCTTCTTTTCAATTTTTCTCTAAAAGATACGATCTTATTTGCAACACTGCTGTATTGGTGAACGTTAAAGTCGTGAAAATTAATATTGACACTCCCTCTCGCTCCACACACAGCGGGAGAATTTATTCCATGATTTTCCAACCACGAAAAAATCTTTGTTGTTGCTACAGACACCGGTACGGATCTTGAGCGCTGACTTATACATTTCTACTTGCGCAGAAGCACGCAGAAGTGAAATATCGGGTCTCTTTAGTGATATAAAAAGAGACGCGGGGGCGGGGAGTGCAATCCTTGTACAGTGATTGACTCGCCGATGTGTACGATGCGAAAAGCGATCCCCGCTCTTTCGCCGAGCGCTCAAGATTCCTACCTGTACTCTATTATCACCCACTGCTGGGTGAAGGCTTCCCTCTCCCTTTTCCACACACGTCTGTCCTCAACCATTTCCGACCAGTCTCTCTAAGAAAAAAAATAACTTTCCATTTAATTTCGACAGCATCGCCTGCCAGAATAACCTACACAAATGAATTCAAAGCATTTCCTTACCCAAAGCATCTTATTACGATTGGTAACGAGAGAGTTATGAAGAGCTCCGCTTACTGCATCATCAGTCATGAGGAAACACACGGGTGAAGTGGTGACGGAACCGCTGCGGTTAGGAAGACCAGGAAAAAATGTTGGGGAACAGGGATTTACCTTAAGTACAGTATACTGTTGATTTCGCTGCTCTTAGTTATATTGGTTTTTATTTATTTACTAACTAGCTAGGCAAACGTTGTTCTACCATATAAATTATAAAGAAAAAAAAATACTGGCTACTCTCAAACTTACCAAATATAAACAAAAAGAAAAGCCGTTTCGAAGGACTTCGATTAGAAACACGGTGACACGAGATTTTTATACTTTATATTTAAATTTTACTTACAGTATTAGTACATAGGCGAAACTATTTTTATTTTTTTTAATTGATATAAATCAGTGCTTGACTGCGATCTCACCTGATGGTAAGCAGAAATGCAATCATTGATGGTGAGGCGCACTATTTTATTAAGAGCCTATTCACTCTAGCAATAAAGGCATATTCTACCAGTCAACATTTGGGTTAAAAAAGACTACTCTGTTCTAGGTGTTCACTAAACTATATATATAAAATCGAAATACCACTTACTGATTAATTACGAAATCTCAGAAACTATAACACCTACAAACTTAAAATTTAGCAGGTATCCTTAGAGGATTTAGACATCCGCTAAGAACGGCCTTTACGAAACTCGACCCCTAAGCAGGTAAAAAGGGGGTTTTTTTTTTTTTTTTTTTTATTGGGTGGGAAAATCATCCTAATGACATCCCCGCTCTTGGGCGGAGCGGGAGATAGTGTCAGACTCTTACTGACTAAAAACCCACTCCTGTTCCTTCGTTGCCTTCGTCCCAGGGCCCCGGGTTCCGCTTTCACACTACCCGTGGCCCCAGTAGGCTTCGACCCTGCTGGGCCCCTACGATTTGCTGACATCTCCTTGAGGCGCGCGTGGAACAAAACGCGCCGTCGACGACTTGGGCTCGGTCCGGACGGTTACCGGACGGTCAGACGGCGAGCCACCCATTGCTCGCCGTCTACAAGCCCGCGCCTACGGTGGCCGGAAATCGGGATCGGAATCCCGGCGGCGGTTGGAGCGTAAGGACCGTTGCCTCACGCGATCGGCCGCCTCCTTAGCTAGCATTACTGCTTCGCAGAAGGAGGCGACCGCCTGCCACTCCTCCTCGCTCCGGAGCATGGCCTGAACCAAGGCCCGGCGCGAGAGATCACCGCCGCCGATTGCCCTCACGAGGTCACGGCGTTGCTCTGCCCAAGCGGGGCACACCTCCACCGTGTGCTCCACCGTGTCCTCCGGAGGTAAAAAGGGGGTTGGAATTTTGTATGGAAAAAACTATTTTCACGCGGGCGAAGTCGCTGGCAGTAGCTAGTAAATAATATATCTCGTAGATATTTGAAATACAAAGAAAAATCACAATTTACTTATTATAAAAATAAAATACAAAAACATACATTATGCTAAAATAATAAACTAATGAATACTGGTATAAATATCCAATCATTATAATTAAGAGAGCTCGAAATTTAATAATTATGACGAAGACCAAACCATCATTAAAAGAACTTTATTATTATTATAAGCATTTACATTTTTCACATATTTTCTAGCACCAGTCCAGGTAGACTAACTAAATCAAGACTGCTGATCAGCTTAGAATATGTAGCTAATATAGCTATATTTTAAGCTAACTGGGACCCCGGTTTAAAAAAATTCGTCTGCTCATCAATGTAAATAACGCAATTGATGTTATTGAACTGTCAAAATCAAATGAATGCCATTGCCATTTGAAGTTAGTGATAGTGTTTTATGCTGACCTCTAACAAAATAAACATACATAGTGTATCTACTGAACAGCCAAACTCACTGGTCAAAGTGAGGTGCAAAATAACGTCCACAAAGTCACCAATTTGCAAATAACATCTATTTACGTTAGCACATCCTCACACCTTGAACAAAAATATTTAAATTCAACACTTGAAAATTATCACTTCAGCGCGCAAGCCCACAACACTCACCCGTGTGTTTACATTCAAATCTGGGACACCTGCTCAAAGTGGCCAGTTGACCCCAAGAAGACCCACATCGCTGCCCATACGATTATTATTAATAGTCATGATATTATTTATACCTCGTTATGCATGTTTTAATATTTAAGAGTGCCCTACCCGAGATACATTTCCATTTAATGGCTCTTAAGTGTTTATGATGTTATCACACATCTTTGTCTAGATACTTTTGAAACAAAGATATTTCGTTTATCTAAGTTTCTATTAAAATAGAAATTTCATTAATGTGAAATTAATGCATTAGAGATCTCTGAAAATCTGCTATTTTGCGCCTTCATAATGTACTCATAAATTAAAAAGTGAAAGTTTCTGAATGATGAAATTTTTTTCCAAAATGTTTTAAAAAAAAAAAACTTAACTAAATAACTAAGTGAAATTATTCGAATGAGTGACGGTATTACCGAATGCCAACAGAGCGTTCAGACGTTATCTCTCTTTTTTCGCGTTACTTGTTTATCAAACTTTGCGTTTGATGAAACAACAAGCTTTTAAACCATACTTACGAGGTTGATAGGTTCGGAAAGAGCCCTCTTAATACTGTTAACCAACATGTTGGTCATGTCTTGTGTTAATCCTGATTGGAAGGCGATGTTAATAAAGGAATTTGTGATTTTAGAGGACAGGTGACAGGTTTGTGGTTATGGTAATTTTATGAGTTTGACTTCTTTAATAATACATTTTTAATAAATAATACCTAGGTATACAATTAATTGTCTCAAACGCGTACGTTAAAATGTCATCGAGATTTGGGCAGTCTGTGGCCAACAGAATAGATGATATTTTGTTGGTTGAACAAGAGAGGAACGGCAGCCGAGAGTACGGAGTGATGATGCGTAGGCAATCCAAATACATCACAATAATAGAGATATTACAAAAGTAAATGTTATTTTTGGCTTTATTACGAAATTATTTAACTGACCTGACACCTCTAGTTTCAGTCCTAATTATTTCGTCAGTCTTCATAAAAATTAACACAAAAAAATGCTTGTTTCTTTGCACTTAAACCTTTCTTTATGGCCACACGTGACGACCATTTCCTATATTTAAATTCCAATGAAAAATGGTCTTCGCAACGTTGATACGTCCCGCCTGTTTATGGGGGCAAGTAGGAGCTTCACACAATCACAAAAACGCAGCATGCATATTTTTTTGAAATCTGTTGGTCTAGTGGTTAGTGGCCCTAACTGCTATGCCGGAGGTCGTGGGTTCGATTCCCACCAAGGACAAATGTTTGTGTGATGAGCACAATCATTTGTTCTGTGTCTGGGTGTAATTTATCTATATTATGTATGTATTTAGAAATATACAAGTATGTTTATCAGCTGCCTAGTACTCAACACAAGCTCCACTTAGCTTAGGACTAGACGGCGTTGTGTGATGGTTGTTGAATATTATTATTATTATATGGTTTTGTATGTAAGCCTCTGACATAATAACTCATCATTTCTGTACCATAAGCTTATGCCCTTTTCAATATTTAAGTTAGAACCTCCGTCTTAGATATATAGCTTCTGGCTGCGTATTCTGCTTCACTATTTCATAGGCACTGGACAGGTGGCAGGACCTGTCACCCTCACATACGTTACATTTTATTATTAACACCTCTGTATTTTCCAAGTTATTTACTCTTGGTATATTCTGTGTGTCATGGCCATTTATCTTTGTAGAAAAAATATCGAAGGACCGATTTTTGAATTGTGTATAGTGACTGGTTTGTAAAAATATGAAGACGTAGATATCCTAAGTAAACACTTGGTTGTGATTTCTTTTAATCTGGCTTGCTTTCGTAGCTGTTTGAGTGAAGGATATAGCTAGAAAATATTTGTTTATGATGGTTAATGAGATGTATTACACGGTACATTCACTGCAATTTGGTGATAAATACTTATTATTTCTCATTGTCAATAAGTGACTTAGAGGGTACCATCCGAAAGGTGAAATTATCAATGCTACTCGTAGTATTAAAAAAGCTGAAAAGATATTTATTTCAATGAAACAAATATCTTTTGAAACTACTTCTTCTTTTCGATTCGATGGTAAACTCGTCAAACTTTTTGGGCCCAATAGGTGGCTACATCAATAGCAGCATCGGTAGCACTCATCAAATCCTCCAAAGTGCAGGTATACGGACACTTGGGGCATTCCAACATGTGGCTCATGTTTTGAACAGGAGCTCCGCACTCACATTGAGTATTCGATGGGTCTATAAAACCCCATTTTGCCAAGTTGAGTTTGCAGCGGCCTACCTGGGTTCGCAAGCGATTTAGTGCTTTCCATACCTTTTTGAAACTACTGATCGAATTGACAAAATGATCAATTACTTTAGTATTACTTATTTATTTATTTTATAATTTATGTACACACATGAATAAAGAAAGAAGATACATTCTGATAAAAATTGTACAAAGGTACTGCTTATTTGTAAAAGAAATTTCTTCAACTTATGTTAATTTATCGAAGAAGGCTATATATGTTATACCGCAGTTGTTATAAAAAAGCACAACTATGAAAATAATTTCATTGAACTAAGAAAAGAAAGAACGAAAGAAAAAATTTTATATGACACATAATATAGATACATACAACGTAGTATCTACATGTTGTTTTTAATTAAAAAAAAAAAAAAAACAAAAAACAGTGATCAGTAGTCTACCAAATCAACCTTAAAATCCTATCAATACAAAGTAAAAGTACTCTACTGACATTCCCACATTTCTGACCAACAAACAGCCCATTAACTATAGTTTAAAAAAACCACAGCAGCTCACACGGTCAACAATACGTATCTTATCAACTCGGCGACTCAATCGGAACTAATAAATTGAGATATTTTTCTTGGTACGCTATCGATCACTCGGCCAATTTGCAATTACTGCTCGCTATGGGCCATGGTGATACTTTGTTAGTGTTGGGGTCCACGGTACAACATCTGTGCTTAATTCTATTCTGACTCTAATACTGGTTTGTGACTTGTTTGGTGGGAGATGGATAGATGTGTGTCGTGAACGTTTTTGTGAGACGATGGATGAAAGATAAGTAAAATTTTGTTTTTTTTTCGTGTGTTCTATTGTTTTAGTGGAAATGTATACGTATATTTTTTTTTTACTATTTGTAAATTCTATGTTATTGTTTTTATTTCTTCAGTGTTTATGGGTATGTTATGGTTTAAGGTTATTATTGTTTTATTAAATTTATTTTTAGTTTCTAATTTTCCATTGTACAATGCCTTGGATTTCCTATGTAATGTTGTACAAGTACTTGTAAATAAATAAAAGATAATGGTGCCCGTTTCTGCTATGAGTAATCAGACTTACTGAAAGTTGACTCTAAAACGGATAAAATTTTTGAAAGTTTTTGCACCAATAAATTTCTCATTTAACTGCAAGTTAAATGTTATTTTCACAGTTACCTAGTTGTCGTGATTTGATATTCAATCTACGAACAATAGAACCATAAAAGTATGACTAGCGCATAAATAGCTGATGAGGTGTCAACTGCAGCTACTTTCTCGTGATCGATGTCATTCATGAACGCAATATTAATAAAGTTTTCTATATGTTAGAAAGTATATCCATGTATATTAATAACTTTGTTCAGACAGGACCAAACTCTTAACATACTTCTTGGTCACCAGTCTACTGAAGCCATTATTTATCTTTATTTTCCATGTGTCGCAATGGAGTCCCACCAACCAGGAGTTGTTCTTGGGTGCACTGGCATAGCGCGTACAGGAATAATCGTTTGTTAGTACCACGTTCCGTGAAGTTTTTAAGGAGCCTCTGCGAGTCGGCTGCGTCCCTCGTCCGCCTTCCAAAGGTCAAGACCCCAGGGGTATCATATACATAAAAATGAATGGCTAAATGTGTTGCTAAGCGCAAAACTCGGGAACGAATAAACCAATTTGGATGAAGTTATTTTTAAACTATTTATTGAAGATTTACGAACCCTCCTTAAGAATATAAAATTTAAAAAAATCACAGTAAACCAAACAAACACACGTTTCTTTTTTAGATTCTAGCTGTCCATCTGCAAAATATATAAAAGGCAAAATCCTGACTCATCGACGCCCAACCCAAATCCTAGGACCTAGGGGTCTGATTTTTTTTCAAGAAGTTCTTATTATGATTTACACAAAGGGTAAGTAAGGATTTTGCAAAATTCACCTTCTAATAGAATAAAACGGGTGTACAAAGTTTGTGTAGCGAATCCTACTTACACATTGGCGAAGCAGCTAGCAAAAGCTAGTTACAAATAAATGTAGGTTCATGGTCCCCAGCCCTAAGAGCACGCAGGTCGGCGCCCGCGCAGATATATTACCGCCAGAGCAAGAATATGATTAGTGTATTGTGTTCCTGTTTATTTATATACAAAGTACTTCGTGAAGGATTGGGCTTGCTGACTGACGGGCTGTTTTTCTAACTATCGTTCGAGAAATATCGCTGAGAAGGGATGCATTGACGTCTTATTGATTTATTTTAATAGAATTTCTGAAGTTGCTTTAGTTTGAATGAGGTTGCTGTTATGTTGATTTTGGTTCGTGGATTTGCGAAGTGATGACGGAAATTATTTTGTATAGGTAATTAATTTCATCATCACACAAAATGGCGAAGGAAAACATAATGAGGTAACTGGCAGGTTCTAGCACCAAAAATTCGAAGACAGATGACATGCACCAATCTGCTCGCGTAGTGGATTACGGCCCATTCCCCCATAGGGGGAAAGCGTGAGTCCTAGCAGTGGGAACATTATATAATGCTTATCATGCTCATCATTCATGATGGAAATATCTGATACAACAGTACTTTAAAAAAAATGTTTTTAGAAAAAAAAACTTTGCTAAATAGTTTTTTCAGGTTTTTCATCCTTCTCATCTCGCTCCGTCTCGGCCCACCTTAATTGATGATTTTCCATTAAAAATGAATTTGTGTGATGAGCACGACCATTAGTTCTGTGTCTGGTCTTAATTTATCTATAATATATATGAATTTAGAAATATATAAGTATTTTTATCAGTTGTCTAGTACTCATAACACAAGTTCTGCTAAGCTTGAGACTAGACGGCGTTTTGTGATAGTTGTGGAATATATAATTATATTTTATTTTTTATTTCACAAAAAGTACTCATTGTCTTTTAATGCTCTAAACAGTAATTATACATAAACACAAAAGTTTTAGCAGCTGGACTCGAACTAGGAGGAACCTGTATTTCGGCTTTAATGTTGTTTCTACATTATTTGTATCTATGTGTTTTCTTTATTTCCCACCTAAAAAAGAAAAAAAAGTACCAGTAACTATGGTGCTTAACCTACCTCAACTTAAACTCTTTTAAATTCCTGAGGGTAAACTATAAACCTTTATATATAACGGTATATAAAACTCATCTGTAAGTCAGAGATCTCCTCCATTACGGCAGCGGTTGATTGCGTATCGCGACGATTAGGTGCGCGCGCGCACGACAAAGGCACCGCCGTGCGCGCCGCGAACGCGGAACCTAATCCCGGATTAGGCCGGGATCATTTCAAGTTTCCCGGGACGCGTCTGTCCCACGGGACCCTGTTCCGGGGTAATCTCGGTTATTGAAAGCAATCTTATTATATAGAATACTAAGAACTGTAGATTTTAGGGTTCCGTACGCAAAGGGTAAAACGGTACCCTATTACTAAGACTCCTCCGTCTGTCCGTCTGTCACCAGGTTGTATCTCATTAACCGTGATAGCCAGACAATTGAAATCTTCACAGATGATGTATTTCCGTTGCTGCTAAAACAACAAATATCTACTAAAAATAGAATAAAATAAATATTTAAGTAAAGAAAAGAAAAAGAAAGAAAATTACTTTATTTTTCGCACATACATAGATACACACAATGTAGAAAAACATGCTAAAACTTAGAAAACAAAAAAACTAACATCATGTGTCTGACGCTAACGCCAAAAAGGTCCAGTTTAGCGAAAATGCCAGACAACTAGGAGGTAAGTTTAGGATTAGGTTCTAGGTGTAAGTGGGGCAACCATGCAACAAACGTGATTTTTTTGCCGTTTTTTTGAACGTGATTTTTTTGTAACGGACGGTACGGAACCCTTCGTGCGCAAGTGCGACCCGCACTTGGCTGGATTTTTATTGGTTTGTTTTCTATAAGCAATAGCTGGTATTTATTTACGCATTTATATGAAACTGTTTAGTATTCTATTGGACGTATTTGAATAAGGTAACTAACAGTACTTACATAACTTGAAACTTAATCTAAGCTAATTCGTACAAGTGCCTTCTTGGTCTAGTGGTAAGCACTATTGCTGATCATGAGGGCCTGGATTCGAAGCCCGGGTCGTGTAAAACGTTATTGGGCTTTTTCGGGTTGTGCAAAGCGTTATTAAGCTTCGTCCCTATTAAGGTAAATTCACTAGGGTAGTTCTCGAAATTTAAATTCTATAAGTTTTTTGCAATTTTCAGCTTAAGGATGCAACTCGACATATATTTTCACTGTTTTTCATACAATCGCTCTTACGCGATTATGTAGTTATTACAAATTTTTCGTTAGATATTTTGGAAACACAGTATCTTGTGGATATTATCTAGGCTTCTATTGAAATTAATTTATAAATTTATGTAAAATTAATTAAGTGAAGACTTCTGAAAATCTGCTATTTTGCATGAACTATGACACTTCATATTTTTTCTCAATTATTAAAGTCACAAAAGTATAACAATAGAAACCTTGCAAATTTAATCAAGATTCTGAATGACAACAATTGTTTTCAAAAACTTTTAACAGTTAAAAAAAAAAAACACGTATTTCCTGGAACAAGTTTTGTAAAATATTAGAGTAAATCACGGAATTAGCGAATATTAACAGGGCTTTCAGGCGTTATCTCTTTTTTCGCGTTGCCTTTTCGTCAAACATCGTGTTGGGTTGCGTTTGATGAAGTAACAAGCTTTTAAACCATGCTCGATGTTGACAATAGGCGAGTGAAAAAGGACCCTCTTAATATCGGATAGTGTGGTAACAAAATTATATTTACGGTAACAACATGTATGTCTTCACAAAACTATACTCATTAAAACATTATTATAACTCTCTTATAGACGAGGTAAAAAGTCAAGTTTATATAAAAGTAGCACATTTTAGCTCATCTCTAAGCTTAAGAGATTTAAGTTAATGGTTTTATTGAATACTAGCTTTTGCCCGCGACTTCGTCCGCGTAAAAGTCGAAAATAGTTTTATTAGGTTTATTGAGATACGAAAATATGAAATATTATTTATTATCTTCGTCGTGTGTGATAGTTCATTGAATTGTATGGCGAGCGATATTGTATCTTAAGATAAAATATTATAGTATTTTAGCCGTGTGACGTAACCTACGACACACATATTATTTACGTTTGGTACAGTAATCGGGTTTGGGGTCGAACCGCATAATTAAGTTTGTTTTTTATTGTATGTACTTTTCCGGGATAAAAAGTACCCAGTGTGGTGCCCAGGTTATTAAAAAATAAGTATACCAAGTTTCATCGTAATCGAACCGGTAGTTTTTGCGCGATGCCTGAACAAACAGACAGACAGACACTTCTAATCACACTTTTGGTTTCGGACTCGGTCTAGTAACAACCCCTGCAATTTATTTTTTTGATATTTTCAACGTACAGAATTTTCACTTCTACAGATTTATTATAAGTTTAGATATTTGTGTAAATACATACATTTCAGTACCGGAAATATATTTTTTTTACTATTCACTACTGGTATTTCGCTCCTTAACTTAATGTAACTTAAACAGAACTGGCGAAGTAGGTACACGTCTGTCAAACCTTGCGAAGATCAAGCGTGATGTTACGTTCGCCAGTTATTTAAAAAAAACTAAATCCCGTTCTCCAACACCATCAGGACTTAATCACGTGCTTAACATTGTTATTAAAAACCTAATAACAATAACAATTAACATTTCCCATAAATAACCTATTTTATTTTTTATTGATATTCACAGTTATCAAACTATCCATAACGTTTTAAAATTCTGCAATCACCATTCAGGCTTTAAAGCGACGATTACGTTTTACTGGCTAATTAATTCTAATTAACTATTATTATGTAGCTTCCTTGTTTCAGGGATAGACCGCATTCGTAATGGTATAAACTATTAATAACCAGAGGTTATCATTTAACTTTAAGTGGGATATAAACTATACTATAAATTTAACTTGACTTTTGTTTAATATAAAGTGTGTTTTGTCTTAAGGCAATGTTGTAACCTAAGATAATGCGAAGATACAATTCTTATAGATAAAAACGAAAAAGTAAATAAAAATATTAACATTTAAATAAAAACGAAGAGCGGGTGTGCCTTAAATAAAAAACCAGGTAAGTGCGAGTCGGACTCGTGCACTAAGGGTTCCGTATAAACTTTCCTATGAAAACAGTTCAATTCCCAAATTGAGTTACGAAGATTTTTCCATTTCTATTTTTCAAATAGCATTTTTACAGACACTTCAAAAGTGCCTGTAAAAATGCTTCGATTCTTGTTGGTTCAAACAAAAACAAAGTTCCTGATCACCTTCACCTAATGGCATACAAATAAAAAACTATATTAATTAGACATAGACGCACTATTAAATTGTCAAAATATCGGTCAGTTAAAAAAATATGCTTTGTACATTCCAAAGCGCATTAAAATCTAACTAACCAGTTTGATTTAGTACTAGAATATTATTTCACCAATGCAGTGGTTTTACAAATAATATCCACTTTTATAGAGGACAATGGAGATGAATCACCATAGATAGATATTTTCATCATTTTATTCAAAAATTCTATCAAAAGCTGGCAGAAATGGGGGAAATCATTAAATAAATTCTTCCGCTCTGGGTAGAGCGAGAGGGAGTGTCAGACTTTTCATTACTGAAACCCACCTGTGTTCCTTCGGTTGCCCTTTGTGTTCGAGGTCCGCAGTGACTTTTTCGAACAACCCCACACCCTTCGCAGGGTAGGAAAAGGTAAAAAGTCTGTCACTAATTCAAACAAAAACCTGCTAGCTACTGAATATTTTATCTTTAAAGTATATACTCCTAATATTCGTCAGATAAAGGCATTAAGTCTTACCAGCCGTCGACGAGGTCAAATATTGATTGAGCACACGAACAATTAAGGTTCAACAATGCTGGTATTACTGTATACGGGGTGCCATTAAATTTAATTACCGAGTTTTGGATGCGCGCCGGCTTGCGCAAGCGCAGGTGCGCGCAAATGTCAGGTGGCGCGCGTGCGCGTAACACACACCATGGCCTTATGGCTGTGTAGGTCGACCTGCCCTTAAATATCGCACTTGTGGGAAAAACAAGAGGCGTGTTGTTTTTTTATGTCTTTCTGTATTACACTTTGATGTACGACCTGAATATGAAGAATATTTTACTTTATCTAGCACACCAGGGACAAAATAATATAAATTTATATAATCCATATCCATAATATTGTAAATGTGAAAGTAACTGTCTATCTGTTACGCTTTCACGATTAAACTTCTGAACCGATTTTGATGAAATTTGGTACGGTGTAGGTAAGCTTTAACTCCAAAAAATAAATAGGCTTATTTTTATCTGGCTTCGACTTCGCGTCCACTCTAACCGATATTCACGCGAATGTTGTCGCTGGTAAAAACTAGTCTAATATATAATTAGATGGATCAGAATTTTGAAAAAAAATTAAGTTCTGTTTGATTTTGTGGAGAACCTGCCTGGCCTTATCACATTTCACTCGGGATCTTCGCAATATGTGTCCTTCTTCCATTTTCCCCTGACAACCGTTGCACTATTATTCGCTCCAATTTCTTTAATATATTTGAAGCTAATAAATTAACTGACAAACAGTTACGTCAGACAACTAAGGTTCGGAATTCCCTGCCAGAGTCTGTGTTTCCTGATAGCTACAACCTAGCGATCCTTAAGTCAAGAATGAATAGGTTAGGTTTTTTAATTGGTTAGATTAGGTAAGCGTGTTCCACTGTCACCACGTCGTCGCTTACCATCAGGTGAGATACTGGTCAAGCATGAGTCTATCATTAATAAAAAGAAAGATAAAGTTCTTCCCTTCTCCAAGTTCCTTTTGGTTATCAAAGAACGAAACCACTTTTAGAGTCTACACTCACCGCTCGAGGCATATGAAGAACTGACGTGTAGGGTTAAAAGATCACGATTGTGTAAAAGGATTTATGTAAGTATTCCAATCAGCCGTGAGATTAGTCATGACATGAGGTTGATTGAAGAGCCGAGATCCTTGTACGTCGCGGTCTGGTCTTAATGAGACGAATTGTAGACGTTCTTTCATAATATTCGAGCCTGTAATGAGGAATTGTGGAGGTTTCCTAATAAACAGACTATTTTGGGGTGGTAAATCGTCCAATGACTTTTCGCGCTCTATGAGAGAGGTGCGAGAGGGCGTGCCAGGCTTTTCAAAACCGACTTGTGTCCTTCAATTGCTTTTGGCGTTCCAGGATTATAACTACAATTGCGATTTTGCTGACATATCTTTGAGACGCGCGTGGAACACTACCTGCTGTCAACAACTCATAAACGGGCTTGGTCCTTAAAAGACGGTCGGATGGCGAACTACCCTTTGCTCGTCTTCCGCAAGCCAGCGCCTACGGTGGTTGAGGATCGCCCTGCAACACCCGCCTCCCCGTACGTCTCATGTACGGTTGGGACGAAAAGAAGTCCGTTCCCTCAGGTTGCGGATAACTCCTTCGCAAGCATTATTGCTTCGCAGAAGGAGACGACCGCATCCCATTCTATCTCGACCTGGACCATGATCTATACCAGAGCCCGGCAAAAGAGGTCGCCGCCGATTGTCTATTGATATGAATTTTAATTTCTCAACAGTGTCGGTCAATTGCCAAAAACCTGTCCCAATCTATCGAACCAACAATCCAACATACAAGAACAAAGCAAATATTCTGTACATCTATTTGAATGATTACATTTCACAACTATTGGATCGTGATCGACCTTCGGCGCCGTGGGAATCTGCCGGGCGGCGTTACGCGCGGTTATGAGTTCGAATCAGAATGAACCATTATTATGCCATAGTTTGGAACACCTGATTTGGTCGGCGATTATTTAGAGAACAAATACATGTTATTGTAGATGAACTAAATTTTTTTAGATTTGGATCAATGCTCTAATATTATAAACGGGTTAGGAAACTTGGTCATTCTTTGTTTCTTTCTTCATTCAGGACCATCATTTTTTCACAGCGTTGTACATTTAGGCACTCTGTAATGTTTTTTTTTTTCGGTATTTGGCAGCCAATTGGTCGAGTAAACCTTCTCGATTAGCTTCGTTGATGTAGTCAATACTTCAATAAAATTCTCAACTCCATTTCATCGAGATTGTGCCTATTTCAATTATTCCAAATATAGATGATGAATGGGATCAGTCCCGCGGAGGCCGGTGGATGGAGGATGGAGCGAGAGGTATCAGGATCTGAAGCGATCCTGATTGCGGCGACGACGAAGTATCTACGTCATTAGTAGTATGTTGTTGAGAATGTGAACCGGGTCACACGTGGCCAATTTGTAAGGGATCAAGAAGCGCCTGTGGACACCCTTGGCCATTCACAGCCGCCCCACGATTCGCCCCGTATAACATCATTTTGTAAGTTGGTGGGGCCATGGGAAGGTGGAGGGAGTGTCCAGTTTACACTTGAGATAATGAAAACCAATTTTACAACACAACACCCACTTGGAATTAATTTACGAATGTTGTATACAGCCACTGAACTTCACTTAAAAGGGTGGGGTCGCCCATCGATTCCATCTTTTGCAGCGGCGGCTGGGGCATGAGGATGGATGTTCCCTCCCGGCTGCGGCCATCTCCTTCGCAAGCATAACTGCTTCGCAAAAGGAGGCGACCACATCCCTTTCCCTCTCGCTCCCAACCATCGCCTGAACCAGGGCAAGGCACGAGAGGTTTTCGCCACCGATCGCCTCCATGAGAACACGCCGGTGCTCCGCCCGGCAGCGCAGACCTCCACCCCCACACCATCGGCTCTGGCGTCCCGCTTTACATTGAATCTTATCTAGAAAACCTTTTCCCATAAGACCTAAGCTCAACAATGAACGTACGAGAACACAATTATTATAATCGTTCTTGAACAAACTTCTCAAAATACGCAGCTGCCGTATTGTTACCAGCTCAAGTAATGCACCCGCTACACAATTGAGTGCCGATCAAGTTTATAAATAGCTAGGAGTGTGTTTCACATCGACAGCTGCTTATCATTAAAAAAAAAACGTTATTGTTTATGAGACTTATGTTCTGACGATTAATTTTTAAAGCCTTTTTTGTGCTATTATCGAGTTTAACTGGGTTACTGTTATTCTTTGTTAAAGTAGGTTAACTTGTCTGTTTATTGTTTACGACGTGAATTTTCCATGGATTTTTGAGTGTCTTGAGCTTTTGGCTGTCGGTAACGTCTCTTATTATAGAAAAAACTGGGCAAGTGCGAGTCGGACTCGCGCCCTGAGGGTTCCGTACAAAGCTACCTATGTAAACAGTCCAATTCCTGGATGGAGTTTCGAAGATTTTTCCGAATCGCAATTTTTTTTGTGATGTAATAACAAATTTACTATTTTCAGATTTATTCCTGTATCTGTCCTATAAGACCTTGTTTTTTTAAATATACGTTTTATGCCACATAAACCGAAGTATCTTTTTTTCTCGTTAACTTACAAGTTTGATTTTTTTACAGTTTCAAGAGTCCGCAGACCTGAGTATATAGTTTTAATTTCAACTCGATACCTCTACGCTTTCTCGACATAAAGGGTCTTGACAGACAGACAGACGGACGGTCAAAAAAGCGATCCTATAAGGATTCCGTTTTTTCCTTTTTAGGTACGGAACCGTAAACGGCCCTGATAACTCTACTTTCATCTCTTGTTTAGAGAAAATGTGATGAAGAATGAATTCCTCTTTTTCCTCTTTGTATAATGTCCCATTTACTTATGTTTCTTAACCATAGAGCACGGTTTAGTGCAGTCTCATCGTCAAGTTGATCTTTGACCTGACCTAGATCTGGATTATCTTTGACGTGTTACAACATTTGTAATACACATATCAGTTTAAAACCGTACCTGTAACTCGAACTCGCATAAACATAGTAAACAAGTACATAATGGCTGCGATATTTCCAAGAAGACTTCATTGTCTAGCGAGCGTGCGCCCGCGCAGCTTCAAAACAATCATTAGTCGGTTCGTGTGAATAGTTTAAATATGTACTAGTACTTGTAATGTGGGTGTGGATCACGCTTTTCCTTTACGGGCTAAGCTAATTTGGTGCTAGGTGGCTCTGAACTGTTTTCTAAGCATTGAGGACTGTGAAGCCTCCTTAGGCCCCTCGTCCACGGCGACTTTTTGTAGCGATGCTGTAGCGCGTTCGCATCGATACAGTTTCGATGCTGTAGCGCGTCAGTAGCGCTTTGGCATCTTTTCTATAGCGCTTGCGACTAACGCGCGTTAGTAGCGATGCTGTCGCGCGCTTACGAAACGCGCGACAGCAACTTACTTAGGGATCCGCCCCGGCTTCGCATCGGTTTAACTTATACAGGTATATGTAACAGACAATATAATATACAAACATCATCAATTACAACTCAAGTGTTTTTACAAAAACCTCGCAAGTACCATTTCACGTATTTACGACAATAACTTGATATAATTGAACTCTCTCTTATCTGCGCGTGATTAGAACATACACAATAGTCTAAAATCAACTATCAGGTAACTGCCCGGACCAGACACAATCCTCCCTTTTTAACGGATTTTTGTGATACAATACACATATATGTAATGGTATACGTCATCTTCCTCCAACCAAAAAAAAACATGAAAACACCAATTGTATTCCCCGAATAATCCGGCATTGGAAAAATCAGTCTCTAGATAAAATATTCATCCCGCCGTGTCGCATCTCTATTCCCCTCTAATCATGCGCCAGCGCAGCCTAGCTACCGCGCATGCGTTGAAGCCTGCAATCACTAGCAGGCAGTTCCAGCTCCGCAGTTATTTGTCGGGGTTACTGCCCTGATCTCCGCGGTAGGAGGAAGTAATGTTGTTTCCATTATTTTATTTATTGGTCGAGGTGCTGAGGCTTTGAAAGTTTGTGGAAATTGTCATTGCGAATAAAATAAGCACACTTTGAAATCTGCATATCTTGTTATTGAAGGTGACCTTCAGTTTCTTTAAGTTTTATTCAGTCAATCATTAAATAACTCCTCCCACTCTGGGAGCGACAGTGAGTGCAGACTTTTACAGACTAAAAACCTGCTGTGTTCTTTTGTTTTAGGTGAGAAATCATCCAATGACATCTCCCGCCCTTGGACGGGCCGGGAGGGCGTGTCAGACTTTTACTGACTAAAACCCACTCCTAGTTTCTTCGTTGCCTTTCATTCCAGGGCCAGGTTTTCCTTTCAGAAGCGAACTCATGGCCCCAGTTAACTTCGACCCTGCTGGGCCCCTACGATTTGCTGACAATTCCTTGAGGCGCGCGTGGAACAAAAGGCGCCGTCGTCGACTTGGGCTCGGTCCGGACGATTACCGGACGTTCCGCTGGACTGCGCCTACGGTGGGGCGTGAGGGCCGTTCCCTCGCGCGTGCTCGTGCGGCCATCTGTTTTGCTTGCATTACTGCTTCGCAGGAGGCAACCGCCTGCCAATCCTCCTCGCTTCGAACTATAGCCTGTACAAAGGCACGACGCCGTGTTCTATTACGACTAAAATTAAAATCAACAAAAAATCTAGAAAAAAAACATAAGGAATCATATTTATAAGGAAAACTCTACACACAAATCACATAATGACTTCTTCAAACTTCTCTCACCAAATGAGGCATAAACCTTACATAAAATATTAACAATAAAAATCACAAGTAATCAATAACAAAATAAATCACTTTTTCCTCTTACTCAAAAATCTAAGGAAAAGATATAAGGTAAGTAAGTACCTTAAAATCCAAAAATTCTAACCTCAATTCGATTATTGAAGATGCGTCAAGATCATTTGGTTTTATGCCTACATCCAAAATATGGCGTTGTCATTTTAAATAATAAATCATTTTGCAACTATAGTCTACTTGATATATGAAGATCAACAGGTGTCTCCATATTTATTATTTACTTATTCATTCAACCAACTTTATTCTTCATTTTTTTATTTAGCACTTTCTTTCCCATTGCTGATCAAAGGCCTCCTCCGAATCCTTCCAGATACTCTGTTGTCGAGCTACCTCGAACCAGCTCCTGCAGTAGGCGTCTAGGTCGTCTTGCTTTCTCTTCCCAGGTCGATCTTTGCAGTGTCGTCCATCCTCAGGTCGCTACTTCGGCAGCACGGGCAAGAGTCTCCATAAAGTCGGTTTTGGAGATTCTTGCCCAACGATGAATCAGCATGCGGCTGACGTGACTCGTCCAATCCTATTTTAGCTTGGCGGACTTTGCTCTTATCCTGATTTATTTATGGGCGACGCAATACGTCTACTTCTTCCAAACTTTCTGTTTAGTCGAGAGGCGACCACGTTCCGGAAGACGCAGCGTTCCGTTGGCAGGCTTCCGATGACCTGGTGAGGGTTGCGGGAATACGATGGATGCGAGACACAGGACCGTTCCTTGTGGAGACACAGGGGAGGCCTGTGGCCAACAGTGGACGTCGTCGTTCAGCTAAAATGATGATGAGTCGTCATCTCAGTGTTCAACCTCTTTTCAAGACACATGTTTTCCACTCTCGATCCGTCTTTTCTTCAGTTTCTTGTAACCATTCTTTTAGGCATCTTATTTCATAGAAACGACCAGTCTGTCCCAATTCACTTAATCATTGTCCTCACCCCCATCTCCTGTAATGACGGTAAGCCTGATAGGATTATAAATTAACAGGACCAAAAAAGGCGACTGTTTGCCGGCGTGCGCGCCTCCCAAACGTTGTTCGTTACGTCATTTGCATACGATCTTAAGCGTACGCGCAACGAAAAGGAAAATGGCTGGGAACCTCGCTCGTTGATAATTTTTTTCAACACTTTCGATTGACAGGTGCGTGATGTAAACCTGTATTAGCAATATTTGTGTAGGTTTTAAGTTTACAAATGGTGTGTTAATTAAGATAACCATGAATCTATTTGGTAATGTCCATTTTAGAATCACGATACCGTAAAGTGACGAACATGGAATAATTTTCTGTCCTGCGGTGACGAATGACGATGTCTCTTGATTTGTGTCATTGGAATTTTGGTAATTTATTACATATGTGTATGTTTTTATGTCACTTTCTTCATTTCCTTTTTAGTTTTGTATGTTTATTAAGTTCGAGCCTATTCCGATCCACATTTGGCTATGAACTGTATTTTTTTTTTAATTATAAATATATTTTAATTCTTTACTTTTATTTTTACTTTCTTGCGAGCAATCATTGTACCTTGATCGAAAGTGATGGATGAGGCCTAACATGCGAGCAAGCCTATAAGATATCTATTCACTTTGCTTTGAAGGCTACCGGGTTATAGATGGACTAGCTGTCCCCCATGGTATTACACGTGTCTTTGGCTGCTGAGAGATGTTATAAATCGTAAACTGCCTTAAAGCTGGTTATCCAATAAAAAAGTTTTTTTACAATCCGACTGGTAGCTTCAGAGATTAGCGTGTTTGAACAAACAAAAAACACCTTTTTATTGTTATTGATAGGCTTGCGTATGTCTCCTACCTATCTCACCTGATGGTAGCGATGATGTTTTCGTTTTTTCTAGAAATAATCTATTCACTCTTGACTTAAAGACCCTATATTAATAAGTATAAATCCCACCAAAAACATTTCATGTAAAATGTTGCCAAGACGACCACATAAGGTTTGCCCTGTGAAAAAGAAATCACATCTCATGTAGAGCCAAGCTTCTGAATCTACATGGCCTAACTCTGCCGGCTCCTTACTTCACAAATTCTACATATCAGTAAAAATGTATGGCTTCGCCGCTTCGCTACCGTCGTGGAGGTGATGTGAATATTTAATTTCTGACTTTTAATTTCTTCTTAAAACACTAGAAAAACTTTCAACCACACAGCTCACCGCTAAAAGCAAAAGTTTAACTTACTAACACAGTATCACAACATATAATTCAAAAATATAAACACTCCACTTACAACGATCACCGCGAAATTGATATTTTAATTCAATTGATAGCGCGCTCATTAAAAATTACACACTTGGTACGGAGAATGTTCAATTTACATCAATTTAATTTTCAAGTTGGACGCGGCCGTAAAAGAAAACGATAAGACCATCCGCTGTGTCTTTTGTAGAAAGATATCTACTAAAAACGTACTTTAAATGATTTTTATTAAAGAGTTACAGTAGTTGTAACATGGTCTGATAATTAATTGTTTAAAATTTATGTTCATTAGTAAAAAAAAAATGTATTTTCAATCAGTCAATTTTCGAGTTACATAAGGCTATAAATACTGTGATAGGCGTATAAAATAACAAATACATAAATATCGTTGTATTAGAAAATAAATTTCAGTCTAACGCTTTAGTGTAGTTTTAATGTATGAGAAACAAAAAAAAACATTTTTATTTGACTTTCTTTTGAGTCGCTATCAGAAATTTTCCTATTTTTTTATGCCCATAACGCTAGGTTTTGAAACCTCTGAAATGACGCCCGGATAGCGGAGAGACGCCGCATTATAAAGACCTCCTCGATGACCTGGTGAGTTGAGGTGCACAAAAGTCGCCTGGATGCTAGCACCTGAACGATGTAGCGTCACTAGGAAGCGGCCCTTTTCCTGAAGTGGATGTCTTTCAGCTGAAATGATGATAGTACTATTACCTTAACGTATTTTTTTTAATATAGACTCTCTTTTGAGCTATGGCGCTTCATTTTCACTCTTATCACCATACTATGATTATACTAAATTCTTCAAGGTAATATTTACTCTATTAACTGTAATTCCAAACGGGCAGCGCCGGAGGCTCTAGCTATATTATTTTTTCCACACGTACAGTGTGGTTGGAGCGACGAAGGATCGAGTTCCTACTCCATACTTAGTTTTTTTGGTCCTTCGGTACTTGCGGTTTGCAAAGGAAGTTTCGTATTCTGCCTTGATAGTGTTGCCATACGACGTAACGAGTTTTCGTAACTTAATTTTATTTCTATTCGAAAATCAAACAAACCAATATAAAAAATTACACGTTATCCCAATTGTCTGATTATCGCGTTATTTTCTGAAAAAGAAACCCGTGGTCTTAGAACGCAAAGGTCGACTGAGAGAGGTGAGCTGCGGTGTGGTTTTTAAAAAGTTTGGCACGCTCTTGCGCTCCACTCTAGAGCGAGAGATTTCATAACGATATAATAAAAAAAAAATAGTTTTATCAACAAAAATGATCGAATTAATTAGCTATAAATGCTAAATCAATTAATTCAATGTTAATTATTTTTTCTGAATTAAAGCAGATGACGTTGTCGGGGAGCTCAATGTTCAATTTTTATTAGCTAAAGTATAAATGAAGGTAGGTTATATCCATTCTACGCTTGATTAAAATCTTTTCTTGAACCTGGCAATACTTTCCGATCCTCCCAAGCTTTTAACGTACCTACATGGTTCAGGATCTGCGGTTTTTGCTATAGATTACGGTTCCCATGTCGTTAGCGATCTTTTTAATTTTTATTTTAACCCTCTATAATATTTATAAAGTCACACGGGGTTTTTCTGGTGTGTAATCCGATGGTTGGTGTTTTTAAAACATTTTCTTGGAAGCATTATTTCTTAAGAACTTAGGATCAACCGACGCAATACTATTGCGTGGGTTGATGATTTTTTTTTTCAATTTCTGTGAATTGATTTTGGAATTCTTAATTTGAATTGTGTTTCTTTTTTGTTGCACAATGATGCAGTATTCAAATATTCCGCACGCTTAATCGAAAAGAGACGTAACTCAAGAAAGAGGGTATTTGAAAATTCAACCTTATTTTTGAAATATATGTTATCAGATTCAAATAGCCTCTTTTTGAGTGAGGTCTTTTTATGATTAAGCATGCTATTTGTTCTAAGTCGTGAAGGTCGCTAATGTGAAAATATTTGATGGTCGTTACAAATATTGACTCATGTAGAATTTCAGTAGTGAATGAACTTTCTTAGAATCGTTTTATATTATTGTGTTCCGATCAATTACCTTATAGCCTCCTGCCTTCTTGAGCAAGTCTCATATAAACTGTTATTGGGTTTTACCATGTAGAATTGCTCAGCAGCCATACAAAATCTGGAGTTCTGCTCGGATGGTGGCAATAAGCTTACCCTATTTCATGAGACTTAACAGAAAACTGGCGAAATGTACTCTCGTCCTTTCTTAACCACATCATTTTAACCAAAAGACGTCCACTCTTGGATATAGGCTTCCCCCAAATATCACTACAACGACAGGTTCTGTGCGTCTCGCATCCATCGGATTCCCGCAACCCACACCAGATCATCAATCCACCTTGAGCTGTCAGGTGGGTTGATGATTAGCGGGGTTACCATGACGTTCAAAGTAAGATTGTTTCATTCTTATTTCAGTGTGGGTAAGAGACAGAGCTATACAGGTTGTCTAGCGCCATCTCTTACCACACTGGAAATAAGAATGAAACAATCTTACTTTAAACGTCATGGTACAGGTCCTGGTGAGCGTTTAAAGGCCTGTGCCTTTATACGCTGCATCTTCTGGTACGCGGTCACCACTTCAGAATCTTTCGGCCCCATCGACCGTCTGTTTTGCGAGCGATGTATCCTGCCCACCACCCCTGTTATGAAATAGTATATATTGCAATTTCAATAACATTAACCTAACACAACGATTTATCTTAACGAAACAGTCCAACAAATCACGCTTACATTGAAATGATCAATCTTGGCCAGTGATAAATGATAATTATGGCGAGGTTCATAGTGCAAGGGTGCGCAGGCGCAGTGCGTGAATCGGCGCGTGCGCCGGTCACGGAGAGACCGCTGTTATTAGTTATATTGTTTGTTATGTAATGTTAGTTTTTGAGTTGTCTGTGGTTGGTTAAAAAAGTAGATTAGACCGCAGAGTGTATCTTTGTGTCTGCTGTGTGATGTGGTGTTGGCTGAATGCTGCAGATTTTTGTTATTAGATTTGTTTGAAGTAGAATAATCAATAAACTTTCTATTTTACTGGGGAAATCATCTCATCATCATCATCATCATTTCATCTGGGGAATCTCTTCCTCTCTGGGTAGAGCGAGGGGAATTGGCAGGTTTTTACTGGCTAAAACCCTCTTGTGTTCCTTTAAGGAGATGTCAGCAAATGGTAGGGGCCCAGCAGGGTCGAAGCCTACTGGGGCCACGGGTAGTGTGAGACTGAAACCCTGGGACGAAGGCAACGAAGGAACAGGAGTGGGTTTTCAGTCAGTAAAAGTCTGACACTATCTCCCGCTCCGCCCAAGAGCGGGATTTGTCATAAGATGATTTTCCCACCCAATAAAAAAAAACCTGTGTTCCTTTAGTAGCTTTTAGTCCTGGGTCGTTCTAGAATCGTGGTAATGCTTTTAATCCTGGATCCGTAACAGGATCGTGATAATTCTTTCGAACTCCTGTATCGTGGGAGCGTTCAAACCCGGAACATTCAGACCCGGAACATCGTGATAATTCTTTCGAACTCCTGTATCGTGGGAGCGTTCAAACCCGGAACATTCAGACCCGGAACAACTATCTCATCATCATCATCATTTCAGCCGAAAGACGTCCACTCTGGACATAGGCCTCCCCCAAATGCCGCCACAATGACCGGTCCTGTGCGTCTTGCATCCATCGGATTCCCGCGACCCTCACCAGGTCATCGGTCCACCTTGTGGGAGGCCTTCCAACGCTGCGTCTTCCGGTACGTGGTCGCCATTCCAGAACCTTTTGTCCCCATCGACCATCTGTTCTGCGAGCAATGTGCCCTGCCCACTGCCACTTAAGTTTGGCGATTCTTCGGGCTATAACCTTGGTTCTCCTGCGGATATCCTCATTTCAACAACTATCTGTAGGCCATATAAATACTTGTTCCGTTTTAGGGCCATTATAATATGCAATTGCACACTTCAAATTAAATTAATGATGAATAACGGCTGGGTCACGACACTTTGCCAATGACATACAGAGATGAACAGATAAGACGCGCATACGCAGAACCTTGGCTAGTTCATGCTCCATTTTTCAGCATTAACACCAGAGATATTCAACCTAGACAATTATCTATGGTACAAAATCTCTTTCATACTTTTCCTCATGGCCCTAGCAGGCATCATCTCTTAGAAAGGAAGCCTTAGTCCCAGCAGTGGGAACAATAAAAAGCTGATTATGCTACGCTACGTATAGCGGGCTGGTGTCCACAGTATCACGTCCAAAGCGCGTAGTAAATTTGTATTAAGTTTACGTGTCCTAATCTTGTCATACTTCTAAAAAAAACCTTATTCTATGACATTAGGAATGCTTATTTAGTTGACAACGTTTTTACCGTCAGTCCTAAAACAATTATGAGTATACATGTGGATAGTATAAAGAAGAGGTACGCCGGTACGCCAAAGAAAAGATGGATGAAAAGCGTGAAAAAAAGAAAAAGACAAAAAGACGATACAAAAGAAAAGAAGATACGAAAGAAAAGGGAAGTGTGATAGCGTGACAGGTAACAGAACAAAATGGAACAATAGAAACGTTGCACCGACCCCAAATAACACGGAACAAGGACAGGAAGGTGATGATGATGACTTTATTCATACAAACTATCATTAAAGTGTCACACACGATTGCTCCAACGGTTTCGTAACGACGATTACATGATACAATCATTACGGAAAAACATCATCAATTCGAAATGTTGACTGCCTCTGGCCTAAACTAAATGTAATCTACTTCAGATGGTAATGAGTTGTGTACGTTTGCTCTGTTTAGCAACGGACGCACGATGTCAACTTGCTGACGAAATATCACGGCCCGACAGCCATTGGCAAATAATATGTGCTGCTATTCAATGGAGTACAGGAGTTACAAAACAGAAGAATTGAATTTGTTTAGGCTGTTTTCTTGATATTGGCAGTTGACAATTGTTCGAAGGAGACCGGTCCTAGAACGCAAATGGAAAGTAAAGGAATATGGGTGGGTTTTAGTCAGTAAGTCTAACACTCAACAACAAAGAAAGAACAATTTATTGTGCTAGTCTTGGTTTTGCTGCGTACGTCTACACTGCTGAAATTATTAAGCGTAAGTTTTCATAATGTACTTAGAAATGTTTCTGAAGATTATTTTCAGGTACACAAAGGAATAATTTTCATTGATATAAAGTTATTTGGGAGTTATGAATATAAAATATGTTGATGTATACCGCGACTTGGAAGATACAACTTTAGCAGGCCGTGCACCTGGTGAGCGCTGCAAAAGACCGGTCGTAATGGCGACACTTGGGGTATTTCCAGCCGTGGACGTCTTTCGGCTGCAATGATAATGATGATAATTAATGGAGGGGGAAAAGAGAGTCAGGATAGCGTGATGGTTGTGAGGGAACAGAAAGGGGACACGGGGCTACTAGTGATTACTAACTTGACGAATTGTATGAAGAATAAATAATATGAAAGAAATGGAAACCTGTGTAGGCGTGACGATTGTCAGAACAAAATGCAAGAAATAGTATATTTTGATACAAGTGGAGAAAGTTTGTTATTGCGACCGAGGCGATGTTATAGAACCGAGTGCTGCAGTGACAAATTTCCACGTGTATCAAACGACGTTTTTCAATACACTTACAGAAATAAATGAACGGGGGCTGACCGGCGACTCGTGGGGTCGTTTAGCGCCTAGCCTGATACGATAAATATAATAAATTATGGCGGGGGTAAGCTTGATGACTTTTGCGCACTAGTGCAGAAAACAGTGAATTGCGTGCCTAAAAGAAAAAGTGGTAGGGATAAGAGAGAATTTTAGAGTAAGTGCATTGAAAAAACGTGTCGCGCAGACCCCAAGTAAAATAAGACAACTGCAGGAAGGTGTTGATGATCGACGATTGAAAAATCTTCAATATTTAGTTTAATTACTCGTAAAGCATTTCCATCTACCATTTCACATTTTACTTCAACGTTAGCAGCAGTTGTTTCATCCAGCTCACTTGCCGCAGTCACTTTTATCCCCCAACCATATTTTTTGTCGTCTGTCATGCTCTTTGGACAGGACCATCTGATATTATCTAATGGACATTCCTCAGTCGCTCCTGTATCATTTTTTATTTGAGCATGACTGATGAAGACACCGTTTTTTTCTTTTTTGGTTACCGTCAAAGGACTGTGGGGTGTGTCTTGTGATTTTGGGCAAGGGATGTGACGTTTGTCAGAAATTATGTTTAATGTTGTCAGTATAACAGTTTCGTGTTTTCAGAAAACACTTCGCATGCTTACTCAAAAAAGGCCTAACTCAAAAACAGAGTGTTTGAATTTGAAAACACACGTTTCAAAAATAAGGTTCGATTTTCAATAACCTCTTTTTTGAGTTACGTCTCTTTGTAAAGAAGTGTGCGACTTGTTTACTCCCAATAGTAGGCCGTATAGGATTATATTCTACTAATATTATAAACGTAAAAATTTGTATGGATGGATGTTTGTTCCTTTTCCACGCAAAAACTACTCATACATCAGAATAACACATAGACTGGTCTGTTGGTCTAGTAGTGAGTAGCCCTGACTGCTAATGCTGAAATGTCTGTGTGATGAGCATGATCATTTGTTTTGTCTGGGTGTAATTTAAATATAATATGTATGTATTTAGAAAAATATAAGTATGTTTATCAGTTGTCTAGGACTCATAGCACAAGCTTTGCTTAGCTAGGGACTAGATTGCGTTGAAGAAAAGTTGTGGAACATTGTTATATGCTATAATTTATTAAGATATTATGTTTTTTTTTTTTATTGGGTGGGAAAATCATCTTATGACAAGTCCCGCTCTTGGACGGAACGGGAAATAGTGTCAGACTTTTACTGACTAAAAACCCACTCCTGTTCTTTCGTTGCCTTCGTCCCAGGGCCCCGGCTAATTCTTCGCAGACGAAGTCGCAGGCTCTAGTTAGTATTATTATTATTTTTAAATATCGTTTTAAACTTTACTAATTATTCCTTTTTTTTTGTTTCAGGTAAATGATTTCATCTCCAAGTGGAAAGCTCAGAGCTTAGGAAACCAGATCAGTATAAAAATACCTTTATTCAGAAAAATAAATAAATCTACGAAACTCCCAACAGGACGTCTGCACCGTTTCAAAAGCTTCTAGTTTAGTTCATCGTTTATATAATCCTGTTTTGTTATTGTCTTTCTTACAATATACAGAATTCCAACGAATACCTCAGTAATTTTACCAGTCACTACTCTGAAATCTTACCATCAGGTGGGATCGAAGTCAAGCACTGGTTTATATCAATTTAAAAAAAAAATGAAATGTGACTGTCAAGTCTTTAAGTCAAGAGTGAATAGGTTACTTCTAGACTAGTGTGCTCCATCGACAACTACATCATCGCGTAGATACCAATAGGTGATAAACAAACTCGAGCCTATCAATATTTAAAGAAAAATGCCCTCCAAAAATTCTAAACATGTTTCGCCCACTTGGAACCTTTTTGACATGGCACGCGCCTATCAAAACACTTCCAAAACTAGATACCAAAGGAATGTTTACTCCGATCCCCAAAAATATTGGACATCACAATGTACCCTTAAACGTTCGGATCCTTTTAAAGTTATTATCATAGTCATTAGAGATGAAAAAAGTGGGCGGTGAAGATGGACCACATTTGGACACGCCGTGAGCCCTCAAAGTCGGTGAACATGTCTGCAGGTGCTCCCCTTATAATTCCGACCGTGTAATTATAAAATCAGGATGGGCGCTCTGTCGAATGGGATAGAGGAAATTATTTTTATGATTTTCTTTTTACATTTCATGGGTGTTAGAAGCCCATAATTTGGAGAGCATTCACCTAAGACGGATCCTGGGAGGGCTCGCTTGATTATTTTCGTTTATTCGTGAGACAACGTGTAGGATACATCTTTTTATTGCGATGATACGATTACTTTCTTCGTAACATTCATTAATCTTCAAGTATGATACTAAAAATAAGTAGTAGTCGAAGGACCAAGATGAAGAATGTACGAATAAAAGCGAGCGCGAAACGTCGAGGTAGTCCATCTTCTCAGCAGACCCTCATTGAATAAAGCGTGAAGATCGCATCAAAGGACTGTAATTAATTATCTGCAACCGTTCTCGTACGCTAACTACCACGGCCACGACCGGATTAATGTGTCTCGTCCCGACAGCCCTTGTTTACCTTCAACCCGTCACACTGTCTTGTTTCAAACCAAACCAACATGCTTTTTCACTTCATAGACGTCATATTGACCCAAAAAGACATGTAACTTCGTCCCGTGCGGAGAGCTGGACAGACGCAAATACAAGCTGGTCCAAACAGCTATTTAAATCCTGCCCCAAAAAGTAAACAACGTCCAGGAACGTAGTACGGACTCTTTTTTGGGTGTCCATCCGTATCTTGATTGATGGCGCGGACTCATCTCGGGGGCCAGGCTTTAATGGACTTCTGACATTGATTTAATAAAAACCCTTCATTACGCCATCAAAGCCCGGGGTCAGCCAGAGAGCCAGCCAGCCAGCACGCGATGTATGTACTCGCACGTTAATTATTTGAAACCGAGATCACGTTTGTGGTTTGTACTTAGCAATTAATGTACGCTAGAAATTGGCTTTCTCTCGTTCACGTAATCACATAGTTTGCTTTTGTAATTGATTAATTGGTTTTGAAGTTGAGAGCTCGTTTTAGGGAGATTGTAACTGTTTCTTGTTAGCTTAACTAGCAAGAACATCGACCTTCTTCAGATTGTTGAGACCCCTCCCTGATCCCGAATGCCTTTCTTGACATTTGCCGTATATTGCGATGTTAAATACTTTGAACCCGGATGTTGCTTCACTTGACAACGATACTCTTACTGCGACTTGTCGATGCCGTAGCGAACAAGCTTGGAATACAGAAATTAATTCTTTATCTTTTTTAATTATCTCGAATGTGTCATCCCACATATTCCTCCCCGTAACGAGATCGCTTTGTTCCTACTAACAGTACAATTAGCTTATCTTACTCGAGCACTTACCGTACCACCCTCACCTGATAGACTTGTCCGCAGATAAAACTTAATAAGTGTGGTGCAGGACATCGGCACGAGTCGAGACGAATTCGCAGTATGTATGGCAAAAACAGGATTGTCTGAATTCTGCTCATTTATAAGGACCACCTTGAGGCCCAATAAAAACACGTCGCTCCTAAGGTCAATGCACAATTAGATGCCTCCGAACCTGATGAGTGCAATCACTCACGACGTCAACTAAAATATTTGGCAGTGTCCGACGTTGAAATATACGGATGGTAATGAGAACATTTTTGTTAGTTGATAAATAACTGCAAAAAAACTTGCGGAGAGACCCCTGAGGTGCCCGTGTGCTGGGCTGATGGCTGAAGATTAAGTATCCGAGTCATTCTATGTCTAATACGATGAAATATACTTTTAAAGACAACCTTTTTTGTGCGCTCAGCGGCGAAAATAAGACGTCTTAACTTGAACCGTTACTCATAACACAAAAAGAGCAAAACGTGAAACGTTTTACTATAAAGTAGTAGCTGTCCAGTATCATTTAGTAATTCCGCAAGCGAAACCGCAGCAAAAACAGGACACGTGCGCTTGCGCAACGATGCGCCCATAAAACCTTTTTGCTCCCCCTCATCTTGATGGATAAAAAATTCGGTAGGGCCGTTAATAACATCTTTTTTCTTGTTTCGGCTACCGAAGTAATGGGTTCCTTCGCACTTCCAATTGGTGGCCAATTTGAATTCGTCTTTCGACGAGTTTTCGCATTATTCCGTTTTGTTTTTTCTTGATTACCGTTCTTGGAAACCTCAGGTTAATTACAGGGTTCTGTTATGGAAATATTTGAGTTGTAGCGAGTGCTGAGATCAAATAACCATATGTTGGAGTTCTTTTGATGTGTGGCGTGTCGTATTTGCGTAGACGCAGGGTGTCGCTAGAAAAGCAAATTGATTTTAAGCGAAATTACATTTGCGTGGCTTTTGAAGTGCTTGTGTTGTGTTATTTTCCGCCCACCGTAATACACAGAGATTTTACGGTGTTATTCTTCTTTGTTGTTTTAAGTTTAATTACTGTGACTGAACTTCAAACAAGCAGTAGTAAAATTAGAGGTGTTTTACCCAAAAATGGGATACAAACTGTGCCGACAATTTAAAAACTCGTTTTTCTTTGTAATGTGCCAACAAAGTTTTATGTTATTGCTCCATAATCCTTTATTGTTTCAACAAACACCATGATTAGTCTTCTTAAGTGTAGTGTCCGAAACCTTTTACGGTTACAAAGAACTTAATGTTCCAGTTTATGTGTATGATTTGTGTGGTCTAAGGCCACAGCAGTTTTTCAAATAGTTTTCGCTGTTTATTTTTTCAAAGAGGGATATATCTTATGACTTCTCTCGCTCAAGGGCTCCAGACTTTTACTAACTAAAACAACACCTTTGTTACTTCGCCTTTTGCGTTCTAGGACCATGAGCATCCCTTTCATACTTTTCCCCATGGTCCTAACGGGCATCGACCGTGCTGTACCCCTACAGTTTACTGACATCTCTTTGAGGCAAGCGTGGATCACTACGCTCCGTCGACGACTCAGGCTCGTTCCTTATGGAACAAGAAGACGGCGAGCTACCCATTGTTCGTCGTCCGCAAGCCCGCGCCTATGGTGACCGAAGATCGCTCTGCGATTCTCGACGCCCGGGGCTTCTTCTGTCTTGGCGGCTAGGACGTGAGGATGTACGCTACCTCATTCTTGCAGCCGCCTCCATCGCTAGCATTACTGCTTCGTTCCGCTCTCGCACCCTCAGTTTCAGGGCTGCTTTGACTCTTTCATACTATCCTGCGGCTCTAGCAGGCATCGGCCTTCAGACCCTGTCAATCGTGTTGAAATCTTGGGAGCCATACCCTGGACATCATGCTCATCGTAGCACATACGACCACTATACCAGACAGGCAATACAAATAATTACATGACTTGATTACGCTAACACCTTTCTACCTTCGGACAACCCGACGTACAGCGAGTGTCCGCCCTTACGTTGTTAACTTCTTTACGGTACAGACTAAGGGTTTCGTCTCGTCATTTCTACCGCGTACATCGAAAGATTGGGACAATATGCCTGCAGCGGTCTTCCCGTCCGATTATAATTTAGGTGTCTTCAAGACTAGAGCCAGCCTCTTAATAAACTAGTGCGATTCACCATCAAGATTGCATCATTGCTTGCCATCAGGTGGGATCGCAGTCAAGCACTAGTTTAAAGAGACATATTAAAATGACAAAATATTAGTCGCGTGCGCAACTTCAGCTGGTTTATCGCGTCATTGGGTAACTGTCACCGTTAACATACAATAACATATGGTTAGTATACTTATATTTATATAAGCAGTCAATTAGTTAACTAATAGTAGGCCAGACGTTGAAGCAGTGTATTTTAATTATCTTCGATTGGTTTTTAAATGTTTAAGTTATGGCGACATTGTTGTTATGACCGGCTTCAAAGGCAGTTTAATTTTGTAACTACATATATAGTATAGACTTTCATTGTAGGAAGTTCCACCTTTAGATGTTCATAATCATCAGTAGGTGTTATATGATTCCTTTTCGGGCTGGAATATTAACAGATAACTTCTCTTTCTCTGGATGGAGCGAGAGGGAGTGTCAGAATTTACCTGACTAATAAATAACCCTCCTATGTTCCTTCAGATACTGCTCTAGCCGCTTAATACCTTATAGTTTAAACATCGATTTGTTAATTGGAATTCAGGGATCGGATATCCTCACACCTCAGCTGCTGCGACAAGAGCGTCGGGAGTCTCAGGACGATCCCCGAGAACCGGTGAGGGTTTTCCCGACCTCAGACCGAACCCGAGTCGTCGACGGCGCATAGTGTTGTGCACGAAATACTTGATCATATAGGTACTTTGTCAGAAGTACTACATCAATTTACTCAGTATTTATACATGAGGCAATTTGGCCTGTACCCTTTCTATCCACTCATGTATACAACCCTCTTTTATAGGGATGGTTGGTTACTATAAGTTGGAAGTAAGGCGCAATCTCGCTCTTACAAAGTAAGTATGTATTTTTGGTTTTACGGGGTATCCTAAATAATCCACAAATACTAGAATGGTCGAGATTACTCGTTCCAAACAGTAGGGTGCGCTCAGGACCGAGGAAAAGGCTGTTTAAAGTCCCGGTAGCCTGCACCAATCTGTTAAAGTTCGCACCCGTGACTCGGGCGGTTGAAATACTTAATAGCGTCTCTCTGCGGTTAGATATTTTTTCTTGAACATTGGCGGAATTCGAGAAGGTGACATTAAGTGTGTTGTCCTCTGTGTAACTTGTGCCGGTTCTCCAGGGCGCTGCTTGAGACTACCATCGACTATTATGTATGTATGTTGCCTACTACTGCACTAATGGATATTTGATCAGTCAGTGGGTGGTGTCTCTGAGTGCGCCTATTTTGCAACTACATTTGTTATCTTGGGTATACCTGTTAAAACAATTGTTTGTGTTAATAAATAAATATGTCATGTGGATGGGTGGAGAGGGAGAGGGAGGCCAAAGAAAAGATGGATGGATTGTGTGAACAGTGATATGAAAGAAAAGGAAGTTAGTGATAGTATGACGGTTGACAGGATAGTATGGAAGAAAAGAACGTGTTGCGCCGACCCCAAATAAGATGGGACAAGGGCAGGAAGATGATGATGAATAAATAAATATGTCAACTATCTACCTTTAAAATAATTAGATCCAGATCATTCTTCACACCACGCCCCAACAATACTTCCAGAAATCTTACAACAATGGCCAATTTCCTTTCTGTAACACACGAATCAATTCGTCTATTCAATTGTTTCGCTAATTATATATCAACCGACTAATTTTGGCCCGTGTCTGTTCCCGGGTTCATTGTCACCGTTGAATGTTATTGTTAATTTTTTTGCGAACTTCATTGTGTATGGTGATTTAGAATTGTGCCGTCATTACCAGGCAGGTTGGCAGGCCTCGGGTCATCTGCCTCTGTTTGACAATAGACATGTACCGCTTGACAGGGTTGGCAAGAGCATAATGAGTTTTAGAAGGCCTAACTAATTTAATCTGGTTATATTTTTTTTTTGTATTTATCCTTTTATTAAAGGTGCTAAATAAACAGACTTCTTTTTAATAGCAGTGTTCGTATTCGTTATAAAAAATCTAAATTGCCTAAGCAAAAAAAAAAAAAAAATCTGCTGTTCCCTACATTTATGTTCGCATAACTCGTCAAAATGTATGGAGCAGCTGATTTTTTGTTCGCTATTTCAGGATTGGTCCCATAGTTAAAGTTGTTCATAATGAGGAGTAAAACGTCCCCTCGAAATTCCTAAAGTTAATTTTTTAACACCTTATGTATATAGTTATGACAGAATCGCATGAGGCCACTAAGCTGCCTAAAAGTAACCTATTTACACTAAAGTCAAAGATTTCTTGCTTCTGCTGCGTAAACGTGTAAATTTGTAATTTTCAATATCAAATGATAAATACTAAAATAAATCGTCAATTCGTTGAACTCCTTAAAGCTCAAGTACAGCTACGCGATATCTGATAAATTATTGCATGGACAGGTCCACTCCAAATCTGTCTGGTCCTTTTCTCAAAAGACCACCACAGAAAATAACCTACATGGTTCTCATGTGATTGAACAAATGTTTTCTGTTTGGACCTTAAAACAGTCTGCCCTCTGAGTTTGTTTCGGCGTTTCTTTTCAGGGTCGGCCTCATCTGGATAGATAGATATACTTTTTATTGTACAGTATAAAAAACAGTAGGAGATTAAAATTATAGGATGATACAAAGGGCGCTCTTATCGCTGAAAGCAAAAGTAAGGACAAAAAAAATGCATTAAAAATGTTATTTATAACCAATTTGCAAAATAAATATCAAATATCATCAATTACACTAGGTTTACTAAGCTGCTACTAGCATTTAGAAAACTTAACTAATCTCCAACCTTTCGTTACTACCACGTAGGTAATTCACACACATAAATAAAGACACATGTTAACTGTCAAATTTGACACATCTAGTCCTCTAACCTTCAATGAATAGTATTTAATATTATTCGCAATTACTTGTTACGTTCATTCACAATACTATGCCCACCTACATCTGACATTTGTTTTTAAAGGTACAGCAATAATTCCCATAATTAGAGACGGCCTTTGTGCCATAGACAATAGGAGTAAACTTTTTAATCAATCACGTGTTGCAAGTGTCGGCCATGTTAGTTTTGGCAGCTTGTGCAAGCGAGACGATTGTGTTATGCGTGTAAGTTTTGACAAACGACCTATAGGGCTGTCGTTTAATGTGTTAAATGCTAAATAACTTTAAATATTTCGTTAAATTTTCACTTGAAATTGCTGACGTATGGAAAATGAGCAACATTCGACATTTCTTAGTTATTAGGGACTATACTTACAATTGCTATAGAATGGTGCGGTTGACAGCTGTCAGATTAATACAATGTAGCTACCTATTATTTTTTCTTATCTTAAAGACGTATATTTTCGCCCTGCTGTCCTCCCACGTTATTTAAAAAAGATATTAAAATCTTCAACATTTTCTCTATCAGAAATATTGATCTGTTGCCTTACAAAATCGACAAGATGGTACCTATATCTTAACAAATACGAGTTAATTACTCATATAATTAGTATTATTTGAATCTGATTCGCCATAATTAGTTGTTAAGACAAATTGTTCGTCAAATAAAAATGATGTCAGTACGGTTAATTCTATTCTAATGATAGAACTTATTATGAAA
Organism: Mythimna vitellina; assembly: GCA_949316375.1. Lineage (NCBI taxonomy): Eukaryota > Metazoa > Arthropoda > Insecta > Lepidoptera > Noctuidae > Mythimna > Mythimna vitellina. The sequence goes on along the minus strand of OX438694.1, from coordinate 2,953,826 downwards.
TATTATGTCCTAATTAGAAAGGTTGCTGTGTTACCAAACCGTGGGTTACCGTTTCAGGTTCGTGAGGTACGATAGTGAGTTAGAAGTTGATTTGGGATCTTGATTCATATAAATGAATAGGTATGTTGTACTACGATTGTCATGAATGAACTCAATCGAAAGGTTGACTGTATCTGGTGGTAAGTATTGCAAGCCTTAAAATTAAACATTTTCTTTCTAAATACACCGCAGAATACCTCCTTTTTATTTTAAGTTCTTACAGTTTGACTGGCCTCTGACTGCTATGCTGGACGTCGTGGGTTCGATTCCCACCAGGACAAATGTTTGTGTAATGAGCACGATCATTTGTTCTATGTCTGGGTGTAATTTATCTATAATATGTATATATTTAGAAATATATAAGTATGTTTATCAGTTGTCTAGTACTCATAACACAAGCTCTGCTTAGCTTGAGACTAGACGGCGTTGTGTGATAGTTGTGGAATGTTATATAATTGTGGAATATTATATAGTTTATCCTAAGGTTTTCTAGTAGATATTCCTGCCAGCGATACGACCGATATTAAACCTATAGTTTGTGTAAAAGTTTTGTTACTATTTTGGTGTACAATAAAGTTTATTCTATTCTTTTCTTTTGGTCATGGTATAAACTAATAAACAGTCAAGACACTTCGCATGACCCAAAGACTGGATTTTACCTCGTCTAGAGACTGGAGGTATTGCCATAAAACGTGGCAATTCCCTCAGCCTTTTGGGTACACAAGGACCAAACATAATTCTTATAATTTACATGCATTTGGCTACATAGTGTTCCAAGCACTCCATGGAGTTTCTTACCAGTTCTTTTCCATAAGAAATGACCATTTGGACTAGCTTCTAACGTTTTATAAGTGCCCATGTAGGCCTATCATCATCTTCCTGCCCTTATCCCGTGTTATTTGGGGTCGGCGCAACACGTTTTTTTCTTCCACTCTGCCCTGTTACTCGTCATACTATCACTAATTTCCTTTTCTTTCATACCACTCTTCACACAATCCATCCATCTTTTCTTTGGTCTCCCTCTCCATCCATCCACATGTATCTAAACTCATAACTCTTTTAGTAACATGCGTTTCATCCCTCCTCTTCACATGACCATACCAAGACAAACGATTCCCCTTCAACTTTTCAGTCACTGGCGCCACTTTCAAACTTCCCCTAATATATTCATTTCTCACTTTATCCATTCTCGTCACACCACACATCCAGTGAAATAAAAATATTTTGAATTTGAATTTAGAATGGCCAAGAGCTCATTAACTTACTGTGACCTTTGCCAAAACACCATGAGTCTACAGGCACAATGTAACACGGTCCTTTGCCTTCAAGGTAACTCACATTTGACCTTTTCCATCTCAAGCCTCATAAACTCGTCCTTGCTTTGACAGAAACATGAATATGAATATTTCAGTGTTGCCAACCCTGAAACAATTTTGACAGCTCAATTTTAACACTGCAATGAGATGCTTTAGTGGTCTAGTGTTTACATCGCAACAGCTGAGCCTAACCTAGGTTCGATCCTTTGGCGACAGTGTTCTTAGGAATTTCCTAGTAGCAGCGCTTCTAACTGGTCCTTTTTGCAATAGTAGCGTTATAATATAATGTCAAAAACAACTCATTGAGCTCAGTCGACTCATTCGGCAATCAATCATTAAATACACGTGCGTTCCAGTCGGTTACGATGACATTTGCATTGCGTAACTACAATGCCAACAAAATGTTGAAAACATGTAACTTGCGCCGTATTTGGAACGCGCCTTGCTTCGTTGTAGGGTTGACGGCACTGAATAACTGCTCAGGAGAACTAATAATTTAAGTAAATATATAACAAGTGTCACAACTTTGAACGAGATTTTCTGCCAAATTTTAAAATAGCTTCTCCAAGCGCCTTTCCTAGCATAAAAGAAGAAAATTATCCCTAGGGAGCATATTCCCGCGTAAAAACATATAAAATAAATAGTCCTATATGCTTCCATCCTACTTCGTTTCAGCGTGAAGAACAACAAACATGAACACACACATAAATGGTATAAACAAAAATTCGAAGACCTGTAACATCTACCATCCGCGTGGTGGATTACGACCCATTCCTTCTCCAAGAGCTATGCTAAGAGCTATGCTATGCTATGTTATGCTTCATGCTATCAGTAGCCCTAAAATCGTCTGCGGAAACATTTGAAAAAATTACTGTAGCCCTAGAACTCAAAGGGTAAATGAAGGAACATATAGATAGGTTTTAGTGAGTAAAACCACATGAGTAGATAAACGAAACAGAGGCAAAGCTTTATACAACCGCGCGAATCGGTTGCACTACTACAACCACACGGGGAATGTGTGCGTGTCCACTGTCAGCTTGTTGCGTACGCGACGACACTGGAAAAAACCGGTTAACGCAGGCTCAGTCAGTGGACTCGTTTAGGGACTATGCGACGCACGTTGTTTGTTCTGTTTGTACAAGTACTCTCACCCTCTCGCTCCACCCTTAAACGAAAGAAGTGATGATTCATGTCAAAAAAGCCCCAAAATTGGATTCTACACACCTAAGCACATTGTGTTCGTGCAGAGTACAAACATAGGTTCAACATTCGTTGTGAAACGGATTTGCAAATTCTCAAAGAACTATGTTTCTGAATTACCCGTGTCGAATCGCCGCCTTTGTATCTGCGTTTGTTTTGGTCAAGCTTAGGTCATGTGTGTCATTGATTTTTAATGTTTTAATACTGTGTAATCTTTGTCAAATGTGGAATTTTTATGGAGATGGGAATAGGGGCAGATTTGTACACTTTTGTGGGTCATTCGGTTGATTTAGGAGGTTGTTATTTTATGTCCTAACGTTGCACTTTTTTTGCGTTTGAAATCATCAAATGACTTCTTTCGCTCTAGGTGGAGCGAGAGGGAGTGACAGACTTTGACTGACTAAAACCCACAGTGTGCCTTCAATTTACGTCTTTTTTGCCTCCATACAGAAACAGCAGTAAAATATGCTTGTATAATACTAGGTGCCCCTCGCGGCTTCCCCTGTGTATTTGGTTACTGCTCCGCTTCCGTGGGTCGTAGCGTGATGTTATATAGCCTATATTATTTGTCATGAACCAGGCCATCCCATACAGAAAAAATTTTCCTAATCCAACTGATAGTTCCAGAGATTAGTGCATAAATAAAAATAAAAAAAAAGACAAATGACTTGAGAACCTCCACCTTTTAAAGTCGGTTAAAAAGTTCTTTCGCTTGTTTATAAAATTTAATTCGAGCACTCAAGTTGAAATACCAACAAATCCTGAATATTTTACAAATGCCACTGGCCCAAAAACCTACCAAGTAATAGTGTTGCCAGTTAAAGCCTCCTGGCAACTTTGAACTCATTATTAACACGACATTTGTATTCCTAGCAAAGTGACATGACAGTGACGATCAACGGACAGATAGCCAACTGACTACACATGCAATAGAAACATTCGATAATATCTACATTACTAACAACAACAAACAAGCAATAACCAACCATATCCTAAAGAAATAAAGTTTAAAATACTCCTGTCTAAAGTAAACCTTTTTAAAATATCGTGTGTGGTGCGTTTACAGAGTGTGTTGTAATTAAAAAAACTCGCGAGTAATTACTCGAGTGTCGAAAGCCGACTTCGTGAACGATGAACTATGCTGGTTTTGGTATGTCCGAATTTTTCTGAGGGCAACGACTTTGTATGATGAATTAACTGGGAGGTTGTGACAGTGTTTGATTTAAAAAGTACTGTGTTTTTTATGGTTTGTGTTTTTAGGGTTCCGTACCTCAAAAAGGAAATAACGAAACTCTTACAGACACTCACTTTGTTGTCCGTCTGTCTGTCTATCAAGATCCTTTATATCGGGAACGCGTGGAGGTATGGCGTTAAAATTAAAACCATATACTCAGGTCTGTGGTCCCTTGAAGCTGAGAAAAAATCATACTTATGAGTTAACGAAAAAAAGATACGGCCGTTGTATGTCTCAAAAAACGTGTATTTCGACACTTTCAAGAGAAACAAAATTCGGGGTACCTACTTCCCGTTGACCTAGAATCCTAAAATTTGGCATGAAGTAATGTCTCATAGCACAAGTAAAGGCACACAATTAAAGCATCTAAAAACTGTAAATTTGTAGTTATGTCACAAAAAAAAACTTTCTTTGCGGATCGGAAAAATCTTTGTAACTCAATTGGGGAATTGAACTGTTTTTATAGGTAAGTACGTTTGTGCGGAACCCTGAGTGCGCGAGTCCGACTCGCACTTGCCTGGTTTTTTGTATTGTAGGCCACCTAGGTTGTTGCGGGCTTATTACTCGTAGAAACCATTCTTAATATCAATCTGTGGCTGAAGAGAGACCACATTTTTGGTGGCAAAACTATTGCCACAGACCTATTAAAATCATCACCTCCCTAGCCTTTTCCCAACTAGCTGGGATCAATTTTGTGTCATTTTTTTTTTTAAATTAGTATTTTATTATTTCGTGCACATCTGACGCTAAAACACTTGTTTATCATTTATCACACCGCACATTAACATTTATATATATTTATTTACCTTACACATAATACTAAAATTAAATTATAAAATAAAAATAAATTAGACATACTTAATGCTAATAAGTAAATAACTGCCGTTCACTCTCAATAAGGTTCAGTTGAAAACCAGCGTCAGGCAACTACCACTGGTTGTCTGGCATTTTTGCTGAACTGGACCTATTTGGTGCAGCCGTGAGACACACATTGTGTCAGTGTTTTTTTCTTAGTTGTCTTGAATTTTGTTTTACTGTGTGTGTATCCATGCGTGCCAAATAAAATATTTTTCTTTCTTTTTTTTCTTTAACTGCCAGTCTAACCGGATGCGGCTGAATACCCGTGTTTTACCTGGAGCGACTGCCTATCAGACCTCCACAACCCAGCTACTTGGCAACACGATACTCTTTGGATAGACAGACGGTCAGACTTTCTGGCGTCTGACTACCTTAAACTACTGTCTAAGATCTACGAATGACAACCGGGACCAATGACGTTATGTCCCATGGCACGGGATGTCAGTAATGTTCTAGATGAACTTAGAAAAGTGCATATGAAATGAAAAATTTATATTGGTATTTGCCCGGTTTCGAACCCGCAACCTCATCCATGGGAAGTGGATACATTAACCACTGGGCTATCACACACGTCTTCTTGTGCTGAGCAAGAAGACGTGTGTGACAATCATATTTTATCTTGTAAATATAAAATACATACATACATATATATATATATATATATATGCAGCCTCTCCTAATTCATTCTTTTAACGATCTGAAGGAACACAGATTTATTATAAAGTGCGACTTTTTTATAATAAATGCAACAATGTTGACTTTTGTTGCGAACATTTAATTCCTCTCGAAACGACCCATAAAGAACGCTGTTCCCAAAAAGATAACAATATAAAGTGTATTAAAACCAACCATCTTGTATCATTTGTTTTTATACCACACACGTGAGTACCTTTCCTTATAAAATTGTAACACACAAAAATCAAACTTAACTCAAAGGTACAAAGTTTAAATTAGGTTGAAAATATATGTTCGTGCAATTATTTAAGATTCCCGAAATCGTTTAGTAACAGTTTAATATCACACGTAGCTGGCTACATGGTGACTATATAATTTGAACACCCATCAAAATTCCATGTACAGGTTGAATTTTAAATAATTTTTTGGGCTGCATAATCTGACACACCTCCTTAATTGAAAATCCTGGCCTGTTAAACCTGCCAAAACTGTCTAATTTTAGAAACCACAGAGTAGATAAATGACAGAATACGCAGTGTTCGAAGACCTCTCCACAGGGTAGACCGATGACCTGAGGCCCACAAGCTCTTAACGCGATCTATTTGACGACCTAAACTGAACTGTTAAAGGGATGGATCTATGTATAACTCCATCCCTCTTTCTCGCTCGCATTCTTGACATTTTAATACGTCATGATAAGACCCCTGTCGCGGGCGGCGATGACGGTCGCGGGAATATTATGGACGCACACATACATGTTTTAGAACTACATTAGATCAACGCACACGTGGACCAGGCCTGATTTGTACGTAGAACGACGTCGTGTGGCGTCGCGTGATGTGGATTTAATGTAGCTCAACAAGTCTAGTTGCCATATAAAATGTATGGAGACCGACGCGCCTAGATCGGCGTACGAGGCACATGTGTGCGCAGTGTAGTTCTTTCTACCTTAGGGAAACCCTATGCCCAGCAGTAGACTTCTCTGTACTGAAATGATGATAATCATCATCATCATTTCAGCCGATAGACGTCCACTGCTGGACATAGGCCTCCCCCAAATATCGCCACAAAGAACGGTCCTGTGCGTCTTGCATCCATCGGATTCCCGCAACCTTCACCAGGTCATGAAATGATGATAATGAGATGACCTTTTTTACATAATGAATAGAAATACTTAGTGCCTAATCTAAAGTACGAGTATTGCGGAGTCTTTGAAGTAGGTCATTTAAATATGACCGTAACCAGAGGCGAAACGTTGAGGCTCTAGTGATCAAAAGCCTCAAGCACAAGTAGACGGCTTGATTATCTACTAATCTATTACGCCTGGAGCTACAGCAGTTAAGTAGTTAAAAAACTTCTTCATTTGCCTATCACGTAAGTATTTCAATCAATTCGTGCAGTTGGGTGGCCATAACAAAAAATATATTCATATATTTTTCATACTTGAAAATTAGCTCTGATCCCTACCGCTTTTAAGCATACATTTAACTGTTATTCGCACTAGTGTGCAAAACTGCGCGTGTTCACTCCTGCCACAGTTTTATTCCATTTATGGTTTCAAGCTTGGCGGACGCGATCCCCACGGGGCGCACGTCAACCCCTTATGTCTTCGTGTATTTAAAGACTTCGTTTTTTACATGTGGAAATTTGTCACTGCAGCCCTCGGCGCCATAACCTTCATTTATGGCTCGGGTGAATGCCACCTCGGCCACAATGACAAACTTTCTCCACTTGTATCAAAATGCACTATTTTCGACCGCCATTTTAAATGCTGCACATTAATCTCTACACCCTGTAAAACTGACGTCAAAATGGCGCGCACCATAACCTATGCTAATAGATATTTAATTCATTTAGACATTTAATATCGTTTCTTTATTTTATTACTGGTCGAGACCAATTATAGCGATCAGAAGAACTGTCTTCACTGGCTCTGAGTTTTATTTTTCTATTTTTGAAGAGGTTAATGTTATGGGTCTGATTCATGGGCTGCTGCAAGATTGTTTGAAAGAATTACCACTGTTCTGGACGCTAAGAGTAACTGCAGGAACACAGGTGGGTGACTAAAGTCAGTAAAAGTCTGACACGCCCTCTCGCTTCACCCAGAGTGGGAGAAGTCAATAATTTCCCATTGAAAAAATAAGCTGTGATAGACAGAGATGATTGATTGATGGATAGATTAAGAGATCTTTATACGCCTGCCAATAGGTGTAGATCTAATTTTTAAACACATGATGCCTCTAGGCGTTTCGCTAAATGGCAGCACTAGGCTAGATGAAGACAAAGTATCAAGTTATTAATAGCAAAAGAATAATATCGTCTACAAAGGTAGGTTACGTACATGATATAGGTAACATTGATGACTTATTATGACACCTCGAACGACTTATCTGACAGGAATTTTCTATCAATTTTCTTTTTGGTATTTTTTTTATACGTATATGTTAGAATATGGATGTACATATTCTAATGTTTCAAGTCAACCTCCGCCGAGGTATTCAACACTACAATAAAATTCTCAGCTCCATTTTACCAAGATCGCGCCTATTTCAATGATTCTACATATTGTCCAGTTGCACAGACACTTGAGATACAAAACTACACCAATTTTACATCACAATATCCACTAGGAATCAAATGGCGAATAAGTAAAACAGCCACTGGACTTTACTCAAAGAAATCCCGTCAAAAACTCTTTCTAGTAATGGGGTATTTATTAAAGCAATCTTTGAAAAGAGTTTCAAAACTTTTTTTAATCAATTAGTGATTTATGACAATTTTACATTTTATATTTTCGCGCGTATTTGGCAAGATCGCTGGGCGCCATATTGCTCTGTCGTCATTCATCACATTAATGTGGAGTTGATGAATTTTTTGATGCCCAGTTTGTTTTTTTTTTTTCTACTTATCCGTACATATATTTTTCAGTTTGTATATATACCTATTAAGCAATATTATTTAGTAGTTTAGATGTTTATAAGTAGTAATAAAATTATTAGTAGTGAATTAGAAAATATCCTTGAATTATGTAATTTTAGTTAAAGTTCTTCTCGTTCATTTCCTGATTCAAATTTAAGTTTATTCCCCATTTGACTGCCAGACAGATTAGCGAACCATCTAACTTGGCATCTATCTATCATCTCAACTTCTAAGACACAAACCGACACGCCGGTTACATAAAGAAATGAGCGTGTAATTATAATAATTTCTCGCACATGTGTTACAAAAAACCGTCATGCAAGATTTATTCCTGCTAATTATAATGCATCAAGATCACTCGGTCGTACTATAGCGTTTGACAGCGCCGTTAACATTCAAATAAGTACCTACTTGTACATATTTTGCTGTTTTTTTTTATAGTGCGAGAGGTAATGTCAGACTTTTACAGACTAAAACCCATCCGTGTTCCTTCAGTTGCCCTTTGTTTCTCAGGGCCGCGGTGACTTTTCTTTGTCTCTATTATTGAAAACAAATTAAATTCTTTGATCACCCGTGTCTTCCGTTTTGCTTTGTTCCTATTGGTCGTATCACGATGTTACATTGACTGTAACTTTCCTCGATAAATGGGTCCAAAACTAAATGTATTTTTAACATTGAACCAGTACGTCTTGAGATTAGTACGTTCAAACAAATCAAATCTTCATCTTTATAATATTTAGTATAGATAATGTTAGGCTAGAAATTACCTGCCCCCCTCAACAAGTTACGATCATTTCGTTTGCGTTGAATACCTCGAGTAGGCCACGCCTCCTATTCCTTTGTTCTGACCACGTGACTGAGCGTTGAGATGACGTCAGAACAAAGGAATCGGAGGCGTGGCTTACTAGAAGCGTTCGACGCAAACGAAACGATCGTAACTTGGCTAGGGGGGCTGAAATCATAAAACTTCGCCTTCAATTCTGTAATCCGTGCTCAAAAACAATAACTTACTTGTAAATGTCGATATTATAGTCTAATTTCCATTTTACAAAATGTACAAGACCACCCTATGAAATAACAATGTAACAATCTAGTTTTCAACTCACGCGCATGAGCCCTCATTCTCGATACATCGGTTGACACGAAAATCGATTAGAACAATGATCGATGTGAACAATCGAGAACTGTTCGTTACACACGAAACACTCGTATCTGCTTTAGATAAGACTTAACAATCATAACACTAATTAATTTTGATGGATGAGCTCCGCAGTCGCGTCATACATGGTTGATAAAAATGATTGTTTTTATTCCATTATCATATTCAGGTATTCTACTATTGCAGACAGTAAAAATATGGTAAAAACAAAACAATTAAAATAACAAGAAGAATTTAATGAGAAAACTTCACCAAAAATAACAATACCTTCAACCGTTACTTACCTACTTTTAGTTTTTTATGTTTTTTTTTATTATTAAATTATAACAATAATAAAATCGAAAAGTATAATCATTGTTACAAAAAATACAAATAACTTTTTTTTTATTAGCTTAAAAAAAGAATCGAATTCAAATTAGTAAATAAGTATACGATTATAAAACCTCTATGAAACAGAAAAGTCACGTAAGCAAAACTCTTTAGTATTCAACATTTGAAGGATACTATCTCATTCTATTCTCTCTGCCCAGTAAGTACAAGCACGTATGGTATGATACAATCAGTACGCACTCCCGATACAACACCATGACAAATCGATCCCCAGTAATACATCGATCCATCGCGTCACTCGATAATCGATACACTCTTAGTCGAATTATCGCCTGTCGAGTCGTGTGAACGATTACATAATAAATAATGGTCAATTCGATTCGATTACAATCACACATTAGGACGCCCCGCTGCTCTCGAACACCTGATATTTATTATAATAAAACATTGATAATCGAGCTATTGTTTAAAAAAAATCGCAAATATTAATGGCTGGTGATTTTTTTGGTCGGCCATAGGTCATGGCGTGTCAAACGCTGGGCGGTATATCCTTGAAATTATTAGTCTGTAATTTAGTTACATATGATTAAGAGTGAATTATGCAACCAAAGACGTTCACATACAGAAAGGTCAAGTTTACGTTTCGATGTAACACCTACAAAATGAAGATATTATTGTAATCTTTAGTTATTTCTAGCGTTTTATTGATATAATTTCCTTCCCGATATGGGAGGCATAAACACGGGGTATCAGCGCTTTATCTTTTCTCAGAGGCAGTAAAAGCGTACTAAAGAAAACAGTAATGGTTATAATGCTTGTGGTATAATAAACAGACGATAGGGACAGTAAGCACTAACGTATCTCCAAGTAAGTATCGTTGCAGCTTTTAGTTATAAGAAATATCTTCTAGCGTAACTATTGCATATGGCAGGAATCGCATAAAGTTTGCGCACCTAAAATTCCCTAATAGGGAAAAGACGTGACAATACCCATTGCGAAATTAATATAGACGGTATTGTGAATGTACCATTTCAGCCAACATTCAGATAAATAATACATGAGTTTAGTAACAAAACAATCGATTCGCTGTCGCATTAGTCGATTTTCGTATCGGTGTCTATTGTCGATGGACATCGTTCTCGTTTATTATTATGTGGGAATATATCAAGTAAATTGTTATGCAAGTTAAAACACTTGTAGGGTCCTAGGCCCCGACAAGTGTTTTCATCATCGCAGTCCTGTAACGTAAAAGGGCAACTGGAGAAACACAGGTGGGTTTTAGTCAGTAAAAATCTGATGCTCCCTCTTTGATCACTTCCGACTCCAAAAATAAAAAAGTAAAGCACTTGTTTGGATGTTATATGCAATGGTTGCGTTGAAACTAATCGAAAATTCAGTCGGTCATTCGGCACCCCGCGATGTATGTCGGACGGACAGCAAAATAAATTGGCTAGCATTTGTTTGAATAATATTATTGATAATAATGGCCGGTTCACGTAAATGTTTGAATATTCCTAAATTTAATTAGGATAATTTGTTTACTAAATTATATAAACCACTAAACAAGTTTACAAAAAGTGGTTCAATTTGTGTCAAACACTTGACAAAAATTTCTTTACAAAAAAAAAAAAAACAGTATATTGATTTCATTGTTATCTTTACTTGTTAACTAAACTCTCAACTGCTTTACTCGTTAAAATATAAGTTACACCGATATCATCATGTGTTTTATAAAGTTTCACTTTTACAACAATTAATAATCCAAGAAAAAAGTTCGATTGTTAGCGATTGCCAGTGTGAAAAATTCGTTCACAATGGATAATTTAACCCGATCGCATCGGGATTTTTCTTGCTGTCGCTCCCAAGCTAGCAACCTCTTTGTAATAGCAACATAATTATTTTAATACGCACAAGAACATAGCAGATACACTTTCACTTTGAATTTGCATGTTGATGAAGGTAGGGTTTTTGCAAACAAAGGCTGTATAAGCATTGTTTTTCGCGCCAATCATTTGACAGGTTGAATAATGTTACCATAGTCTCTGTTAAAGTGTCAGTGAGCTCATGACAACTTTTAATTAATTTTATGATTACTCTTTATAGTTTTACAATGCACTTCCGGACTAGATCTGTTATTTATTGCAGCTACTTACAAAAAAATTGATTACCTATTAGATATTTTTGTTTAATTAAAATCTCTCTTGATGCATTTCACGTTGTAGAATTTAAGTTACCGTAATAGCAATAATACAATCAATCATGAGAAGCGAAAATTATATTGGGAAGAAGTATAAGCATCATATTTGTTACGAGCAATCCTCGCGGTTTTTGTTACAAAAAAAAATTGATTAATAATAATAATAAAACTCATCCTTTTAGATGGCCAATAAGATTAAATATGTGCACAAAATATACCAAATCACTGCCACTAATTGAACGATGTTGCCACTAAAAAATATCAAAGCAACCGGCGGAAACGGCTTAATATGTTCGGCCAGTAATGTTGAATGCTTCATTAGAAGGATTTCGATAGCGTAATCACATGTTCTGATCGAACTTTGCCGCGGTGCGAAATGATCCGATTGGCTGATATCTGTGCGTGCGTTCCAAACATTTAGTTTGAACGCATTTGATAGAAAGGCATTCTCGGGGTTGCTATTGGTAAATAAATTAATGATGACAGTTGTTGATCTGAATTCTCGATGGCTACGATTTATGGCTGTTTCTTTGCAGGTGTAATTGTCGCAGATTTAATAGCCTATTTTAAATATAATTTTGTGGGTTAGAATAAAGACCATTCTAGTTTTATTATTTTCATTATTCATATTCTAATTCGCATTACAGAGCTTTATGAAATATTTCCCATAGTCACTTAGTGCGTCCATTAGCAGTACCCTCTCCAAACGCAACATTGATATTGCGAGCTGTTTCTGCCGCGTTAGTTCCGGCTCGGAACTCGTATTCAAAAATGACTCGAATTTTCGAAGTATTCATCTTTCTTGTCTAAACTGAATAAAAAAAAAACAACTGAAATTCGATAATCCAATCCAGCACTTTTTTTAAAAGAAGAACTTCATAGGTACCATGTGAAAAAAGTTTCACTCAAACTATGAAGGTTCTATGTCAATTCGATGTACCTATTACAATAAAACGGCAATTTCATACTTTAACCCCTATTAAGTTCGGATACGTTGGGATATTTTCCATCGTATCCGAAACACTACCGTCTGGTACCTAAGGTCGCCGCCCCAATTGTCGTGCGTTAATGTTAACACCTCCAGCATACAGCAGCAGTAGATAATGACAATCTTATCGCTCGTATCAGCCCAGCCCATGCCATTAACTGGCCGACCGACTTTCCCCGGGGTAGACCGCGATTGTTGACGATTTTCCTCAGTACATTGAGCTTGGAGAGGCCTCCGCATAGCTTGTACAAATATGGTGAAACAAGACGATGAAACGATGCGTTTGTTTCACGTGTTGGCTTTTGAACCATAAACATATAAGGCTACAAATAACACCGGCTGGAGAATTAAAAAAAAAATTTTTTTTTCTCTTCCTTTATTGAACAATTAATTATGTAGCATATTGTTAGGGGGATTTTTTGGAGTGCCTGTTTTAATTATTCGCAAATTGATTCCTAGTGGATATTGTGATGTAAAATTGGTGTAGTTTTGTATCTCAAGTGTCTACACAACTGGACAATATGTGAAATCTTTGAAACAGGCGCGATCTCGGTAAAATGGAGCTGAGTATATTATTATAGTATTGTTTACTTTAGCGAAGCTTACCGAGAATTCTGACTCAATATTTGCTACCTTAATTAGAGACATAAGAGAGAATAGAATAGAATAGTATTTATTCGATGCAGGCAATACAATAAGCAACAACACAAAAAAAAGTACAGATTTACAATGTAGTTGCGTAGCGTGCCCGAACCGAAAGAGTCGCCAACTCAGCAATTCCCGAACGCCGGTCCGCTTGGGGTTTAATGAATTAATATATATAATATAAATCCGCATTTTCAATGGAAACAAAGTGACTGTAACCTATTTAAAAAAATAAGTAAATATTTTCTAATCTTGTCACTGGCTAAAATGCGAAGCTAAATAAATAAATATGACGAAAAAAAACTCTGTTTAGTCATACATCTACATCATACATACATATGGATTGCTGATTTTGATTTCAGCATCTCTTCTCAAAAGACCAAAAAATCAAAACCATTAAAATAACAGATCACACAATAAAAACGTTAAACATCGTTCAAAAACCAACTCGACACAATCCTAGTTCCTATCATTGTAACAAGCCCTATTTATCCCTCAATGCGACCGCTTTCCAATGACACTTGCCGCATAGTCGCCAGCGCGTGCGCAGGTAAGTAGTAAGTACTATTGCGAATAATGACCGTTTCTGATCCATAACTGATTGCAGTGCGATTATTTTTGAGGTTAAGACCTTGTAGCAGTTACTGCTACGACTCCTGAATACATCGAGGTATTTGCTGGATAAGATGTTCGTGATAATGTTGTAATGTTCAATCTAGTTCTTGGTTCAAGTAGGTATATAGCTAGAATGTGGTTTGATACTCGTACTTTGTTGTGGAATGAGATCAATGGTTGTCGCCTGACCTTTAGCTGATGGAACTGCTTTTTTTGGAGGTGGAAAATCATCAATTAACTCCCTCCCGCTCGTGATGGATCGAGAGGAAGTGTCAGACTTTTACTGACTAAAACCCACATGTGTACCTTCAGTTGCTCTTTTGCCTTCCAGGACCAGTAACTCTTTTGAACAGCTCTGCAGTCACTGTTAAGACTGCTGTGCGCTTACCGCGTTTGGCTCTCTGATTGGTTAAGAGCTTGCAGCGGGCCAATCGAAGCGCCGAACGTCACAAATGTGTCATTCGCGTTAACCTAATACAAACTAGTACAAAGCACTCCGATACCTGTAAACAGGGATTCCCAAAATCCCAATTACAGTACAAATGTTTTCGAAAATTTTAACCAATCTCCCTTAGAGGGCTTCGCTAGGTAAGTGTTAAGTGGGTATTGCTAAGTAAAGCATTACTATAGAAGGTGCCATATAAACGTTCAATAAAATACATTGACCGTTTCCTAATATCTCTGCGTAGGTGCCCGAAAAACAAACAATGAACTGTTTTTCATTACTAGATCATGTAAAGGATTACAATACATGTATATTCAAGACAGCTTTATGTCTTTATTTCCGATTTTGAAATTATGAATGTCAACAAATGTAGGAGGGTCAATCACCTACTTTAGGTAGGCTGCCCAACTTTTTATCTATAGCATTCATAAATTCTTCAAGCACCTAGTATAACACTAACCAGTTCACTTCACCATCAACGATTGCATCCCTGCTTACCATCAACTGAAATAGCAGTTAAACACTAGTGCATATTATTTTAAAAAAAAGAACATAACTTTTACATCCAAGGCTAAAAGTGAACCAGTCACCATTATTCCCATGTAAAACAGACCAGCCACAACGTGTCTTTTACAAAACTACCGTTAATATAGACAATGACACTCAAATCCTACTTATTCTGGTACAACTGTATTTTCCCAACAAGCCCTGTGTATTCCGCTTTCCAGCCACACTTGCAGAAACGAACGTATCGTTAGTAATGAATGTCTCTGATTCATAACTGATAGTGAGGAGACCATTTGAGGTCAGTAGGAACTTGTGACTACCCGCACGTGTTGCTGGCAAGTAAATAACTAGTAATTGTAGGAGTATTTTAGAAAGTAGTCATTTGTTTGTGGAAGATAAAGAGAAAATTGATTAGGGAATCGCTGTGTAGCAAGATATTTCTGAAAAATTTAAGAAGAAAAATACAGAAAGGTCCTGCTTATTTTAAAAGAATGTTCTTCTAGCAGACCTGCGACAGGAGAGTTGGGTTTGAGATTTAGGCACAGTGTGTATTAATAGATTAGGAAACTTTGAATAGACTGTACTAACTTATGTAAACCATTCATAATACATCAAAAAACTGTAAACCATTATACACAGAAATAGAAAAAATACACAACTTACAGTATAAAAATACACAACACAAGATATACATACAAGATATATGTAGAAAAAGCAGTGATGACTATTACGTGAAACCCATTGATGCGAATATCAAAAGTTAAACTAGACAAGTAAAAGGCAGTCCTTCGGGTGATCATAATGTTTCTAATTATAATCTTGTAGACAAGCTCGCTCATCAAGTCAATTGCCCAACAGAAAAAAAAACCGCCAAGCTTACATGGTTGCCTGTCAGAACTTGTAAATTTAAAAGCCGTCAACAATTTAATTCAGTCAAAACTCAGTCGCCAACCCATTTACCAAGTAACAATTGTAGTAGGTAACAATATTACAGCAAATCTAAACAAAGATAACAAATAATTCAATCGGAGGCAAACAATCTCTGTAATTGAATGTATGATTTGTTATATTGCGAAGTCAACAGGCAGCCCTCGGCTTATTACTGTAATAAGGGTGGCATTATACTACAACTGTGTTGCTAATCACAATGGTTAATCATCCCATAAATTTGACAGGATCTTAGGATCTAGTAGTTGTAATGCGTGATAACGTGACGGGTGATAGGACAGAATGGAAGAAAAAAACGTGTTGCCTACTCCAAATAAAACGGGACAAGGGCAGAAAGATGATATAGATATAATGCGTGAGACAAAAAAAGTGAACATGTATTTGGATGTAAATGGATGAATGAAAGAGGGAGGTCGAAGAAAAGATGGACGTATTGTCTGTGTGAGGGCTGATAAGACAATAAAGAGAGTGAATGATTCCATGATGGTTGACAGGGGAGAATGAAGTAAGAACGAGTTGCACCGAGTAACATGGAACAAGGGCAGGAAGATAATGATGGTATAGTCTTGTTAAATTATTGTATGTTCTAACAATATGGTTATCTAGTGTCATTTAATTCATTGCAGGTTCTCAGTGTAAACGTTGTGTTAGCGATTAGTTTATGAGCCGCCTCCAGCATGCAGGGACGTTGAGTTATTGTTGAGCCCACTACTTGGAACTTCCATTTGGTTTACAAATGAAGTTGTTCCTCTGTTACAAGGCTTGGAATGACGAATTAGTTCCTTTATTTTGTCTGAATTGGTGTTAATTTTTGAATAATTGTTTGTGTTAATACTGATATTGGTTAATCTACGTTGTCTAGATTTTATTATGTGTGTGTGTTTTCTTTCTACACTTTAAGAAGATATTGTTACGATTACCTTTCCGAACCGACCTCATATTTTTGTGCCAAGTTGATGATTCTCAACAATACAAATTATATAGTTTGTTTGTCCAGCTGGCCGACCATTTCGCTTATCATTTTGAAATCATTTCTAAAAGAAAACTACGAACAGGTTACAGCAAAAGAAAAAGCAGTATTCCCAACGTCTTCAGGTTGGCAAATGGTTGCTAAACGAGCACATATCTAATACCAATTACTTACCGTGTTCGACTTAATTGCTAACAATTATACTGTTTGCTTGTCTTTCTCACGGTATTCCGATTGCACGTTCGTTATTTGTCAAGTGCGTTGCATAATTCTATCTTTCTGCTATTTTGTTAATTCCAATACCTTTTGAAATACTTAAGTTCCTTAGGTATCTAAGTACAATTGAATTGAGAAAAGTATGCTAAATTATTAGAACAACTAAAAATTTATAAATGGCAACACCACTTCTAGGGTAAATCACCCAATTATCGGGTTACACAAATCGTGCCAAGTGTCACGTAGGCTGAATGGTGTGATATCTTTGCATCGTTCATGTTCCCGAGGTGTGGCAGAGAGCTAAGGCCCTAATTATGTTGATCGCACGCGATATAGTTTGACATTTTAGAGAACATTACTAGACAAAATGAAAGGCTCAGTTCAGTTCGAACAAGATTTGTGACATTATGGTATCATCGCGTCTTGTTCGTTTTTAGGGCAAGCTGGAAGACTGGTTCTTGTTAATGGTAAATGAAAGTCGTGTTTTACATCGATACCTTACCTTTATTTTCAAATGAAATAGGTATCAGCGTGTTACAAGTTTACCTCTTTTAGTAGCCAATCTTGGATCTTCTTAGACATCTTACTTTATAAGGTAGATGACCTGCCATTTCAACCATTTCCTGAACAGAAAACTTAGTGGCGATATAAAGTGGTTTAATAAAGCCACCACAAGAACCCGCGTCACTTGAAACACAATACTCCCACGGTTGTCAGTCAGGTGTCTTCACACGTCAACTAAGTGAACACTACCCCAATGCCACAACCCTGAAACTGACACCGTCACGGCTGAGTGACAGCCCTATCCTACTGACTCATGCAATCAGACACCGAGATATCTGAGACAGGGGTAACAAACATCAGTTAAGAGCTAATAGGTTAATTGGTCTAGCATTAATTGTTAAATGTAGGTGCTGCGAGATACAATATCTCAGTTTATCATAGAGGATAAATCGTTTGTTTTGTTGTAATTATGTGTTTTAATCTTGATTGCGTATAGGTGTTAACGAGCCTCCTCGGATAACAAGCGGTTTGAATACTTATTTTTAACGACAGTGTTGCCAATTACAAAAAAGTTCTATCAACTTTTTCTGTATTATTACCTTTTTTGTTTCTGCCCAAACGTCTTCTAATGAAGGTTTTTGTTTGTTACAGAGATGGCAGCGGAGGTGGTTCGTCCTGTATGATGATGGGGAGCTGACGTATTCGTTGGACGAGCACGTAAGTACTAACACATAAATACGAAGAAATTATAGCTCTAATAGAGAACTGTGAACTCTAATTCACACCCAAGTCCAAACTAACGACCATAGCCACCTAATAATAACAGAACAGGGAACCGCAAAAGTCACTTTCATCAATCAAATATGGCAACATCTTGTTATCGACACCGTCGCTTTCGACTTTTTACCGCGAATCGACTAAAAAGGCAGTGTAATCGTTTCCTCGTACTTTTATATCGACTAACTACAAATATCTCGCTTCTTGTGCAGACTAATCTATCGATTGAACAAATTCAGAGCCGTCCAACGCCTTAAAGGGCGGTATTGAAACCGAGTAGGGTAACGTGACCAATAATTGACTCGTAACTAGAAATAGCGGCGAGTCGTCCTCCGATAGATAAAACCCTAATTTGGTTCCGTTTCGTGCGGAAAATTATGTTGTACCGTATTAGTTTTATGCTTTTTGTGCAATGAGAAACTTGTTCAAGCCATATTCTCCGTTTAATTCGCGCTCAAATAAAATTAATACAAAACGTAGGAATCGACTCTTCGCGAATCAAGGCGCTAAGATAAAATTGTGTTAATTATACATACATAAACTTTTACAAAGCAATAAAAACAAAATAAAAATGCCAATAATTATGCCGACACACACACCGAACGCTACGTCTCGTTTTTTGGTCGATAATAAATTCATCCGCGTATAATATTAGCGTTTTACAAAAACAAACATTGCCAACCGGACGGTAACCGGAGCCGCACCGCTCCGGCAGTCCGGCACGAGACTCGGTTTCATTGGCACCTCGTTTTATCAGCATCAAATCTTTCACATTTTTCTCCGGCACTCATTAATATTCATAATAATTGGCGTCGTTGCAATTTCAAGTGAGTACATGAATTTTAATACGCGCCGTATATAGGCGGTCGCCGTGCTGCGCGAGCGAGACAAAAAACTTGACGCGTAATGTAAACCAAGCAGGAACAATGAACACAGAGAGACTAGGAAGGCTTTCTCCGTTCCCAGCTTGAAATAAGACAAGCTGCCTTTTATGGTGTAAAATCCTGAGTCTAAAATTCGTTGGACGCGTGTTGGGTTATTCACCCTTAATTTTAGCTTGACAATATCTTGTGGAACGGTTGAGAAGTTGAGATATTTATCAGGCAATCGTAGTGGAATGCGCGTTAGTGTCGAGTCTATAGTTTTCTGGATGTAGAACAACAGAATCAGTTCAGGCTGAGTAGATATTTCAGTTGGTTTGGGGTAAAGGGGCCAGGGCAGGCAGCCGTCAATGAACCGCATAATGTATCCGTTCGCGCTTCGGTTCGGTCCCTCGTTATCATGTGAATGGGCCGAAGATTTGCAATGCGGCTCACAACTAAAATAGAAGGAAGTCGTTAACGTCTTCTATGGGGAAAGTAGGAAAATTAATGGTGTTTAAGTGTTTGAAGTAAGTTGCGTTTATTTGTTCACGTGAATGTGGCGGTTAATTGATTGGCTGTATAGGTTAGTGTATGCAGTAATTGATTCTATGACATTTACCGGGATTTAATACTTGTTTACCTATGTAGAAAGGGGTAGGGACTTTTATTGTATGTGGTTAGAATGTGAATAACGTTGATTTCTTGGTTTATCTGACGTGGAATTGACTGAATAAATTCTCTTAAGGGGATGCACTCGACATACATTTTCACTGTTTTTCATACAACTCTTACGTGATTATGACGCTATTACACATTTTTCATTAGATATTTTGGAAACACAGTATCTTTATTCTTTATTCTTTGTTGTACACACAATTTTATATTATCAATAAAAATAGGACAGTATTTCCGTACATACGTTCCTGAAAGAAGTTTTTTGAAATATTCGAGTAAATCACGGAATTACCGAATGCTAACAGAGTTTTCAGGCGTTATCTCTCTTTTTTCGCGTTGCCTTTTCGTCAAACATCGCGTTGCAATGCGTTAGATGAAGTACTTAACAAGCTTTGAAACCATGCTCGATGTTGACGATAGGGGAGTTAAATAGGACCCTTTTAAGATTTATTTAAAATGTGGTTCGTTTTTTTTCAACTCGAACATACTTGCTTAACCTTTCCCTAATTAAGTTGGCGCCGGCTTCCGGTCTAATCGGATACTGAATACCAGTTATTTACAAGAAGTGACCTCCATAACCCAGTAATTGGGTAATACGATAACCCTTAGTAAGACCGGTGTTAGAGTTCCTGGCTTCTATTTATACGTAACGACTGGCAAAGATTTATAAATGACAGCCGGGACCAACAGCTTAACGTGCTTTCTGAGGCGTGCAGGAATCTCGGTACCTGTAACCCTCGGTTAAGATGTTCACCCATCCATAGACCGACCTCAGGAAACGTTGCTTAACCTTGGAAATCCAGCCTTTTTTGAAGTGGAAAATCGTCAAAATATTTATCTTGCTCTTAGGTGGAGCGAAAGGATGTGTCAGAGTTTTACTGGCTAAGACCCACCTGTCTTCCTTCCGCCGCACTTTGCGTTCCAGGTCCACTGTCACTCTTTCCAACAGCACTTTCTGCCTAACACCATGATAATATGGCGTGAGCTTATGTTTATTTGTATGAATTTTATTTAGAACTAGCTTTTGCCATATTATACAACATTATTTTTATTATATGCGAAACCTGAATATAGTTTGTTTAGAATCAGTAACTGAATTGATTCCAATAATTTTTATACCACGTTATATTTTTTTCCAAAAATATGTCACAAGTTGGACACAACCGTGACTAAGTATAAGACATGATCACACACTACAGCTGGGTGCGGGACCAAAACAACCCCTTAGTCACCCGGATGGTCCAGTGTCCATGTATTTTTGTGGACAACCAGGTAACATAACAAGCTTATGACTTTGTGATAATTCATGATACAGTTATGAAATTTTGTACATAGATTAAAAATACTAGACACGTATTCCGGGTTTCGTATATACTAAAACTAATGTTGTATAGCCTATGTCCTTCCATGGGGTTCAAGCTTACTGTGTACCTTTCATCAAAATCGGTTCAGTACTTTAACCGTGAAAGCGTAACAGAGAGATTTACTTTCACATTAAAATATTAATATATTATAGATCAAAAGGATTTTTGATTTTAGAACTTAAGGGAAGTACCGTATACGTTATAGTTCATGAAACCTGTGGTGAACCTCAGTAAAAAAAAAAACCTATTACCATAGACAACTATTCAGGTAAACACACACAAGACACCTAATACGGTAATTAAAGTACAAAACAGAAACATAAGTTGACATTACAGTTACTTGTTTTCATGCAAATTGGAAACGTCAATAGTTAAGGGAAACCCGGTTACCGTGATGGTAGCTGGCAATATCTTACAACTAACTTACTAACGTTAAGTTAGGTGAATAACTTAAATATGGTTCGTAAACATTGTAAACCTTACATTTATTTTAATAAGGATCTTTGAAATAGAATTGGCAGGTAGATGTTTTTCAGCCTTATTAAATTTTTTGCGTTGGCAATTTTGTTTTTGTTTTTCACATTTTATTAATTTAACCAGTGTCAAGACACTTTAAGTTACGATCCATTAAAATGCGGATGTAACACATTCTAATGTTTTTTCAGTATTTGGCAGCAAAGAAATAAATAATAGTAATAAATGTAAGTCAAGACTACAATAAAATTCTCAGCTCGATTTTACCTAGATTGCGCCTGTTTATATGTTTTCATATATTGTTCATTTTTATAAACACTTAAGATACAAAAGTGCACAAATAAATCAAATTATCTACTAAAATATTAACAAATATTTTGCAAATAATTATTAAAACAGCCATTTAACTTCACTCAAAATAAAATCCCGTCATAATCTAGTTAAAAAAGAAACACTAACCAAACATTCCTTTTTCAAAATTCCCGCCATAAACTAAATCAAAAAATCTTCAACCTAGGAAGCAACATCAACATTCCAAATTCAAAAATTCCCGGCCACGAAAAAAATATCGACGCGTCATTGCCAACTGCAGGAACGTAACTTACAAGTTTTTATTCAAACACCTAGTTAGTAAGCTGGATAGCTGTTAGCTGGTCAAATACCAACGCCTTATCATCAGCGATCGTGTACCGTTGCCGCTAAACTCTGGCAGACCTGTTATCTGACCATTAGACCCTGATACAAGCCCGGATGGGCGATAAATGACTTCTTCAACTTGATGGACGAGACATCGCGGCTCAAATTAATATGTGTCTATGCGTAGTGAATAGTTTAGATTTATCTTTTAGGAGTAGCTCATAGTGTTTGTTGCTGATGAACTTTGATTGCCTTATGATATATTGAATATTTTGCAATAGCAGGCAGGCAACTTAATCAAATCAAAATAACAAAAAATTAAGAAAGTTTCTGTACTGAAATGAGACGTTTTATATTTATGCCTTTGTGACTAAAACCCTAAAATTAATTATGATGAAAATTTTATTAAGTATGATTGATATATTGCAACAAGAGTAAAGTTTTTCTAATTTTATAAAATAGTGATTATGAATAAGAATGTAGAAGGATAAAAACGAACAACAATCAAAACTATTTATAACTGATCCGACAGACGTTGTCTTGTTTAAGCTATGCACTGTCAAACACGGCAACTGTCAATTGCGCGAAGATTAAACAATCTTCATAGTTTTTTAAAATTCTTTTCTAATTTTCTGCGCACCTCTTATTTTTTTTTTATTCATAAGAGCCTTCTCCTAACAATAACAAAATAAACAAAAAAAAAATTGTGAAATTGGTCCAGCCGTAAACGTGTGATGACGTGGCCAAAAAAAATAGGGTTAATTTTAATCATCTAATAAACATAGATTTTATAATTGCGCTGTTTGAAAATCTAAAAAAAATATATTTCGACCACCCTCATCACTGATAGAATTCCACTCTATTTAGAGCTAATGGACAGATTGGTAATGATAAAACTAAACACTAACAACACCAAATCATAACTCATATCAAGTCTATGGAACCCCATCGCCCACAGTGAGGCAGGCAGCGTCGAACGTTCTTCAATGAATATGCAAGCCCATCATAACACTGTGAGAGCTAATGTGAAACGCGGAACGGAATGGCTAATGCAGCAGGCTATGATAAACAGCCTGTGGGCTGCAGCAAGGACATATATGTATATATATATACTTGAATCTGTTCTATGTTTACCATTTATATTGCTCGTCATCATCATATCAGCCGAAAGATGTCCACTGCTGAGTACAGGCCTCTCCTATGCGTCGCTACAACGACTGGTCCTATCAGTCTCGCATCCATCAGATTCCCGTGACCCTCACCAAGTCATCGGTCCCCCCTTGTGGGAGGTCTTCCAACGCTGTGTCTACCAATTTCGGTACGTGGTCGCCATTCCAGAACTTTTCGTCCCTATCGACCATCTGTTCTGCGAGCAATGTGCCCTGCCCACTGCCACTTAAGTTTGGTATCCGGGTTGCGGGAATCCGATAGATGCGAGACGCACAGGACCGGTCATTATGGCGACACTTGGGGGAGGTGTATGTCCAACAGTGGACGTTTTTCGGCTGAAATGATGATGATGATGATGAAACGCCTGACACTCCCTCTCGCTCCACCCAGAGCGAGAAAAGTCATTAGACGTTTTCCAACCTCAAAAAAAAATTTGGTTGTGGTATTAACTTATATCCGGAGTATTTTCAACTGGGTGGCGTACACGGTATAGGTATACCATTGTAATTAAACCCTAAAAAGGTATAAAAGAGTATTTAAGTAATCGCAATAAAGCCAACTTAAAACACCATAACATACGACGTCTTAGAAAACCCATAAAAATCTAAACGGATGCAGTTTAAATACAAACATACGCGCATGTTGATCAAAGTAGAAATAAAATAAAATTGTGTAAGTGAATGTGGCTCACGGCGACGAGTCTATGAATATGTTATGAATATATATTCTATTGATTGCATACAATTTATAGTTAGAATACTAATTCGTTACAGTCGTTAAATATACGGGTACATTCATACTATAGGTGGTGTACCTATTAATGTTGTAATACGGAAATATTCAAAGATACAAAATTCAAGATCAAATCATTTTTTTTTCAAATGTACCATTTACAGGCACTTTTTAAATTTCATATAGCTAGTCAGTCAGAAAAATGATGCTAATTTCACAATCTAACGCTTATATATATCTCTATGGAGAAGAATGTGTATGAAACTCCATGGACACTCCTTCAATCATGTTATGTATTTTTTTTAAAGAGTACCATCGAGTTTCTTGCTGGTTCTTCTCCATAGGAACCGACCAATTGAAACCGTTTAATAGCTTCTGACGTTTTATATATAAGTGCCCATGTAGTAGGCCTATGTGAAATAAAAACATTTTGAATTTTGAGTGTCTATGTGAGAAAAAAACTATTCATTTGAAAAGATAAAATTATATAATGACTAACCCAGCTCCACACGAGTGTTAGAAATGTTTAAAATGGTCGGCTTTTCTCTATCCTAATGCATGTATTATACACCTAAATCTTTCTCATGAATCACTCTGTCTATTGATGAAAACTGCATGAAAATTCGTTCAGTAGATTTTAAGTTTACCGCTAACAAATAGACGCGATGGGGAAATAAGGATAAATTATTTTATAGACGTAGGAAATCATCATTCTTTCACTATAGGACGGAGCGAAGAATCGCCAAACTTAAGTGGCAGTGGGCAGGGCACATTGCTCGCAGAACAAATGGTCGATGGGGACGAAAGGTTCTGGAATGACGACCACGTACCGGAATACGCTGCGTTGGAAGGCCTTCCACAAGGTGGACCGATGACCGGGAATCCGATGGATGCGAGACGCACAGGACCGGTCATTATGGTGACATTTGGGGGAGGCCTATGTCCAACAGTGGACGTCTTTCGACTGAAATGATGATGAGGACGGAGCGAGAGGGTGTGTCAGACTTTTACTGACTATAACCACACCTGTGTCCTTCAGTTGCCTTTTGTTTTTTAGGACAGCTAGTTTCCGTTTTAGGAATTTCCCGTGGCCCTAGCGGGCATCTGCCCTGCTGGACCCCTACGGTTTTTCTGATATCCTTTAGAGGCGCGCATGGCGCGACAGCTACGCGCCGTCGAATGTAAGGATGGAAAATACAAATGTAAAAGATTTACAATCCACCATATCTGATGACAGAATCCGGGATCGCAATAAGTTGTTACAGTTGACCCGCGTTAATCGAAAAAAACATTTTGCGAGGTGGTATCGGATTATCGAATTTGACGGGCTATTAAAGTACTGCCGTTGTATTCTGGAACTTTCTGACAGGAGTAGCTTATTATCTAACAAATTCCATACATACTTATAAAATGATCCGATATAATTTGTAATTGTACGATATGAGACTTAGTGAATGAACCCTTTGGATGGCTGGAACGCAGATCTGCTCAAAACATTGTTTTTTAAATTGTTTCTTTAATACGAAAGGTTAAACAAAGCAATAGATATCATTCGGCTTATTATAAAATTAACTAAACATACTGTATAGTCATATTGGGGACTTAAATATTAACTATAAATACTATTATACCAAATCTAACTATGTACATATAATAAAAATTCACAAAAATACACTCGGGAGTTGTACTCCTCCACATCGCTGTCATCCGGAAATGTGACCAGAAGGCTGGCAGCGTTGCCACGTTGAATGGCAATGCTAATTCTTTGGGCGACGAACGAACCATCCCACTAGTAAAAAAAACTAAACATACTTATTTCAATTAAGTGCATACTCTAAAAAGAAGGGGCGCCGGAATTAGCAGTTATTAGTCTTATGTATCAGCCCACCCCTAAAATATAAAAAAGACAGTTCATTGCCACTCCGGCCACCTTTAGCCAAATAATGTTCATTACAACATTTGACACAAGAATTTCAAACCTCTTGGCGTGTTTACTATGTAATTCAGTTCGTACCAGGACTTCATTAGTAAAAATCTGCTAAATCTCACGTAATAACTATGTTATCCTGAAATACAGACCTTCAGCCTAGCTTAGGCGCTAGTCTCCCACAATATTGAATAATAAAAGTATACTATTTATTTGCTATTTATTGCTCTGTATTTTGTAATGTTGTGGTGAGAAAATTAATAAAATTATTATTTTTAAATTAATAAATTATTATTATCATTTTCTGTCCACCCATTGTCGAGTCCCCATTGATTCGTGGTCTTTCTAAACAGGTTACCTAGCTAGATCATAAGCTAGGTAACCTGTTCCTTCCAAACCAAAACATATATCGCGAATCGTTACATCAATAATTCGATGAACGCGTCAGTCGCGTCGAAGCCATACAGTCTATTGGATTATACGCGGACGCGACTCACGAGGCCATACGAGACGGTTCACGAGCGGACCAAGTGACCCGGCTACGTTGCAATAACCACTATGTGTGTATTATTCACCGTTTCCACCCTTTTTTGGTGAGAAAAGTCGTCAAACTATTGTGTGTGTACCTTGTGTTGTGCCAAATTAATTTGATTTTCTTTCTTTCTTTTCTTTAAATAGTACCTTTCGCTCTTGGTGACTTTTACCGACTAATCTTCATATTTAACTACATAGGCAGCGTGTTAGTACACAACCTAGGTTATGTAAAAGTTAAGGGGTTTTATTTATTTATTTTATAATTTATGTACACACGAATAAAGAAAGAAGATACATTGTGATAAAAATTGTACAAAGGTACTGCTTATTTCCAATAAGAAATTTCTTCCAGCAGACCTGCGGGGTTGTGACCAGGTGTCCTGAAACACAGGCCTAGAGCCTAGCTTAGGCACCATTCTCCTACAATATATTGTAATAACTGATTTGTTTTTGTATACTCATTAAAAATGTTTGATTCTAAATGTATATTGTAATGAGAAAATAAAATATTATTATTATAACTCACCTTATGTTCCTTCAGTTACTCTTTGCGTTCCAGGATGGTAAATATTTCAGAAACCGCTGCAGTATTGTTTATACTCTATCTGCTGGATTTGTTTTTCCCCCAAATCAAACAAAAATAGTTCTCAGTCAACTTTGGTAATGGGGTTGAATTCTTAGAGTACTATCCGGTCAAAAGTATAGGCCTTCAATGTCCTCAAGCAACTTTGGACATGTTTATCCTGGGTTGAATTCTTGGGGTACTTACTGTCTGGTCAAAAGTAATAATAATAATAGTTTATTTCTCCACAATATTATTCTTAATTGCTAACCTTGTTTTTACGGTAACATATAGGAGAGGCATTATATTTTGGGAGACTGGTGCCTAAACTGGGCTTAAGATCTGTATTTCAGGTCACCATGACTCCTCCATTTAAATTTAACAAATCATAATATGAACTCGTACAAATTGTATGCAATTAGGGACATGTTAACATTTTAGAAAAGCTTATTGAGTTAAGTATAGTCAATAATTCAATTTCGGACAAACAGCGTCAAGAAATGTTGACAATCCCGGAAACTGAATTTAAAAAACGCATCACTTGACAAAAAAATAAGAAATTTACCAGCTCGTTACCTAATCGGTATTATAAAAGCAAGTTCAGACAGCGAAACGAAATTCATTACGATTCTAATGACTGAACTAATTTAAGACCCGAAATAGACTACCTAAATGTCTAGCTCTAAAATTTTGTATTGCTAATCTTACATTAGCTTCGGTTTAGGTAATTCAATATTTTAGCGAAGAAATTAAACTTCGACGAGTAAGTGAATAGATGTTCAAAGACTTTATATTCAAAGGGGAAGCAATCAGAATAGTTGAACATACATCCTGAGGCCCTACCACGAGCTCGTAACGCGATTCATTTTACGACCTAAACTGAACTGTTCAATGAATGGAACTATACATGTAGAGTGTATAACTCCATCTCTCTTTCTCGATCGCGCGACAGACATTGATCTTATCCATAAAAATCAATATCACGTCATATTGATTCTTAGAATTCCGTAACTCAAAGGAAAAAAACGGAACCCTTATAAGATCACTTTGTTGTCCGTCTGTCTGTCAAGACCTTTATCTCGGGAACGCGTGGAGGTATCGAGTTGAAATTAAAACCATATACTAAGGTCTGCGGTCCCTTGAAGCTATGAAAATATCAAACCTCTAAGTTAACTAAAAAAAGATACGGCCATTTATGTCGCAAAAAACGTATATTTCAATACGCTTAAAAATTCATTGGGTACTTCCCATTAACCCAGAATCCTGAAATTTGGCATAAAGCAAGGTCTTATAGCACAGATATAGGAAGAAATCTGAAAACAGTAAATTTGTTATTAGGTACGTCACAAAAAAAATGCAATTCAGAAAAATCTTCGAGACCTTCGAGATTCCTGAATGGATCAGGAACTGAACTATTTACATAGGTAAGCTAATACGGAACCCTCAGTGCGCGAGTCCGACTCGCACTTGCCCAGTTTTTATGAATAAGAAAGAACAGGATACACTTCGCAATTATAGGCAATTTATGCATATAAAATTCAATCGACTATAATTTTACCATCTTTCCTATGACTCCGGAGTCGTAAGTTAAGCAAATAGAGGTCCTCACGAACTCCCAAGCATGTATGAAGTTAGTTAAAATTCAACTGGTAAACCAAATTAAATCACCGCGTGTACAAATAAATAGTAATTTTGCATCACATTGCTTATGCTATGCGCATGCGCCAATGTAGGTACTAAACTTAGGCTTATTGAAGGATATCCTACTGATAGGGAAGACTTGGGTTAGTATCATTGGGTCCTTTAATCAGAGAAAATGGCCATAGCAACCTAAAAAAGGTTTTTTTTTGTCAGCCTTAATATGAAAATTGAGCCATTTGATTATTATCAATTCGAAGATGACGAGACGAGCTTCCCGCTCTAAGTGGAACGAGAGGAAGTGTCAGACTTTTACTGCCTAAATCTCATCCGTGTTCCTTCAGTTGCCCTTTGCGTTCCAGGGCCGAGGTGACTCTTTCGAACAATCACGCAGCCCACGAGCTTGATCCTTACCAAAAGAATAAGCCCACACGAAGAAAATATTATTATTCTGTCGAAAAGCAGAAAGCCTTTGCCTTGCTATAGGACAATTATAAGTTAGATTAGATTAAGTAGATAGAACTAAACAAATCTGTAGCGACATCTATGTCACCATCTAAGAACTCATCATCATCATCATCATCTTCCTGCCCTTGTGCCGTGTTATTTGGGGTCGGCGCAACACGTTTTTTCCACACCTTTACACCACCAAAAATCCACTGAATACTCCCCAGAAAAGACAGTCTGATACCTACAACTTTGGGATCTTTAAGTCAAAAGTGAATAGGTTACTTCAAGGCAAGCGTGCTCCATCCATGACCACATCGTCGCTTTCCATTACTGAGATAGTAGTTAAACAAAAACTAATTAACAGTAAAAAAAAGACATGATTTTTACGAGTCTCAAAAGGACTAAAGTAACGATAAAACCAAAATTGTTGTGAATAAAGATCCAAGGATATCTCGATCCTACTGACATTTACCCCAAGTCTACGTACCTACACCAAACCAAGAAGATAAATCAATTGCAGCAATAACTTAGCATTCTTGTCAGGCAAGTGCAGCATGACGTGTCAATTAGGACAAGTTGTAGGCAGTACTGCTGATGAGCATCAATATTTATGAGACAACGTGAGTTCAAATAAACCTACACTGGCCTACTAAATGCTGGCTGTGGTGTAGGAGCCAGTACGTGTATGTATCGCCTTTTAAGTTGTGATGTAAAAGGATTAGCACCTTTTTGGATGAATAAAGCTGAATGATGAGAATTTGGGAAGAATCGCCGAACTTTAGTGGCAGTGAGAAGGCGACATTGCTCGCAGAACAGACGGTCGATGGGGACGAAAGATTCTGGAGTGGCGACCAAGTACTAGAAGACGTCTTGGTGAGGGTCGCAGGAATCCGATGGATGCGAGACGCAAAGGACGGGTCGCTGTGGCGACACTCAAGGCAGGCTTATCTCCAACAGTGGTCTTTCGGCTGAAATGATGACGAAGATGAGAGTTTCTAGACGAGTGGAGTGACATTCTATCAGCGATATTGATTTTAAAACAATCAAAAATCTATGGATTGAAAAGCGCCATTAGGTTTTTGGTGGTATTTTTTCGAGTGAAGTTCAGTGGCAGTTTTAATTATTTGTAAATTGATTCCTAGTGGATATTATGATGTAAAATTGGTGTTGTTTCGTACGTCAAGTGCTGCACATCTTGATAACATGTGGAATCGTTAAAACAAGCGTCATCTTGGCAAAATGGAGCCAAGAATTATATAATACTAACTTTTGCTCGCGACTTCGTCTTTGTTTTTGTTATTGCAGACTGAAGTTGATATCGAAGTTTGGTAATAAGTCGCCTATATCCTTCCTTAGAGTTCAAGCTTACTCTGCATCAAATTTCTTTAAAATCAGTTCAGCAGTTTAACCGTAAAAGCGTAACAAACAAACAGAGTTACTTTCACATTTATAATTATAAAAAAAAAAATGGATTTATAACCACATAAAAAAAAACAGCATCTTTGACTGTACTATCCTATTGATAGTAGCTTTTCTTCTGTCTCAGTGATACTCTTGGGATTCTGTACAGAATTCGTTTATTATTATTCATTATTAAAACTTCTTTATTCTTTATTGTACACACAAAATAAAAAAAAAACTTAACTACAATACATAGATTTGATAATTTATGTACAAAGGCGAACTTAACTCAACAATGAGTTTTCTCCCTGCAAACCTTTGAGTGACAGAGAGAGATCACAATCGAGGGTAGGATCCAGTGTACAACATAAACATACATAAATACGTCTAATATATATATATATATATATATATATATATACATATACATATACATACATACAGATATAATATATATACTAATATTAAGTCAATTGAGAAAGGATTTCATGCAACACAATAGTACAAAGGCGGACTTAATGCCTTAGGCATTCTCTACCAGTCAACCTAGGGTAAAGAGAAAATGTGGCAGGTGCATAAAAATACAAAAGAATATTACGAAAATAAGAGTTAACATTTTTTTTGTTTTTTATATGTTTAATAATTTTTTCATCATCCATATTAACCATTCCTATAACTTTCCTCAACGATTCGCCACTCCTCACCAATACATAATTTATTTAATCAAGTAAATAGGTACTCGACCTTTTACACAGTACATGCAAATAATTCACAGTAGGTCCTACTTAATTCCGCCGTAGGGGAATTATAAGCGAATGTCTCACGAAATTATCTCAAGTAATTATTTGTTGTTTATCGTCCACGCCCAGCGCTGGACAGCCAGCCAGCTGATATTATCAGATGCAAATCATTTTCGTAATTGTCCAGCAATTAATGCATTCCATTGTTGAACGAGATGGTGGTGATAGCGTTACGTTTTTATTTTGGCATGAGTATGAAAGAAAAAAATATGAGTATACATGTGGATGGATGGAGAGGAAGGCCAAAGAAAAAATGGATGGATTGTGTGAGAAGTGATATATCAAAGAAAAGGGAGTTATCGATAGCGCGACGGATGACAGGACGGAATGGAAGAAAAAAAAAGTATTGCGCCGATCCGCGAAGAAGAGGCAGGAATAAAAAAAGAATGTATGATGGAAGACAATCGTTCTTATTCCTATGGTAGTCAATGAGGTCAGGGAATGGTCTTGCCAAATGCAATTTTGTGTTTAATTTAGAAAAAAGAAAAAAAATCGACAGTCACCTGTCAAAAAGTGATAGCCATTCAAAAAAACATTGTGTGAAAAAAAGTTTTATTTACTTTAGTCGTCTATTTAAAGTTACTTAAGACAAACTTACAAGTTAAATAATTCTAGACGTTTATTGCGCGAAGTCGAAACAGCTATTAGATGTATGTCTTAACTAATCTTAATTCATTAAATTTCAAGCGTTCGCTCTCTCATTCATTGTCTTTCTATTGTGTCTCTAATTACGGCATTCAAAGGGTTAACCTAATTTAAGAAATAGAACTTGGTTGAATCTTCTTATAATTATTCAGACAAAACGACTCATCAAGGTTTAAGCTTTACCTGAATCTTCCAAAATCAACAATGAATAAAGGAGCAAACCGCAAACACGTGCTCCCGCGGCGGAGTTCGCCGGCGGAATGCGGCCGCGTTGTGCAAGCGATGCGCCCGCGCATGCCGCACCCACACGCCGATTCACCTGCGCAGTGAGCTTCCGTGTGTGCTTGCCCAATAAGGGCTGTTTATACAAATCGGCACCGTTTTTGACAAGGAAATTGGGAAATGGAGGACAGAGTTGAGAGGGCATGAAAGGGCCGTTTTAAGATTTTTTTTTATTTTGATAAAAGTTAGAAATTTTATTTTATGACTAGATCGCCTTAATAGTCTAGTGGTGGTATATATAATTGCTGAACATTGGTCTTGGGTTCGATGCACAAGTCGGGCACTGACATTTTCGTTACATCGAACCTACACGAAAGTAAATGGTGAAATCTAGGTATCTTAAGGACTCTACCCAATAAGGTTAAGGTTTTTCAAATCACATATCCTGTATTGGTTATATGATTTTAACTTACTGTCACCTATTGACTTTTTTCATATTTTTTTTTTAAATAAACGGAAAATACAATGTAAAAAACAATATGTTCTATCGATTGCCGATCGCGTATCTAAAGAACAGCGACTGGCGCGGATGCATGAGGCAACCCTCATCACGTTAGTAATCTGATATTGCCATTCCGCGAGAAATAGAAAATTGTTAGAAGAAAAGTTTCGCCATGGCATAACATAACATCACATAACGGCGTCTAGTCCCAAGCTAAGCAGAGCTTGTGTTATGGGTACTAGACAACTGATAAACATACTAATATATTCCTAAATACATTTATATATAGATAAATTACACCTAGACACAGAACTAATGATCGTGCTCATCACACAAACATTTGTCCTGGGTGGGAATCGAACCCACGACCTCCGGCATAGCAGTCAGGGCCACTAACCACTAGACCAACAGGCCAGATTGTAATCACTACACCGTCGAAGCAGTTTTGTCATGATAATAATTAGCTTCTATCCAACATCGACGTTAAGTCGCTTTCCACTTGGTAATTAAAAAAGTAGGTGATATAATTAGGATACTGGCTGAGCGAAAACAATCCTTTACAACATATTTCGAAAATGATTTTTATCTTGTCTCTGGCTTGCTCTTTATAAGCTTGAGAATTTATGAGATAAAAATAAAAGTGATGAGAGCAATGAAAATTCTAAAGGCTATAAGGTAAGTGGTTCCATCACCTATATTCCAGAATATTGTTATTTAAGGTTGCTACTTCAAATATCTGTTAAAATATCTGTTAAAATATAATGTATAATAAAATCCCTATACTGATCAAAAATCCAAAGCGGAACGGATTCTTACAACATTATTTTCTTATTGTATCGAAAAACCTAAACCAAGTTGAAACTGCGGTATTGTTCGAAAGAATTACCGAAGTTCTGGATCGCAAAGGGCAGTTAAAGGGACATAGGTGGGTTTCAGTCAAGTAGAAGTCTGAAAAGCCCTCTTAAGTAGCCAACCAGAAAGGTAGGTCTCACCCCAAAAAAAAGACACGTACAAAAACACCAATGAATTATTACCTCTCTAGTTTTCCAGTTATTTCTAAAGCATCAGTACCCTCTCCATCTGATAATATTTAATATGCTTGTACAAGGTGTGGCTTTATCACAATAGTTTAACAATAATTTCTGTTCACGATAACTTTATCGCCAGTCAACGCTTAAGGCGTTTAGTTACTGTTTATTGCTGCAAAGGTTACAAACTTAACAGCCACGCCCATTTTACCAGTCTTGGGGCCTGCCTTAGGTCTACAAGTAACTGATAATAGGGATCGCCTGTTGTTTGACAACGGGCTCATTGGAGTTTTGGGATAATAGTGTTGCCAATGGAAAAATTTGCGTTTTTCTTGGTAGAAATAAATCAAATGATTCCTCTCGCTCTGGATGGAGTGTCAGATTTTTACCGACTAAACCCCAATTTTGTTCCTTTAGCTGCCCTTTGTGTTCCAGGACCACAGTGATAATTTCGAACAATCTCACAGCCAGCATTCAAAACCAAAGTATCTCTGTGAGATATTGAAAAAGATCCATCTCTTTAGTGCATGGATTTAGCTACAAAAATAAAAAAAACCTTCATAATATGAAAATTAAGAAAATATAAGTACATACCGTAACTCAAGTCATGGTCTGAGCGAGATCTGAAACTGAAATAAACTACCTTTTTTTAAATAATGTATACTAGTGCTTGACTGCGATCCCACGTGGTAAGCAGTGATGCAATTGTTGATGGAGGGGCGTGAACATGATTAATGTTTAAAGAGGGGCAACTCCAAGTACTTTCCAATTTTAATTTTTCAAAAATAACGGTCAACACAAGTTTATGACATTGATTATCGCTGAGAAGAGGTAGAGACTAAAATCGGGTTAACCTACAGTCTCAATCATCATTATCATTTCATCCGAAAGACGTCCCCTCTTGGACTCATGTCCTCTCCCATGTGTCGCCGCACAACGAACGGTCCTGTGCGACTCTCATCAGGTCATCGGTCCACCTTGTGGGAGGCCTTCCACGCTTCTGCGCGCACGTCTTTCATCAAGACATAAATTATATTGATATTCTAAACCCCAGTGTAAACAAACGGGAACACCATTTACCTCGATCCTTCGAATCACTAACCTAGCCCACTCATTTTGTCACCAATCACGAAGCTCGGCGGAAGTAGCCGAAGGTAATTAGAACGTCGCGCCGTTCGGTCCGCGGTTGCGCAAACGCATCCGTTCCTACCCGCCCGGTGAGTTAATGCAAGCCTTGCAGTCATAAAAATTCATAATTACTGTACTTATAGCTAGGTTTCCTGTGCAAAATATTTCGTAAGAAACAAATATTTGACTTTGGACTAAAATAAATAAAACAGCCTGTGAAACTCGGACTGAGAATCTCGAAAATAATAAAAATGCTTCTTTATAACTTGTAAAATATCCTTTTGAGTAGCAACTAACCTAACACCTCGTAGTATGACTTTAAATCAGGAATTCTGAAAACATCAATTATTATTTCTACAACTTTTAATATATATCCGAATATATTTACTGTGTCTTCAAGATTAGAGTGAATAGGCTCTTCATATACTAGTGTGCCTCGCCATGAACAATTGTTACCATCAGATGGAATCGCAGTCAAGCACTAGTTTACATTATTAACAAAAAAATAGATTTTTTCTAACTGACAACACTGTAACTAAATCATTAAAATTCCCATTGAAGGACTTTGTATCCATCTTTGGTCAAGAAAAAAAAAACATTTCAAGTTAAAACCATTCCAAAAGTAACATCTCAATTTTTCCATTCACAACACGAATGTAATTCAATAAAACATTTCGTATTGCACAGTAATAGAATCGAAAGTGAAACCATAATAATTAGTATTGACACTCGAGTGACATAACAATAGCCCGTAATAGTGTTGCTCCCACGCGCGGAAAAAGTCGCAGATTAAAAATAATAACGTTATCTACGCTAAGCTTTATTCTTAGATAACGTACCTAACATTATATCTGACTGATATCTTGTTTAAGAAATAAATATATCCGTAGATAAAGTTATGAGATTAATTTCGGAACTTAATATACGCGTAGATTTGTTGCGTAACATACAACTTTGATTCGATCATTTCGAAATGGAATTCATTCATTCATTCGGTTCGAATCGAGATCGGTGGTTGGACTCGTTATGTTTGTAGGGTTGGTACTTTGAATTTTTGATTTTTTATTAAATATTTTTATATTCCTAGCTTTTTTCCGACTACGTTCGTGTCGACTTCCATTCTTAGTTTCACTATAAGAGTGTTTTACATGGCATTATCCAATAATTTGTTAACACAATATCACTTGTCAAGATTGATATCTGATTTTCCGATAACTGTAATGACTGCCAAAGATCTCGAATCAAAGTTACCCATAAGTTAATCTCCTCAGAAAATTTTCGTCTCAAATAAATACTAGAGTTTCATAATTGAGTCAAGATTTGATTTCGTTTTTCTTCCATGCGCCAATTTGTATAGAATAAACACAACAACACGAACTAATGACAAAGTATTATCACTTAAAGGCTTAAATGGTTTCATAATTTCCTCTTTAAACAGAGATTTACATGAGATAGGACATACTTTACTAACGCAGTCTTTAGTTTCATTACCTGCAACTACTAACTTATGTGCTTATCAAGATCAAACCACATACTTAAAGCTAACTTAGAGTCTCTAATTGAAAATATCATGTCCTGCGACGTATGGCATTTGAAAACACTGAGAATAATAAAGTTAGAGAGGGAATTCTTTGAGAATTACAATTTGTAAGAGGTTTTCATACTGTACAACGCCAGTATATTTACTGCGGGTCATTTGACAACACAATAATCTATAGCACCGCTGAGAAAATTGCTTCCTCTGTATGAGTGAGAGTGGACCTATAATCCACCTCGTGGCTAAAGAGCTCGTTTGTATGATCGAGCAAACCGAGTAGCTCACTCTAATTTTGATAATCTTCCATCCATATCAAATGTATGCCACATTGAATACACACACACATACAGACACACACGTCATGATTTGGAGGAATGTCAAAATTTTTGACGTAATAGTAGTTTTCAAAAGCATGATCGTTCTTTGATCTTAATTTAGTGAATATGAATACAAAGTAGAGAAAGTTATCTGCATTTTCACAGTTTTCTGATATTGCATTAACTTACTATAAAATATAGTATTCCATAACATTACAATTTTTTTTTACAGATGTCGCCTTATTTTTTGCTCTTTTCCCTTTTTTCTTTCCTCTTTTTTAAGAAATACTTTATTTTCAGTAAGTTGCAAATAAGAGTATCGCAAAACCCCAGATAAATTTCGTCACTTTGTATTTGTCGAGATATACCGTGGCCCAGCCCTAGGTTAGTAATTTGCGCGTCCAATAACTCGTTGTAATGACATTTACAGTTTTACACGTAATCTGACGATTTGGTGTCGCTGTTTTTCAACAGATAACTGGTCGAGTGACGAAATCGCAGTGATCAAAAGTAACTGTGATTTAAAACAACTTGCGCACGCGCATCGGGCGCTAAAGGCCTATCGCGATGCTCCCTTTATGGTTGTTGACCTTACGATGTTTAGGTAACATATAGTTTTGAATGTACTATGATTCATCAAAATTTTGTAACCGTAAATTCTTTTATAGCATAGCATAAGCATAATCAGCCTTTTAATGTTCCCACTGCTAGGACTCAGGCCTCCCCTCTAGGAGAGGGAATGGGCCGTAATCCACCACGCGAGCCCAGTACGGGTTGGTGAATGGTTCTAGGACATGCCGGTTTCCTCACGATCTTTTCCTTCACCGTTTTGAGAGCAGTGGTGATGAAATAAACTACACAAAGTAATGCGCTGGTTGAACCCGCGACCTTCAACTCATAAGTCAGGACCGTTACTACTGGGCTAACACTGATCCAATATCTTTATACATGTAGTTCTATTGCTTAAACTACGTACTACAACAATGAAGGAGGTTATGCTTTAGAAGCATTGGCACATGCAGTAAGGAAAGGGCTGAGCACGCTTCTTTCGGATTCCAAAAATTTGGTGTATTGGTTCATAATCTTCGGGAGTGGTCGGCAATCTTCGGGAGCAGTCATTTACTTTTCTAAGACAAAGCCACGCCTCCTGGTTGTGCGACGTAACTTTGAAGCGGCACGCGTCACTCGCTTTTTTTTAATTCTTGATAGGTTCGCGCTTGACCACTATCTCACCTGATGGAAAGCGACGTTGCGGTCGACGATGGAACGCGCTTACCTAGAAGTAACCTATTCACTCTTGACTTAAAGATTCCCGGGTTGTAGCCATCAGGAAACATAGATTCCGGCAAGGAATTCCACTCCTTAGCTGTATGCACAATCTTACCTCCTTAGATACTACTCGTATTTTAAAGTTTTTCTTTAAAACCTCGATAATATCCTCGAGAAATAAATAAAATGGCGTCTTATCAAGCCACCTCTTCCCAGGTCGGCCTCGGCGGCGTCGTCAATCAATATTACTTAAGATCTGTTTATAGATTACATGAGTTGTCAATAAGTAAACCCAGATTAGACCCTGGTCACACTTGACTAGTCACCCACTTGTATGCCATCGGAACCCCGTGAGACCGGCTCTGACCTACTAGTTGGCACTATTGACACCTTCATTTTGTGATGTGTCATAAAATAATTTAATTTTTTGAAAGTTGTTTTTCAAGGTAATTTTGTAATTAAAATCATAAATCAAATTTTGGTAGTTATACAACGTTCACAAAACGACAGAATTGAATTCTTAGAATGTGATCAGCAAAGGCTACCGTTCCATTCATGTTAGAATTCGTCTTCTGTTGTCTAACAATTTCATGTATATGTCGTAGTCATATATAATGTAAAGAAAGAAAGAAGAAAAAATACGTTAATTTGTGTCTCACACAATCGTTTAAAAACTAAAAATACATAAATAAAAAGAAAACCTAAAACTATTTTCAATTCTTTTGAGTATACTGCGTAGAATTGACCATTTCATGATGTAGTCGGCCATTTCACATAATGATTGACCACTTCATGTAATAGGTACCTCAAAACCAACCTATCCTAACCTCGGCCATATCATGAAATATAAATATATGGCTACCGTACACATATACTTCTCAGTTTACGGGAAACATAGCCACTATCACAAAAAAAAAAGTCCCTTTACAACAAAGTTCATGAAACGATCAAGTGTCGATACAAAGAACAAAACACTATAACGATAGTTTCTGTCGATAACATCGATGTGACACTACACTAGTGAACTGTTACGCTGATTGTTATCGATGAAACAGAACTGGAGCAACACTAAGAAGTTAGTTTCTTGTTGACTAAGTTGAACCTATCACGATTCCTGGTATTGTTGCAAATTGATGATAGGTTTTGTAATCGTAGAGGAAAGCATGTGATAACTGTCTGCTAGGACAACAAGGCTTAGCTTAGTTACCGAAGATTCATTAGCCTTTTAAGTGGAACCTTTTCAAAAAAGGACCCTATCTAAAAGGAACTTTGTTTCAACGCAAGCTTGCGAGTCAGTTTTTTGGATGTGGTCTTAAATTAAATGCTACTCTTGAATTTTCAGAAGTCACCAAAAAGCATGAAATGGATCGCCTCGCAGATATCTATGTATACCCTATATCCACTACGCTACTGTATACTGAAATGATTTACGAGAAACCACACTACATACATAAGATCCTTCCAAAAACAAATTAGAAGTCCACAAATACATCATAAATCCTGAAAATCCTTCACTTCCTAATGAACGCAAAACCGCAACCATTCCTTTGAGCGCAGCTCTTGGCAACAAGCCCAAAGGTCTAGGAAGAGCTGCATTAGCAAACGAGTTCATATAATTTACTCCCCCGGTCCCAAGCAAATGTGGCTGCCAATCAGGAGATGGCAAGCAAGACCTTTGCAGGCTCTCCTAGCGTGTGTTTAGTTGCAAAATAACATGGCTAATAAATAGTGATTTGAGGCGGCATTCGCTCTAAAACGTCGTCATGGAAACGGCATAAGGCGGGTCTCGTGGCCTGCGCTGGCGCACCTAGGTGTGGACGCAAAGTTGGAGATGTAGCGGGGTGAAGCACTGTGGCGGCGGTAACTTAGCGTAGCTTGGTCATCTTGCAGACCAAAATCATTTGCGCCGTCTTATTCTTGTAATGGATTTCTCGTGGCATAAAAAATAATTCCTTTAGTTTGCCATGGAAGCTGATATTCCAAAAAAAAAAAAGCAGACAACAGGCCAGGGCAGGCCAGGAGCAATGGGTAGCTCGCCGTCCGACAGTCCGGTAATCGTCCGCACCGAGCCTAAGTCGTCGACGGCGCGTAGTGTTCCACGCGCGCCTCAAGGAGAGGTTAATAGAGTCCCTGCAGGTTCGAAGCCTACTGGGGCCAAGGATATGATTCTGAAAGAAAAACTCGGCTAGTCAGTCAAAGTCTGACACTATCTCTTGAATGATATTCCCACCGAAAAAAATAAACACATATTTGAGAAAAGGCTAGGAAAATGATGAGTAGCTCTTGATATATCTCATGAAAACTTATTCATATCAGTCGCTCCTACCTTACACCAAACATCAACTATCATTAGCGCTCGGGGCAAGCGACATAGCCTGCGTTACTATGTAAACTGTGCGCTGGCAATCTGCATAACACATGCCGAGTAAAAAAAGGAGTAGCTCTGTGACACATGTTCAGTGCTCACAGTGGGTAAAGTGATGGACTTGGTTGAGATAAGTAGATTATGAGCTGATTGAGATGCTGGCGGAGATAGTAGGGTAAGCCAGCGTTTGTTGTTGCTGTGGGACTTTGAAGGTGGATTCACTCCTGCTGCGCAAGAATTCATTGACATTGTCCAACCATTGATCCATTGATGGATATCTAACGTTTTATTTATGTCGATCATCCAGTATCTAGCTCTCGATTAAAATAAAGCAGTCGCTAATTCGATCGCGATAATTACATCGCGGCAGTAGTAAGGCATTACTCGTAGAACGAATGGTCGATGGGGCCGAAAGGTTTTGGAGTGGCGGCCGCGCACCTGAAGACGCACCATTGGAAGGCTGCCCACAAGTTGGACGAATGACCTGGTGACAGCCGCGGGAATACGATGAATGCGAGACACACAGGACAATTCGTTGTGGCGACACTTAGGGGAGGCCTATGTCTGATGTTGATGATGAGTTGCTAATTGGCAGCAGAAGTACCTGAACAATGTAATTTGACCGTTATTATTTGATCGTATTTACACCCTCCATCTCCAGAAGGAGTGCACACAATTCTGTTTTGACATCTTCTTTAGATACAAATCCAAACGTCATCTACAGGAAAGTTAAGCCCTTTCTTTACCAAGACTCATGGAGTATAAATGCGTATTATTACTCTTCGGTCTTCCCCGAACGACTCCCGGCAAGTAATCTCTGCATCTCATTTCAAACAAGGATAACCGCAGTTTGATGTTATCAGGGAGTTACCGGGAACGCCTACTGGTAAAAGATAACTGCCAAGTATTTTATTTTTAGCGACTTATAGGGGAAAGTACAAAGATGAGACTGAACTAAAATAAAACCGGTCAAGTGTGAGTCGGACTCGTGCACACGGTTTCGTACCAACTTACTTATGTAAATAGTTCGATTCCCGAATCGTGTCTCGAAACTTTTTCCGAATCGAAAGTATAGTGATGTAACTACTAAATTACGGTTTTCAGACTTTTTCCTTTAGTCGTGCTATGGGACCTTGCATCTTGCGAAATTTCAGGATTCTAGGTCAACAGGAAGTATTTTATAGGTTTTAATTTCCTTGTGAGTGTCAAATTAAGCTAAACGTTAGCGTAAAAATCTTTAGATTGCGATTGACTTAGAATTTTGATTTTTTCACTGTTGCTTAGGGTAGCTGACTTGAGTATTTGAAATTAAGTGCAGCTTAATATCTCCACGCGTTCTTGACAAAAAGGGCCTTGACAAAATTACCTCTCAATAAGGGTTCCGTTTATTGCCGACTGAGGTACGATACCCTAAAAAATAACTTTGGTAGTTTATCTTACAGGCATAAATAATATATACGTATTTTATTATTATAAGAAACTTAATTTAACGATACTAAATTCTATTTCAAATATCTGTTATTTATTGTGCACACCTACCACAGTGTTGTTTTTTTTAACCCAATGGTTGACTGGTAGTGTATGCGGTATGGTAATGGTAGTGGTGGTACATGAAGTTTAAATAAATAACAAATACATGATTACCTGCGCAACGCACATGGCATTTACATCCTTCCCAACCAAACGATGAATGAATCGATGAAGAACAACCGGAAAGCCGCAGCCAGAACTTTCTTTTAAATATCTACAAAATTGCTTTCAAGAAATGATCGCAAATACTAGTTTTTTTTTAAACGTTTAATCGTGAATCATACAAGGAAAGATAAAAGGTGTTATAGGCTATATTGAGAAAGGTAATGGCTTATTGGAAAGTCGGGAGTGAAAATTGTGACGCAAATTTTTGTGCAAGTCATCTCTGGCTTCAAGTTGTGGAATAAGCTAAGTGTGAGTCAGTCTTTAGTTGTATAATAAACGGCCTAGCTATATGTCACTAGTGTGTAATGGGAAAGTAATTCTTTCATTTCTTTTTAGAGTTCCCTGCCTAAGTCGGCAAAACGGAACTCTTATTACAAAATTATTGCCATAAAAGAGACAACGTTACTCATATCAGTCGGTAAAAGCATAGTAAAACATGAGTCTGATGAAGATTGGAATGGTAAACGGACAAAGATAAAATTATATGTTTAGAAGTCTGAAGAACACAAACTACCATCGAAAACTACCAGTAAAAACTACCAGTAAAAAACAACTAGTAAAAAACAACCACTAAAAAACGACCAGTA
Organism: Mythimna vitellina; assembly: GCA_949316375.1. Taxonomy (NCBI): domain Eukaryota; kingdom Metazoa; phylum Arthropoda; class Insecta; order Lepidoptera; family Noctuidae; genus Mythimna; species Mythimna vitellina. The sequence continues at coordinate 2,910,763 of OX438694.1, read as the reverse complement.
AAAAAACTACTTTAAAAACTACCAGTAAAAAACTACCTTAAAAACTACCAGTAAAAAACAACCAGTAAAAAACTCACAGTAGCCCCACATTGCTCGCAGAACAAAAGGTTCTGGAGTGGCGCCCAAGTAGGTACCGAAAGACGCAGCGTTGGAAGGCATTCCACAAAGTAGACCAATGACCTGGTGAGGGTATCGGGATTCCGATTGATTCGAGACGCACAGCAAATGCCCTGTTGGTCATTATGGCGACACTTGGAGAGGCCTATGTCCAACAGTGGACGTCTTTCAGCTGAAATGATGATGAGTTAAAAACTCTGTTGTACAATAAAGTACAATATCAAGAAAATTAAGTATATAAAGATACGGAGCTATAAAATGTAAATGAAAAGATACAGATTTTTACTTTTTAAACAAGAATCAAAATAGATGATGTCTGCAGTAATAAATTGAACTGTTAACTTTATCTCGATGTGTTCAGCACATTCTTTACTACCTTATCTTCGCAAATGGAAGCATTTTTACATACGTAAGTATCTTTAGATGAACTTTAAAAACTAGTATAGTACGAAACAAGATCAATATTACACTGTATCGGGAATGGCCTTTAAGAGATTTTAAAATAATATTCGTCAACATATTTATTTGAAAACTCGCTCATACCGTTACCACTTTAAGGCTCTAGTGTAGCTTAGCTACGCACTAGTGCGGAAAGATGCGGCCCCCGCCACAACTGTCGCTGGTCTTAAGTTAAACTAATTATTTTCCAGTAACTGTGTTGAAAAAGGTCGTTTTATACACGTGGTCATTGAAGCTTCTCGACTATAAAACGACCTCGTCTGCGGCTCGGGTGTGTATCCAGCCTCGGCTGTTACAGTTGCCAAAACAGTTTTTACCAAAAATATTAAATTAGCCACACCCAAGTAAAGGAGATGTCAGCAAATCGTAGGGGCCCAGCAGGTTCGAAGCCTACCGGGGCCACGGGTATTGTGAAAGCGAAACCCGGGGCCCTGGGACGAAGGCAACGAAGGAACAGGAGTGGGTTTTTAGTCAGTAAAAGTCTGAAACTATCTCTCGCTCCGCCCAAGAGCGCGATTTGTCATAAGATGATTTTCCCACCCAGTAAAAAAAAAAACACCCAAGTAAATAGAAGAGGACATGATTTTCATCTCATCCTTATACTGACTCCTGCGCGATTGTTCGAAAGATTTACCGCGGCCCTTGGAACTCAAAAAGCAACTGAAGGATCACAATTGAGTTTTAGTCAGTAAAAGTATGATAAATTCCCCCAAACAACCCTTCCCAACTCTCGCTCCACCCACAAAAAACAATCTTATACTAAAGAGCAAACGCTTCTTGTAAAACACGGATCCACAAGTACCACAGGCATTCCGAAGCCTGCAAGTATCTCAGCAACTCATAAAGTACCCTTTATCTTGCTTCCAATTATCGGCCAGGCTGCTGGGACAATGACTAAAGACGCCATTTTTAAATGAATTCAAATTAGCATGCTTTTAACCGACCACACACGGGAAAGATAAATAGTATCTGGTCTTAATTTACATTATCCGAGGATTTTTACAAATGTTAGCATCTTGGATCTAGAGATTCTTAACATCGAGCCTTTGTATTTTACTGTAAATTTGTATTTCGAGCTGGTTTCCGCAACTCCGCGTCTAAAACGCGTATTTTACCTACGGATGTGGTCCGCCCCAGCTCTTTAAGGAAGGCCAGCAGCGCCTCGATGTTTCTGACCATTTTACGGAGATTACCTGGTTCCATGAAGTTCTTTACCCTGTACCCAACGACGACTGGGCAGCTTAGAGGCAGATGAGTTGCTGTCTCATCCTCCTCCATGCAGGCTCTGCAGAGAGAGGTGTTTATTAAAGATCCCGTGGCCAGTTCTAACGGCCGTGACTTTGCGCAACTGAGGTTTCGTCAGTCGTATTAAATAAGGAAAGAAATATACCCTTTTTTGCAAAAAGTGCATACTGTCGCTTACGCTGTTCTTTCTGATAAGGCTGAATATATAGATGAGCTTTAGTTGTTCCCATCTCTGTTATCGATTTTCTTTATTGGTTGACTTTTGATTCTTGAGTTGATATTAATTGTTGCGATTGCGTTGGACGTGGTATCGGGAGAGATATTTGGTCAGGTATGTCTTGGTTCCGATGTTAATGGGATTGTTTTACTAGATTACTGTGGCAAGCTTTTGTTTTTGTATTCTTTACTTACAATATTTGAGATCTTGTGCCTTTTAAATTGTTGAATTGGCTGCGAATACTTGTCATCGTACTCCTCTAGCCTGCCATTATATTTTTTGCCACTCTGATGAATTCTGGCTTTCAGTTTAATTAGATCTTATGCAGCTTATCACGTGTTCCTACTAATGGATCCTTCACTATTGCCCTGTTCCTTGACAACATTTGATTTTTGTGTCAATGATATCTTTTTTTTTATGACATAAGCTAGTGCTTGACTGCGAACCCACCTGATGGTAAGCAGTGATGCAATCGTTGATGGTAAAGCTCATTAGTTTATTAAGTGCCTGTTCACTCTAGCCTTGAAGACACCTAAATTATAATCGGATGGGAAGATCTCGGGAGCCTCTGCGTGTTTCCCTCTTGATATCCTCTTTTATTTCACAAAAATCATTCTAACTACCATTTTTCTTCACTCTTTCATGTACTGTGCATTAAAATCCCCCACCCGTTCAGTTTAAAAACAAAAGCCAAGGCTTCCTTTGACATGTGGCACCACAAAGCATTAGGACTTAGGGATAATGGGTGAGTAATATAATACCCAGTGTCGGCATCGTTTAGATAGTAGAGGTAGCGATCAGCTGATCCTCTATAATCCGCTTATGGGAGGTACCGAACTGTGTCAGGCTTAAACTGAGTCACTTACTGCTTTGAATTTGACCCGTGGGTGGTGGTGTTGGTACCTAATTGTTGTGGTAGTAAACTATATATATGGATTATATATGGATATTAGACTTGGAAAGATATAGAATGTCTTCTGTAGGCCTCTGAGAAAGCAATGAAGGTTTTATTTATTTATTTATTTAAACTGCATGTACAGTGGTGGTACATAGGCGGACTTAATGCCACAAAGCATTCTCTACCAGTCAACTATTGGGTTAAAAAGACAACACTGTGGTAGGTGTGCATAATAAATAAATAACAGATGTTTTTTAAATAGAATATAGTATCGTCAAATTAAGTGACTTATAATAATAAAATATTTATATAAGCTAATATAATAAACTAATAAATACTATGATAAATAAGAAATCATTCTAATTAAGAGAACTTAAAATATAACAATTATGACGAAGACCGAACTAAGATTGAGAGAACTTCAAGTAGTAGTTCCGATTTTTACGCTTGAAGGAAAATTTACTTTCAGCTTTTTTGATGTCAAGGGGAAGCACATTCCAGGTTTTCTTTACCAGTTTATTCGTTGGTGGTGATTAAATAAATTACACAAAGTAGGTAATGCACCTGGCTGGGAACCTGCGACCTACAACACCTAATTGACCCTAATTACCCACCAAACCCACATCAACAGTTCTAACAGCTCACAAAGCTGCAGTAGTTGCACAACGCCCATCTCGACAAAACAATACTCTTGATAGTGATCAGTGGGATGAGCGGCGCGCGCGCAGGATGCCTGGCCGGAAGTGTCGCGCTGTCACACACAATGGCCCATTGTGGCCAGTAATTACCGTGCCGGATACTACGTCATTATAGTGCGGTCCCGATTTGAATGGGAGTCCGATTGTAAAGGTGTGGGATTTATAACTTTTTGTGATGAAAATTGTGCAGGAAATGAATGATATGATGTAATTATTGATGTGGGTTGTTTTTGGTTTCATTGTTGATCTGTCTACTTTACTGTTCCAATGTCTAAGGGATCTTTCTGACGGTGCGACGCAACGCAACCGATATTATAGGCCATCGTACATTTAAAGAGATAACGCTTGCCATTAGGCTGTAGATACAGGCAATTCGACACAGATAACACTTAATTTTAATTTTCTTTATATTTTGTTAGGAAATAAAAAATAAAAAATAAAAAAATCACTAGTCGACACAACGTGTTGCGCGACCAAAGAAGTTCAGCAAGACTTAATGGAAAGCACGGATGGATCAAAGTCTGAATGAAATAAAAGTTTTGCAGACTGAGATTGAAGATGAAATGAATTATTATTATTAAGTTCTCTTAATGATTTTATATTTTTCATAGTATTTATTAGTTTATAATTTTAGCATAAATGTATATGTTTTTTATTATTTTTTATTTATTGTTTTCTGTTTGAATTATCTGTTATTTGTTTATTGTGCAAGCCTACCACAGTGTTGTCTTTTTAACCCAAAGGTTGACTGGTAGAGAATGCCTTGTTGCATTAAGTCCGCCTATGTACCACTACTGTATATGAAGTTTAAATAAATAAATAAAAGGTTTTTCAAAGCTCTAATACACTTATCTATCATAGCTACTCAGGGTCTTGTATCAAGGCGGCCCTTCAACGAACCAAACGGGCAACCGAAGGAAGTGGTGAAAGGTGGTTTTAATCAGTAAAAGTCTAACACTCTCTTTCGCTCCCCCCAGTGCGGCAGGACATATTTGATAATATCTCACCTAAAATAAAACTATCGGTATTCCCTTCATTACAAAAGAGTGCCCTAATTTTTTTAATCAAAGAAATCAGCGCACATTTCATAGTCTCCACACGCATTCACTCCCATAGTGAACGCCGTTTCTTACCATCAAATTATGGTTGTCTGATTACAATACAATGCGCAATCAAGCATCGAACCAAGTCGTAAGTTATGCGCGTGCGCTTATGTGATCAATTAAAGACAGTTTCATTTGGAGCATGTGTGACCTGGGGCTTGATGGGGGAGGAAGAATGGTTGGAAAGATGTGGGGAAGATACATAGCTGTCAAATGATGATTACAAAGTAGTAGTGTCGCTAGCTATGTCAATGGTCTCGTGGACTGCTGAGTGAGAGGCTTGAGTTCGATTCCTAGGTCGGACAATAAGTACTATTATGTTTTTCTATTAAAAGAACTAGCTGACTTGACAGACGTCCTGTCTTAGCTATCAATTATCAACCGCGCGAAGACTAAATAGTCGTCGTAGTTTTCTGAAATTTCCTAATTTTCTGCGCATGTTTCTTAATTTTTTCTTTCATAAGAACCTTTTGTTGACAATAACAAACACAACAACAAAAGAATTAGCGAAATCGGTTGAGCCGTTCACGCGTGATGATGTGACCAAGGGAAATAGGGATTCATCTTTATTTATATTGATAGATGGCATTTCATTCACTAATCCGGTTGCATTTCGGGGAGTGTGCGTTGGAATTGCATAACCTAATTCCGCCTAGCCCGTTCCATTATTGGACCACCAGGCGTACGGCAACGCGCCTCCGGTACATGGTGGACATCCCACCTATACGCACAAAACGTTTTGGGAACACATTCATTGTGCGTACAGCTAAGGAGTGGAATTCCTTGCCGGCAATCTATGTTTCCTGATAGCTACAACCCGGGAATCTTTAAGTCAAGAGTGAATAGGTTACTTCTAGGTAAGCGCGTTCCATCGTTGACCGCATCGTCGCTTTCCATCAGGTGAGATAGCGGTCAAGCGCGAGCCTATAAACAATAAAAAAAAAAAGAAAAAAGATTACTCTGTAGCAGCCCAGAGATAGTTTAGAAGTTGGTGGTGTGCTGAGACAGCACGAAAGAACGTTGGTCCTGCGTCTGAACTCTTCGCTAATCGTGTTGGTTTACCATCCCTGACTGGCCTGTTGGTCTAGTAGTTAGTGGCCCTGACTGCTATGCTGGAGGTCGTGGGTTCGATTCCCACCCAGGACACATGTTTGTGTGATGAGCACTATAATTTGTTCTGTGTCTGGGTGTAATTTATCTATAATATGTATGTATTTAGAAATATATAAGTATGTTTCATCAGTTGTCTTGTACGCATAACACAAGCTCTGCTTAGCTTGAGACTAGTTGTTTGTTAGTTGTGGCATATTATTATAACAAAACAGAGAATGCACTTGTGTCTGCGCACACGTTTGTGCATTATAATATCTCCTGAGTATTAGACTGACCTCCGCTGAAATTGGCTGCCGTAACCGAAATTTATACGAGATGATTATTATTATTAGTATCGCTAGCCTGTCAATGTTGCTATAACACAGAACAAAAATCGGAAGTGTTACCAGAATAGAAACTTAAATTACCGTAGGAATTGGAAATAAATACTTGTTCCGTATCAAAGTAATCATTTATTTTTTCGATTAAATAACATTACCACACCTTTTTCTTTCCACATCAACAAATACAATTACAGAACATTATTAAATTAAATTACATTTTTACAATTATTACATCAGGCACTTTCTCTTGAAAGCGAGATATCGATATCAGTTTATCGTATCGGTGTATAAATCATATGGCTCATGGGCGGTACTCAAACCCATATAAATAATCGAAATCGATTAAAAAATCGAATTTATTAAATCAATTCGATTTTTTGCATCGATTGAGATCTTTATCTATGGAGTGATTAAAGTCTTCGATGTCATCGTTCACGTTTCGTGAATATGAAAGTTTATTTTATTAATAAAAAAGGCTTTTAAATGTCATGCGTATGGTTAGGGTTCTTGTCGAAGTTGATTATGTTTTTTTGTCTTACTGTGTTCTAGTTAAGTGCTTTTGATACAAAATAATCAACGTCTCATATCAGTTCAAAGCCAAACCAGAATAAAAAAGAATTATTTAACTCATTCATGTGACATTCACCAATCCGCACTGCACCAGCGTGGTGATTTACGGCCCGTTGTCAATTCCCTCTCCTAAAGAGGAGGTCTGAGTCCCAACAGAGGGAATATTAAAAGGCTGATTATGCTTAGGCTATGCTTAACTCATTCATGGAAAAGATATAAAGAAAGAAAACAACATGGAGGCATTGTGATAGACTTCTTTCATCATTCATCAAAGGTCATTGGGCGTAATCCGACCCGGTCGCGGACATGAATGAAAATGATTTAAAACGAAAGAGTATAAATTCACTTAACACTACATAAGATTATTTTTTATTTAATCCATGGGAGAACAAAGTTTGAACTAAAAATACATTTACTTAAAAAATCGAATACTACTACTAAATATTAGTTGTCGTTCTGTTAAATAGCTACTAAAAGGTTTTCGCGAGTTCATGTGGGACCATATCCAGCCACAACGTCAGATGCCTCAATCCTGCGTCATCTTTTAGAAAATATAGAATCTCCGTGGCATTGGTTTTTAAGACCTAATGATATTTTTATATTAGATCGCGGATTTCGTGATTCAATTCCTATAATTGAAGAATGTGGCTATGTTCCACATTAGCCACCATCCAGAGGAAGAGGAGAACAATTGATGACGCTAGATGCCAATAAGTCAAGGTTGATAACAATGTGTCGATGGTTAATCGAGGCCATAAATGGTCGTTTTAAGAAAGATTTCAAAATATTTCGACACATATTTCAATGTTGCTAGGCGAAATATGATGACGGACTTCAAAATAACAGCGGCTATCATCAATGCTACCAGGCGTCCTTATGAAGATAGTGTATATGTCGACCAGTTTATTAACATTATAAATGGTAGAATGAATAGAGAGAACGAACTGGCGCAACACGTAATTGAAAACAATATGAATAGACAAAGAGTTGCTTTCATGCCATTAGATGGAAATAATCCAGATTTTAGAGACTTCCCACAGTTAACATTTGAAGAACTTATACTGTTTACATTGGGCAGCTATCATTTAAGACTTGCTAGGTCGTACTGCCATGAACACATAAGACCTAATGGTGTCTACATGATAGAACTCTATCGTCATCAAGAATTAATAAATAATAAAATATTGATAAGGGGACGAATTCAGTCGCGACATGTCAGAGCGCGACAATATTACACATATATTTTAATTAACCCAGCGACACAAGGAAGACAAAGTGTTGAAGACTACTACTGCTCGTGTATACACGGCCGCCGCACCGTCGGGAGCTGCGCGCATATAGCCAGTATAGTTTATTTTTTATCCTGGGCTAGGCACCAACAACAAATTGAAGCCCCTGCGGTATTTTTAGATGATATAACAGTAGATATTGATCACGCCGAATAAATAATTTGAAAATGTAAAAGTTTTTTTTTCTCTTTACTCCCACATCCCACAAGAAAGCGACCCTTACCATGATAACTAGACACATTTTATCTATATATCTTCACAATTGCATTTCTGTCCGCCGTGGGTTTTTCTCCCATACTATTTGCCCATTGACCTTTACTATTAACACCTTCACTAGAAAACCAATAACAGCAAGACAAAGACAAGATCCTCATAAGCCAGAAACATAAACACTTCCGCTATAGAATTGAGGCATAAAAGCTTACGATTCCCATATTTACGGCACTCGTAATATTGTTAAACCCACGCTGATATTATTAGTGAAAGATAAGCAAGTTTGGAGAATTGTGATGTCCGGAGCGATTGCCATCAGATATTACCATCTTTATGATGTTTTTATGGGAGCTATAGCACATTGTCGACACCACGAGCTCTTAACGCGATCCGTTTGACGACCTAAACTGTTGCTGCCCCCCTAGCCAAGTTACAACCGTTTTGTTTCGATTCTCTTTAGGGGTCTTACCATGTCGTACTAAAATGTCAGTCATGTGAGCGTTAAAGAGGGATGGAGCTATACACCCTGTATAGCTCCATCCCTTTAACCGCCCCCCCTAGCCAAGTTACAACCGTTTTGTTTCGATTCTCTTTCGTCGATCGCCTCAAGTAGGCCACGCCTCCGATTCCTTTATTCTGACGTCATCTCAACGCTCAGTCACGTGGTCAGAACAAAGTCTTAGAAGGCGTTGCCGACTCGAGGCGACCAACGAAAAGAAAATCGAAACGAAACGGTTGTAACTTGGCTAGGGTGGCTGTTAAAGGGATGGAGCTATACAGGGTGTATAGCTCCATCCCTCTTTAACGCTCGCATGACTGACATTTTAGTACGACATGTTATCGATTGAAAGTCCAAACATGTTATTGCTTGATGGTTGTTGATTATTCCGAAGAATGGGAGAGATAAATAAGACAAGTGTAGCAGCTGTTATGTTACACATGCTAAAAGAAGTTGTATCAAGTGTCGTTAAAATGCAGTCGGTGACTGAACAAGTGTACTTTCCAAAATGAGTATGGAAGTTATAAATAACGTAGTTTAAGCTGCTTATTGTCAAAACTTCCACTTCCAATACAGTTACCCTTATTTACCAAGCTGCATTGACAGCTGACAATCGTATCGTATTGTTCGATAGGTTGTTGAGCACCTCACGAATACTGACAAATGCTTGCATTGTCTGGATTGGTCCACTAGAATTTCGGTTATTTCCTCAAAAGACCAACTCAGACACTAATTTGCATGGTTTTCATCAGATTTGACCATTATGTGTCTACTGTATAAAAGAGACGGGCCCCTGAGTTTGTTTCGGTGTTTCTCATCTATTACAAATTGTAAAAAAAGTGATGTATAAAAGTGATTTGTATAAACTATATGCAAAAATAATATCTTTTATTGAACAGTCCAGCATTAAGAGATCCATATAGCACTCTACCTTACAATATTAAACAGTCCAGTTTTTTTTTTATTGGGTGGGAAAGAAATCTTATGACAAATCCCGCTCTTGGGCGGAGCGCGAGATAGTGTCACACTTTTACTGACTAAAAACCCACTCCTGTTCCTTCGTTGCCTTAGTCCCAGGGCTCCGGGTTTCGCTTTCACACTACCCGTGGCCCCAGTAAACAGTACCAGATGACAATCTCGATGCATATTCATTTACAGTGTTCTAGAAAACGCTCGTCATTTTGTATACAATTCACATCTATCGCCTACAAACGAATCTAGCTCTCGATTTCCGAATCAGATACCTAACAGATCAATCCTCAATAATTTACCATTATCGCCGACCAACACGCAAATATGAAACCCAATCACAGCAAACCAATAACTCAATGGAAAATCGAACTAACTCCCGTTGTTCAAATAAATCTCGCGATTTCCCCGACAACGAATTAGGAGAACAACGGTCTTCATACAATCTACATGTAACCGCAGTCCAGTTTAGACGTCGATCTGAATCGGCCCGCGGCGCAGGTGCACCGCTAGACGCGCAAAAACTATAGATATCACCTTAATATTGTAATGCAAACAAAGCCGGGGGAAATGTGGTATGAGGTATGAGAAAATAGCGATTGTGTAGAGGAAAAATATTCTGATTCTTCGTTTCATATTCTGATTCTGCTTATCAAGTACATAGTAAGGTTAACTATGTGATACAAATTACACGTAATTTTTCTAAAGTAATCGGCAAGAGCGTAAATATTAACCCAACCAATAAGTACTTATATATTTCTGACTAGTTTTTGCCTGCGACTTTGTCCTTAAAAAAATATCCAATGAGATAAACAATCAAACCCTATATCCTATAAGATATAGGATTTGATTTTTACCTGCTATAGCAGGTCATAGATTACCTGTGTAACAAGTTTCAACCGTTCAACAGTTTGAGCGTGAAAAAGTAATAAACATACACACGTACGAACTTTCGCTTTCATAATATTGATCCTTTTCAGGAAAAACATCGTAAGTGACAATGTATGTTTTTTGCAGGAAGAGTTTTTTTTCCTTTCCCAACAAAAAAGTATTCTGTAATATCTTTCTAAAACAATATGACTTGTTATTCATACGACTATTGATCTTTTAGATTAGTTCCCATGAACATATTGTCATAAATACTTTTGAAAGCAATAGAAAAATCCGCTTCTGCATAAAATGCAAATTGGCGCCTTGTATGTTTTTCCTGAAAATACTTGATGTTGTAAGTATGATGATATATTTGAAATTTTATTAGCCTAAGTACAGAAGGGTACGGGTAGTCGGGCATAATCATTAGATGTAGAGACATGCAATGATTATTGTAGTAAGTAGACCGTTTCATGAATGAGTTCCTAATGTTTGTTGAAGTTTAGTTAGCGTTTCTTCTTGCTCTCTCCAGCCAAACGCATATAACAAAAGCATGAGAACACTTTCGCAAGAAGTTGGTAGATTCATCACACTCTTGATTTGTTGTATTCGTTTTTCTCTCAGTCATCATCATCATCATCTTCCTGCCCTTGTCCCGTGTTATTTGGGGTCGGCGCAACACGTTTTTTTCTTCCTTTCTGCCCTGTCATTCGTCATTAACTTCCTTTTCTTTCATATCACTCTTCACACAATCCATTCATCTTTTCTCTTGATTTGTTGTATTCGTTTTTCTCTCAATATCATTCTTTATTTGTATGTATGTATCTAAGTATATATTTATTATTGTTCTTATTTCCTCTCTGTCAGTCTTGTTTTAAGCTGCACCTGCCATGTTATATCTCTGCACCACCCTAAGGTCGACTGGTAGAAAATGCCTAAGGCATTAAGTCCGCCTTTGTACAATGTTTCATTAGTGCATAAAGATTTAAATAAATAAAAGCCACTTGCTGTATCTATATATCCGGGACCCACAAGATACCCGCAAATACAAAATATTTATTTCTAGAACAACTAGTTTGCGTTAGTTTATGATTCCAGCATACATTTAAGCATGATGACGCATGTGTTAAGAGACACTGCAGGCTCCTCTATAGCTTTTACTGTTTACACAATTTAAAAACATGTTTTATTTAACTAAATTTTTTCAGTTATATTTTGGGTTGTAATTACACTAATATATTTTTCTCGAGCGCAATTATTGCGTGCTATTGCCATTTACAAAAAAAAAAAACTATAAAAAATACAGTCAAGATAACTTCTTGTTCTTCTAAAGTACCTTCTGAAGTTTCGTCCGCTATTCCCTCGACTTGTACCCCACTCTTGGGGGTCAATTCGTCACAGGCAGTGACTCCAACACCGCTATCCGCAATTTTTGTTACGCCAGTACATACCGCGGTTCTGTTTCCACCATCTGCTCCATTTATGTGTTTTATGCTTCATTGCTCACCATTCTGAATGGTTGAAGCACCGTTATTGAAAATAAGCAATATTCTGATAGCTGTACAAACATTTTCATAAATAATTAAGCCATAACTTTGTATCGAGATATGGTTATGGGATTGGTAGTTTCAAATCTGGTTCTAGTTTTAACTCATCTGTTAAGTGTTTCATATTGTCTAGCTTTAGAAGCTTTCGACCATCTAGTCTAGTAAGCTTCCATTATAGGCTTTTCCTCTCTCATAAACACATTCTTAATGATGACTCTGACCATTGCAATATGATATATCGCCATTGTTTGAAAGTAACACCATTGTATCAAAGATTTCCTAGCAGGCAGTCTAAGTTTTCGAATTTAATAAACGTAAAAAGCTTCTAGTCATAAAGACCACAGGATGGTTCTATTCTCCCCGATACCAAGGGCAACAGAAGGAACACAAGTGGATTTTAGTCAGTAAAAATCTGACATTCTGTTTCGCTACACCCAAAAAAAACGGTAGACCGAAAAAGGTAGGTACTATACTCACCTTGATGTCACCAACTACCTCCTCCGTAATTATAAAACTATTTCCCTGGCGATGCTCTGTATTTATAACCACAAACATGGCATTATGAAGACGGACATGCATCGACGTGGTCCACATGTGTCGCGCGTCGCCACCTACGAAGGCTGCCACGCCTCCTTGTGTCAGGGATGTCAGTGACGATAAATGGAGCAGATAATTGGAGTCAGTGGGTATGTGCATAATAGAACGCTTTCATAGTCATCGCTGACCTTCATTACCTATCAATTTAGCTGTATAAAAAGCTTGTATTTGAGCTAGCAGTTAGATTAGAATCCTAATTTTTTATTTTTTTATTTGATATAAACTAGTGATTGACTGCGATCCCACCTGATGGTAAGCAGTGATGCAATTATGTGATACTTTCTTATTGGTCTGATCTGGGCCTATGTTCGTACATGACTTTATCAAAATTGTTATAAAATAATGAATAAGATATTCTGGATTCATTTAAAGAAACTCAAACTGGCCAACAATCGTGTTCTAAAAGGAAACTTTTGTTGGACTTCAATAACAAGCTAGAAAATAAATTCGTATTTAATACACACCTGGCAACCCTAACCTGCGCACGCGCAAATAGCCCAAGTGACACGAACGACACCGCAATCTCTGATTAACACGGAACGACTAATCTTTGAAACGAGGACGCAGAGTTGCCAGCCTAATGGATTACCCAGTAAATGGGGTAACACACCCAATTATAGGGTGTACCCGTCAGTACACGTAGCTGGTTATCATGACTTATAAACTTGAAATTAAACAAGCCATGTGCATTGAGATAACCACAATGAGATGTGGTCTGGTCAGCTTTGCAGAGGTTCCGGATCTGAATGTGATGGATTGATGGTTAGGTTAATATGTACTTATTTCTAATGTTTATTTATTGGGGTAACGATTCGCGATTCGGAAAAATATTCGTAAAAATCTCAATTCGGGAATTGAACTGTTTTCATTAGGTAAGTTTGTACGGTACCCTCAGTGCGCGAGTCCGACTCGGACTTGCCCGGTTTTTTTCTTTTAATACTCGATGTACGTTCTTTCTTGGCTCCAACCTTGGTCCCAACCCCAATCACCAACATTCCCCCAACAGCCAACTCACCCAATCATCCCGACACCCAACGGTACAACTTGCATGACAAATCTATAATGTGCCAACTACGACCCGACCACTGCACCTGACCCCTGCTTTAAGCCTATATCCCCCATCCTGGATCAAATGAGGGGTCAGATGAAGCTGGTTTTGTTTGCCAAAGGTGTAAGGCTAATTGTTTCGAGGGGAACTAGAGAGATTTATGACGTCACGATCGATGCGACTTCCTGACAGGATTGCTAACCTGTGCAATTGTACATCATTAGTAGGAACCAGACGGTAGAATTTATAATGTTTGTATTTTAATGATGGTTCAAATAAGTGTGGTTTATTTTAGAAATATTTTTGCTTAAAAAATTCTGGAGATAAAACAAAATTTAGGTACGTAAGGTCAACTGTAAGACATAGGTTTGGCAGGCCTGTTGGTCTAGTTGTCAGTGGCCCTGACTGCTATGCCGGAGGTCGTGAGTTCAATTTCCACCCTGGACAAATGTTTGTGTGATGAGCACGATCATTTGTTCTGTGTTTGGATGTAATTTGTCTATAATATGTATGTATTTAGAAATATATAAGTATGTTTATCAGTTGTCTCATAGTTGACTCATAGTACAAGCTCTGCTTAGTTGTGTGACCACGTGGAGTGTTGAAATGACGACAGAATAAAGGAATCGGAGGCGTGGCCGACTCGAGGCGATCAACGAAAAGAGAATAGAAACGAAACGGTTGTAACTTGTCTAATGGGGCAGTTGTTGTGATCTTAAGGTCCCGTTTCAGGTTTGAACAGTTTGTGTTATTTCACCAGAAATTTGAAGTAGCAAACGTTCTTCATCATTCTCCTGCCCTTTTTTCTTGTTACTTAGGGTCTTGGCAATAATTATTTAAAGAGTCGATTTATAAACAGCCATATATTCTAACTAGATTAACAGTCGGCGAAATTCAATCACCCAGCAATTGACTTTCCCACCCTTAAGAACTGTCACCACAATAATAATAATAACTCAAACAACTAGTTGAACCATAAATTATTTCCTACAGCTTTCTAATCATTTTAATCTTTAGATACTATTAGATTTAGAGTTTAGAGACGACGACATGGTTGGCGCGTTGGTTGAACGATTTGTGGGCTTGCGGACGGCGAGCAATGGGTAGCTCGCCTTCCGACCATGTGGTAACCGTCCGGACCGAGCCCAAGCCTTCGACGGCGCGTAGTGTTCCACGCGCACCTTCAGGAGATGTCAGCAACCGTAGGGGCCCAGTAGGGTCGAAGCCTACTGGGTGATGCAAAAGAGATCCCCGGGGCCCTGGAACAATGGCAAAGAAGGAACAGTAGTGGGTTTTTAGTCAGTAAAAGTCTGACACGCCCTCCTGCTCCGCCCAAGTGTGGGGGATGTCATTAGAGGATTTTCCCACCTAAAAAAAAGAAAAAGTGTCGTTGAACGATTGACCGTCGCTTTGCGTGTATGGCATACAGATAGCTGTTTCGGATCTGGTTGTCTTGTGTATGTGAATTTTCATGTTTGTGAACGCATCCACGATACAGAGCCATGGGTTAAGTGAAAGTGAACCCCGGGGACCTGGACCAAAGGCAAAGAAGGAATAGGAATGGGTTTTAGTCAGTAAAAGTCTGACACGCCCTTACGCTCCGCGTAAGATCGTGAGAAGATTTGACATTGGATGATTTTCCACCATAAAAAAACCCACGATACAGAAGTCATTCCTAGTGCAGGGCAACATTTAATTTTAAAGAAAGAAAGATACTATTTGTGGCTATAATAAGCCGCGCAATTCGGTCTCCTAAGTTAAGCAACCCTTGCTGAGGTCGGTTTGTAGATGAGTGACCATACTAACGTACCGAGATTCCGTCGTCCTTTGGAAAGCACGTTAGGCTGTTGATCCCAGCTGTCCTTATCTTAAGGATTGTAAGAAGCCAGGATATCATATGGTCCGTGAAATCGTTGAGTCACACGAATACTGACAAACGCGTGCACTGACTGGATAGGTCCACTCAAATCTGTGTGGTTCTTTCCTCAAAAGACCATCATCAATCTGCATGGTTCTCATATGATTTGACCATTACATTTTTGCAATGTAAACTTCAAAGAGACTGACCCCCTAATTTCATTTCGGTGTTTCTTCTCAGAGTAGTTAGCTAGGAAACACCGACGAAAAAAAAAAGTGTATCTAAGGTTTTTTAAAAACCTATTTTAAAAATAAATATCATTTATTTTGGAATAAAATATTGTGAACTAGTGTACTATGAATAATAATGTTAGTATGGATATTATTATACCGAACATTATAAAAGAAAGCTTCCCAGCTATGCGCAAGAGTCGCCAGGCCTTGCTTTTATTTATTCATCCATTCAACTAACGTCAATTCCATAAAACATAGGACAGAATTTCCATAACGGAAGCCTATAAAATTTAACACTAGTAACTGTGAAATTAAATAACGAGATAAATATAGTGTTCGTGTTGAAATGCAAACAAATGTATGATTTCAGAATTAATTGAATTTTGTAACTGTTTTATTAGAATGGCGATAGAATTTCTGCCTCGCTTCACTGTGTTTATTTAAGTTTTCTTCTCTGATAGTACGGCTTTCACAATGATATTAAAAAAGGCCCCTTGTTACTTCTTCACACTGAAACTACTGAAGGGATTGAGATGAAATTCATCGCACAAAAGTAGTTCATGTCCTGGAATAGCACATAGGTTTCCTTGTAGAAGTATGTTGCCTTGGAATAAATCACTAGCTTCTGCCAGCGGCTTCTCGAGCTCTATAAAAAATTCTAGGTTTATCTAAATAATTTTAAGTTTAGCTATACAATTATAAAGCTAAACTTACAGTTATTTCTTAAGAATTGTTCATAAATAATCTCTACAGAAAATCACACAAATTGTTTAATAATCACAATTTATTATATCGATTCGAATCAATACGATTGTCAGTCCAGACGTGAGTTACATCTCTATTGAATAGAACGCGTAACCATGGCAACGAGATTATGACGTAACGTAGATCTGCGCGCGCGCATTTGAACTCAAATCGTTTGCGCAGACGGCGAAAGTTATGCTATAAATCAAATTAAACCATGTTATTGTCAATGTCTGTACATTAATCAGTTTTGTAATGTATTATTTATTTAGAGTTGAATGAATGTTCTCTATCTCTTTCGGACGGAAAATAGTCCAATTTGATATACGGGTTTCGTAAACTAAGATATACACTAAGTTGGGTAGGACACAATCTGTGTCGGACTGTGGTTACATAATTCGTAAAGTAATAAAAATGCAATTATTCTGCAATTACTGACTTCCGTAAGTTTAATAAATCATTGCTTTCGTTTCAACGGACAATAAATATATTTTATACTAGCTGCAGCATGCGGCTTTGCCCGCGACCGACTCTTAAAACAACACAGCTGTTTGGTTTCAATTTCGAGATTTTTGATTTATTTTAATAAAACCCAATTTATTTTTAAAATAAAATTAGCCTAATTTGTACTCCTTGTAATATCAGCTATCTACCAGTGAAAGTTTCATCGAAATCGGTCCAGCCGTTTCGGAGATAATCCAAAACAAACTGACAGTCTGACAGCAAATTACATTTTTGTTATAGCTACAAACAGACACATCAATTTTATTTATATGTTTATGAGTTAGTTTAACTCAAATCGATATTCCTTACTGCCATTTGCATTATCGTCAATTTCTAATCAAAATTAATAAACATTGACCCAGCAGCGACGATTCGTATGCATATTGTCATCAGCACGATAAAATGGGATATTACAGAATATTGCGGTAAACACTGAGCTGGTTATCCGGTACCGTTGGACAAAGGCTCGGGTGCTAGGACTAGGCTAGATGCGCAGGCGACGATCGTCTGCTATTGCTGTGTTTACGATCGTCAACTGTTTTTGCATTTACGCATAATAGATGTTGTAAACTGGAAAGGTGTTTAGGACCCGCTAAGGGAATGGAAGTTCATAATATAAACTGTTTTATTTGATTACTGTATCTCCTTAAAAGAAATTTGAAATTACCTGAATCAGTCTTGTATATTTATTTGCCCATACCTCCCTAAAACCATTCCTCCCTCCGTTTTTTTTTAAATAGAACTAAAGTTATTAATTTTCTGAATTTTTCATCGTTGTCATTTGATATCTCAATTTTCAGAGCTTTTTTGTGCGACGTTATCTCACACTAGATGTTATTCCTGTATCGTTGGTGCGTTCACAAAAATGAAAATATATTAGTTTAACAATAAATTAGTATTTATTGTTATAGCGGTAACAGAAATCCATCATCTGTGACAATTTCACCTGTGTACCTATCACTGTTCTTAAGATACACCCTAGTGACAGACAGACGGATAGTGGAGTCTTAGCAATAGGGTCTCGTATTTACCCTTTGTTTACGGAACCCTAAACACCACCCTAGGTTGATTGGTAGAGAATGCCTAAGGCATTAAGTCTGCCTTTGTACTTTATGTTGCATGAAGTTTAAATAAATAAAAAATAAATAAATAATAAAAGTAAATAAAATTTCTCTCAAACAAGTCGACCTTGGCTAGAGTGGGTAAAGCAGAGAGCTTTGAAAAGGAAGGCCATAGCCCAACTATGGGTCACGAATCAAACAAACAAAAAAAACAACTTTATCAAGAGCTCATCTCAAAACTGCCAACCCAATATTACCGACGACGATCATTTACAAGTCCAGCACGCTTACCACAGATCTAGGCATTAGCATACCGCTAGAATGAGCACTAGGTCATGAGCTCTATAAGTACTAAATTACAGAGCTGGCCATTAAACACAACTCCCTAGGTTCAAGTTTATAAAGTGCAAGGCCTGATGATTTAAATACATTATGACTTATGAACTAGTTTTCAAATGAATGTTAACGATGGTAAATTATAGTGTTGTCCTGTGTTTGAGTTGTCATTTTAATGTGTAGGTTATTAATATATTTTGATATGTCATTTAATTGCTTTTCATTAAGTTAAAATCGAAGCTATATAGATATTCTAGAAATATTAATTAATCTAACTTTTTCTCGACACTAGGTATTTGGTTGGGGCCATAGGTTGGTATTTGGTTGATGAAAACATCGTGAGGAAACCGGTATGTCCTAGAACCGAAAAAAATTCTATATTTTCTTTTAATGTCTTGATCAAAGTATATAATAATATATATTATTCCCGGTCCCGGCAGACGATGTCCTGCCCGAAAACTTTACATACGTCAGAAAAAAAAGTGAGAACCCGATGGTAGCACTACCTACCGGTTTCAATTGCATTTTCAAACCATCCACGGACCCACTCAAATACACACAAAGTTTCAACCATATCTATCAAGCCGTTTGGAAGGAAATAGGTGACAAACATACATACAAAAGAATTATATAATGAACTGCAATATACTAAACTATAATAACTACGATAAATCTAATCTCAATCTTCCTTAAAAAAATATCAATAGAAATATATTTTATTAAAAAATATTCTGTAATTAAAACAAATCGCTAATTAAACACTGTCACTAGCTAAAGCACTTAATTAAAAACCTAAAGCGCTACAGTAATGACAGGTTTAACACGCTAAAGTAATCGCCCGCCCCTCTTTGAGATATGTGGCCAGGCCTAAAGAGACGTAAACCAATGATATCGGCCTAGTAATGTGACTAGGAGAAATGGCCCCGGCCCCTGCCCACAACTCATAGGAGAACAGGAGCTGTTTTCTTAATGACCTCACTTATTAATGCTTATCGCAGTAGAAAAATATAGTTGAAAAGGAATTGAGATCTCTTTCCGAGTTATTCTGATTGGAGATTAGTTTTTCAAGCGGTTTTTCATTTTAAACGACTACCGTATTTAACTTTGTGTTTTTAAAATATAACCATTTCATTTATTAATTAATTATTAACTTTATTATTGAAAAAGGTAGTAGGTATTCTAAAATCCATAATTAATTAAGTACTTAATGGAAAATGATTACAAATGCCAAATACGTATTTATATAAACACTTACCGTATACCATATTCTTGGTGTTTTCACCTTCTGATGGTAAGCGATGATGTATTCAACTACGAAGCACTCTAGCCTAGAAGTGATCTATTCAATTATTCATAATTTTGTCACCATTCAGTATCCTGCTAACCTCACTTCTCTTTTCCTCCCACAGCCAGACACAGTCCCTCAAGCCAGCATCGACATGACGACAGTCCTGGAGGTGAGCGAGGCTGACACCGTCACGGGGCATCCCTTCAGCCTGGCCATCACGGCTCCGGAGAGGGTCACCTTCGTGAAGGGAACGTGCCGGGAGGAGGCCCGGTGGTGGTCTGATGTGCTGAGCGTGTATCCGCGGAGTAAGGTAAGGATGATTAATCATTACTTCACTGACAGTCTACGAACACTTTCAACCACCGGGTTCACTGTTGGACATAGGCCTTCCCCAATTTTTCGGTCCACGTTGTGTGAAGCCTACCACCAGGTTTAGAACCATCTAATTTTACACATGTGTTAATCTAACAACAAAGGTCAATGTATACAACGATTTTTATCAAATTTTAGAAGTATATGGAACAGGGTTTGAAGTACCACATATCTCCGTTGAACAGGGGGGATCCTCAGAGGAGATGTGTTATGTGTGTAACCTTAAAATAACCATGACACTCATATATTCTACTCATCATCTCTCTAACCTTTTCCCAACTGACCTGGGGTCGGCTTCCAGTCCAACCGGATGGGGCTGAATACCCATGTTTTACATAGAAGGACTGTCTATCTGACCTTGGATAGACTGGTGGTCAGACTATCTGGAGAGTAATTGCCTGTAATGACAATCAAAGATTACGAATGACAACCGGAATCAATGGCTTTACATGCTTTTCGAGGCATGGGGTGTCAGTAACGTCTTAGATAAACTTAGAAAAGTACAGAAGAATTGAAAAATTCACATTGATACTTGCTCAGTTTCGAACCCGCCTGTCCGTACATAGCATAGCATAGTCGACCTTATAATGTCCCCACTGCTGGGACGCAGGCCTTCTATCTAGGAGAGGGAATGGGCCGTAATCTACCACGTGAACCCAGTGCGGGTTAATGGATGTCACATGTCTTAGAATTTTTAGTTCTAGGACATGCCGGTTTCCTCACGATGTTTTTCCTCCACCGTTTTAAGAGCAGTGGTGATGAAATAAATTACAAAAATCTCCGTAAACTCACATGTTTTACTACTCTTCAATAATCATAAAACGACTAAGAACATGTAATTTCTGAAACGTTCTACCCTCCTCCTACCAATCTGTTGGCTATCTCATTCGCCCTTTCCCAAGCATAGGTCAATCACCAATTATGTACTTAGGTACTTACAAACCCATACAAAACTTAGCGCGGTCTAGTCATAGAATCAGCGTAATTGCGAACTTCCTGCGCAGGAGTCGGTCCTATAATCTGACCGTTCACACCTCCTAGTTATTGAGGATAGGGTAAGTTAAGTGGACGTGTGTACATGAGTTCAGGTTTGTTGACACGATGCTAAGAATGGAAATCTTAAGAATTCTAAGTTGATGCAAGTTTCTTGGCCCACATTGAGTGCCGCTTTTGAAGTATTTGCAATTAGTTAAAATGTCTTGCAATCCTATTGGGATAGGTTTTGTCATCATCAATTAAAAACGTCAAACAACGCAATTCAATTAAAGATTTGTACTGCAACTCTTGGTTGGTTGTCTTGACTACTTTGTTAAACGCTGCATGAATGCTGCATGATTGCTTGAATATAACAGTGGCCTTTACGAAGTCATAGACTTAAAGAAAAGAAAGAAAGAAAAATATTTTAGGAATATGTAGAAACTTGAGATTTAAAAAAGATAACTACAAACATTGAAGACATTATGCTACGTGATCTAAATGTCACTATGGTTTTTTTTTAAGGTGGATATCGTCCAATGACTTCCCCTGCTCTGGGCGGAGCGGTAGGGCGTGTCAGACTTATAGTGGCTAAAACCACACCTGTGTCCTTCAGTTGTCCTGCTGGGCCCCTACGGTTTGCTGACATCTCTTTGAGGAGCGCTTGGATCACTACGCGCTGTTGACGACTGGGCTCAGTCCGGTCAATTACCGGACGGCCCGCGTCTACTGTGACTGATAGTCGGGGTCAGAATCTCGGCGGCTGGGGCGTAAGGACATTCGTTCCTTCACGCGTGCGACCTCCTCCTTCGCTAGAATTACTGCTTCGCAGAAGGAGGCCACCGCCTGCCATTTCTCCTTGCTTCGGACCATAGCCCGAACCAGGTCTCGGCGCGAGAGATCGCTGCCGCCGATTGTTTCCACGAGGAAACAACGATGCTCCGCCCAAGCAGGGCTCACCTCAACCGTATGCAACACCATGTGCTCCACGTATTGCTGTCCTAGTGAGGGTCGCAGGAATCCAATGGATGCGAGACGCACAAGACCGTTAATTGTGGTGACACTTGGGGGAAGCCTATGTCCAATATTGGAAGTCTTTCAGCTGAAATAATGAAGATGTTGATATCGACCGCCAAAGCTAGCGTGATACCTCCCTTACACAGCAAGGAAGCCAAAACCCCATGTTTTCTAAACACCAATCGAGGTGTAATAAGACGTGTGCTTCCTGTAGCGAAAGCTGCGCCTGCGCAAATTGTTGGGCAAGTTCTGTACCGACGCAATTTTATAGACTATGTTAATAGGCCCGTCGTTTCCTATAATAAGAAGTTGATAATGTTAGTATAGGCCCTGTGGCCGATTTAATACGGCACAAATTATAAAGTGCGGGTCGTTATTTTAATTTACATTGGAATCGATTCTGGACTGGTATTTCCTAAGTAGGCATGCGGAGCTTTTTAAATCACTGAGGTTCCTATTTATTTATCATTGCACATAATAATCGAATCGATTGCCATGTTGTGACGTCACGTCATACTGTCAAATCGCAAGAAATTGGGCAAAATTGAAGAACTCAGAGATGAGTAAAATTGAAGAACTGAATTCTGATTAAACTGTTTTTCGTTCATCATAGTTCGTAAATAAATAAAATTTAAAAAAAATCTTGTTTTGCTCACCCTATTAATTCTTCGATTTGACAGTATGTATAAAGAAAGAAAGTAAGAGAAAAGAGAAGGATAAAATTTTACTTGCGAAAAAATGACGCGTGATATACCTGCCCCCCTAACCAAGTTACGATCGTTTCGTTTGCGTCGAACGCCTCGAGTAGGCCACGCCTCTCGCCACCACAACGCTCACGACGCTCACGACGCAACCCAACGCTCATTTACGTGGTTAGAACACAGGAATCCGATTCCTGTGTTCTAAGGCGTGGCCTACTCGAGGCGTTCGACGCAAACGAAACGATCGTAACTTGGCTAGGCTGTAGTCTCTATTTCTTGTTACCTTCTTACATAATCTCCGCACTTCACCTATACAAGTCCGACACCCGATCCCTGTCACGTATGCTGATCACTGACAAAATGGCTGCCCACCGTGACGACAGGCGGCAGGGCGACAGGTTATAGTCGCCCTTGGATCCAAACGATCCTGTTTCGCCGCATACCTCACAATGAGATTTAATAATGGGTATATGAACAAGGCTGTTTGGTGCGGAATCTGTGCCTACAGATTTAATGTTGATGACGCGGAGATGAACCTATTTGTCTTACGAGGACTTACAATTAAGAGGAGACAATTCTTTTTTGTATAACGTAGCTTCTGCCAGCAGCTTCGCTCGCATTAAAATAGTTAATATATGGCTGCGGAGAACCTCAAGCGGCGGAAATATAACAACAGTTATATGCAGTTATATTTTTGAGCCGTTTGGGGTTGAAACTCTTGGGCCGTGGGGTCCGAGTGCTCATATACTTTTCAAAGAATTATCGAAACGCTTAGTTGACACTTCGCGTGACCCAAGAGCTGGCTTTTATCTCGGTCAAAGATTAAGCATTGCCATACAACATGGCAATGCTGCCAGCCTTTTGGGTACACTTCCAGTCGACAACGATGCGGAGGAGTTTTAGATGCCATATTTTAGCTAGTAGTTTTTATTTTAATTAGCTATTTTAGTAGTAACTACACTACACCGGACAAGCCGCTTGGTAGTCAAAATATGAATTTCAAAATGAGACTCATTTTTTGGCAACTTTAGATGTTAAGAAGACCTATCGTTTATCCACAAAAATGTCGTAAGAATAATCCCAAGAAATGTGAAACTAAAGTTACTCACATATGTATTTAAAAGATAACAACGTGCGATATTAATGGCAGGATGTTAGCTTCGATAGCGCACTAACACACCCATTTCCCTTAGTTAATCCTCGCCCATTCCTATCTAACGTGTGCCGATAATAGGCGAGCAATAATTATGTTTTTTCCCATCCAGTTCAACATGAAAATTAATCAATTCAGACACGAGTAACGGAGCATTTTGACAGTTAAATTCCAGGCAGACTATGAGTCAGTATCAGGAAATAATGAAAGGTTTTAATGTTGTAATTTTGCGAAACACCATGAGACCCATTTTGTTTTGCGGGTAACTATAAATTACACCACACCGACATCGACACGGGCCAGTGTTTCATTGAGACGAATTCCAGAAAAACCGTGACGTCATCTGACTCCTAAGAAGTCGGTTAAAAAGCTACAAATGTTTCGTTCAATTTTTCAATTGGTGGTAATCTGTCGATCGATTCGTTTGAAGTCGGTCGTGCAGCTGCGCGATTGGCCCAGTTTCCGTCAAATGGGGCGCAGTAATTAGCGCAGGATCGCGTTACTTGCGCCCGCGCGCATGCTGTGACTCACTGTCGATTGTGCTTCAGGAGAAACTTGATCTAAATCGGGAAATGGGTCGCCTTTTATGATTTGTATAATCGTGGCTTAATGCGTTTTCTTGTGTAGGATGACAGAACTTAGTTTGTTTTTGTTTGTTTTTTTTTTTTGTTAGAATTAGTTTTTGTTTATGTAACCAATATTTATGTGACTCATAATAACATGATTTAAAAGAGTGTCCATGGAGTTTCTTGCACGTTCTTCTACGCTTTGGAACGTGAAATTTGTCTTCACTTTTTTGACTGACCGATATTCTGACAATTCAAAAGTGCCTGTTAATTAATGGTCTAGTTGAAATAAAGTTTCTGATTTCTGACTTTTCTATTTTTGGAGCTTTTATCTGATAGTAAAAACTTTACAATAGTATTTATTTTGAAGCATTTCCTGCATTAATTCTGTGTATAATAAGGCTAAAGGATATTAAGTTATTAACTCCAGTAATCTTTTGGTTGTAAAATTGGCGTAAAATGTTTGTCTTGTCATAAAAACTAGTTAATTACTGCAGTTAATGTGCGGTTCAGGATTTATGATCAACTATTTCCTAGGGTGAATTAATTTCTTCGAGAAAATTAATGACAATTATTTTTATCAGAAAAACGACCGAAAAAGCTGTTTTAAAAACACCAAAATGGATTTTATAGGAATAATGACTTAATTTCTTTGTATTTGCAATTTTATTTTAATTGCCTAATTTTACGGTAAGATTAGATTTTTATAGATGATAAAACATATTGCTCTTTCTTTTAAATCAATAAATACATTTATTTCTGGTTTGGAATACCCATTAGTTAAATTATATTAAATTAAACTACCTACGTTACATTAAATTACATATCATTTGCAATTTTAAAATTAAATATTAAAAATAATAACACAATATCAGATTCAGGATTTAAATAATTCTGATGAAATCATAGCATAGTAGACCCAAGGCCCATAAAAAATCATATCCGTTTTTAACTAACTTCCAAAAAAGGAGGAGGTGTTCAAGTCGTCTGAATGTTTTCTCAATAAAACTCCATTTTAAGAAAATCAACAGACTACCTGCTTACAAAGCTCAACACCTCCTACAAAATAAAACCAATAAATCCCGGAAAAGGCTTCAAGATCCATTCAATTGGATCATGAAATTCAATGGGCACTGGCCACCTGTCATAACTCTTCTATTGCAAACCGGTAATCAATTATCTTGGTATTTTTAGGGTTCCATAGAGAAATAACAAAACAGGAACCAATATGGGGTGACTTCATATGTCCTATGCCTGTCACGGCTGATTGTTTTAGGAACTGCTAATGCTAGCAGCTTGAATTTCGAAACATATGTTGACTGCACGGTTGGCGCAGATATTGACAGATTGCCTGCTACGCTACGTGTCAAGGGTTCAAATCCCGTTTGGAACAAATATTTGTATGGTCTACAGATAGTTGTTTCGGTCCGAGTGTCTTGTGTATGTGGGTCTACCTACATGTTAGTGAAATCACTTGCGATACAGAGGTAATTCCTAAAGACGGCCAAGATTAAAAAAAAATGAACAGCCTTAGTTTTACGAACGTGAAAGGGTTCCGTACAAACTTATCTTTGAAAACCGTTCAATTCGCGAATTGAGCTACGAACATTTTTCCGAATCGCAAAAAAGTTTTTTTTTTGTAACGTAACCACAAATTTACAGTTTTCTTATTTTTTCCTATACTTGTATTATGAGAACTTGCTTCATGCCAAATTTTAGGATTCTAGGTCAACGGAAGTATCCTATGCATTTTGATTTCTTTGAGAGTGTCGAAATACACTTTTGCGACATAATCGGCCGTATCTTTATTTTTCCGTTAACGGAAGTTTTTGATTTTTTCACAGCTTTAAAAGACCACAGACCTGAGTATATCGTTTTAATTTCAACTCGATACCTCCTCGCGTTCCCGAAATAAAGGGTCTCGACAGAAAGACAGACAGACAGACGGACAACAAATTGATCCTATAAGGGTTCCGTTTTTTCCTTTTTAGTAACGGAACCCTAAAAATGTCTCAGATGTAGAAAATATTTTATTCCTGCCAAGAAGGTACAGAACCTTCGGTGTCCTAATCCGGCTGGCACTTAGCCTGTTTTTTACCAACACACGGAAGATACACTACACATAGTAATACACTGGTGACCATACTTGGACCATGGGAGGGACGGGCAAGTAATTGGCCAGTTAGACGACTAAGGTATTATCACCATCAGATAAGGGGATTTATAAATAATATAAAAGCAGATCGAAGCCATCTTCGTTGATCATTGATCACTAGAATTGTCAGAGTGCCGGGAATTCAATTCCAGACCAAGCATAAAGCATAATCATTTAATGTTCCCACTGCTGGGACTCTGCCCTTCTTTCTGTAGGAGAGGGAATGGGCCGTAATCCACCACGTGCCCAGTGAGGATTGGTGAATGTCACATGTCTTCGAATTATTATTTGTATTCGAGACCAAGACTGGAATGAAAATAATGTAGGCAAACCTAATATGCAAATGGAAGCCCGTAAAAAAAAATAGGGGCGAGGCTTTTGTCATCAACCGGGCACACCCTGGACTCTAGTCTGTTACTGAGTTTCTATAGTAAAATTGTAATACCCAACAACATTTTTCCGAACAAAAACCACCGAATTGAAAACCTCCTCCTTCTTTGAAGTTGGTTTTATTTTTTATTGTAACAATTTGATAGCTTAATAAAATCTATACTTCCTTACGTATTATAAAGTGAAGACCGCGTCTGTCTGTGTGTTCGCAATTACCTCAAAAACTGCTGAACGGATTTCTAACCGATTTTCACCAATGAACGGAGTGATTTATGTATAAATACATACATGCATCTTACAGTAGAGAAAAGCCGAGAATATCAAAGATTTCTAACACCGTGCGAAGCTGAGGCGACTCACTAGTATTTTTGTTATTATATATAAAGCTGAAGTGTTTGTTTGGTTTAACGCGCTACTCTCAGGAAGCACTGGTTCGAATTGATAATTTTTTTGGTGTTGGATAGCCCATTTATCGAGAAAAGCTATAGGCAACATCACTCTACGACTAATAAGAGCACCTAAAGACACAAGAGAAACCGCGGGAGACAGCTAGTTTATTATAACCATATATAGTTATGTACCACCTAACTATTCATAGTTACCACACTAGTATATATATCTTTCCAACATATAACAGTGGGAGCCGGCTACAATACAAATCTGTTGCGTAACAAATCGATCATTGATATAAAGTAATACATGCTATAATTAACGTCTGCTGTAACTACCAGCTCAACCTTCAAGTCTCCACAATAGGGGGTCATCAGAACCATTCGATACACCCAGTGGAATATGAGGCTATATTATTTTGGTTCTAAAATAATTGGTTACGTTGTAAAATGGGACGTTTGTGATGGTATTTATTGATCCAATTAAAATTAATTTTACCTTGATTAACTTGTTACCATATTTATAGCAATTAAATTATTTTACGAGCGTCCTTTTCGAGGTACATTTTCATACAGCGGCTCTTACGTGATTATGATGTTATTACACATCTTTCTCTAGATATTTTGGATATACAGCTTTCTTGTGGATATTATCTAGGCTTCTGTAAAAATCAAAACATAAATTTGTGTAAAACTAGTCTAGTAAAGTCCTCAAATCTGCTATTTTACGTGAACTTTGGCCCTCAATAATGTACTCATACATTAAAAATATAACAAAGTAGATCATTATAAACCTTGCACATTTAATCGAGATTCTGAATGCCGTAATTTTTTCTGAAAAACTTGTAAGGGTTTAAAAAAAACACGTATTTCCTGGAACAAGTTTTGTGAAATATTCGAGTAAATCGGGATTACCGAATGCCAACAGAGGTTTTTTATCCGTTATCGCTCTTTTTGCATTTCCTCTTTATCAAACATCGCGTTGGATTGCGTTAGATGAAACAACAAGCTTTTAAACCATGCTCGATGTTGACGAAACCTCATGGGTGCTCATGCTCATTTGATGACCCTAAAAGTGGGAAGTGTGAGAAGAGAAATGCACACTGATCGACCGACAAATAAATAAATGTCCTACTTAAATACGGCGTACTTAATTACTAATTTATTATGTTTGATAAAAATATTAATTGAAACCATTACCTATTTTTTATCAAGAAATATTATAATTTATGCGTAACCTAAGAGGCAATTACTGATCTGTTTCTTGATGTCTATTCTCAGGGGTGCTCGGCACCCACTGTTTATTTCTCATGGGTGCTCGAGCCCCCGAGCACCCATGCGGTCAGCGCCCCTGATTACCTGAATAAACAAAACACAAGTCTTGAAAACTTAACATCATTTTA
The DNA here is from genome assembly GCA_949316375.1 of Mythimna vitellina. Classification (NCBI taxonomy): domain Eukaryota; kingdom Metazoa; phylum Arthropoda; class Insecta; order Lepidoptera; family Noctuidae; genus Mythimna; species Mythimna vitellina. Next base: position 2,881,843 of record OX438694.1, on the reverse strand, counting down.
TTTAAAATCTATCTATCGAAAATCTTAAAGTAATTAACGAAAAACCACCACACAATTATTATATTGTTATTTTAAATACCTTTAATTAAATAATTAGTCTAAACTTTGTAAAAAAGCAGTTCTCTCGAACTATAATAACAAATCATAGACAATTAAATACCTACCTAGAGGTATGTATAACAATGATGGTATCAAAACTACAAGGGTCAGTGAACTCGCGGCGCCTCTTGTTATATATACGGCTTTATGTTCCGGTTGAGTTAACATGGATTATCTAAAATCAAACTAAGTGCTGCATATGTGTTTCTTTGACAATGTTAAATGTAACTTTCAAAAACTGTAAATGGATTGTTACAAACGCAAAAAAAAGTAAATCTGGATCTTAGTCTAGATAATATGCTACCGTCTACTAACCGCTGTTTTTTTACCATTGGTAAGATATCTACAATATCTGTAAGTAAAATCTACTTATAGAATAACCACCACGCTGCGCTTAAAAATGGGAACCATAGACGTGTGGGTAGTCCGAAGGGGAACCCCGGGGTCCTGGAACTTAAGGCAAACAAGGAACACCGGTGTGGTTTTAATCAGTAAAGTCCGACACAGTCTCCCGCTCCGCCCTACACCGAGAGAAGTTATTGGATGATTTACCATCTTAAAAAAAAGACGTATGACAAAAGGCTGCCAGGCTAAAATGGGGTTGGGTGGGTCACGTCAGACTAATGCAGATTGACCACTAAACAAGTCTCCACACAGTGGGTGCCTGAGGATGGACTACGGTGCTGAGGCCAACCTGAGAAGTGGTGACAACTAACGCAAGGGTTGGTTCAAGGTTCGAGGAAAGAATACTTGGTAGAAGTTAGGGAAGACTTTGCCCAGCTGTGGGAAAAAAGGCTACTTAGTAGAAATCTTAAATTCACTCATTGATTTTTTTGAGGATAAGAAACAAAAAACTCCCCCCTCTGGGTGAAGCGAGAGGGAGTGTTGGATTTACTGACTAAAACTCGCAAAGGTACCCTTTACGTTCCAGGACCATGGTGACCTTCAAATAATCTCGCATCTAGTGTATACGCACTGAATGCCTACGCGCATACAATGTAATAAAAAGCATTTAAAGCACTTTGAGCGCTAAACAAGGAGATATTAAAGTGAACAGTAATTAAGGATTTATCTGACCATATTTCAACAGAACAAAAGCATGGTTTTTGAATTGGCATTTTTCGGGCAAGCAAACAACGTACGTCAAAGTCTCGACGCTTGGTTTCGACGACAGAAAATTACTCAGCAATTCTATATGGCCAAGACCACATAAATAACTCTGTAGATCACTATTATTGTATACTAAATGATAAAAACAATAACACGAATACAATAAATCTCTACATAGTATAGATATAATACAAAGTCGCTTTCCGCATCTACTTGTCCGCTAACTACTAAAAGACATTATTATATAACGCTAAATACCTAATAACAAAACCAAATTTATAAAACCAAACTTAACATGAGTTTTTAAAATAACATTACTTACCAAACAAAAAAAACTCGTAAAATAAGTACAATTAACAAAAAAAAAAAGGTAAATAATATCAGTTGGCATCAAACAACAATTAGATACTAAAAATAAAAACTTAACAAAATGTTATATAAGCTGTTAAAAAATTAACTTTAAGAATTTCGAGGGTACATTGTACTCCTCATTATGAACAACTTTTACTATGGGACCAAACCTGAAATCGTGAAAAAGAAATCAGCTGCTTCATACATTTTGACGAGTTATGCGAACATAAACGTAGAGAACAGCTGATTTTTTTTCGCAATTTCAGGTTTGGTCCCATAGTAAAAGTTGTTCATAATGAGGAGTACAATGTCCCCTCGAAATACTTAAAGTTAATTTTTTATCACCTTATATAACGTTAAATTGTTCTAAAAAACATTTACGCATAAATTGTAATTATTCACTTATTCCTTTTTCGTTTTTCTTTGACTTTTTTTGTGGGTTTGGTCGGTACAAGTTCAGGTTCTGGTTCAGGCGGAGGGGTGAGAGGTAACTTCCTATTAGGCCATTTCTGTTTTATGTAGTCTACCAATAAGTTTATATTTACAACTTTATTTCTACCACTCTTTTGTGGTGGTCCCGGGAAAGCGTTGCACAGTTCGTTTACAAGATCTTCATCTAAAGCCGCTCCGTGTGCCCTTAAAGTGTTAAACAAATTTTGAGTATTCATTATTTCATAATTCTCTTTTTGTAGTTTCAACGCAATCAATGCAATATCAGCCTTATTCTTTTTCGACTTTGTCACATATTCAACTCTGTTCAGCACTACTTCCCTGGGGTCTGGACCCGTAGCTTGAAACACACCTACAACGCCCCCGTACGTTACAACTAAGTCTTTCTTTGATTCCTTTTCTTTTGTATGCTTCAGCAAAGATAAAAATGCTACATTAACGTTCACGTTGTCCATGAATAAATTTTTCACATTCGAAGTAACCATTGCTACTTTATTGAAAACATGTAAAGCATCTCTAGGGGTCATAGGATTGTATGACAAATTCAAAGTATCCAATTTTTGAGCTTTTGTCATTTTTTCTGTCATAATCGTTATAGCTTGTCCTTCTAATTTGTTATTGCTAAGATTTAGCTCGCTTAAGAACGGGCACAATAAAATTCCTTTTAAGGCTTTTGCAATACGATGACTAGATAAATAGTTCCAGGACAAATTTAACACTTCAAGACAAGAGCTTTCTGATAATTTCGTTACAAACTTATCACCTCCTACACTATATAATTTGTTCCATGAAAGATCTAAGTGTGTCAATTCGTTATGAGTTTCCAAAGATTCTCCTAATAACTCTACTCCTTTCCCGCTTATGTTGTTGTAGCTTAAATTAAGTTTTTTTACACCAAGTCCGAAAAATACCGCCGTTGCTAATGGCTTCATCCCATCATCACCCAACTGATTGTAACTCAAATCAAGAACCTTGAGTTCTCTATTATGACGCAAGCTGTGAAACAGTATTCTGGCACCTTGAGGGCCAAGTCTGCAACCACGCAAATTGAGGTCAGTAAGTACCCTGTTAGATAAAAGCATATCTCCCATATGATAGCAAGCATCATCGTTTAAAAAGTTATCTGTTAGATTTAATATTTTGACTGTTTTATTGTGTTGCAAAGCTTTGGCCATTGCCCGGAATCCATTCGGGTTGATGCCGTAGTAGCTTAGATCTATTTGGTGTTCAAGTAGCCCTCTATAGAAACTTTTGACTGGGCACTGATTCATCTCCTTGCAGGTAGCTAGGTACAGTGCCTGTCCATCGTCCGGGTATGCGGTCCTATCATCAGGTGCTAACAATGCTACCTCTATTCCTGGATCTGGGATCGCCGGGTAATTGTAGTAAGGGTGTCTGGACACGGAATTGGCCGACATAGTGATGTACTGTGCGCATATATCACCACTACCGGGATACAGTATTTTCTTGTTTTTTTCTGTCAATAATGTTTCTAATGAAGACCACTCTTCCATCGGCGGATCTTCAGAACTCTCCATAGTCTGGACGGAGTACACGATGTCGACTGATTTCCTCCCACTGTCGCTGTCGTCAGAATCCATTTTTGTTTAGACTTTTCTGAATATGGTCAAGAAAAATAAATATCATACGCAAAATAAAACGAGTATAAATTAAATTTTTCATAAGATATAAGTACTGACACTGACAATAAGGACAGATTGATAAAGCTCGTCACAACAATACACTGACAGGTATAAAATTGAAAGGGTTGGCTTAGCATTAATGAAATTATTAGTTATATTTTAATCTAAGAAACAAGATTTTTGCCCTGTTACGTTAACATGTTAACCTCTTTGAATAATAATAAGAAAAAAAGTAATTAATGAACATTAAAAAAAATTGTTCGCTCCATTACTTTTTCCGTTCAATCAATCTACCTAGCCATTTCCAAACTATGTTGGGGTCCGCTTCTTTACCAGTTCACAAGGAGCGACTGCTCATCTAACCTCCACAACACAGTAATTGGGCATCACCCTTGGCAAGACTGGTGTTAGATTTCCTGACATCGAATCATCCACGACTGTTAAAATTCAACAGCTTAAGGAAAGCACGTTAGAAGAATCTCGGTGTCTTAAGATGGACGTCCTTGCATAGACCAACTTCTGGAAGCGTTGCTTAATATTGGTGATCGACTCTGGTGTCTGTTATTAAGGAGAGCGCCACAACCGTGAGGAAACGGACATCCTCACACCCCAGCCGGTGTTGCGAGTCGAAGGGCGATCCCCGGTCACCGTTGGCGCGGGTTTGCGGACGACGAGCAACGGGTAGCTCGCCGTCCGGCTGTCCGGACAGAGCCAATGTCCGTTAGGAACCCGGTATTTTTTTAAAGAGTTACCGTGACCCTGGACCCCTGTGCATTCCAGGGGTTACTGAGAACACAGAAGGGTTTTAGCCAGTAAAAGTCTGACACACCCTCTCGCTCCACCCTTAAGTGGGAGAAGTCACTTGATGACTAGTCACCTCCAAAAAAAAAGTGTCTATTATTATTTTAACCCCGCTTCATTACTTTCTTCCATTATTGACTTCTAATCGTCAAATAGCTTTATCAAGCCATGAAGTTCAGATGCAACGATAATAAACTTTTGAACCAAGATGATTAATGACTTCCTTAATTAATGAGTAACTGTTAACAGTACAATCTGCTACATATATCGATAAGATGTACAGTGCGCTCCTGATATCCGCTCCCACGTCCCCTTATCACGACTACTCATAAAATCGGACGGGGTCAATGACACGATAGGTCTGCTATGGAGGTGCAACTTTTTCTAGTTATTGATTTGTTGTTATTGTTTTTGTAGTTAATGATTCATTCTGATTCGTCCAAGTTAAGAGCGGTATTAATAATAATAATGGTACCACGTTCAACGAAAAGTGTTTAAGGGCCTCTGCGAATTGGCTTCAGCCCCTCGGGTCCCTGGGGTTCTGAAATATGAAATGTTAATAAAATATTGATGAAATTGACGAATTAAGCTCAAATTTTTAAAATACTCCGACAATCTCAACGAGTATCGAAAAATATGCAGATAAATAAATTGAAAAAGTAATGGAAGCTTTACGGAAAATGTCAAATAGCTGCTAAAATTATTGGTGTTCATAGTTCAATTGTTCAGTGGCTGTTTTAATTATTCGCAAATTAATTCTTAGTGACTATTATGATGTTTTGGTGTCGATTTGTATTTCAAATGAATACACAAATTGACAATAATTGAAATCATAAATAAAAACAAACTGAGAATTTTATATTAGTATTGCTATCTCAGCGAAGCTTGCCGAGAAAGCTGACTTGATATATTTGCTAACAAATACTGCACAAACATAAGAATACAGTATTATAACTGTATTCTAATGAAAACCAAATAACTAAATACTGTCCAAACTTTATATTGGCTAAATGTGCAAAAATTACATGACTATAAAATTATTGTGTGCGGAAAGTGTACAGAAAAAAAAATGACGTCATTAGTTCCGCTTTCAGCTGTAATTATACATTTTCTTTAAATAGTAATTTAATATACAGTAGGTAAAATCTTCTAGTCGCGAGTGTACAACCAGCCTTATTCGAGATCTCAGCGCTAACGGGCCAGCGGCGCCGGCGCACCGTCTTATATTATTGTTTTATATTCGAAACAATTAATTTTATATTTCGCTATTGAGATGATTCATACGTTTTTTACAATCATAAATTATTTTAGACGTGAGGACTTTTTTTGCTGACTAGACGTAGTCTAGCTTATTATGGTTTGAAGCTTTTTTTGCTGACTGTACAGTGAAATGCAGTTGTTAAGACTGACATATGATTTTAATTACAGAGAAAAATGTCGAATTATTTCTTTGAGTTCTACCGACTTAGACAAGTGATTTTTGCATCTCTTTTGATTTGTTCCGTAAAAATAGTTTTCTCTTAGACTATATACCCAATGGATATGAATTGGCTTGACTCTGAAGTCATAAGCATCTTCATTTCAACCGAAAGACGTCCACTGTTGGACATATGCTTTCCCCAAGTATCGCTACATCGACCCGTCCTGTACCTCTTGCATCACCTCGTCTTACCAGGTCCTAATATTGACATTTTATCATCGATACGGATTACCAAAAGATTTCACACATCACATTGTTTTATTGTCATTTTTTAAGTTATATATACATTTTAGAATTTGTATAGATGAACATATAAATGATATATTTAAGAAATCATGCAGCCAGCAGCAGACTCCCGTGGCCATCACCACGTCACCGGTTCACCTTATATGAGAGGCATTCATTTCTTCCATTTCATTTCAAGGCGAAAGTTTGTGACTGTGTGTATGTTTGTTACTTCTTTACGCTCGAACTGCTAAACGCATTTCTCTGAAACTTGGTACACGGGTAGACCATGTCCTGGAATAGCACTAGCTTTTAGTCCCAGGACTGTATCCCTATATTATTTTAAGTTTTTACGATCCATCCTAAGATCGTCTGGTAGATATCGCTGTCAGCGATAAGACTACCATTGTATCCATATATATAAGTTTCTGTCATTGTTGTCACATTGCCTAAATTGACACAGAACGCCCTACTGTAAGATCGACCAATCAGGGACTTCAGACAGTTAATAATTTAACACGCGAAAGATTATGATTTAACAGTTTCGCTTCGATAGATTATATTCTACCGAAAATAATGCCTTCAATTGTAAGTCGTATGTTACGGTTCACATTCTTTCGACAGTTTACAATCCCGCGAGATAGGTTATATTCTAACGGTATTCACAATTTTGCGGTGACATGTATTAGTTGTGTTACTTTTTTGGTGTTCAATAAAGTTTTTTTTTTATATCATGTTCTCTTAGTTTTCTACGATCACGTGGCGAAGTCGCTGTCAGCAGCCAGTTAAAATATAGATCTCAATAGTAGATTAGTAGATTCTAAATCAACGACAATTCACAATAGGAACAAAATTTCACTTTCGCGACAGTTGAATTGTCTGTCGGGCACAATTGTGATAAATCCATTACAACGGCGCGGCGAGCGGTTCCTTAGTAATTTGCCAATTAATCCATTGAGGCCGATTAACCAGTGACGACTGGAGGGCCTTAAGCGACGGCTCTGATAAATCTTCGTGTTAAGGGGAGGAGATACTGCTTTAGTCTTGTTGTTGTGCCCAATTGGAAGTATGATGATATACTCGTAGGAATATGATGGAGTGGTTTTAAAAAAGAAGGTAAAGATGCAACTATCTTTTTTGAGATGGGATGTCATCCAATGACTTGTCCCGCTCTAGGGTGAACTGAGAAGGCGTGTCAGACTTCTACTGACTTAAACCTACCTATGTCCTTCAGTTGTGTTTTGGGTTCTAGCAGTCATCGGCCCTACTGAGCCCTTTCAGTTTTGCTCGCATGTTTTTGCGGGCGGACGGCGTGTTACCCATTGCTCGTCGTTTGCAAGCACGTACGGTGTCTCGAAATCGCTCTGCAACTCCCGACGCAAAAATAACATAAGTTTTTATACAAAAAAAAATCGTGAGGAACATATAAATAGTAACGATACACGTGGACTATAAATGAGTCAATAAACCAAATGCAATAACCTGCATTGTTTTACCAATAAACCACCGAATCAAAATCAAAGCCTGGTCTATTCGGAGGTTTATTGGTAAAACAATGGAAGTGTTTGTATTTGGTTTATTCAGGTATACAAAGTGCGTTTCCGAGATATGGTCTACCACGCAGACCTAAATAAAGCCAAATTTCATATAAATCCGTTCAGGCGTCACACTCAAACTTTCGTCTTTATAATATTAGTGTGACAACTAGATTATTAAAAATTAAAATTAAATTAACATGCAAACCTTACGCTAAAATGATTTTACAAGTTTTTATACATCATACTTCTAAACTAAGTGAGTCAGAGTTATAATTACAATTGATATTTGCATGAATACTTATTTTCAGTCATCATTGTTTACTAGATTTACCATCACAACCTAGATTTACTCCCTAACCCAGTATTTCTAAAACAACACAACTTCAGCGTCACTAGATACAATTTGCGTCCGCCATCGAACGGCCCGTTTCGCGAACAACCAGTTTCTTCGGCATGTGCTTTCGAACAATTAAACGATACCAATCGTCCGCTACGGTTTCACATCGGCTTCACTTCCCAGGGATGGGTGGGGTCAGGGAAACTACGCCTCACCAATGCAATAGAGATGTTGCTGATTAGAAATCTTTTACTAATTGGTCGATGGATGTCTTGTTAGGAAGACGGTAATTGAGGGCTTGCTAGAATAGGCGTGTACCGTACCCTCATTCCTAATGAGGGTGAGGTACTCAATTGGAGGTTATTGAGGATTTTTAAGGCTTAATTAATTAGTTGTTTGTATTTGTAGATTGAGAAAATATTCAATTACTGCCCTTGCTTCGTACGAATGCATTTATTGGGCTTTTTGTTAATAAAAATCACATCAAAACTTCCTTGCATGGATCAGAATGTTGGGCTGTGAAAAAAAACGGATGAAAAAAGGTTACATGTAGCGGAGATAAGTAGGAGATGGCGAGGTATACCGAGACGTAACACATCGGATCAATTCAGGATGGATGAAATGGCGATAGGTCACTGGAACAACTGGTGACCCACGGATGGCCCCCAAGTTGAAGGGTAAAATCTACAAGTCCGTGATAAGAACTGTCATACTGTATAGATCAGAATGTTGGGCTGTGAAAAAGATGGATGAAAAAAGATTGCACGTAGCGGAGATGAGAATGTTGAGATGGATGTGTGGTGTGACGAGAATGGATAAAGTGAGAAATGAGTATATTAGAGGAAGAATGAAAGTGGCCTAAAACGTTTGACGATTGACTTGAAGAGTTTATGATTTCCTAATATATAATTTCTTTTTTGTCTACAGGGCCGACATAAGAGGAATGCGACGTTTCCTGGTGGCCAGACTGCGAGTCTACTGCAGTCTTCAACAACTAGAAGTGAGTATTGTTTAACTGGTTTAGTCTGGTTGTTAGTTTTAGGTACCTATGTCTTATTACTCAACTCAACTCTTAGCTTGCAGTTAAGTAGACAGCATTACCTGCGTCGTAAACCTACTTGATTCTACTCAGTTTGATAATAATGCCTAAAGCATTAAGTGGCGAACATTAATTAAATTACATTTTAGGGTTCCGTAGCCAAATGGCAAAAAAACGGAACCCTTATGTCACAGCCACTTATTTCCGAAACTCTGTATTCTGTGAACCGCATTAAGATTTTCACACAAAAATAGAAAAAGAAATTTGGGGGTTCCCCATACTTAGAACTTAAACTCAATTTTTTTTTTTCATCAAACTCATACGTGTGGGGTATCTATAGATAAGTCTTCAAAAATGATATTGAGGTTTCTAATATAGTTTGCACGAGAGGCACTTCCAAAGTGGTAAAATGTGTATCCCACCCCCCTGTAACTTCTAAAATAAGAGAGTGATAAAACTAAAAAAAAATATATGATATACATTACCATGCAAACTTCCACCGAAAATTGGTTTGAACGAAATCTAGAAAGTATTTTTTTTTTAATACGTCATAAATCGTAAACCGCAATTTACCTTTCAAGTTCGTACGAAACCCTCAGTGCGCGATTCCGACTTGCACTTGCCCATTTTTTTTTAATTCAGAAACTTCATGATTTATGTATACGTACCTACGTATAAATATCATAAAATTACTGAATTAAAATATTTTTTTAATAATGATGAGATGTATTTTTTCGAAATTAAATGTTCTTAACAAAATTACCCACAATATAGTGCAAAAAGAATTCCTAATCCTTATAAGACTCTTTGCCATAACCGTACCTTCACTTCCAGAGTATTCAGCGGACGCATCAACTCTTCGCGACGTAGCAGACGGGTGCCAGGCCTCCAGACCCCGGTACTGCTCCGGTGGCACCACCACCTGGCCGGGCCCCAGGGTACAGCCGCCGCAGCCCGAGATCCCCAGCATGGCTGCACCCACTCCCATCGACACCAAAGGTAGGATATTTTTATGTCTAAAGAAACTATAGATCAGCCAAGACGAGAAAACCACAAGAAAATATTATAAGAACAGTGTTAGGTATACACAGATGGTCTGAGAAGTTTCCAACATCACAAAGCTGATACAAGACATTTAGTTTTGGGCAGAATAAACATGTTTTCTTTCTTTCTTTTTTCTTTCTTTCTAGTTTACAATAAGATGATAACATTGCCTTTCCTAATAATCAAATAATAAATGTCTGAAGGACCAACGATGGCCGGTGACCTCTGAAAGCCCGTTATCTCAAAATCATTAACTTTTATTAGCCGGTAACAGACACATAGAGGTCGGAATTTTCAGACCACCCTCGTACTATAATGCTATACAGACTTTACGCAAAAGAGGAACTGCAGATGACCGTAACAAGTGGTTCAAACTTGTGCTACTAGCTTTCCAAATCTAGACATCGCCTGAGGCCTCGAAATAAAATTTAAGAACTATTTCTTCCATAAATAATAAAAGTTTCATAACATTACTTTAAAATAACACACAGGTTTTTTTATTGGTTGGGAAAATTATCTTATGACAAATCGCGCTCTTGGGCGGAGCGGGAGATAATGTCAGACTTTTACTGACTAAAAACCCACTCCTGTTCCTTCATTGCCTTCGTCCCAGGGCCCCGGGTTTCGTTTTCACACTACCCATGAACAACACACAGTTGCCATATATAAATCATAATTTGGCACTAAGACACAAATAAAAATGACACGATGTATGGAAAGTCGACTGCTCACATGACTAGGAATTCTTGTAAAAAAAGAGCTGGCATCGATCTAAAAGCCTTCTGAATTTAACTAATGCAGCTTTCCAATCGTCACACCTGTAGGACAAACTCACAAACTATCCGACATCAAATCTCTAACACCATAAACAATGATAACGCCAAAGAATCCCAGCCACTTAGACACTAAAACAAATGTCCACTTTCTACCATTACTGGCCACACATGGGCCATCCATTGTGGGGCCGCTATCAGCCACTAAACACCATGTGTGTGCACCTGCGCAGACCTGACCGCGTCTGACCTGGCTGACCATAAATCTTGGTGTCGGAAGACGGAACGTTAGACCTAATTAAAGGCTGTAAAATGGTGTAACCTTTTAGTGATGGTTTCCAAGTGTAAAGCGACAGCGGATAGGTATCACGTAAAAATTAAATTGATCGAAACATAAATTTGGAAAAACATTTGGAAGGACTTCTTAAAAGGTAACCCGTGGTCCTAAAACGCAAAGGGAAAATGATACAAAGGGTTATGAAAAAACAAAAAGGGTTATGGTCAGTAAAAGCGTGACACGCCCTCGCCCTCCGCCCTAAAGCGCGAGAAGTCATAGGTGATTTCCGTGCCCAAAAAAAAATACTTAAGATATTTTTTATGTTCTTTTACTCCTATAGTGAATTATGTAAGTTCTTTTTGAGAAATATATGTAAATAAATACATATATATGTATTTTTATAACATAAGAATTCTTTAATTCATCGGTCGTTCGTCGAATTCTCTTTACGTCTGCCACATTCAACGATCATTTTCTTAATATAAATCTGTCAGATGTTCTTCAACCTTACTTCTACAGGGTAGTATTTCTATATCATGCACATTGAATATATCAATTAAAATCTTGGTCAAAATCCATCAACTTTTGGAGTAAAATTATAACACAATGACGTCGAACCATTTGTTGTCACCACACTAGCGAATTATTATTTTGAGCCTGTTGTTTCCCACAACTGGGCAAAGCTTCCCTTCCATTCTTCCACTCTTCTCTGTTCTTAGCTACTTCTGGCCAATCCTTTAAGTAGGAGTCCAAATCGTCACGCCATCACGCCATGTGTGCATAAGCATTTCTAAAGAAACGTGCCTTCCATGGTTATTATCGCTGTCGCCCATCCCTTGCACCACCACCCATGAAAGGCGATGATTCACACCCTGCACAGGAACGGGGGCTTTGCGTCAATTAAATTTAGCACCGTTACGATAAATATCCCATCGGAAGCCAAGCCTAACCAGCCCAGCAGCCTGGCAGCTCGGCAGCCTGGCAGCTTGGCAGCCTGTCGCATCCGACAGGCGTAAATGTGTTACTTAGTAAATTGATGTCGTTAGTTACTTGACTTGAGAGAATCCTAGGCACCAGCCTGACCAGTTCGTAACAAAGTTGCTGGCCAACTTTGTCTGACAATGATGCAAAGGTTTCGATTTGTTTGCTTAAGTGATATTCCTGGTAATGGAAGGAAGTCTCTCAAAGATTTCCTTTGTTAATTGCTAGTTTTGTTTATATTTTTAAGCAAATTTTGTTTCATTTTAAACTTATCGACTTTCTTGGGCTATCAGGGACTGTACTACAAGCTCCTAACGCGATCCAATTGGCAACCTAAACTGAACTGTTAAAGTGTGTTCCCTTTTTCACGTTCGCACGCTTTACGTTTTAGACGTATTTTTTTTTTAATATATATTCACACAACTATCACCCAACGCCGTCTAGTCCCAAGCTAAGCAGAGCTTGTGTTATGAGTCCTAGACAACTGATAAACATACTTAAATATTTCTAAATAGATACATATTATAGATAAATTACACCCAGACGCAGAACAAATAATCGTGCTCATCACACAAACATTTGTCCTGGGTGGGAATTGAACCCACGACCTCCGGCATAGCAGTCAGGGCCACTAACCACTAGACCAACAGGCCAGTCAAATTGTAAGGCCTTTTAAGGCCGACATTGTAAGGCCCCTAGACAAGTGTTATGCTGTTTAAAGAGAGCTTGAAGTGAGCAGTAATACTACCTGATGCTTGAAATCGTCAGCTCACTTCCCCTAACTTTTGGCAGACCCTAAATACGTTACTAATGTTGCTAATGTTAGGAGACATAAACAGTCGCATCATTTTCCTAGACAAGCGTCAATTGCTCATATAAACAATCGTTAAACAAAATCAGATACGACCCATAAAATTAGCATTCGCAGAACGAGTCACTGCCCTCCTCAAAATTGGGACACCTCGCGAAATCAGGCCACTATGACACTTCAATAAACGTTTATTAACGACATGTCCATGCAATAATGTCCAATTTATTCTTCCACGTAACTGAACTCGCGCCAAATCCTTGGCATCAAAACACTTGATTGCATTAGATATTTATGTGTCAAAAATAAATACAACACTAATAACGAAAAGTTAATTAATACGTCTGTAAATCCAGCCCACAGCACAAACAATTGCAATCACAAGACGAATATATCATAGCAGAGCTAGGTACAAATATAAACAATACTAAGTGCGACCTAGGAGCAAGGCCAGTGCAACGTAACTTAAATTCAGAAGGATCACAGTCATTAAGCTTAAAAGAAACTTAATAGTCAAGTAACATAGGATTTTTGGCGAGATTGTTTAAAATGAATTATTCGCAAATTGGTTGCTAGTGGACATATTATTGTGATGTTGGTGTAATTTACGCAACTGGAATTGTCCATACTGTTGATTGATGTTGAATAATTGAAACAGGCGTGATCTCGGTAAAATGAAGCTCACTTATTCAGCACAATTATTCCACATAAAAATGTTAAAGATATAGTTAGTATATTTCGAAATACGAAAGTGTAGTATTTTCTAAGGTTAGCAAATTGAGTGTTCCAGTTAATTGACCAGTACTTTTTTCCCATCGATTTCACAATTGTTTTATCTTCACCATGAAGTTGTCGCAATTATTTCCTAAATCCTTCCTTGATTTCGTATAAATATAATGAACTTTTAAAAAAAGACTCCGAATTTTATTATAGTGTTGACTACCTCAGCGAAACTTACCGAGAAGGTTGATACATTTGCTGCCAAATACTACGAAAACATTAGAATGCGTACATCCATATTCTAATGGTAAACAAATTAACTATTTATACGAACAACTGGCTTACATAACTTAGTATTGTGATAGGGGAGACGCAAATGAAAAAAGCTTTTGTTTCAATTATACTATTATAATATTATTATATTGCATGAAGCAATTTCTGATACATTTTATATATAAAACTAGCTTCTGCCAGCGGCTTCACCCGCGTGAATGTAGGTTTCGCTGTACAAACTTTGGACCCCCGTTTCATCCCCTAAGGGGTGAATTTTGAAAAATCCTCTCTTAGCGCTCGCCTACGTCATAAAAGGAAACCTTGTGCAAAATTTGACGTTCCTAGTCCCAGTAGTTTCGGCTGTGCGTTGATATGTCAGTCAGTCAGTTTCTCCTTTTATTAAAATAGATTACGTCTAGATTTTTATTGACGTCATGGTAACTCTATTGTTTGACCATCAAACAATCCTAAACTTTTTTTAAACATAAACCTTAAAAGTATATCTGGCCAGTTTGCAAGTTAGTAGTGTTAATGTGACCTCCATGGTCGCCACAGTATCCAAGTCAAAAACATTACGTAAATAAAAATAAGCACTGCTTAGGTCGAATATTTAACTGTGTAATAATAATACACTAGTGACCCGCTCTGGCTTTGCATGGATGTTTATGTGTATAAAACTTCGACTTTATTTTATATTATGTAAAGGAGACAACATTTACCTGTTTCGTTGTGAGCCCCAATGCAATCAAATCATATTGACTTCCATTATTCTATTTTTTTATTAGCCCCTCTGGTTTGAGCGATCTCTGGCCAAGTATGAAAAGTGGACACTCTGCCTCTGTCTCTATGGTATCGATCCCCGCCCATATTTACGTGTGTTGCGCCTACGCAGCTCAGTACGCGGTGCGTGCGCTTGCGCCGATCCTAATTACCGATCTAACGGCGGTCAAGCGCGCCTTCTAATTACAGATTGTGATAATGTTATTTAGAAACTGCATCGCGCCATAATGCTGGTGTTTTCATCGTATTTTCTGTATCTGTACCACATTGCGGTGTATCTTTGTGATTTATATTAATTGCTTTCCATTTTCACGTCGGGAAAGTAATGTGGAATGTATGGGATTGTTATCTGTTGTAAGCAGCAGTCGTGTTCGAATTACCAGTGCACTGTTTTTTTTGCCGTTTTTAGTGATTTTTCGACAAGATTTTGGCCAAACGTGCAAAAAGTAGCTGTCATGGCTATTTGACGATTGTTTCACCCTTTTTTAATGGGAAATCCTCAAATAACTACTCCCACTCTGGGTGGAGCGAGAAAGAATGTCAAACTTAAGACCCACCTGTGTTCCTTCAGTTGCCCATTGCGTTCCAGGACCACGGTAAAACGTTTCGAACAATTAAGCCCTGGCAGGCATGGCCCACAGTGGGCCCGGTCCGTTTGACGGTATGACCCTACTGCCATTTTCTATCGCTCATTTAAAGTTCCTCCATCGTAAATGTCAATTACAAGAAACTGGTGAAAGGTCAACTAGATTCTAAGAAACAGCAAATAGGCACCTCTCATTACTACGCAGCATGTCTTCCGTAACTCCCAGCCATTGATACGAACACACCTTTTTTAAACAAATATTAGATATTATAGACAGTAATTTACAAAATAACAGGTTCCACTAACAAATTGCTGTATGTCTGTCTCCATATTTAGTCAGCTCACTATAATTTGTAAACGTGAATACTGATAACTTAAATGTTAACATCATAAATAATTATGTTGTTTTATTATTTGCTGTCGGTTGGTATTGACGCTGAATGTTGGTACTCCTGTGTTTAAGTTTCGAAATCTCGTAAAATTACATTAGTGCTTAGTTATTTATTGTATTATTGTCTTGATGCAATGTCTATGGGTTAAATTAACATACAACCTGTACGAAGTTGCGCATAGCCCGATCAAAACAAAATTGTATTTTGTTGTTTATGGTTCTGGTAATGCAACAGTGTTTGAATATCGAATTTCCTATTTTTTGGCGGGATTTTATCGAACGAAATTTAGTGGCAGTTTTTAATTATTTATAAATTAATTACTAGTGGATATTGTGATATAAATTGTTGGAGTTTTGTATCTCAAGTGATGGTGACTTTTTCAATGAAAAAGTGCTTCATATGTTTCTACAATAATTAAGCAAAATACAGCAATTTATATGTGTTGGTTTTTCAATCACGTTTGGCATGATTTATGATATGGAATACTTTGATCCTCATAGTACGTTCCTATTAGTTTAATTTTTGACTTTCATCTTCAACTCTTTACCTAAACGTAGACGAAAGTTGTAAAAAATGTAATTTTTAAGTACCGAAAGCTGTAATTCGGTGTCTGTCAAGCAAGAGTGCGGTTGTGTTTCACTTTCGTTGAGCTGCGCGTGCGCCGTGCTCCGTGGAGCGTGTCCACAGAATGTAGGTCCCGGTGTATGCGCAGACGCGAGACGAAGTGGTGACGGAAACTACGGCTTTAAGAACTGTTGAGAATGATCAGCTGAGCGAGGATTTTAGATCTGTCAGACTAAGCAGATGACTACAACCTGGGAATATTTAAGTTAAGAGTGAATAGGTTACTTCTAGGTAAACGCGCTCCATCGTCAACCGCATCTTCGCTTTCCATTAGGTGAGATAGCGGTCAAGCGCGAACCTATCAAGAATAAAAAAAAACCTGAACCTGAAAGCAGTGGTGGCCCAGGAGTAGCGGCCTCGACTTACGAGTTGTTGGTTCCGGGTTCAAATCCAGCCAGACGCATTACTTTGTGTAATTTATTTAATCACCACTACTCTCAAAACGGTGAAGGAAAACATCGTGAGGAAACCGGCCATGTCCATGAGCTAAAAATTCGAAGACTTCCACTGACCACTGGGCCCGCGTAGTGGGTTATGGCCTGTTCCTTCTCCTAGAAGGGAGGCCTGAGTCACAGCAGTGGCAACAATAAAAAGCCGATTATGCTTTATATTATGAAGACTAACCTATCATATCATACATCGATCTTCTGCCATTGCGACAGACGAAAATGTGCCGTGTGCAAGACAGATTCAAAATCGAATTAATTGGCACACATACCGTTAGACTGCATAAAAAAGAAAACAATCGAAATGTATTTTATTAGTCTTTAACTTTTCTGAAACATTAATGAGCCTCGTTTAACAACATAATTTTAGTTTCAGTAATGAAATCAAATTAAAAAAAAAGGCGTAAAGTAAATTAGGGTGAGCCGCGAAATTTTCGCACTTTTTTTTGCAATTTGCAGTTTAGTATCGAATATTAAGGTAAGTAAAAATATATATAAGTACCTATTTACATAATTATACTGATTAAAACCATTCACATAACTCTCTGACTTAGAGAAGAGCTAAAATGTGTCATTTTAATAATAAATTGACTTTTTACCTTGTCTATGTAGAGTTATGATAATGGTTTTAATGAGTATAGTTGTGTAAATACATACGTGCCCTTACCGCAAATGTAATTTTTTTACCATACTATCCGATATTGAGTTGCAAATTACAAAAAAACTTTCGATAATTTGAATTTCTCGGGCTACCCTGGAACATTCATCTTTACCGTTAAAAAAGGCGTGTTCACAAACTTTGTTGAAAAGAATCTCCTAAGATTACTACTTGTCAAAAGAACCTTTCCCTTCAGGCATAATTTTGATTTAAACAACTGACGACGTGTAAATTATACTTGACGAAAGCTAGTCTACAGAGACACATAAAATATCTATAATTACTAAAAGAACAAGATCGTTTTAACTCAGTAAGTTTTTTCTACATCCCCATGTTACGTAGACCTCTTTCAAAACCACAATTTCCTCGCACTGTTTAAACTAGGGATGTAATATCGAAATCGAATTTGGAACTGGAGTTTTTAAATTTCGAAATCGGAGGCGGAGGCAAAAGCGTCAAATGAAACAGAACTAAAAGTAATCAAAAATGAAGGAAAAAATATATCATATATCATATATAAAAAATAAATCGCAACATTCCAAATACGAAATAAAATAACAAGTAAAAGAGTAATCGACAAAGGAGTTTTTGGCGGGATTTTTTCGAGTAAACTTCAATGGCTGTTTTACTTATTCGCATATTGATTCCTAGTGGATATTGTGATGTAAAATTGGTGTAGTTTTGTATCTCAAGTGTCTGCACAACTGGACAATATGTGGAATTATTGAAACAGGCGCGATCTCGATAAAAATGAAGCTAAGAATTCTATTATAGTGTTGACTACCTCGACGAAGTTTGCCGAGAAGATTGATTTGATACATCTGTTACAAATACTACAAAAACTATTAAAATGTGTACATCCATATTCTAATGGTAAACAAATTAACTACTCTTACAAAGCCATGGCTGAAAGGACTCATTTCGTTTCTTAAGAAGGCACGGGGGGAGGGAGGTTCCTAACACGGCAAGACATTTTTTACACCTCCGATTATTTATCGAAATCGAAATTGAAATCGGAGGTGCAAAATCAATCGGAAGCTCCGTACTTTCGGAATCGAAATCAAACCTCCGTAACATCCCTGGTGTTACCAACCTACAGACATAAGTATTTAGATAGCCTGAGGGTCCAATCTATGGTACATACATAGATTGTACCCTGGCTTGTCTCGTTCGACAATATTTGTGGTTTTTATTTACATATCGTGGCTTGTAGCACTTGTAACTTAAGAACAAGTATTACTTTACGTGTGTCTGACATTGAATGAGGTATACTTGCAGACGCAATTATTTGGTACTAATTGGTTTGTTTAGCAAATATTCAATTGGTTTATATACTTGTTTGATTTGACAGTTGGATAATACGTGTATTTTCAATAGCGTATCAATGGAATCTAGTAAACATTTTGTTTGATTTCCATTTTAAATGATGACTAGCTACTACCAGCGGCTTTGCCTGCGTGAAAGTTGTAAATATATAGCCTTATGTCACTCAGTGATAAAGTAGCGTTCTACTGGTGGAAGGGTTTTTAAAATCGGTTCAGTAGTTTTTGAGTTTATGCATTACCAACAAAAATATAAATCTTTCCTCTTTATAATATAATTACAGATTATTATAGATAGATAAATTAAACTGTTTAGTTTATAACGAATAGAATTTGTTTAATGTAGCCAAGCTTGACACAACACTCCAGTATAAATCTTGTAAGCCATATTAAATCCTTTAACACCACGTTATATCAATCACCCTATGACGATACACTAACAAAAAAACATCGGTAATCTTCATTGCATCACTGCTTACCATCAGGTAGTCAAGAACTACGGGGTTACTATGACGTTCAAAGTAAGATTGTTTCATTCTTACTTCAGTGTGGGTAAGAGCCAGAGCTATGCAGGTTGTCTAGCGCCATCTCTTACCCACGCTGGATATAAGAATGAAACAATCTTACTTTAAACGTCATGGTACAGGTCTTAGTCTTAATTAAATAGCAAGATAAGTCTGCATGGTTATGCCTACATACTCCAGTACCTCCAGCCTTTAACGCAGTCTTAGTCAAAAAGCCAAGCTTGCAACACCAAAATTCTCTTTCTCTCTTCTTTCCTTAATATCACCCTATGACGATACACTAAAAAAAACCATCGGTAATTCCATACATCTCCGAAAGCTGTCAGTCTTCAGCATACCACATAAGTACATGACTAACGGGGGTCAACGACCCCAGCTAATGGATTTTCTGGCTTCTACATTTTTTTGCTAGACTAGTACATACGTACTTTATAGTCCGTAATGATGTTTCATTGAAATTATATAAAGAAATGGACTCATTAGCTGTCTTTTTCTTAGGTAAGGATCAATTGTGGTGGCTATTTTGAGATTAGGCACTTATAAATCATGATCTGAAACCTATTACCTCAAAGTACTTAAGTGTTATATTTTTCGTTGCTAAGTGTGGAATGACTCTTAAGCAGGGTGCAGACCAAAAACTAATTTGAAAATTACTTATCCCATAAAGCTGAGGTATTTTTCATCATATTTTTTACTTCCTCATGAATCACTCTGTCTGTTGATGAAAACCGTATGAAAATCTGTTCAGTAGTTTTTGAATTTATCGTGAACAGACAGAAGGACGCACTGGGAAACTTGATTTTAAATAATACTAAGGGCCCGGTACGTGCTTAGCTTCGTATAAAGTGAAATAATAAAAAAAAATTGAAACTACTCGACCGATTTTGTGCAAACTTCACATAAACCACATTTGGTTTGGATAGGTGAGCCCGTTCTTGAGTTATAAAATTACAACGAAAAGTGGCATTGATTTATATATATAGATGTAAAGACTATGTAAAAATATGAAAACTTACCCAGCTAAGGCAAACTAAATATAGCCATTTAACTAATGACACTACTAAAAAAAACTGTCAAATTAAAATAAGACATCCAAAAGAAACACATTAATATTATCAAAGAAATATTATATTGAACCATCAAGTTAATTAAAAGTCTTACATCAGATATTAAACTTATCAACGTCGATACGACTAATTACATTATTTATCGATGACTTTCACTTGAGCAAGAAAGAGACATTAATAACCTGTTTTTGCACAATTTATGTAATAACACTTGCAAGTATGTACACACGATATTATGTAATGTAAACATGTACCTACTTGGTAAAATTGACACTAATTTGATATGAGCACCAAAAAAAAAAACATCACCTTACCACAGACTATAAAACTGTATAAAGCAAAATGAAAGCGCTTAAGCAGATTTGTTTTAAAAATAAATTAAATTTTTTTCGTTTTTTTTCTTAATGATATAAACCAGTGCTTGACTGCGATCCCACCTGATGGTAAGCAGTGATGCAATCATTGATGGTGAGGCGCACTAGTTTATTAAGAGCTTATTCACTCTAGCCTTGAAGACACCTAAATTATAATCGGACGGGAAGACCGCAGCAGGCAAATTGTTCCAGTCCTTAGATGTACGCGGTATAAACGACAAGGCGAAACGCTTAGTCTGAACCATAGAGGTTTCAACAGCGTAAGGGTGGATATTCGCCGTATGTCGGGTTGTCCGTAAAATTTGTAATAGATGTTTTTTGTAATCAGCACTGAAATATTACGAACGTTTCTCTTGATTCGATGGTGTCGAGCTCCTTTTTTGACGAGGGGTATTATCAAATAACTTCTCTCGCTTTAGGTGGAGTGGAAGAAGTCTGCTGGCTAGGTGTGTCAGACTTTTACTGTCTAAAACAGGTGTGTTCCTTCAGTTGCCCTTTGCGTTCTAGGGCCGCGGTAACACTTTCAAACAATTCCGCAGGGGTGAAGTACCCCGAAATACCATAGCGGTCTACCAAAAATCTGTTAGATGTTTAATATCATGTGGCTTGCTATCTTCTATCAGTGTAGACGCACCTCAAATAGCTCTGTTTGTAAAGCAAAAGAGTGCACATGTTACATAAAGTTCCCATTCCCATCCCAAGCGTGCTCGCGCGCCCCACAGCACAATGCGCCCGCGCAGTGGGTGTCGGTGATTTACACCCGCTTGTCTACCGCCATCGCACCTTCATTCATATTTATTAAACTTCGCAGTTTTTTCAATTGTAAATCTTTTCTGTATGATGAACGCGACATGTTGCCATTGCGCTATTTTGTGAGCCAAGACAAGCCCAGCATTCCAATAAACACAAAATAAGTTTATTTTTTATTATTATTATTTGTCAATGTTTATTGCTTTTTTGTTAGTTAAATTTATAGTCGAATAAATAAGGTGTTTTATAGTAAATAAGCGAGTAATGTGTCTATTATTGTAATTCTGTAAATCTTTTTTTGATGGGTGTTTGAAATACCTTACTCATAAAATTATGTTAAGCATTTTATTCCATGCATTTATTCAATTTCGATTTTAAGTTTATAAAAGTAACTGCAGGCTATTACAATCGCTTCGGCTCCCAATTAATATTATTAATTGACAAAATAAACAAGATGGCGTGAACGTGGGCTTTGTCGGCGCGCGCGCAACTGCGCATAAAACTTTATACTTCATCCTCTTTATGGAGACTTATTATTATCTGTATCCGTTAAATGGATCATGATTATAAGCTGCGGGCGAAGAGTTTGTTATCATTAGTGGATGACTGTTACATTCAAATACATTTGACTATTAATTCGTCTTTAGATCTTTGTAATTGAAAGGCTCTTTTGTGAAGTCAGGCAGTCGGATACCTATATTTTTTATCCCAATTCCTAGACGCTTATGAGCACTTAGCTTGAAATTCCCGATGTGTCATCGTCTTTAAGAATGATTTAGGATGGGAGTGACGTCATCAGTAACTCCTACTGACTCAGATAATAATATCCTTTTAGCTGAAGATTTCACTGTTGCTATTATTTTTTTGGTCTAGATAGAACTTTTATATAGGTGATGTGGGGATGTGGCGACATCTATCTCGCCACATAAGAACTAAATACCTGATGTTACACAATTCCTATATCCCTTTATCAGAGTTCTCCACGTGATAAGACGTGTGTATACAAGAGTCCGAAACACAACCATCGGATAGTTGCCCAGACCAGACACAACACCTGTCTTGTCGGAAGATCTTACCTTTTCAATGGAGGTTGACACCCGGTTTTGCATACCTCTGTACGGTTACTTAATTGATTCAGATTTACTAAATCTTTATATGTATATATATAATTCTTCTGTACGTGTGTCTGTCACCTATCTCCTCCCAAACGGCTCAATCGATATGGATGAAACTTTGTGCGTATATGAGTAAGTCCTTAAATGATTTGAAAATAAAATTGAACCCGGTAGGTGGCGCTGCAATCGGGTACTCTTTTTTTTTAAGAACGTCTTCTTTCGGACAAGACAACGTCTATCGGGACCACTTGTATAAATAGGATGTAATGGGAATAGGAAATTAAGAATGAAGGAATAATTTAAAAAAGACACATTAACACTGCAAAACTCTGGCTACATCAATAAAAAAATTAAAGCAGGTCATAAAAAATTGAATGATGTCCTTTATGTCATAAAATAATTATTTTCTTTCGTCTTATAGACCTGCTTACCCCTCCAGACCATCGTAAATAAAGCTCGCTGAAAGGGCGCGCGCATTTTAAAGCTCATCTTATTTTTATTGGTACTCCTTGTACACGCGTATATGTGATCACCTCGTTAGGACGAGCTCAGTTATATGTTCTTCGAGTAGGTCAACCAGTTCATATATCGTATGAGATGGTTTAAAATAGGCGGGGTTTACCTTCGTGGGTTAGTTTTATATGTAAATTACTTTGGCTCTACCAACCTTTGTGACACCCTATTAATGTTAATTTCCTAATGTAAATTGTATTTTTGGTGTACAATAAAGAATATCTATCTATCTATCTATCTTTGTTGTATACAGGGTGTCTTTGACATCGACGCACAAACGAATATCATGGATCCAGTGATTCTGGACGCCTCAGTGGTGGAAATCGCGAAATGCTATGTAAGGGTTAGCAATGCATTGATCACAGCAACTTCGTAGAAGCATTTGATTTTTTAAAATTTGATACCATAACTTTTTATTATTTCGAACAATCTATTAGGTAACTATAGTAGTATGCATGAATCAACGACGTGGTTTCGCAATATCCTAATAAATGGCGCTATTTCTGAAATATATACATGCATTTTGCAAAAAGCCAACAGGAAATAATGCATGTAAGTAAATTAATATGATAATATAATATGTTTAATTGGTTTTTATTCCGATACAATAAATATTATAATATTGCCTATGTTACAAGATGACTTTTTGATAACTGTTGATTTTTTGGAAAGAAACCGAATAAATGTTTACTTTTGCGCTACAAAATGTAGTACGTGTCATTATACAAGTTATTTTTTGGGACATAATAGAAGTTATTTTTTTAAACTAGTTGAAATATATGATTTGCCAACCCATAGCATTTTATTTACGATATTCACACACATTCATAGAATTGAAAAATCAGTCATTTGAAGAATCGGTCTTTAAAAGAATCAGTCTTTTATAGAATCAGTCATTTGTAGAATCAGTCATTTAAAGAATTGTACATTTCAAGAATTGGTCAATTATAGACCATGTAGTCATTTCGCGAATTAGTCATTCCTAGACTAAACCAATTTTTCGTCCGTTTTTTCAAAAATTTTTTTTTAAATCTTTAGGATTTTTTAATTTGAATTGTATGAAATCGTTATTCTAACATTTTTTGTGAAAAAAATTAATGATTTACTTTTAAAATTATAAATGCCATCGGGGTTGATTAGAATATCGATTTTATCTACTCCGATGACTTTAATTAATTCATTTTGAATTAAAATTTTAAATAAAATATATTCTTTTGTTTTACTAAATATATCATCGAGGTTGGTTGGAATAACGATTTTAAACAGTTAAAATTTTATAAAGTACAGATTTTTTTGTTAATTAGGAAATTCGACGAAAAATTCCACCACTGGCGGGTCCAGAATCATTTACTAGATCCATGGTATTCGTTTGTGCGTCGATGTCAAAGACACCGTGTATATATAGTTTTTCCGTGTCTAGGTGTCAAGAGTACGTGAGTTTACATGTTTGTGACCCCACCCACGATACATAAGTCCTTGTGTGGGGCAACGTTCATAATATAAACAATCCTTTAGCAGACCTTGCCATCAGTTATTCTTTTCGTCTGGTCATAACGTAGTATATCTAGAAGCACAAAAATACATTGAAATCAGGCCAACATTCCCAGTCTGTTGTAGAATTAAGAACAATAAAATCAAACAATTTTCCTTTTGTTTCAGTATACACAGACCAGCCAGTATCATCAGCATCACCCCCTACTCGGGATAAGATCAACGGCGAGGAGAAGGCGAGGTCTCGGCGCAGGGATACCTGGGCAGAGCCTACCACGCCGCCTGTTACTGATGATGGTAAGTTTTTCTACCTTCGTCTGTTCTGGACAGCAACCAAGGAAATCCAAGGAATCCATAGGATGCCTATCTTCAAAGGCTACCTGCAAAAATAGTTGTTGAGGCAATTGAAGTCTATTGAGCTGTCACAGGCCACTGTAGGATAAAGAATTCTTCTTTATTGATCTTGAACAATCCTCCGCTTTCAGCATCCAGTCGGTTCTGGCCACCATTTTCAAGTTGCCATTCTATTAATACAAAAAATACTCTTCTATTTTTTTAGCCGTGTCTGCTTTATTTTTATTTTTTTAAACGTTACCACTTTCGCAATCTTATAAACACACAAACACAAGATACTCAGACCCGGAACAACTATCTGTATGTGTCGTGCGGGAATCGAACCACCACCAAGCAGCGCAGCAGCCAGTCGCTCAACTACAGCGCCAACCGTACCATCGATTTTAATAACATCTTTTCTTCTCCAGCTACCGTGGGAGTACGCTCACCGCTTCTCCAACACCAGCACCAGCAGTATGATGAACAGCTCCGCGATATCGCAGCATCCCTCACCAGGCCACGATCTAGACGAGCGCTACCACCTACACTCGAGAGACCTACAAGACTGCCTCCACCAGATCGATTGCCGGTAAGTACCAATACCTTCTTTAATTTTTCAAGGAACATTTTTTAACAAACAATTTCGTAATACGCTAAATATTTTGATAGAAACCGCATAGAATTTCAGAGAAGCAACAATCAGAATAAGCTAACTCAACTGGATTAAGTCACCTACGACGCAAATAACTGATGAGCTGTTGGAAAATATCTATTAGATTATCATCAGTTAGTCACCAGTGAAAGTCACTTACAGTTATCTCTGTTGTAAGTCATAATCAAATTTTCTAACAACATTTTCTTCTGTCTTAGGCCCGTGGTTCACCCGACGGTGGCGCCCCACCAGAAGAAACCAGCTCCAGCTCAGCAAGCGAAGGTAGCGAGCCAACTGACGTAGTGGAACCAACGGAAAGCGGAGAAGGAGGCAGGGTTGAACTACCAGCCGAAAGACTCCTCCATGCAAGAGCAGGATGGCTGCAAAGACGAGGACCAGCAGGCTGGTCGAGGCACTGGTTCGTGCTTAGAGGAGCAGCCCTACTGTACTTCCGAGATCCTCATGCAGAACATAGGGGACTGATGGATGGAGTTATAGACTTGAGTGGGATATCGAGGGTGGTGGAACTACCCAGTTGTACGAATGGATATGCTTTTGAGACTGAGGTATGTAAATGTGGTTTTAAAGCTATGGTTGGTTGGTAGCGCGATGGTTATTCATGTTTCTAATTAATCATATTTTGTTTCACAGACTTGGGATGGAAAACATATAGTCTTGTCAGCGGTAACAGCAGGCATCAGAGCAAACTGGGTATCAGCCATGAAACGAACAGCTGGCCTCACTGACACAGGACCGCTATCACTGATATTACGAGAGGATACCGTTGACCAAGCCTCGGAATCCTCAACATCACCAGTAACACCTGTCACACCCATCACAGGAAGATCAGCACCATTCTCATCTGACGAAGAATACCGAACGGCTTCAGAAGGTGGCCGAAGAGATAGCGCTGACTGGGGAGACATGGGGCCTCAACCACCTCCATCCCCACTTCTTACAAGGACTCCGATATCCAAAGTTAAAGAAAAGGTTCGCATCAGAAGTTCACATCAGGCACCTCCGCGAGCAGACACCCCTAAAGGTGACAGAGACGAAATAGACTCTACCAAAGAAAAAGAACGCACCGTCGATGAGGTTGATGAAAACGAGAAACCCATCGAAGCGAGAAAACGTAGCTACATATCGACTATCGACAAGCAATCTATCGAAATAGACGATTTAAGAAAACAACTCAAACTAGCGCTGAACGACGTCGGTGCGGCTGAAGCCGAGATCACAAGGCTACAGAAACTAAAAACAGAGGCTGCTTTACAAGAAAAGAAAATGGAAGAACTGGTAACAACGTTGCAGAAGAAAGAAGAAGAACTGTCGGTAAGAACAAAAGAGGCTGAAAACTTAGACGCGATAAAAGAGCTTTACAACCAGGACAAAAGTCTTTGGGAGAGCAAGCTGACGGAAACGCAGAACTTCTTGAAAGAGTCGACGGAACATTGCGAGCTACTGACGAGACAGCTAGCCTCAGCGCAGGAAACGATAGCACAGTTGCAAAGAGAAGTCAACGAACTCAATGAGAAACTATTAAAAAGCGTTAAAGAAAGTGATAGTTTATACACAAGGATCAGAGATCTTGAAGGCAGATCACTCGTTGAGTCAGCATTACCCACCAAGGAGAAGAGAAAGAGTATCGGTTCGCTCAGCGACCTCACTAACTTGAACCAAGATATGAACTTAGAATCAATGGAAAAAGACAGATTAATAGAAGAGTACGCCGAGCTGAGAGACCGATTCGTAAAGGCTATTCAAGAAATTAAAGCCATGAAGAAGGAACTGCGGGACTCGCACAACATGTACGATGAGCTCGAAATTACCAACCTCAAGTTAAGAAATGAGATGAAGCTCAGAGAACAATGCAGCCGATCAGAGATAGACTTGATGGCGGCCCGCATTCTCGATCTAACACAGAAGTTAACTGCTTCAGACAAACAAGTCCGAACACTAAAACATAAAATTCAAAAGTCTGAATCTAGAGAAAAGAGACGCAGTCTGTCGCTAAAGGGCAGAGAGTCCTTCACTCTAGGTAAAGAAGTAGAAGAGAAGTTAACAGAGCTCGAAAACAAAATCACAATGCTGGAGTCCGGCGAACCGGTCCCAACGATAAACTCTCCCTCCAAAAGTGCGTCTCCTGCCAAAGAAAAAACATCCAAATCTGAGAACACTTCGGACGAAAAACGGATGAAAAGACTAGCCGCTCGACTGAGGAGGAAGTCCCTCGATAGCGCCACCAGCTCCGAACCTATGAAGATGCTAGTAAGATTGAGTTCGCTAGAAACCAAAGTAGCCTCCGCCTTGGAGAACCGCAAGGATCTTACAAACTCCTGCGAGTCTCTAAGTCAGGCAACCAGATCCGTTGAAAGTCCACCTTTAAACGAAAGCCCTGAGACTTCCAGCATCGGCACCCAGTCACAGAGGCATCTATTAGAGAGGCTACAGAGTTTAGAGAACGTGGTCATCCACTCTAGAAATAAGGTGAACGAGTGCCTCTGTCAAATGAGTGCTATGCGAGCGGCCAAGTCTCGAAGATCACCCTCACCGAGTCTCGATAAGAAATACAGCTTGAAATCGATGGAGAAGTGCTTGACAGACGTCAGCAAGAGGCTGCAGGAGTGCTTCGATAAGTGCGTCGTTGACTACGATCAGAACCAAAACCAAGATTCCGAAGAGGTGAATGACAGCGTCGCTCAGGTGGTCGTGCAGCTCGAAGAACAACTGAGAACGAAACTTCTGGAGATATCCAGGAGGAAGGCGGCGCTATATGAGGCGGGCGAGCTCACGCAGAGAAAGAGCTTAGAGATACTGGCCGAGAAGCTTGCGTATGAAGCTGTCCTCGTCGGGAGAATACAGGAGGCGCTCGAGTCCTCGAACGGCAGCAGATTCTTTGCTCGATTGATAAAGTCTGAAATTATCGAAACTAGTCAACTAATAGATAACCTCAAACGTAAGATCAACGGCGAGAGCAGCAGGAGCAGCGCCGGCACCAGGAGCTCACTGGACTACCTCGCCATGATCCTCACGAGGAAGATCGACATCGTCAACGGCTCGCAGGAGGCACACGAGAGGCGCCGCTCCGAGCTCATCATACATGGAGCCGACCTAGAGGCACTGAAGGCATCGCAGCGTGAGGTCGCCGAAGCAGTCGACCGGTACAAGAGCGAGAAGCTGGCCGAGCTGTGCTCCGCGCTGGCGTGCGAGACGCTCAGCTACGCCGCGCCCGCCGACGGCGACGTGGAGCGGCAGCGCTGCAACGTGGAGGCGGCGCGCGTGAGGGAAGCGTGGGCGGCCGCGCGCGACGCGCTGGGCGCCGCGCTCGTGCAGGCCGAGGTCACGCGCGCGCTGGCACGCGCAGCCGCCGCGTGCGACGCGCGCCTGCACGCCGCGCGCCGCCGCCGCCTCACGCTGTGCGCGCAGGACCGCGCCGACCTGGAGCTGTGGTGGCAGGCCGCGCACGACCACCTGCGCTGCGAGATGGACGCCGCCGTCAAGGACATCGCCGCGCGCTACCGCGCCGCGCTGCAGGACGAGCGGCGGCCGCGCGAGGCCGAGCCGGGCCTGGACTCGCGCGCGCTGCTGCAGCAGCTGGCAGAGGCGCTGGCGCAGCGCGCGCTGGTGGACGCGCGCGTGGCCGTGCTGGACGGCACCTACCGGGCCTCGTGCCCGCAGCCCCAGGGGCCCAGGCGCTCCGCCGAGGACGCCGTGTCCTCGCTGGAAGCCGACCCGGCGCAGGAGGCGGAGTTCGTGTACCTGTTCCAACGATTCTCGACCGAGTGCCGAGCGCTCTTCTCCAGTGACTGTTCGGGTAACAGTGAAGACTCGATGAAGATCGGCGAGAGCCTCGAGCGGGTGGAGGCGGCGGTGGCAGAGGTGGCGCGGCAGCTGTGCGCGCGAGGGGTGGAGGGCGGGGCCGGCCGGGACTCGCCTCCCGAGGCCACGCCCCCTGAGGCCACGCCCCCCGGCACCAGCGCGCTCGATCGCATCGACGCGCTGCGCCGCCGCGTCGAAGCTCTGCAAGCGCTGGTGCCCTGCCAGCACTGCAAGCAGCTGCAGGACGCATTGGACAGGTAAGATACAAATCCCTAATATGTCTATTTAAAACTATTAATTATATTAGCAGTCCCATTAAAGTGATGTACTGTTCCCAGACTGCACGAGGAGCGCGCCCGCGGCGAGTGCGCGCTGGCCCAGCAGGCGCACGCGCTGGCCGCAGCTCGTCGTGCGCGCGCACAGCTGCAGACGCAGCACGAGCGCGAGCGCGCCGCACTGCGGGAGCGCGCGCGCACGCTGCAGCGCCGCCTGGCCGCGCTCGACTCCGAGTACTCCGCTCAGCTGGAGAACTTACGAGCCGCTTATCAGGTAGGCATCATAAATTCGTTTTACTTCTTAACCTGAGTCAAAACTTTTTCTCTAAAATGTTATATTCCCTGAAATACAAATTTCCACTCGGCATGATCTTTAAAAGCTCCATTGTACGTTCACCAGAGCGCAGTAGCCGCGGACACGCACGGCGACGGGCTGCGCGCGCGCTACCAGCAGGAGATCGAGCAGCTGCGCGCGCTCTGCGAGAAGGGGCTGCTGGCCATGGAATCCTCGCACCGCCGCATCGTGCGCGAGATGGAGGACAAGCACCGTGCAGAGCGGGAGCAGCTCAGGTAACTGCCGAAAAATGCTGAAGATCTAGCTAAAAACTGCTGACCAAAAAGGACGTCCGTGGAGGGTCGTCCTTTCACCAGAGAATAATTCTACCTCTATTCAATCTTGAAGGGTATTGAGAAGATAACAAAGAATCCACCACTTCGTCACTCAGTAGAAGTAACAATTTTCCGAAGACAGTTCAAAATTTCTGTTAATTTCCTAGTCCTTTTATTCGCCTTTACCCTCTGCGAAATGTTTAGTAACACCAAAGCGCTGCTGGCCTTCCTTAAGGAGCTGGGATGAATCGAATGACACATTTGTCCCACCCGTACGCAAAATACGAGCTTTAGTCGTGGAGTTGTGGACACTAGCCCAAAATACAAGTATCCCCTTAACCTAACTGCATCTTATTATACACAATTCAAGTTACAAAACTGCAAAGAGAC
Source organism: Mythimna vitellina (assembly GCA_949316375.1). Taxonomy (NCBI): domain Eukaryota; kingdom Metazoa; phylum Arthropoda; class Insecta; order Lepidoptera; family Noctuidae; genus Mythimna; species Mythimna vitellina. The sequence goes on along the minus strand of OX438694.1, from coordinate 2,851,174 downwards.
TTCTGGAAATGTGCCTTTGCAGATACCTGCTGGAAACCCAGTCTAAACCCAATTAATGTCCCCTTGCAGGCTAGACAAGGAGCAAGCCCTGGCGGAGGAGACGCGCGCGACGCTGGCCGCGCTGGACGCCATGCGCAAGGCGCACGAGAGCGAGGTGCGCCGCGAGGTGGACAAGTTCAAGGCCGAGTTCCTGAGCCGCAGCGCGCACGGAGACCTCACGCAGCTCAGCTCCCGCCACCAGTAAGTTGCAAGGGTTTTGGGGATTTTGAATTAGGAATTGCGCCGTTATTATTCTTCTTTGAACTTGGTGTATTATGATGTTTTTATGGTGTCATGATGCCTGGGTACGAAATAGATTTGAGCTATGTTTGGCCTTGGATGCAGGAACTTATATACCCTTAATAAACTAGCATACCTATACGGACTTATATCTTTTTTCGGTCTTGAATTAAAATGGCATTAACTCACTCTCAGGCCCCAGTTTACCGAATTCATTACACCTCAGTACAAGCTAACTTAAACCTTATAATTACGTCATAATGTTTAAGTTAGCTTGTATGAGGTGTATTGGTGCATTTGTGCCTAAGAGCGTGCCTAAGAGGTTAATAGATACTTTACTACACGGCTCCTAACTACCATGTCTAATAAAACCTCCTGTGACGCATATAATTTGTTTGTCAGCGTAAACAAACTATTTATTTCAGCTTTGTAATAAATAGTGTCTGAAAAGACAGGAGTTCCATGTTCAGCAAGGAGTGTGATTGAAGAGAATGAAACAAATAAATAACTAACTCGATTTCGCAAAAACTTGTTTTGTTTCTGTTTGTGCTGTTTCTAGAAATAAATAAATATCCTCTTCCATAATCTTGTCTTAACCTATAATTTATAAAACAATAAATTTACCCAACCTTCTCTTATTGTATCAGAGTCGAAAACCAGAACGACGAAGCTTTGGGTTCAAATGTCCACCACATACCAATGTATGTATTACTCTCCCATACAAATTCTTCTTAAAGTCGTTCCCCAAATAGTAAAGTATTTTAGTAACCTCTCCAGGCAGGAGATGGAGGAGATCAAGCGGGAGATCCTCTCCCTCTCCGAGAAGTACTCCGTGAAGTGCGTGGAGTCTGCGGCGCTCGAGGAGAGGCTGGCCACGGCCACCGCGCAGCTCGCGCAGGCGCACAGCCACATCATGCAGCTGGATGCCAGGTACGGGTACAGTCAACTTGTTGACGAAAATGTTTGTGCTTTATTCAAGTCCAGATCTTCCAGTGTAAAAGTGGGCTCAAAACAAAATAGACAAATATTAATGACTTTAAATATCATTTGAAGACTATTCGACTTGTGTGATGAATGTGATGATTCTTCCCATTTATATTAAATGTTTAATTACCCTCATTAAAAAAATTCTCGTGATTTGTATGTGAATTAAAAGACCGGCTTACTATAGTCTAGTCATTTGCTAGTTTTACCTAGAAACTTTTCAGGGAGTTTTAAAATTGACTTTATGATGTATAAAGACATGCTCTATTAACATTACACCTCGTATCTTTCCCACTTGCGCCCCATATTGGAAAATATAATCATTTACTAAAACAAAGCTAATACTATATAAATACTTATTTATTTAAAACGTAGTAAAGCGAAATTTCAAAAAAAGAACGTCAAAATTTATAAACTCACCAATTTTTAATTTTTAAATTTTCCAGATAAAAATCAAATAACTTTAATAAGCCTAATTTTTATTGGATGCTTACCTCAAATCAATTCAAACTTGACAATAATTCAGTGTAAAACCTTCATATAACCCTTAAATAATAATAAAAATTATCAATTTCAGAAACAAGCAACTCCGCGCCCACCTAATATCGGAAGCCAATGAAATGAAGAACGCCGATGCGTCCGCTCTCTCCCAACTCATAGAGGACACTAGTCCGGTACGTCAACGTCACTTGCTACTTTTTTACACACCGAGACCACGGTACACGCTTGTAAGCTATGCTATGCTAGCTTTTTCATTAGACCATCTTAGGCAAAGGCCACACGCTTGCATGACCATACATCGCACTTAACAGTGTCACCGTTCGAAAATGAACTTTGAGTAGTCTACGTTAAAGCCTATAGAAAACTGATTTTTTACGACACTTTAAAACTGTTTAATTTCTTCGATATTTCAATTTTTAGTATAACTTTCTTGGTGTCGTAATATTCTTTTTGTAAATAAATATGAATTCTTAATGAAACAATATTCTTAAATTTGATATTCTTAGATCGCACAAATTGAGCAAAATTTGTAATAAAATTATAAAGAACATAAATGTTAATGTCAAAAATTTAAATGCACACCTATATTTTGAGTTCATTTTAAGTACAATTAATTAAGTAAAGATCGATCAAATAAGGCTTACCATACACTTACCTACCTCGGCTAATAGAACATTGGCTCAATTTGCGCGATCACTCGTAGTTTAGAACTACTTATTTCACATTTCTTGGAGCATGCAAATTGGAGATAAAGTGACACGTACTCTTTGTCTACCTTGCATTCACCTTTATTACCAGATGAAAGCTTTGAGATGCATCGGACACAATTTTAGTATTACTAAATCAAAATATATGTATGCACAATATACAGTGTCTTTGACATCGACGCACAAATGAATACCACGGATTTCCCATTTTTTTTTTTTTTATCAAGTTTTTTAAAAAAATATATGTTTTTAAACTATGTAAAACTGTTATTCTAACCAACCCTATCATCGAGGTTGGTTAGAATAACAATTTTAGAAAAAGAAAAAAAAAATAAAAAAATTATTAATTAAAAAGTCATCGGGGTAGATAAAATCGTTATTCTAAGCAACCCTGATGACATTTTTAATTTTAAAAGTAATTCATTAATTTTTTTCACTAAAAATGTTAGATTAACGATTTTATACAGTTTAAATTAAAAAACGCAGATTTTTTTTAACGACGGCCGACTAAAAATTTCACCACTGGGGAGTTCAGAATCATATACTGGATTCATGGTGTTTGTTTGTGCGTCGATGTCAAAGACACTCTGTATTGTTTACAAAGCATATTCAGCCTCATAATGTTCCCACTGCTGGCACATTGGGTTACATTCATTGATAAACATAATTGTTATCTGCACAAAACTTGTGAAGGAATCTAGTGGTTGTCCCTTAAATAACCTGTATAGTATTACATTATTGTATTTATGATAATTAGGTGATACACAAGTGTAAGGAAACCTAATCATAAAAAGTAAATAAAATGCTAGGAAAACTGGTTAAATACAGGAAAAAAAAATCATTTCATCTCGCATTCAGAATATCATCTCCAATTTCCATGCTCTAATTGTTGCTCTATCCACAATCTGGCGTAACGGTACATTGTATGGGGTGCACTAACAGCATGGGAGGACGCCGCTGTGGACCCACCTGCGACAGCTCGCCTCCGCCTGGCAGCGGGCAGGCGGACCTACAGGTACACACATGCTTACAGTTACCACGCTTTGGGTTTGGTTGAGGGAGGAATGGTCGATTATTTAGGTGGTTGGTTTCAATGACCCATTTTCGGCAGTATTTTTTAAATTTATGCAATGTCGGGCGAATAGATTTTGTTTCTACCTTCTAATAAACTCGAAAATATGGTAATGTTTTTTCTTACTTTTGTTAAAGTTGGTTTTTCAATAGCCAGATATTTTTTAAGTCAACTTCAACTCTTCATTAATGGCATTTGTGGAAAAGACACCACAATTTTGCCAATAACACCAGACCATGAAACGCTGAAGGGTAACTCTGGAATAAAAATGGTGGTTTGACAGCTTTTGTATAGAAAATATTATTAGTTAGTGAATACATACATAGTTAAAGTGAATATTAAAAAATTAAGTCATATTCAATATGATACTGTATTTTGGCATTGCAAAATATCAGTTGATATTGCGAATTTAGATAATAATCGACTATTTCTCAATTTTAAGAGCATTACAGTTTTTGTGCTACCAGAAAAACCAGAACAATATTTCTTGTAATCATCATAGTTTTTAATTTGTATCACTACAAAGACTAAAAAAAAATATATCAAATGTATTTTAATCAATTTTCTTTTATTACTACCACTACTTTTACCCCTAACAAAAAGCTTCTGCAGCCTAATAATTCCGTCCAGACACAGATTAATTGCTTTTTAGATGCCTAACCAAATAATAAACACAAAAGCCCCATAAAACACCATCCCTTTTTTGTTTATTTTCGGTTCAGCACAATATAAACTTATGTAATGTACTAACTTGACTATGTATTATAGACGAAGTCATCCCGGACGAGTCCCCTACTGGAGGCGGCGCGGCCGGCGCGCGCGGCCAAGATACAGTACGCCAAGACAGAGAGCACGAGGAACCTGCAGCTGTCTCCCGTCCAGGTACACGTTATGCTTCAACATTCACTTAGAGCTCATACACACGAGCGGCATGTCGCCTACGGCAGAAGTAACTGCAGCCGTCGACACAGCGGCGGCAACTATTGACGTGTGTCGGCTGCAGTTACAACTGAATGAAAAAACTTTTACACGGTGATATATATTTTTAGTTTTTATTAGTTTAATTTGAACGTAGTAAACAAATTGAATTTACTTTCCAGAACTAAAGACGCCAAAGCGCTGCTCAGTGAGCGGGCGAGTGTCGATCGCTCCGCTCGTGGGCATGGTCGCCGAGCGCAAGAAGCGCTTCGAGCTGTAACTGTGACGTCACACGACACCCACCACGCTAGCACCTGGCCACTCGCTTGTACCCACGACACTCGTATATACCCACATATATAATCACACGTGGTTTTTAGACAACTGTATTCACTAAACGGAAAAATATTTAACCGTCGGTAACTTAGTAATTTGACAGCATATCCAATAAATAAATCTAACAAAAAAGTGAATTTGTTCAACTAAAACTAAGTTATTAAAGCAAATTAAACGACGTATAGGAACTGTATGTTATCAATATACTAATGTTTTAATTATTATTTAATATATTAAGACCAAATACACTTTCTACCGTAAACAAAGTGGCCAGACCTTTACTCCCACCCACCACACACTGTATATAATCTTTGAGAACAGTATATAATGTACTAATCTTCTAAGTTTTAGTTTTAGTCAATTCGGTTAGTGATGTGACTTGTGTAAATTATATACTTAATGTAAATACTAACGATTGTATCCTCATTGTTTGTTTTCTGTATGTTAATCTTTAAGACGTTGTTACCAAATATTTCTTTTTTATTTAATGTGTTTTGCGAGCATTGGGGACGCAATTATCGGTAAAACAATTAATTTTAAAAGTTTTCCTCTTGAGGTCTCGAACCTATCTGTACTATTTATTGCTCTATTTATTATGTTTTTTCTGTATTTATTCAAAACTTAGGTTTACTGTCTAACTCTCCATCTTAACAAGTCTCTCTAACATTGTACTGACAGTAGTTGCGTCTCCAGCGCGCCCTAATGCATTTTAACCGTGTTTTAAAAGCGTGGACTTATTTGTATGTGTGTCTAGAATTTATATAACTAAAGTGTTTTTAATCGTTTCATGGCATTTATAATCCTCAAGAATTGTCTAAAAATCTATATAATAAAATAAAATATTTGGCGCTTAAAATTTTATAGAAGTCGGAAAGTAAATAGCCAGGAATGATTAGTATAGAGGCATATTTATATACTTTATATCTTAATATTAACATGTTTACGAAAATAAAATATATAATTTGCGTTATGTTGACTTCTCGCTCCACCTCGTGTGCAACTGTTACCATTCTCCTGACTCTGGGCATTTGACGTCTTCCAGCGCACCCTCACGTTGTTGTGTATAGATGAACACTAACTAGCAAATAGTTTTATGTACCTATTATATAACATGTCACGAAAAATTGTATACATAATTTATAAAAGGAATAAATTGCTCAATGTTATCTAGTGGGTTAAAAAATGTTATACCAAAACTATAGTATGCATTGTAAGTGATACATGAGTGTAGATGACATATAAACGTAATTCTTCACGGCTATAATGAATTAACTTATGTTACTTGAGCTTTTTTATATGCAGTCGGCGGCGGATATGTTCATATAATGTTGTGTTCCCCTGTTTTGAATGTGTGTTGACATTTCTAGGCTGTCGACTGTACTAGTTGACGTTGTGTTTATAATAACATATTATAAAATGAACAGTAAACTTACATAATACAAAAATATTGTTGTTTTATTGAAACTAATCAACCCATTTGTGTAGTCCTTTTGATGTCTCCCCTCTAATGGGTGGGATGACGTTTGAGCGGGCGCCCGCGCGGTTACCTATCGCGTGACGTCGCGAGTGTCTTGTGTGCGGGAACCCCCGTAGCGGAAACCGGATTATTACCTGCGCAGTGTCGCTAGTTCAACTTTAACGGTGTGCATGTAGTCGTGTCGATAGTGAACTTATGTATTATTACGTAGCAAAAAGGCTGCAACCACGGGGGGCGTGGCTCCCCGCGACGGGGGCCCGCGCGGCAAGCCGCGACTTTTGCATGGAACCGCGCGGGCGCACGCTTAATGCGAAAATAACGCGCTTAAATACGATAGAACTTATGCACAAATCAGGTTATCTTGTCGAGTTATCTCTATGGCGATCTGCTGCATCATCAAACTCTTGAAATCAGCTCGGATGGGCTATAGTCAATATCAAGATAAAATACAATGAGCAATACACAACGAGGATGTCTTATTTAGCTTGAAGTGGTCCTTTGGAAACCTTCAGGCTGTTTTAACTAACCGTGAAATACACTTCAAGCTAAATATTGTTTTTGTAAAGATAAAATCAAGTAGCCAAAACACAACAAGGCTAACTTTTCTAGTTTAAGAGTTCCATTCCACGCTTCACGGCTGCCGCCGCTTGCGGAACATTCGCATGGATATTTCATTTTTTTAGAGAAAACGTTGCCTCACTATAGGAATAACTCCTGTATCGTGGGTGCGTTGACAAACATGTAATCTCACATACACAAGACACCCAGATCCGAAGCGCTTATCTGTAGGTCATGCATATATTTGTTTCGTGCGGGAATCGAACCTGCGACACGCAGCGTAGCAGCCATTAGTTGAATCACTGCGCCAACTGTGACGTCAAATTCGTCTAGTGTTATGGTAATCAAACCCCGCCTTTTTGCCTTGGCTGGAGACTTTATTTGTATCAATCAACAGTAAACAACCTAAATAGATTAACCTGCGACCTGCTACTCAAAGACGTTGTTTAAGTAGTTATCTGTTATTATCTCTAACTACACTGGGTTCAAAAATTAAAAAAAAAGCTGTTTGTTCACTTTATTGTATCATACAATTCTTTCCATTTACAATTACACAATAAAAAATTACAATTAATGATATCGGCAAGCGGTTTATATCTAACATAAATAAAAAAATAAGCGTCGTTTACATGGCAGATTTCGAACTAGTTTACGCTAATTTGAGTATATTGTTGATGCTCGTCTGTTTTAAGTAACACTAGGTAAGACCTAAATGAAATCCTAGGGCTGCGGGATGCATCGCAACAGTCACCGAGGGCCTGGAACTTTGCGTTCCAGATCAACATCACGGATAGGTTTTAATCAGTAAAATTCTGACAGCCCCTCCTACTCTAGCCAGAGCGGGAGATTTTTTGATAATTTCTAATCCAAAACAAAAAATATAATGCCTAAACACAAGCATACTATGCTTGTAGTGCACTGCGTAATATACAAACATATTCAAGCATTTCATTTAGGTATTGTCTAGTGTTAAGCAAAACAAGTTTCTTTTATTGACTGATTATGCATAATTTAGTTAAAAATCTGCCATTACTACCTAAAAATAATTCATAGCCTACATTGTGATGAATGTCGTACAGCACAAAACAAAGCATTAAAATTAATATTCTTAATAAAGGTGAACGCATACTTATACGAGCCAAACGAATCGAAAGAAAAGAATTTCAGAACTCTTTATATGAAATCCTATGAAACCGAACCGCGTCGAATCGTCCGAATCTAGAACGGCTCCAGAATCCCCAAACGAATTTGGAAACACCAAAGCACTGCTTTTTTTAAAGTTAAAGTTGGTTATGATTCTTGTTTCCCTTTGATGTATTTCAATTTCTTCATCTTTCATTAATAAAGCAGTACAATAAAAACCTCGTTAATATCCATCACAATTAACATGTAATTTCAATACGACAGGTGTAAAGGGAATAGAAACGATTTCTTCGGCTCGGTCGATTCTTGCGATATGGATATGTGTGCGAGGCCTTCTTGACTTCGATTCGTTCGACGCGTTCGCTTTGGATAAGTATGCGTTCACCTTTAAGATCTTATAAAATCTAGTTCATTTTAATAAATTAAATCATTTTATAAATTTTAACTCGTTTTTGTCTCTTTACATATAAAAATATATTATTTTATACATATACAACTACTGGTCCTTACTAAGTCCTTGCCTAGGGTCAAGAATCATTTATGTTACAGTGAAAAGTCGATTAACTGGACTAATTATTTATTTTATTTGAATGTATGACGACAAGCAATTTTTGTATTGTATACTTCAGAAAGAAAACCTGTGTCGATCGTGTATCTTTTAAGTCATAACGATTACTAGCGTTCCCGGCAGATGTTTTCTTACCCAAAAACTGGCTTATCAGCAGAGGAAAAATAAGAACCCGTTGCAGCACCATCTACTGGATTTAATTGTATTTTCAAACCATCCAGGGACCCGAATATATACATAAAATTTCATCTAAATCGGCCAAGCCGTTTAAGAGAAGTTAGGTAACAAACATGCGTACAGAATAATTATATATATAAAGATATGCTTGCAGTCGACAATCCGGATAATCGCGAACCCGTGTAATCAAAGTCTGGGCAACCGAGTCTTCACAGTATTAAATTAAGAAATATAGAGAAACCTACTATGGAAAAAAAGAGGTTGAAATTAGAAACATACACTTTCGGTCCCTCAACTAAGGTTTTTTTACTATAGGTATACTATAAGGAAAGGTACCCCGAATATACCCTAAATTTTACAAGGTTTGATAGTTAATTGCGTCATTATATTAAATTCCTACATTATGAGTTACGCCTCTATGACGAGGTAGCGTAGGCATAGCCATTACAATTAGGCAGGGACTATACCAACCGCCTCTTTTATAATCTCAGCCGAAAAATTACAAAAATTACTGGACATAGGTCTCATTGCACGTGTCAGTACAACGACCGGTTCTGTGCGTCTCGTATCCGTCGAAATCCCGGGATATTTTCCAGATCATCGACCCACCTTGGCTTGGAAGGCTTTCCAACGCTGTCTTCCAGTACGCGGTCGCCATTACAGAACCTTTCAGCCACATCGACCATCCTGTTCTGCGAGCAATGTGCCTTGCAGGCCTAGCCAAGTTACGACCGTTTCGTTTCGAATCTCTTTCTACAATCGGTAACGCCACCGATTTCTTTATTCTGACCACGTGACTTAACGTTGAGATGATGTCACTCCTATACATTTGAAGTTTTCTACTAGCGTTAATGATTAACTGGCTAAGCATTCTGCCCACTGTTTGGTGATTCTTTGAGCTAAAGCCACCATACGGTACGGCCTCTTTGGCTTATAACAATAAACTTACATTTTTAATACTAATATATGACGTGTGAAGTAGATTCACAAATATCTCATACAATTTGAAGTTTCCTGATAAGGCAGTAAGTTTTATATTACTATAAAATGCTGAAGGTTTGCTGGGCGAAAACTTATTTTTGAGTTAAACTCGCCTTTGTACATGAATTGTCAAATCACTTTGTATTATATTATGTCTTTGTGTACAATAAATAGTTAAAGAATGAAAGATATCAAAATGCCTAAAATGTAATTAAATGAAATGCGAATTTTAAGGAACTTCTAATATTATTTTAGAAAAAATATAAAGTTTGAAGATTTGTTCATAATAATACCTTGTAATATTGATCTAAACTACTTACGTTTTACTTTTAAACAAAAATATGAATAAGAATTAAATAATTTTAGGGAACATTTTCGAACAATATTTACCTTTTTCCTACACTGTGTGATATACAATTGTAAGCACGAATTTATATATAATATTATGATAACTAAATAAGCGTAAGTACTTTAATACTACATACATTATATACATACTTCAACTGCATTCGTGATTTATTTCTCATGTTGTCAGTTCACTAGAATGACTTTAGTCGGAATTAGGTAAAATTATTTAAGTACCTACTGATTCATACAGCGAAAGAATAAAGTAGCCTCAAATCCCGAGATTAATTTTAAAGAGCAGAATTTTTATGACACTGTCCGAAATATAGCAGAGAAAATTTCTTCCTGCATTAATGACGAGGAGGAGGAAGTGTATAAATTTGTTAACCTCACCTTAGTTGACGAAGAGAGACCTTTTTCAATGAAAAATATTAATAAAAGTTGTATGTTAATTATATTTGTTTTCTTTGTCTTATCTATATCTCTGAGGTTTTTATTATTATTTATTTGTAATACAGTTGGCCACACGGGATTTTTCATTAGAAATCCCGGGAAGATCCATAATAGTATCAACATTTCGATGCAAGTACATGAATAACTCTACCTAATTCTAACCTATTTTCATCACTATAAGCCATTCTTCATTGTAATTGGAATTTACGATCCAAAAATCAAATAATAAAACCTACATGTATCCAGAGCAGGGTTTAACTCATCTAAGGCCAGAGCCCTACTACGAGCTATTAAAGCGATCCATTTGACGACCTAAACCGACCTGTTAAAGGTATGGAGCTAATAGAGTGTATAGCTCCATCCCTCTTTCTCAATCGCACGACGGACATGATATCATGTTATGGTAAGGACCCTATTTTTTAATAGCCAGTTATCTATTATATACGGCGGTTTGACATATTTTTTAATAAGTTATCTATTAAATATGGCGGTCTGACATATTTTTTAATAAATTATCTGTTATATAGGGCGGTCTGACATATTTTTTAATAAGTTATCTGTTGTGTATGATGGTCTGACATATTTTTTAATAAGTTATCTGTTAATATATGGCGGTCTGACATATTTTTTTATAAGTTATCTGTTATATATGGCGGTCTGACATATTTTTTAATAAGTTATCTGTTGTGTATGATGGTCTGACATATTTTTTAATAAGTTATCTGTTAATATATGGCGGTCTGACATATTTTTTTATAAGTTATCTGTTATATATGGCGGTCTGACATTATTTTCTACACAAAAGCTGTCAAACTGCCATTTTTATTCCGAGTTAAAAAAAATATCTAACTATTGAAAAATTAGCCTTAAACCAGCTTGTATAATGGCGCAGGTGACGGCAAACAAACGATAAAAACAGCTTATCAGCTCAATAAATTAATGTTACAGCGCGCGGTGCGTCATTACTGCTCGTATTGTTTCCTCATATTTTGTAATTAGTATTAACGATAACCACATTTTTAATTAAATCTGTTAAAAATGCATAAATATCACACGCCATTATTATATTACCGACATTATTTGTATTAGATAAGTCACAAGTATCACCAAAAAATGTCAGAAGTTAGCATTACTATTGAATTTGAATTGTATAGTTTTGAAAGACAATATTATATATTTTATCCTTATACATGAAAAACAAATCAACTTTATATTGTATATTAGTTAGATTATAAGCTGTTGTAATCTACACTAATATTACAAACAGGTAAAGTTTGTTATTATGTTTTTTTGTTTGTAAGAGGTAATCTCTGGATGTACTGGTCCTATTGCTAAAATTTTTTCACCGATAGAAAGCTGCTTTATTCCTGAGTGACATAGGCTATATTTTGTGTACGCGAGCAAAAGATAGTACTAAACAACATCAAAATTGGTAGAAAAGCAAACGAGATATAACAATTATAAACAAATATATCTGTCTCTTACGCCAAGAAGCCGTTTCTTATGGCAGCCGTACGGGCGTGATGAACTTTAAAGTCAATGCCCATGTCGGACTTTTCGTTCTTAGCTTTGAAGAATACTAACTTTGTTGTCCATGAAAATATTTAAAAAATTCTTTCATATTTGTTTATTAAAAACAAAAATTATTTAATTTTGCAAATAAAAAAATGCATGTGTTTACAAACTCTTTGATTTTGTAATTTTTCGTTAGTTGTTTATATTTTTTGTTTGAATGTTGCCTTTTTGTTTTTTACTAAGAGTTTTCACTTCTGTAAATTTCACGTTAATTGGTTTGTATGATTGCAATATTTTCCATTTTATCCATTATAGTTCTTTTTCTACTGAACTTTAGTTTTTTTACCATAACACATATTATACAGTCCACTTCTATCGCATACAGCATGTATATTCTCTATAACACTCTTTGTAGCAGAAAGTGTCGATATATTATTATATTATAAAAAAAAAACAGAGACCGCCATTCATATTCATTCAACATAAGTTATCTGCCGATTGCGAAATCAGCTCTGTTCTAATTCAATAAGTCCTACTTAACTACAATTGTATGAGGGGTTGTGACGTGTCCTCCCTCAATTTGGTCACCTTGGCCCGCCACACGCTCCTGTCTGCTAATATCTTACGTCCGTACGCCGTGTGGATGTCGCGGAACTGGACCTTTTTGCGAGGCAGGTCTGGGCCAACGTTTTCTTTGTCTGGAAAGGAAAATAAATAATAGTAAAGTTTTATTTATTACTGACTGTCGCAGCGTTTCACTAATCACAGCGAGTTGACACGCTACTGCGCTGACCACCATCATAATTTGAACTAGTTTGACTTTTCATCAAATTTGTGAACAGAAATTAAGATTTCAGAAGGTTGCGTGTTCCGATCACGTCGGGGTCACCAGTTTGGAGGAAGACGGAACAGAGTGTAAAGTCCCGCAAACCTCGTAAAGCAAAAACGCAAGTCCCGTTGAAACGGGAGGATTCTCCGACCAGACGGGTGTCATGTCTGGTGGGCAACTGCCCGATACATGATTTCAGGCTGTTTTATATGTTCTAATAGCGCGGAGAACTTTAATTGCGCGATGCAGGATCACTTTTTATGTGTATATATATGTATAAGCTACGAGACTACTGACCCCTCCTTTCTACAGTGTTTTGTCATTATATCACAAAATAACTAAGTATATGATCCACCTGTTATATTTTGTTAAATTGCACTTTCAGTGAGTTTTCCAAATAGTATTTGATTTAGGCTAGTCTTCATGTGTAGTTCGCGAACGAATTTTTTAATTCGCTAGTACATTCGATAAAACTGACTTAATTTAGTTGTAGAGTGTCCCGTCGTCCAAGCTAGTCGCATCACTATTACCGCAACATGCGTTTCTCATCGTTCATGCAGTTGTCTGGTTTGTAGAACTAGTAAAGCCAGCGAACATTCTGCCTTTCTTTGGTTCCAGTCAGGAGCTGAAGAACTAATAAAAGAGTGACCTAGTTCACTAAGGAGCCGCAAATTAAACTTATTGCTCCTGGTTGTGAAAGGATTTTTTCTGACTACTTAAAACACTGCCCTCAACATTAAGATCCCCTTACATATGAATAATAATATTCCACAACTATCACACAACGCCATCTAGTAACAAATTAAGCAGAGCTTGTGCTATGAGTACTAGACAACTGATAAACATAGTTACATACATATTATAGATAAATCACACCCAGACACAGAAAAAATGATCATGCTCATCACATAAAAAAAATTCTTGGGTGGGAATCGAACCTACGACCTCCGTCTTAACAGTCAGGGCCACTGACCACTAGACCAACAAGTCAGTAGAGTGTAAAAGAGCGACCTAGTTCGCTACGGTGCCGCAAATTAAAATGGATGCTCCAGTTTGTATGCAAAACTAATTAATATAAGTAGCCAGAACTTTTTCTGTATAGTCCAAACACTACCACACCAAAATCCCCTTACAAGTACAATCCGAGTTGAATACTTACGATGTCTACTGCCTTGCACTGCCTTGGTCTCTCCGTCTGTGACTCTGTTGAACGGGTTGTACCTCTGCCCTCTTGGCGGCACTTTAGGCTCATCCTCAGGAGGAGTTATTGTCACCAGCGCCGCCTCAGCAGCTGCTTCCGCTGGAAGAGGAAATCTAAATATATAAAAGGGGAAACTGACAGACTGGCATAACAATGCACAACCGAAACTATTGGGACTAGGTATGTAAAATTTTGTACAAGGTTTCCTCTTATGACGTAGGCGAGCATTAAGAGAGGATGTTCCAACATTCACAAAAATATATTATAAATAAAGGGATGAAATGGGGGTTCGAAGTTTATATGAAGAAACCCTACTTTCAGGCGGGTGAAGCCGCTGGCAGAAGCTAGTAAGTACTGTGATATCGAAAGGAGATTGCATGAGTTAGGTTTGTTATAGCTAACAAACTGGCTTGTTAAATATACTTTTAAGGATTTTGCTGTTCTAGAATAGGTTTGAAAATTGAGTAGAACAAAGAAATGTCTAGTTATTTCAGTTCGGACATAACCATTGTAGCAAGATGAGCTGACATTGAATCCCGAAGAAAAATATAAGTAAAACATTACAGCATTCCAAGGGTTTTATTCAAGTAGAAGATCCAATACTGAATATCTACCGTAGCAGAGTGCAACAGTACTATAATTGGACTTTTATAAACTATTGATTACAATCATTAAGTCTTGCTAAGAAACATAGGAATTGGTTTTAATCGATAAAAGTCTAACACGCCCTCTAGCTCCACCCAAGAGCACGAGAAGAAAGAAATTGATATGCATCTGACCAATAGGAAACATAAGGTCAATATTTTCAGTATATACTGACCTACTGCTAAGTCCTTCAATATCGCACTCAGAAAGTAGTAAATAGATTTAAAAACCATTTTTTTTTGTTCTGTATCAGTGAAGATTTGATCCATAACATACTTATCCAACTACAGACATAACTGTATTGTAACAGTATGAATTTGTCATATGGCACAGCAGGAAATAGTTGTTAAGTCTAAGTTTCTATAATCCCTTGAGCTCAAAACCAAGACCAATTTAATTGAATCTCTTAAGTTACCTTGAGCCTCATCCAGCTGCCTCTGCAGATCATTCACCATCAGTTTCATATAGTCGTAGCTAGCACAGGCGAGGGCCTTCATCCACGTCTCCATGGACGCCTGCGAGCTGGCGCATAAATAGTAAGTCCTTCCTCCTTCACACTGGAACGATATCTTGAAACTGTATGCTTCTTCTTCGGTCAATTCTGTTGATGATAAATATATAATGATAAAAGATAAGTATGTCTAGAGACTTACCGACCCCAGAGTCAAACCATTACAACGGTTTTGTGGGGCCTTATCTTATAACGTACTTACCTTTTTGGATTAAAGATAAATAAAATTAAAAAAAAATAAAAAAAAAATCTTGGATCTATTGAAATAGATCACCAAGTTTTATATAATAATGTACTAATCAGAGTATTATGTTGACAAGAAGCTACTTAACAAAGAAATTGTGTAATAAATCTCACATAATCAAGTCCAAGGCCAAAGGCAAAAGTGCATACTCAGATGATAACTAAAAATTAGAAAATTTAAATGAACTTATATTTATTAAGGAGCCTTTATTCTTACCTATTGTGCACCCTTCCAGTACGATAACACCAACGGGTTCTTTGTCACCTTTCTTATCGAAATAAAACAGCAGGTTTCCTTTTAGCACGAACCATCGCTTCTGATAGCTCTTGCCGACTTCACCCCGCATGTCCAGCCAGCCGTCGCGGTCCACCGGCGTCGCAGACGACGCGAAAGCGCACAAATTCTTCTCGTTTATTTTCATTGTCATTTATAAATATTCATACAAACACACGAAACATGAAATGAGGGAAATGTGAGAGTTTGTCTACTTTTTATCGATGAAACTTCTGCGGTATGGACATGAAATGATTTATATTACGGATGAAAATGCATATCTAGTCCACAATAATTGTTTTAAATATAGAAAATCTAAGTGAAATATAGAATATATGTAAAAAAAATACACCCATTAATGACCCTCGATCTTCAATTTGTCAATGTCATTGTCAATGTCCCTGTCAAACTATAGTTGTGACGTAACTTTTTTCGTTCGTTAACTAGTCGCCACAAACGAAAACTGCTACAATATTAATAAGAAAATACAGTAAATTGGATTCGGCGCAACGAGTTTTTTTTCTTTCTTTTTGTCCTGTTAACCGTATGTTGTCACAACTAAATCGCATTTATTTGGCCTCCATCGCCCTCTCCATCCATCATTTGTACATATTCATAACAGTTTTATTTACATGTCGCACCTTTAATAAAATACCGTCACTAAAAGAAATTCTTCAAAAAACCTTTTTTTAACGCCATCTGTTTGCTGAGCGCTAACTTTACAGATTGCTTTAAAAACAGTTTCTTTTTAAGAATTTCGTTTAGTGATGGTATCTCTCCTAGACAAACGATTCCCTTTCAACTTTGCAGTCGCTGGCGCCACTTTCAAACTTTCTCTAATATACTCATTTCTTACTATAGTCATTCTCATAATCTCGTCACACCAGACATCCATCGCACATGTCCACTACATGCAATCTTTTTTCATCCGTCTCTTTCACAACCCAACATTCTTATCCTACTTAATATAGTATCGAGTCTTGTCAGTCATTTTACCCTTCAATTTAAGGGGCATCCGTGGTTGGGTCACAAGTTGTTCCAGTGACCAGTTGCCATTTCACATTTCCAGAACTCATCCGGTGCGTTACGTATCTGTCTACCTCGCGCGCCATCTCCTGAATAAACGCCCCGAGGTGCCGAAAGTCAGAGCAGACAGGTATGGACGTTACCGCGAGAGCTAAGGGCACAAAACTGGAGAGTCTGCCGAAATCGCTGAACGAGTATTCTGTTTCGGTTCTACTCAATTTTAGACTAACACTCTCCAGTCTTGCAAGTCTACTGGATGTCAATTTAATCCAGAATATTCCAGAATATAGAGACGCGAAAAGTCTGAATTTACAATACACTTCTCATCAAAAAAATCGAAACACCTTGCAAGTTTATGTTTTGTAAGGATTAACAGAAAATGTGTCTATTTAGGAATATATGCCAAATGTCGTAATAGTGAATAGGGAGGTTTTCAATGTAATGGGAGTTTTTGTCGGGATTTCTTCAAGTGAAGTTCAGTGGCTGATTTAATTATTCGCAAATTGATTCCTAGTGGATATTGAGATGTAAAATCGGTGTAGTTTTCTATCTGAAGTGTCTGCGCAACTGGAAAATATGTGGAACTTTCAGCCATAACACGCTAAGCCCAGAATCCAGCATTGCCACCACTTGGGCGGCTTCAACGGGCGAAGAATCCATATGTTTTAGAAAAAAACTTTTTCAGACGTCCCAAAGTAAACAAATAAAGACAAAGTTTTAAGATATGAGCTAATTTTTAGTTTTCAAATGTGAAATGTACTCCAACCTCAGTGTACTTTGTAACATACTGAAAACTCCAACTCTAAACACACATGTCTCAAAACAGTGAATCATTTAATTTATAGGACAAACAAATGAAATAATTTTGAATTTTCGCATATAACTGTAATGGCCAGACTGCCCGTTTATACAATCATGTGATTTTTTTCATGGAATGAAAACTCTTTTGTGTTAAATTGGAAAAGAAACCATAAAAACGGAAGTGTTTCGATTTTTCTGATGATAAGTGTATATATACTAAATGAACGTACAGTGTAGCATAGTCGGCCTTATAAAGTTCCCACTGTTGGAACTCAGGCCTCCTCTCTAGGAGAGGAAATAGGCCATAATCCACCATGCGGGCCGAGTGCGGGTTGGTGAATGTCACATATCTTTGAATTTTTGGTCCTACGACATGCCGGTTTCCTGACGATGTTTTCCTTCACCGTTTTGAGAGCAGTGGTGATGAAATAATTACACAAAGTAATGCGCCTGGCTGGGTTTGAACCCGCGACCTACAACTCGTAAGTCGGGGCCGTTACCACTCGGTCACCACTGCTCTCAGTGTACTTACCCAGATAAAAATATTTTATATTTCGAAACTAAGCATCTACTTTGTAAAAGTCAGCTTTACATACTCTTTGGTATTAAGTTTCAACTGAATTCGTACAGCCGTTGCGGCGCGTCACAAAATTTTAAATCTTATTTTATCAGTATTTAAGCCCAATGAGGCCAACAGGCCGTGAGCTATCTATGCCCACTAAACGAGTGTCGGTGAATAGGCAAGTTCTTTTTCGACAGCTCTTTTGTCGACCCCGTGAAAAAAGTTCACGCTAGGAATGTAAGCAGTCAACAGTTAATACATAATACGAATATCTTTTACTGACACGGAATCTCCAATTTTAGAGCGACTAAATAGTCGAGAGCAGGCATTTCCTCAGCCTCAGTCATTGACGGTAGACAGGTGCCCTCCCATCCCAATAGTGAGTCACTTGAAATGTTGGCAAACAGACAGCAAAGAGTATGTAAAGCTAACGCTTAACAGACAGCTTCAATGTATTATTGTCAAAATCCTCATGCCTGCTTCCTATGGAGAGAAATCTTTTAGATTTATTTTATCGTAACCTAACCTGTTGCACACTGGTGTCTTCCTGATCATTAAGATATCAGTTACCAAATGAAACAATGCTGTTTAAATATGTAATATTTTATTCATAATTATTATTACCTATTTTCACAGTTATTTATAAAGTTATATTAATATCAAGTATTACACTAATTTTGTTTTACGAATTTCTAATGATTGCTCCATTTAGAAAATTTGATTTCCACATCAATCATCAGATTTGACCGCTTATAACTAATATATGACAAAATGGTGAGGTCTATGTACAGTACAATCCCAATTCCCTAAAAAAATTGACAAATTCACAATAACAAAAAAAGTCAAAAAAAAAAAAACGAAATCCTTAAAATAATCCATTCAACTACGAATCTCACTTAACAACTGTACAAAATACGAGTGGTTTCTTTAAAACGTGCTCCATTAGACATCGGCAATGTGGGCAAATAATTAACGGTATTCGATACTACATCGAGTATATGTACAAAATGTCGTTTTATAAAACAAAATAATAAACTATATACAACATCATTAAATATTCTCAAATGCTGTAACACATTTAAAACATTTCATATTCAACTAGGCATAATTCAGTTAAGTGGCGGGCTTGCCGCGTCTACAATTAAATAATTTATGCAAACCGCCGCGGCGCTGCGCACGCTCATTACATACAAAACCTGTACAAATTGCCTACCATCACTTGACAATACAAAAAATAATAATTAGGTACTAAGCAACAAAAAAAAATAATTTACAATCTGATTTCTGATAATTTGTTCAATACGAAAAATGATTAAGGATTTTTGATTTTTCCGAACTCAGTCCACAGAAATAAGATTAAAAATGGAATAATATATCAATAAAAAATGAGTAATACACGATCCAAGCCACGCATCGGACATATTTACAGATTTGTTTTCACAGCACACCTCCCTACGCTTACGCTTTAATAATATATTAAAATAGAAAATTTCATTATAACTACGAAACTGTCGGAGATTCGACGTACCAACACGCTCTTCTGTTGTTTCCAATGGCTCCATTTTATATTTTTTGTTATAAAACGACAATGTCTAATTATACAAATGCTACTTCGAACATCATCTAGGGGGCTCTCTTTATCACTATTTTACTTTAACTAACCGTAAACTATTGGTGTTACTAATTAGCATTCTGCAGCCTGATTGCATAACACTGCCTATGAATTGCTTCAAGTGTGCTTTCTTCATGAATAGAGCTTTTTAGCAGTATTCATATTTCTAATATCTTATCTTGCAGGGACTGCAATCATAGGCTATTCAGGCAAGACTTGTTATGAGAAATTCACACCAAAAGCTATCAAGCAAGTGTTACACAATTTCGGTTACTGATCAGGTTTTCATTTATTTTATTATCATAAGATATATTTACTAGCAATCTGTTTGTTGTACAATATCACCGACATCACACAGACACTATCGGTAGTGAATTATATAATTTGAACATTGGTTTTCCACTAGAATGATGCCAGTGCAATGCGGTATCGTGTGAAGCAACATTGAGCGTTTGTTCCCTCTTATAAAACTGTACAGAATTACACAAGTTTTACATCAGTGGTCAATTTTACTAAATACATTTTGTCCCTAGATTGCAAACTACATGATTTGCGAAGATGTCGTGCAGAACTTTAAAAATGAGGAAATAAATTGCGTTTTTCGAAAAAGCCTACAAAAATAATGTATGAACAAACGAGTCGACAAGTGTCGTTATAATAAGTGAGATGTTTTGGTGGACGATTGATTAGAAACGTCAGTAAAAAAATATCTAAAATACTATACATATCTAACTCCTTTGGTAATTCATACCGGTTTATTAAAATAACGAAAAATTACAAAAAATATATTACATTAATACATGCACTGCAACAGTATTATGTTACAGTTGTAAATATTGTGACGTCAGTTTCCTTTAGGAAATAAATATTTTATGGTGTTGCAGTTAAAACATAGTAAAAAGAAATTCAGCGAAGTAGTGTGATGTTAAAATCTACATGGCTGAATGTTTTGTCATAATTGTAGTGTCCAGCATGTCTTTAACATTGTGAAGCCACATAACTTGGACATTCGTCTTTGAAAATAAGTCAGTAGAAAAGTAGCTATTGAGATCAAAATAAAACTTGATGTGAGTGATATCATGAAGTGAAGATAATCATATAGGTACTAAAATTAAAGCTCAAATAGCGATAAAATTGGACTCGAAATTTTCTACATTGCAGAAAATATCAATTTAATACAAGCTAAATGAGTTCAACATTCTTATTTCTTTACTAATGTTATTAGAAAACATGCAAATTTTATTTTGCTAATCATTTTAATACTAGCTACAATTAAATCGACGGAAGGTAATGTCGAGGTGTGAAAATATTTGAGGTAAGAGAGAAAAGGGATATTGTGAGCAATTTGACTATCTAATTACAATATTCCCACATAAAATCCTTATTTATTTGCATTTAGCCGTCTTGGCGCGATATTTAAAATTTCCTACATTTTTATAACAATTTGCAAGGTCTTTGTATGCAGGTTGTCTAACTAAATGTTAGCTAAATAAAATGAGGTTCACTTTCGATTCTGGAATGAGAGATCAGGAAGTATTTTGATTTTGTAAAGAGACAAGACTGAATGGAAGTGTCCACTTACTTTGTGGAAAACGGATTTTCATTTACAAGCCACATAAATCAGCTTTATTATTACAAAGAGGATAACAATAAGTTAACCTCTGTCATTTTTCAAATTGATTAAGAATATCTAACAAAAATTGATTGCATACAATTTACAGCGACTGCATTTGGTTCAGGGTCTTGAAAAGTTCTAGTTTTTTTTCTGGTCTAGTTGCAGTAAACTTTTTGTAACTGTTGTTAAGACCTTGATTTATTCGACTTTATGCTGATAATAACTGCAATGAAAGTAAAATGCTTTTTGACATGTAATGAATGATTTATATGTATATAAAACATGAGAACTGTTTAGCCAAATTGGACCTTATTTTGTGATCAAACTTATAAATCCTAGATTCCCCGGCTTAATTAACTTGCAATTTTAAATTTTCCTAGTAATTAATTTATAACATTTTTGATATTTCAATTTAGAACTTTGTGCATGGTTGCTGTTAACTTTGTTTAGTAAGGCATACTTCAGTAACTTGTTTTGGCACTTAGTGTATGGTATGACAGAAATATCTATCTCAAAATTAATTAGACAACTCATGTTCGCTTATAGATAAGCAGACAAGAATTCTGTTTCCAGCATCAATAAATCTTATAATTTTGTATAATCATAGTTAAAACAAGTTACTAAAAAATACAAAGTTACTAAACAGAGTGAACTGCAACCCCACTCCAACAGTGTCCCCTACAACATGTAGGAGACGTACCAACACTTGACATCAACAACATATCGTAACGAGGCCCTTACACTCCCTACTAGTTAATTTATCTAAGTACTGTCATCAACTACAAGTCTACATTTACGCTGCCTTTTAGTCATTAACCTTACTTTACACATAGTGGTATATGGGCAACATCATGATTAATATTTATAATTGAATTGTAAATTAGCTGTTCTGCATGATTGTATGGAGACAACAAGGCTAATTGCGTTGAGCCAGATTTAATTTCAAATTGGTTGTATGTGTAAATAGTCTATCATTTAGGAATTGAAAATATTGTGGATAAATATAACTGATATTACCCATATAACCACAGAACTTTCCTCCAAATACCAACTTCTATAATTTACTTTAATAAATAGTAATAGGCAGGTGTGACCTCATAACACGTCACTGACACACATAGTGTCATCTCACTCCTACACCTTGTAATATAACAAAGCAGAAGCCATAGGTAATTGAGACACCTAACTTTAGTGGTTAAGGCTTCCTGCATGATACTATGTTATTATTATAAATAAATCCAGTCCTTGTTCATTTCAGATCCGCTTTACTGCATCACTTCACTGTTTCACTGACCATTCGAGAGCACAACACAAACACATAGCTCGTAAGCTGGGAACACAAGCACCGCACCGCACACTTTAGCGTTGTTGATCACATGAACATAGCAGACACTGCTATGTGGAAGGCCTAGCCCAATGCTGACCCTGCTATTTTATTTCACTCCGTAGGTGGTTGGTGGACTGCCTAGCCAAGTGCTGCAGCAGTGTGGTACAGCTGCATGAGCACTTGTACATGGAGTGGTAGGCAGGAGAGACGGTCGTGAGTGTTACCGTCTAGAGCCAGCCATGAGAGCGCGTTGTAGCCTTCTAGCACGTATCTGTAACCAATGAATAATGTAGCTTAATATTGGGAAAAATATTTAAGTATATGACTGGTGGTTATTTATCCACAGATTTTCTATCATTAATATCATTAGTGTTTCAAGCATGTTTCCAATACATTGGCAATTCCTTTTAGCGCCATGAGGGCGTAGTAGCAATCAAATTCTTTACCATTTTATTTTAACAGCAATAAAATCTTTCATGATCAGCAGTATGGTTTCACCAAAGGATGTTGTACGATTGACGCTGGTGTCACTTTTTTTTATTTATCTTTATTCCAAAAAGGTAAGTAAGCCCCACAAAACCATTACAATGGTTTGACTGTGGGTTTGGTGTGTCTCTAGACATACTTAAATGTATTTAAAACAAAATAATATTTAAACTTACACTTATTAAAACATATATTTGCAGTGTGGGAAGAAGCCTAAGATGCGATAGGATTTTTTTGTGACCTCTCAAAGGCTTTTGATTGGGTCAATCATGAAACCTTGCTTTTAAAGCTAGAACATTATGGGTTAGGTAAACTTGCACTCAACTTGGTGAAATCTTATTTAATTGAGAGACAACAGCAAGTTCAGATAAACGGTGTCAATTCTTCGGGTTTGAAAGTCAAAATGGGTGTACCCAATATTGATTGGGTCCTTTCCTCTTTTTAGTATATATCAATGATCTACTACGGCATCTATTTAAAAAAAAAACCACATATCGTATTGTTTGCTAACGATACATCGTTAACTTTTAAAATTAATAGACGGTCCACAAACCTTGAGGACTTAAACAATGCTCTACAGCAAGTTCAAGACTGATTTAATGTTAATAATTTAGTATTAAATGAAAAAAAAAAACGAAGTGCATAAGATTTGCGTTACCGAATATTAAAAGTAATTACTCCGACATAGTATTGAACAAGGAGAAACTCGAATTCATACTCATACTTGACTCGAGGCTACAATAGGGTCCTCATTTAACATCTCTAGCAGGTCGGTAATTCAGCAGCATATGCTGTCAGAAAAATCCGTCAATTTACTGATGTAGATACTGCTATTTTAGTTACTTTCATAGTATCTTTTTTTCTTTCTTTCTTTAAATGTTTCTTTATTTTTAAATTTATTTGTTTATTTCAATAGAGCTTATGATAATTTATTACCTTTAGTATTTGGAAACAATAGCATCGTATAATGTAGAAGCACTTTTTTTTCAAGTTTTGTGAATGTGCAGTACCGTGGAGAATTTTTAATAGGTTACAACTTGTTTGCCATTATGAGCATGGCAGTTGAGAGTTTGTCATGCTCACTCAAATGTCTCGCTGATGGTGGCATGTGTTATTGGGTCATTCAGTTCCCTTCAAAACGGTTGAGCTGAGTGGGGCTGATGCACGCGTCATGCTCGTGAACGGGTGCCGTCAGTTGAGACTGGTCATTTCTTAGCTGCCATTGGCTTAATTTAATTTCTATTTTTTAATTCGTTTTTTTTTTTAAATTATTATTACTTATCTACATTATGCTCACATATCAGAAGCGACAAAAAATATGTAACCAAGATTTAAGTAGTAACTCATAATATGATTTAAAAGAGTGTCCATGGAGTTTCTTGCACGTTCTCCATAGAGATCTATCTACGCTTTGGAACATGCAATTTAGCTTCACTCGTTTTTTTTTGTTTTTTACTGACCAACATTTTGATAATTCAAAAGTGCCTGTAATTGGTCTATTTGAAATAAACGTTTCTGATTTCTGTAGCCAGTCTTTTTTTTTTGTATATCTGTAGTTAATTAAAGGAACTGCAGTATAAACTAGACGCAGAGGGAGTTTGAAACGATAAAGGGAATATTTATGTTCTGTGGTAGCAGTGTTTAGGCTGATGAATATGATGAAGTGGTGGTTGTGTACCTGAGCACGTCGGTGGTGGTCTGCGAGTCGAGCGGGTGAGTGTTGTGGTCGCGGCGCTGCGTGAGCGACGTGTAGTCGTCGGCCGCCTGCAGCGAGCCGGCGTGCAGGTGCAGCGCGTTCTTCAGGAAGGCGGGGCACGCGTCGCGCAGGTGCGCGCAGCCCGCCCACCACCACGCCGGCATGGAGCCCAGCGGCGCCGTCGACACCATGTAGCCCAGCGCCAGCGGCTGCTGCAGGAGCGCTCCTACTGCCTCCTGCATACACAAATACTTCAGTATTGTGGACTTTAAGGCTGTCTGGGTGAATGCCTTGAACTAATAAACCGTGTAGCATATGCAGTTCTGTTAGAGAAAAGTTCCAATACGCGAATCTGCCCTCTGCTGTGCCGATAACCAGGCATAATAAAACTTGTAACAAAATTTTAGGTTCTGGTAGCTAACTGTGACTAATCAATCAGAAAATATTCTGACTTGAAAAATTATTCACTGCTAGACAAGATTTTGTCTAGATACAGGTCAAAAAGTCATTAAACTGAAATCACCTTGTCAATTAAAAAAAAATACACAGCAGTAAACTTACGGAAGCATTATCATCCTGATGATGGAAAGCCGCCTGATGATGGTGGTGTGCCTGCGGGCTGGCCGCCGGGTCATCATCCGTCCGGCGCGGGCTGCCGGCGGCCCACATGTTGTTGAACATGTCGCCGATCAGCAGATCAGTCATGTTGTCTTCGCCCATGTCCTCGTCACCCATGTCCACGTTCAGGAACATCATGTCGCTCTCGTCGCCGTTAGCCATTGGTGGTTCGAATGGCATTTGGTTTGACTGAGGACAGAAAATAAGGCTGTAAATATCCAGTTAACTCAAGCTCTAATCTCGTTATACTAAAAGCAAAAGAAAGACAAGATATTTGAACCTACTGCTTATGAACCCAAGGTGTTGGGCTGACATTTTGAACGTTGTCTCAAACTTGAACAGTTTATTCAAGTTTTGAGGGTAAAGAGTTTTTTTTTTTATGAAAAAGAGTTCGATTATGACAAACAAGGATTCTGTGATAATTTCAAATTATGATTTTATTTTATGAATACTTAATATTAATTACCTGTGTAGTAGCCGAAGTAGGAAACACAAGAATGTGCGTGGCGGTAACATCCCTGGGCGTGTGCAGATGGCTCTGTATGGAGGCCTGCGAGAAGCGCTCGTCGGGCGTGAACCTGTCGGCCATGAGGCGCAGGCAGGAGTCGGGCTCCGTGGACACGAGGCAGGCCGACAGGATGCAGGGCACGCCGCCCGGGTACAGCACGCCGCACGACGCGCAGATGTCGCGCAGCGTGGCCGACGCGCGCACCAGGTGCTTGCGCGACAGCAGCCAGCTCCAGCCTGCGGGACGGGACACGTTACACACTACTCCAACACACGGTTACACCAGCTCGTGATAGATCTTGCATACAAACTCTATTTATAAAGGCTGCGTGCTTCCGCTGGATGGATGGACAAACAATTGACCTTTGGCGATACAGGTCCAGTAGTGTATGTTGCAACCATCTATGTGCGATAGCATTAGACAGAAGTTTAGAAAGGTTGCTTTAGAGTACACTTTGTAATAAAAGTACAACATATATATATATTGTGCTTTATTCCAGTTACGACAATGCTGAATTTATTATAATCAATTTTTGAACCAACTGTTATACTTAAATGAATTCATTTGAACTATCCATCTTCTGAATATTAAATAAATTATTTAGTTCTTACTTATACTACTAGTAACTATGGTAAAAACTTAAAAGAAGCAGGGGTTGTCAGTACCTGGTACGTTTTTCATTATACCATTTAATATTAGGTATACAATTTCTATATACTTTATTGTACACAAATTATACAATGAATGAAAAACAGAACAGGTTACATACAATTCATATGTTTTATAAGGAGGAAACTGTTGTGGGTTTCTGCCTACCTAACACAGGAAAAAGGTATGTGTTGATGTAATGTAATGTCACCTTTGAGCTCCCCATGTCCGATGCGGCCCACGCGGCCGACCACGAGGCGCCAGGGCTGCGCGGCCTGGCTCATGACGCCCAGCGTGAAGTCCATCAGCTTCGTGAGCCCCAGCCGCCGCGCCGGCCCGCTACGCCGTCGCCGTGATCTGAAACAGTTCCAATTTAATATTTAATTATAACTTTGAGGACAGTTACTTGTATCTCATTATGTCAGTAACGTCATGCCTAGATAGGAATCTGACTAGATAACTTAATAATTCGTTTAGACAAGTGTCTATAGTACTGTAAAATATAAAGAAAACTGTGAAAATGAGATATTCTAGGAAGTTCATCTGTCTTAGAGCAAGAGCTGGCAGTAGCCACACAGATGTATGATTAACTAAACTGTCATTTGTCTGTTTAATCCACTGACTGATTAAAGACTGATGTGGATCCTGTATGATTGTCAGCCGAGTTTTGTTCTCAGCAAACACTATTAATTTCAGCATTACTTTTACGTAATAGAAAGGCGCGGTAAAACAACCTTAGGATGGAATAGAAATCTCGGTTTGTATCTACAATAAATTTAGAAAATTTATATCAAGTTTAGTACAGACCTGTGCGGTACGTGAATATTAATGGCAGCCGTATCCAGCAGCTCTCCCCTCGCGTCAGTGGCCGAGGCCAGCAGCCACCGCTGGTCGTGGCTGAGGCAGTAGGCCAGGAACAGCACGCCGCCCTGCTCGCCGGAGCCCTGGCCCCAAGTCTCCGCCACCTCCTTGAGCGCACGAGGCGCAGCCAAGACCCAGGCGGGGGAGAATAATTTGTAGGGCTCGCGGTTCTTCTCCTGTATACCGGAAATTGTGATGGTTTGGTAAAAATTTATTGACAGAAAGTTTGACAATTAAATGAAAAGGTAAGTTGATAAGATAGAGAGCAAGAAAAACTTTTAAAATAATCATGTACTAACTACATTGCAAAATATATCTAAATAGTATAAACAAAATCATTGGACATAGTCGCGCCATGAACCGCGTAAAGGATCATGATATATTTGTAACTATAGTATGTTCGCGTTAAGAAAATAGTGACTCGTCGTTTTCACTCGGCTTAGCTATGCCTCTTGACCAATGAGTTCATAGTAAAGCCGTGTTCACATTGATCAGTTGCGAACCCTTCAGGGCTGAAACTGTGTGACGCGGGCGCCTGCGCGGTTTCCTACAAAAGAGCTCCGATGCGGGGACCCGCGCGGGCACTTTTGTATGGAACCGCGCGGGCGCCCGTTTTACGCAGTTTCAGGCCTCGGACAGTATTTTATCAATTTTAAAAATACCCTACCTGTTGAGGCCTTGATTCTGGTTATTTTATATTAATATTCGAATAACTTTTTTGGTTGGAGAATATAGTCTTTTAAACCTGTGCGATGCCGGGCAGGTTGCTAATAGGAAATATTTTATTTATATTATTTTATGCAGACTGCTACGACATATAGCTTTAGCAGTTACGCTCGTAGTATAGAGGGGCGGTGGGCACTCACATCTTTATTCTGCAGGAACAGGTTGGTGTCAGCGGCGGTGCCGAAGCCCGTGAGCGACTTGCCGTTGGCGTGGTGCTGCAGCAGGCGGCGCGCGCCGCTGAACACGCTGAAGGCCAGCGCGCGCACGTCGGCGGCGCCGCCCGGCCCCACGGCGCCCGAGTAGCGCCCCGCCTCGGCGCCCGCGCCCTCCGCGCCCGCGCCCCGCCCGCCCAGGCCCCAGCGCGAGCAGATGCTTTCCAGGGAGATTATCTGACAAATTGACAAGCACATTACTCCAACCGTCAACTACGACTCTATTTAAACCAATTATTTTTACAAATTGACACACTACGTTAGTCTTCATTGCTTTATCATCAGGTGAAAAATAGTATTCAAACGTGATCTTATCAATAACAATAAAAGAGCATAAAATAATATGAAGTTTAAAAGAAATGACGTACCTTTACAAGCGGATTATGATGATGTAAATGATCCATCGTTCGTGCAGCAAGTCTTAGCAAGGCATGTAGTGCTAGCGGTCGATGCGCATGCGAGGCCGGGGGCTCCACCACATACACCACTAGCGCGGGCGCTCCGCCCTCCTCCTCATCCCATGAACCTGCTGTTGACGAGGCTCCAGGTACCCCAGGCCCGGAAGAACCGCCACAGCCTCCAGTTGAAGAGTCGTTGTCATTTTCCGCAGCACTGGTTGGAGTTGCAGGATGGTCAGGAGTTGAGGGTGGACGCATAGGTTCCGGCGCGGGTCGATCTGCGTCCAATAACGCACGGTCTACCGTTAGAGCGGCTAATTGCGGCAATAAGGTCGACCGTAACGTATCGGAGTATGCTCGTAAGTGCTCGCCAAGACGACCAGGTGGTAAGGAACCGCTCCAATCGTCTCTTTCGTCTCTTCTTTCGCCTCCGGTTGAACATCGTACAAGCCCATCCCTCGCAATTCGTCCTATAGGTTGATGTCTACCAAGGCGACAGGATTCATAGGCGGTGGAGAGTTCTCTGAAGAAGGCTCGTAGAGGTTCCGTGAGGGCGTCGTTATCCGCCGCTACGACAACGTAGGCAACATCCCTGGCGTAAGAGTAAGGTTCTAGGGCTAATCTCTCCCAATGCCTCAACGCATAGGGTGATAAGGATATCCAGTCCCGGTCGTGTCCGACCAGTAAGGGCGGCACGGGCTGCGGCTCGCACAGGTCCTCGTTGCCGCGGCCGGCCAGGCGGTGGAACTGGCGCCACGTGAGCGGCCCGGTCACGCCGTCCCACATGCGCGCGCCGCAACAACGCTTCTGTATTGCGTCTTGCAGGAGTGGCCTTAGCCGCCGCATTAATCTGGGTAAAGAGGAAAATGAGTTTTCAAACATGCATAAATTTAAAATGGTGACTGGTAACAGAATTTAACAGTCTTTAGTTGGTTATAAAAATGTTCGTTACAACAGGGATTAAAAAATATTAATCATTTAGCTACCTACATCAGATATTTATTCAATATATGGAGGACTTAACTAGTTAACAAAACCAGACAAAAAAAAAGGAAATTATAATCATTAGAAAGCTAATTACAAGTAGAGACATTAGAATACATTAAAAACGGTGTGAGCACAAAAACAAAAAAGTTTCGTTTTTTTACAGCATAGCATTTAAAATATATTCGTAAAACACTTATTCAGCCAGGGTCGCACATCCATGACTAAAAATTCCATTTCGTTTGCTCTTTTGTCATCTATAGAGATTGAAGAAAGATGGAGTATTCAGTCACAAACAAACGACCTTGGCGAAAAAACACTTGTTGGACTAATGGTTTTTTTTTATTAATAGTACTGTCAGTAGTGTGCTGACAACGGTTTTGCCCGCGTGATAGTCGATCTCAAGTTTTCATCGAAATCTCTTTAGTCGTTCGAGCGTTTAGTAGTAAGACAGAGTGAGAGTTTATAACATGTAATGTACCTGACGACGTCGCGGGAGGAGCGCGGCGCGCGCGCGCCTATGAAGGGCCAGCGGTGCACGGCGGGGGTGCGCGGGGGCGGCGCGCGGCCCGGGGGCGGCGCGCGGCCCGGCGGGGACGCGCGGGCCGCCGCGCGCAGCGCCAGCGCCGCCGCCGTGCCGCCGTCCGTGTACCTGGCGAGATCACATTACACATTTATCATCACTAGTTCGTTTTTACTTCTCAATGTTATTGTTTATGACGGCTTCGACCGCGTGAAAGTAGTTTTTTCCATAAAAACTTTGGAATCTATGAATTTTGGTAATCCTGTCTTATTCTCTACATATATCATAAAAGGAATTTCTATCCAAAATTTCAGTATTCTAGATCCGACCATTCAAGCTGGGCGTCAATGAATCAATGAATGAGTCAAGGCTTTGCCTTTTATATACACAGATGTATGTGTGATTCATCCAGTCGGTATACTCACTCGAGTAGGTTGAGTCCCCGCTCGTCAGCCAGCGGATGGTCGGCCGCCCGGTGCGCCGCCCGGGCCAGCGCCGAGGCGGGTCCCCCCGGCGGCGCCGCACTTTGAGCCAGCACCACTCGCGCAACTTCCCCCAGGCCTGCGCCACGCACGCCACGGAGTCCTGGTTCTTCCGCGAGACCGGTGATTTCCATCTCGTCCTAGCAAAAAAATATTTTTAAAGGTATAATATTTATTTAAAACAGCAGTATAGATTACGTAAAATATAAAATTTTGAATAATGCTGAAAGTTTGCTGAAGTATTTAGTTAATAAAAGAAAGACAACTTTTTACTAAGGATTTTTTTAAATTAGCGATGATTTAATACTTTGCTTATTCGAAAACTGGCTACTGGCTAGGCAATATTTGAAGTATATATTTCACACTAATGTAGAAAAATACTCCAACTTATAATCAGGGACCATACAACCCCGAATATAAGTTAATTCTTTGAAAAGGGTTACAGATTGTATGCCTACAGTAATTGAAAATGTTACCTCTTCGTAGTGGTAGCCCTTTCATAACACTAACGTTAGGGTAACCCTATCAATAAGTTAACTAGTTCAAGATGTTACCGGTTCCAATTGAAGCAAATAACCCTTTGAAAGGGTTTGTCGGGGTAATCAAAGGGTTTTAAATTACGTTGGAGTGGAAGAATAGATTTTGATCTTCCCTTCGGGCACTAAATGATGAGTGAGACGATCGAATGACATTTATGATTCCGTAAAGAAGACAAGATTATACATGAAACAATCCCGACTATTCCAGAAAAAAAAAAACATTTAACTTTAAAATCACTGCAATAATAACCATAAAATAATCGAATGTGTATGGACTGTGGAGTCACTAGGTCCTAGATTGCGTGTTGAGACTTGACGCGTACCTGCCGCATGCATGCAGTTTAGTACTTTAAAGTAAGGCACGAGAGATAAAATTACAATATTTGTAGTCCGAATCGGTAACTCTGTTACAGTCGTTGAAGGGGTAACCCGTTCAAAACGTGTTACCGTTAAAAAGTATAAACCACCAAGAATGGGTTTTTGAATATACAGGTAAACAAATCGAAAGGGTTTGGAAGAGGTTATCCATTGATGAGGGTTTTCGTAAATAAGTGTAACCAATATGAAATGGGTTTTAAAACAACACTTTGTCAAAACCCTATCAAAAACCCTTTCAATGGGTAACCAAAATGGTCCCTGCTTATAATATAATAACATCAGGTCAGTCGACCCTATAAAAATCGACCTTGTCGTTTCCGAATCCGCGAGTTATTTCTCACAATAATTTATTAACAAATTATTTATATAAATATATTTTTTTTTTATCGAGTTAATGTGTTCAAAAACGTCTTTTAATATACGTGAGCATTTATCTTTGCAGTCTCTCGGATCCATAACGACCTCAACTTCGGCTCAGGCGTATTTTTCACCAAGGCTGCAAATGAAAGAGAAAGTTTTCCCTCTTGTATCAAAATGTAGTATTTCAGTATGTATGTGACATACCTCATAGAAGAGGCCGGCCCGATGCGCGCGGCGCCTGTTGAGGATGGCGCTGAAGCCGCACGTGCAGTGCGAGGGCTCGTCGTCGGGCGCCGGCAGCGCGGCCGAGCCGTCGTCGGCGCCGGCGCCGCCCATGCCCGTGCAGCCCGTCAGGTACGTCGCCGCGTCCGCGCCGCGGATGTTGCCTACCACCTGTGGGACAACACAACTATTCATAACAATATGTTTATATTATTGATCATATTTGGCTAAATGTTTCATGACAAAAGTTAAAATTGACTGGAAAAATTAAGAAAACTATACAATAGAGTATTCGCGTTAAGAAAATAGTGAGTCATCAAATAAACTACAAAGTAAAAGCGTATTCATACCGAGATAAAAATTGAAGCATTGATATTAAATCATGTATCACACAGTATTTTGAAATATAATTAAGTAGGTCATTATTTTAAAACTTAATAATAATCTTCAGAATATTCATTTATATATTTCGAAGTTTTTTAAATTGATAATAGTCACGTCCGTTCGTGAAAGGCTTCAATTAATCAATGTGTACACGGCTTTATAATATACTATAATCTAATTGGTCAAGGGGTGTGGTTAAGCAGAGTGACAACGATGACGTCACTATTTTCTTATTGCGAATATATTATAAATAAATCATCATCATTGTGCGAATAAAATATATGTGGCGCGTGAGCACGTTAGCTACGCGGTAGTGATTAGAATGTAGCACACCTTAGGTCCAGCATTACACACACAAAGCGTGCAGCTGTCAAAGTTATGATCTCTGAAGACGTTGAGCACAGTGTCGGCCAGCAGCACGTTGAGCATGAGCGGGCACGCGGCGATGGGCGCGGGCGCGGGGGGCTGCGCGCGCCGGCACGCGGGCGCCGGCGTCGCCGCCGCCGCCGGGGCCGCGCGGGCGCCGCCGCTGGGTAGCGGGGACGGCGACGTCGGCCGCCGTTGTCGTCCGTCCCTACTTTCTGGCGTCGGAGGGGCTGACCGTTTTATTCCTGCTGTAATGAAAATTAAGGCGGTTAAAAATGTGTCAAATTAAAGGGAAAAAACTATGAAACGATGAATAAAACAATGAACGCGAAATATGTTACAGTATTATCTTACAACGCTTAGTAACTATCATCATCAATTCAGCCGTAAGACGTCCACTACTTGATATAGGCCTTTCCCAAATATTGCTACAACGACCAATCCTATGCATCTCGCATCCATCGGATTCTCGGAGCCCTCATGAAGCCGACGGTCCACTTTCCAACGAGTGGCCCTGGTTACCCATCGACCATCTGTTCTGCGAGTAACTATACTATCAACAAATATGATATCATAAAACCTCGCCTATCACAATAAAGATATGATAACTGTACAATGGCCAACAATTTGACTGAATGACGGTTTTGAACCATAAAGTTCTTTCAAAGTGGACTTTTACCATGAATTTCACCGATAAAATCTGAATAACTACAATGCAGTATGAGTACTAACCTGTCCTATTAGTCTCCGCTTCAGGCTCTTCGCGCTGCTTGGTCGCGTCGAGCTCGTGGTGGCAGCGCGGCCGGTACACGGCGTGAGACGGCAGTGACACCGGCGGCATCAGCTGGCTGGGGAGTGTTGACAGAGGCGCGTACTTCGATGAGCCCACGTATTTGAACACGGTTGGTGGTTTGAAAACGTATGACCAGTCCTGTAGAAAGAAAGATTGAGGGTTTTATTTCACATATTTTTAAATCTCTATAAATTTTCGCTGTGAATTTATCGAAAACTACACAATTTAGAAAATACTGATGGCAAGATTGAAATTAGGTCTAAATTCGCTCTACAAAACACGCTTCTTAACTTAAAGGTATTAACGCAATGGTTGAGCGATTTGCTGCTGCACTGCGTGTAGCGGGTTAAATTCCCGAACGGAACAAATAATTGTATAAACTGTAGAATGAAAATTGTAGTTGTTTCGAGTTTGAGTGTCTCCTGTGTGTGTTTACATGTTTGTAAAATCACTCACGATTCAGAAATAAATCCTAGTGTGGAGCAATGTTTGTAAAAAAAAGTATGGCCCAAATTTGAAGACTGGGAAAAGTGGAAGTATAGTGAAGTGGCTTTAACATCAATAGTTAATTTAAAAAATATGAAGAAACCTCAATAGCATTATCGGGCGGCGGCGAGCCCGCTTGCGTGACGTGGTGGTGGCGCATGGGCGTGGCGTCGTCGGGCAGCGAGAAGCCCGGCGAGGCCTGCGCGTGCGCCTCCATGCTGGGCGGCGTGGGGAACATCTTGGACAGCTCCTCGGCGCGCGGGCAGCCGCGCGTGCCGCAGCGCGCCTCCTCCACCGACTTGTTGGAGTCCGGCGGAGTCGATACTTGCAGCTGTTGAGTGGAACGACTATTGTGAAACAGCTCTATGCGGTTATTCCGTTTCTCCACCATAAAACAGCCATTAAGTGTGGGTACTTGGAAACGTACATGTTCGGGTGACCACCCCACTCTATCCATGTATGTTCTGGAGTGATTAAATGAATACACATTACTGAGCATTCACTTTAAGATACCTGTTTTAGAATGGATAAACGAAATGACCGGCTTTGTCGATTTACAAATATACAAAGCGTTAATTAAAGGACTGAGGTCTGTCAAGATTAAAGCTAAGTTTATTGACATAAAAACAAATCTATTCTATTCTTTGCTTTATTCAAAGCATGCACTTGTATTTGGTTACAGAAAAATTAATTTTAATTTTACATATTAGACACGAGGAATGCCATCTATAAAAAAATAACCATTCTATGAATCAATTTTATATCAGACCATTATTCAACTGGGTAAAAAAAAATCCCCTCAAAATAATTATCAATATTAGTACAAAATCGTATAAAATCAAGCATTAGGAAGCAGTCAAACGAGCATAATTTTATGGACATGCTTTTTTAGAATCATATAATTTAACGTTACAGAAAAATCCGAAAAGTACCACACAATGACTCAAAATGAGTAATTCATCTGTTTAATAGACCTCGCGGCTCATTTTACGCGACCAAAATTCCGCTCGTCCGACTTCATCCCCACACAAACAACGGATCTATCTACATAACTATAAAGAAGGGTGTACACTCACAAGTCTTACCGTCTCATCGCCGCTGGCTGCATCGTCTGACGTGTCAAAGATCTGTTCCAGGTCTTTTAACGCCGGACACAGACCGTCCGATGTAAATAGGTTCTTGTACTCTTTTGTATCTTCCTGTAGGATACAGACAGGGATATTTGTGAGCTTGTGTTGAGCAATGATAGTCTTTAAGCATTATTCTATTAGTGAATCCGACATCCTCAGGTGACTTGTAGCCATTATATTTTCTATTAACCTTTTGAACGCCACAGTCATGTATACATGACAAAGCAAAATGTGTTCAGCACACCACGGTCAAGACTACATGACAGATTTAAACGCTTATAAATCTTGTATGAAAGTATTATTTTTCTTATTTGTGTTGGTAAAGGATGAAATCGCCGAGTTGCCCATTGGCGCCGAGAGTACAGTTTTCCTTTTTTGTCATGGCGGTCAAATTGACATAACATTATGTGTCCCGAGTAGTACGTGTGTGAGTGTCAGGTTGATACACTAGGTAAACTGGTCGCAGAGTCCTCAGGTTCTTTTCAATTTTACTGCTATTCCATTAAAAATAAAATTAAGAATGGGTAAAAGTTAAAAGTGTGAATATTTGGATAGACAAACATCTTTCTTGGGGTCCCTAATTTCAAGAGGTAAGTTAATGTGACAGCTTGGGACGAAAGATTTACTCTCGAAAAAGCACTCATTGATGGAGTATTTTCTGTGATATGGGCTGTGATACAAATAAAACTCAAGCTCCATTTAAATACATCATCATATATCAAAAAAAAATTTAAGAAAAGGCTTGCTTGTGAGAAATGAAGAGTCTTGATGGTATTTGGCTTTTTCTATGGAATCTATTAATTGGAACTTGTAATTTAACTTTTACCAGAATCTAAAAATGCACATTTTGAGTGAAACTACATAAGATTGATACATTGACAACCCTTGATCTCTGGCTTGGTATCTAGTACTAACATTGTGGTCGTGCTTCTCCAGCTTGACGTCGAGCAGCGCGTGGTCGCGCATGGCGGCCATCTTGGTGTGGTCGTGTCCCGCGTACAGGTCGCCGCCCGCGCCCGCGCCCAGCGCCATCTCCTCGCGGAAACTGCTCTGCGACGACTTGAAGCGCTTCACGGGGTGCTCCAACCTATATATTCAAACAGCTCATTTTTTTAATCACCATTAGAGGTCCTAGTCTGACGACCTAAACTGAACTCATAAAGGGATGAGATATATAGGGTCTACAGCTACATTCCTCTTTCTCGCTCGCACGACTGTCAGTTTAACAATTCACGGTAAGGCCACACAGGCACAACGGGAGGGCGAGAGTTAAAATAAATAAATAATAATCGAAATTAATCAACTTTACACGAGTTTCGGTAACGTGTTATTTCTGTCGCTGTTAAACTATAATGAGCTAATGAGCAAGATAGAAATACTTCTGAGCCAGAGGAGAAGCTAGGAAATGTCGACCTTAGTGATGGCAATGAAAGTAGCGAAGGTGTGAAGTGATTAGCGCTCATAGATCAGTAGAAGATATTTTTTTTTTTAACTTTACTGTTGTTCTTACAATGTTGCCTAAACTTTGAAAAATTAAGATCATTAAAATAGTTTTGAAACAAGAAGAGAATGTTACCAAGCATTGAACACAATAAGAGAAGCTCGTACGTTATTGATGCGCAAACTGGTGTACAATGTAGCGAGCACTAAGATTCACGTCAAGTTAAACTTCAGCAGGACGTTTCCGTGTACACTCGCACAATACAATATATGCATTTTTATACCCGGCTTCTAAAATGTTAAATAACACTAAAATTATTTAACAGACTTATAAGCTCGTGTAAACTTCTGTGATTTGTTTAAAATAAAATAAAAACCTATAAAATAACTGGAGGTATTATTTAGATCTCAAATAAATAGTATGATTTAATGTTTTAAAATTATTTTAATACTATCTGACTTGGCAAACGTGGTTCTGCTATATAAATGATAAAAGAAAAAAATCGGGCTGGGGCAGGAGGGTAAAAAGAAAACCTATAACATATTCACAGACCTACCAAATATATGTACATAATAAATTTCATAAAAATCCATCAAATCTTTATAGAGGAGTTTGATCTGTCTTACACTGTGACATGAAATTTTTATATATTAGATTAATTTATTTATTGTATTGTCGCTTGCGTTACGCATTACTCCCCGTTGATCCTTATTCGAACTTTAATATTATGTAAATGCATGCTATGGTTCCCTAATAATTTCTATCTTTTTTCTGTAATGTCAGTGTTCACTTACCATGCGTAAACGGTGGTGTAATCGTAGAGCATGTGCAGTGAATGCTCATCTTCTAGCGGGTCCAGGCGAGGAGCTGCGGCTGGCAACACTGGCCGTCGGCTCATCTCACAGCTTGGGGATTCGCTCTGCACACAATTATAAAAATATTTAACAATTGAAAAAAAAAAATGTCATAGAAGCCTCTATTCAGACTTAAAAAATATAGAACTAAGAACGCAACAGCCTCCCTTATAATTCATACGCAATAAGATAAAAAAATTAAAATTCGATGATTTAAAAAAACTTTATACTGTCCATTCAACCGATTTAGACTTTTATTGCATTGGAGGCATGATAAATGGCGGCTGTTTAAATAGTTGGTATTGTAACCACTGCCGGGTAGCCAAGATACGATCGTTTCGTTTGCGTCGAACGCCTCGAGTAGGCCACGCCTCCGATTCCTTTGTTCTGACGTCATCTCAACGCTCAGTCACGTGGTCAGAACAAAGGAATCGGAGGCGTGGCTTACTCGAGGCGTTCGAAGCAAACGAAACGATCGTAAATTCCTGGCTTTTCCTGGAAGGCTGTTCCTGCTTTTAATGCCATCCTTATGCCTTCGGAATACAAGTCAAAATCGGTTGAACGGATAGTAAAAGAGGTTTGTTTAAATGTCTAATGTTATTGCGAATGGAGTATAGCATTGGACGATGGCTGATTACTAACGAGGAGGTACCAAAAAGAAATCGAACTGAAGTTATGGTGAACAGGGTTTTTGTAATAGCGCGTTCTGCAGCCCTGCGTTCAAAAATGAGGTTAGAGGTAACTCTAATGACGTCATCAGGCTAGATACTCCACGCTCGCATTTTTGAACGCGAACGTAGATTTCAACTGTCAATGCCAAGCAACTGTCATTCCTGTCGCTTACACCAACCTACCCTGCTCGGAATTAGAGTTAGTTGGGTTAACTCTAGGGTAGCTACTCGAGTTATAAAAGAACGACTCTGGGTTGCAACACGAAGCATTTTTGAACGGTTAGAGTAACGACCCTATCTTACTCTGGTTATTTTTGAACGCAGGTCTGCTAGGGACGTATAGAGCCACCATAAGCAAGTCAGTAAGCCAAGTGTCGTCGCACATTTTTTTTGTGACAGTTGTTTCGTATAATGCAGACTTCTTCCAATATACAATCATAGTAATTAGCAGGTTTTGCGCATATTCACAAGTCAGCGTTACGAAGTTGTTTGGACATCTTCTGAAAGAAATTATCTAGTATTCAGCGGCCCTAGCATGCTGATGCAAAGGCGGCTATAACTTTACAGCCCTTAGAGTTAAGAGCAGTGGTGGGCCATTAGTAACAGCCTCAATTTCTGAGATGTGCACGTCGTGGGTGAAACCTAGACAGGTAATTGATTTCGTCATCACGGTTCTCAAAACAGAAAACCATCGTGAGAAAACCGGCATACCCTAGAAGTAAAACTTCGAAGACATGTGACATCTACCATTCTGCACTGCGCCCGCGTGGTCGATTATGCTATATGCCTTATAGTTATCCTATTTGGTTCAACAATAAGCAAATCATTGATCCTGTTGTTTATAGTTAAGATATAGTTTACCTGCGTGTAAGTCTTGGGTGGCGGCAATGATGGCGGCGCCGGCGTGGGAGGTGCGTGCGGGTCGGGCGTCGGCGCCGGCGTGTGCAGCGTCGTCGGCACGATGCCCGTTGACTGTTGCGAATTACATGTCATATTAATAAAGGTTTTACATACATGGTTTATCATTGTTCTTTCATATTGGTGCGGTGATATTTGCTTCGTCACATTTTTAAGAAATTTTGTTTTGATTTTCTTGTGTGTTTTTTAAAGCATCGAATCGAAGAGTAGTAACGTATTTAAGTTAGTCATTTATTTACAAAGCTCGAAGAATCACCAAACCAAACCAAACTTAAATGGCAGTGAGTAGACATTGCTTGCAGGACTGATAGTCGACAGGGCCAAAAGATCCTGGGGTCCCACTTATTAGAAGACGCAGCGTACCTACGCTGCGTCTTCTAATCTGACTCTTGAATCTGACTCTTCGGGCCACCTTGTGAGAGAACTAGGTAGTTCTCTCACAAGGTGGCCCAAAGTTCAAGTTCAGTTCGGTGGCCAAGAGTTCGTGAAAGTATGGATGCAAGACACATAGGATCGATCGTTATGGCGACACTTGGGGGAGGCCTATGTTCACAGTGGACGTCTTTTTGCTGAAATGATGATACATTTACACTAAAAGTAGAGCATCTCAGAAGCATGTTGCTCGTACTCCATTCCAGAGCGATGAGTGTATTTGCTTCTTTCTCACATAGAGGCGACCTTGATGTCTTTCAGCAGTGGTAACAACTTTTTTTCAATATTAACAGAGTACAGGATAGTGATAGTTCGAAACAAAAAAGTGTAGCGTTACCTGATGGTTGGGCAGCGGCTGGTGGTGCGGCGAGGGCGGCGGCGCGCCGGCAGAGGGGGGCGCCGAGCCGCCCGCCGCCGGGGAGCCGCCGCCGCAGCTGCCCGGTGAGCACGCCGCGCCGCCCGCGCTGCCGCCTCTGGGGGGAGGGGGCGGACATTATACCACAACGATCAAAGACAAAAGGCGATCAAGTCAAGTGAAAGTGAACGAACATGATTGAACATCTATGTTAGGTCTTATATCATTGCATTTAACAAATTGAAATTTTCCCCTTCTAGTTAAAATAAGAACACAAAAAACCAAATGTTCTTAAAAGATTGATAAAGTTTCTGGGGTGGTCATAAAAATGACCTTTAAATCTTATAAGCCCCAATTTGTTCGAAGATGTTTATAAATATTTTTTATCGTAAAAATATATACTTTGTATAAAAATGTTGCCAAAACGCAATATGCATTGCTTACATAAAAATTTACTATCGAAAAATCAATCAATAATCATGTCATAAAGTCTGCTTTATCAGCTCAAAATTATCAATATTTCCAAAAGCGTTACTTTAGCTATACATATAGCTCCATCCCTTTAAAACTTCAGTTTAACTCGTCTATTGAATCGCGATAACAGCTCATGGTAGGTCCTATGTTTCTTTATTCCCAAATCATCTGCATAGTGTTCATTATATTCCTTCACTTTCAAATCACTCAACAGAAACACAATAATGAATGGTACCCATGAACGAAAGACCCATGGACTAGAACAGACATGGACGTTAGACTCCCAAATGAAAGGTAGATGTTATCATGTGTACCGCAACACGTTACTGCAACGTCACCGCTTGTAACTGTCAAGTTTATCTTGAACAAGTGCCGCTGCAACTAAAATCAGTGCAATGATTTTAGCAGTGCTTTGAAATTGACGCCGATTCTCTTATACACCAACTAAACTTATTTTAAACTATCGCTTTCTTTTACTAATCTTTGAAACTGGAAAGAGATAGCAGTAATTTGACTCCTGGTAAATTAGTTTACATGATGTACTTCTTTGTATTCTTACGCAACTGAACCCTCATGCGTATAGGGGTATCATTATCATGTAATTGCGCGTTTTTACGTAAAATTACCAAAAAAAAACTTTTTCTGGATTATTCTAGGAAAAACGAAGATATAGAGGCCAAAATTTTCGGCCGAGTAAATCTCGTTCACCGGTGTGTACAAAACGATAATTAAGCTTTTTTTCAAGGTCACTCAAGTTGTACAGACGTCTGTACAATCGGCCCTCGAGGAGTTAACCTACACATTCTGAAATCAGGCCGAACGAAATTCTGACTAATTTGACAGGAGTAAAATTATTGCTATCTTTTTTTATAAGTTACTAATATAAGAGAGAGCGATATTTAAAATAAGTTTAGTTTATGCACAAGAGAGTCGATGCCATTGTGGCACTCTCATTCAGTACATCGTTAATAAGCTTTTATTAGATGTAAATATTTACACATGTAGAATGTGATAAAAATAAAATTAAATATTATCTTTTAATTTTATCATGCCAGCTTTAGTTGAGTTAAATCAAATAAGACAATTTATTAATTGAAGCTGGTACAATTCTGTTTAAGACTCATATTTTAATAAATAATGACACATTACAAGCAACAACAGTGTAGCAAATACAATTAAATGTGTGAAGATGAACGAAGCGAAGTCTCAGTGCTCGTAAGAAACCGCGTAGAGCTTCCCACATGAATACGGAAGTTTTGTCTGTGACAACGACTGATAGTTGCCTGCAGTGGCCTGAGTGCGAATTGTTTTTATTCCGCGATCGAAACGTTTACCACGTTAATTTCTGATTGGTTAAGAGCTTGGAGCGGGCCAATCGGTGCGCCCAACATCATAAACGTGTCGATCGTGTTGATGTTAAAACAAACTCACACTAGGCACTCTGATGTACCTTGCATGATGACTGTTGACAACATTATCATTTCGACTTTATACAGAAAATAATTTTAATTCTTGAAAACTGTTTCTTAGTGTATTTGGACCGGTTTCACTATAGTTAAAGGTCTATTCAGACGTATCAGGATCAAGGCTTTCTAGGCTCAGGTCGTTCAGATCCTCTGTGTTTTGACGCATGCTCTGACGTAAATGAACACTTGGTCTGAAAGGCCCTCAAGTGGCTTTGACCCAGCATTGTATGAATAGATCATCAGAAACATGATTCATTGAGAAAGTGAATTTAACGACTTTTCAAAAAATCATTATCCGTTGATATTTAAATTACTCCAAAATATTAGTCAATGCGAATGTTAGGCATTGGTATAGTTAGTGATGACATGTTCTAATTAATTTCTATTCAGTAACAATTAATCAGTATCAGCTCGAATACAACAAGGTTGTCAAAAGTAACACAAAAATGTTTAGACATAAATATGGTAAAGACACAAAACATGCAATTTTTATGGAAGTATCATCAGCATTCGATAA
Source organism: Mythimna vitellina (assembly GCA_949316375.1). NCBI lineage: Eukaryota > Metazoa > Arthropoda > Insecta > Lepidoptera > Noctuidae > Mythimna > Mythimna vitellina. Next base: position 2,808,586 of record OX438694.1, on the reverse strand, counting down.
ATATGTCCATGCACTAATAGGATGGCTACGATATAATAAAATAAATGATATAATAATTTAGAGGCATATCAACACATGCGTATGAAGCGGCATTGCATTATTTGTGGCTCGATTCCCTGTTAATTTGTGTAAAGTGTTTAGTGTAAATTGATGTTTTTGTTCAAATATTAATTAAATTAAGCAATATGCTAGTCTTTGCTCAGATGAAGCTGTCTCTAGTGAACACTTGTCATGTCAAAAAAGTTGCCCATACTAGGAATTGGTTCTGTATAATGTGGTGTGTTATACGATTGTAAACTCGCATATACAAGACACACAGACCCGGAAACATTATACACGTATTTATTTATTTTACTTATTCGTGCAGGAATCGAACCCGCGACAAGTAGTCCAGCAGTTAAATTTTTAATCACTGTGCTATCTGTGTTGTTTCATTATGAAGAGTTATTCAACCTTCATGGTAAGGCCGCTACATTACCACTGTAACTCCTGAAAGCCAAAATAATTGATAGTGGTGACCACCAGATATACGTCAAGTCAATGAAGCTCGACAAGTCCCAGAAAAAGGAGTAAATTGTCTTGGGTCCCGCAATGAAGTCAATCAGAAAAGTAATCAGTAGACGAGTAAGAAAAATAAGTGTTCTTTATGAATATGGGTCTTCGTTTTTATGGTTTCTGGGCGTCTTCTGGCTTTCATACATTTAGCTGGTAAATAAGTTTAGCTAAGTTTAATGTCGTACAGAGAGTCGGTGGCTTTGCCTCCCCTGTGGTGGTAGAGAGCAGGTGTGTGGGTCGTGCGTGTGGTGCGTGTACTCACGTGGGCGGCACGCGGGGCGCGGGGCGCGGGCGCGCGGCGCGGCGGTGGAAGGGCGGCGGGCGGGGCGCGCGGCGGCGCCGCAGCCTGCACACAAAGCTGTGTCACGGCCCGCCGACCCACCCCGTGCTGGCGGCCACACATCTCTTTGTCACCCCCCCCCACCGACTATCGACTCCCGCCCTACTGCGCGCGCCGAACTAGCGGTATCCCTCGATTACTACTTTTCACTTCCTTTCATATCTAAACCGAAACTCACTCCTACTACTGTGAAGACCGATAGTTAACAAACTAGACATCTCGTTAAAAACAATTTATTTTCGAAAAGTTTTTTTTTTAACTGCTACTCCTTTATTTGCTATACTCGTGTTTATTCGCGATTTTATTTAATCTCACGAATCTAAACGAAAAAAATCTACACACGAAGTCTTTGAACCCGCATTCAATTTATGATCGACCGAAAACCTGCTTCCAATTAACTTTCACCCGTTTTCATTTATCTGTGTTTATGACATTAGAAAGCCAATAAAACATCCAAAAATGTCTAATCGATTAAATTTTAGGAATACGAAACATTCACTAACGCGATTCTAATTCGCCAAACAAGTAGCATGCCCACTCAAAAGATTTACTGATACTACTAAAATCACCGCTTCAGCTAACTAAACCAAACCACGTCGAAAAGAGATATAAGTGTGACAAGAGTCGCCGCGTGTCTGACGAAGGAATTCAAACAAAAATACACCTTAAAACAATAACTTAAATGCTCAAGAACAGTTAGAGGATTTAAAAAAATTTAGGTTTCAAATTCCTTCGTCACAAATACCAATAAACATAACACTGTTATGTATATTGGTGAAGCTGTACCCTCTACTGCTCATATTATACTACAAATAATAATAATAATTATATTATAGCTATATAAAAATAAAACATTCACATACATAACATCTACCTATCAATCTACACCCTGTTAAATCGCTTACTAATAGATAACTACACATATCGTCGTCCACAGGTAAATTGACTCTTATCGTCTTTAACATAAGGTTCAATTTTCGCAGTGAAAGACTAGCCTGAAACTCTCATTCAAATGCAAAGATACAGAAAAATATAAAGTTATATAATTCTTTCATACATGTCATACGTAAAATATAGATGCATAACACGCAATTTCGTACAACTACTGCTATATACTGCACCTATCTACTTATATATTATTATATAATATCGTTCACTGAGTTTATACGCTGTAGAACATGACATGCAACATTACAATATCTTTGATTTTCATAATAAGTCAAATAGTACATAGACTTAAGCACTGAATTCATGGTAACCAAGAGTCTCCAACCTGCGCTGAGCTTACATGGAGAATTAAAGCTAATTCCCTCCACACAAAAACTAGGCTTGTAAAAATAGCGGGAATGTTACAGGTTGATGCTAGAAATATGTAGCATTGTAGCTGCAACAGAGGTCACACTCGAGGAACTGTATGAGAAATATTCTTCTTTTCTATCGACAATCGATCAATAAAAAAAATCTGACGGAAGCGTATTTCATTTCACGCAAATTCAAAAGTAAAATATTACGATCCAATTTCAATTAAAGCCGTTGAATAATAGTATGTATTTTAACGTAACTTTAAAAAAGATAGACTTTTAACGTTAGATACAAGTTTGAACAAAAACATAACACAGAAACCTTGAGCACATTTCCCATGAATACAGAGCTTTAAGTCTATGAATGTCCATCATTTTATGGCCTGACAATAGTTTATCTCTCTCTTCAAACGTTCTTTAGTGTATATACTCAGCGACACACAACAATACAGTACATAATACGCGCGATATAGTAGCACTACTAGTATGTATAGTGTGATGTACTCACTTCGCACAGGTACAGGGTGTTTTTCTGGTGGGATCTATGAAGTCATCGCACTTGTCGCCCGCCGCCTCGCCGTAGCAGATTTCGGCAGCCTGAAACGTTAGTAAAAGTTGATATTGGTTTGTAAATAACACGTTAAGAACTCTACAAAAATGTGTGAAAGGGGAGCCAATTTAGAGTCGCCGAACTCAATAAAATTGTGTACGGCAAAACAATTGAGGATAGTTATTGTTGTAGTTATACACTACTTATTTTTAATTAGTACAAATACGTAAAGGGCCTATAAGAAGTCTTGTTATTATTTAAGTCTCAATAAATAATATTCATAAACAGCAATAAGTTATTAGCGTTTGTATACATATATCCCAAAATATCACTCAATTTATGGAACAGGCTATTGATTATGAATGAATAAATGACGATCAAAATGGAAAAACACCCGCGCGTAGTGTTTTCTAGTAGCAATTGTTATGACTATTATGAATTTACCAATAATGACAAATTTTCGTGGAACATTTTGGGATCAGTAACGAGTACGGAAAAAGCCCCACTTTTTTGCACTAATTAAAAATAGGGGTGTATAGGGTGTATGTGTAGCTCTATCCCTCTCTCTCGCTCAAACAACTGACATTTTTACGCATCATGGTAAAGCCCCAGTCCTCTCAGAAGAGTTTCTTTTTGTTTTTACTTTTATTTTTATGTGATTACATTACAATACCAAAATAATGATTTCGTAAATAAAAAACCGTGTTTTGTTTGGCGCTTATTGGGGCAATTCAAAGTAGTTTCCGTTCGTAACAAACCAATAACTAGTATGAATGTATGTATACTAAATGCAACACTATATTGCAGTCCAGGAAAAAAAAGCTTATTGTAATGTTAGAATTTAAAGTGAAAATGTCACTCATAGCTCAAGAATGACATTTATAGATAAGATTCTGTATTGTATACATCTTCGATTCTATGTTTTTTTCGGAAGCTTTATCTCGGAACTAGTCTAAAAGCTCAAAAGACAGTTCTGTTTCCCACTTCCATTCCACATTTTACAAGTTGAGAGTTTCAGGAATATAGCAGTAGAACTCACATACATTGTCAAAAATTTGAAAAAAAAAATAGTACAAGATCTAATGCAGAAGCACTCTTCACATATTTGCTTACCGGGTGACATTTTGCGTCGCTTTGGACATATTTTAAGACTTATTTTTTATACATTACAAGTTGCTGCCAGCGACTGCGTGATTATTATCAGTATTCCAGACCATGGTCTGCCCATGTGCAAAATTTCCCCTCGCTCTTGGGTGATTCGGGAGGGCGTATCAGACTTTTACTGACAAAACACCCACACCTGTTCCGTCTCAGGGTCGAGTTTTCCTTTCAGAAACAAACCCTTGGTCCCAGTAGGCTTTGAACCTACTGGGCCCCTACGGTTTGCTGACATCTCCTTGAGGCAAGCGTGGAACAGGACGCGCCGTCGACAACTTGGGCTAGGTCCGGACGGTTACCGGACGGTCGAATGGGTAGCTCACCGTCTGACCGACTGGTAATCGTCCGGACGGCGAGCTACCCATTGCTCGCCATACGCAAGCCCGCGCCTACGGTGGCCAGAAATCGGAATCGGGATCCCCGGCGGCTGGGGCGTGAGGGCCGCTCGCTCGCGTGTGTACGTGCGGCCTTTTCTTTTGCTAACATTACTGCTTTGCAGAAGGAGGCGACTGCCTACCACTCCTCCTCGCTTCGGATCATGGCCTGTACCAAGGCACGTCGCGAGAGATCGTTACCGCCGATCTCTCCCATAAGGTCACGGTGGTGCTCTGCCCAAGCGGGGCACACCTCTACCGTGTGCTCCACCATGTCCTCCGGGCGGTCCACACAGTTCAACCGGTGTAAGTATATGAGTGAAACGCTTTTAAATCGGATCTTAGACTACTTCCATTAAGCTTGTTTAAGGGGGACGCTCATGGATAACCGTCAACATTCGAATTTTCTCGAGTTTGTTGTACTTATTTTGAATGTCAGTGTCAAGGTTTATATTGATTAAAATATGATTTGCCATCTTAACACGTATTTATTTACGAAGTTATAATAATTAAATTCATACTACACGTGGGGCCTCCACTTGAAGTTGAGATGTTTGAATGTAATCAATATGTTGTGAAGCGGTAGCGCTACTGCATCAGACACATACTAGCACATAATGATTTCAAGTTTGAGTGTTATCAGAGTATAATCAGCGTTATTAATAGATGCTATGATACCATTAGCAAGTGGCAATGTTTGTCATACGGCGCCGTTATGACTAGCGGTGATTCACTCGTATTAATTCAGGGCTTATTGTACACTAGCCTGTGCCAGCGGCTTCGCCCACTTGAATGTAGGTTTCTCCATGTAAACTTTGAACCCTCGTTTCGATGAAATGGGGTTCCAAATTTGGTATGAGTTTTGGAAAATCTTTGTATATCCTTAGTATAACATCACGAATGGAGCCTCTCTGTGCTAAATTTTAGCATTCTAGGTCCAATGATTCGGGCTAGGCGTTGATGAGTCAGTGAGTGTGTCAGGATTCACCATCATCATTTAAGCCGATAGACGTCCACTGTTGGACACAGGCCTTCCCCAAGAGTCGCCACAATGAACGGTCCCGTGCGTCTCGCATCCATCGGATTCCCGCAACCTTTACCAGGTCATCGGTCCACCTTTTAGGAAGCCTTCCAACGCTGCGTATTCCGGTACGCGGTCGCCACCCCAGAACCTTTCGGTCCCAACGGCCATCTGTTCTGCGAGCAATGTGCTCATTGCCACTTAAAGTTGGCGATTCTTCTTCGTCGGCAACCTTGGTTCTCCTGCGGATATCTTCATTTCTGATTCGATCACACAAGGAAACTCCGAGCATAGCTTTCTTAGCTTTCCATTGCCTTTTGGGTAACTTTGAGCCTTCTGATGAGGCCCATTGTGAGCGACCACGTTTCGGAACCATGTCATCACTGGCAACACGTACTGGTCAGGATTGCTCCTTTTATATTTATACATATACTTGGCTGATACTACTCCTACTGTATATTTCGAGTGCTGTAAGAAATTTTTCTTCTTTTTAACCTAGGTACAGACCATTTAGGACCACTGTTCGTCCCATAAATTGGTTCGAAATGAATTTATAATTTGAAAATTTCTTTGATAATATAATGAGAGGATAATGTGTCAAATGGTTTTGTGCATCTAATGATTTTAAGAGAATTAAAAGACTCAATTATGGCAACTGGATTTAATGGGCCATTAAACATTATTTTTAGTATATGCGAAATCTGAATATAGTTTGTTCAGAATCGGGCAATATTTTTTACACTATGTTATATTTTTTCCCAAAAACATTTAAGAAGGTCACAAATTGGAAAATAGCAGCACTGAGTACTACACAGGTCACGGCAGGTCATAGCGGGCATTAGGTGCCAGCGCACAGCTGGGTGCGGGAGTAAAATAACACCTCAGTCGCCCGGATGGCCCGGTGACCATGTATTTCTGCGCACATCCAGGTAACATAACAAGCAAATCACAAAGTTATACTTTGTGATTTTTCATGATACAGTTATGAAATTTTGTACATACATTCTTTACATAAAAATACTAGACACGTGTTTCGTGTTTCGCATATACTAAAACTAATGTTGTATACGAGTGAAGACGCCGACAGTCCGTAATTGTCGTACCTGATGCGGTGCTGGTGTAGTGAGCGCAGCGAGGGCTCGGTGCGCCATGTGCGGCGCGTGCGCGGGCGCGGCGCCCGCCTCCATGTGCGTGACCAGCACGTACGGCACCGGGTAGCGCATGCGCGCGCCTCCACACACCACCTGGATCCATACAACAGCTAAGCATTACAATCTGCATACACGCCCACCATTATGATGACTACAAAACTCTATAGTCTATTCACGTTAAGAAAATAGTGACTTATCAGTGTTACTGCAGAGTTCAGACGCATTCGTACTGGGATAAACATTAAACCATTAATGTTAAGTAATTTAGACGGTCTACGTACATTGACCTTACGTTTGCTTGACAAGGCTAATCAATAGGTACACTTGTTTCAACAAATATTGCTACTTAAACTTAGTGAACATACGTACATGTGAGAATCATCAACCTCTACGGTGTACAGCACAAGGCCGGCCAGGGCCGTGTGTTTGTGACTGAGTACTCCATCTCGTTTAGCTCTTCAATCTCCAAAAATGATAGAAGAGTTAAAGAGATGATGAAGTATTTGGTCGTGGAGTAAGACCCTAGCAGAATAACCGCAAGAAAGTATATCGAATATATCCGACGTAGGCGGTTTAAAAGGTTAAAATTTAATCATAATCGATACATTTTTCACTTTTATTTATACAAATAGGCGAGGTATTTATTTTTTAATTGAAAAAAGACGCCTCCGTTTTGTCTGAAGGGATAACATCAACTGATTAATGTGAATACGGCTTTCTAATTTACTATGATCTAATTGGTCAAAGGGCGCGACTGTGGGACGATGACGTCACTATTTTCTTAAAGCGACTACACTATAAATAAAGCAATATCTCGTTATATCTAAGTCCTTCTTTCAGGAATTATATAACATGGACTATTTGAGAGGTTGTATTTGTTAGACTACACCCTTTTTTAAAGCGAGATTGATGACGAATAATTTCAAGAAGACGCAAAATTTATTCACTAGCCTTTGTACAAACAAAGGCCTCACTCAAATAAACCTCGCTTCCAACGGATTCCTGTTACCTATACTGGGTTCTTGATACATCTTTTTTTGATTCTGTTGGGCAACTCACTACATACAACAGTTATTAAGTTAAATAGTTGATTATAATGGTTCGTTACCTCGACAGCGCCACAGCCCTGCTCAAGCGGGTAGAGTTGTCTCCAAGCGTCGAGGAGCCGAGCTGTGCCGGCGTCCGAGTCGCTCCATTCGCGCCCCGTCAGCGTGCCTTCCAGGCCGAAAGGTGCTAGGATCACTGGAACAAACAAGGCCACAACAAATTAAATATTATCGGAATTTGAGAGAAAACCGGGACAGAACATGAGGATATCATAATATTTGTAACTAGCTTCTGTCAGCAGCTTTGCTCGCGTGAAATTAGGTTTCTCCACAAACTTTGGACCTCCATTTCACCCCTTTAAAAGAAGAATTTAAAAAAATCCCTTCTAGTCATAAAAGGAAGCATTTTGCAAAAAATCACATTCCTAGTCCTAGTAGTTTCGGCTGTGGTTGTGTGGTTGATATGCCAGTCAGTCAGTTTCTCCTTTTATATATATAAATTAAAAGCTTCTGTAGGCCTTAACAAATATTTGTTACGTGCGAGAATTGAACTCACGTCCAGCGCATCGCTCAACCATTGCAACCGCTGACAACCGTCGAACTATTATAGGTACAGTTTTGATCTTTGGAAGAGCTGGAAGAAGCTGGTTTGATTTTTTATCACAAGCTTTTTGATCACTTTTTGATGTTCAGGCAAGCTCTTGAATATTTTGACCGCCAAATCAAAAAAGCAAAAGCGTGTTCCAACGGGCAACTCGGCGATGTCATCGTTTAAAAACACAAATAATAATAACAATACTTTCATAAAAGATTTATTAGCATTTAAGTCTGTCATGTAGTCGTGACCGTGGCGTGGTGGTCGCATTTTGCTTTGTCATGTATACATGACTGTGGCGGTCAGAAAGTTAACAACATAAAACTAGATTAGAAGATTAAAAGAGGACTTCAAACACTAAGCTTGCCCAATATCCACTTCATCTCGCCATCAGAACCACATTGCAAGTCAACCTTACTTATCCAGACAACAGAATCGAACGTTACATTCGTTTTATTTACTTGTTCCTCCTGATTTACCGTACGATTTGTGAAGTGAGTTATTAGCTTGATTTAATGTAGATACCTTTAGCATCAGCCTGGTTGTCGGGCGAGTTGATCTTGGCGCGGCGCTTGGGCGTGAGCGTGCGCACGGGCGGGTGCTGGCGCACGTCCACGGACGCGCACACCGTGCTCTCGCCGTGCAGGAAGAACGCGAATGAAAACGACAAGTGCCAGGGACTGGAAGTCATAAAAAATGGAGAATTATTATTAAGTTAAATACAAATAACGCAGTTTTATGAATAAGTCACAGCGACCCTGAAACGCAAGGGCAATTGAAGAAACACAGGTGGATTTTAATCAGTAAAAGTTAGACATTCCCTCTCGCTCCACCCACAGCGAAAGGGGTTATTCGATGATAACCCACATCAAAAAAAAAAACCTTTTGCTTTACCCCGAGTTTTTTGAATCGGTAATCTTTATCTTCTATTTCTATACAATATGCAATTCCATTCCTCTCCATCCATTCGTCATTTACGAAGGACAAGGGTGTACCTTCAGTATACCTAAAACATGTAACTAGGTATGTTTAAATACCAGGCAAAAGTCGGCAAGCCTAAGTCATCATCCGGGCACAAATCCAGACTGTGAGTTGCTACATCAAATTCCAGATTTCTAGAAACCCGAATAACAATTTGCCTGACCCGGGAATCGAACCTAGAACCTTAAAAAAAGTAACAGAGTTGTAACAACAAATTATTACATATCATCCTGCTGCAGCATGTTTTCTTTCTTTATACATATTAATCAGCCGTCATCTCGAATGACTTTCAAGAAAAATTTATGTGATATTAAAAAGAGTTTTGTTTATGACTAATTCTTCAGATATCATAAACATGTTATCATTTGTTTGTATTTCAAACAAACATGCACGGAAATTAGGTCAGCTAAGCGACCGGAAGTCACTCCCACCATTATAGCATAGTAGTGTATTTTTAATATGTGTTTATCTGATGATTCTGGTCAAAGACCTCCCACTATTCCTAGATTTCTCACTACCGCTTACCACGCCAAGTCTCCTATAGCTTTCAAGGAACTATATTTATTTTTAAAGAGTGTCCGCAGATTGTTTGCCATAGACATCTTTGGAATTGGAAACTACATGGCTACATCTAATAAATTATATTTATTTTGCAAATAAGTTTTAAAAAACACTTTTACACGTTAAGTTTTTCATCAATTTAAACTAGATGAGGCGTTTCCTAGCTTAGCTGATTACCCTGAGAAGAAGCACCGACACAAACTCAAAGGTCAGTTTGTATAAAGTCCATACAGCAAACATGTAATGGTCAAATCATATGAGAAATATGGTCTTTTCAGAAAACAACTACCCATATTTGAGTGGACCTATTCAGTCAATGCAAGCATTAAATAAATAGTCATATCAGTCAGTGTTCGTATAGACGTAAAATTCAGATGAACTAAGAACCTCCTCTTTTTTTTGGAAGTTGGTTGAAACCAGTATTTGAATACAAATTCTATCTACTTCAAAATCAATTTTCAGAGTAAGTTTTCAAACAAAGAAACCAAACAGAAGCTTCATAATAACGCCGATTCTTGTAAATTTTGCGGTGCAAGGCAGTGCGGCGCCCCGGAATACCGCAACTCCGCGCGGTGCGCTCCGACTATAATCTATAAAGATAGTATAGCCGCGATGCCGCCCGTATCTCGCGGCGACGGCAGCTTCAAATCAAATTGCAATCGATCGCTATACATTGACATATTGCTGCGGAGAACTCGGTGTTGCTACCCTACTTTTTATGCAGGCTTTTAAGTTATATTTTTCGAGTTAATATATGTTTGATATGTTAAAATTTGTATAATTTACAGTATATTTAGTCTTTACATCAATTCATGAAGCTTTAAATAATTCTAAAGGGGTTAGAATTGGTCAACGAATTAGCATTGCCATCCAGCGTGGCAATGCTGCCAGCGTTCTGGGCACTTTTCCCATTGACATCGATGTGGACGAATTTTTTGATGCCCTATGAGTTCTTTTTCTACCAGTTTGTACATAATATTATTTTCAATTTGTTTAAATATTTATTAAGTTATAATATTTATTAGTTAAGATGTATATAACATAAATAAATTCAACAATTAATTTCAACACAAAAAAAAGGGCTTAGGCAGTGGGCAGTGAGCCTAGCTTACTCCCAAATCGAAAGCTAAAATCATGTATTACTTTTATATTTTACATAGCTATATATCTTGGGCATGGAACCCAAGCAAAGTCAATCTGACAACAACTTTTTATAATACAAAAATACAGTTTTCTGCTAAATCTCAACGACACACAAGATCTTTTGATATTTAATTTTCATAAAAATTGTTAGAAGGTGAACGAAGTTATGCCCTTATGCCTTATCGGGCAGAACACAGAGATCTTCTTGTTAATCTAGGAAGTGAGACCTGCGTTGCCACGGCTCATTCGGAAACAATCCATTGAGAGAATTGCTTCCAAATCCAACTTCCATGTACTTTTCCGGACCTGGGAATCGAACCAGCGACCCCATGCTTAGTAGTCGAGCTTTCGACCCCTAGACCAAAGGGACGATCGAGTGACTACATGTATTTGGCTAAGTATATCATGATACAGTGAACATAGGGACAATAATATGATTTGTTTATTTAGGATTGACTTTCTTGCGTGATTCGGGATTGCGTGACGTCAATGGTACGGTGGCGCCATTGTTGTCAATTTTGTTTGATGTTAGATTGATCGGTACTGTTGCCGTTTTATTACTACAATATCTACTAGCTGGCAATTTATGTTACTTTCGTCATCTTACTTCTTACTATTTAGGTAAACAATAAAGTTTATTCATCATCTTCCTGCCCTTATCCCGTATTATTTGGGGTCGGCGCAACACGTTTTTTTCTTCCACTCTGCCCTGTTACTCGTCATGCTATCACTAACTTCCTTTTCTTTCATATCACTCTTCACACAATCCATCCATCTTTTCTTTGGTCTCCCTCTTCATCTCCATCCATCCACATGTAAACTCATAACTCAAACAATAAAGTTTATTCTATTTACTAAAACTTCATACAACACAAACGTACAGCGGACTTAATGCCTAAGGCATTATTTACCAACCATCCATCCATCTATTTTCTCTCTTCTTCTCTATTTTATTCTCACTGATAAGATAATGAACTCATTTGCCCAAGAAGTCTAGCTTGCTATATCTAGTGCTAGCATGTCATCAAAGATTGAAATATTGGCATAGGGTTTTCCCTCAGTTGCCTTTAACGATATATAAATCGGAAGCGACTAGTCGTTAGGTTATTCACAAGAAATTCTATGAACTGTATTCCCAAGAATTTTTCCATTACTGTATCTTTGTACCAAAAAAAATCCAATCAGCGCACAATTAAAATCTTGCAGATACAATCAACATCAAGTAATTAGCTAACATGTAACGCGCACACGCAAAAGACAAGCGTGTCATATCGTAACTTCGACTTTCACTATCAGAGGCCGTTCAATAGTGAAATTAATTCTTATCGCGTAAACAATAAGGTTTGTTATTCATTACCTCTTGCCGACTTCTTCTTCGTCGCCGTCGTAAGGTTGGACGAACCATTTGCCAAGCCTCACGAAGTCTCGCGATAGAAGACATCTGTAAATTAAAAAGTTTTAATTAGTATGTGTCGATTATGTCAATGTTAGGAGTCAATAATTTCTTTATGGTGGGAACTTTATCTCTGCAAAGTTGTGGGTAATTACTAGATTTTTCTTAGTTACCTCATTTTGAACACACACCTAACATAAAATATATTATGTTATGTGTTGAGTTGGATGTGTGGTGAGACGAGACTGGATAAAGTGAGAAATGAGTATACTACTGGAAGTTTGAAAGTGGTATCTACCAATGGGTAAACAGTTGAAATTGAATCTTTTGTCTTAGTATGGTCATGTAACGAGAAATGAAACGTATGTTACTAAGTCTCATCAATATACACGTGGATGGACGAAGACGGAGGTCAAAGAAAAGATGAATGGATTGTGTCCGAATATAATAAAAATAAATAAAAAAAATATGAGAAAAAAAAGGGTTAATGATAGCGTGGCAAAAAAGAATGGAAGAAAAAGACGTGTTGTACTCCAAATAACACAGGACAAGGTCAGGAAGATGTAGACGTATTCCCACTGTTGGGACTCAGGCCTTCTTTCTAGAAGTGGGAAAGGGCCGTAATCCAACCACGCTGTGGCCCAGTGCTTGTAGTGGATGACACTTGTCTTCGAAACTTTTCGTCGTTTCCTCGCGATGTTTTCCTTCACCATTTTGAGAGCAATGGTGATGAAATGAATTACACTATAATACACCTGGCTGGCTTAAAAGTTTTTTAACCTATAACTAAGTCGGGACCGTTAACCACCACTGCTCTAACAAAACAGCATAAGTAAATTGTCATTGTCTATGATAGTAAACGTAAAACTCTCAGACACTTAGCCAAAGTCCTTGTTAAAAAAGCAATGAAAAAGGAATCTCCTCCAAGTTAACGAGGGAAGATAATATTGAGAAGTAAAAGCAGACGTAAGCTATACAATTTCACAGCTCAGCAACTTAGAACATGAGGTCTGGTGGCATTTGCCAGTTTACGACTGTATCACGTTTCTTTTATTGGCGTACCGTTTGAACGATAAAATGGGGAGAGGCGCAAGACTGTCTTGTGAGACAAAATCGGTTAGGTTCATAATTGACCTGTTTTAGAACGATTTAGGTAAATAATGACCGGCAGCTGAACAATTCAAGTGTGTAGAAATGCTTTTTGTTTGTACTGCTTTTTTCGATTATGGTCAATAGTGTAGCATAGTCGGCCTTATAATGTTCCCACTGTTGGGACTCAGGCCTCCTCTCTAGGAGAGGGAATGGGTCGTAATCCACAACGCGGGCCCAGTGCGGGTTGGTGGATGTCAAATGTCTTCGAATTTTTGGTTCTAGGACATGCCGGTTTCCTCACGATGTTTTCCTTCACCGTTTTGAGAGCAGTGGTGATGAAATAAATTACACAAAGTAATGCGGCTGGCTGGGTTTGAACCCGCGACCTACAACTCGTAAGTCGGGGCCGTTACCACTGGGCCACCAGTGCACCAATAGTGTTACTGCTTTATTATTTATTTATTTAAACTTCATGTACAGTGGTGGTACATAGGCGGACTTAATGCCACAAAGCATTCTCTACCAGTCAACCATTGGGTTAAAAAGACAACACTGTGGTAGTAGGTGTGCACAATAAATAAATAACAAATATTTTTGAAATAGAATGTAGTATCGTTAAATTAAGTGGCTTATAATAATAAAATACGTATATATGCTAATAAAATAAACTAATATATACTATGATAAATAAGAAATCATTCTAATTAAGAAAACTTAAAATATAACAATTATGACGAAGACCGAACTAAGATTGAGAGAACTTCAAGTAGTAGTTCCGAATTTTACGCTTGAAGGAAAACTTACTTTCAGCTTTTTGCTATTATGTCAACCTGCATCCTATAGCTATGTATCTCCTATACCTCTTTTGACTTCCAGCTATGACTTAGACGTGGCTTTTATTTTAAAGTGGGTGTAATCATAAAGTGACTTCTGCTATGACAGGCAGCATGACCCGGAGAACGAGTATAAGCAGAAGTCACTTGATGTTTGAAGAGTGTCAGTTTCTTCTCTATGTTCCTTCAATCAATCAACAATTCCGCAAGTGACTTAGATATAGTTGAAGCTATAATCTGTTTGATGCAAATTGACTTGTTTGAGAACAAACAGGCATGATTTTTTTTTATTGAGAGACTAAACGATGAATCATTCAAGTTGTCCACAAGTATTTTGCTTGTTTACCGAAATGCGAGTGCACCAGAGCTTAGGGAAAGCCAAAACCAAATGCATTACCATAGAACATAGCATGGTTTCCAAACTGAACGTATTACAAGACGATATAGTAGCGCGGGTGTGTCGTAACTCGCGCGGCTATCGATTATATTACCATAGCGAATATTATTGTGTCACCGACGAACGCAGTGTAGTCGACGCGTGAAACTGACGACTAAGCATTGTTTACTTGAAACGTGAATCATGTAATTGTGATAAATAACGTGACACATAGATGCAAGTTTTTAATTAAGAGCGTCCTTCTCGAGGCACATTTTTATACAGCCGCTCTTACGTGATTGCGATGTTCTTGCACATATTTCTCTAGATATTTTTGGGAATAGAGATATGTTGTAGATATTAAAAAAGTTTCTATTGAAATCAAATCATAAATTTGTGTAAGACTAATCCAGTAAAGACCTGTCAAAATCTGCTATATTGCGTGTACTTAGGAAGAAGGGCCTAAGTTCACGCAAAATAGCAGTTTTTTTTTTCAGGTCTTTACTGGATTAGTCTTACACAAATGTACCCATAAATTAAAAAAGTAAAAAAATATGTAACTATAGATAAGACTCTGAATGATGAAACCTTTTAGGGTTAAAAAAAAATGTTATTTTCTGGAACAAGTTTCTTGAAAAATTCGAGTGAATGATAGAATTACATAATTGGACAGAGCGTTCAGATGTAATCCCTCTTTTTACGCATTGCTTCTTTATCAAACATTGCATTGGATGAACCAACAAGCTTTTAAAGCAAACTCAGGTTGACGATAGACGGGTCGGGAAGGGCCCTCTTAAGAGACATTTGTAATAACGTAAATCGAAGGACAAACGAATTTAGACTCTGTGCAGTCAATTTATAGCATGTTATAGTTGCAGAGGTTTTATTGTAAATACATTCTACAACTTGGAGACTGTCCCAAGAGCTTGCTTGTTAACCAAAAGAACTATTTCACTTTCTGGTACGTGCGAAGAGGGCTATTAATTTTCTTAAATAGCTGCTGCTTTATTGCTAATTAGTTCAATTAATTATAGCTAGGCTGACTGGATTTTTTGACAGAATTTCTACAATTTCTAAATGATATTGATTGTGTGTGTTGCTGTTTATATCTATATATATATATATATATAAATCAATGCCACTTTTCGTTGTAATTTTATAACTCAAGAAAGGGCTCACCTATCCAAACTAAATGTTTAGGCTTTGTTCGGACTATTTAATTTAGTAGATGATTTATGTGAAGTTTGCACATTGCGGTTCTTCATTTATCACATTATTGGGCGGTACGAAGTTCGCCGAGTCAGCTAGTAAGTATAAAGAACGTTTTAATTTGCCGACTAGTGATTCGCCCCGGTTTTGCACAGGTACCAATTGTATACATATACCTTCCCCGTTTATTGCACTTTCTAATTGTAAAAACTGCATCAAAATCGGCAGGGTGGTTTAGGAGGAGCTAGCAGGTAAACAGACAGACACACAAAATTATAGTTTTTCAAATTCAGCATTTTTGTTACAGAAAATATCAGGATTACTTTACGAGTTTTATCCCGAACACAAAACAAGCTTCAACATATCAAAGAGATTTTCTGTATAAAAGATTTCCGTTAAGACTTTGAAAACAAAATATGAATATTCCAAGTGCAATGAGTCGATATATAAAATTGAATGCACAGATATTGTAGTAGTTCGTCGATAGTATATTTCGAGCGATGCCCCTGTCTATCTTTAAACATACGTACTCGACTGAATCTAATACAGTTTAGTTGTAAACATTACTCCTTGTGACTCACACTGCAAGTTTTCTAGACTTTTATATTGTACCCGACCGTAAATATGGCACAGATGAGCTTTCGACTAGTTTCTAAACAAATTTCGTGTGACTGTTGATTTTATTATCATATCTGTCATTCATGAATGTGACGTCTTTTTTTGTGAGAAATCATCAATTAACTCTTTCTGACTAGAGCGAGCGGGAGTGTCAGACTTTTACTGACTAAAACCCGTGTACCTTCAGTTAGCATTTGCTTTCGAACAGTCTTGCAGTTCTGAACAGTCCCGCAAACTGAAGCTTGGTTTGCTTAGCTTTCTGATTATTATTGATAGGTTCGCTTTTAACCACTATCTAACCATTAAATGAGATAAAGGGCAACAGGCAATGATGTGGTCTACGATGGAGCACGCCTGCCTAGAAGTAGCCTATTCATTTTTGACTTAAAGATCTCCAGGTTGTAGGTATCAAGATATAATATTTACTTGCATTTACCGCAGGTTACTGTGCCCTCGAATTGAATTTAACATGACAGTGTGACGATATACGTTGTACTCGGTCGATATAAGTTTTCTTTTGTAATGGATTCCAATTGTCAAACAGAATTGAATTACAAATTGACTTGGTCATATTATTTATCAATGCGTGATTCATATTTATTATTTGACGTAACATTATAATAGTATGGAATTATTGTATGCGTAAGCAATAACTATGGCTTTTCCAATAGCAATACTTTTAAAATAGTTAATACTGAGGGTCTTTAATACTTTGGATTATTTATTGTTAGGGAGCAAAGACTAAATAAATCTAAAAAAAAAACACTTCACACTAATATCATAAAGCCTTTTAAAAGAATCTAAGTGTGTATGTAGGTTTGTTACTTCTTTACGCTGAAACTGCTAAAGGGATTTGGATGTAATTTAGCACACGGATAGCCGTCTCTTCTTTATCATTTACCTATATCACTACTTATATGTAGAAACTTAAAAAACTTCAGTTTAGGTAGATACGTTACATCAATGTTATACTTTTCAGTTGAAAAGTTTCACATTATAAACTTTTCGCGTACCACAGGTGGGAAATAACTGCTATAGATCATGTTGTGTGTTGTCTCTGTACAGTTGAGAATCAAAGAGGTTGACCGCTCACTGAAGCGCAGTCACTGCACTCAGTGAAGACGTACGGCAGCAGTACAAAGTGTGCAAACTGTCGTCGTAACGGGAGAGATTTAGGTGCGCGGGCGCAGGTGTCGCGGTCGCTACACAAGCTAACATAAGGAATGCCTTTACTAAGCTTTGAATACGTATCAAACAGGTGCGAATTTTTGCTACACTATCCGAGCATCAGAGACAATTTAGTACTTAAATAATAGACTCATTAAAATGTATTTTCTTACTGCTCGAAACGTGTAATAAAGTAGATGAGTTACGCACCAATTGTTCAGTTTTTACCACTCGTTTATTGCATTGCAACAAAAACCGAGGCGATTGAGTATCAAACCAGTCAGTTGTAAAAATGATATTTTACAACGTCAACACTCCAGCGTGAGCTTCATGTTTAAATGCATTTTACTGCCGACTGAAAATAATATCATTTCAAAACGTTTAGGCGGGAATATTACAATCTTGTAGAATTAAGAAATTCAATGTCGACCATTAGCGTATCTCGGGTCTTTGAACCAGTTTCAACGAGATACCGCCGCAAAAGTCGCAAAAAATGCTGCAAACGTTATTTGTGAACACTTAAACGACACAGAATCCGGAAATAAGAATTTAGAATCAGTAACAAATGCGTTTCAACATACCAATTTTATTGGATTCTTAATTTAAGCAGTGTTCGAGAGACCGCCTTAAAGATACAATCGCGTCCAATTTAGATATCCATAAACGTGTAAAACAGGAACGAAGTTAAACACTAAAACAATTTAATTACGCGCAGTTTGAAATCTATAAAAGTTAATTTGAAACACGAGAAGGTGCTTGCTTGCGAACAATAGCGAGGATTGTAAAGTGCACATAAAAACGTTAACTCAATCGCGGCAGTGTCTTGCAGGCCTAACGTGAAAACTTGAAGTATTTTATTGCTTACTTAACGTCACTACTTACAGCAAAACCGAGGCAAAATTCATACAAGTTGTGATTTTTCAGTTTTGGTTCACTATAAGTGCCAATTACAATTCCATTCATGATTCCATTTTCAGTTCTCTCGCTCTTAAATCTCCAGTTTTTGTCAAATTCGATTCATTCAATGTTATCTACTATGCTCAGAAATCCATTTAAACGTATTGGTTTATACAACTCAATCGGCCGCAACTTTTGTAAAGCGCACAAAAAGTACAATAAAAGCTCGCGGTATCGTATTCGGGCTCTAATCGTATAACAGCCTCAGTAACGACTTATAAACGACCCTCAATTCACGGTTGCTACCTTAAAATCGTGAAGCCGAACGCGTGTGTGTATTGTCGCAGTGTCGGGATCGCATCCCCGGTTCAGCGCGACTCGCGACGACGCATTGTTTCTTTGACGCGCCGCCAGCCGCCACGGGGGTCAACGACTCGTCTGGATTTCGTTCATACGCCGAGATTCCTTCGCTCACCGATCCCGAGTCGCGTGATGGCGATGCATGCGCCACTTACGTCATATGTGGTCCTCCATAGAGTGTTTGAATAGTTACTGATGCGTTCCAGGGAGCCGATAAAACAAGTTTGAACTAAATCTGTCGGAAGTGCATAGCAGCTATTGTTACTCAAATGTTTTTATTCCTACGCGCTTACTGTAATGTTCTGAGAGGTATTTTGCGAATGCAGTCTAAAGTTTAACATAACAGTTATCTCTTGAAATAAATACTGCAGCTTGATTAAATTGTAAATTAGCGACCCGGCCCAGCTTCGCAAATTTTGTAATTCTCTGCATTTTAAACTATAATATGCATATATTATACAACTAAACCTTCCTCATTAATCACTTTGTCTATTGGTGAAAACCACTTGAAAATCCGTTCAGTAGATTTTTAGTTTACTGCGAACAGAGAGACAGATGCAGTGGCGACTTCGTTTTATAGATCTGTCAAATCATAAACGCAATAGCAGCACGAATAATTCAATTTGTTGGATGTCACAAGACTTTAAGAAGAAGCTTGTATTGTGAGATCCAACAAATTACTATATTTCGTTTCTTTCGTGACTGTCCTTAAAAATGGCTCAAGTCTTGTGACTAGCAGGTGAATAAGCAAAATTTTAGATTCCAAATAAGTTATTAAAATGTTAACAACATAATTAATAGTAGCAATAACTCAAGTTGTAATTCAAAAACAATAAATAACTAATTGAACTTAATAGTTTTATCATCTGTGACGAACTGATCTGCTCCATTAAGAAGTCGTCAATATAATATAAAATCCAAACTTCAATTTTATAGGCAAGTTAAGTTGCCTTGAAAAAAGTTGTATCGATTTGAAGACAAAAGGTGATTGATATACATATTGAAAACGCAAACACTAAATTTAAATACTGCTTGTGTGAGTCTTTTTAAAGCAGCTAACACCATTACACGCCCGATATCGAATTAAGAAACAATAGTATCAATAACGGCGGGAATTTAAACAAGTTAGCTTCTTCTACACGGGCGTCCAAGAAAACGCGGCAAAAAAACGACATTAGAACGTCCCGACCTTCATCTCTACAGGCTACGAGTGATTCCGATGCGTCTGCGCACCAGGTGCAACAAAACGCGCAAATTGCAACTGAGTAAACGGCCGCTAATTACCCATTTCATTTTATTTATATTCATTATACGATTATTGTAAGTGTCAAGTGGATTTTGATACGTTTAAACAAATATCTTTAGTTCTGTTTCCACGAAGACAATTAATCACTGCGAGGTGTCCGGAATAGATTTAGCGTTGTCTAATTGTATTATTTATCAAGTTAAGCAGTGTTTGCATTGAACTAATTAGTAAGTTTCTGGTTAGAGAACTAATGAGGTGAGACGCGCAGCAACAGATAATAATAATTATGTAAATCAGCATGTTGATGTTAATTTTGGTATGAAATTCTTAATACTAACCGAGTTTGACTTTGAATCTCTAGAAATCTTCCGTAGATGGAATATTTACATAAAACACAACAAAATCTCCGTTAGATAAAGCAGTTGAGATTACATTTTGCTAGCTCAAACTTACGACTGGGAGCATAGTTTTTATCGAAGTATATAAATACTGCTGCTAATACTGCCACTACTGTATGATAGAATGGAACTACTAAAATAAGCATTAAATATTCGAGATAACACAGGTAATTAAGTTTATCAAGCGTCTAATCTATTACTTTTAACCGCTTCGAATTAGATATACATTTTTACACGTGGAGGCATTTAAACTTTTAAGGAGACATTTTTTGATTAAGTGTGATGCTTAGCCAATAAATAGAGGCAACAAGGAACCGAGTATTGTTCCTTGCGGAACACCAACCGTATGCAAGACTCGGAATACGAAATGTCTTGCTGAATGTACTAGGAGCATACACGGAGCGGCCGAGCGGTCAATAGGAATGATTTCATAATAAATCACAAGCAATTAGCTCGCGAGACGCATTGGAACTAAGTGCGCGAGCGACGCTCACGGTGTGACACGCTTCATCGAGTTCGAATTGTGTACTCGATCGCCGATGATTAACAAGTTATTTGTTAGTACCGTACGGGTTTTTCAATCACGTTTTTGTTGAGAATGCTAATCGTCTAACGTTTGAACCAGCCAATTGGAAAACAGTAAAATCAATAGGGACGAAGTACATTGGCTTACGCTTAACACCTACTATTGAAAGACCAATCAGATCGTGGTATGATAGTCGTTGTTTTGATTAATTAATGAGCATTAGTATATGTTGTGTTTTAATATTTTACCTTTCAATTAGGTTATGAAGCGCCTTGAACAGCAGCGAACGGCATTCGTAAGAGAGTCCACTCTCCCAGGATCCTTGGTCGCCTTCTGAAAATAAACGAAAACGGTCGTAAGTTCCATGAATGAATAAAGGATTTCCTAGAAAAAAATAGATTTGCATTAACCTTGACCTCGCTATCTTACGTTCTGCTCAACCTTGTGCTGTTTCTACTACGAGCAATTTGTTTCAGGACACGATCAAATTCCTTAATTTGAATAAATATTTTTATAAAAACTGCATAAACATTCAAGGTCGAAATGACAATGAAAATGTCCACAATAGCGGAACGTAGAGTTGAGAAGCGATAAAATCGGGTTGTTGCAATGTGGTAAGTAAAGCTAGAAATAGCTGTTGTTGCATTCGCAATCGGAAGATAAACTCGGCCTATCACCGACGTTAGATGCGAAAACAAAACGGCGCGCGCGACGTTGCCGTTCCGTCGCCATAATGCCGTCCTTGTCTAGCTAGGAGGCGGGGCGGGGGCGACCCATGTGACGTCAGCGGCCGCTCGGCGCACGTGCTTGTGTTTGTAGCGCGCGCCGCACACGACACACATGCGAGCGTTGCTTAGCGCCCGCTTACTATTTAATTGACATTGAATTTTATATTCAAAACATTACTAAAACGAAGGATATACGATTAAACTATCCTAGTTCTTTATATTTTGCAATACAACAGATTGTACATTAGATGAAACTGAACAAACCTGTAAAGTTAATGAATGATTACTGCGGGTTATCGTTCACGCGCCCGGTAATAACTTGAAGCCGAGATAAACTGATAGTACTACTGAGAAGTTTTGCTAACGTTTTTCGGCATTAGTTGCCGTCTTACTGGAGCGCTTCCAAGCGTTCAGCCTTGACATTCGTGCTCCAGGTGTATGCGTAGCATCGCGCTTGTATCATCTGAACTAGTTTTTCAACAATTAGGACACTAATGGCTTTATTAATTTGTATTTCTTAGTAACACTTGCTTATCGATCTTCAAAGTATTTAGGTTTTAACAATACAATGTGGAACACACTTCGAATGCGTCGGACTACGAAATCTTCATTGGCCGCACATTCACACCATACATTAGCATCACAAATAAATAGTAAGGATTCAATTCAAGTTTCACTTTAAATCTCATCATTTGATAGGTGTTGCTACAAAATGACTGATTGAAAACTGAAGTGGCTAGTTAAGGGCATCCTTTCCATCCCAGGGTAGGTAACAACCTGACCGTAACAAATAAAATTGTCATCTGTCATTCGATAGATTTCAATGAGATCGGCACGATTGGCGAGGTCTTCTCAGGTTTACCTCGCTCATAGCTCGTTTATAAATATTTTCCGTCCGTTACTGCAAGGGAACTTGCTTCAAAATCCATTAGTTTTAATTATGTGAATAATTTAATTCGAGAACTTGGTACAGGACTGGTAGGGCATAGATTCAGTGATAAGTACGGTAATTAAGTAAGTACCGCTAGTATGTATGTTGGTGCTACTCGTACAGGTACTGCAATTATTATTGAGCCGGTCGGTTCGGCACCATCGACTCCATCTCCCAAGGCCGTTAACGCAACAAACGGTACGATTACTGTATACGAATACCGATATTCTCGAATACCGGAGCGAGTCACGACTCGGGCCGCACCGTGGTACCATCGCGATTGAGGTCCACCAAGGATTTCAGCATCGATCGATGGGGTTTTAAGTTTTAACTGCTGTAATTGGGCATTTGACAGGTTTCCTTGGGTGAAATATGATTTCGCAGTAAATTATTTCGACACCGCTCTAATTTCAATGGCTTTTTATAGCTTTACCCCCTTCAATAAACACAGAAGCCTTCCAAAAGTTAGTTACATAATATTGTTGCTGAACTTTTTCTGTGTTAATTTGTGGCACAGTTTACCTCGTTTAGATCATTTTAATAGTGTTTACCTAGAGCAGTCCAGGGTCTTGTTTATTTGCTGTTTGTTTTGAGTGCATTTGTTGAGTGCAATAACAAAGATAGTTTAAGGTTCAAGGTCGCATATTTTGTCGCGGTGTAACGGCGGTGGTTGGCACTACCTTGCGCCGGGATCGATAGCGGGCAGACGACGCGCGCCGCCGCGCTACCCGCCTCCACACCAATGTGAGCGCAGTAATCGCCATACGATTATCACTATTGTTGCCTAAGTACTATTTGTTTGCTGCCGCGTTGCGGTTAATGTCGGCGATAACACGCTGATAACAGACGAGACTAACATTGAATGCGAACTGATAAACGATGCTCCTTGGTTTTCGGAGCATTTGTCATTGTAGGCGCTTACGAAACGTTTGTGCGAGATGTTATAATATAGTGGGTAGGTAGGGTAAATTGAACGTGTCGAGGCAATAAATACGGCATTTAACGATCGGCTGGTAGCTAGTAGACAGTAGAGCGGGAAGATTTATCTGCGTCGGTGACAGCGCAACAACATTATCGTTCGGCACGTGGGCCGGCCAGAGTGCGCTCTGCGGTGCACTCGCTGCGTCTCCCTCTCACCGCAATGTTTGGAACAATCTCCGTGTCGCGTCGCTGTGTTCTACTAAGAGCACACTTTCGCAACATCACAGCCTGCTTTAATTTTGCGCCACTGCGTAAAGTCACCTAGTTATCTGGTCCTTGCGAAGCTTTTGGCATCTGTAGTTAAGTAGACTACAATAATATATTATTCAGTTGAAGTATAAAGTTTCACATTATACCTATTCAAATATTGATAAGTAATTCCAGCTAGATAAAAATGGAAGCAATGTAAGCTTTACCTTGATAACTCTGTGTACGAGTGCACATCCTTAAGCAACTTGTACGATTAGCTTGTAAGACATGAGCTTCGTGTTCGTGCATGTAAAACGCGGAGTAGTTGTATTGCATGACTATTTATTACGTCTTCAGCTCTGACAGGTGTAAAATAATACTATTCTTGATTTATGTTATTGCTGTAGAGGTGCTTAACTGTTAGTATTTTATGCAATGGTAAAACTAAGCTACGAGTTAGGACAGCGAATCTTTCTACGATCCTAATATGCCTGTTATGTATAAATATCGTGAATGAAAACAGGACGAAAAAGTAAAAAAAAAAGGTTCAAAAAGCTGCAGCGCCAGGCGGCGAAAAATAGTAAACAATCAGTGACAGCTACATACATAGGCGGACGGTGCGACATGGCAACGTCGCGTTCAAATCCGCGCGCTTTGTTTACAACCACCGGCGGCGGGCGAGGTTAACCGCTGCGGTAACATTCGCCTCGATACGCCGAGCATGGGAGCCGCCACAACCACGCACCCACCGCCGACATCTACATGTGTGCGGGCTAACTTCGCCGAACCGGTTGTTACACCATCTAATCGAAGGAGATCTAAGTATCTAGTTCTTAGTTTCACAAAAGAAACAATCGAGAAAGGTTACAAAAGTCTTGTTAAAAGGGCGGGCGGTCGGTGGATTGAATAGGCGGATACGGGCATTTAACCCGGTTCGGCGCCGCCTGATAATGTAATTCAAGATCGTATCGAGCGCGTGGAAATCTGTCAATTCGCGCGCGCCCTCTGCGGCAGCGGGTTGGGCTCGGTCCCTCCCGTGAGGCGCTTGTGTTGTTGTCTCGGTCACTCACACCCACGTGCGCGCGTGACGTCACTGGCGCGTCGCCCCGTCGACGTCACGGACCGCCCGCAACGCAACCCGTCGACTCGGGAGCCCTATCAGCCCTACTCTCGACTGAGCAGATTCGCACTGCCGAATTATTGTATCGGCGGTATTGAACTGTCATTGATGCGGGCATTGGTTTGTTGACTTTAGACGTCGTCGTGCGATGCTCTTCTATTATTCATTTAAATCTGAGATTAGATAAAGCACTTTTATGAATAATAATGACAGAATCAAAACGGGTAAACGGAAGACACATAGTTTCTAAATAGTCGAAAGACAACAACGAACCACACCTTACATACTTCAGACAGTAGATATGGAAAACAAATTTAACATCTAGATACTGTTGCTAGCTGGATAAAGATGTTCGCTGCAGTTAACATCGTCAAGGTTGTCAGTAGATCCGTCGTAGTAGAAGCGGGGCGGATCTCGGTATCTGCGGGGAGCCGGCGACTCGCAGCTGCACGACCCACCCTCGCGCTTTTGTTTCTACTCTACACACCACTTGATGGCTAATAGTTATGTCAGGACGAGTAACGATGCGACTCAGATGCGGGGAGGAATGGGGGCATCGTTTGAAACAATATTTACAGGTCAGAAATAGTTCTGGATTTATTAACTTAATGATACATTTGATAACTAAGTGGTATTTGACTAGATTACAGTACAAAGGCAGTAAGATACGAAAAAGAATGAGCATTAAGAATCTATGCAAGGATTTTAAAGTTCTGATTATGCTCGCTTTCGACAACAATCTTGCTTGATGGTAATAACCGGTTAATAAGATATTCTTCTCAGTGCAATTCCATCGTCATGTGTTGCCCACAGCCCAGGTGAGATGAAATCCGAGTAACAAATATGCAGACAGACTTTCGCATTTATAATGAGCCGCGCGCTGCAATAAAAAGAATAAAAAACCGATTGAATGTTTTGAAATACAATAGTATAGAATCACGAATACATCAGTGGCGTTTGTCGCAATCTATAATGGACAACGCGCAATACTGTTATGGTGTCAGACATGACTTAAGTGAGACGAATCGATAATAACGGTACGGAGCGAAGGCGGTACACTTAGACATTGGCCGTATTTGTGTTTGAAATCGGAAAATAATTATGCGACCGATAGAGAGAGCCACCGATCGATACACGGCTAGCGGGCGGTGCGCACGCGCATCAATAAATAGCCCGATCCGGTGCGCGCCCATCGATACACGTCACGAGCATTTTATTAATAAAACGCCGAACAACGCGCGGACGCGCCGATCGTTCAACAACCCCGCGCCGGCGGCTTCTTACGCGCACTCTTTACATAGTTACATCACATACAACCATCTGACCTGCTCCACATTCACAATTGTTCAACGTCGAGCTAAAATCACATATTCTAACGTTTAAAGCACATATACGTCGACGAAGATAACCTAAAGCGAATGTAGAGCCTCTCGTCTGGCGACAGTAGCACCGTTATGTATCAACTATGACAATGTTGCATCTTCAACACGGCAAGGAAGCTGCGATTCCCACGGCCTCGAAGCAAGCCCACGCAGATTGCAAAACTTGCGTACATCGACGACATTGTTATGAGTTGGCAACATTTGATTCGTTGCGAGCACTCAATGGTTGAGATGCATTACGGGTAGCGGTGGTTGTTATGATGAAATAGTAACGGTAAAGCACAACGATTAGTCGGATTGCTTATTTAAAGTGTACTACGCGAGTATTGCTCACATTTATGCTGTCACTATTGAATAACAATGTGAACAGTTTTTCTTTTGAATTAAATTCATGCATACGTTTGGCATGATTAAAATCAAAATATTATGGTGTTAGAAAGTGCGTTGCGTTACAATGTTGAGTACTCGAGTCGATTCCTACAATAACCGCGACGGCATCGAAAGCGCGCGCGCATTCAACCCACACAACCCTAACTACTAATTAATAAACCTAACGGGCCGTTTCCACACTCCCTGATTTATTTGACCAAGCAGAACGATATGGTAATTTTAGGACGAAAGCGAAGCTTCTCTGTACTTATTGTGTTTAGCGTTACGTGCAGTTGAATACATGGAATGATTACACTAGTGCACCGGTATCATAGCTGTACTATGTTATGTACGCACTGACGAACGGAAGAAACAATCTTTATCTATACTACCTCATCACAAACAGATCATCCATGATGAGATAAGGTTTTCTTAAGATAACACTATTGGATATATTACATAATATATATCACAGATAACTACAGTTTAATATTAAAATAATAGAAGTAGCCTGCGTGAATTAGTTGCGAATAAATGAGTCTGCTGCTGTCAATCCACACAAGACTAAAAGATTTTTAGCAGACAGAAAGTAGTCTAGACAAAATAGTCGATTCCGTGCAAGATTAATTAAACCTTATTTGTGGAGGACCTGCCATGAACATCAAACTGGCGTACTACGGGTCAATGACTGCACCCCGGCCACCGCTGCTCGAGGTGAAATAATTCATCTAGTCCATTCGACACGGCACGGAGCAACATCGGACCACGGCCTGATATGGTGACCGTCACACACAGACAACATTACATGCATTCCCATTCAAATCGATCATGGATAATGGCATTGCGGAAAGGCCAAACATGATCGACCGTACTTAACCACAATATTGAAATCGTGATTGAAATAATCAGATTCTTAGATCTTGTTACTTCGAGGACAAAACACTTTCCATACAAAACTTAACTCGGTAGTCCAGTTTTCCAATAGGAGAATTATAAATATAAAAAGTAACCGAAACCTGTTTAAGAACGTCGGTTGAAATTTAAAACAGTAGAGTTCAGTGACAGGCAGACAACACGTAAACGGCCATCAACAGGCCCATTGTCAGGAATTCGGGCGACGAGCTGGCGCACGCGCACGATACATTTATTGTCGGCCAATTACATTGGACCTCGAAAACTAAATGTATTCACTAAAAGCTCTCCAAGTTGTAAAGAGGACAATGCGTATAAAAGATATGCAAAATTATCTAAGCGTACAAAAGCCGTCAAGCAGTGCACTAAAACCAGCTCCCGAGTAGGCCTTGAACATCTGTCTACATAACGCGTTACACGTACAGGACATGTGCAGCAAGGATCAGGTGTCGAGCCGCACTGACCGTGGACAAACCCTGCCGGACGGGTTGCGAGCCGGTCGCATCACCCGTCTGCCGATACGAGAAAGTAAAAACTCAAATATTTCGATACATCAAATGCTACCGATAATGCACGTAAAAAATATACGCCAATTACGATGGATTTAAAGATCAGAAAAGCGACCAGAATAACCGACAGCGAGCATCGAAAAAGAGAAGGATGGCAACGATGAGACAATTAGAATTAAAGTGAACAATGTTGCATGAACAAAAAGATCTAGAGTGAGGCTCGTTACGGATAACGAGACGTCCTCCGAGGCGAAGGCGAAAAGAAACGATTTAATTGCGTCCACAATTAGCCTACAAAACAACCTGTTGCGCTCGCATTACTGAAGCGTTTAAATAAGAGAAACAAGTGACGAAACATTCTGACAACCAGATACGATTAATATCAATGCTGACGTTGCGCAACGTTTGATTGGTATATCATCTTTTCTTTTCATTCGGGTGTGGTCCGAATTGGGTTGTTCAAAGAGGAGAGTCATCGTAGCTGCTGCGTCAATTAGCGTTGGATTAAGACAAAGCACGTGCCTCGGGTGGAGCGAAAATGTGGCAGGCTAGCATGCATTAATCGGCTAATTAGCCACCTCTCGCTACTCTGGTGTTACAGCGTCTATACGTATTCCGGCTTCGTTGCCAACTTGAAGCATGATGAAGGACTTAATTAATGGAGTTTTTGGAAAGAATTGTTGCAGTAAGACAATACACAAATGCAGTTGTTACT
This sequence comes from Mythimna vitellina, assembly GCA_949316375.1. Lineage (NCBI taxonomy): Eukaryota > Metazoa > Arthropoda > Insecta > Lepidoptera > Noctuidae > Mythimna > Mythimna vitellina. The sequence continues at coordinate 2,779,859 of OX438694.1, read as the reverse complement.
ATAATTAGGAATTTCGTATAACAAAATACGTGAAGTAGGTAATCGCCAAAACTAGTGAATATATATTATTATTGCAAATCTTTTTACGAAGTTCAGGTCCAGATGCATCACAAACAATAACAGATATTTCTAACCATAAAATACGAAGTATTGAATCGGACTGCTCTGTAGAAAGTTTCAAAGAATAGCACTAAAAGTGGAGTTCGTATTGGCCTACTCAATGAACTTGGGAACTTTTACTCGACGTTGGCTTGAGGCCAGGAAAACATGATGGTTGAGGGGGCAGATGGCAGATGGCGCGTGTGATAAAAGCTATGTAATCATTGATATATCGCTTATTATAAGGCGGTCTCCGTCGTTTGATCAAGTCGGTGCTGCAGCTCCGGGTGTTAGTTTAACGTGTTTTTTTTAACGCTTTCGGGCTTCTATTGAGGGCAGGGTCGAGGCCAATTCGATCTTCTGCTATTTTTGGTAACTACAAAATATGACACATGCAACACGAGATATTTTTATTTTATTGAACTTGCAGGCTAACTCAAGACGAACGTTGCAAACAACGTTCAAATAGCGCTTAGGTACGCTTTGGAGAACCTGACTTGCCTGACGAGAGTACTGTATTGAAGGTTAGCTTTATAAGCAGAAGCAGCGAAACCACTCGGTAAGACCCTTACTGAAGGACCTTACTGAATCGTTTTTCTCTCAAGGAAGGTTTGACGTAATCCAAAGATGAATATCAATAACCGTGTGGCTGCGGGGTTGTACACAAATCGGTGTGTTGTGTGCGGGGGTGGTATCGATCAGCGTGCGGCCGGGCGGGCGGGCAGGCCGGGCGGGAAGCGCGCGCCGGTACGTGCGACGTGCACTTATCGCCGTCTTCACACCTAATTTATCGCGTGTCGCCATCGAAGCGATGTTTGTATACACTGTTATGATGCCCCGCCACACGGTTATGTACATATTTTTATGCGATGATGTATCAGTTTATGAGATTCCAGAAGCGGAGTCTACTTGAATGGCTGTAATCGAGAGTGAATTGAATTTGCCGTTTTATCGCGAATCTTATTAAAATAAATTGAATATGTATAAGATTCTAATCTAAGTCATAGTAAAGTACAAGTACCTGTTGTTGTGAAAAGGCGTAGTATAGTAGTATTTAGGGTTAGTGAACTTTGCAAAAAAGTTACAAGGACTGCCTCATTTTCGTGAAAGCAAGTTTATGTAGCGGGACCAAGACCAATCTTCGTTTAATGACTAGCCTAAATGTATTATTCTAGAAATACAGACGATATTTTCATTAACGTGTTCGTATCCTTTCAATTTGATGAATGTATCGATGCCATCAGAATGAAATTACGTAACTACACCGAAGTGAGAGGGTGGGGCAGTAACACTAGCTCAATAGTTGAGACATTAATAGGTCAGCTGGAAAACTGCTACAGAATATTAAAATATTCAGCGGCACGTAACCGTAGCGGTAGCGGGTACACCACTCATATTTTCACAAAAGTGCCTGTTACACCTATTTGTGTTGCTACGGTTCCGTGAAGGTCGCTGGACACGTGATCGTCACGCAAATTAAATCGGGGGCGTGTGGCTCGCAGGGTTTAGAACGGGCCAATAGACGGTCAGCGGATGAGATCGATAAAAGGCCGCGCCCGCGCTCGCATCCGCGCCCGCGATCGCGAGCACCTTGTGATTGGTCTACACACCGGCCGCTTCGTAACACAACCCTTGTCCTCGGACTGTTCAAGGGTTTCGGCAAGGCTACAGCGACACGGTAAAAGAGCGGGATGCAATTATGTGGAAGTAAGAGGAAAGCTTCTGTAATGCTCCTAACCTTTTGGAAAAACAAAACGTTTTATAAAAAAATATTGTTACTGACACAACAAACATATTCTAAATATTTGTCCCTCCTGGTCAACAATAGTTTGAATTTAAGATAAAGTTTCCGAACAAATAAAGGTTCAGCGGCACATTCCTATTTACGAAAAACATTGTCGTTGGGCGGGGAAATGGTGCGAAAAACCGGCAGTTTGGACAGGCATTATCGTGAAAATGGCAATATTCTCGTCCGAATAAATGTTCGAGATACAGAAGCGTGTCGGTATGATCAGGGCGGGCGATAAAGTGGCTAGTATATCGCTGCTGTATTAATAATTAAGGCGGGGGCGGGCCTCACGGGGGTGTACCTTGACACCCCTTGAACCCGACCGTCGCCCACCTCCCCGCTATTTGCATGCGCCAGCCCGCCAGGTGTTGAGATATACCAGTAATTGGACGGTCAATTTGATTTCATACAAATGACTGCGATAAATCACTCGGAATCGCAAATATATTTCATTAAGTTGAGTTAACATAATGTATTTACGAAAATATGCTAGGCAGGCGCATTGAATGATGAATATATTTTACTCAATGAAAATACTATTAGTCATTGCAGCCATTAGCGCTAACAAAATAATTTAATCGGTCACTTTACGCACAATGTGGGTGGGACTGCAGAACCGTTGACAAGTAGTTGAATTGGAACTTCAACAGATTGCTACGTTTCGTCGTCGTTCTTGCTTGGTAACTAAATAAATTAGCAAATCTAGGGCTAGCGTGACCTTTATTAATTTCATTAGCGCAGCGATAAAGCTGTTCCATCTGAGTCGCAAGCACGCCCACACAGGGTGGGTAACGTGACATTTGTACCCCCGTGCCCGCGCGCCGCCCTTACCCCCTAACCCACGTGCCGCACCCGAACAATGTACCAAGTACTCTTCGGGCATCTTCGGTACCGGGTAATATTCGTAGTAAACAATGAGTAACATTTTTTGTAAGACATCCAGATCCTTGGTAGCGTGACCTTGTCACTTGTGGGATGTTTACTAAATAACTTATAGAATCTTGCAGTGTTTGATTTGTAATCCTTAGTACAAATTTTAATTCTCAATTTCACACGAAAATAAGTTACAATATACGTATACACATGTCCACTAGTAGCAGAGTTCATGTATAAACAATGTATTTTAGTTCAGGTTACATAACAGGTTCCAGGACCTCGACCGTTTCAAATTAAAATTTCTAGCATCTTTCTCGCTTTTCAGACAAGCCTCGCTGCCGCAAAAATAAAAAACATACGACATAAACGACGAACAAAAAAAATATCCGCGCTTTGCCTGCAGAGTTCCGCGTCCACAAATCGGCCCCCTCGCATCCCCCGGCGTCGAACCGGCGCGTCGCGGGGTTGGCCTAAACAGATTATCCGCTGTCGCGTCCGCCGGCGGGTCAGGCCGTTAATCTCCGCGCAAATAGGCTCACGTACGACCGTGGAACTGTGCTACCCGCTAAAATTATAACCACCGCCGGACGGTTAAATATTAAAGGGAGATCGCAACGACCGATATGCAGTCGAGATGTGTTAATCACTGTTTTTATAAGGGTATACACCGCGCGTTACTGCGCACTTAGTATTGTTAATAGGGATATCAACATGCCTTCATTTTGGGATACAAGAATATAAAATTACGATGATTTTAAATCCAAACAAACAACTCAACGGTAACTTCTTAGGACGGTTGCAATAGAGAAACTATAAAGAAAGTAAAGTACAATTTGAAATATGCGAACGTTTCAGAAATGAGTTCTTACGATTGGTTTGAAGACAATTTAGCGAAATAAGATTTCGCTAAACTAATCGGGATTGTTGCTGCTCCGGAAACAATGAAAACGCGCAGCCAGAGACAGTACGCTCAATAACCAACTTGAGTGACCAAGTACATAAATCTATAGAGTAATCAATTGTGAAGTCAAACGTATTTCGTTGGCCGGTACGAACGGGAAATTGCCATACGTCCGGCTATTTCCGTCCGTCCGCAGTCGCGCGTACGACAGAACGTGCTGCGACCTTCGACTGCAGTTGCATGCACGACAAAAATGTGTGGACTAACAAGAAGCAGTGAGAAAAGACGTTCCCACCAGTAAGCTACAACATTGTCAAATATGCTACTGATCCTGTTTTAAAATGAGCGAAACCAGTTTACGTTTGTGAGTACGCTAAAAATAAATCCGCTGAAATGCTGTTCTGGTTTGGGAAGCTCATTTGTTAATGAGAGTCAACATGTTTTAATCATGACGATTAACTTCAGCAACGATCAAATTAATCCTGGTATATGTCAAAGGACATTTCCAGCAATTGTGTGGCTCGTATACATCAAAATTACATTACAGGCGTACAATAAAACGTAAATGATAAACTCTAACGTCGCCGGGACGTCCTTGCGGTACCCGTTTCCATATAAGCGGAAACTGGGTGACCGGGAGAGATTTATCGTAGCAATAACGGACTTATTTTTAGCACGAACCTCGAGTGTTTCCACTCCAAAATAGCTCGACATCAATGTGCGAATACATTGGAAAACCAAATATTTGGGTCTGACGTAAAATGCACGTTAATACGGTTCCCGATTGATTAATGGTGCTTCAATGGCATTTTATCAGCTGCAGTAATTGCACAACAGAAAAGCTCTTCGACGAATTTATTTATTGATGCGCCAATAAGTTTTCTTAGAAGTAATCTACCCAGAATAAGCGATCTATTTGTATGCATATTGACACCATTATTTGAATTTATCGATAAACACATCCAAGATCCAGCCCTTTAGCAAAGTTGGCAACGTACCAACAAGCGACATCCACATGCCATGCTGATGTACTCTCGTACTGTAGCCATGACAGTGAGGCCGATCTGAAAGCACTTCCTTTAAAACGTCAAGGACATGAGTGAGAGGACTTTGACCGACGATAGGACAGCATTTACTCAGGCATATTAGCATATAACATGTTGTTAAACCCTATAGAAATGGAAGCAGATAATACGGGCTTCCCACGCTCGATTCAATTGTGAGACACGGACCGCGATATTACGTCGTACAATATTCTTATTGCTTTTGTATTTCCAAGCAAAAAGATTGCAATAATACAAACTATTTATTTGGAAAATGAGACGATAATGCCTCGAGTCCGGGTCTCGGCGATTCTACGTTCAAAACCTTGGAGAACCGTGAAATAAACGTAAATAAGTAAAAACTACACGAGGAAAATGTTCCTAGTAAGCAAGAAAATTTCCACGCCTTTACGAAAACTTAATTGGATATTGATTGGCGGAGGGTAAGTAGTAACAAGTAACGAGTTCCGATGTGGCGGCACGCTCGCAAATAGCGTCATTCAGTTTTTAACATCTGTATCGGGTAGGTCGTAACCGAGCGGATAACACATTTACTGCTACTTAGCACATAGGTGCGATATTACACAACTTTTCCTGTCGACTAACGCCTCTGTGGCATATCCGATCGAAACTAGTGTATTGTGTTACTGTTGTGGCTTTATTGTGTTTTAGGTGAATGATCTTCACTTTTTGAGAAGTTAATCGCTTTTTGAGTCAAGTTAGTGCGCCAACACGTTATTCTCAGATGGGGAATCTTAAAGGATTGGTTAACTAAACCCACGTCAGACTTATCTTTGATCGATTGGAAAAAATCCTTGACATTCACGCATAAACATTAACAAAAGTGCAATAATCTGCTGTTTATCTAACGTGCTATCAACCTATCGAGTGGTATGTTGACTAATAGAATCGCAAGGTTGAAAGAATTGAATCGACGACGGCCACTAGTGCCCGTAGAAGTCGGTAATAGGACTGCGAACAGACCACAAGCCCCAAGGGCCATCGAATTTGCCATTTCTTGAAATATGAGGCTTATTTTGTGGGGATATTGTATTTGAAAAGTCCTTGTTAGAAGAAGCTTGGTGAGGTCCAACAATAGGTGCTTAGTGTATCTAGGATGTGGATTTTTCAGAGTAGCATGAAGACTTAGAGTGGAAGTGAAGGATGTAAGGGTAGAAAAAAATCATGATACGCCAACCTACGAGGACAGACTGACTTAATAACGGAAGTGGGAGAACTGTTTCTTCCTATATTCTGGATCTTAAAAGGTGTATTTCTAAACAATCCGTAAGTTATTGGGATAGGTAACGGCTAAGCATTACTGGGTAGGATGAACTATATCTATTTTCTAAAATTCGCTAAGATTACAATGTCAATGTTACAAGCTACTACACAATCATCAATTGATCTTCGCCGTGTGCGCTATGTCAATTGATCTGCTTGAACTGTTAACTGCTACTTTTAAAAGTGTTCAAGAAAGAAGTATTCAAGAAAACTCTTTAGTTAATATGGACATGATTATCTAGGGAGTAGTGGTTATCCAGGCAGTTTGGAAGATATTACCAGAAGGTTAGCGATTAAGCTAAGGAAGTTGCATGCAAGTTTTAAAGCTTATTAGATTATACTAGCCAGTTTATAGGTCTATTGGGTTCAAAATTTGTTGATATGGTAGTCAGAAGAAACAGACGTTGAAACTTCAACGGTCCGGACTAAGCGTTTCACTTCGTCTTTTATACCACGTACATCGAAGGACTGGAACAATTTGCCAGCTGCGGTCTTCCCGTCCAACTATAATATAGGTGTCTTCAAGGCTAGAGTGAATAGGCTCTAAATAAACTAGTGCGCCTGACCATCAATGATTGCATCTCCGCTTACCATCAGGTGGGATCGCAGTCAAGCACTGGTTTATATAAATTAAAAAAAAAAAAAAGACGCTAGTTTAGCTTATAATAGCACTAACATGCTTCTGTTTGTTTTTTCATTACAATTTTGCATGTGTGGTGGCTTAATACAAAGGAAGACTGAAACAAAGCTAACAGTGTCACTCGTAAAAACGTTAAATAAATAATTTTTCATTGAAACAAAACAAAGCCTCATAAAGACATGAGCTACGGCCAAAAACTTTAAACAAAGCGGTTCAACAGTAGTTTTCTTTCACGTTCCTTTGTAAACATTTGATATGTTTACAAAGTGGTACTAGTAAAAGGACATACATTATTTTATACCAAGTATCGGTGCGGTGGAGAAACGTTGACATCGTGTGTGGATAATCATAAGCGGCAAACCAAAACAATGGCCGGGGACCAAAATAAAGACCGTTTATGTAGATTTATGTCACGTTCTATTTTAGTATTCGACCAGTCGCGCGTGAACTTGCCCACTAGAGGGCGCGCCGAGTGTTGCGCACGCGCCGGCCGATTTAAATAAGAGTACAAGAGGAAAACTCCAACGTTCGAAGAACGGTGATGGTACATTAGTCATTGCGTACGTAATTTCATGACTATTTTCAATTGGATGACACCGCCGGTTTCATGGTATTCGATCAGAGGTATGAAGACGCCAACGTTATGGTAGTAATAAATTCATGACTTACGAGTAAAACAAACATAATACGGGGAAATATAAATCCAATTGCATAAATTCTGGTGCTTTCCGTGGAAGAGCAACAGATGAAAACTGCATCGAAATGGTTAGGAAGTTAAGACGTGAAAGAATCGTTTCAATTTACCCTTACACGACTGCAATAAGTCATTCGTAACCCGCAGCGAAACCTGAGGTGAAGAAACAAAACCACCTGTTGGATGAAATTGCTTTGTGAAAAACATTTGATAGATGTCTTGAGGAGTTTGCCTGATAACAGCTTTCCTAGATAAATACGTCAATGAAAAGCTCTCTTTTAAGAGTTTCTTTTTGAGTTCACTTTAAGAAGCTTTTGAGATTTTGCTGAAGGCCAATTATTCTAGTAATGATAAAACATATTTTTCTTAATATTGACAGGCTCCAGTTTTATCACTATTTCACCTGATGGTAAGCGATGATGTGGTCTACGATGGAGCACGCTTGCCTAGAAGTAAGCTATTCACTCTTATTTTTTAATTAGTGTTTTTATTTTTGTATCTTAAAAAAACGTTAAAATTCAAATTGCAATATCTTATCAAAATTTATGGAAATTACATCATATAAATACGTTTTCGACAGATGGCGACTCCGCAAAAAAAAAAACTGAAATTACCCCTCAGATTTTGAAACATATAAAATCTTGTATTTGAAATTTTATTCGCACGATGAGATCAGCTTAATGTTTGTAGTTAGAAAAAAATTTAATTATTTATTTTCAGAGTACTTACATGGTACATGAAGATCATGAATAAGTTATTATTTTTGCCATTATATATTGCCTTTTAATATATTTACTGTACATTATTGTCTATGTGCACTGTGTATTAAGACTTGTACATAATATTAATTTTATTGTCATTCCGAGTTAAGTCATAACATTAATTACCTATAGATTGAAATATAACATTTTCCTGTTTCATTGTTACTAGTGTAGTAATAAACACAACAAAATTTTGTTGTATCGACGTCATTTAACCAGTGTATATAGGAAAATAGATGTCGTATAATTATTTTTATACGACATTTATTTTCTCGTCTTCGGCGGCTGGGTTAAAGGCCTTATGCTCGAATAACTAAGTCATGCCAGCCTCGAGGTCGGACTCAAAATTAATATGACAAAGTTAGTGACTAACAGCAAGAAACGTGACATTGAGGGCGTGGAAGTCGATATGTCCATGAGTAAATGTACCTCGACCAGATAGTCTCTTTCCAGGCGAGGCAAGATAAAGAAGTTGTTAGACGCACGCCTGGAAGAGCTATCGGTCGATGAAACACCTGATGAAAGGATCACTTTCACTTTCCCTTAAAAGAAAACAATGTCCATGGGTTTGAGTGCATCCTTCCCACCCTCACCTACGGAGCGCAAACGTGGTCATTAACGAAACCTCAAAAGTTCGCACTCGGGGTCTGCCAGCGAGCAATGGAATGAAGTATTCTCGGAGTAAAAAAAAACAGATCGTATACTTCGTTCCAAAACACAAATTCGTTCCAACACAGACGCAGGTCACTCAGCCGCCAAACTAAAACGGCATCAGCCGTATGTCGCAAGAAAATTGGGCGAAGGCAACCACTGACTGGATTTCGAACAGCAGGAGCCGGCGACGCGGTAAGCCCAGAAGGAGATGGCGTGACGATTTGGACTCCTACTTTAAGGATTGGCCAGAAGTAGCTAAGGACAGAAAATAATGGAATAACGGAAGGGAGGCCTTTGCCTTGCAGTAGGACACAACGGGCTCATAATAATAATTATTATTTTGCATAATTATAATTTTTCTTCAATTCGCAGCGCCCCGGATAAAAACTTATTTCTTTTTTTGCATCCATATGGTTTGAGTGAACAAAAAATTAAGAATCATTAGCTTAATTATGGAGTTAGAACTCTAAAATGACCCTGCTCAGCTTTTTTCCAACTATCTTGGGACCGGCTTGCAGTCTAACCAGTGCCTATCTGACCTCCACAAACCAGTAACTGAGTAATAGGATACTCCTTAGCAAGACTGGTACCTGACTTTCTGGTTTCTGATATTGAGGAAACTCGGTATGCAATGGATGGCCACCCATCTAAGGACTGACCTAAGAAAGCGTAGCTTAACCTTGAAAATTCTCACTCTTTTTCTACAAGTTCCAGAATGCGACTTGAAGCAGAGCTATAGAAGCAGAAATGAAATATGCAAAAATAGTCTTGATTCATCATCTTCCTGCCCTTGTCCCATCTTATTTGGGGTCGGCGCAACACGTTTTTTTCTTCCATTCTATCCTGTCAACCGTCATACTATCACTAACTTCCTCCAAAAATAGTCTTGATTAATAAAAAAAAATATGATTGGAAAAGTATTAGTCTCTAGTCACAAAATGACGTTTAAAATTTCAAAAAAGGCTTAGGTTTCATCTACTACAGGGATGCACTGCGAAAAGTTAATCTAATTTCTAGTCCAGAATCATTCAACATTTTTGTGTTTACTGAACCTACCCAAATTAGGTTGTATATTTCATATCTACCCTTCCTTTGCACAAAGGTTTGAAATAAACTAACACACACAACCGTTAATTCGTGTCAAAGCTACGTACTACCAAAAAGTTTGCAGTAGGAAGGTGGGATCGCAGTCAAGAACTACTTCATATTATTTAAAAAAAACTTGTATACTGTTTTATTTCCAAGAAATAGAAAACCCTCTAGTGGCAATGAATATCTGTTTAGTAAAGAAATACAATGCATTATTAGAGAAACAAACATGACAGGAAGAGTTATGAGGGACTCATCATCATCTTCCTGCCCTTGTCCCATCTTATTTGGGGTCGGCGCAACACGTTTTTTTCTTCCATTCTATCCTGTCAAAAGTCATACTATCACTAACTTCCTTTTCTTTCATATCACTGTTCACACAATCCATCCATCTTTTCTTTGGCCTTCCTCTCCCTCTCCACCCATCCACATGTATACTCATAACTCTTTTAGTAACATGTGTTTCATCTCTCCTCTTTACATGACCATACCAAGACAAACGATTCCCCTTCAACTTTTCAGTCACTGGCGCCACTTTCAAACTTCCTCTAATATATTCATTTCTTACTTTATCCATTCTCGTCACACCACACATCCATCTCAACATTCTCATCTAGGATATCTCATGAGGGACTACCATTACATAATAATTATTTTTTATCTTAAGGGGATTCACCAAAGAAATTCAATTTTTTTTTGCTTTTTGCAGGTCACTGTCATTCGTATGTGGATACAAATTGATCTTGAATTTTGATCGTTAAAATTATCGATACAATCCTCTCAGTTCGTATTACTCTATTGAATGACGTTCTCATGAAATAGCAATTCAACAAGCTATGACGAAACGTAAAAATGACAAGATTTCATGATAATTATACAAAATGTGGATCGAAATAGGACATGATTTACAAGCATAGAGCTCATGATCTCCTGCAAATATTCGAAATAGTTACTGTGGCCCTGAAAGGCTAAGGGCAACTAAGGGAGAACAAGTGCGTTTTAGTCAGGTAAAGTCCGACACGCCTTCTCGCTTCATCCAGAGCGCGAAAAGTCATTTGTTAAAAAAGAGCTCTCAAAATCTTTTGACGTTAGAAAAACCATTTTTAATATGCTGGGAAATGAGAAATAAAACTACGAGAACTACTCTATTCAACAGAGTGAAAATACACGAGGAAAAGTAAAGCACCACGAATTTACTTAAGATGAAAGAGGCAAGTGTCCCATAGAACCGCCCACTAAAAAGGCTGACGAAATCGAGGTCATGTCTCGTCGCAAATTGGGCGGGCGGCCTCACAGGCCGTGCTTAGGACGAATCCTACCGCTCAAATATAAATGAAGATTTCCTCCAGGATTACCAGTGCCAGAGTAATGAAATTTTATGATAGCTCTTCTCTAGAATGGCCGAAACAGCAGATTTTTGGCCCTGGCAACTTTAGGACATAACGCTTTAAAATGTAATCAACAAAATAGACTTGAAATGCTCTTAACTCTAGACTTTACAGAGTAAGGCTGGCTGCAGGAATTTTAAATTCGATTAGAAGTCTACAACTTCAAAAGTATTAGGATCTAACGTTCTTGAAAACGATTCAACGCCTATAGTGATTGAGATCAAATCTGTCCAAAATCATATAGAGTAGTTAGGAATTTCAGAGATTGAGAACAAACCTGTCCTAAATGATTACAGGATAGTTAGAAATTCAGAAACTTCTCCATTTTTTCCTCTAAGACATATTTTTCTTATGAGTGGGTGTTCTAGTCGTATTTCAGCATGAAACGCATTGTTCTTAGTCTGTTCCACAATACGCGAATCTCTCGTTTATATTCCGAAATAAAACACCCTAAAACTCGGATCCTTTCTTTTACCTCGCAAGAAACAATTTGAACAGAAAGTACTTTCCAATTCAAATGTAGTCCCGACCAACGTATAAAACACTGAGGGTATAGTTGGAAGACTCATTCATTACGTTGATTACTTGCTCCGTTCTTCTCGGGCCGGTTCCTTCCTGGATTCCCTATTGTTGACGGCATGACGTCGCCGCGTCGCGAGATCTTAATCTTTCTGCTAATTGTCGCGATACAACGTCTCTCGGTTTGGTTAACGAGCTGTTAACTTGAGCCATTGTGTCGCCTGTCTTTACAAGATAATCTACCCAAATTGCGTAATGTCGCACTGTGTAATTTGTTTTTTATTAGAATTTCTGTTGCGAAACAGTATGTGTGTACGGTTAAGACGGTAAAAACTATTAGTTTATTAGAACACTGTTATCTATTAAACAAGGTTGTGTTTATTTCCGTAGATAATAGACCTATTTCAATGTGAATTCTTAACTGGTTTTGGTTTTTCAAGAAATGGAAAATATTAAAGTTTCACAGTGGTGTGTATGAACTTTGTTAATAAAGGTCATCACATGTGCAACTGGGTATTATAGTATGCACTTGACATAATGATCTTCAACAAAGGAGTAATTTGAGTACATGGTCAAAGGCCAAAGGTCAAAATAGCTTGTTTACAACTAAGCTCCGGACATTTCTCTTACATAACTAAAATCTTATCAATGAATACTCACGGCTGGCAATCAGTTCTGGTGCGACGAGACCGTTCAGGTCAGGCTCTTCGCCGTACCAGAATATCCACAACTCTTTAGCGGCTCGGAGGGAGAGGGGCGGCGGGACAGGTGCGCTCATCTCATAGATGTTGTCGGGTGGCGGCGGTGCCGGCACTCGCCGCCACACACACAGGATGTCGCCGGCCAGGCAGCGCGCGTAGCTGCTGATCACCGGGTCCGCCAGCGGCGCGCCGCCCTCCTCCCCGTCGCCGCCGCCGCTCGTCTCCCCCCATACGAGCTTACGCCATTTTATGCCATACAGCTCCGTCTGGAATAAGAAAGTCAGGGTTAAAAGTTTGCCTTAAAGCTTCAAACTTATCCCGTACATTTATGTACAGTTTGCGGAATTTACAATTTACGGATGCCTTGAATAATGAATTTTTAATTATGTAGAAGCTCAGAGCCAGAGGATGTTGTTAACAGAACCGAAAAAAACAACAGAATGTAACCCAAGTGCTTAACCCAGGTAACTTTTTGATGAATCGAAAACGAAGTCAGTGTGTTAGCTATAACAATAGAATTTTAGTAGAGCAAGTACACATTATGCCGCATATTATCTAAATATGAAAACTACCACGTGACTACATAGAACATAGTTTGTAAACAAACAATGAAACTTCGCGAAAACAATAAGAAGTCCGCAACGACGCCAAACCTGCCAACATGAACAGAATTAATCGTCCGCATAATCAGGACGAAAATGCACAGAGACCTCGAAATTGTTCTAAAATTGTCTCTGGCAAGAGTCCAGGGGGACAGAGGTGCAAGATCAGAGGTATTCTGCGTCGCACCCGGAAGCCGCTGTGCACCACAGCGAGGAAATATAGTTGAAAACTAATGATATCTCTAGACTAGAAGCTTTTGTACGGGATTTGTTCGAAATATACGTATGCGATATTCTGGCAACATCCGGTTAAGTTGTAAAAACGGTGATAAGGCGACACGATGCTCTAACGCGAAGAGATTAACCGAGACAGTTTTTGTAGCCTCGACACGTGTTCCATAGATTAAGTAGTTATCCCAACGTACAAAGGTGGGCGTATATTTTATAGAGAACAAGTAAACATTATTTAACACATTTTACGATCAAGTCAATTATATTAAAAACGATGATCGCGACATCCGGAGCACCTGTGCCTGCTATTATGGCACAAGCTTTCGTAAATACTGCATAATAACCGTTCTGGGCGGCAATTCATGTTGATGATGTTCTCATAATATTTGAACTTTATTTATTGAATCAGCTGAAAGCCGTCACCATTAAAACCGCACGCTGAACGATTTTAAGCAAATACAGACGCAAATATAAAAATAAAACGGTCAATTTCGACGGGCATTACAGAATACTTTCGCTTTTCGTATTTTAATCTCCGAATTGAAAATATTTACATGAAATGCCAATTACAGTGCTGTTTTCCGTGTAGTTTGTCAGAAAAAACTTAAGGAAATATGGCGTGCGTGGTCGAGAGACTTTGAGCAAGTCACGATTTGAGTACTATTCGAGCAAGTTCATTTCTCTGCATGATTTGAACAGCTTCCGTTACAACTTCATCCTAAGTGGTAGAAGTGTAGCTCGTAAAGCCACAAATCGACCGTTAAACTTTTCATTCACACATAACCCGAAAATTACCCAGCAGCCAATTAGTTTCCCATTCACAGTGCCATTAGTGTGCGGCAATTGCACGGCAAAGTGTGAGTACATGCGGCAGGTGGTGTTTCGACCTTGGGTATGCAAATATTTTATCGGGTCAAACACCCATCGCCCCTCGCTGGACACTGCCCGTCTGTAACACTCAGCTATGTTTTTCTATAGTCTCTTAAAGTTTTCACTTTCGTTTGCTAATTATGCTCATGCGTATTTTGGCTTTGTTCTGCCTTTTGGGTTAACTTATTCACAGAAGCATAGCATTCAAATTTAATTACACATGGTTCTTAAGAAGATCGATCGCTGTAAACGTCATTTGTATCACAGGCATAAAAATCTTCAACGTAGATAAGCCAAAACATAAATATGTTTATTGTTTAAAATACATTATTTCCGAAAGCATTCAACCCTTTACCGCCAGCGGTCGGCGGCCCTCTACCACAGATACAGTACCTTCTGGTCATTTAAATAAACATTAAACGATACACAGTAAACTTGATTCCATTTTAATGGACAGTAAGTTGAGCGTAAATATCAGTTATGACGTAACTGATAAATTAAATACAGTCTTACAAGTGCGATAGATATCTGCTATTTAGCATCTGGTGCTTTTCGCGAATTAAATATTTGAGGTTAATTTTGACCTGTGACTTGATTTCATACTTAAATGATATTTAACAATCATACATAGCTTTGACTTTTTCAATACACCGACATATGCCTGTACTGCTATCTTGCATTGAATTTATAGAGATTACTGAAGTCCACGTTTAGACCCACCATAATATTTGAATGTCAAATAGGTCTTCATTTGCAAGAATGCACTTTGGACTAATTCATTACCTATTAATTTGGTAACACAAAGTTCATTGTACATTTTTCCACGACACGCGCATCTGCGGCGGAAGGGGCTAAACGCACCTGGCAGACGTGACGCGTGGGGTCGCATCGACCTAACGCGATAAGGGGAGGAATAAGTAACTCCAAACGAGTTTAGTGTTAACTCCTAAATGAGGGGTTATTGGTCGACGCTTAAAACGCGACTGTTGTACGCTGTTTAGATATAAAATTATTATACAAGTCAATTGTTTATGGTGTGCTGTGCTGAGGAGGTTTTATTACTGTTTTATTGGTTATAGTAATTAGGTTTTTATTGAAATATAATATGCGTCTATAAACGTTGACAGAGGATTTAATCTCTTTCAAACGTTTACAGCTTTAATGTAATAATGGACGAGGTGGTTGTTGTGTTACGACTGATTTTATTGCGCATTCGTTCAAGATCAAATACCAGGCATTGCTGAAGCTTGATTGAAAAGCTGTATTCAATAAGTAGTTGGATAGCATTCTTGAGTACATATGGAGGAATGCGTCAAGCTCGGTGTCGTGAATGTTCGTTCGGGCGGCGCCGGGGCCGGCCGGCGGCCGCTTTCTAACGCGCCCGATGCGCCCGCGCAGCCCGCTTCACTTTCTATTGTACGGCGATGTGACGACTTGTCTTCATTTTATAGTAATTTATTTAATTACCCGTAAAGTTCATGCTGGCACTGTTAAGGGTATCGTATTAAACAGGTATCCAGATAAGATCACTGTTCTGAAAGCCATCTAGTCTCTGAGTATTAAAAGTACAGTCGATAATGAAATCAAAGAGTAAGCAACTCCTAATGTATGCACGAGTAAGTGAGCAAAGGAACTCATCAATAAAACATCGTGTAAGCGAGTTGTTAATGTATTTCCAATACTGAGGTCAATGGATCACAATGAAAATTCAAAAGCTGCAGTATCTTGTGGTGCTATGACAAAATCGCCTGGTGGATATTACGAAAAAATATTCCTCGACAAAGAGTACACTGCACGGTGTAGAGCAAGTTTGTCGGGAAAAATCTGCGGTTATTTGAATTTAAAATGCGAAACGAGCGACGGATGGACGCCTAGCCCGACGATAACACCCGGATGAAGCCGGTCGAAAGCCGTGCCTTTTCTGGTAAATTCTGTCTGTAACCGATTCTAAAGCGGTATTACGTCACTCCGTGCAAGCCTTTGAAAAGTTTTAAGTCAAATGAGAGTACGGCTTAAATAGTTTGAAGAGTTCTTCCTGTGCATGAAATTTAAATATTTAATTTTATTGCTAATGGCAGGTTCGTGGTCTTGCAATCGCAGTATCGCATGTATATTGGGTTCAACTCCTAACACACAAATAGCACTACTGTTCCTATCTAGTCCCTTTATCAGGATCGCCTACGCATACAATTGGTGCGCTAGCGTATTCCTCCGTTGAAGTCTTTTGCATCGTTCGGTGCACATATTTGGACATACGCACTCGGTGACTAATTGGCGCATAAATGCACTGCGGATGTTGCCCACCTTTACATGATATTCTTACAATAACCTACATACTTATAACATTAAAGAGTATAAAAAAAAATTTACGTTGTAAGGTGTAACCAATAAAGTTAGTAAGAAAGAAAGAAATAAATAAAAAACTATTTAATAATCAGTTTCCTGTAAAACAATGATCCCGTAAAGCGATCATAACCTAGAACGGAAAAAACTGCATGTCCAAAAAAGTCGAGCACCGCTAGTCGAGTGAGCGGGACAGGCGTATGAGACGTGAGTAAGACGACGACAATCGCGAAAGTGAGAGGAGGCGAGGCGCAGAACGGCAACAGCGCGCGGTTACGTTACTAGCGGGGTAAACAATCGAGGATGATGTGACGGTGCGCTGCGCGTGCGACCGCCCCCGGCCGTGCACTTCGCTACTGCATTTTTGACGTGTGACGTCACTAGATGCGTTTTGTTTTTCTGGTCGGAGCGGGGGTGTCTGTTTCGTTTACCTGTCCATGTCCATACTAGTCAAGAGACTGTATTCAAATGAAGCGCCCTAGTCCCGAGTGCATGAACAGTACTAGAAATAGTCACCTAAAAATAAGCGTGTTTGTAAACAGTCTGCGAAATTTCATGGGTGTCGAGTGTTGCGGCTGAGCGGCGAGTATCAGTATTTCGGCACATAATGGCACAGATATCGCAGCGTCCGCGGTACGCCGGCCACTGTCCACTTCCGCGAACGTCAGCATTATTATGCATTATCGTGTTGAACTTATGTCACAGGGCTGTTGCTATATGCCTTACCTTCTCTTTCTTTGAGTGGTAATTTTGAAAAGAATTTCTAGGAAGCACCTACATATATCCTAACCAATGTCAAGGGCGGAGAATACTGCGCTACGAGTCGTAAATACAGTTATACGCGAAAGTATCTCAATTCTGAAATGTAATAAACTGGGGGATATGAAACATAAGTGAACAGTTCAGCAAAAGGAAGAAGAAAATGTTTTATCAGATAAAATCCGAATCAACAATAGATGAAAAAGAACAAATGTTGTAGGGGAATGAAGGGAAAGAGCCCTCTTAATGACTGGAACATAACATGAAGAAAACGGAGCATGGTGGTCCAGTCAGACCATTAATACGAAATGAATAGCTTTAACAATTTGACACCTTCATGAAGCGGTTAACTAAACACATTATCGCAATATAACCATTATTATGAAGACAATATTTACTGCGGACAACAGTTACCTGGTGCGTACATTCACATGCGTACCCACACAGATGCACTATAAGCCGACAATACACTACCATAATACTTGAGAGTGGGCGGCAGCAAACGACAACACTTACCATTTGGTATTCCTTACTCTGTCTACTTAAAGTAGAACGAGAGAGATGGAATGATTAACCGCACAGTTTTTACCAATGTTGTCATGATAAAATGATTACCTTTGACCCCAGAGATTTGTATCATATGCGCGTCAAATTTTAAGTTGACACTAGCTCCTCTATGAACAAAATGTTCAGGTATCACTGGGACAAAATGATTTGTTGAAGGTTATGTATTCAAAATGATAAGTAAACATTCCTTATCGTTTAACGAAAATAAGACCAAAGAGTGAGTTTTATTGATAGAAAATTGAAGTAACTGACAAAACAACTGTTAATCTACAAATCTAACTAGTGCGGAAATAAAACTATGAACACTTCAAAGCTTCCGAAGCGATCCAAATATATCGACGATCAATAAAATAACAACTTATGCTAAATGAGAATCATATACAAGTTAGTTACGTTTCATTCATTCGTCCACAAAATCTTGAAAAAATAACTGCTATAGGAATTGAGCAGGAAAACACAAACGTAGCCATGTTTATAAAAGCGAGATTTACATTCTCGTTGTACTACTAAGCTTATATGTCACCAAGGGCGAGGACAAGTGCCACGTGACCAAAGATAATAGATCCCGCATTTATTCGCTAGCCGGCAAACGCGGATAAACCACTAGGAATATTTTCCTACAGATAACAACTATAGCAAAACAAAGTCTTTCAGAATTCTGAGGCTATTAAAATGACTAGCTTACAAAATATTTGTAGCAATTTATTCATTATCGTTGAAAACCGTGAACGATATATTTTAAAGTATCGATAGTTAATTTTGCCGACTTAACAAGAATGATATTGCATGCACGAAGGTATTAAAATGGAATTGTTATGCGGCAAACGCTTCTATAGGCACGCGCCATGGATCGTTTTAGAGGCCACATTGCCGCTTGCGCATGTATGCCGACATTCGCACAAGCACAACCAAACACCTATGTAAATTGAATCCATCAATAATCAAAACAAATTTTAACAAAGGCTCAAGATTAACTTTATAAGACATAGAATGAAAATTGTAAGAGACCCCTGATACGAGTACATTATTAAAAAAAACTTTCTAAGTGTTATGTCAAAAGTGGAAATGACATCATGTCATCATGTGAAGAAGACGATTATCTATTCGGTCATAGTATTTTTAATTGCCATTAAGTTTTGGTTACGACTATTCGAGATGTATTACATCAGCAGGATATGTTGCTGGTATCATGGTACCTCGAGGCCGACGACAAACGGATAGTCGCAGTGGACAACCTCAGGAAGGAGGTCGACACACGAAACGGTTACAAGATCGTCAACTGTCGAAAATAATCTCCGAAACTCATGTTTGTTATGGAAACAGACGGTACATAGGATACTGATAGGAATTTATTTGCAATAGAAGAATTTGACAATAAAAGAAGAGAGATGATTATAAACGTTGCCCCGTATCTCTGGATGAAAGTCTTTTAACTCTGGCACAAGTTATTAACATATTCTATTAAGTGAATTTATGATTTTGTTAGGGATTCTCAGTCCGAGAACATAATTCACATGAAATCATCAATTAAACTTCAGATCTAGATCCCAAGCCGGGTATCGTCCTTAGTGCCGAAGGGTAAAGGGTACGCAGGTAGGCAGTACTGGTGCGATACGCTACTAACGGTACAACCGCGCGCCGACCGCGGTCAACGAACCCAAAATCCTTACGTCTAGTCTAGAAATTTGAAGGTTTGTTCTAGTTTTTTTCGACGGTAAGAACTAATTCAAAAGTTCATTGGAATAAAACAAACAAATAAAGTAACTCAGTAGCAAAATTATAGATGTTGGCAAACATTTTAATCTCGAGATTGAGAACTCAACGATAGTTCGTACGAGCCGGCAGAATGCAGATTCCGACGCAGGCCACAAAGCTTTTATGCATACAAAAGACGTCGCTAGGATATTGTGGTGCGACAAGTAGTTAGATGCCAGTAGCAAGTATATTCGCAGAAACGACTGTTATTGAAACCTGAGGAGACAAGATGGAAATACGTGAAGGAAAAGCTTTACTGCGAGAATCTTCCAGAAGATATAAAATTACAGAACAACTTGTTGGGTACAAAAACAACATCGCCTACATACTGATCTCGATCGCTTGATTATTCCGTCTCTTTTGCTCTTTACAACATACCTTCTCACGCGTTAAACCTCAGCCTCTATGGTGACACGTAAATACTACGTGCACTATTTAACAAGTGGGCCGCGACAAATACTGGAAAGCCACTTGTACGTTTACCAACTCTGCTTTAATTGAAAGATTATGATAATGTGCAAACGTTCGGTTGATTTGGGAAGCGAGAGCCGGTTGCATGTTATTCGGTGTATCAATTTAATGACACATTACAATGAATATTAGCGGGAATGCTAGATGCTGAACAGATAATTGAGAACTTTGAACTGTAAAAAAATCGTTTATGACAACTATAGCTTTTGCCCAGGTACTTACATAAAATATAGCCTGTCACTTAGGATAAAACAGCTTTCTACCGGTGAAAAATTTTTAGGAATCGGACCAGTACTTTCAGAGATTACCTCCTACAATCAAAAATACAAATTTTACCTCTTTAAACTATTAGTGAGATTGCAAAAAAAAAAATATAAATATCTTTCGACTTATGCGTCACGTTAAACTTCACGGGAAATAACTAGATAATTCTGACTACATCGAAATAAATTAGGTTCTGATTTAATAAGGAACATCATTATGATAATCATAGACGTTCTTGTCGGCAAATTTACACCTTCACGTTCCGGCAGAAGGGGGGAGGAGCGATAAAGCAAAGAGGGGATTGTAGTGAAAGCGTTTCGATTTTAATCCAAGAGAGCCCTCAGACAGTCGACTATGTTATTTTACAGTCAAATGTTATAGTAAAGATATCGAGAGCTGACAATCTATTTGTCAATTAAACTAATAATTTTGTCGACCGCCATGCAATAACTTCAATTCGTATTGTCTGTTGACAGTTAATTTTGTTAGTCATTTGCAAATGAGGTCAACTTGCAAGCCGATACATCGGCGAAGCGTTATGTAATGTTCGTAATAATAATTGTCGGCGTTTCTAAATGTTGAAGTTGGAAATGTTCAACTATAGCAAAATTTTAAAGAAGAATATTATATAAAATAACATCTATTAAGCATTAAAACTGCCTGTGTATTGTGCTTAAATTCGGTGTTTTTATTTGCAACAAAAAAAAACGTGCACTAAATGACTTCAGGCGAAACTTATTTCAAAATTCACATATAATATTACACAGAAATTTGTTTTTCAAAACACATAGGAATCAAGTATTAAATTAAATTCTCGAGAACTTTATGAAGTTACTTCGAAACTCCACTTTAATAAATTAGTCTCACTGTTTTTAGTTTTATCGCAACAAGAAAGTTTCACAAGTTGAAGTGATACATCAAGTTTTACATACGTTAGCTCTTAATAGGCGAGAGGTTGGAAATACGTGAAGCTATGTGTTACGCATGTACCTACAACAACACGACGCAGTTTATCGTATAGTGAAACTTGTTTTCCATGAGACGAGGGCCGAAACTCGCATGCAAAGGGTCGACAGACGCTTTCGGTAACAGACAATTTTGTAATGCTCCAGCTAATCTCCGAAATGTCTTTTAACATCCCAAAAACATTTCGCGAATAAAGTATTGCAGAGATAAAACCAAGTTTTAGTTTTCAAAGTGCGGCTTGCGCCTCAGGCACGTACAGACGGTGCCAAGTGTTGTCAACACACAACACCGTCTTGTTTACACAATAAAAAATATAGGTCACTCTTTACTTTCACGCTTTCAGACACTTGCGTCCCGTCCCGTACGACGGGGTGAAGCCAGATTACGGAGTAAAATTACTCGTGTAGAAATAACCTTTAGCCAATAAAAGCGAAAGTGGAGCACAAGGCTAGTGAAGACTTGTTTTTATCGATCGACATAACGCAGAAACTTGAACACGGTGTGTTTTCAATCATACTAATGAACTTTACGTTCGCCGGAGACGCATTCAACTGAATCAAATTTTAAGTATTGATGATTAAGTCAATAGTTAATGTGGCTCGTTTGAATATAGATAAATCATAATAAATTGATTACCGTATAGTTAATAAACATAATGTAATTGGTTAAATATAAAATTAATTCAATCTCAGCTTGTGTTACATTTCGAAATGAGTTTAAACACTGGCGCGTTTCAGAATGTATTAAAAACTCTTCGTAACTCAATAAACTAATAAATAATTGCCAATCTGCGGTGACACAGGAGCCACGCTGCCACTCTGGCGAAGCATCGAATGTGGGACAGGCACAGAACACTTCTGTTATCTTGACCCACATATCGTGACCGCGGTCGCGGCCGGACCACTGCCGCTATTATAGCGGAACACCTTAATTGCCTACTGATGGAAAATGTCGAGAAATTCGAAAGGGCAACAACAGAAATGGAAAATTATGGAAAGCTTTCACGTAGGTAAACAAAAACAGAAAGCCAACAATACATATTGTCTGAAACTTGAACGTAACAATTATGTAAAACTCAGTCGAAAAGTAAAATAAAGTGAAAAAGTTTGTAATGCTTTCTTGAGTTATAGCGGAATCAAAACCCACACGTCGAAAGTTTACTATATTCCAGAAAAGAAAAAAGAAAATACGGAGATCAAATAAAAGATTCCAATATTGCTGAGCGAATGGTAAAAATCGAGATCGTAACCAAATGAGAAAGAGAACATTTTTCCTCTTGACAGTATCATCAAAACAGAACCTTGACCCAGAATGTGGCTCATAACAACAAGAGGAAAAGGACGTTACGAAGATGCTGTCAGGATCGCATCAAGTGATGTCATATCGTCTGAGCATTTAAGACTGGTTTTATTTTATTTACACGAATATTTGAGAGTCCTTGAAGGCGATTTTTTTATTTTCGGCAGTGTGATGGACGTTAGAATTTTAACCCTATTTACGGCAGGTAGCATCTTAGGCTGTGAGAAAATGTCCACAACAAATATAAACGTAATCAATCAAAATTATTATAATAATAATTAATTCCAAAGCTAAATATTATGTAGACGGCAAAGCTAGTTAAATACAATATTCCTAGGTATTTGTACAATAAAAAAATGCAGTAGCCATTAAAATATTTTCGTGTATTGAAATTATTTCGACCCGACTTCAAAACAAGGTCATCAAGTAATGGAGTAATTCGATTACGAGTTAACTCGAAAATAGTTTTAATTGTCGAGCCTGGGTGATACGGACCTTTCTCTTCAATGTGGGTTATTAAAGGCACTCGTTGCGGAACCTCATCGATTAAGGACAATGTGGATTGCGCGCGAAGGACGTTACAAGCTTGTACCAAGGATCGACCTCCATATAAGAATATAGCTGCATTCGTTTTCAGATACGTTACTAAAATGCTCCATGTGATTTCTTTGATAAGTTTGATAAGCCAATCAATACTTATTACTGGTATCTAATTTCCTATCAGACAGTAATTAAAAACCACTTGGCATGTCATAGTCAACCTTAAAATTGTATCAGCTGTTTATCTTTACATTCAAGTTGTAAGGTTCAGTACGTATTTGGGTCAGACTGCTGTGTGCTATAATGAATCAAGATGCATATTTTATGAGTGACCTTGGAATATATGTTGGTGAGATATTTGGTGTAATACCAATTCTATTGCATGAAGCAGATCCCAGGAAATTGTGAGCTATACTTGTTAGTCATCATTTCTATGCGTGTTTTGACTACATTTGCCCACAAGTGTTTTTAAGCCATATTTGCAACTGCATACGTGTGCCTTATCCATATTACACTGCTACACTTACTTCAATTATCTGGCATTTTCCAGTCTGAGGTCACTAGCGACACAAGATAAATGTGCGTCATTCTGTAGGTAAACGCGTCACATGGTTTTATTTATTTCCCTAGAAAACGTCAATGTTTTCCTTATGTTTGCAACTCGACTTCTGACTCGAGTCAACGTACTTACGCTCGTCAATTATTGCACTGCTTTCCATTATTATTTAGGAAACATTATTAACAGTAATCGTTATATTAATTTCAAGTGTTGAAGGAGCGTGAGATACCGCCGCCGCAACTGTTCGCTTATCATGTGTGATAATGTAGCATTATATAGCCGGTCGCACTGTAAACAACTGAGCGATTGGTTACAAAATAAACAGAGCAGCTTTTAATTTGTGGTTTTGATGCGAGAATTCAGCCAGATGCGGGCACGATGGGCTTTAGTATCGAAATGATGAGTTCACTGTATTTATTTTAACAGTTTTCTTTTTTAATTTACACACGTGCTCTTTCTTGTCTTGCGCTTGAACATCCTTGACGAGTACGTGCTTTATCGTTAAGATTAGTACCTTTGCATCGTGAAAGGCGATGTAGGAAATTGTAATGTCAATGTTTATAATCATTTTAATCTTCAGACTATAACACTATTTGGTGCAGAATTAAAGATAAGATACCGATATTTTTTTATCAAAAATCCTTTCTTTTTGTATCATCTGTTCTCCACCAATTGGTCACACTATCTTTATTTCCGTCAGTCTTCCAAAGCTTTTTTAGTCGTGCTCTATTGTGGTGGTTGATAGCGGTGTGGAGCGCCAACCGCTCTCGTTGGAACCTTGATGCCGTGTGAGTGTGATAAGTTATCAGCTGATAGATAACGACCAACGCAACATAACAAAACTTATAATTCGTTATTAAAATAAACAATGTTACAGTTTCCGTTCTTCAATACTTTTTATGTAGATTTGAAGAATCGATTACTTGACTAATAATAAAAATATTATTTCAGAACCGTGGTTTAAAATTCAATGTTCAGTATTCTGATATTGTAAAGAAAGAAAATAAGGACAAACAAAATCTTTCTGAACTCATTTACATGCTCAAAACGTGCGTAACGTGGTAAAGTTAGTAGTTATACATAATTAAGATACAATAAACCAGATTTAAAGCCGTCAGCCACAGTTTGCCCCAGTATGCGCATGCGCAGACTGCTTTTAAATACTTCAGTGACCCGCCAGACACAAATCAAGCGTTTACTCACCTATAAGGTCACCTTTATTTCATTTCAACAATGAGATTTTACAAAAAACTCTACTTCATTTACTTACGAGTTCAAATTCATTTGGATGTGCCGTCAACAAGTAAAGCACTGATTTCAGGTAGATGTTTTTTGCGACGACCTTGAGCGGTTCGAGATACCATGGTCTTGCGATTCTCTTAGTTACAAGAATCGTAATTTATTTATAAATATTCTACTTCAGGCAAAGACTTATTTAATCTTATTTCCAATAAGATGAAAGTGAAAATTGTACGTGTGAAATACCAAAAGACAAAGAACAACACTTCGTGAGAATTTACGACCATCGTGAGCATCATACAAGAATTTATAGCTTATAAAAGCTGCAAAGCATTAGAGATTAATTATTATAACACAATGTTGTAATTAGGTTGATTACATTAAGGAAGTTTATAGTGATATCGCCACTTTGGACAAACGTAAATAATAAAAATAATCTGTTGCTTTATTGCCACCAAAACGGTAGTTAACAACTTGTTTTAATACTGTTAACCAGTTAATTACATAGTAAATGGACTAGTCATTATTAATTAGTGTCGCGATTTAGTCAGGATACTAAATCTGGTCTTAGGTTGAATTTGCAAAGATGTGACCTAGAAGCAGGAGGAGGTATAACAGTAGGGAAATGAGCACATTCAGGATAAAATTGAAGTCGTGCTCTGTATGCACAGAGGGTGATAAGGGGTGTGGGGCAGAGGTCGCGGAGACTTGTGTGTTCGTCAGATGCCATGAATAAGTTAGTGGCGTATTCCGTCACTCAATGGGCATCGTCGTTGTGACGAGGAATTGAGAGAGAAAAGGAACAACTATTTATCTTGTAGAATTCTTAAAAAATTGTAATGAAACTAAAGTACGGAAAATTTAGTATTTTGTTAGCATACCAAAACAAAATGAACGGAAAGCTTGTGTTATTAAATTAGCACGCTTTCAAATATTGCCCATGAAAAACAATGTTACAGAATGAATGAATGATTATTGCCAGTTCATTCTCTTACGTCAAGGGTAAACAATGGTCAAGACAAAGTCACAGATATGACATAGGTACTGCGTTTGACTGTACTAGAATTTATAAGGCAAAGCGTAAACAGGTAAAGAACAAAGAGGAACAATCAACTACCTAGATAATCAGAGTGCACGCAACTACTGCCTGGGCGGAGGCCCGCTTATGGGAAAGTTACAATCATTACAACCATTCATAAACGGTTGAATGAGCGCAAGACGCCTGCGCAGCCGGCGAGCGTGCGCGCACCGACCCCGCGAGTCCCGCGACATCTGTGATGTCGCCGCGCAGATGCCGCGCATACCTCAACAGGAGTCTAGGTAAAGCCAGTGAGCATTCACAGCTTGACAATCATCGATATATTTACAATTTGACGAGCATCACTTGAATTATTGCATTTGCAATTTTTTGCGCAATGCTCCTAGTAAAGTGTATTGAACCCAAACGCGACACCTAGTAGACCCCGATGCGTCACCGCCTATGTTGTGGACGAGAAAAATTCCACGCGACAAAAGCAGCGATGTCCGCAAACGACGCATAAATAATTAGACAATAAGCAGGCAGGGCAAGAAATCGGTAATTTGTATCGCGTCGAGATAGGCGGAGCGCAGAGGGAGACGGGTGCAGGCAGGCGCGCGCCGCCGCGGAGATATGGCAACGCGTCAGGTGGAAGTGGCGCCCGTGCTGTGCTCGCTTCTCGCCGAGGACGACCGACCGCCCCCGGCGCCCCGCACACCCGCCTCTCACCCGCTAATCCTCACCCGAACACAATCTGATAAAATTCGCGCCAGCTATGAACATTACGCAAAGCTACTCAACACTACAACACTGCGATAATGAATGACCCGACGGTTTTTTTTAACACGCACATAAACATTACTCCTCATGTCTCGCTATCGTGTCGCATTATAGAACGGTACGAAGCGAAAAATGTAATAAGAAAGTTATTTCCTCAACCTGGCGAAACTAGTCTTGCGAACGCATTACGGTCCGCGTTACGGCCAGGTGAATTCAAAATGACCTCTATGGGCCGGTGGCTTCTTGTGGCCTCGCTCGCCGAATGCGTTGACATTTTGTGGGTTAGCAACATGACATGACTCCGAGTTGTGGCGAGAACGATGCCAGGATGACTAACGGCCGGCCGTCATTAGCCGCCTAAACGTAAATTGTCCCATACAAAAACTTTAACGCAATAGATCGATTCGGTAGTCGTAGCGCAATAAGGTGAATTTTGTATATCAGCGTCCACAACGATAATCACATCGTCTACTTAGACGTCGTGGACTCATTATTTAGGAATTCCTAAACATGCAACGGGAGACCTAAGAACAATAGCGCACAATACTAGCATCACGTAAATCGTAATGATTTCGAAAGAAAAGTACATACGAGTTCTTTCATCAATGTAAAAGTGACTTACCAAGGCGAAGAAGTTTGTGTGGCAATCCTCGAGACTTGCACCGTTTGTTTGGTGATTTTGGTGCGTCATGGTAGTCCGGGGCACTTCATTTTCATTTCACAACACTAAAAACGGATACAATCTTAAAGAAACCACTCAAAATCTTAAAATCATCACCGACATTTAGTGAAGTTTTCACCTTTCAATGGCGACTGGAAAATGGCGGATAGGAAACAACAACCCAAGCCGACAGTGCTGCCGTAGGCGGCCAAAGATAGAAACTGGGTTCGTCTAGAAATGTGGGTACGTTCCGATCTACGATATTTACTCATCAACTTATGGCTCACTTCAGTATCTAGTTTGATTTTTAGTATCTTGAGTTTTTATTTGGTGAAATTATTGTATGTAAGAGTTAATAAACAAGCGAAAAATGTTAATGTATTAGTTGGTTCATAACTATTACAGCGATCTATGAAAAAGGTCCGATTAGTTATTGAAATTTAGTGAATACTTTCTTTTTATTAGATCAAGTGGCAATAGAAAAAAAAGATTCATGATTTTCAGAATCAAAAATAACTTTTTCAGTAATCAATAATAGATTACGTAATAAATCTTTAAAAATAATACTTCGATGAATTCTGCGTGGAATGAAAAAGTGTTTTGCGTTTGTCTAATGTGGACATGGAATAAAAATATATTTTACATTTTTGCAAATAATTAAATAATAATACTTTGAAACCTTTTAAAAATAAGTATAGCAAACTTTACAAAATAATATAAAATAAAATGCTTCGGAACATAATTTCTGCAATTCCACGCAGGAATTTACAGGTTATTTTGCTGATCACCTAACCAAAAACTTTAAAAACTTGTAATTTTTGTGTTCTAAACAATTACATAATTTACAGATCACTACAGTAAGATATAAGCAGAAAAAGTATCCTAAAGTAGACAAAAAATTCCAAGCTGCTGCAGAATCCTTAGCTGCTAGAGGGTATGGTACAAATTGTTTATCATTATGTCCAATTAAAATTAATTTTATTGAAACCGTACATTCTATTTACCTAACACTTAAATGATCAGTGTAGTAATTATTAATATCACATAGGTACTGTTTATAAGACTTCACATATTTTAAAATCTTTTTAATTACTCCGACCAATAAAAAAGTAATTAATCATGTAACATTTTATACTAAACTTCAACAAACAAGAGGTTTAATTTAACAACAATAAAATTGCAGATAAAGGCCCCTTTATTTTATGGAATATTGTTTCTATAATAATAACAACCATGTTATGTATCATTTTATTTTCAGTTTTCTCAGACCAACAAAGCCATGGGATCCACCAGCAAACATTGAAGAGACTATCACCAAAATATGTACAGCCAATGGTATGAATGCTGATGCAGAGTTTGATGCGCTAGAAACTAAGTTTGCAGTCCTCAAGGCGTGCTTTGAGGAGACCGGATATGATGTACCTAACTCCTTGCTGCATACCATTGGAAGTGTTGGTAGGTTACTCTTGGTAAACAAGATTTGCATCCACTGCAAATGGTAAACTTCTCTGGAACACTATAGTTTCTGTAAATTTTCCATGCTAACTAGTCACCGCATGCAAAAATAAATCTTACACATCTAAGACATTGGTGAAATTGTAGTTTTGAGAAAAGAATCATCATGAAAACATGTAGTATTATTACAGCACACCTCATGCAAAGATCTACTGGCCACATATAAATTAAAAAAAAAACTATTACTTTTAATAAAAGCCCTTAGCCAGATAATAACATGAAGCTTTTCAATTCCTTTGAACATTGACTTACTTGGATATAATGAACGCAATCTACAAAAAATGTACAATTCCCTGCCGGAGTCTGTATTTCCTGAAAGCTACAACCTAGGAGTAACCTTAAGTAAAAGGGTTGCTTCTAGGTCAGTGTGCTAAGAGGTGCTAAGAGAAGCTAAGAGAAAAGCAAAGCACAAGCTGAAAAAAAATCAGACTATCACAAAATTTAATCATAAAAGTAGGTTCATGGCACAGCTAAAGAAAGCTCTTAATTAAATTATGACAAGCAGGGCCCTGGTCCTGGGTTTCTTAAGATCAAGCACATGCTGTATCTAAAGCTAGAAATGATGGTCTTTTAAAGATACTAAGAAAAGCTGAAACAGGATAAATATTATTTAGCAAGAGTTTTGGCTAAGCATTACAACAGTGACAAGTGTACTGCTTAGCTTATTGATAGCAATTTAGTGCAAGATAAAGATGGGAACATTTCAAACATAAAGTATTGGGATAAGTAGGGTTTATTAAAATGTCCCTTTGACTACAAATGGGACTTGGGGGAGACCAATGTTTACCAGTGGTTGCCTTTCTGAAAAAACACTTTTATAATGCATGTGGTCTGGCTCTGTTTTTTCTTCTTTCACAGCTGTAGTTGCATACTTAGCAGCATACTAATCAGGTGGGATCGCAGTCAAGCACTGGTTATTATAAATTAAAAAAAAAAAAAAAAAATACTTATGCAAACAACAAGCCTTTTTTTGGGTCTTGATGACCACCCAGATAATTAGTTTAAAAAGGGGTAGATTGAATAAGGTTTCTTACTTTGAACAATGAACACTCAAGTGATAATCATTGCAATTGATTTCAGTACTTGTTTTGATGGTGCTGGTCTCAGTCAATTTTTTTTTAAATAATGCATAAATAACTTGCACATTAGGTTTTAATCCCAAAGGGTGAACAACAAAACCCTGTTATTGAGCCTCTGCTGCTGTTGGCTGTCCTTTTTCTGTTATCAAGCTGTATTTCACGAAATGCAGTAGGTAGACACCAGTGGCTCAGGTCAGGGTAGGTGCGTTGGTGCCCCAGGGCCTCCAAGCAAAAGGGGCCTCCATGAACAACATTTGAAAAAGTTATATAGATAGTCCTAGTTGAATAACAAATTTTGAGGTTTAACAAAGCTCAAAATTTGTTAAAATTAAAAAAAGAAAAAAAATAAATGTTATTAGGTAAAATTAGAATTAGGTTTTACACATGATAACTCAATTTTTTGTGTAGAGAATTCCTCTAAGCAAATGTTTCTTCATTTAAAACATTGATTCAAAATTATCTGCTGTATTACTCAATAATAATAGTTAGTAGCTTTGTTTTAAAACCCTGCAGTGGGTTATAAGATCTGATAATGAAGTAGTTTGGCACCTATAATGTTCCCCAATTATTTTTTTTTTATTTGGTTATAAAGATAAGATGCAACGGACAGCTGAAAAGTTTCACAGAATGTGTATTTCAATTGCTGCTATAATAACAATAAAAATCATTAAAAAAACATTCAAACTCGCACTTAACCGGTTTTTTCACGAACTTATCTGTTTTAGAACGAATAATAAAGTAAAATAATATGCGAAATAATACTAACAAGTTTTAAAGGTAGCGTATTGTACTTACTTTATACTTTAGAATCAATTACGAATTTTTTGAACTTCGTTGATGATCTTTCAGTATCTGTAGCCGAAAATTACTTTCTCAGTCATAATAACGTTCAACGTAACCACTGCCTGCTTACTTTTCTCTCTCACTTGCGGTACCCACATCTGAAATCTAAACATTTATAACAAAAACAAATTTCAGACATTCTTTTGCTTTCATAACTTCAAATTAGAATATTTTTATCTTTATTCTGATAAGATAAGCAGTTCTTCTCTGTTTTAATTTTCTAACGCGCCAAAAACCAAAAATTTATTAAAAACTGTTTTTTTATTGACCTCTTAGGGAAGGCTATATTCTTTCAAGCATATTGCCCAGTCTTCTGTCCATACATGGACAAGAAAGAAAACATGTTTTCTTTTGTGATACGTTTTAAGGGGCATGCTCAAAGGTGATCCAATAGGATAAGATGAGAATGATTGATTATAATTCCTTAAAAAAAAACACGTATTTTTTATTTATTTATTGTTTTCCTTACAACTATCAAAAAATAAAATATTACGTCCGCGAATCATATTTTAATTAACGGACAATTTGACTCTGACCTGAAAAGTTAAAAAATCTTGAAAAAATTCGAATTTCGTGGCTTACCCTAGGTCTAATGTCTTTAGAATACGTAACTCATTATTTTTTTGTAGTATTTTATATGTGGCAGCAAATGTATCGAATCAACATTTTTGGCAAACTTCGCTGAGGTAGTCAACACTACAATAATATTTTTAGCTCCATTTTGCCGAGATCGCGCATGTTTCAATGATGCCACATATTGTGCAGACACTTGAGATACAAAACTATACAATTTCACTTCACAATATCCACTAGGAATTAATTTGCGAATAATCAAAACAGCCACTGACTTTTCAGTCGAAAAAATTCCACCAAAAAATCAATAACCTAATTAAAAACGATAACATTATTAAATACAATCTAAACTTTATAATTTTTGGGATTATGTCCAAAGTAAAATGTCAGTCGGCGCTAGATATATTTTGTTAGCAATGATAATAATAGTTTTTTTCAATTAATTTATATGTTGTTACAGCTGATCTGAAAGAATTTTACAAGACTCCTGTAGACACTGCTACACCATTTGATGTGTTGAAAAGAATGGAACTACCCAAAAACTTGTACGTACAACCGGACTATGTCAGATTCCATCCAGGTAATAAAAGTTTATTAAACTATTCCCATATATATATTTTTTTTGTCCTGTATAACTTATATTTTACGATATTCTGTTCTAGATAAAGACACAATGTTTGGTGGTGTATCAGCATTCCCAAAAAGTTCAACCATTGTGTCTGGCCTAAAGACTAGGAAGAAGTACGAAGGCTACACTGCAAAGCGATCATGGCCTTAAATTTGTGGAGGTTTATATTTAAAATGTAAAGTTTTAGTTGATAAATAAAAAGATTTAGTCATTAAAATTTGTTTCATTAGTTTATTGTACCTATAAAATCAATTAGTACGAAATTACATTGATAAGGCAGAAGGTTTAGTAAACCTTGGTCGTAGCGTAAACTCAGCTTACACTAACAGGCGACATGGCGTAAGTGTAAATATAGTGAATATAAATGACATTAATATTGTGTCATTATTTTATAAAGTCCCCGTAACGTTGCGTTACGTTTCCGTGTGAGCTGACCCTAAGGTAAACCGTAAGAAATTGTGCCTTGAAATGAATAGCATAATTTAGGAGGTATTTCCTAAATGTAATGTGTGTGTGTGTGTGTGTGTGTGTGTGTATGTGTATGTGTGTAGGTGCAACTACTAGGTTCAGAAAATTCCTCTACGTTTTCATTTCTTACTGCAAATACCGCAAATAAAATAATCTCGGTCTTCTTTTAACATCCAATAGTTCGAATTCAAGTTTTTTCAACGCACTAAAGAGAGGAGGATAGCGTTCGAAATATTGTACTGGCTGGGCTGTAAATCCTTGTGGCATGCCAATGAATGGTGAGTGGCCCCTAAAACACAGGATTTGTCGTTGAGGCCACGGCAGATCACGAAAGAAAAAGTACGACGACTTTCATATCACAGAAGCAAACTAGAAACAAGTGGCGCAGAACTAGGAACACTGGAAATAATAGAGGAGACGTTTTCCCTGTAGTGAGATATCTACCACTGACTATATTATTATAATAATAACGAGAATCAAGATGGGTCTTGAGATTTAAGTATTGAGATTGAAAATGAATAAAACGTAAAGAAAACATTATTCTAGTAAATTTATTGCATTTAAACTACTACTTCTTTAAGTTTTTATATTAATTAGGTAAATAGGTCAATATCTGACGGTATACATTTTATAATCTTTCTCTTTTTCTAAAATGTTTTTGAACGAATCGAAATTGACAGATGAAAGTTGGTACATAGTTTTGAGGTTATATACGAAGTGAATCTCGATCTATTATGAACATATTTACTCAATTAATTAGCGAATGATTCAAACGAAATGATTTAACCGATCCAAAATGAACGCCCTATTGATATTGTTTTTTATATTTGTGGTTATTTACTCGTGTGTGTCGTGGTAAGTGGTTAATGTACGATGACACCGCTAAATTTATTATTGTTTTGTGTTTTGTTTACTATTTTTGTCACTTTTGGGTATTTTTAGGCTGCTACCAACGTTACTGGCATGGCTGTTCATGAGAAAGTACCATATAAAACTGAAAATAGGCAGAATCGCGGTGCCAAAGTTGATACTCAAAGATGTGAGCCTATCTAAAGATAGGTATTCTATTGTAAGTAATAACTGAAATTACAGAATAGCTATGTTTGACCATAAGAGTATAATATATTTATCTTGCTCTCTATTTGTCCTTGGCAGTGGTACAGGGAATAATAAATTCATAACTCCACTTTCCCATATTTAAAATCAGGAAATAAATGTTTAATAAATATTATAATTTACCTGTAACACTTCTAGCTAATAAGAATGTGTGTTTGTTGTGTGAAAATGTTTGTGAAAACAATATAAAATATGTGCCCACTTTCCATTCTATCTAAAAAATGAAAAAAGTAATAATTAAATGAGATTTATTTACAGCACATAGATGAAATATCATTCCAAAGCAGTTGTTTCAACTCAGAAATCAATAAACTTGTATCAGTTGTGATCCGTGGAGTTGAAGTTACCAACAATGCAGAGGAAAAGAGGAGTGTTGTTGTTGAGACAATTCTCAAACCACTGCTCTCAAAACAGAACTCATCAGCAAAAGGCGAGGGTTCCAATGAAGTGGCGGACTTTAGGAATCTTGAGAGCAGTGTCAACCGAATAGTGAATAAGGAACTGCTGGACTTCAGAGATAAGAAACTGCCACATAGTTTGATTATGTTTGCTCAGGTATGTTAGTGCTTACCTATATGTTACCTAATATTATAAAGAGGCCTAATCAACGTCTGGAAGAACCTGCTATAGATACACTACTGCTGAGAATTATCTCTAGGCTAGCTTTTAGTCAGTAAAAGTCTGACACACCCTTTCACTCTATCTAGAGTAGGAGATATTTGATGATTTCCTACCTGACTAGCGTAATATGTATAATCATGTGCGGTGTACTACGCACTGGGCACGACAATAGTCTACACAGGACTAAGTGCAGTAAACAGACTCCAATAGATAGATAGATAATGTGTGGGACACTTCTTGGTACTCACAGCACATTGTAAACATTCCCTCTTTCGGAACATCTAAATACGTGCTTTAGAAGTTGAGTTAATACTAGCCTATAATACAGCCATCTTTTGCTCTGATACAAGGAGAATACAATACAAGGAGATGTAATACACAGTTTCATACGAGTGCAAGTTGTATACCTATGTGAACCTTCCCCATTTATTGATCTTTCTATTAGTGAAAACCACTTCAGCATTCATTTTAAGGTATTTTAGGAATTATCAGATAAACAGACAACACATGAGAAGCAAAATCAACATAAACTGTTTACAGGCACTTTTGAATTGTCATGAAGTCAGTCATAAAAATAATGTTAATGTACATTCCAAAGCATAGAACTCAACCGAAAAGAATGAGCAAAAACTCCATGGATACCCTTTTAAGTCATGTTAAATAGTACAGATATCTCAGATCTTTACATTTAGAATATAAATAGATACTGTGAAAGTGTGTGCTACTTAGGTAATGACACAACAAGCTAATTCAATTATCATTATCCTGCTACTATTTAATTGAGTTATATTATTAGCATTGTTTCAGAGATTGTACTTATTAAGTATGATGATTTCGTATATATTATATGTCACATTAATGCACAAATTCGTCTGATTAAAAAAATATCTCTGCATTCAGCCCACATTCTATATTTTGTTGTTTATTTAATAAATCTGTTGTTTTAAAAATCTTAATCATACATTTAAAATTTGGCACTCTGCCATGTCGCTAGTTCTGTCATTAGTTTTTTTTTTTTCATTATTTATCCACATTGAGCTGCAGTAACAAGAAATATATTACTTTAGAGGTTTGCAGAACAGAGAGTCTCGCAAACCTCTATGGAAAAGGGAGGATTCTCTGACCGGACAGGTGTTATGTCTGGTAGGCAACTGCCCGATAGATGATTTCTATATTTGATTTCACTTCAGCCATGTATGATTCTGGTGTCACATTTATGTGAATGTGACCCCCATTTCTTTTAAAATCACTGAGTAAACATATTTAATAGCTTAAACACACTAATTTTATAAAGACGAATGTTTGTGTGTGTGTGTGTAAATATATTTGTTACTCAGATCACGCTAAAACGGTGGAACGGATTTGTATGATAATTGGCACATGGGTAGACTATATCGTGGAATAACCCACAGGAATCTTTTTCAAATTTATGACATTATTTGCTGCTGAGATGAGATTGTAGCTAGATTTGAACCTTTATAACTATGAGAATTGGATTTCAGGAGTAAATCAATTAACATTTTCTCTATAGTTCATGGGAGTACACATATTCAACGCCTCAGTGACGATTCACAATGGCACCACAGACAATCCGTGGTCTCTCACAGCCAAGGCCGCCGAGGTCCACGCAGATGGCGCTGCGGGAGGTCCTGCACGTGCGCTGGTGTTTTCCACGAAGCTTGTGGATGCTAGTGTGACGATCGGTGGCAAAGGGGAGAGCTTGGGGGAGGCGGCGTGTTGTTTGGTGATTGAGGGGACCGTGAAGGCTGATGGGCCACTAAATGTCGAGGTAAGTTGAAGCTAAAGAATTGCCTGACTAAATAAAAAACTAACACAATTTCAATTGTTTTAACTTTCGTACTATTAACAATTCTGTCTTTTGGCTAGAAAGTTAGTATATAATTACTAAATGAATACCTGTAGAGAAGAGTGGACAAAAAAATATATTTAATGAAACTTATTAGTCTACCTGTTGGCCAGGCAAACAATTGATTGGCCTGGGATTTTAATAAACATTGAATCTATCTTCATGTTTTAGAAAATCCACGCAATAATCAGCAAAACATCAGTGACCTTTAAAGACGAGTTGTACCAGTTTCTCAAGAGTCACAAGAAACGCCGACGCACTCCGGTTATGTCGATGAACGATGAAGATCACCTCCACTCTATCATTCCTAGGCTCTCGCCTGTTATACCAAAGGTAAGCCTTGTCACTTTACATGCTACAAGGATTGGTTTAGAAAATAATTGGGGTAATGGTTGTGATGGCCAAGTTAAGTTTTAACAGCATTTTTTTTTGAGGTGGAAAATCACCCAATGACTTCTCCCGGTTTGGGGTGGAACGTGAGGGCGTGTAAAACTTACGTTCTAGGACCAGGGTCACTCTTTCAACCGTTTCCTCAGCAGGTTTTAGGAGCCCAAAATCTATATTAGTGTCCCTTGAATCACAATAGGGTATTTTACTGTATAAGAGAAAATATTTTATTAAGATAGCTTAGGTAAAAAGCAGTCGGTAAGTGTTAGCTTTAGTTCATAAAATAATTTTTTTTTTTTAAATTTAATTGAACGTTTTCAGTGTTTTTAAATCTGTTCTTTATTACTATGAAATAGCCACCATGTTATTACGTCATTCGGCTGTGTAAACTAAAGTGACAGCTGTCAACTGTCAACTGATCCGCCTTACTGTGTGAATATCAGCGCATTTGTTTACACAACCAACTGACGTCACGACCAAAGTAAATATTGCGTCCACTACGTTCTGCATTTTCGTCAAATTCCGAAAATTGTAAATGTAAATTTTAAATGCTTTTTTAGGGTACTAAGCGACTGAATAAAAATTTTGTTGTTTTTTGTAGTGGTTTATTAGCATTATAGAATTTAATTGAGACCTTTTAAAAAATGAGTGTAATACTCTATTATCACTTCCTTATAATTGTATGATAGGATATACAAAAGTTATATAACTTGTAAATTTATGTATAGACTATACACTTTTGTGTACCTATTCGGGGAGTTCAGTGTCAAATTTCAAGTAACAACAGTTCTGTTTCCTGATGGCTACTATCCGGGAATCTTTAAGTTAAGAGTAAATAGTTATTCCTCAGTAAGCGCGTTCCATCGTCGACCGCATCGTCGCTTTCCATCAGGTGAGATAGCGGTCAAGCGCGAACCTATCAAGAATAAAAAAAAAGAGCATTGATGGAGCTAGCCTGTCAGTGTTCTACCGATTTGGTGAGTGCGTTAATTTGACGTACAGTGAAGCGCCCCTGGGGATATTCCACCCAGACGCGACGCAACGTTTTGGGAACCCATTGCGCGTAAAGCTAAGGAATCCCTGCCGGAGTCTGTTTCCCGATACCTACAATCTGGGGGTCTTTAAGTCAAGAGTGAATAAGTTACTTTTTGGCAAGCGTGCTCCATCGTCGAACACATCACCGCACCGCTTACTATCACGTGAGATAGTGGTCAAATACGAGCCTATTTGTAATTTAAAAAGGGGTGATGTTATGTAATGTAATGTTTAGTTTTGAGTTCGGGTCATTGTGGATTAGTCAACTAGTCTGTGTTACCGTGTGTTGTTTGACCAGGGTACGCTGGGCGTTTAGAGTTACAATATCTATTTATTTATTTATTTAAATTTCATGCAACACAAAGATACAAAGGCGGACTTAATGCCTTAGGCATTCTCTACCAGTCAACCAAGGGTAGTGAAGAGAAAACATGGTAGGTGCATAAAAAAAAGAAGAAAATATTAATAGGAAAACAAGGGATCAAATGTATATATTATATATATTTAAAAAAATAAACATACATAAATATTTAATATAGTACATAAACATATATTATTTATATAAGGAAAAATGAAAGGATTTTTGAGACTACTTCGCTATTTGTGTAGAAAATAAAGCCGCAACTTCCGCTTAAATGCATATTGACTGGTGGCCGTCCTGATGTCAAGAGGAAGCGCATTCCACAGAAGTGTGGACTGTATATAAAAGGAAGAATGAACAAATTCAGAAGTATGAGAAGGACAAAGCAGTAGAAGATTGTTAGAAGAACGCAGATTCTTAGCATGGGAAGAACATAGATATTGAAAGTGTGATATAAGATAAGAAGGTGGGGTGGGAGAGTTGAGCAGAGAGAAAAGTGTAGTCAGTGCGCGCAAACGCCTTCTCTGGCGAATGGGCATCCATTTAAGCTCTGATCTGTAACTAGAAATATGGTCATATTTTCTTAAGTTAAATATGTACCGGATACAGTTGTTGAGGAGCCTGTCGAGCTTGTCTAGCAACACCGCAGTCAGGTCAAAGTAGCACACGTCACCATAGTCGATTATAGGGAAAATTAAAGTCTGCACAAGCATTGTCTTCGTCTTCGCAGGCAATATCATAGCAATATCATATTATAGCAGGCAATATCATATTTTTAACGCCGCCCGTTCTTTTATGCACGGACAAAATTACACGAAAAGAAGCGGAATATTTGTTGACGCTGTTTTCTTTATTTAATCAGAACAAAAAAATGACAATTACACTGACTTGTGTGTGTAAATTATATAGATACTAAATAACACAAATACGCAATATCTGGGTGTCTTTTGCAAGAATAATTCCCAGAGTGAGGCAAAGTATTTCTAAAAAACAAAAACCAAATCAATATTATTAAAAAGTCGCTCACTCAGCTTACTCACATATCATCAGTTATTCAATCAGTATTTTTTATGACACTTGTTACTTATTATGTAAAGCAACAGGTGCCCAAACTTAGTTTGCCTAGAGTGTTGTGATATTGCTCAAAAAAATTCATAAACCATCACTACATATATAAAAATCAATCCCACTTTTTTGTAAATTTATAACTCAAGAACTGGCTCACCTATTCCAAACGAATGTTTAGGCTTTGTTCGGACTATTTAGTAGATGATTTATGTGAAGTTTGCATAAAATCGATCGAGCGGTTCTTCATTTATCACATTATTAGGCGGTACGAAGTTCGCCGAGTCAGCTAGTAGTATATAAAACAAAGTCGCTTGCTGTCTATCTTTCCCTAAGTATGCTTAGGTCTTTAAAACTCTAAAAAGCGGGTTTTGATGCGGTTTTTCTTTAATAAATAGAGCGATTCAAGAGGAAGGTTTATGTGTGTAATACATGCATAAGCAGAGAAACACTGATAATTTTAGAGGTTTCTAATGAGATGTCGTAAATAGACACAGTTTTTTGCGCTTACATTGCAAACGCTGGCTGAAGCCTACGAGATAGATCAAAATAATATACTACAGTATTGCCTACCTTAAAAAAGTCTACAAAAAAGTCTTCAATGGTATATGTCTATCTCTTAGGGATAACCCACAAAAACATTTTTTATCCTTTACCATTTACGAGAAATAATGGCTTATTTACGAAGTGATTTTAAGTAATACAGTATTGATTCTTATTCAATTAAGTACTTTAAATATATTGTGTATTTAATATAAATCATTATGGAGCATGTAATTTAAATGAATATTTTCGAAGATATTACAGATTTAAACTTTCAAAAAATCACTAAAAGCTTTCATAATAAAATGCATAATACTAACCGGATGTGATGACCAGACAAAATGTATTGATTTCCCCAATTTCTCTGATACCATCGGATTTACCGTTCCAATTTAAACGCCTACAATTTCCGGTAAATATATCTTTTGCAATGACCATTTGTAAATCGTAGGGTCATACTTTCAACGTTGCAGGCTTAGATTTGAGCGTAGAGTGTTTTTCACATGGCCATTTATATGCCGCTCTTTCAAAAGTAACATCTAAAGAAAACATGTTTGTATTGTCTGATGACAAAAACTGTGAACGTTGTATATAAAGACATTCTGTAGTATGTTTATTATCAGCATAGGACCCGTGCGAAGCCGGGGCGGATCGCTAGTTGCTTATATAATAAAGCATAATCAGCCTTGTAATGTTTCCACTGCTAGGACTTAGGCCTCCTCTCATTGAGAGGAAATGGGACGTAATCCATAACGCGGGTCCACTGTGGGTTGGGATGACACTTGTCTTTGAATTTTCTAGAACATGGTTTTCTCACGATGTTTTCTTTCACTGTTTTAAGAACAGTGGTGATAAAATAATTTACACGTAAGCGTAGTTAGTGCCTATGTTTACATAATCAGCCTTATTAAGGTTCTCACTGCTGGGACACAGGCCTCCTCTCTGGGAGAGGGAATGGGCTGTAATAAACCAC
Organism: Mythimna vitellina; assembly: GCA_949316375.1. Classification (NCBI taxonomy): domain Eukaryota; kingdom Metazoa; phylum Arthropoda; class Insecta; order Lepidoptera; family Noctuidae; genus Mythimna; species Mythimna vitellina. The sequence goes on along the minus strand of OX438694.1, from coordinate 2,739,423 downwards.
GCGGGCCCAGTGCGGCTTGGTGGAAGATACATATCTTCGAATTTTTGGTTCTAGGACATGCCGGTTTCCTCACGATGTTTTCCTTCACCGTTGCATTGTGCCTGCTTGGGTTTGAACCCGTGACGTACAACTTGTAAGTCGGAAGCTTACTATCAATTTTTTTTTTAATTCTTGATAGAATCGCGCTTGAACGCCATCTCACCTGATGGAAAGCGACGATGCGGTCGACGATGGAACGCGCTTACTTAGAAGTAACCTATTCACTCTTGACTTAAAGATTTTACGGGTTGTAGCTATCAGGAAACACAGATTACGGCAAGGAATTCCACTTAATTAATACTATACTTATAATTTTTTTGTTACAGATATTCAGCTTGAAGATAGACTCAACAAAAATGAGTTGTAAAGACAAAACTGTAAATACAAACTTCGAAATGTCTTTACAGAGTTTACAAGTAAGTAAACAACAACAAAATTTTAGATGTCTTTATTATCTAAATATATAAAAGGAGAAGTAACTGACTGACATATCAATGCACAACTGAAACTACTGGGACCATGAGTGTGAAATTTTGCACAAGGTTTCTTTTTGTGACGTAGGCGAGCAATAAGAGAGGATTGTCCGAAATACACCCCCTAAGGGAATAAAGCGGAAACTCTCTAAGTACCTCGTCCCGAGGGGTAAACTCTGTCGCATCACCTCTTCTCTTCTCCTTTGTACTCCGCGTCATACTTCTAGCCGCTATGATGGCTCCTTTTCTGTAACAGCAGTGCGTCTCTGGAACTCTCTGCCAGACTCTGTTCACGACAGCCCTTCTCTTGATGTCTTCAAGAGGAAACTTAAAAAGCATTTCCTTTCATTATTGACATATTATTAGTATATATAGTATGTATAGTATAATTATATGTTAGACTTATGTATAATACAATTAAAAAATTAGACTTAGTTATGTAAGTTCATATTGTGTACTAGATCCTACCCTCGAATGTGTTCTCTCTCTATAACTCAAAGGTTTGCTGGGGGTAAACTCATTGCTGAGTTAAGTTCGGCTTTGTGCATGAACTGTCTATATCTCTATATTATTATGTTTTTGTGTACAATTAAGAATTAATGCTTGGACCCCGCTCGGGTCCAAGCATTTCATGGAGAAACCTAGATTCCTGCGAGGGAAGCCGCTGGCAGACCCTAGTTTATTCATAATTATACTGCAATAAAATTATACATTCTATGTGATTTTAAGTAATTAGGTACAGGGTATTGTGCACCTCGCTACGATAATTTTAAAAGTAATACTATAAATTGAACAGTTGTTTGAATTAATGGTTGGAATTGAAAATTGTTTTAGTGTTAGATAGCCCATTCATTGAAGAAGGCTGTATGATATCATACTATGACACAAAGGAGCGAAGCAGTACTCAAATACGAAACAACAAGAAACTGCGTGGGACAGCTAGTTTTAGGGCTAACTTTGCGTTATGCGGGAGCCCGCGGTGGCGCCTGCGCTTGCTCGCGTCGACTGCCTTCGCGCGTTTGTCGTGTGCTGCGGTCCCCGTTGCCGAAACCGGATTATTACCTGCGCAGTGTCGCTAGTTCAACTTTAACGGTGTGCATGTAGTCGTGTCGATGGAGAACTTTAATGTGTTGTTACGTATCAAAAGGGGTACGGGGCGCGGGGCGTGGCTGCTCGCGACGGGTGCCCTTTTGTATGGGACCGCGCGGGCGCCCGCGTAAAGCAACGTTTGGCCTAAATTACCTTTGTTTGTTGGCAGTTTTCCTTTGAACTTTAAAAATTCAGAACTTATAACTAGGTTTTTCCTAACGGACATTTGTTTCATCAGGTAAACTCCAGGTTCAGTGCAGCATCAGTGCTATATGACGAAAGTGGCTCAGAGCTGAGCGGTCTCCCGCAGGTGTACGTCGCCTTCCAAATGGAGCAGTTCCAGCTGCTAGCAGACAGCCAGCAGCTCGTAATGCTCAACAAGCTCAAGCTAGACGCCAAGGTATGATGAGCAGGTTTCTAATATGTGCACTTATATGTCTGTGGTCGGTTTTTGAGTGGCCTCTTCGATCCCGGCCATTGTGTGGCTACTTTTGTTAGAATCCTGATAAGCAATAATATCAACCCATAAAGCGCTTTTTTTGCTTTCCTTGTATTTGTCGAGAATTTCTGTTTTTTGACTGACTAAAACCCACAGTGTTTCTCCAGTTACCTTTTGCGAGAGCTAACACTACTGAACAATCCAGAGCCCTTGCAGGCATCGCCTTTAACTGGCTCCGTCTATCTTGCTGAAATCTCTTTAAGGTGAGCGTGGAACACAACGAAACAACCTTACCGGACGGCGAGGTACCCATTGCTCACCGTCCGCAATCCCGCTTTACAGTGGCCGGGACTCGACTTGCGACTTCCGACGCCCGGGGATTATTTAATTTCCCTGCTTTCCGAATAATGAATACAATAGTTTATTTTCCCACAAATCAACGGTCATTGCTGATATGATGTAAAATATTATCTGACCACATATCAGTAATTGACCACAGTTCACAAGGCCAGTTATTTTTTCCGTGAGTTACTTTTCGATAGTCGAATGAAATAAATGATATTTAATAATAATAATATTCCACAAATATCACACAACGCCGTCTAGTCCCAAGCTAAGCAGAGCTTGTGTTATGAGTACTAACTGATAAACACACTTATATATTTCTAAATACATGCATATTATTTTTTTTTTTTTTTTTAATTGATATAAACCAGTGCTTGACTGCGATCCCACCTGATGATAAGCGGAGATGCAATCATTGATGGTCAGGCGCACTAGTTTATTAAGAGCCTATTCACTCTAGCCTTGAAGACACCTATATTATAGTTGGACGGAAAGACCGCAGCAGGCAGATTGTTCCAGTCCTTCGATGTACGCGGTATAAACGACGAAGCGAAACGCTTAGTCCGGACCGTTGAAGTTTCAACAACGTAAGGGTGGATACTCGCCGTTCGGCGGCTTGTCCGATGGTAGAAAGGAGATGGCGGAATCAAGTCATGCAGTTCCCGCGCACACTCTCCAAAATGTAACCTGTAAAATACCGATAGGCTGGCTACTCTGCGCCTGTGCTCGAGGCTTTGTAGATTGGACTTAACCAAATCTGGATCCCCAATTAGCCTCTTCGCACGCCTTTCCACTGAGTCCAAAGCTGCTAGATGGCATTTTGCAGCACCAGCCCATATGTGACTGCAGTACTCCACACACGATCGGACCTGTGTTTTGTATAACATTAAAAGCTGTCCCGGTGTGAAGTACCGTCGGACCTTTGCAAGAACGCCTAGTTTTCTAGCAGCTACCTTGGCTTTGGACTCAATGAACCGCCCGAAATTGAGATCTGAGGAAATTTCAACTCCTAAGAGTTGAAGGCGGTCGGTGCACTCCAGGGATACATTCTGAAAAACGGGAGCCAAGGTGAACGGGCTCCTCTTAGCGGTGAACAGACACGCTTGTGTTTTGGCGGCGTTGAATCTTACCAGATTGGTTTCGCCCCACTTGGAGACTGCCTGAAGTGAGACATTCGTACGCTCTACCATAGCCTCTCGATATTATAGATAAATTACACCCAGGCACAGAACAAATGATCGCTCTCATCACACAAACATTTATCCTGGGTGGGAATCGAACCCACGACCGGCATAGCAGTCAGAGCCACTAACAAATAGACCAACAGGCCAGTCGTATTTATTCAGCGTCAAGGTGTAGAAAAAAAATGCGCTGTGGAATGGTTTTTAACTTAAAACACGAGTGAAACTGCTGGCAATACTTAATTAATGATAAATACACTTCTGGACACATCTATTGGCCCACCTTAGAGTTTAGGTTTCGATGGCCCCTACCGAAATATGATTGCTAGATTGAGCAAAAACTGTTGATGCAGTTTTAAACCTGATACATTTTACCATCTTTTTCGATCGTATTGTTTTAAATTTGAATTCAGAATACCATACGACATGGAGCTACGCCTAACAAGTCGGATATGCGCCTTGTTAAAGGCAATTGATTTTTGAATAAAAAAACATGTTTTATCAAATAAAGGTTTAATTTAATAACGCGTGTTGCCTCCATGGGCATCTACCACAGCTCTCATACGATTAGGCATAGAGTTTATCAACCGCTCTATGAAATTTTGAGGGATCATCTCCCATTCCTCTTCTATGGCAGTTTTCAACTCCTGCATCGTCTGGGCAACTGGCTGACGAGCCCTAACACGTCTTTTTAGCTCGTCCCACATGTGCTCAATGGGGTTCATGTCTGGGCTTCTGGCTGGCCAGTCCATAACTGTAATGTTCACATCCCGAAGATATTCCCTGACGATGCCGGCCGCATGGGCTCTTGCATTATCATGCATAAAAAGGAAATTTGGGCCCACATAGTCCGCGTATGGTATCACGTGAGGTTCTAAGCACTCACGAATGTACCTTTCAGCATTTAATGTTGGCAGCCGTGGTCCTGTAACAACCTCAAGTTGAGTTTTGCCGCTCGCGGATATACCGCCCCAGACAGTCCATGAGCCACCGCCATAAGTAACCCTCTCTTCAAAGCAGCATTGTGCGAAACGCTCTCCCTTACGTCGGTAGACCTTCTTCCTTCCATCATTGCCATGTAACACAATTTTAGACTCATCAGAAAAGAGTATTCGGCTCCAATCTTGCTGTGTCCAATTTAAATGACTGCGTGCGCTGTTCGATGGGCTCGCGTTAGTTTGGGCCCATTAGCTGGCTTGTGTGGTACCATATCGCGTTCTTTTAACCTTCTCCGAACAGTTCGAGCGCTCACAGATACTCCGTGGAAGTCGCGAAGTTGGTTTTGTATCTCAATGGAGGTAAGGTGACGATTTCTCAAGCTGGTCGTTACGATGAATCGATCCTGCCTTTCAGTTGTGACCCGAGATCGTGGCCTTCCTTGGCGACGAACAAAGCCGCCAGTCTCTAGGTACCTCCGATAAACATTTCGGACCGCAGATCGACTTAAATTAAGTTGAGCACTCACGTTTCTTTGGCTGTGTCCGGCCTGAATAAGTGCCACAGCTTGGGCGGCGACTTCAGGTGAAGTATCCATAGATTATTGATAGAACCTCACCTTAATGTTAAGAATAAGTAATGTTTGTTGCAAAACCAAAGATATCAATCACTTTTTCAAGAATTAAATCCAAGTAAACCAATAAAACCAAGTGTTCTTAGTATTCGATTGTTTGCTATCAACAAACAGGCTCCAAATTGTCTTTTGTTTCTTTAAATTCTGTGTTCGAAATTAAAAAAAAGACTACTGAATGAAATTGTGAATGTGCCAGGTTCAAAACTGCATAAAAACTTTTTGCTCGACCTAATATAAAATTTTAGCTAGGACCAAACGAAACTGAAAATACAAGGTGGGCCAATAGATGTGTCCAGAAGTGTATTTATGTCTTGCGGCGAATTGTACATAAAAAAATAAGATTCTACCGTAGTATACTGTAGCTTCGGTTTCTACCAAAACCAACTACACTGCCAAACTAGGCATATCTTCATGTTTCTTAATAATTTCTTAGTATAGGAAAGAAAGAAAGAAAACATTTATTTGAGGCTCGCACAGGACAAAAAACAATAAAATAAAAAGTAACTACTTAACTTATAAATACTTAATTAAAATAAAAAATAAAAGAAAAAGAAAATTAAAAGATAAAAAATAAAAGACCTGTGCGAGGTCTATAAGGCTCCTATCTCAGCATATAGGCTCAATAATCTTCTTAAAATAATCATCGTTTTTTACTTTGTTTCAGTTGGAGAAAGGAGTATTAAACTTGTACTTGATTATAAGCACATTAAACATAAGTTATAGCCATACAGAAGCATATAAATGGTACACATCTGTCAAAGAGAAAATAAGAAAGGCCAAGCCCTTACAAATCATGGAAGTAGAATCACCTTGTAAGTATTATTTGTCGCATTTATGGGACCAGGTACAGTTACCGGCACGGATCTTGAGCGCTGACTTCTATAGTTCTACTTGCACAGCAGCACGCAGAAGTGAAATATCGGGTCTCTTTAGTGGTATGAAAAGAGATGCGGGGGCGGGGACTGCAATCCTTGTATAGTGATTGGCTCGCCGATGTGTACGATGCGCAAAGTGATCCTCGCTCTTTCGCCGAGCGCTCAAGCATGCCGCTATCTGTATCGACCTCAGCATAATAATAAATAAGCATAACCAGCCTTTATAATGTTTACTGCTGGGACTCAGGCTTCCTCTCTAGCAGAGGGGAAGGGCCGTAATCCACCACGCGGGCTTAATGCGGGTTGGTGATATCACATGTCTTGCCAGTTTCCCCACGATGTTTTCCTTCACCGTTTTGAGAGCATCAGCAACCTCGTCAATTCTGTACCATCCGAATGGCCATGACGCTCAAGAACGCGTTCAGTTTGGCCGCCGGTCGCTTCCTCAGCGACGACGCCCCCCCCGTAAAGGGCCATAGACTGCAGAATACCTGCGTATCTGCTGCCTCTGGCTAAGTTTATCTGGGCTGCGGGTTTGTTCGAAAGAGTAGCCCTGGAACGCAAAGGGCAACGGAGGAAACACGAGTAGGTTAAAGTCAGTAAAAGTTTGACACCCTCTCGCTCCACTCATGCCTAGAAAAGTTATTTGATGAAATCAAACAAAAAAAAATAATGATATTCAATTTATATTTTTCTCGGCTTTGATCCATTACCGTAAAAAAATAGAGAATTTTTTCTAATAGTGTTTATTTCAACTATTTTTTTTTAAGGTGGGGAATTGAATGACTTCTCTCGCTCTATGGTAGAGTGATAAAGCGTATCAGACTTTGACTAAAACCTACCTGTGTCCTTCAGATGCTCTTTGTGTTCCAGGGCTGCGGTCAGTCTTTCAAGCCCTATTCCAACCAGATGGTTGGATTAGAATAGGGCCGCTTGAATTTTATTATATTCTGAGGCTTATACTCCATTTGTTTAGGTCATAATTACTGCTCACCATCAGGTGGAATCGCAGTCAAGCACTGGTTTATATCAATTAAAAAAAATAAAAATAAGTACATGTGAAAAATCTTGACATGTCTTCTATTTAAATGTTTACAATTTGTTATTTACCTAGACCGGTGTTTGGTAATTAACTAAATTTAAATAATCTTTGTATGTCTTTTATTTATACAATTTTTTAAAAATAAAAAGACATCAAAATTGTTTACGTTTAGTTAACTACATAAACAAATCGAGTATAGATAAGACTCAAAATATAATGGCCAAAATTTGGACCAATCAAAACCAAACAAAAAGACTCTTATAGGGCGGTGAAGACGTGGCCATGGGTAGGGAAAAGGATTCTGAAAGATAGTCAATAAAGTGCCTTCAACCTTTGCTTCACTTCGATGATCTTTGGACGGATTGGGCCGAACGCTGCGTAACGCGGGCACCTGCGCTCCGGTGCCCGTTTCCGTGCGACGTAGGCCCGCGCGTGTACCCATGCGCGGACTAGTAAACATTGTTATGTGATACGGGTCGCACGCACGGAAGATAATGTATTTTGATACTGAAAGGGTAATTTGGGAACTGCAGTGTCGCTCTGCTATATTGAACCAGCCGAATGAGTTATATAAAGATGGAGATGCACGAACAGCGGCATGGCTTATTTGATAATTTTGAAATGATCAGTGAATCGAAAAAAAAAAAAACACTGTGTAGTAATATATTAAGTTCTCCTTCGACAAGACTGTACATGCACACCATTAAAGTAGAACTAGTGACAATGCGTCCGCGACGGGACATGTTGCGGTCCCACTAAAAACGCGCGTGCCCGTCGCGGGCACCCGCGTATTGCAGCGTTGGCCCTTATATTTTCTGAATATCGCTCGTCTGATAGTCGCTTTTATTTTGCCATAACTCAAGAAATCTCCGTTACTTACAGCACCATCCCCTCCACTATGGCTGTCCCGGGTATTCTCATCGTGCATAGTACAAGGTTGCGCGGAACTGCGAGCAGTAACAGTGCATGCGCTGCTGATGAATGAGAACGCGCTCGGCTTTGGATGTAGCGGCGTTAAAGTGAAGTTGGATCAGCTGCTGGAGACTAGAGGTTTGTTACTACTGCAAGAAGAAACAAATTAATTGAATTCAGGCAATGTATGACAGCAGTAGTTGTTGTTGCGAAACATCACTATCCAAACGTATGGGTTTGATGAAAAAAAAATTTTTGAGTTTCAGTTCTAAGTATGGGGAACCCTCAAAATTTATTGTATTTTTTTTCTATTTTTGTGTGAAAGTCTTAATGCGGTTCACATAATACATCTGCTTACCAATGTTCAACAGTATAGTTCTTATAGTTTCGGAAAAAAGTGGCTGTGACATACGGACACACCGACAGAGAAACATGACGAATCTATAAGGATTTCGTTTTTTCTCATTTGGCTACGGAACCCTAAAAACGGATACAGACTTATTATTAGACTTTCAGAGATTGGGTTATTGCGTGTTTCTCTTCGACCCACGCAATAAAATGGAACCCTAGTTGTACGATACCATCACTTTCAGAAGAATGGTACCGTTGTGCGGTAGCCCGACAAGCAGTAGGGGGCCGTCAATGGGGGGCGGAGCTCCTGGTCGACGGTGGCTGGGCGGCGTGTGGGCCCGCAGCCCTGGCGCTCCGTGCGCCGCCGCCACGGAGGAACCATGCGTGGGGAGAGGCGCTGCTCGCAGTCGCGCTGGTCAAATGGGCGTCACATGGACCAACTGACTCAAAGGTAATGGCTTTACTTATGAAGTTAGTTAGCATAGTCGGCCTTATAATGTACCCACTGCTGGAACTCAGGCCTCCTCTGTAGGAGAGGGAATGGGCCGTAATCCACCACGCTGGCCCAGTGCAGGTTGGTGAATGTCATATGTCAAAGAATTTTTGGTTCTAGGACATGCCGGTTTCCACACGATGTTTTCCTTCGCCGTTTTAGAGCAATGGTGATGAAATAAATTACACACAAGTAATGCGCCTGACTGGGTTTGAACCCACGACCTAAAACTCGTAAGTCAGGGCCATTACCACTCGGCCACCATAAAAAAACAGACATTTCTTAGGAAAAGTCACTAAATGGTTTTACCTCTTTATAAAACAGCCCTAGAGCGTGATTTCTCTAGGAAACCTTTAGGAATCTTATTCGAAATAAAGATTGAACACATTGAATGTCAGTTACGAGATATCTCGTAGATAATTTTGCTCAGATTCCACCTACGAAATATTTCGTAGGACCTCTATGGACATAGATAGCCTCTAATTAAAGTTTTAATATTGCTTTTGCCTATATACAAGGTAATTCGTGTATGTGTGTTGGCTAATAAAGACAGCAGCAACGAAATTTCTGGTATAGGCAGACTATGCATGATAGGAGCTGAATTCAACTCCTTGAAATTCTTGCCATTCACTGTTTTAATACTCTTTTGTTCTTTATCACCACAGGTAGAAGCCATGGTAGACTGCCTCCGCTTAGAATGGAGCCCAACCATCGCACAAACAATCATATCCCTAACAGATTGCATAAACCAGTACAAGTCTTCATCCCAGCGCCCCCACCAAGTGGAGGAGTCTCAGGAGCCCCCACCAAACATATCAGTGAACGTGGCTCTATCTCATATCAACCTGTTCCTGATTGTGAACGAGGATATGTGTCTGATGACCAGGATAGATGCTGTGACATTGGAGAAGAATTTCAGTAAATCTGGTGCCGTCATCTCTGGGTTGAAGGTTGTGGACATGGTGCCTTATAAAGGTGAGTTTATTTTTGAAACTTACTTTAATAATCGATTAAACGAACATAATACTAACGAATGTGTGGGTAAACTAAGTGAAAACAAAAATAATGTTATCAATGATCAACTATTTTTAGAGAGTTAAAACAATAGGGAATAAGCACGTAATTTTTTTATGTGCTAAATAAAATACTTGTGAAAGATTTTTAATCGGCTTCAAAAAGAAGGAGGTTCTATGTTCGGCTAAATGTTTTTTTTTTTTATGTCTTTATCAACGACGAAGTTATAAAGCTTCAAGGTTGATAATTAGAAACAGAAATCCAACATGGACTCTGACTTTAAAGTCCATCGTGCTGTAAGAAATGGCGTTTTTGTGTAGGAAATATATATTTAAGTTTCTCAATCCCCTTTTATTTTAAGTTTATTAATAAAAAACATGCTGTTATCAAAATTTACATAATAATTTTACCAACTTTTTTTTTGTCAAATTTGCGTGACAGAGTGAACGATATAGGCCTTCGTCACATTTTTCTGTACTGGTAAATTGTCGATAGAAAATAAGAATGATACTTAAATAATTGTCTATTAATTATAATTTACATTTACCAACTTAACAAACTTCAATAATTTTAGGAAACATCCACTGCCAACGCTCAGACGAGATCCCAACCACATTTTTCCACGTAAAACTAGCAAGAATAGAGTACGTACTATCCAAAGAGAAATATTCCGCCCTTTTGGACTTCCAATTCATAGAGAATGTAGACCTCGAGTGGAGTGCGAACTTGCACCTCAAAGTTGTGACCTTCGTGAGAGCTGTGACAGAGTTTAGACAAGAGATGAGAGTGAGAAGGAATGTGGTGGTGAAGAAGAAGGGAAGCGCGCTGGATTGGAAGGTCTCGTTTAAGGGGGAGACGAATTTGGGGCTGATACTGTCGAAGGAGAATAATATGCTGTTTGCCACTGGTGAGTTACATCTTTTTATGTGGTTAAAACTGCTGCTAGGAATTGCCTTATAGCTTTAATTATCTTTGTTTCCTGATGGCTACAACCCGGGAGTCTTTAAGTCAAGAGTGAATAGGGTACTTTTTGGTAAGCGCGCTCCATCATCGACCGCATCGTCGCTTTCCATCAGGTGAGATAGCGGTCAAGCGCGAACCTATCAACAATAAAAAAAAGAGTTTATAATAAAACTTTCAATATCTCTTTTTTAGCATCAACTATCAAGAAAAATGTTTTGTAATATGAATTATGGAAATCAGTAGTTCCTTTGTACTTACATATTTATAATTTACTTCATCTATTACTATTTCCCTGTGTGTACAAAATGAATAAATATGGTGCCTTAGTTCTATGCATATGAAAAGTTTTTAAATACAAAAGTAACTAGATCAAATAAATTTCTATAGATATAAAACTACCATGGTTGAGAATTTTATTGTACTAGCTGTTGTCAGCGGCTTTGCCCGCGTCATAGTAGAAAATTATCCCAAGAAAACATACTTCCGGAATAAAAAGGGTCCTATGTTCTATTCCAGGATATGGCCTACTCTTGTACCAAGTTTCATCGAAATCTATTCAGCGTGAAGAAGTAACAAACATACACTCACAAACTGTCACCTTTATAAGGGCGTCTTCAAATTTGCAACAAAGGGCTGCACGGAGGCAGCGCGATTGCAGTGCTGCCGCCGCGCTGCTTTGTTGTTATGTCTGAGTATGGTTTCCGCACTTAGTCCTATGCGGACTATTGTACTTGCAAGCGCTGCTTTGTTATTCTATCTATATAAAAGACGCGCGACTGCAGCGCTACACCCGCGCTGCAGCCGCGCATCACTTCAACAACATTATCATGCTCAAACCTAGCGATTGCAGCACGGCACTTAGCGGCTAATTTGAAGGTGCCCTAATAGTAGTGTGATTAATATTCAGACCTTTCTTGAGATATCAACTTCACACACATTTATCCTCACGATTCGTAGTATCGGAACCCTTCACTTTTTCGTATTTTTTTAATTTCTTCCTCCTATTGTAGATGACATGACAATAGCCTACGATCACGAGATAGGCCTTTCAATTGTGTGGAGCAAGTTGAACATGATCCTGAACGGAGACGAGGTCATTATGGTGGAGGGCTACTGCCAAGAAAGGGTGGCTGATGATCACGAGGTCAGGGTCGAGAGGAAGGCGAATGAAGGGTTTGCGCTTACATGGAATAAGGTTTGGTAAGTCATCCTAGAAATAATAAAGACAGCGTGGTCTTTAATATACAGAGCGTGGGGCGAAAGGTTCTGGAGTGGCGGCTGTGTACCAAAAGACAGTGTTCAAAAGAGCTCCCACTAGGTGGATCGATGACTTTGTGAGGGCCGCGGGTATCCGATGGACGCGAGACTAACAGGACCTCTCGTTGTGGCGTTGCTTAGGGAGGCCTGTCGTCCAGCAGTGGACGTCTCTTGCAACACGACACTTCACAATATTGAAAATACCTATAGTAATGATTAATCCCATGAATCGTTACTTAGCCTTCATCCTCTCTCCTAACTTTGCTGTGCCCGACAGGGTCCATATTGATCTTGACTATATTTTGTACCATCTATGTACATAATATGGAATGTAATAAAGTATTGAAACAGCCTAAGTATGTACAGGGCAGCCTTTCTGTATATCCAAATGTATAATTAGACTTATACACATATAACCCGGGAATCTTTAAGTCAAGAGTGAATAGGTTACTTCTAGGTAAGCGCGTTCCATCGTCGACCGCATCGTCGCTTTCCATCAGGTGAGATAGCGGTCAAGCGTGAACCTATTAAGAATAAAAAAAAAACACAACAGTCTGTGCTCAGGCTGTTATAGGCATTATAAAGTACTCAATTCTTCGATGTCGCCTGCGAAATCCAAATTTTCTTAAGATTTTTACATTTAACAGGTCAGTGCCAAGTTGTATGTTGATTAAAGTATGGTTGGCGGCCATTTTCTTTCCCAGGTCAGTTCGAGTAGACTCAATCCGCATGGTGTTTCCCTATAAACATCGGTTCGCGGAGGCAGTGCAGGGCGACTTCGTGTCTCTGTTCAAGTGGATCAAACTGGTGCACGGCATCAAGAAGAAACCTTTCACTGCTGAGAGTCCTCTGCCTAGTGATTTGCATATTAAGGTGATTTTGGAGAGCCTCTGCTGTTTGTTTTAGACAACCTGAAGACCGATTCTCGTATTTAAAAATGTGTAAAATTATATTCGAACGATTTTTAAAAACATTAAAAATGTCAACAAATTGCAAAAATAAATTATGAGAATTGGTCCCTTGGTGATTGGTCTAATATTATTATTTATTAATCTTTATTCCGAAAAGGTAAGTAACTTATAAGAGAAGCCCCACAAAGCCGTTGCAATGGTTTGACTGTGCGGTCGGTGAGTCTCTAGACACACATAATATGGTTTTTTAATGTCTTATGTTTTTTTTTTTGAATATCTGATTAATTGTCATTTTTTTTTAGTTAGTGGTTTTACCCTTGTTTTGGGCCTTAAACTTAAACAGATATGTTATTAGTTTTGTACCTTTTATAGTGACAGTTAATTTACATCATGGTAGAAAATGCGATGAAGAGAAATATCGTGAGGTAATTCTCCAACCCTCACTGGACTCGCGTGGTGGGTTACGGCCTATTCCTTCTCCTAAAGAGGAGGCCTGGGTCCCAGCAGTGGAGATGATTATGTTAAATCGAAAAAAAAAAAATACATGTATTTCTAAGTTCACAATTATATTAAATTATCAATTGCAGCAGATTATTTGGTCGATGACCGCGAGTAGAGTTGTATATCACGTCGCTGAAGTTTCGCTTTCGAATTGAATATAACCTTGAATAATAAATAAACAATTTTGAAATTGTCTAGATCGAGGAACTGCTCATAGAGATGAGTGACGATCCTTTCGAAGTGAAGCTACGGGACAACTATGAACTTCTAGAAGACGAATACAAGGAGAGTCAGAAACGACGCACCATGCTGGATGCTAAGGTAATCTATATCTTCTTCTTCTTCTTTTCGATTCGATGGTAAACTCGTCAAAGTTTTTGGGCCCAATGGGTGGCTACATTAATAGCAGCATCGGTAGCACTCATTAAATCCTCCAAAGTGCAGGTATACGGACACTTGGGGCATTCCAACTTGTTGGTAATCTATATTAATGTACACCTCTATGGTCCGGACTAAGCGTTTCGCCTCTTCGTCTATACCGCGTACATCAAAGGACAGGAACAATTTGCCTGCTGCGGTCTTTCCGACCGATAATAATTTAGGTGTCTTTAAGGCAGAGTGAATAGGCTCATAATAAACTAATTCGCATCACCATCAACGATTGCATCACTGCTTACCATCCATGGGTCCCTAGATAAATATTAAAATAAATAATAAATAATTATAAATAATTTTGTATTTGATGTATAACATGTTTTTTTAGGGTTCCGTAACTCAAAATGAAAAAAACGTTACCCTTATAGGATCACTAAGTTGTCCGTCTGCTGCCTGTCTGTATATCTGTCTGTCAAGACCCTTTATCTCGGGAACGCGTGGAGGTATTCAGTTGAAATTAAAATCATATAGGTACTCAGGTGTGCGGTCCCTTGAAGCTGTGAAAAAAATCAAACATCTGAAGTTAACGAAACAAAAAGATACGGCCGTTTATATGAAATTTGGCATGAAGCAAGGTCTCACAGCATAAGTATAGGAAAAAGTCTGAAAACTGTAAATTTGTAGTTACGATTTTGAAAATTCTTCGTCACTCAATTTGGGAATTGAACAGTTTTCATAGGTAAGTTTGTACGGAACTCTCAGTGCGCGAATCGGACTCGCTCTTGCCCAGATTTTTTTCTCTCCGTCGCATTGGCGTATCTGTGGTAATTTTTCAGAGGGAGGACATGGTCCTTGGCATACCCGATTTTTGTGTCAAGCTACTGGTATTTTGGCGTCAGTTTGTCGATTCGGTAGTTCATATTGGGCTATCCATTCGAAATTCTAATATCCTGAGGTGTGTGCTAGTCTGCTAGACCTCAATCTGGTGGGCTCGACCCTCTCGCCCCTCCTCTTGTGCCCCTTTTCTCTAACTTGTACGAGTACAAGAAATATTCACAATCCTGGTACGGGCTATTAAAAATGAAGAATGTCTCAATCAAGGTTTATCTCAGTGCACTGATCTTCTGATAACATTGACATTGGACTAGTGTCACTTTGATTTGAGTGCCAGTGGTTTATGTAAAGAATTGATTATTGGGATAGTGTGTTTTATGAAACTATTGTATGGCCTGAATAGGAGGATATCATATAGCTGGGAGAAATAATGTTAAGGGTGGTAAGTTTATTGAAGAGGGAGTGAGGATTTTGAAAGCGTAATTTTTTTTAAATAAAAATACCATTACCAACACTGTTGCTTTTAGTAACAGTGTTAGTGTTGTATTTGTTTATGGACATGTAATGACCATTTTTCCATTGCTGAACTACTCAGTGAGAGCAGTGATGGCCCAGTGATAACTGACCTGACTTACAAGTAGTAGGTTGCGAGTTCGAACCTAGCCAGGTGCATTACTTTGTGTAATTTGTTTCACTATTTTTAAAACGGTGAAGGAAAACATTGTGAGGAAACTGGCATGTCCTAAAACCAAAAATTCGGGGACATATGATATCCACCAACTTGCACTGGACCCGCGTGGTGGATTACGGCGCATTCCCTATCCTAGAGAGGAGGCCAGAGTCCCAGCAGTGGGGATATTACAAGATTGCTTATGCTTTAATCGGTCGGGCTGTCTTTACTTATGGGTTCTTCGTCAATATGTCAGTCTAAATAATTGACAACCTAATTCCTGATATTCTAGATGTACAGTCAAACGGTGTGAATAGGAACGTAGGGGTGAATAGAAACAAAACTTTGAAAGGTTTTTCACGTTACTTATTAAGAAATATATTGCAGCAGCTTAATTACTGCTAAAAAAAAATGAACGCTCTGCTAGAAACCACTTTTAAGAGAAAGAGTGAAAGTCCTAAGCAAAGTTGTGTTTCTACTCACTCCGTTTGACGGTACATTTTAAACAAATAACATATACAACCAGGTCCAAGAGCTGTGCAAGCCGCACCTGTTCCTGCCAGCTGGTAAAGTGGAGGAGTTGTACGCAGCGCTGCGGCAGAAGGACGCGCAGATCTACGTGCAGCGGTGCCGCGCCGCGCCGCCGCCGCGCACGCGCCTGGTGGCGTGCTGCCTCACCAGGTTCGAGCTCATCGCGCTCGCCGACACCACCATACATGGCACGCACAATGCTACGGCCAAACTACGGGACATGGACTATGATAGGTGCGTTTGTGTGTTAAAAAAATATTGTACCTACAGAAGTGTAATATGAAAGATTTCGTCATTTTATTTTTTCTGCAACCAATGGCAAAATCTTCCCGCAAATGGTCTTTGATGTTCTTCTTCTTACCGTATCGATGGCAAAACTAGTTAAATAAATTCCTATATTTAATTCCTAAAATTCTTTGCCTGGTCCAGTGTTCGGCCACGGCAATGCCGTTCGCTGATGCTATCATTAGGTCCCTGCGTGAATAGGTAACAGAGCACGTGATGCAGGATAAAAAGTGGGACATGGTCTGCGGAGAGACGCCGCATAAACACTGAAGATCGGAACCGTCCGAGAACCCTCATCTGTGGAGATTGTCTCTGCTGCGCCCAACTTGGGTGCGGACTTTAGAGTTTACCAGGTGGGCCATGGCAACTCGTTTCCAGGAGAGAGGCTCTCCGGCAGCTCGACAAAATCATCAGGAGGTTTAAACTTCTTCCGCCAGATGTCGCATCTCTCCGAGGTGGTGTTACTTTGAGATGGGCTCACGTTTGCAACAAAACGTTTACGACTTTTAAGTCTCATGGGCACCGAACTGTAATTGTGCATTGGATGACGAGGGTCGTTTTGTTGTTTCGCCCTTTCTATGCGTCTAGCCACAGCTCTGCGAATTTCTAGAGCTGCAATGCCGATTAGTTTATACAACATTCGTACCGGAGTCGGTTTGATGGTTGCATTTGATGTTTATAACTATCGTGTCTAGGAATGGTGTTCATGAACTTTAGAGCTAGTGATATACTTACGTGTATGTTGGAATATTGACTTCTTAGACACCTGATGTGGCAGTCAATGACAAATGACGGGTTTTCAACTAATGAAGAGACAGTTGGCGCAGTGGTTGAGAGATTGGGTGCTGTGTTAAGTGTTGCTGATTCGACTTTCCCGCGTAAGAAATATATGACACGGTGAAAACAAACGCAATACAGGATTACTTCCTAGTATGTTAATAAAATATATAGACTAATACTTGAACATCACAATAGTTTTGTCGTACTTCCGTAGTAACAAAAACTTCTTTTCCAGTCCATGGCCAGAAGACGGCATCGAGTTCACAACCCTCTGGTGTCGCAGCATCAACATGAGCTGTGCGCAGTGGCAGCTGCTACTGAGGGACTTCCCGCAGCCGCTGCTAAGCATGAGTGAGCTGAGGATGTGGGGCACCCTGCTAGCTGCTGAGGAACAGGCTCCGCCGAGAGGTAACCCTTCATAATATCACACAACATGAGTTGTGCGCCGTGGTAATTGTAGCTGAGAAGCCGCTGGAATGCATGTGCCAGCTGAGGATATGGGGCACCTTGCTAACTGCTGAGGAACAGGTCCCACCGAAAGAGAACCCTATAACATGGCAGAAGTTGAGCTGTGTGTCGTTGTCGTATTTTTCTTTTATTAGAGACTACCTGCTCCCGCGGCTTCTGCCTCCGTGAAATTACTTCCCAAATTCCAATCAATTTTAAATGTTTCAGCTATTTTTCTCCAATGTTTTCTTCTTATAAAACACACTTATATTAAAAAAAAACAAAAAAAAATAAATGGTCAAGGCGTTTTTGAGTTTTAGCGAGACTAAAGAATAGAAATTGATTTTCTATATATAAAAGGAGAAACTGACTGACATATCAACACAAAGCCGAAACTACTAGGACTAAGAGCGTGAAATTTTGCACAAGGTTTCCTTGTATGACGGAGGCGAGCACTAAGAGAGGATTTTCCAAAATTCACCTCCTAAGGGGATATAACGGGGGACTAAAATCTGTCTGAAGAAAACTATATTCACGCGAGCGAAGCCGCTGGCAGAAGCTAGATATATATAAGAAGAAGATTTGTTTTATAAAGCAACACACTGCTATTAAATTATAGTTATTATCAATTTGTGTTGGTACGGTCATGTAAAGAGGAGAGATGAAACGCCTGTTATTAAAAGAGTTATGAGTATACATGTGGATAGGTGGAGAGGGAGAGGTAGGCCAAAGAAAAGATGGATGGATTGTGTGGACAGTGATATGAAAGAAAAGGAAGTTAGTGATAGTATGACGGTTGACAGGATAGAATAGAAGAAAAAAACGTGTTGCGCCGACCCCAAATAAGATGGGAAAAAGGCAGGAAGATGATGATGATCAATCAATGATAATAATAATTCTGCTGTAAGGACTATTATTATTAAACTTTATGTTTGCGTTAGATTTTGTACGATAAACATCTACAACTTACGACTACGGCTCCGACTTACGAGTTGTAGGTCGCGGGTTCAAACCCAACCAGGCTCATTACTTTGTGTTATTTATTTAATCACCACCGCTCTCAAAACGGTGAAGGAAAACATCGTGAGGAAACCGGCATGTCCTAGAAGCAAAAATTCGAAAACATGTGACATCCACCAACCCGCACTGGGCCCGCGTGTTGGATTACGGCCCATTCCCTCTCCTAGAGAGGAGGCCTGAGTCCCAACAGTGGGAACATTATAAGGCCGACTATGAAACATCTACAGGGGAGATAGAGTTCTAGACTTATTAAAAGCTATGTAAGTTTTATATGCATATAATTACGGTTTATTACAAAAGTATCACATTAAACAGGAAAATAGTAACGGTTATTTAAATAACAGAATCAGTTCTTTAAGAAGGCCAGCATCAGTAATGATGGCCATGGTGATGTGGCGCAGTGTGATGGGTGCTGTGTTTCACTGTGGCGTGGAACCTATAACAAAAACAGAGTGTGTTAATCAATTGAATATAAATTGTATTTTGTATCACTATTACATATATAGATATGGCAATTATATTATTTATTTATTTATTAAAACTTTATGCACTAGTAAGAAACACTGTCAAAGGCGGACTTAATGCCTTAGGCATACCAACCAACCAACACTACACACTACACACACACACTACACTACTTATTATCAACCTTTGCTCACCAACTAGAAAAAAAAGATCACACTTTCCATACCTCCTAAATAAGATATAATTCATATTAAAAACAATATTTTTCACCCTTGCAATGAAAGTGAACTGACTGATCTTAAAAAGCGTACTTTAAACGTGTATATTTAGTAATAAATTATTGTGAGAATTAGCGGATTCTTATTGGAACGAAAAGGTCGATTTTCGTTTGGCTGCCCAGCGACCGACCAATGTGAGGACTGCACAAACTGATAATATTTATAATAAATTAAATCAGCTTGGGGGCTAGCCGGAGCATTTTTTCGCACTAGTGCGAAATATATGCTTCATTGTATGCCTAAAAGCGGCGAGGTAGAAGTTTCGAATAAGTGTATTGAAAAATCATTTGCAGAACATTTATCACACCTACCACTAATCAAGTCTCTGCAAGAGATCTCATTTTCATTGTAAGTTAGTTCTCAAACTGCTTACCCAGTATGGTCATCTCCGTGGTAGTCAACATGTCTGTAGCCACCATCAGGCTCTTGCAGCGAGTAGTGCCCTTTCACACCGTCACCGTCGCGGTGCTCGTACTGCGACTTGTGATCGCCCGTGTGAGCGTCCTTTACTTCATAGCCGAACTCGTATTTGGGATAGGTCTGGAAAAGATTGATAGTTTAAGACAGTAGTTCCCACTTTTTTTTTTATCTGGGATCACTTTGGTTTCTGTTTTGTTATTAGGGACCAGAAGTCCAGAAGAAAAGCTTTTTTTTCTTAATAGATATAAACCAGTGATTGCGATCACACCTGATGGAAAGCAGTGATGCAATCGTTGATGGTGAGGTGTACTAGTTTATTAAGAACCTATTCACTTTAGTCTTGAAGACACGTAAATAAAAACTTAAATCAATCTGCCTTTATAAGGACTTTTTCAACTATCTTGGGGTTTGCTTCCAATCTAACCGAATTCAGCTGGATAGCAACATTTTACATGAAGCGACTGTGCCTACCTGAACTCCACAACCCACCGATTGGGTCACACGATACCTTGACATGAGTGGTGTCAGATTTTCCGGCTTCTGACTGACTATCTGTAAAGACTGTCAAAAATCCTCAAATAAAAACCGGAACCAGCGGCTTAACGGGCTTTCCGAGGCAGCCCATCCACTGGCCGTAACATAACCTTAAGGATTGGACTCGAGTGATTGATATACTAGTGCGCCTCACCGTCAATGATTGCATCACTGCTTACCATCAGGTGGGATCGCAGTCAAGCACTGGTTTGTATCAATAAAAAAAAAACTTGGTTAATAATAATAGGAGTTATTTTTACATGATCTCTTTCTAGTTAGGAAAAAGCTGATGTGACAATTGATTTCGTGGCTCAAAATTTATAAGGGATATAACTAGCAAATTAAATGCTAGCAAACTTATCTGTAAGAGCCAACGGTTGTAGGCACAATACATTAACACTTTGTAAAATAATGTTGGTTTAGTTATGGACTACACAGAAAGAACCACAAGTTAAATTTAAAGTTATATTCAAACGTAAATTGTTAACAAGGTGTTAAGGTAGACATTCTTTCTCTTGACTAATAGTTAGTTCCACAGTCTGACCCGAGGCGCGTTACTTAAAACGTGATTATTATAGTACAATATTTGTTACGCACGACCTCTAAGTTAGTTGCTGTGTTTGCAAAATGAGTTTGCAGTTGATGAGATGGTAAAATCAAAAGCATTTTATTTAAAATAAACCATTTACAGGCACTTTTAAAATGTCAAGAAGTCAGTCAGTCAGAAAAAAGAAGATGCTAATTGCACATTCCAAAGCGTAGATCTCTATGGAGAAGAATGTGCAAGAAACTCCATGGACACTCTTTTCAATCATGTTTTGTAATTACAAATATCTCTGTTACATGTTTCTTGTCGCTATCATGCGAGAACAATGCAAATAAAAATAAAAACTATATATAGATATTAAAATAGCAACTGGCAGCTAAGAGATGACCAGTCTCAACTGACAGCGCCCGTTCACGGACATGACGCTAATATTAGCACCACTCAGCTCAACCATTTTGAAGGGAACCGAATGATCCAACACCCGCGCCACCATCAGTGAGACATTTGAGTGCAAGTGAGCATGACAAACTCTCAACTGCCATACTCATTTATGTCAAACAAGTCCAGTAGCAACATAAAAACCATACCGTACCGTAACCGTACAATATCTAATCGAATTAACTCATTATGTCCCACTGCTGGGCAAACCCTTCCTTTTCCAAACATTTCTATCTTCTGTAACTGCAGGCTAGCAAGCATATGGACATGGACACTGCAAAAGCATATTACATCTAGTTGACACTTACATAGTAGTCATGATGGCCGTGGTCATCATGACCGTATCCATGATGTACGGGCTCGTGGTGGCCGTCGTGACGGTGGATGTACTGCGAGGAGTAACCGTATCCGGAGACCGCGGCTACGGCCACTGATAACACGCAAACTACCTGGAAAAATCACACTAATATTATAAAGGTGAAAGTGTGTGAGTGTGTGTATGTTTGTTACTTCTTCACGCTTGAACGGCTGAATGGATTTCGATGAAACTTGTTACACTACAATTTAACGGTAAAAGTTATGAAGTCTTTGTAGGGAATCTAAAGTACCAAGGTTCTTATTCGATTAATGAAAGTTAACTAAAAAAACGCAGCGTTGGAAGGCCTCCTACAAGGTGGATCTATGACCTGGTGAGGGTCTCAGGAATCAAAGAGAACCGTTCATTGTGGTGACAATTGTGGAGGCCTACGTCTAAGAGTTGACGTCATTCGGATGAAATGACGATAAAGAAGATGAATTAAAAAAAAAAAGTAAAAATCGGACAGTCATTGAAAAAAATAGTCTAAAAAACAAATAAATAACACACTTTCAGTGCCTACCTTAAACATATTGGAAATATTGTAGTTTGAAACTGTAGCTACTCACAAACTGATACATACCACCGAATTCTCAAGTCTTATATACAGTTTTAAAAATGGCGCCAAGGTAGTATTGATTTCCCTAGAAATTATATCGAGCGTAAAATTATTCACGATATGTTACGCATTGGTTATTATTTCGTAAATCTTGTAATAACTAAACGTAGTAAACGCGTGCCGGAAGTCAAGGTCAATACGTATTTGTGTTAATTATTATTACTATAATTGAACGCCATATAAATTATATTATATTGGTTTAAAAATCGAATGTTATTGGATGCTTGTAACTTTCAGGGCTAATAGAAATCAGTAATACCTAGATTTTACTATAATGCCTGGATTCCTGTCATAACTTTCCGTTTCACGAATGCCGTCTAATAATGTTGCCAGTTTTTGTTGGTATGTCTTGAAGGTTTAATTGACATAACTGTAAATCTGAATAGGAGTCATAACTACTTGGAGCCACGGGTAGTGTGAAAGTGAAAAATGAAAGCCCTGGGACGAAGGCAAAGAAGGAACAGGAGTGGGTTTTTAGTCAGTAAAAGACTGACACTATCTCCCGCTCCGTTCAAGAACGGTTTTTGTCATAAAATGATTTTCCCATCTAAAAAAAAACTACTCATTATTATGAACAACTGTCATAAAGGAACCAACCCTGAAATTAGTCGGGCGCGTAGATTTCCATTCGCGCCTCAGAGAGATGTCAGTAAAACCGTAGGGGCCCAGCAGGGTCGAGTCCTACTGGGGCCATGGGTTGTCCGAAAGGGGACAACGGAGTCCTGGGACGTAAGACAAAGAAGGTATATAGGAGTGGGTTTTAGTCAGTAAAAGTCTGGAGAAAACCTGAAATTGGTGATGTCAGATCATTTCTTTTTTGAGGTGGGAAATTATCCAATGACTTCTCTCGCTCTAAGGTGAAGCGCGAGGGCGTGTCAGACTTATACTGGCTAAAACCCACCTGTGTCCTTCAGTTGCCCTTTGCGTTCTAAGGCCACTTGGTTTTCGTTTTGTACTTTGTTATTGTTTATTAAATGTGAAATAATAATTGGTTCAAAACTATAAATAATATTAGTTTACTAAATTCTGTAAGTGCTGTGCACACCTTTAAGTGAAGAATTCGCTGTGATAATTGTTTATTCATAAGATTATTCTTTTGTAAATGTTTTTGCGAACTATTCGTTGGAGTGCCGTAATAAATATATAAACAAATAAAAACATGATATTTCTCCCACAGCTGTCCGCACAGTGACCATAGATCAAGGTGCGCCCTGGGGTGAGCAGGAGTTGGAGCGCAGCATGATGCCGCTCAAGTGGTACTACGACCTGTGCTGCGAGATGTCCGAGTACAGCTACGCTTTCGGACCGTGCTGGGAGCCTGTTATTGCTCATTGTAATCTGTGTGGGTATTTTTTTTTTCTATTATCATTACTTCCGTTTGAGTAACTGTTTTAGCGATTAATTATATTATGGATGTGTTCTTGGCTAGGGTTAACTTTCCACCAGGGCTTAACCTACGTAGTGAACACGTACGGAAGATTTTTTATTATTTTTATATTGATATAAACCAGTGCTTGACTGTGATCCCACCTGATGGTAAGCGGAGATGCAATCATTGATGGTCAGGCGCACTAGTTTATTAAGAGCCTATTCACTCTAGCCTTGAAGACACCTAAATTATAGTTGGACGGGAAGACCGCAGCAGGCAAATTGTTCCAGTCCTTCGATGTACGCACTATTGCCTACTGATGGTGGTTCCGAGTCCGAGTGTTTTGTATATGGCAGTTTCCATGTTTTTGAACGCACCCATTATGCATAGAAATCAACTATTAAAATGAGTATAGTACAGCGTAGCTTAGCCTCAGCCCTGGTTTAAAAATAATTCAACAAACATAAGTGTCACACGTGCGCAAATCGCGTTTTTTGAGTCCATTTTAATCACTGGTAGAGTTAGACTCAGTTTTATAGTTTAACTTCACGACGGTGGCATCTTAACCGAGCAAAACTTCAGACTGCTCACAATTTTCTTTGCAAGTAACTTGACACTGGGAGCAATCTCACGCTCGGAAGACACACTTACGACTACAAAATCAAACACATAGTAATTAATTACAAAATTACGCTTTACTCTACAATTTTTTTTTTCAGCATTCGACCAAGTCTCCCGCCCCTCTCTGGACCCATCAGCGCCCCTCTCTTTCTGGGACAAAGTGCGTCTCCTCATGCACGGCCGGCTGACGGTGAACTGTGCCAAGTTCACGTGTCTACTGCACGTGTCGCTCGACCCTTACAACACTACCGAGGAAATGGAGGTCACCTGGACTGATTTAGTGCTGGATTGGACTAATGGTAAGAGTTTGTTATTCTATCACTTTCTGGAGACAAAGTCAACAATCAAAAAATCTAAATCTTTATTTCTGAACTAAATAGTTTACATCAGTAGGTGATTGAAGCCTCTTTTTTAAGCATGTAATGCCTGTATTAGGAGACTCCGCCCTTCTACAGCAATATACAATTATAAAAGTATTAATAATTAAGATCTAAAACATGCTTGTGTGTTTTCGTGTGTGTGATGGTGTGTTTGTGTGTGGGAATAGTTTTTTTTTTTTGGATAAATCGTTCGTCTGTCGTCTTACACAAATACTTATTTCTTTAGCGATTTTTTGTGTTACATCTTCAATTTTATTTTTAATGTTTTAAATTATTATTTATATTTTATTTATTTATTTAACACTTCATGCACATAAAGGTACAGAGGCGGACTTAATGCCTTAGGCATTAAGTCGCGTGGTAGTTAGTTAGTTAAATTATTCGATAAAGATTAGTTGACATTAGTTTTTTTTTATGTTGTTAGTCCTGTGCAAGTCTCAAATTAGTGTCTTTCTTTCTTATTTCTTTAGGCAGACTCGGTTTCCTCGGCACACTGGACGTATACGTCCGAACGGCGAGCAAGTACGACGACTGCCGCGTGCTGCGCGTGCCGGCGCTGCGCCTGTCGGTGAAGCTGGGCTGGCAGTGCGTGGCCGACCCCAGGGACCACCACGCTGTGGCCCCGTGCGCGCCCACCAGGCTGCCTGAGTATTCTAGTAATCAGGTAAGCACTTACGAACTATCTGAGTATCTTTTTCCTTCTCTGGTAAATCCATCCAGAGGTTGTTTGTAAAGAATTGATTATAGTGGTAAGACTGCTTGATAAAGAGTATATCTATCTTAAGGCGAATGCTCCAGGGTAGACAAAATTAAAATTTAAGTAAAGTTTTTTGCAATTTGTTTAGTATCGGATAGTATGACAACAAATAATATATCACATGTATTTATTTACAGAATTATAAAAAAAGAACGAAATAAAAAGAATTTATTTGGTACAGCACAAGGCACAAACACAATATAGGGTAAACATGAAACAAAAATAAAAAAAATAAGCTTTACCCATTAAAACTATTAATTAGAAAAGAGCTAAAATGTGACTTTTTAATAAAAACTTGACGTTCTACTTTGTGTCTAACAAAAAGGCTATACTTTATAAAAGTGGGAAGTATGTATAACACGCGGGCAATACCGCTGGCAGAAGCTAGTATTATATAAAAGTGTTAACTAGTAGAACAGTTCCCAATCAACCGAATATTATTAATTTTAAAAAGAAATCTCAGAAGACAATAGTATATTATGATACAAATGTGTAATGTTGGTGATTACCAGTCAGGCGATATTCGGTAAGAGAGCCGAGGATGGTAATCACCAATACCACGTGTGTCATACGACGTTTTTCAGTATACTTGTGAAGAAAAATAATTTAATAAACTTAAACAGAAAATCTAGTCGTTGTGATTTTATTTTAGGCGTTAAGAAACTAAATCTGTTTTCTTATGCGCGCGCATATTAAAATGGCGGCCGTACTTTAATAAAAAAAAAAGAATGAGGTTGCTTATCTAAAAAGAAAAAAAAACATATTTTATTAGAATGGATGATTTATTTATTAAACAAGTTAAAATGGTTTATTTAAACATGAAATAAGCTAGTAAGACACTAATTTATAGATATTATTGAACGTAATAACAATATCGCATAATAAAATGTGTTTTTTTTTTTAAATTAAAACTCTTTTGAGAACAAAGTAGTTTATCAAAAAGGTTTTAACAACTTTATCGCACTAGTGCGTAATGGTAATCAAAATATTACAGTTTATTTGCAACCGTTTTATACAGGGTGTAAGGGACAGGTCTCCGCAAACTTTAAGGGCTTACTTATTAGACGAAACTGAATGACCTCCACAAGACTTTTTCAGGAAACGAAAAAAAATCAGCCTCGTCATACAAACTATCCAATCAAGTTTATAATTTTGTATGGAGAAGCCGGTTGTTCAGTTTCGTCTACTGAGCGAGTCCTTAAAGTTTTCGGAGACCTGTCCCTTTCACCGTGTACACGTAAGTGCGGTGCAATTAGACTCACTTTCGAACAAGTGTTTTGAAAAGTATCTTTTCGCTCGCAGGAACACGACTCATACAGAGCATTCCGATCGCAAGGGCTTGATTTACACCTCAGTATGGAGACGAAGCCGGTCGACAAAGAAGGAAATGGACCTGTATTACTATTGTATGGAAGTACACTCAGGTAATAGGCACAAACATATAATTTAATACTTTGTTTTGTCCTAGAACTAATGTTTTTTGTTGTTGTAACTAATGTTAATTATGCGTTAAGAGCGGCCAACCCGACATATAATTTCACTGTTTTTTATGCAACCGCTCTTATGCGATTATGACGTTATTACACATTTTTCATTAGATATTTTGGAAACACAGTGTCTTGTGGATATTATTTAGGCTTTTATTGAAATCAATTTATAAATTGGTGTAAAACTAATCCAGTAAAGACCTCTGAAAATCTGCTACTTGGCATGAACTATGAGCCTTCATAATGTAATCATAAATTCGCGTCATGTCCGTGAATGGGTGCTGTCAGTTGAGACTGGTCATCTCTTAGCTGCCAGTTGCTATTTTAATATCTATATTAAGTTTTTATTTTTACTTTATTTACATTGTTACTTTATTTATATTGTTCTCACATGATAGTAGCGACAAGATACATGCAACCGAGATATTTGTAATACATAACATGATTAAAAAGAGTGTCCATGGCGTTTCTTGCATAATTTTTTTCTGACTCACTTTTTGACATTTTAAAAGTGCCTGTAAATGGTTTATTTGAAATAAAATGCTTTGAATCTTGAATCTTTGTACGAAACCCTTGGTGCGCCAAACCGATTCGCACTTGACCGGTTATTTTACTTTATTTAATGTATTTGTCTTTGTATCCCTTTGCAGGTGGTTTGAGAGCCTAAAACTAATACTATCAGGTATAACCCGGCCCACTCGTCGCGGACGCATCTTCAAGAACGTGCGCCCGCGCAAGCCGCAGCTGTCTCGACACTATCGCAATGTTAGCGTGTCTGTTACACTACATAATTTACAGGTAACTTTGTTTGTTCATTTTATTTTGAATCAGGATTTAAATATTGTTTTTTTTTTATTGATTTTGTGCACTTGGTCCTATTTTATTTATTTTATTAAATGTGTACAATTGTATATACGTTAGATACCTAGGGCGTTATGATTTTTTTATTTTTGTCTTGATTTTTCGCGAAAATTTAATTCTGTATTATAACACCCTAACAAACTTGTCTTAAAACCGCCTCCGTATTAAAAGTTATCTTTTTTCGTTGATATTGCTGCGTTGTTTAGAATTTTAAACTTTTTGTCAGTTTTGAGGGTTCTGTACCCAAGGGGTAAAAACGCGGGACCCAATTATTAAAACTTCACTGTCTGTCTGTCAATCACCAGTCTGTATCTCATGAACCGTGATAGCTAGACAGTTGAAATTTTCACAGATGATATGTCGCTATGACAACAAATACTAAAGACTGAATAAAATAAATTATTTAGGTGAAGTTCCCATCGAACGAACGTGATTTTTTTGCCGTAGATACAACAGGTAGACGCTGTAACGCAACAGGTAGATATTACGGAGCCCTTCATGCGCCCGTTTGCCTCACACTGGATCTGTTTTTAGTTCTTCTTTTCAATTCGATGGTAAACTCGTTAAACTGTTTGGGCCCAGTAGATGGCTACGTTAATAGCAGCATCGGTGGCACTCATCATAGCCTCCAAAGTGCAGGTGTATGGGCACATGAGGCATTCTAATATGTGACTCATGTATTGAACAGGAGCAACGCACTCACATTGAGTATCCGACGGGTCTATAAAACCCCATTTTGCCATGTTGTGTTTGCAGCGGCCTACCTGGGTGCGCAACCGATTTAGTGTTTTCCATATGCAGATCGCGCCCAGGCGAGAGATGCTCTTGGGGTTTCAAGAAATCGGGTGGTGGTAGGTGATGCTATTTCTAAAGCTTTATTCTTTCTTTAGTTGGCGGGTCAAGGATGGCATGTGTGTTAAGCAGGAAGCTCTTCCGGCTCTTAAGCCTACTTGGGGCTGTTTTGTGTTCGAAGAGGGGATGTCGGGAATCGGATTCTTGAATTCTCTTGAATGTTTTTGTTACAGGTATAATGTTTTTTTTTTTACGAGTAACAGGGCAGAGTGGAAGAAAAAAACGTGTTGCGCCGACCCCAAATAATACGGGATAAGGGCAGGAAGATGATGATAATGTTTTTTTTTAAATCACGTCTTTCTTTTCTTAGGTATTCTACTGGTCATCATCATCTCTTCAACGCGGTATCGAGATACTCGGCGTGCGGGTCACCTGCGGCTCCAAACACCGCCTCTCTCTGGTAGCCACCAATGATGGACTGGTCCGAAGACCCAGGGCCAACTGGACCACCGTGTATATGAACTGTGACTTGAATGATGCAGAGATCTGGCTGAAGGCTCTGGCGGCTGATGAGAGAGAGGGTGAAGAGGTAGGTTTTGGAAAATGTGGGGCTGAACAATAGTTTTATTATGTAGTCGCGTCCACATGGTACAAATACAATAAATTCTAAAAGCTCGATCTTCGGTTGAATAAAATAATATTGTATGTTGTTTTTATTGTATCTTGGTTCGAAT
This sequence comes from Mythimna vitellina, assembly GCA_949316375.1. Classification (NCBI taxonomy): domain Eukaryota; kingdom Metazoa; phylum Arthropoda; class Insecta; order Lepidoptera; family Noctuidae; genus Mythimna; species Mythimna vitellina. Next base: position 2,710,369 of record OX438694.1, on the reverse strand, counting down.
ATGGAACGTGACCGAATGTGGTATACGCCCGTTTATGTACGAGCCTATTAATAGTAATAAAAAAAAAACACTAGGCGACAGCCAAATGCATACCGAAATATTTAATTATTATTAAATCGTATATCTAGCCTATATTGTCCCATTGCTGGGCAAAAAACAATGAAAGGAATGGAGGGAGGCTTTTGCCCAGAAGTAGGACTGAAATATTTTTTTTTTTTTATTGTTTTGTGCTGCTGCTGAGTCGAGCATAATCATCATCATCTTTCTGCCTTTGTGGGACCAGCGCAACACATTGACTCCCTTTTCTTTTTACTCCTCTCACAATCCATCCATCTTTCTTTGATTTCCTCTTCATCCACCACAACGACCACACAGCCCATAGACGCCTCATGCTTGATCTAGGGCACCAAAACAATTCTTTCAACTATTTGAGGTACGGGGAAGTGAAGTACTGCGTTATGATTGGCCCGACCAAGGTCGTTACGGCAAACTAGGGTTGAAATAGGTTTAAATAAATCACGGAAGTATCGATATTTTTGAATAATAATATTTCGTATATTCTAATTTTTTTTTTACCTTTCTATTTCTGGATATTGTTCAAACATACAATATGTATACACAGTACATACTAGTAAAAAATTATCAAAAAATATTTCCGTAATCGACAACCGATTAACAATTAAAATCCGTCCTATTACCTAGTCTTTATTGTATTTAGTATAAAAAGATTTTGACATTTCGTATAAATAGTAAATAGGTTTCTTACTTTATCGATAACAGAGGTGGTCGTAGGAATTAGTACATCATTAGTTATGTTAGAGGGAAAGAGAAAGTGAAAAATTACTCACAGAAGAAAGAGACGCAAACAAGACATCACTCACAGACATTCAGTTATGACCAGTATAAGATAAACTCTGATAAATAATAAATAATTTACCGATGCAATATCATAACATATTTTCAGATAGTCGAAGTCTGGTTGATGTTACCACACCAACGTATTGAACTAAGGGTCATTATTATATTTTTTTGACGACCTGCATCAGATCACAGTCACATGGGTTGACAGACATGCTTCGTTTGTTATTAGACGTCTAAGGGCTGAATGGTCGTTGATCGTCCTCAATATTGTGTGCATCAAATAAATGTTATATCTATCTATCTATCTATCCATCTAATATATACTCATAACTCTGATAGTGACTTGGGTTTCATCCCTCCTCTTCACATGACCATAACCATGATATAACAAGACAAACGATTCCCTTCTAACTTTTTAGCCAGTGGCGCTAATTTCGAGCATTGATTTTTAAAGTGCACTCTTTTATTGAGGCAATATGTTAGGTGTCACCAAGTGTTGACCAAAGTTTTCTGACGAAGCCACACAAAATTTAGATTATAATCCCGAATTGAACACTTCATACAGTGTACTGTCTGAATAAATGTCATTTCAAGCCACGACGTGTTACGTACGACGCCATTTTTCAACTTTTTCAGTATTCAGCCCTGAATCCCCGCGTGATGGAGAAGTGCTACTGCTTGTCCGTGCGCCGCGTGTCGTACGGGCGTGAGGCGGGCGTGAGCGCCGGCGCGCCGCCCACGCATCGCCTGGCTGTCCACGACCTGCGGGGCGCCTGGACCAAGCTCAACAGGGACCTGGCCTTCGCCCTCATCGACACTTATATCAAGACTCAGGTAAGTTACTGTACCTCTGTACAGTGTGTACTGCGCCGCAGGCGGGCGTGAGCGCCGGCGCGCCGCCCACGCATCGCCTGGCTGTCCACGACCTGCGGGGCGCCTGGACCAAGCTCAACAGGGACCTGGCCTTCGCCCTCATCGACACTTATATCAAGACTCAGGTAAGTTACTGTACCTCTGTACAGTGTGTACTGCGCCGCAGGCGGGCGTGAGCGCCGGCGCGCCGCCCACGCATCGCCTGGCTGTCCACGACCTGCGGGGCGCCTGGACCAAGCTCAACAGGGACCTGGCCTTCGCCCTCATCGACACTTATATCAAGACTCAGGTAAGTTACTGTACCTCTGTACAGTGTGTACTGCGCCGCAGGCGGGCGTGAGCGCCGGCGCGCCGCCCACGCATCGCCTGGCTGTCCACGACCTGCGGGGCGCCTGGACCAAGCTCAACAGGGACCTGGCCTTCGCCCTCATCGACACTTATATCAAGACTCAGGTAAGTTACTGTACCTCTGTACAGTGTGTACTGCGCCGCAGGCGGGCGTGAGCGCCGGCGCGCCGCCCACGCATCGCCTGGCTGTCCACGACCTGCGGGGCGCCTGGACCAAGCTCAACAGGGACCTGGCCTTCGCCCTCATCGACACTTATATCAAGACTCAGGTAAGTTACTGTACCTCTGTACAGTGTGTACTGCGCCGCAGGCGGGCGTGAGCGCCGGCGCGCCGCCCACGCATCGCCTGGCTGTCCACGACCTGCGGGGCGCCTGGACCAAGCTCAACAGGGACCTGGCCTTCGCCCTCATCGACACTTATATCAAGACTCAGGTAAGTTACTGTACCTCTGTACAGTGTGTACTGCGCCGCAGGCGGGCGTGAGCGCCGGCGCGCCGCCCACGCATCGCCTGGCTGTCCACGACCTGCGGGGCGCCTGGACCAAGCTCAACAGGGACCTGGCCTTCGCCCTCATCGACACTTATATCAAGACTCAGGTAAGTTACTGTACCTCTGTACAGTGTGTACTGCGCCGCAGGCGGGCGTGAGCGCCGGCGCGCCGCCCACGCATCGCCTGGCTGTCCACGACCTGCGGGGCGCCTGGACCAAGCTCAACAGGGACCTGGCCTTCGCCCTCATCGACACTTATATCAAGACTCAGGTAAGTTACTGTACCTCTGTACAGTGTGTACTGCGCCGCAGGCGGGCGTGAGCGCCGGCGCGCCGCCCACGCATCGCCTGGCTGTCCACGACCTGCGGGGCGCCTGGACCAAGCTCAACAGGGACCTGGCCTTCGCCATCATCGACACTTATATCAAGACTCAGGTAAGTTACTGTACCTCTGTACAGTGTGTACTGCGCCGCAGGCGGGCGTGAGCGCCGGCGCGCCGCCCACGCATCGCCTGGCTGTCCACGACCTGCGGGGCGCCTGGACCAAGCTCAACAGGGACCTGGCCTTCGCCCTCATCGACACTTATATCAAGACTCAGGTAAGTTACTGTACCTCTGTACAGTGTGTACTGCGCCGCAGGCGGGCGTGAGCGCCGGCGCGCCGCCCACGCATCGCCTGGCTGTCCACGACCTGCGGGGCGCCTGGACCAAGCTCAACAGGGACCTGGCCTTCGCCCTCATCGACACTTATATCAAGACTCAGGTAAGTTACTGTACCTCTGTACAGTGTGTACTGCGCCGCAGGCGGGCGTGAGCGCCGGCGCGCCGCCCACGCATCGCCTGGCTGTCCACGACCTGCGGGGCGCCTGGACCAAGCTCAACAGGGACCTGGCCTTCGCCCTCATCGACACTTATATCAAGACTCAGGTAAGTTACTGTACCTCTGTACAGTGTGTACTGCGCCGCAGGCGGGCGTGAGCGCCGGCGCGCCGCCCACGCATCGCCTGGCTGTCCACGACCTGCGGGGCGCCTGGACCAAGCTCAACAGGGACCTGGCCTTCGCCCTCATCGACACTTATATCAAGACTCAGGTAAGTTACTGTACCTCTGTACAGTGTGTACTGCGCCGCAGGCGGGCGTGAGCGCCGGCGCGCCGCCCACGCATCGCCTGGCTGTCCACGACCTGCGGGGCGCCTGGACCAAGCTCAACAGGGACCTGGCCTTCGCCCTCATCGACACTTATATCAAGACTCAGGTAAGTTACTGTACCTCTGTACAGTGTGTACTGCGCCGCAGGCGGGCGTGAGCGCCGGCGCGCCGCCCACGCATCGCCTGGCTGTCCACGACCTGCGGGGCGCCTGGACCAAGCTCAACAGGGACCTGGCCTTCGCCCTCATCGACACTTATATCAAGACTCAGGTAAGTTACTGTACCTCTGTACAGTGTGTACTGCGCCGCAGGCGGGCGTGAGCGCCGGCGCGCCGCCCACGCATCGCCTGGCTGTCCACGACCTGCGGGGCGCCTGGACCAAGCTCAACAGGGACCTGGCCTTCGCCCTCATCGACACTTATATCAAGACTCAGGTAAGTTACTGTACCTCTGTACAGTGTGTACTGCGCCGCAGGCGGGCGTGAGCGCCGGCGCGCCGCCCACGCATCGCCTGGCTGTCCACGACCTGCGGGGCGCCTGGACCAAGCTCAACAGGGACCTGGCCTTCGCCCTCATCGACACTTATATCAAGACTCAGGTAAGTTACTGTACCTCTGTACAGTGTGTACTGCGCCGCAGGCGGGCGTGAGCGCCGGCGCGCCGCCCACGCATCGCCTGGCTGTCCACGACCTGCGGGGCGCCTGGACCAAGCTCAACAGGGACCTGGCCTTCGCCCTCATCGACACTTATATCAAGACTCAGGTAAGTTACTGTACCTCTGTACAGTGTGTACTGCGCCGCAGGCGGGCGTGAGCGCCGGCGCGCCGCCCACGCATCGCCTGGCTGTCCACGACCTGCGGGGCGCCTGGACCAAGCTCAACAGGGACCTGGCCTTCGCCCTCATCGACACTTATATCAAGACTCAGGTAAGTTACTGTACCTCATGGAGAAGTGCGCCGCGTGTCGTACGGTAGTAAGCGCAGATGCAACGCCCACACATACAACTGGTGGTTCACGATCTGAGGGGCATCTGGACCAGGTTTAATAGAGATTAGCGTTCACGATCATTGACACTTCTGTCAACAAGACTCAAGTAAGCACAAATTAAAACAAAATATTCTCTTTTTACCCGACTGCGGCAGAGTCCAAAAGAAAGTAATGTTCTTTGCATGTAACGTTAAAAGTGTATTAATAATCTCAGCAGCGAATATCTAGATTATGTGGTAAGTTAATATTCTGGTAGAAAATCATAAGTTTTGTCCCGAAAATGACCTTAAAGACAAAAAAATCTAAAATCGGTTTTGCCCAGGTACTAATAATTTGATCTGCCCCGCAATCGCATGTTTTAATCGGTCGGTAACATCGCAGCATTTTTATTTCCAGCAATTGAAGAAAAACCTATCTACAAAGGCTTTAAAAGAAGAAGAACAGCCGAACACATCTCCCAAACACCAGCGCGAAGCTGATGTCATTTCGCCACCTCCACCGGCCACTACACAAGTAAGTTTCCGATCTTTTATGATTATCATTACTCCTAACGTTTTGTTCAAACAATATGTATTGAAAATAATTCTCACAATTTTAGAAAAAAAAGCCGTTTTTCATTTTAATCTATTGAAAGGATGTCAATATTTCAGCCCCCCTAGCCAAGTTACAATCGTTTCGTTTCGATTCTCTTTTCGTTGATCGCCTTGAGTCGGCCACGCCTCCTATTCCTTTGTTCTGACCACGTGACTGAGCGTTGAGATGACGTCAGAGTAAAGGAATCAAACGCGTGGCCTACTGCAGTCAAGCATCAGCTTGACTGCGATCTCACCTGATGGTAAGCAGTGATGCTCGTTGATGGTGTGGCGCACTAGTTGACTGATTTAAATGATTCTTCATTCTATTTGAAATATCGATTATTTCTTTATTGTTTACATCTACCACAGTGTAATCTTTTTAACCTAAAGTTTGACAGGTAGAGAATACCTTGTTGTATGTATGTAATGTACCACAACTTTACATGAAGTTAATATAAATACAAAAATAAATTATGCAATATTTCGTAGCTCGATTGATGTAGATTTGCTTAAAGTTCTTTTTTGGATAACGTGAGTGTGGACGTGCAGGTCAGCGGCGGCTCCACCGGCTGCGGCGGCGGCATGCTGGCGGCGCTGGTGGCGGAGGCCGGCGGCTCGGCGCCCGTGGTGTTCAGCGACGAGCTCAGCGGCGCCGAGGACGCGCCGCCCACGCACACGCCGCACACCAAGCATGTGCTCGATGATGACAACGCTCACACGGCCTGTCTTAGTGAGTCTACAACATTTTATACAATTTTCTGCATTGAAATAGTAGTTGTCGAATTTCCTTTTTTTTTTAAAGTGGGTAATCATCCAATGAAGAAGTCGCCCACTCTAGGGAGGACAAGAGGGCGGTGGGTATCCCTTTCAGTAATTCTCTGTGGCAGTAACTGTCGTCTTGGGGTCTAGAATCTGCATACACGAGATTTTTGGGCGCTGAAGGGTATTAAAATAAATATAATGCGGCCTAGCAGCGAGCGACCGTCTACTGAAGAAACAAGTCTATAGTCCCCTCTTGCGGCCTCAACGTCGCGTCCGCCTGTGTGTCTGGTCATGGTATCATGGTTGACATCCCACCTATACGCACTAAACATTTTACAAACACTTTCATCTTGCATGCAACTAAGGGGTGGGATTCCCAACCGGAGTCGAGGTTTCCTGACAGCTAAAACCTGGACGTCTTTAAGTCCAAGAGTGAATAGGTTACTTCTGGGCAAGCCTGCTTCACCGTCGACCACATAATTGTCTACTATTAGGTGTGGTAGTGGTTAAACACCAGCTTATCAATAATAAAAAAGTCTGCACTCTCTACCTACACACTGAGCGTTCACTATGAACCAATTCAAAATGCAAAATGTTTTTATTTCATATAGGACACTTATAGCACTACTACGGAACTAATAAAACGTCAGAAGCTAGTGCACGGCTTCAATTAGTGGTTTTACATGAAGAAGAACCGGCAAGATGTCGGTTTTTGTCATATGCGCGTAAGAACTTGTGGGTGAGTTCCTTCGTCAATAACACAATTTTAGTTTGACACTGCGTTGTTACAAGCATATTTTCGAATATTTGGTTTTTTACCTAACCTTGAAATCTTTTTCTTTCCACAGTCGAGCTGGTTAACTCCCAAGTAGTCTTAAAAGGCTGCGAGACGCGCGGCTACGTGATCCTGTGCGCGGCGCGGGCCGAGGTGCGTCAGCGTGTGCGGAGGCAGCCCGCCGCGGCCGCCTGGAGCGGCGCCCTGTCCGCCATGCAGTACTACGCCACTGTTAGCGCTGCGGATAGGGATCAGCTGTTGGGTAAGTCATGATCATTTGGAGAACAGATTGATTCAGAGAAGCCTTTGCGTCTGTCTCTCGCTGTCGACGCTCGGAAAGTATCAAGAATGGTTCTACAAGGGTCTCTTATCCCACAAAGAAAAGGCGAAGTTGTGGCTCTAGTGGTGGAGCTCTATCCCCTGTGTATTTATTCGTCGTTCACATAGGCTTTATAACCTTTGTGGGATACAGCAAGGAAACCTGATTTAGTCAACGACGTGGGAAATATTATAGCGTACAAGGTTGTGCGCAAATGAAATCATTTATATGAAATCCCTCGCAATGCTCGGGAGTTAATTATAAAAATCTCTCACTTGCGTTCCGGATCAAACTTGGCAACCTTAGTTTCGTTCGGAATTCAATATCCGCCCGTGACTTAGACACTGTTTTACCCCCTAGTCACATAATGTACTATTACTCCTCAGAGAACATTCAATGGGTATCAGTAGAAGAGATAGAAGAGCGCTGGCAAAGCACCGAGATCAGCACGTTACCGGACGTGCCGCGGCTGGTCGGCAGCGGACATTCGGCCGGCGGCGTTATCGGGCGCACCGTCGGGCCTAGTGCCGACACTGGACTAGCGCAGGTGATTGTTTGAACTTATAAATTCCTCGGCGAAAAAATAAAAATAACAAATGCGTGCTCTCCGTGCAAATATTAACAACATAAATAAGAAAATACTGCGCAAGTGCGAGTCGGACTCGCGTAGTATAATACGGCCGTTCTAACTTGGCGCCCGTGAACATAGGCTCTGCGAACTTTAGCGCATGTACAGTCGTAAAAAAAACTGTTATTGACGTTATTTTTTTAAAACCTAAATACGAATAAAATTTTACTAATACAGGGACCAAGTACAAATAAAATAAATATTAAAACACTTTCAGACAGAAAGCTACAAAAATAACTTATGAATTAAAGAAACAAACCTAACACTACACAAAAAACTTAACAATGTATTAATAAAAACCAACGAAAACTTTTGTCACCGCCTGTGCTCAAGACAGAGACAGCGACACGAACACGACACCAATGCTAACGTGTGACTGAGACACATTACCGCGTCCCGAGCATTGCCGATCATGCACGAAGTTTTACGGAGTAAAGAAAAAGGGATGTCCAATATGCGTGTCTGAGGGTGTTGTTTAATCGATTATTTTTCAAATCGATTGAAATCTAATTATAAAAATATATTTTATTAAATTTTATATGGAGGTTTAAAATATTCTCAAACAGTCGTTATTGTAGTAGTCGTTTATAATTAACTGATATTTAACTAAATTATATCTTTCGACCAAGAAAATATGGATAATATTATTAGTTTTTTTATTATTAAAGTCGAAATCTAGTTTACTTACGACAACATTTACTATATTTGTAAATCTATTTCGTTCAATATGTCATATAAACAAAAATCAATAAATTCCAAATCGATAAAAATCGATTGCGATATTTGATTGAATAAAGGGTCGATTGTGTTTACATAGAGTCAATCTCTAGCTTACACCTCCGCCCCGCGCACGTCGCCTCATGCCACCATTTTGTTCCTAAAAAACGTTCGTGCGCAGCCTTCTGCGCAAACTTCAGGGCCGCCAAATTAAAACGGCCGTAGTATAAGTAATAATATAGTAATAGTTCAATTCCCGAATGGAGTCTCTAAGACTTTTTCCGAATAGAAATAAAAGTATTTTTAATTATGACGTAATAACAAATTTACTGTTTTCCTATACCTGTGCTATAAGAACTTGCTATATGCCAAATTACTGGATTCTGGGTCAACGGGAAGTACCCTAAGAACTTTGATTACCTTTAGAGGGTCGAAATATACGTTTTTTTTTTTCGTTAATTTAGTAGTTTGATGACCGCAAATCCGAGTATATGGTTTTAATTTCAACTCAATTCCTCCACGCGTTCCCGAGATAAAGGGTCTTGAAAGACAGACAGACGGACAACAAAGTGATCCTATAAGGATTCCGTTTTTTCCTTTTCACGTACGGAACCCTAAAAACACCGCCCAAATCCATCTTTTTTTTTGTTAAGTATTAGAGCGAGATCGGAGATCGCGTATCATTTTTACGTAGAACCGTGCAGATTGGGCAACGTTACATTAAATTGCATAGTGGTTGCGTATCGTATCTTATGAATGAATCATAAATTCCGTGAGGCGTGCGAAGTTTAATAAAGTTTAGATTTTTATTTTATATATTTCGTTTGTTATGTTAAGCTTTAGATATTAGGTGTCATTTATTTCCTGTATTTTCACATAAAAGCCGGGCTTATTTACTTGTATTGCTCGCACGTCCCTGTATTGCCATTGCTGCTTTTTTCCAAAATTTCCCTTTCTTTTCAGCTCCAACGCATAGTATCTCGCTGCGCGTGTGAGTTCTACTACGTGTCGCATGAGGAGGCTGAGCCCGTCACCAGCCAAGGCACGGGCTGGGCGCAGCAGCAGCCGTACGACTCCTTCACGCTCATGCACCACGACCTCAACGTCTGCACTAATTCACTACAGGTACTACAACATATTCAAAATCATTATGTCGGTCCCTGGTACAGGCCATAGTCCGTAGCGAAGAGGAATGGCAGACAGTCGCCTCTCTTCGCGAAGCAGTAATTCTAGCGAAGGAGGTGGCTGCACGTGTGGGGAAACGGACTTGCATTTTCAACACCTTTTTACCTTTTCTTTTGATCTCTTTCTCTGTCTATTTGTCAAATAAAAGCCAATGTTACTATTGCCATGATTTACTTTTTTCTTTTCGCTAGAAATGAAACCTAGGTTATAAGTTAGAGGTCAATACGAGGAATCAATAGCAAAGGGAACCAGGTCTTTAAACCGTAACCGAACGAAGATACCTATAGAAGCATTGCTAGTATATTTTTGTCAGGCGTTACTTATTTTCCTTATATTATAATGAAATGGAATTATAATACGTAATATTTTGAGGTTTTTATTGATAAAATAGATTAAGTTGGTTATGTTATATTTTTTCACCCCCGCAGTTTTCCATCACTAAAACTAGTAAAAAAAATAAGTGATAAACGAATCCAAAAAGATACGCGTTAGTGTATTTACTGCTCACCCACCATAAACACCCGAAACCAAAACTATATTTTACAATGGGAAACTTAACATATCAGACATAGAGTATTTTTATTTAAGAAAAATAACGCCTGATAAAAAAACTTTAGCAATCTACTAAATAGTCTCTAACTTCGTTTGGTTACGTTTGGGAGACATGATTCTTTTTGCTATTGATTCCTTATAAATATTATATAATTAAGATACGGCCTTTTTTGGCGATATATATATATATGCCAGCAATTTATGGCAAAAGTTTCATTCCCCTTTGACATATATAGCTTAAAATATGTAGTTAAGTAAATCTAAACCCTTGAAAAGAATATAATAAAATACCTACTGTTTTGTCTGCAGTACGCAATGCTGCTAGACGTAGTCAACAACGTAGTTCTTCACGTGGAACCAGAGCGGCGGCGCACTTTGGAAAGGCGAGCTCGTATGCGGTTCCAACTGCAGCTTCATCAAGATCAGGATCCAAGGCAGTTGATACATAAGCTGCAGACACAGGTATGCTTATCTTATGTACTATATACCCACTAATATATAAAAAGAATTTCACTGATTCATCAACGCCCAGCCTAAATACTTGTTCCGAGAAATCAGTTTTTTTTCTCTGTTGTGGTTTTTAAGACTCCTCGTCCGGTTGAATTTCGAAAAATACAGAATACTCGAAATTTAATCCTAAAATAAAGGGGTGAAAAGATGTTTTACGAGTGAAACCGCGGGCATAGCTAGTATTATTATGAAAAAACGGGCTTTTGCCCGTAGCTTTGCTTGCGTACATAAAAGTATATAGTCTACTAGCGACCCGCCCCGGCTTCGCACGGATGCAATGCTGATACCACCGCAACCGCTATGTCCCTGCATTTTAAATCTCTAATATCTTCGAAAATATTCATTTAAATTACATGCTGTAAAGGGCCATTTTGATCTATATTAAATGCACAATGTATTTAATGTACTTAATTGGATAAGGGTTAATGCTGTATTGCTTAAAATCGTTTCGTAAATAAGCCATTATTTCTCGTAAAAAGTAAAGGATTAAAACTGGTTATTGTGGGTTATCCCTAAAAGATAGACATATACCATCACGGATTTTTTGTAGACCTTTTTAAGGTGTACAATACTGTAGTACATTATTTTGATCTATCTCGTAGGGTTCAGTCAGCGTTTGCAATGTAAGCGCAAAAAAATGTGTTTATTTACGACATCACATTAGAAACCTCTAAAATCAGTGTTTCTCTACTATATTATGCATGTATGATGTAAACCTTCTTCTTGAATTACTTTATCTATTAAAAAAACGCATCAAAATCCATTGCGTAATTTAAAAGATCTTAAGCATACATAGGGACAGACAGCGAGAAGCGACTTTCTTTTATACTATGTAGTGATGTGACTCAAGAATAAAGCAGCTTTCTATCGGTGAAAAAAATTTTGCAATCGGACCAGTACTTTCAGAGATTACCTCTTACAAACAAAAAACATAAAAACAAAAAAAAAACGAACTTTACCTCTTTATAATATTAGTGTAGATAAACGATTTCTAAACATTTCTGAATATTTTAAAGATTACCTGTTACCTGTTGTAGACTTGCCTACTTTTTACATACCACTAGTTATTTAGAATAGCTAGCGAAATGCGAATGTACTATAGACCCTGACTGACCCGGTCAAGCAATATGTATGTTCAAATTGGTTGGATACTATATTTTCGACGATAAGCATGTCTGTTTTTGTTGGAAGTAAAAAGGGAGACTTTTTCAGACACAAAATAAATATAATTTAAAAAAAAAAACTAATTTCTTAGTAATGTTTAAAAAATTAACTAAGTAATGTATAAACTTGAAAGTAGATTGAAAATAAAAATGCAAAAAGTTTCTCTCCGGCGGGGAATCGAACCCCGGTCTCCCGCGTGACAGGCGGGGATACTTACCACTATACTACCGAAGATGTGAAAGGTGTGCCGAAATATCGGGTCTGATTGCGAGAATGACTTGACAGCAAATGAGTCATAGATAATTTTACGCATGAACAACCGATTATTTTGTAACGGTATCAATTTGGCTATCATGCCAGTGAGTCATTATTTTAATAGGAATCAATTTAATTCTGTATAGGAAGTTTTATCATAGAATTTAGTATTTTGTAGATATTCTAGTTATAAATAGGTTATTATGCGAATTCACTTTATTCGATATTTGTTGTTTTTAAACAATGTAATTAAGATTTTATCTAATAGTTGTTTAAATCGAATTTATGTATACTGGAACCAAACTATGTATTGAAGGATTCAGTAACAATTTATTTCAAATTACCAAAATTGATTAGATTTGCATTGATTCACTCCACTGTTCTTGGAAAAATAATTTGACATAATTTGAAACCATCGCCATCAACTCAATTATCGACTTTAACTTTAACTTTAATTAGTTAATTTTTAGATTTATTAATCATTTCTATTAAAAAGGTTTTTATTATGTGTTTATTTTTGTACAGTATTTTGTATTAAACAACAAACAACACATCATTTTCTGAAAACAGCAACAAAATTGGTTATTAAATGAAGCAGTAATTACTGTATTAAATCCTAGCTTTTGCCCGCAGCTTTCTTAAGATATAGCCTGTGTCACTCAAGAATAAAGCAGCTTTTTGTTGGTGAAAAAATTTTAACAATCGGACTAGTACTTGTAAAATTTACCTCCTTCAAACAAAAAACAAGCTTTACTTTTATATAATATTAGTGTAGAATGTATACTAATATTATAAAGAGGTAAACTTTCTACGCTGTAGATTTATAAGAGGAAGATTAACGCCGTGATGGAAACAGCTCGCTATCTCTTTTGTATCTCTAAATACATACATATTATAGATAAATAACACTCAGACACAGAACAAATGATCATGCTCAGCACACTAATATAAAAATTTGTCCTGAGTGTGAATCGAACCTTCGAATCGACCTCCGGCATAGCAGTCAAGGCCCCTAACAATTAGACCAACAGACCAGTCAAAATATAAAAAGAACTTTTTATTTGCAATCACAGGTCAGAGAGTCCCTAGCAAGGCTTCGAAGGTTAGAGAAGGAGTACTACCTCAAGAACAGGTCAATGACCGGCAACGATCCTGTTGCCATGGATGAGCTGAAGAATTTAGATGACCAGGTAAGTCGTTCACGGTCAGTCTGACCGCTATAATTATTTAGCCGAAGGTTGCAGCAATTTTTAAAAAAAATTTTTGTTGTTTGTTGTCTTTTCTACAGATTTACAAGGTTTCAATGGTTTATTTTCGTTTAAACATGGTTATAATACCGGTTTTTGTCTTTTCCCGATTAATAATAGCTGCATAGAAAAAAAAACCTCGTTTATAAATTCAAGTTATGTTAAAAAGTTACGTAAAAACAACGACCTGACAGCCACTAGACGTCTAAAACCAGGCGACGCATGTCTGTCAACACATATGATTATAGATCTTATATCTCAACCAATCAGAACGCAGTATTCCGCTCCCCCGTACTAAACAGAACGTAGTACCTTGCTTCCCGTACCTCGGCTAGTTGACAAAAAGGTTTTGGTGCGCTAGTTTAAGCATTAGGCGTCTAGTCCCATCATTTGCGGGGTTACGGCGGCCCTGCAACGCAAACGGCAATGGAACCCGGGTACGCTTTAGTCAGTACAAATCTAACACTCAGGATCTCGGTCCACCCAGAGTGAGAGAAGTTACTTAAAGATATTCCACCCAAAAAAAAAAAAACGTTTATACGTATATACTTATATACTTCTTGACTTTACTTTAGTCTTAGTAGACTTTATATACCCGTGTGAAACGCAATCTTCCTGAATTAGGTAAACGAGTGCAAGGAATCAGTGTGGTCTCTCGGCGAGGAACTAGACGCAATGGTCCGCGCGTGGCGGGAGATAGGCAGAGCGTCAGCCTTGCCGGCGGTGCGCAGTGCGCACGCGCCGCCGCACCGCTACAACGAGATCTGCTTCAAGAGTGCGCGCTGGAGACTCACCGATGCTGACGGGCAGCTGGGGATTGCTGATCTGCTGCTGACGAATTTCTTGTGAGTATCTATGGTAATAATAAGGAGAGAAACTAGTTAATAATAAGATTAGAAACAGTAAGAATAATAATGAATTCAAAAGTAAACTAAGCTACTAAAAAAAAAAGAGAAAGTAAAAGTAAAAAAAAAGTAAAAAGTAAAAGTTAAAGTAAAAAAGTAAAAGTAAAAGTTTTTTGTAGTAGTAAAAAAGTAAAAGTAAAAGTTTTTGTTACTATTTTGGTGTACAATAAAGTTTATTCTATTCTATTCTACTAAATGACAAGGTATATTATTCAGTTTTTATAATTTATACTTTTAATTATAATTTTTTTATGTTTTTTTTTGTAATCTTTGATATTGTGTATTTTTTCCTATTTTTTTTTGTCATTTTTGAAAATTTTATAATTTCACATGCATAGATCTTTGACGTTGTTAATCCTTTTATATCTACTTCAAAGTGTATTATGCAGGGTGTAAGGGACAGGTCTCCGCAAATTTAAAGTGCTTGCTCAATAGACGAAACTGAACAATCTTACACAAGAATTTATTTTTGGGAAACGAAAAAAAATATCGACCTCTCCATCCAAACTGTGCCTTACACCCTGTATATACAGGGTGTTTGGTGCATTGTGTGCCAAATCGAAATGGTCATCTGCTATCCTTTCAGACCGCTAAAAACTTCTCATGACCTATGGATTTTTTTTCATCAACTTTTTATTGTTTTATGAAAATAAGACCCAAATTTTTCACTCAAATACAAATAAAAACAAAAAATAAGACGTAGACTCTGAATTTTAATTTTATTTAGATGTGTATTGTATTAGAGTACTCCCTCAATTACAGGAGGCCACGGCTTGATTTGGAGTTAGATTCTAGCCCCTTTTTAAATAAAACCTACTTGCGCTTAACATGTTTATTTTGTATGCAGATATACAAAAACATCGCGGTCAGACGACTCGGTGGAACATCAGTTGGAGGTCGGATACGTTCGCGTCAAGAATCTGCTGCCCAACGAGCCCTTCCCAGAAGTAAGATTAATATCATTTGCATACGTTAAGAGATTGAAACGAATGAATTCTATCTCAGTTTAAATTGTTTTTTTTTTTGTAAGTCCGTTTGATAAGGAGAAACTGTTTTTGTAGTTTTAATTTGGAAGATTGATAAGAGTCACGTGATCGACGTCATGTGAATGTCAAAGGTGATTTTAATTTCAACTTTTGATATGGCTACTGTCCACTGATTTCTGATTCAAGTAGAGTATTTTTCAAAACTTCAAAAGTAATTGTTTACAGCAGAAATACGTCTTCTCTTTTCAATTGTATCTCTCAAATATACGTGGACTGCACTCAAATGTCGATGCGGTTCACCACCATCTTGCTGACAAGCCTCACTTGCTTTTCTTGACGGGAACCTGTCAAAGTTTGGAATTAAAGTAGGGTTTGAGACATTCTTAACTTATGATACTCAATTGAGAAACCTGTCCTTATTCATACTAACATTATAAAGTGAAAGTTTGTACGTATGTGTTTGTTCTCCTTCACTAAAACTGCTGAAAGGATTTGGATGAATTTTGGTATACTGGTAGACTATCTCCTGGAATAGCATATAGGATACTTCTTTTCCCGGGAATTCCCTTGAGATGGCTTTCGTCGTTCACTTGGGCGAAGCCGCTACAAGAAGTTACATAGTTTCTACATAATTGAAGACACTGCCGCCCTATCCAAGTTACAACCGTTTCGTTACGCTTTTCGTCGATAGCCTCGAGTAGGCCACGCCTCTGATTCCTTTATTCTGACGTCATCTCAACGCTCAGTCATGTGGTTAGAACAAAGGAATAGGAGGCGTGGCCGACTCAAGGCGATCAACGAAAAGAGAATCGAAACGAAACGGTTGTAACTTGACTAGGGGGGCTGGAGGAGCCAGGGCTTCAAATAAATTTGTTACACCTGTATTTTGTGTCAATAAACAAATATTATTTATTATTCTTTATAATTTTCGTTGTCTTACACAGGTATTGGTCCCTCAAGAGCCATCAGGGCGCGCGCCACTGGCTCGCCGCGCGGCGTTGCGCGTCTTCTGCCGCGACCGGCCGCCAGTCGGGGGCATCGCTGTAAAAGAACACTTCGAAGTTAACATTGTTCCAATAAGAATAGGTTAGTGAATTCTGGTAGTATTTACTTGAATTATTTAGTATTTAATTATTTGATTTGATTATAGAATTTAAGATGTTTTCAGAGTTTCATAATAAGAACAAAATGACTAAAAATAGTAGACTATGTGACTAGGGGATAAAGCAGAGTCTTTAACTCGCGGACGGCATGTTGAATCCCGAACGAAACGAAGGTTGCTAAGATTTAATCCCGAACGTTAGTGAGGGATTGATATAATTAACTCCCGAGCATTTCGAGGGAGTTAATATAGAAACCTGAGTGAAATAAGGAATTCAAGCCGCCCAATATAAAGACTGCTTTATCCCTGTGTTGGATACTCTACTATTTACACTATCTGTGAGATAATTAAAAGACAATTTACTAAAACAAATTACTATCACTCGACATGTTTTGAGATTTGAAACAAACAAAATTCACTAGTCTAAGTTTCTATAGTTTTAATTTTCTACAACGCTTCCGTTCTTTCGTTACTTTTTTAGAGACTCGTCACCACATTTTATTTTTTTTTTCGTTAGTGTCCAGTTTTATTTTTCAATTAAGTCGTTTGATGCACATACATTTTAATTAACTTGTGTTTTTTTTTTCTAAAATAAAGGATTTTGACGTTCTAAATTCAAATCTAATTATTACCTAGGTATCGCCCATACTACATTATCTCCCTAGGGACAGAATGACTTGCTTTAAGTGATGATTGTATGACATATAATAGGGCATTATCGAGCAGATGGTGTAAAAAAACTAGTTATTATCTATACTAATATTACAAAGCTGAAATGTTTGTTGGTTTGTTTCTTTGAACGCCTAAATCTCAGGAACTAACTAGTATTTCGAATTGAAAAAATCTTTTCGCGTTGGATAGCCATCCAATTATTAAAAATAATATTTATCGAGAAAGGCTATTTAGGCTGACATTTCGTAACTAAAACTTAAGTGCGTTTCGTTCCGCTGTAGAATCACCTGTACATACATAATATGGCGGTAGTAACAAAGGTAACATGTTCGGAACATCGCATTAAACGAGTTACCAATAATAATTGAAACCACAGATGTTTAAAAAAAAAACATTCGTATTTTCTATGTGTTACCTATTACGACACAATAACAATTGAATTAATTATAATTTCCTTGTTTATTGATTATAGACCCGGTTTTTATCATTTCCTTTATCAGTATCCTGTATTTCATGGTACAATGCTGGTTTTTTCAATGATTCAGGAGGATTATCCTGTCCATTTTTTTGTCACTGGAATGCCACAAAATTATTCACGGTTTCGGTGTACGTGACGATAACGTTGAGTATATTTTTCCGTATTAGACGCGCACAATGAACTAAAATTAATTAGTGCTCACATAAAAGTAAAAAAAAATAAATAAATATCATAGTGACTCAAAATGAATATGGTTCATGAGGCTCTTGTTTCAGAAATAATAACTTAAATATTGAAAAAAACTGGGCAAGTGCAAGTCGGGCTCGCGCACTGAGGGTTCCGTGCCTACCTATGAAAACAGTTTGATTCCTGAATTGAGTTACGAAGATTTTGCTGAATCGCAAAAAAAAAATTTGTGACGTAACTACAAATTTACAGTTTTCAGATTTTTTCCTATACTTATGCCTTGCTTCATGCCCAATTTCAGGATTCTAGGTCAATGGGAAGTACCCTATGAATTTTGATTCCCTTGAGAGCGTCGAAATACATGTTATTTGCGACATAAACGGCCGTATCTTTTTTTCCCGTTTACTCAGATATTTGATTTTTTCACAACTTCAAGGGACCGCAGACCTGAGTATATGGTTTTAATTTCAACTCGATTCCTTTACGCGTTCCCGAGATATCCCGGGATATCCCGGGTCTTGACAGACAGACAGACGGACAGACGGACGGACAACAAAATGATCCTATGAGGGTTCCGTTTTTTCCTTTTGGGGTACGGAAAATTACAAAATAAGCGAAATACTTTCTGTTTGGGCAAAAATTACTTTGACTTACTATGTTTTATCACGTAAATGTTACTGAATTAAAAAAATAATAAATGTTTAATTATACAAATGCATTTAAAAATAGTCGGAAATAGAAATTTTATTTATTGAGTGTGTGATGGCTGAAAAATGCCTCTTGTCTTCCTTGAATAAAAATTATTTTAACCAGATTATCAGCCTTAAATTTGAAGAAGCCGACTGTTCCGATCATCGTTTGGCGCGGTTCTGATGAAAATGGTGATCAAAATGTTCTCTGAGTGCGGCGAAAATGAACTCTTTTTCTTCTATATTTCTTTTCTAACGCATCTGCTCTCTCTCAGGTCTAACAAAGAAGTTCTTCAACACGATGCTAAAGTTTTGCTTCCCTGAACGCGACCCCGACTCTATCGAAGATGGAGAGGAAGAGACTGAAGGAACGCTTAAAGCTGGGTCCTCCTCCTCCAGTCTCGTGTCTACTGGCTCTAAAAAGATCAAGAAGAAGAGCAAGGATTCTAACTCTAACTTCTACGTGAAGAGGGACAAGAAGGATAAAGATGATGTTGAGAAGATGAAGGTATGTGTATTTTTGGAGGTGTGCCCAGCTTGGGCAGAGCAGCGCCGTGTCCTCGTGGGGGCAATCGGCGGCGGCGATCTCTCGCGCTGGGCTTTGGTTCAGGCCATGCTCCGGAGCGAGGAGGAGTGGCAGGTGGTCGCCTCCTTCTGCGAAGCAGTAATGCTAGCTAAGGAGGCGGCCGATCGCGTGAGGCAACGGTCCTTACGCTCCAACCGCCGCCGGGATTCCGATCCCGATTTCCGGCCACCGTAGGCGCGGGCTTGCGGACGGCGAGCAATGGGTGGCTCGCCATCTGACCGTCCGGTGACCGTCCGGACCGAGCCCAAGTCGTCGACGGTGCGTATTGTTCCACGCGCGCCTCAAGTAGATGTCAGCAAATCGTAGGGGCCCAGCAGGGTCGAAGCCTACTGGGGCCACGGGTAGTGTGAAAGCGGAACCCGGGGCCCTGGGACGAAGGCAACGAAGGAACAGGAGTGGGTTTTTAGTCAGTAAGAGTCTGACACTATCTCCCGCTCCGCCCAAGAGCGGGGATGTCATTAGGATGATTTTCCCACACAATACAAAAAAAAAAGGTATGTGTATCTTTTACTGATTTTAAGGAAACAGTGATGCCGAATTATTTGTATTTATGTTTAACGCTTGCTTCTTCCGGTAACCGGCATGTCCTAGAACCAAAAATTCGAAGACATGTGACATCCACCAACCCGCACTGGGCCCGTGTGGTGGATTACGGCCCATTCCCTCTCCTAGAGGAGGCCTGAGTCCCAACAGTGGGAACATTATAAGGCTGACTATGCTATGCTATGCTTGCTTCTTCTAGCGGCTTCGACTTCGTAATAGAAATATAACTAAAAACGAAACTGAATCGAAATCACTGACGTTGGTTGGTCTTCTGGTTATTTTGGATGATGATGATATACACTAATAACTCATGTATGAGTGCATTTACAAACTTGAACCCAGAACACCTATATGTAGGCCATACAAATATTTGTTCCGTGTGGGAATCGAACCCGCGACACAGAGCCAAATGCTCAACCTCTATACCAACCGTGCCGTCAATAAAGTTAAGGGCCTGCGCACACTTGAGACAAGACTGTCTTAGACAGCATAAATTGTCTACGACTTTTCTGCGAAAAGACTGTTTTGTCTACTTTACGGCGCACACTATCAAGATAAAAATAATCAAGCGACGTGCGGCCAGTGTTGCCAACTTAGTGGATTGTCCGTTAAAATTGGTGGTTTTAACCTCCCATTTAATTGCGAAACATTGGTTTTAGTGGCTAGTGGATTTTTCTAATGCTTTAATAAAATTCAATTTCTTACTAAAAATGCGATCACTTGGGTGTAAATCTGCACTTTAGAATCCATAATTATCAATAGTAACAAGTAAACATACGCAGAACAGTGTTAACCATGTTGTTGCGGTTATTAGAGACTATCTTCTACCAGCGGTTTCACCCGCATCAATTAGGTTTCTCAATTCAAACTTTGGACCCCCGTTTCATCCATTTAGGGGATGAATTTTTGAAAATCTTCTCTTCGTGCTCACTTACGGCATAAGAGGAAACATTGTGCAAAGTTTCAGGTTCCCAGTCCTAGCAGTTTCGATTGTGCGTTGATATGTCAGTCAGTTTCTGCTTTTATGTAAATAGATGACACAATGTTCCTTTGTGGTGGAGTGATGCATTTTTGAATGAGTTGCATGTAAACAGATGAGCCATAACATTTTGGTGAATGCAGTGTCTTAAAATATTTATGACGAATCTATCAACGTCAGATGCAATGTTAACTTTACCTTGAACGATGTTACTCTTTATAAAAATAGGTAGTTAAATTCTCGTCAGGATACCCTATCGTAATTTTTTTTTATGTTGACAACAAAGAATATTTTTAAGTATTTGTAGCTATCAAAGGGGTGGGCGGGCAGTCCCCTGGGGCCCCCAAGATCGCCCCCCCCCCCCAATCAGATAACATCAACTAGTTGGTTCAGGCCATGCTCCGGAGCGAGGAGGAGTGGCAGGCGGTCGCCTCCTTCTGCGAAGCAGTAATGCTAGCTAAAGAGGCGGCCGATCGCGTGAGCCAACGGTCCTTACGCTCCAACCGCCGCCGGGATTCCGATCCCGATTTCCGGCCACCGTAGGCGCGGGCTTGCAGACGGCGAGCAATGGGTGGCTCGCCATCTGACCGTCCGGTAACCGTCCGGACCGAGCCCAAGTCGTCGACGGCGCGTTTTGTTCCACGCGCGCCTCAAGGAGATGTCAGCAAATCGTAGGGGCCCAGCAGGGTCGAAGCCTACTGGGGCCACGGGTAGTGTGAAAGCGGAACCCGGGGCCCTGGGACGAAGGCAACGAAGGAACAGGAGTGGGTTTTTAGTCAGTAAGAGTCTGACACTCTCCCGCTCCACCCAAGAGCGGGGATGTCATTAGGATGATATTCCCACCCAATAAAAAAAAAAAAACCAGGCAACTAGTTTTAGTAAAGGTATGACACTCTCGCTCCACCCAGAGCAGGAGAAGTTATTTGGAGATTTCCAATGTAAAAAGGGCCCTGCTTTGATACCTCGTTTTTCATATATTCTGTATTTTATGCAGGAGCGAGCCGAAAAGAACAAACTATTCATCTACATCAAGATACCAGAGGTTCCAGTGAGAGTGTCCTACAAGGGTAGCAAGGAGAAGAATCTAGAGGATGTGAGGGACTTGCCCTTAGTGCTGCCTACGCTGGAGTACCATAACGTTACGTGGACCTGGCTCGACTTGTTGCTGGCGACCAAGAGCGATACGAGAAGGTGAGTTGGATAGAACATACTATTTGGACTAATCTTTTTGCAGATGAATTGAAAATAAGATCTATTTAATCAAATTAAAGTTTGAAAACTTTTTATCCATTCGCAGAATACATAACATATTATGTATGAGGTATGGATGGAGAGGAATGGAATAGTATGTTGTGTGGAAGTAGAAGACATGCAGTACTGTGAGATGTGGCAAGGAATTAAAGACTGTGCATATAATAATTGGGTTTATTTCTAGATGCACTACACTTTAATTATATTATTTATAAAAACTAAAGAAAATCTAAAGAAACAATTTTTTTCAATAATTTCAAACACTATATATTAATAGCAATAGCAGATGCGATCTCCTTCGGTATTACAGTACCGACTCAAGAAAACTCGAGATAAAGGCAAAAGGTTTTTATTTTTGAGATTCCCGATCATCAAATAACATTTCCTGCTCTGGATACAGCGAGAGGGAGTGTCAGAATTCTACTGACGAAACCGACCCTTGTTCCTTAAGTTATAGTGACTCTTGATGAATCCGGCAGCCCTGGTAAACTTGCTTGCTTACAATATGTGGTCTTATGCTTATTTTTTGCTAGTTTGATTTGTGATTCAAGGAGTATCTTGATTATTCAATCTACGGAACGGAAAAGTTTCAGTGACGTACAGGGGCACCGGCTTTTAGAAAACCTCAAGGGTGCTCAGAATGCTCATTTAATGGACTCGAAAAAGTAGCAAAGTGTAAGAAGAGAAATGCACACTGATCGACCGACAAATACTGCGTAATTAATTACTAATTATGTTTGATAAAAATATAAAATGAAATCATTCGTTATATAAAAATGAAACTAGTTTTTTGTAACAAGAAATATTATAATTTATACGTAACCTAAAAGGTTATAATTACTGATCTGTTTCTTGATACCTATTCTCAGGGGTGTTCGGCACCCACTGATTATTACTCATGGTTGCTCGAGCCCCCGAGCACACACGGAGTCGGCGCCCCTGGTTACGTAACATTGTATTACATCGTATAAAACAACTGCGAGTTCATTTATCTTTATAACATTTCTTATTATTTCTTTATAACATTTCTGCTCAAATTAGTGTATCAAGCACTTTTTTATCAAACTTAGACTTATTATTTTGTTCTAGAAAAAGTCTTACTCGATGATCTCTGAACTGGCTGATTGTATTTGTTTATATTTTTGAACAGTTTATCTTTATATACTAAGCAAGTATTTTATACTTTCAATCTGGTAATTTCCACGTACTGTCGTTTCCATTGTATGTTTTTGTAAAGTCCTTATCGCTTGAATGATTCTCTTGTTAAAGTTTAAAAATAGAGATTGCGAATTGCCTAAAGTGTACATTGGATGTGTTTAAGAATTGATATGTTTTTTTTTTAAATTTATATAAACCAGTGCTTGACTGCGATTCCACCTGATGGTAAGCGGAGATGCAATCATTGATGGTCAGGCGCACTAGTTTATTAAGAGCCTATTCACTCTAGCCTTGAAGACACCTAAATTATAGTTGGACGGGAAGACCGCAGCAGGCAAATTGTTGCAGTCCTTCGATGATTCAAAATTTCCACAGTATTCTGAATATCTCTACATATTCAACTGTAACTGACTGTATGTTTGCGATAAACTCAAAAACTATGGAACAGATTCTTATGTGGTTTTCTTCAATAGACAGTGATTTATGAGGAAGGATTAGGTGTATAATACATTCATATTACAGAAGTGAAAAGTCAAGAATTTGAAAAAAATGTGTCGCTATTTTAATCCTCTTTTAAAACACATAAAATTGTTTCTACCTATATGCGTTATTGATTTTGTGACCATCCAAACGATGTGACTCAAACCGTTTCGTTCTTCTTCTTTTCGATTCGATTGTAAACTCGTCAAACTGTTTGGGCCCAATAGGTGGCTACATTAATAGCAGCATCGATAGCACTCATCAAATCCTCCAAAGTGCAGGTGTATGGGCACTTGGGGCATTCTAATGTGTGGCTCATGTTTGTGTGTATGAAAGGAGCCTCCACGAGTGGGGTTAAATACATCGTTCTGCGATTCCAAACGCCCGGCGCACCCTGGACAGCTAGCATTCGGTAACGCAGAGTCTAGCTGACTGGCCACCGTAGGCGCGGGCTTGCGGACGGCGAGCAATGGGTAGCCCGTCGTCCGACCGTCCGGTAGCCGTCCGGACCGAGCTCAAGTCGTCGACGGCAGGCACTGTTCCACGCGCGCCTCAGGGAGTTGTCAGCTACTGTAGGGGCCAGCAGGGCCGAAGCCTACTGGGGCCAAGGGTCTGATTCTGAAAGGAAGACTCGGCCCTGGTACGAAAGGCAACGAAGGAACAGGAGTGGGTTTTTAGTCAGTAAAAGTCTGACACTATCTCCCGCTCCGCCCAAGAGAGGGATTTGTCATAAGATGATTTATCCACCGAAAAAAAAAGAGACTAGCTAACTAAACCTTTCACTACGATGGTAAACTCAAAACCGTTTCGTTAGAAAGGCAATAATTCGAAGATGGTTTTAGTCTATTAAAACAATGCATTAAAAAAAAAAACTCAAATTTCCTTTTCTTTCTAACAAATAAACAAAATATCTTATTATATATTTATTTATATTGTGTTAGCACACGGTAGATATCCGCTAGTATTATTACAATATTCTCAGAATTGATTAACTTGACGTCATGGCTTCTAAAAATGATTCATCATATCTATTGCCATGAGTATCGTAAGTCTTGTTGCTTGTTTGTCAACACCGCTAAAGTAATCTCTGACTGTGTGCATTTCAAATCGACGGATTTTGTCGTGTGATTCATGAGTCGATTTCGATTTTGCTGTCTATTGATTGATGAGTGTCTTCACCTTCATATAGTATTTGTAGACCTTTATTCTACTATGTATGTACTTTGTTCCTTGGCAATTAAATATGTTGGCGGATGGACTGCTCGTCTTACTGTTAAGTAGGTTATTTTTTAGGGTTCCGTAGCTCTAAATGAAAAAAAAAAAACGTAACCCTTATAGGATCACTTTGTTGTCCGTCTGTCTGTCAAGACCTTTTATCTCGGGAACGCGTGGCGGTATCGTTAGTCAACTTTTGGGTGATGCAGAAAAGAATAGACGTAGAAATGAAGAATGAATGAGTGACTTGATATTGAATGATTTTAGATAAGGATTATAGCCTTACATTCTCCTTACACAGGGTGATATTATCGCAAGCTATCCGCCAGAAGCTGCAGTTGCACAGACGCGCGGCTGCCGCGCCTGAACCACACGAGGAAGATAAAGCCAGGCTACTACTGGGCGAAAGAACGGTAAGTTAAAAAGTAGTAGCAGCAGTTGTA
Organism: Mythimna vitellina; assembly: GCA_949316375.1. Lineage (NCBI taxonomy): Eukaryota > Metazoa > Arthropoda > Insecta > Lepidoptera > Noctuidae > Mythimna > Mythimna vitellina. The sequence goes on along the minus strand of OX438694.1, from coordinate 2,685,299 downwards.
GCCAGTTAAAATGGTTTCTGGTTGAAGTCGATAGTGAATCTAAGTAGCGTCATGTATCGGTTTACTCAAAACTCTTTGTTTCAGGTCGCCGAAAACAAGCCGCAAAAGAAAAGCACACCGAGCGTATTCAAGTTCTCCAAATCATAGCGTAAATAGAAGCTATAAATTATATTTATAGCGAAGCATTTAAATGCAAACCAAACCTAAGACTGGTAGCACGCTTGGTGTGTTTGTGAAAATATTCGTAAATATTGGGCTAGTGTTTAGAAGCGTCACTACCGAGTTTGAGATCCTTAGTGCGTCATTACCGGATCGGGAAAAATGGTACCTATTGAGTTTTGCCATCTGGAACTTTTCAGCGGGGTCTTTTTTCTTTATTTTTGCTGAGAAATCATCAACTAGCTTGTTTTGCTCTGGGTGGAGCTAGATAAGAGTTTCAGCCTTTTTTACTGATTGGAACCCGCTGCGGGAACTCAAATAATCCCGCAGCCTCTCTGTAGCAGCCTAGAGTTTTGATTTCTGCCCAGTTGATGGTAATATGACCTTTATCGTAATAATAATAATAAGATACCGGTGGGACACAGTTTTTTATACTTTAAATGTTCTTTTTTATTTTTTATTGAAATATTTACAAATATTTTTTATATGTATATCATAAACCCAGTAGAACCATCATGAACCCAGTAGTAGTAGTATATTTATATACTAATGAATAAACGAAATAATAATAAAAAAATATTCAAGTATAAAGTGAGTAAAATTTAATAATCATAGGGTACGATTACGACTTAATAATATTACACAAACGTATACCTACCGGAAGACGCAGCATTAGAAGGCCTCCCACAAGGTGGACCGATGACCTGGTGAGGGTCGCGGGAATCCGATGGATTCGAGACGCACAGGATCGGTCATTGTGGCGACATTTGGGGGAGGCCTGTGTCCAACAGTAGACATCTTTCGGCTGAAATGATGATGATGAACATTACCCGAATACAGCGAATTTTTGGTCAAACACGCCAAGTGCAGCCAGCGTTACACTGTATGGAACGTTATATAACATTCTGTAGTTAAGAGGCTAGTATTGTTATTTATGTATACGCTATGTTAAGGCTTTTTGAATGTATGGTTGTCTAAATGTATAGGAATATTTACTATAATGCTGATATAAGAACAAATCACACTGTTAGATTTTTCACTGGCTTCATAGAAATGTTTTATGGATATGAATTTGGATAAATCTGGTTGTAATCTATAAAACAATTACCAGTTAATAGAGTTAAATAACTTACGACTTGCCAATGTGACTTTAACTTTTGTAGTTACACAAAGTGAAGAGAAAAAAAAACTTCAAATTAATATATTGTTAAATGTATTTTTGAGGGCCAAAAAGCGTAATGTGATGCACTAACTCGCAATATAATGCACTTGTCAATACTCCCTCTAATATCTTGTTCAATTTAGAGTGGAGTACCGTTCACTTGATCCTAGATCCACGTAGGTGCGAGAGAGAAAGAAAACTTTGCCAAATGTAAGACTGTTGTGATCTTTATTAATGTGTATGATCTGCTTATATATTTTCTACTGTAAAAGTTGAGTAATAAGATGCAATTTCGTTTATTTCGAACAAAGTTTAATATTATTGGTATTATTAATTTATTTTGTTGCTTCAAGCTGCAACTGCCAATGATCGGAGTGCGAAATGTATGAAGTTTTATAATGAGAGAGATTATTGATAAGAACGGATGGTCGTACGCATGCGGGCATCGGTCTTACTTGTTGTTTTAGTTCAGGGGTACTCAACCTATAGTCTTTTAAGTCTTTTTTTTGCACATGCACATTTTATAGGAGTTATTTGCCTTATAGTACCTCACTTTTAGTGTGTAATAATAAATATTAACGTAATCAGCATAATAATGTTCCCACTGCTGGGGACCACTCTACCACGCTGGGCCTAGTGCGGGTTGGTGGATGTCACATGTCTTCGGATTTTCATTTCTAGGACATGCCGGTTTATTGACGATGCGTTAGGTCACCGTTTTGAACGCAGTGATGATGAAATGAATTACACGAAATAAAGATGTGAATCCGAGATGTAGAACTCGTAAGTCGGGGCCATTACCACCAATTATAATGTAAAACTAAGTAATAAGATTGCTAACAGTGTAGAAGATGTTTTTAACCTTTGTAGACCAATCACCTATAAATTCATGTTGAATTTAACGAGCTGTGCAGCACAAGAAAAGGTGATAGGTGCCTTAGATCATTCGTTTAAATATCTACTAGTTAATAAATATTAATTTGTTCGAGTTAGCGCTATTACTGTTTGCGGTAGTTAATAATGTATTAAGACACTACGTAGGGAATTTATAAAATGTTTGAAAAGACAGGTTTCATAACGACGAGCAATGGGTAGCTCATCGTCCGGCCGTCCGTTAACCGACCGGACCGAGCCCGAATCGTCGACGGCGCATAGTGCGCCTCAAAGAGATGTCAGCAAAACCGTAGGGGCCCAGCATGGCTGATACCTACTAGGGCCATGGATTGACTTCTGGAAAAAAGGGCAACTGAAGGAACGTAGGTGTAAAAACTAAAAAAAAAGAGTGAAGCAAGCTTGGAATTTTAAGGCACCCCGACACGGACAGGTTAGGTTAGAAGGCTAAGGCGGGAGCGGGGCGGAGTAGAGCTCCCGCTGCTTCCTGTTATTTTTTTTTAAACCATTCAGAGATAGGAGCCCCACGAACAACCGATTTGGCCTATGCGGAACTAGTTCATCCTCAAGTCGGGTTTGGCCGGTAACTTAATCATAATTTATCAGATATATACCTGATAATTTATGACCAGTATATGTATGTATGAATGTATGGAGTTCTTAAACGACCTCTATCATTTGCATAAGTTGCTTCCCCGAAGACGTCGAATTAACTGAGTTATCTACTAATTATAATTAATTAATGATGTCATTGGTTCTTTACAACTGCGGCTTTGGGTGCTCTCTTTGTAAATTAACGACTCTTAACTTAGTTTTGAAAGCAGGTAAACAATCTGATAGCCTCAGGTTTTTTTTTTAATTATATAAAATAATAGCTTCTGTCAGCGGTTTCGCCCGTGTGAAATTAATAAAAATAATTCTCCATACAAACTTCCAACACCCATTTTACCCCCTTAGGGGGTGAAGTTTCGTAAAATTAATTCTTAGCGGATGTCTACACCCTATAAGGAACCTACCTGCCAAATTTTAAGTTTGTAGGTGTTATAGTTTCTGAGACTTCGTGATTAATCAGTGAGTGGTATTTCGCTTTTATATATATATCTGTTATCCCACTCGATGGTAAGTAGTTTTTATTGACTTCAGTCTAATAATTATTATTAATAATTATTATTAATAATAATTATTAATAATAATTTTCTGTCATCATTATATTCCTTATTTTATGTGAAGAATAATCGAATGATTCTATCTGTTCTGGGCGGAGCGTCTGAGAGTGTTAGACTCTTAATAATTAAAACCTGTGTTCCTTCAGTTGCCACACTAATATTATAAAGGCAAAAATTTGTTTGTATGTTTATTACTTCTTCACGCTCAAATGGCTAAACGAATTTGAATGAAATTTGACATACGAGTAAACCATCTCATGGAATACCATATTCGTCACTCTCACTTCTTATCACGGGAGTTTTCCCTTGAGATATTTTTCTCCTATCCTGTAGAAGCTTGTCCAGTACATATAACTTAGTTTTAGTATATGCGAAACCCGAAACACATGACTAGTATTTTTATGTAAAGAATCTAAGTACAAAATTTCATAACTGTATCATGAAAAATCACAATGCTTTTTATGTTACCTGGTAGTCTGCACAAATATATGGTCAGCGTGTCATCTGGGCGAGTGACGGTTTATTTTGTTCCCGCACCCAGCTGTGCGCTGGAGCCGGATGCCTACTAGAACCTGCCCCTGCCGTGTCCTGTGTTGTTATATATTCGTGTACTTGGTTGTGACCTTTTTTAAAGGATATAAAAAATATAACATGGTGTAAAAATTATTGGAATCGATTTCTGCTTCTGAAACTATTCTTATTCTTTATTGTACACACAATTTTATATGTCCATGTTTTTTTTTTTATGATTTTGTATTTTATTTTTTTATTTCTTTTTTTTTGAACTATATTGAGGTTTCTACCAAATATTATTCAAATTTGTTCAGCCGTTTGGGCGTGAAGGAGCAACAAACATTCTCACACACACAAACATTCCCCTTTGTAATATTATCTAGTGTGATCTTTTTGTGACCTCAGGCCACTGTCGTGTAATATTAAAAAAATGGTGCGTGTACTATAAGATGGATGTATGAACGTGGATGAAGCAAAAGGAGTATGCAAGAATCATAGCACATAATATTCTGTGGCTCAGCCTTTCCCATAGAAAAGGCAGTATGAACTAATACGAGCATTAAAAAGACAGACAACTTATTTAAAAAGCTAAAATATTATGTAAATGAATTGATTTATTGTTGAGATTACGTTAATTATATGCGCAAACAATTTTGAACGATCATTTGAATATGCGGATGACGTCACTTCGTCATCCGTCAGCACGTTGGAGTTCGTTTTAATCATATTCTTTGGTCTAAGATTAGTTATTTAGTTTTACGAAAAAATGCAATTTTTATTTAAGTATTGTGAGAAAAATTAAAAGTCGTTAAAGGGAATATAAAAGATATTATTAAGGTATTATTAAATTGGATAATTAAATTCTATGTATTTACTTAAAAGCACGTTAATTTACTCATTCGAAGCACTATTTTATTTAAGTAGACGATGCGTTAATTGGTCATATTCCACTTAAGTATTAAGAGGTGCTGTTTCAAAGAAAATAGCTGCTCTATGGAAATCTTAATGACATTTGAATCACCTGTCAAAATGATATCATGATTATTGTTAAAATACTTACGTAAATGTTTTGTTAATAATGTAGATAATTATTTTGGGTCTTATTTATAAAAAAACTATAACTATTTGATTGGAGGATTAATACGAGGTCAGTAACAGAATTAAACAGGATGCCAAAACCTTGTCAGAAAAAAAAAATTGTCTATTGATACCATAAAAGAAAATTTAATTTTTCTATAGAAGAATTGACTAACGAATCTGCTGATCAGTAGTAAACTAATTAATTATATAATATAGTTATTTTTTTTATAAATAAGTCTTTATGTAAGCACAAATCGCTGTGAAGGTACTGCATTCAGTATTTAAATGTAATTTAATTATGTAAGCTTAAATTGTATATGTACTCCTATTTTATATTCACAAATGTGTAGTACAGTACCAGATCTGTATCAAATGTATTTGTTAATAAATGTTGTAAATATGTATTTGGAGATTTTTATTTACGATTTTTTTCGTTATTTGTGGACTAGAAAACTAAAAGTAGAATTATAGAAAAATATGTTAAATTTAGTTCTACAAACTGCAACCAAGGTTTCAATTGAATACTATCAATCATTATTCCCTCTATTCTAAAGAGTCCCTGACCGAATTAACTTTTACGCGCAAACAAAAATACGAACACGTAGTCCAACGTAACACTCATATTACTGGGAAAACGCGCGAAAACTCATCTCCGTTCCCGACTTATTTCCACGGCATTACCTCACCACGGCCTTGCGTATGTGTTGCCGGCCGCTTCAGTACCCTACCGACGGTCGCGAGGGACGCACGTGCCGCGTCTCACCGTGACGACACGAACATCGTAAAAAGTTACTCGAACGACATGAGGACGAATTATGTAAATTCATACAAATAGTGCTATATTTATTCTATATATTTTTTTTCTGTGTTAGTGAAAAATTGTGTACTTTTACAATGGCGTTTGCGTGGTGTGTATTTTTGAGCGCGTGCGCCTGTGCCTTCGGGTTCAATGTGGACATACCATCGAGGGTGGTTTATAAGGGTAACCCGAACTCCATGTTTGGATTTTCGGTTCAGGCGCATGTTGATGGCGATAGGAAAATGTAAGTACTCATTTTCTTTCAGTTTCCTAGATTATTCGTAATATACCATGACTATTATGGCTTTCGCGCGCGTTTATTCCATTCAATCTTGACTGTGATAAAAAGTAAAATACTATAATTTCATGGGCATGATGATGTCAAATATTTTTATAGCCGGCGCTAATGCATATAGCGTTGTTAGTCATAGTTAGTGTTTACATAAAACTTGGCATAGGTATTCTACATGTTCGCGAGCTGCTGAAACAGCGCAACCGTATGAATGAAACATTTGTTTAGACAAGTGTTTGCCAAATTATAAATTACGACTGCTTGACGGGCCTGAAACTAGGTCTAGAGTTTAGTCTTATTAATCGTTTTTGAATGTAATGCTATCAATTCACAACTGAAGTTTGAGAACTCATCAGTTTTTGCTGCTGAAAATCATTTTTACGTAGAGCGATTAGTGTCGCTTTCTCAAGACTGGTTCAAATGAAAATGATTTTACATTTTGTCACACGACTATATATCTCTAAAAGATATAATCTAAATCCATTTTAAACCTGTCCAAAGATGACAAGGTCTATTTATAAAGACATAATAATTCTTCTAAATCTGGCGAAACCAGTTTCCATATTTCCTTGATTTTGTTTGAGTATTAAGAAAAATAATAAACAAAGATTTCTGAAGGTCATTTATCCGAGATTTATAAAGTAACATCACGGATTACTTGTAGTTTATTTTCTCGTGGTCACGAGGAGCATGTTCTGATGTTGGATCTACATGTAAGTATCGGGAGTCTGTACCGTGAATTTCTCGGGAATCTAGGTTAGCGTTCAGCAATAAAGTCGTGAGCTTAGTACAATGTTGTTTGTTATAATTCCTTTGAAGACTCTGTTGTTTGCATGAAGATATAAATATTCGGTCGTGGCTTCCGTCATTTGTGTATGATACAGCATTGGTTTAAATAATAAATCTATCTTTCGTTCGGAGATTCTTCCTGAAACCGTTGTACTTAAATCAAAGCCATTAACTTATTCTCTAGGTATTGAGTTGACTTAAAAATCTGTTAGATACCTTTAACAACACTTGTGATTTCTCACGCCTTCATCCCTTTGGGATGTACTTATAGTTCTGGATATAATTTGGCACTGCAAGTCTGTTTCATGCCTTCGATCCAGTTTACTCCATATGTCCCAAACAAGAAAAACAAACTCAGCTGTTATTTATCACTATTTCAACTTTGTACCTTCACATTAAACATAATTCAAAGCCTAGCTCTTAACTGCCACAACACAAGGTAAGCAGCTCAAGATCACGTATATTGCTCGATGACATCACTGAGCAGGCAGCTCGCAGGCGCAGCTGGCGAGCGTGAATTTTAGCAAACGATTGCGTTTATTGGCCGCCCATGGGCCATGATTGTGGAGCGTTGGCGTCGGTATCGCCAAGTGCAATTCAACTTATTAAGTGCTGGATATGAGGAGGGTAATTGAAAAGGACTTTGGAAATTGTTTCTGAAGTCATAGTCATAGTAATTTATTGGTAAGGAATTCTTACAAGTCATATACAGAATGTTAAATTATACGTAGTCACCAAATGATTACATAACAATGTCAAATAATAAAAAAATGACAAACAAATAAAAGATAATACAAGAAAAACAAATAAATCGAAGTCAAATCACAAATAAAAAAAAAATTCTATTTAAAGTCAAAATCAGTTGATGAAATGGCGTAAACTGTCTCAACTTGACCAAAATATGCTTTAGAAACTATTCTTCTGATTGTATTTCTAGAAGTAGTAAGTAGGAAAAGAATAATAGAAACATATGTTGCAGTAAGCGTAGATTTTTAGACCATGGGTGGGTTTTAGGCAGTAAAAGTCTGACACTCCCTTTCGCTCCACACAACGCGTTGATATGAAACATTAATATGTTCCATGCGGCTGATGCATTTCATTACATAAGTTGTAAGATTTAATATTACCATAATTATCAGAAAAAAACATTAGAATACTGTATTTTACACGTGCCAAATGTATCTGTAGTGTTTTCGGGTATACAGTCGTACATTGACAAACCACTGAATACTGTCAAGGACATTTTAATTATCACAGCAATTAACGTATTTTAGCGGGTAAATAAAACTACCTAGCCATATTAAGTTGGATAGGTAAAATAAAAACAGTGCATATTATAAAATTTGTAGCGCTGCTTAAGTGGTAGTGTGCAGGTTACATTACTCGCAGAACAGACGGTCGACGGGGGCAAAAGGTTTTGGAGTGTCGACCACGTACCGTAAGACGCAGTGTTGGAAGGCCTCCCACAAGGTGGACCGATGACATGATGAGGGTCGCGGGAATCCAATGGATACGAGACACACGGGACCAGTTGTAGTAGAGAAACTTGGGGGAAACCAATGTCAAAAAAAAAAAATCGACGACGCGACCACGCTGGATTGCCGCTCACTTTACGTTCCGGACCGACTGCGGTCGTCGCGCACCTGTGCCATACGGTGCCTGTTCGTTGTCCCTCCGTCACGTAACGGCTCCATATGCCCCTACAGCCCAGGCGTTCAATCTGATGAACGCCCTGATTGCCCAGGAACCTAAATTCTACATATTCTTTTTATAGAAGTAAAGAAATGATAAATGTTTGTATCAAATTTTTTTGTCCAAAGATTGTTGGTTGGTTCTATACGCTTTGGTGCATACTGTAATTATAACAAATAATTGAAAATAAATAAATCTATAATAATAATAACAGTGGACGTCTTTCGGCTGAAAGGATGATGATGACGATGATGACGAATGCTGCTGACATACAGACCACACCTTGTGTGACTAATTTCACTATCTACCAAAAACTACATTTTTTCCCAAGTAATTATATTAATGACTTACTCGGAGACATGAGGCAACTAATTGCTTAATATTGTGTTCGACTAATTATTTAATACTTCGCCAATTTCTCATTACTTATGTAAAAAGTAAATTACTGTTCAATTAGGCGGGCACACTCTAATTAATGGGGTCCGGTGCAAGTGACTTGATTTTAATGCAGTTTAAACGCATTGCTCAAATTGTGCTGCTGATAACTTAATGGGCAGGTGCATTTATTTATATAGCCTTTTATGTCAGAACTATGGAATACTTTCGATTCTATAGTCGCTAATATTACCTATATACCTTGATTGACGCATTACTCAGCCACAATACGACATCAATTTTATTTTTCTTTTTCGAAAACGTTGCCTCAAACTAGGAATTAGTTCTGTATTGTGGGTGCGTTCACAAACATGTAAAGAGGGTCACAGGAGTTAATCGCGGTTTATAATGCATTAAAGTATATGATCCACTGCAGTAAAGATTTAGAAATATATGTTATTTTTCAGGATATTCTAGATATATAGATAGTTTTGTCTCAAATCTGAAGAATTTTAGTAAATCGCTAGATTGCTTCATAACATTTAGGTCCTGTAGTCCTTTAAACTCACATACACAAGATACCCAGATTGTTTTGTGCCGGAATCGAACCCGCGATACGCAGAGCTACTGCTAATCATTCAACCACTGCGCTAACAATGCCGTCAAAAATTGTCACCTAAGTGCTAATTCCTTTGTACTTTATCGTGTCATTAAACCATTTTGCGTATCCATCACATCATAAGTGACTTTGACCTTTTTCGTTCATCACCACCCCATAGACAATGCAACGCAAATTCTAACCGGAAATACGTCACATGCGCAGCACATGCGCAGGCGCAACGCGCGCCCTTTTTAACTTTTTTTCAAGCTTAATTTAGTTGTGAATGCTATTTTTGTTTGTCGAGGGTGATGCTTCCCGTTTGATTTATAGTAACATGCGTTTACAAATAATGCTGCTTTGGTTTTGGAGGCAAAAAATCCGGAGTTCAATTTGTCTCTGCTTTTTGGGCAAAGACCTTGCGCGGGGCATTGTCTTGTTTTTTTTTGGAAGTAAGTGCATGGACAAGTGGCAGCAACATGTGAGGACAACATGTTGAAAATTGACATTCTTTTTGTTTTGTTTTCGGCATTTCGCGGGTGCTGACTGCTGTTACAGTTTTTACATTTTGTTGACTCACAATCCTTGCTATACAGTGAAGGAGCTACCGTTTTCTTCTAAACCAGTGATTCATTCAGTAGATTCTCTACAAATAAACAAAACATGGAACCCTCTTCCGAATCCTCTTACACACATTTTAGTACTCACAAGTCATTAACTCCGTCAGAGAGTCACAACAGTTCTTTATCCAACTAATGCTTTGAGATAAGTAATGAGTTGGTTGCGCTCGCGCAGCTGTGCTCAGAACTCTTTTATTGATCACTGATCGATGTTTAATGGGATTTCTGTCGTCGGCGCAGGCGTTTGGGATGTGGTTTTGTCATTTATCAACGTTTTATAACTCTTAAATGTGGTTTGAAATGGTAAGTGTAAAGAAAAAGGGGTTTTTTTCGACACTGAGGGTGTTGATCGAGATGACTGGTATAAATCCAAGTAATACATACTAATGACTTTTTTTTTTGATTTGGGAAATCATCAAATGACTTCTCCCGCTCTAAGGTGGACTGAGCGGGCGTGTCAGACTTTTTCTGACTAAAACCCACCTGTGTCCTTTAGTCTAGTACTTTTAATCGTTTTAGTTGCAACGGCCCTTCAGGGCTCGGTATTAACCGGGCGGCCGGACGGCGAGCTACCCATTGCTCGTTTACCGTAAGCCTACGCCTATGTTGGCCGGAGATTGCTGTGTTACTCCCGAAACCCAACGCGACTCTTGTGCCGGCAGCTGGGACGTCAGGACGTCTGTTCCCTCACGATTGCAGTCATCTTCTTCGCTCGACTATTAATTACTAAAGCATAATCAGCCGCCTTTTAATATTCCCACTGTTGGGACTCAGGCCTCCTCTCTCTAGGAGAAGGAATGGGCCGTAATCCACCACGCGGGCCCCAGTACGGATTGGTGAATGTTACATGTCGTCGAATTTTTGGTTCTAGGACTTGCCGGTTTCCTCACGATGTTTTCCTTCACCGTTTTGAAAGCAGTGGTGATGAAATAAATTACACAAAGTAATACGCCTGGCTGTGATTGAACCCGCGACCTACAATTACTAAAGCTTTTTTTTTTTTTAAATTGACTCATACCATTTATTCCTTTTAGCAGTTTTTAAGGCGCTTGTTTGAGACTAAAATATGGACACCATAGATTTTCATCTTCTAACCGTTCGTTTTTTTGTTGGTGTAGGATTTGAACTCTCAACCTTTCCGGTCTTCATTCAACGACTTATCCGTTGGTTTACGATCAGTGGCTACATTCTAAAACACTCGTCCAGTAACTTGTACTCTGACGTCATTGGAATAACTATCACTGTCATATTTTTATAAGAACTATCACTTTGACGATAGATAGGTAGATAACATATTAGGTATATATATAAAAGGAGAAACTGACTGACTTCCATATTAACGCACAGCCGAAACTACTGGGGCGAGGAGCGTGAAATTGAAGACAAGGCTTCCTTCAATGACGTCGGCGAGCACTAAGAAAGGATTTTTATAAAATTCAGCTCCTAAGGGGTTTTTTTTTGTAGAAAAATCATCATTATGACATCCCCCGCTCTTGGGCGGTGCGAGAGATAGTGTCAGACTTTTACTGACTAAAAACCCACTCCTGTTTCTTCGTCGCCTTTCGTACCGGGGCCGAGCCTTCCTTTCAGAATCTGACCTTTGGTCCCAGTAGGCTTCGACCCTGCTGGGCCCCTACAGTTGCTGACATCTCCTTGAGGCGCGCGTGAAACAGTAAACGACGGACGGTCGGACGGCGAGCTACCCAATGCTCGCCGTCCGCAAGCCCGCGCTTTCTATGGCCGGAAATCGGGATCTGAATCCCGGCGGCGGTTGGGGCGTGAGGGCCGAAGCCTAACGTTGCGTAGCTCCTAAGGGGATGAAACGGGATTCTAAAGTTTGTATGAAGAAACCTTTTTTCACGCAGGCAAAGTTGCTGATAGTAGCTAGTATTGTATAAGCTGTACTATCACTTTAAAGATAGATAACTGTCTTCAAAAGGATATATTCATAAGCTAAAGAATTTCTGCTTTTGTCTGTTAACCGCAGCATAAAGCATTCAAATCCGGAGCCAACAAAAGAATCTTTTTCAGAGAAATATTTTAAAAAGCTTCACTGTTATCAGTGTGACTCCGATAGCTTCCAGTGATCGGTGCTTGTGCATGTTCGTTTGTGTACGATAACCTCCGGACCTCGATATTCCCTTATCTTAGCACCAGGCGACTCATCTCTTAAAACTGTTATTTTTAAATGCATTTCATTGCATGTGAATTGTTTGGTGATTGAATGTGTGAAAATTGAAGTATACCTAAATTAATATGATCCACTTTTATTATTTTAGGTCTTGCAGTATTTATGTCATGATGACTGTCTTTTCGCCATCAATAGGAAATTAATAGGAATTGACTGGCCTGTTGGTCTAGTGGTTAGTGGCCCTGACTGCTATGCCGGAGGTCGTGGGTTCGATTCCCACCCAGGACAAATGTTTGTGTGATAAGCATGATCATTTGTTTTGTGTCTGGGTGTAATTTATCTATATATGTATGTATTTATAAATATATAAGTATGTCTATCAGTTATCTAGTACTCATAACACAAGCTCTGCTTAGCTTGGGACTAGACGGCGTTGTGTGATAGTTGTGTGATAAAAAAATAAAAAAAATAATAAGTTTCACGGTAGACACTGTGATCATTGGCGTATCTAAGGTTATTTTTCATGCCGGATTTTTGTGTGAATTTATCCACCAGTATTTTGGCGTCCATCATAAAATTTTGAATCGGTAGCGCTTTCTGGGGAGGGTGCTAGACGCTATTGGGGTGGACACGGCCCACTTGGCAGCCCCCTATATACGCCTATGACTGTGATATCGAAGGAGGATCGCATGTGAAATTGTCCTTATTAGCATGCGGGCTGATTAAACTAGTATATTTTAAAAGGGTTGTGTTTAGAACAAGATTTGATTTTGATAGGAAAAGAAGCCTACGCCACAAGTTAGAGCTACAGCCCTCACATTTACTTATTTTATTTTGTACCCCTCATAATACGTTCTAGAAAATATAATAATTAAGTCAAATTTCCTTGCATGACATGACATTTTAACTTTTACGTCATACCCGGATACCCCTGATGCTCATCGGTAATGCAAGATTGCTACATTGAAAGTCTGCAGAACGAAGTTATTGTCTGACCTAGACAATAAAACTACATACAATACTTTGTAAAAAGAGGTATAAGATGCAGCTCATTATGAGCTCAATTTAGTAATAAAGATAAGCTACCTCGGGTCTTTAAGACGAGAATGAATAGGTTACTTCATACTAGGTAAGTGTGCTCCATCGCTGATCACATTTTCGCTTGCCATCAGGTGAAGTAGTGGTCAAGCGCGAGTCTATAGATGATAAGAAACCGGGCAAGTCTAAGTCGGACTCGCGCACTGAGAGTTCCGTACAAACTTACCTATGAAAACAGTTCGATTTACGAATTGAATTACGAAGATTTTTCCGAATTGCAAAGAAGTTTTTTTTTGTGACGTTACTACAAATTTAAAGTTTTCAGATGTTTTCCTATACTTGTGCTATATGACATGTCTTTATGCCAAATTTTAGGATTCTAAGAAAACGGGAATTATCCTATGAATTTTGATACCTTTGAGAGTGTCGAAATATATGTTTTTTACATAGATGTCTGATTTTTCACAGCTTTAAGGGACCGCAGACCTCAGTATATGAGATACCTCCACACGTTCCCGAGATAGACAGTCTTGACAGAAAGACAGACGGACAACAAAGTGATCCTATAAAGGTTCCGTTTTTTCCTTTTGAGGTACGGAACCCTAAAACGGGCTTTATTGCGTCTAATAAATCTTGGGATTTCAAGGGTTTGGCTGCTGAATTGTCGAAAGAGTCGCACAGAGTTTAATTAGTCTGACACTCCCTCTCGCTCCACCTATAGCGGGAGAAGGTATTTGATAGTTTCTTACCACAAAAGAAAAAGGATTTTAAAGCGACCTAGGTGTCCACTGATGACTAATATTTAAGTGACTACCTCGTCAGTACAGTCACGAGCGCGCGTATGGAGTCCTTGGTTTTTGTTTAAAGTGGACAATAGCTGACAGGTGGGACAGTCCCATACTGGAGCATTGGGTACACTTGCGTGCCCCTGTGGCGTATAATAGATAAAAAAAAACTTTCCGGTAGTTTTAAGTACAAACACTAGTTTTTAAGTTCTGTGTATACTAACCAACTATGGACTTTATCCGAAATATAAGTTTTTTATTTTATTTTTTTATTTAATGTACCTACAATTTTCAATATTAACCCAGATTCAAGTTTTTATTCCCGGTTAGGTTAGATCAAAAGCTCGACCCCCTGTTACGTTCATGGGACTCTGGCAAAATATCGTAGGTCTTCGGCAACCCAGTTACCCACTCATAGGTACTCCCGCTATGGTTGGAGCGAGAAGACTCGGATTCCCGCGACCCTAACCAGGTCATCGGTCCACCTTGTGGGAGGCCTTCCAACGCTGCGTCTTCCGGTACGTGGTCGCCATTCCAGAACCTTTCGTCCCCATCGACCATCTGTTCTGCGAGCAATGTGCCCTGCTCACTGCCACTTAAGTTTGGCGATTCTTCGGGCTAAAGTATGTAATAAATAAATAAATAAATAAGCAACCACGCGGGCTCAGTGCGGATTGGTAGATGTCACACGTCTTCGAATTTTTGGTTCGAAGACACGGCGGTTTCATCAAGATGTTTTCTTTCACCGTATTGAGAGCAGCGATGATGACATAAATTATAGAAAGTACTGAACATTTCTTCACGTTATGACTAATACTAACTACATTTCTGCAACTGTGTCTTAGGTTATTTTTTTACAGTAAATGACAACAGACGCTTACGTAAGTTAAAAGTAAGGTCATCAGGTATTCGTCATGCGATTCTCGTTATTATTTATTATCCATCACGTCTGTTACAGGTAATTTTTACAATAACAAGTAAATTAAAAGCCAGAAAAATGTGGATTTTATTGTTTGATGAGGACAAAGTAATGACATGCTTTTGTGTAAACGAGCCATTTACATATTTAAATGTTTCATTAGAATGGTTTTAGCGAATAATGCAAATATGCAAATTGCGAGTTCATTAACTTTATGATTATTCTTATGTTGGTAGTGAACTCTATTTTTTTTTTTATTCAAAGGCGTTCAACAAACTAAAAAGGTCTAGCTGAAGCACTCCGTTAATTCACACTCACGAAGCTAAAAATAATTCCTTCTAAAAAAAATCTAAACAAATGCAGTCGATACATTTCTCAAAAGAAGATGTTCGCTCATCGTGCGCCGGCGCAGTCTCCGTGACCTCATTACAAATATGGCGCCCGCAGACGACCTCACTGCGTCTGAGTTTACTTTGAGCCACAAATGTTCTAACCATTCGAACATGATCGGCTTTTGTAAAGATATCAGTTAAAAATGACAGAAGAACTTGAGACTTTGTACGATTTGAGTCATATACGTATATAATTTTTCTGTAAGTGTGTTTGTCACCTAGCTCCTCCTAAACGGCTTGACCGATTTAGATAAAATTTTATGTGTGCGTTTGAGTGGGACTGTATGGTTTGAAAATACATTTGGGACCTGTGGGTGGCGCTGCCATTGGTTTCTCAATTTTTTTTTAACCAAAAGCTTTCGGGCAGGACGTCTGACGGAATCGCTAATATTTTTGTAAAAGTAAAATCCACAGCCCTAAAAATTCTATGTACAACTGATTAGTACTAATTGCAATTTTGTAATCATGAATCTTATCTAATTATGTTATTAATATTTATATGCTATCACTAGCTAATATAGCGTAAAAACTTGTAAGTTAAGACCTTCATGTGTCTTATGTTTACAAATTAATAATATGTAGATATGTATATAGAATTGTGGGTGTAGTGCACACTACAGTCCAACGCTTCTGGAGAATAGACGCGTCATACTATTTGCATTAGGTGTATCATCTCAGACTAGGCAGAATCATATTTATATCGGTAGGTAGATTCACTATCAAATAGCTTCAATAAATTGTGTTTTGAGACAGTTTATATTACTCTATTTTACATAATTATTGTCCATTTGAAATATTTTTACTACAAATGCTTGCACATAGTAGCTATTGAAATCCAAAACTCCGGAACCAACCTGCAATATTTACACTTCGGGCCAAAACAATCTCTCAAGTGCCTAAAAAAAGGACACCCGATATTTTTGCCGTCACCAAAAGGGAGTTAGCGTTAAGATAAATTAACAAAACCAATCTTAATATAGTCGCTACATAGAAAAAGACAAGACTTCCTCTCATATTTTTTCAGCTAGATACTTTGTGTTTTTCTGATGACGTAAAAGTTGTGTATTCTCGCTTGCCAACTGTACCGAAATAGCAGGCCTATATTTAGGCGTTTATCATTTGAGAATGAATCTTGTGTACATATTTATTTATGTCTTCTGACACAGATAAACTAAGGAATCTTGGTTCTTTATTTATTTTTGCATAGGTTTACTTATCAAGCAATCATTTAGTACTTAATTTTTTTTGGAGGTTTTTTTTTTATTGATTTGGAAAATCATCTTATGACAAATCGCGCTCTTGGGCGGAGCGGGAGATAGTGTCAGACTTTTACTGACTAAAAACCCACTCCTGTTCCTTCTTTGCCTTCGTCCCAGGGCCCCGGGTTTTGTTCTCGCACCCGTGGCCCCAGTAGGCTTCGACCCTGCTGGGTCCCTACGATTTTCTGACATCTCCTTGAGGCGCGCGTGGAACAGTACGCGCCGTCGACGACTTGGGCTCGATCCGGACGGTTACCGGACGGTTGGACGGCGAGCAATGTTTGTTGTTTGTTTGGAGGTTGCAATTTTTTGAAATTGTTATGCTGTAATAATATCACACTAACTAATTTATTATTAACAGTTCCATTAGTGCGAGTGTAAAGTATCACTTAAAAACTAATTGCCAGTCTGCTAAATGAATAGGACTGCCATTGAACTTGATGATCACTATGTCACGTGCGACTTGTTATCCGTATCTAGCGTAAAAGGAAGTTGTAGTTGACGATTTGTTTTTGGTGTTTTATTTGTGACGATAAGCTGTATTAGAATTTTATTTATTGTGTAGGAAGGCATGCTATATAATAGTTTGCTATTTTAACCCAACTGTTATTCACATAGATGTCAGCAAATCGTAGGGGCCTAGCAGGGTCGAAGCCTACTGAGGTCACGGGTAGTGTGAAAGCGAAACCCGGGGCCCTGGGACGAAGGCAAAGAAGGAACAGGAGTGGGTTTTTAGTCAGTAAAAGTCTGACACTATCTCCCGCTCCGCCTAAGAGCGAGATTTGTTATAAGATGATTTTACCACACAATAAAAAAAAACATTATTCATATAGTTTCTTAAAAAATCTAAACTAGGTAAGTCTACCTACATGACGTCACAAAACAAGAGGTCAATGTTGCAATCAAAACAATGTTTTTCCCTTAAACATGTGATGATGACTGAATTCCAAGTAAATGTATCGCTCTCCTTGACACAGAATTGCGCGGGCGCACAGCGAGTGTATTGCTTTCGATACAAGGTGATCTGCTGTGTGGGATCGGCTTATTAAATAGGTGGTTATTTGGTTTATTTTGGGATCTTTGGCAGGTGTAAAATATTGAGTCTTAATAGGAGATAATTAAATTATATTCTTGAAAAATCAACCAATATTAGCATTCTGAATGCAATAGCTGTACGTTATAACTGTCCCTTTTAAAATCAGTGGGTCATATAACAATGTATAATATATTCCACAAATATCACACAACGCCGTCTAGTCCCAAGCTAAGCAGAGCTTGTGTTATGAGTACTAAACAACTGATAAACATACTTATATATTTCTATAGATACATATTATAGATAAATTACACCCAGACACAGAACAAATGATCATGCTCATCACACAAACATTTGTTCTGGGTGGGAATTGACCCCACGACCTTCGGCATGGCAGTCAGGGAAACTAAGCACTAGACCAACAGGTTAGTCAGTCTATCATGTCTAGTATTAATAGTTGAAGCGAGTTATGGTAAATAAAAATTTAAAAAAAATATACTAGGTCAAGGTTTCTATGGGTCTATACCACTCTAAATAAAATTAATATTATTCCATTTATCTTCTATCTTAACATATTATTTATATTTTTAAATATTTCTTTAAAAAAGAAAACATTTGAAATATATAAAAAAAAGGCCACCGGCATCGGGAACAGGGTCCAAGATACCGGTGGTCAGGGCTCCTGAGAGAGGAATCTCCGAACAATACGCACCATGTCCAGGAGTACTGCCTTCTGAATCAAGCCCATGATCCAACTGCCTAACGAGAGTCTCCTCAGATGTTGGTCGAGGCTCTTGGCAATTAAGCCATTGGCCGTCACTACTATCGGCACAATGATTGCTCTATCCACTTCCCACATGTCGACAACATCGCGAGCTAAGTCTAGATACTTAGTTTGCTTATCTTTCTCAGCTTTCACGAGGTTCTCGTCATGAGGGACAGCTATATCACCAATCATTGTGCGACGCTCTAGTTGATCTATCACCACTATATCAGGTTTATTAGCAACAATAGTCCTGTCAGTGATGATAGATCGATCCCGATACATTATTATTATTAATGTCTATTAATATTTCCAAAAGCAAAAATCATGTAAGACATGACTGTGATTAATGAATGATGAATTTTATAAATAAAAATGAAGGTTTTGTTAAATTTATCAAAAAAAAAATTGATAAGAGTTAATGTATTAAAAAGTAAGAGCATAATTTTACCGCAGGTGCGACCACATCACCACCAATTTATCTTGTAAAAAGCTCACTGGACAAAATAATTACTACCCTCCACAAAACTGTCGTTATTATTCGTGCGATAATGCGTCAATATCGTTTTAATAATCGCCTTGTCTCAAATAAGAACATGGCTTGTAATTATTAATTACTTTTATCAGTTTATGCTAAATGTCAGTAGTCTTGCCGCCTCTCACTACCGATATGGTATGAGCATAATCAATGAACTGATTAAAAGTGGTGAAATAGTGCTCCGATTTTTTTTCGACTTTCACCTGTTATGGTTGCGCCCTTTGTCTGTTAATACACTATCTTACGAGATCAAACTTTCATGTTTGAATAATAATAATAATATTCCACAACTATCACACAACGCCAAGGTAAACAGAGCTCGTGTTATGGGTACTAGACAACTGATAAACATACTTATATATTTCTAAATACATACATATTATAGATAAATTACACCCAGATACAGAACAAATGATCGTGCTCATCACACAAACATTTGTCCTGGGTGGGAATCGAACCCATGACCTCCGGCTTAGTAGTCAGGACCATTAACCACTAGACCAACAGACCATTTTTTTGGTAGGAAACCATCAAATTACTCCTCCCTCTATGGGTAGAGTGAGAAGGAGTGTTCGAATGTCTATGGTACTTTATTCGTGTTGTAAAAATAAGGGCTTTAGAATTTCTGCATATTCAGTGCAATCTTTCTTAACACCCTAAATTTAGTACTCCGGTCACAGTTGAAGTGTGTGTACCTTCGTTTCGTTTTCCTTTCCAAAACATAGTTCTACGAAACATACAACTATAATTACAAATTAGTTCATTTTAAGAATATGAAATGATAAAAAATATGAAGAAAATATTATAATAGTATTATACATTTTTAAAACTTCTGTCTAACATAGAAAAGCTTGTTACTAAAACATATTATTGACCTTAAGTTGTCTCTTAATAAATTAAATTATTATGTATTTATTATCAGGTCATCTACTTATTACAAATATCTTCGAATGACTGTCAATTGGCCAGTCAAGTAAGTTCTACATAAACGCGAGAATACTGCGTGCTAATACTGTATTACTGTTCCATTAGTCATATGGAAGGGCCATCAAATTAGTTATTCATAAGTGCACACACATCCTCATATATGGTGCAACGGCGGAACACCTACTGATGTTAAAGGTTGCGGAAACGATACTTGGGCACAAACCTTTGTTATGGTTATTGATATTTTTACCCGACTGCAAGAAGGGTTATGTTTTAATGTGGTTGGTTTATTTGGACTTATGTGTAATGGCGCCCAGTTGGGACACGTGGAGGTCATTTTGGGATTGCATATAGATAGTGACGTAACGGAAATATTCATGTTATTATTTCTGACTTTGGTCGTAGCTAAGGAGTGGAGTTCCCTGACGTAGTCTGGGTTTTCTTTCATTTGGCTATTACTTGTAGGTCTTAAAGTTAAAATTGAAGTGCAATGGTGCTCCATCGTCCAGGACTGCGAGAATGTTCGAAAGTTTCCGTGGCCCTGGAATGAAAAGAGCAACTGAAAGAAAGAAATTCCACCACTGGAGAGTCCAGAATCATGTACTGGATCCATGGTATTCGTTTGTGTGTCGATGTCAAAGACACGGTGTATAATTTATATATTGTCATATTCTCACTTGTAATATCACAACAGTTTCTTTAAATAAAGATTAGCAACGGGCAGCGAAGCAGCGATATTTTATGACAAGGTGGCGTTATGTCATCATGCCATGAGTCAAGGTGGACGTCACGGCGTCATGTTTGCGTGATTGCGTGAATGAGTGTGCGCGAGGAAGTGGGCGAGAGCACGTTTTACTATTTACGGTTAACTTAGAATTCGATAGGATGATGAATGAGTGCAATCGTCAGTCTGTGGCGTTTATTTACTTTGTTTGCCATATTGGAGAAGACGAGATATCTTGGAGACCGTATTTTTTGGAACATGGCCACATTAAAGCATGGCCAATTGGTAACGGGTTATTTACATTAGCACGTTGCGGGTTCAATCCCAGGCTTCAGTTTGTGTGATTTATTTAGCCACCGCTGCTTCCAAAACGGTAAAGGAAAGTGTCATGAGAAAACCAGAGTGAAGGAGTCCTAGAAAAAAAAACCAAAGATCTGTGACATAAACCAACTGGGTCCGCGTGGTGTATAAGAGCCCATTCTCTCTCTACTAAAGAAGAGTCCCAGCTGTGGGAATATTATAAGACTAATTATGTTTATGATTACAAAGATTTTAGTCTTCGATATCTTCAGTTTTGATTCAGTTGTAAATGTTATTTCGATTTCATTACTAAGTACTTACGATGAAAAAAAAATTAGCATGCCCAAAGGCTTATGAACTGAATGGTTGACATTGAGAAGCCATCTTCTGACCGAGCGTTGGTCACGGCCACAGGTCCCAGCTGTTATTCGTAGATCTTTGATCATCGTTACAGATAGTCCGAAGTCAGTCTGGAAACAAGTATTGTTAAACTATATAGACTAGAAACCGAACTTTATGTTCAAACTTAGTACCTAAAACATATTCTACCGTAGGAAGCCACAATGATTCACTTTAATAGGTGTTTCATAACATATCGTAATCAAACAATACAACCGAACAGCGATAAACGTAATTTACTAGCTAAGGAAAGTTTACTCACATTCAAGTGGAGTATCGTAAACTTACGTTCAATGAACGGACGACATTCACAGGGCTGTCACTTGACTCAACTTTGATAAGCTCTGTCGATCGCAAAACGATTATACTTACCTGTAGTTTGAGATTAGATCGCAGATTTAATACTACCAACATACAACTTAAAAAAAAAATTGGGTACAAACTTACCTATGTAAATAGTTCAATTCTCAAATGGAGTCTCCAAGATACCTTCGTTTCCGAGATAAAGAGTCTTGACTTCAGACAGACAGATCCTATAAGGGTTCTGTTTTTTCCTTTTGAGGTACGGAACCCTAAAAAACACTGAAAAATTATAAAATGTCTGGTTAATTTAATTTTTTTTTAAATATGGCATTTATTGAAGTTGACTAGTCTTAAATTCTAACATTATAACAGGAGACAGAGGTCAATAAATAACAGTACCGTTGTTAAGCTCTCCTTTCTCGTTCATTAGAAAATCATCATCATCTTCCTGCCCTTGTCTCGTGTTATTTGGGGTCGACCCAACACGTTTTTTTCTTCCATTCTGTCCTATCACCCGTCACACTGTCATCAACTCCCTTTTCTTTGATATCATATTTGGGTTAAGTAGCTTATGCAATATATTAAATATTAAGTCTAGTTATGCTATTATAGCATAACTAGACTTAATTTTCCTACTGCTGGGACTCAGGCCATCTCTCACGTTTTTTTCTTAAAATCTGTCCTGTCATCCACCACGCTGTCACTAATTCCCTTTTCTTTCATATCACTCCTCACACAATCCATACATTTTTTCTTTGGCTTCCCTCTCCCTCTCCATTCATCCGCATGTATACTCTCTATCGTTCATTAGAAAAGGTCAACAATTGGGTAACTTCCGACCCTGACCATTACACATCCTTACCCCAAACCAAACGACCGGATACAATGGTCACCGTATACCCGAGGAGGCGAGGACTGGCCAGATGTGGCGCCCGCGCACCGAGCGCAGGCTTTGCATGCGTGTGCGCACCCGCGCCGGATGCCGCGCCATCGACCGGAAACGACGTCACATTAAAACGTAATTGTTATTTAAATGCAATCAGTAGGCTTTAATGTTTGTGAATGCGATTATTATGCGAAAGGGGTGTTTAGGCAAATGTATTGTTTGCTGAATTCAAGTATGCTGGTAATTAATTATGGGACAAATAGGACCGGGAGGCGCATTCCTTTTTGAGGTATAATAGTTTTTTATAGCTTATAACGGCATCACGTAGATACGGGCAGGGCTGCGGGAATGTTTTAAAGACTTACCGTGGCTCTGGAATGTAAAGGGCAACTGAAGGATCACAGACGGCTTTACTCAGTAAGGTTTGACATTCAGAGCGGGCAAATTATTTTATGACGACCTCAAAAATTTGTGGTATTTACTTACTAATATCTAGTAATTTAAAGGCTTTACTAGAGTTAGTGATAGCGTGACGAGTGACAGGACAGAATGAAAAAAAAAAACGTGTTGCGCCGATACCAAATAAAACGGTACCAGGGCAGGAAGATGATGATGATGTGAAGGATCAAGGAATTATCAGTTGTGCTGAGAAGACTTTTTGAAATCAAGCCGTTGCTAAACTGACAGTGCGTTGAATTGGCGACATGGTTCTCGTATTGTTTAAGCGATTGACAGCTGCGTGTCGCAGGTTCGATTGCCGCTCGGAACAAATATATGTATGGCCTACAGATAGGCATTCCGGGTCTGTGTGTCTTATGTATGTAAGTTTACATGTTTGGGAACGCATCCACGATACAGAATTTATTCCTAGTTTAAAAAAAAAAATCAGCTTTGATCATTATCCAATTTCAAAACATTCTTATCTATATATATATACACGTAAAAGGAGAAACTGACTGACTGACATATCAACGCACAGCCGAAACTACTGGGACTAGGACCGTGAAGTTTTGCACAAGGCTACCTTTTATGACGTAAGCGAGCACTAAAAGAGGATTTTCCAAAATTCGCCCTCTAATGGCTTGAAATTGGGGTCCAAAGTTTGTATGCAGAACCCTACTTTCATGCTGGCGAAGCCGCGGGCCGCAGCTAGTCTATATATTATATAAAAGGAGAAACTGACTGACTGACATATCAACGCACAGCCGAAACTACTGGGACTAGGAGCGTCAAATTTTGCATAAGGTTTCCTTTTATGACGTAGGCGAGCACTAAGAGAGGGTTTTCCGAAATTCGCTCCCTAACGGCTTGAAACGGGGGTTCAAAGTTTGTATGGAGAAACCTACTTTCACGCGGGCGAAGCCGCGGGCAGAAGCTAGTCGACTATATAATTATGATCGCATTTATAAAAACAACACAAACACCAACTATCTTATTAACAAAGGGATTAAAGCGAAGGGACAGTTGTAGTGATTAGTATACATACAGTAAAGTAGGGCAAGTGAAGTCAAATAGATAATGCTATCCACACATTGAACTTTTAATTGTATTAGGTCGATGGGTATTGAATTTTAATTACTAATCCATTTATAAACATGCGTTATCGGGAAGTAGCGTATATTTACATTAATAGCATTATGTATAGGTTATGTTTAATGGGTGATATTGGTTAAACATAACCACAACTAATCGGTTGTTTATTATTTGGGTTAAGTAGCATAAACATAAATAGAATTGATTTTCCTACTGTTGGGACTCAGGCCTCGTCTCTAGGAGAGGGAATGGGCCGCATTCCACAACGTGGGCCTATTGCGGTTTGTTGGATGTCACATGTCTTCGAGTTTTTCATTCCAGGGAGAATTATGAAATAAATTACACTAGGAAAACAGCGTAGGTGAGTTCGAACTCACGACCTACCCGATCTAAGTAACCAAATAAAATATATTTCTTATTTAGATAATTGTAGGCAGTTGTCATATTATATTCATTCTTTGTATTCTTGTAGCAAATCATTGATTAACCGGAGGACATAAAATAATCACTTGGAGCAGCAACTTATTTCTCTTTATTAGAGTAAAACTACTTTATAGATAGTTAAGTACTTAGTATATAGTAGGTCAATTTGATGCCTTCTTTCCGATCTAAGTCAGCCAAACATCTTTGTAAACTCGAATCTAACAGTTGCTAATCAAAGAAAGATTGATACAGTCGCTGACTCGGAAACAATGACCATGTAGACTCTCAATCAGACGTTGCACTCGTCTAGCTTATCAACTAATATAAGTTTAGACATTAGTAGCTTCAGAAACAATAACTAATTTGCAGAAGGCATCCCCGTCATTTCGTAAACAAGATTAATGGTTAACTCCATCTTGCTAGACTGGAAGCTGACCCCTGGATAAAGCTAGGATGATGATTGATGGTCAGATGGACGGGTCGTGTTTCTCGGGGTATCGCCCCGTTCGGAAATGTTTTGGAGTAGCGGTATCTGAGCCAGGGCGCAGCGGGGGACTAGCGGCGGAGATGTTTGTGAATGAGAGATGATCTGGCGCTGATATTGGAATGTATCGTGACTCTGTGTCGGGTGAGATAGTGGGTAAACGCAAGGTCAATAGAGTGAAAAGTGACGAAGAACATTGATAGCATTTTTCCCACACTGGAAAAAAGGCTGCTAGGATCTCAGACTAATAAAAAAGTAGGATAAAATAAGATTGAGTGGGTCACCTTACTCAACACTGAACAATTTTTGATTGGCTGCCTGCCAAACGAAATTATCTTCTAATCTCAATATTTAAACGTAAAATAACCTTTTAAAAAGGTAAACATTCATAATTTTTATGACTAAAAGTCAGAAATTGACGTCAAACGTAAACAAAACAATGTGTAACTTGTGTGTGGTTGTCATTTATTAAACTATGCCAGAGGCCAGAACACGCAAGTAAGGAAAAAAGTCAATACAAGTACAAGTCAGTACAATGGAATATTTTTTACCTATAGTGGTAAATAATTATTAAATTCATTATATTTCAAGGACAATTAAATAGGCATGGTCTATTAAAAATTCCCTCTTCGTATATTGTTATTTTCCTCGATAATTAAATGTTACACACATTTACAGGTACACGGAATTGTGATCCATTTTCCCGCTATCTTTCCTGTTGTACAATTATTTAAGTGGGTACCAAAATAAGGATCACAGATAAATGGAAATGTAATTAATTTTCTTCTACTTAATTAGGTGCAAATAAGTCGTTAATATAAAATTCATATTCTTATCTTAGATAGTTATACTGCATATTACTAAGTAAGTAGGTACAGATAATATCATTTAGTAAGTATCTATAGGTTTTAGAGAGGAGAGATGAAACGCATGTTACTAAAAGAGTTATGAGTATACATGTGGATGGGTGGAGGAAGAGGGAGAGGGAGGCCAAAGAAAAGATGGATGGATTGTGTGAACAGTGATATGAAAGAAAAGGAAGTTAGTGATAGCATGACAGTTGACAAGATAGAATGGAAGAAAAAAACATGTTGCGCCAACCCCAAATAAGATGAGACTAGGGCAGGAAGACGATGATGATGATGAGAGGTTCGCGCTTGACCGCTATCACACCTGGTGGAAAGCGACGATGCGGTCGGCGATGGAGCGCGCTTACCTAGAAGTAACCTATTCACTCTTGACTTAAAGATTCCCGGGTTGTAGCCATCAGGAAACACAGATTCCGGCAAGGGATTCCACTCCTTAGCTGTACGCACAATGAATTGAATTGATTAGATTTTGCTATGGAGTATAGAGGGCTGTTGGTCACTTAAAACTAAGTTATTTTTTTGTTCATTCGTCGTTATTAGTTATAATATGTTCATTTGATAATCATGATATATGTAGAGTTTCGCTAGCAAACTAAAATTTACAGAATAGTAGAACTTCACTATAGTAAACATAAGGCAATTTTCTCTAGAATACTACAAGTCTTGTACCAAAACTTCGAATGTCGATCGGCCGCTACGTATAAGGCTGCAACCATATGGTTTGCGTGCGCGTGGGCATCGTCACGTGACGTCATAGCCCATTCACCGCCAACTACGGTGCTCGCTTTATTTGGTCAGCTCGCAAGACTAGCTGTTTGATGATGATGATGATTATGATGATGACTGATTAACTGCTATTTAGATCATCATCATATTTGAGGTTGTTTTCAATTTTGTGTTCTTCATTTTTTAAAGTTTAAATGCAATATGTTTGTTTGCGACGGTTTTGATGACAGGTGGTACGGCGCAACCGTTTAATTTTTTGTTACAACGTGGGAGCTTTTTTATCAATGAACGCGCAAAAATATTCGTAGCCAACACGAACGGTTCTTTTTTTAATAAAATAGACAGTCAGTGAGTCAACCATGACAGTAGCGGGTTACCTAAGGTTCACCGAACAAATCTGCAGACAAATGACTGCATTATTTTCTGATAGGAAAATAAATAGTTTACTTCTAGGCCAGCGTGCTCCATCGTCGACCACATCGTCGGTGTCCATCAGGTGAAATAATGGTCAAGCGCGAGCCTATCAACAAATATAAAAAAAATCGGGCAAGTGCGAGTCAGACTCGCGCACTGAGGGTTCCCGTACAAACTTACCTATGAAAAATGTTCAATTTCCGAATAGTGTCTCGAAAGATTTTTACGATTTGCAAAAAAGTTTTTTTTTTGACGTAACTACAAATTTACAGTTTTCAGATTTTTCCCTATACTTATGCTAGGAGACCTTGCTTCATGCCAGATTTCTGGATTCTAGGACAACGGGAAAATACCCTATGAATTTTGATTCCGTTGAGAGCAACGGAATGGATAGCGGTCAAGCGCGAACCTATCAAGAAAAAAAAAAGACATAATATGTAGATCCGCATGAAGCATGCGGATCTACAAACTTTGGAACCCCGTTTCTTCCCATGAGGGGTGAATTTTGAAATATTCTCTCTTTTAGTGGTCGCCGATGTCATAAAAGGAAACAT
This sequence comes from Mythimna vitellina, assembly GCA_949316375.1. Lineage (NCBI taxonomy): Eukaryota > Metazoa > Arthropoda > Insecta > Lepidoptera > Noctuidae > Mythimna > Mythimna vitellina. The sequence goes on along the minus strand of OX438694.1, from coordinate 2,657,760 downwards.
TGTGCAAAATTTCACGCTCCTAGGTCTTTTAGTTTTTCCGTTTATGTATATAAAAAAAAGACAACCCGGCAATCTTTAAGTCAAGATTGAATAGGTTACTTCTAGCTAAGCGCGTTCCATCGTCGATCCCATCGTCGCTTTCCATCAGGTGAGATAGCGGTCAAGCGCGAACCTATCAAGAAAAAAAAAAGACATAATATGTAGATCCACATGCTATCATGCGGATCTACATTTGTCTTGTATTAGTTTATTTCGACAAATATTCACTTTTCGCTGATTGCAATTACTATTCAATTGATAGCAAGACGATAACAGTTAGAGTTCACCTCGGTACTCGTGATAGGAGTACAGTCCCCACCTTGTAATCTGTGGTTAAGTCATGTCTCACCTACGGAGGTTTTCTTAGAACGTTGACGGTGACGCGGTGCGCCTACGCATGACATATGGCGGGCACTTGTAAACAATGCTTTATTCATGTTTTGTCAATGTTAGAGTGTGATATTTAGACTTATAACATACTAAGTTTTTGTCTAAGGCTTTGTTTCTGTAGCCTGCCTCATGAGGACTACTTTTACAGGAAATGGTTGAATTCAGGATCTTAGGACATTTTTTTTTTCGTTTGGGAAAATCATCTAACGACATCCCCCGCTCTTGGGCGGAGCGGGAGATAGTGTCAGACTTTTACTGACTAACAACCCACTCCTGTACCTTCTTTGCAATTTTTACAGGGCCTCGGGGATCTCTTTCGCATCACTCATGGAGGATTTTAAGACATGGTGCTTTCTGCCAATGTAAGGATTTACGAAATCAGATCAGAACTCCTCGAAGCACGTTTAAAATAAGAACTTGGAATGATGATTCCGAGTTCTTATTTTACACGAAGAAAAAATCCTGCCAGAAATCGTCTCCAAAATATTTTTCCTTTACGCTATTTTATGTTTTTGTATAAATTTTCAATTATGGCTGAGTTTTATGAATACTTATTTGAAATATAGGCAAGCCCTGAACTTACCATTTTCCTTAAAACAATAAACAGCATAGCATAGCATAATCAGCCTTTTAATGTTCCCACTGTTGGGACTTAGGCTCCTCTCTAAGAGAGGGAATGGGCCATAATCCACCACGCGGGCCCAGTGCGGGTTGGTGAATGTCACATGTCTTTGAATTTTTGGTTCTAGGACATGCCGGTTTCCTCATGATGTTTTCCTTCATCGTTTTGAGAGCAGTGGTGATGAAATAAATTACACAAAGTAATGCGACTGATTGTGTAAAAATAAACAAAAAAAAGCAATAAATGTGGTCACAAAATTGCCTAAATAGGATTAACTAGAGTCTGAACGTACAGTTACGTACGTTACGGAATTTGCATGTACGCAAGCTACTTATTACGCTTATCTACTTTGTACATAATTATCATACAAGTATGTTCATTGTGGTTTTCCCTTCAAGTAAAGAGGTAAAGAGGTAAAAGGTTATGAGTAAGTTATTATCCCTTCTGTTGTTCATGTGCCTTGTAGAGGTAACAAAGCACAAAGAGCATTCATCCATTTTTGGCAGTCACGGCTGGGTAATGTTGTATTTGTGCTAGACTTTTGGTGAAACGATTACGCTGTTAAAGGTTAGAACTCGCAGTTTTTTGTTTATCCAGCTGCCATTTGCTGAAAATGACTTCAGGTCTTGCCAATATTAACCTTTTTGCAGCCCGTAGAACAATTTCTATGCAAACGTAGGTATTATTATATCGTTGTGGAGTTATCGCCCTGTAGCTGTATCCGTCTGGTTTCAACCTTCAACTGAAATTTGCCTTTGACTTTAGTGGCATTTTCACATATATTACCTATAAAACAAACTTCCCTAATGAGTCTGTCTGTTCGCCATAAACTCAATATCCTACTGAAGGGATTTTCATGCAGTTTTCACCATAAACATTCATGAGCCAGGTTTATGTGTATAATACGTATATATTATAGTTAAAAAAACAGCTTAATAAACTAGTGCGCCTGACCATCAGTGTTTGCATCTCCGCTTACCATCAGGTGGGATTGCAGTCAAGCACTGGTTTATATCAATTAAAAAAAAAAGCTGAAAATAAACTCGAATTTGCGGCGGGTCGCTAATCAAAATATTATAAATAAAAATAAATTTATTTCAGGTAAAAACCCAATTAGAGATCCAAAAAAAATACAATAAATTCAATACATTAAAATCACAATAATCCAAAAAATAATAATAAAAATATAATTATAGAGGCAACAGTTTATGAGTCTGTGTATGTTGATGTTTGTTACTTTTTCACGCTCAAATGGCTGAACGGATCCTGATGAAACTCGGCACACGGGTAGGCCTTGTCCTGGAATAGCACATAGAACTAAGGATCATAATTTTATTCCGGAAATATGTTTCTTTGGGACAATTTCTACTTTTAACAGTCAGTAAACGATTAAAAATAACTTCCACATCTTTTATCAATGTTTATTCTTCTCGTATCTATAGAGCTAAAAAAAACAGGAGCAATTAAGGCACTTTAATTAAATACATACCTACAATTAACATATTAATTTAGTGTTCTCATGTTTTTAATTCAGGCTATCGACTCCTCGATAAGTCCAAAATGTTTGTTCAACAATACAATCTTTTGCCACAAGGTGACCCCGCGTTATCTGCGCGTACGCAATTTGCATCGAGGCACAGCAATTGATCAATATCGTGCGCAGGAGTGTGTACAAAATCTATCAACGACATAAATATAAATTGGCTATGTAGTGACACGGTGATCAATCTTCGTAGTTTCATGGCACACCTGGTAATCGATAGTTAAGCTGTTGAACCCAAGTTAGCCAAATAACAATAATTATCATTTTTATTTTCGTAAAATACACCCATTACTATTTTCACGTGTGAACCGGAAGACGCAGTATTGGAAGGCCTCCTACAATGTGAACTGATGACCTGGTAAGGGATGTGGGAATCCAATGGATGCGAGACGCACAGGACCGTTAATTATGGCGACACTTGGGGGAGGCTTGTGTCGAACAGTGGAAATCTTTCGTATTATTCGATTACGTTTACTAAATCGATTACGTATTATTTATCTTGACACGTATCATTGCCATTGAAGAGTGCGCTGAGTTTTTTATGAAAAGCCTACCGGAGGCTGTACTTGTGTTTATCTGTACCGAGGTAAAGCTATAAGCATTGTTTGTAAATCAACAAAAGACTTCTCCCGCTCTAGGGTGGATCGAGAGAGCGTGTCAAACTTTCAGTGACTAAAACTTGCCTGTGTTCTTCAGGTGCTCTTTGCATTCAACCACCACCACCACGGTGACTCTTTCAAAAAATTCCGCGGTAAGCTTTAGGCCAAAGAGCCACCTATCAACCAACCTTAGACAGCCGTAGTCGAGACACCTTATTTATTTCCCCTTATAAGACTAGCACAACTTTTCCTCCAACAAGAAGGTGCGTAAAAAACAGTCCGTACTCCACTTCTCACGCTTCCGGTGGTCTCTGACGTGGCCGTCGCTTGTCGTAGTGAAACCAGATCGACGCAGGCGCAGGTAATTCTATAGCCGCAAGATTTATGACCGAACCGACCCTAGTACCGTTCTATGATGTTAGAACATGTTTAATTGTTATTATAATAATTGTTTTAATTTATTGGTATATTTTTCGGGATTATTCCGATGTGCGAATTCGTGAGAAAAATGTATATTTATTTTTGTGAGATAAAAGATGCTATTCAAAAACACATAGAGGGAAATAGAGCCTCCTGTATTATCTGCCTCTTTAGAATAATTAACTTTTTCACCCGACTTTGCTTGCTTCCTTTATCCAGAAACCATGATTTTTTTGGGATAACAATAGCCCATGGTCCTCGAGGGTAATAAATAAATAAAATCCTTTTATTTCAGACATATTTGAACCATATTATTATTAATAATAATAATATTCCACAACCATCACACAACGCCGTCTAGTCCCAAGCTACGCAGAGCTTGTGTTATGAGTACAAGACAACTGATAAACATAGTTATATATTTCTAAATACATACATATTATAGATAAATTACACCCAGACACAGAACAAATGATCGTGCTCAACACACAAACATTTGTCCGGGGTAGGAATCGAACCCACGACCTCCGGCATAGCAGTCAGGGCCACTAACCACTAGACTAACAGATCAGTCTATTGTTATTGCTTGACTTAGAAACTATGTTATATTTTCATTACATAATCTAAGTAGCTTTTTAACTGTAAAGACTATGTCTCAAAATATATCCGAAAGTTTAGAAACTATAAGAAGTTAGGTTTAATATTATGTGCGTACTGTTTCAGGCCTATCAAAATATTCATGTTCAGTTCATTAATCCTGAACAATCGCAGCTCGCTTCCCGCTGAAATTGAGATAAGAGATCATTGGCACGGCAATATAATAAAAATTATGAAACGTCGCAATACTGAGTTAGGTATATTATAGGTATTATTAATTTTTTACATTTTCCTTATGCCGTGGCGATTGGAATGGATGCGGGGTGAGTACTTTTGGGATGGCTTTTTCCACTGATAGATGTCATTTACATAGCCCGAAGATTTTCCAATAGAAGAAGAAAGACAACATGTTTATTCTGCCTAAATAGACGCACAATTCATTACACAATTAAATACAAAAAACAAGGTTCCCTGACAGGCCATAGGTGGCTATATGTGTACAGGCAACTGTGTTGCACCATATGACCATAGACAACACTAGGTTATCTCTTGCATTTTGACGCCGGCCTCAACAGAGACAAACATAAACAAAAATAAACCAAAATATAAAAGAAAATAACATAATTTTAACAATAAAAACTAAGAATCAAAGTTGAATAATAAGGAGTGGTGACCGCGTTCCAGAAGATGCATTGGATGGAGTCGCGGGTGTCTACTGGAAGCGTAAAACACAGTACGGTCGATGTGATGACGCATAAGTGGAAGTCTATGTCTAGTAGTGGTCGTCTTTGGGTTGAAATGATGTTGATTAGGGGTGAATTTTCTGTTTGCTTACACATAGTAACTTGTAGTAGCCTTGTAGTAACAATCCCGACTTACGTTGTCGTTACTATGGTATACGTCGTGGGATTAAAACCAGGTACGCTTTACTTCGTGTGATTCATATCATCACCACTGCTTTCAAGACGGTGAAGGAAAATACATATTATGAGGAAACTGAGAGAGAACAGTGGTGGCCGAGTGGTAACGGCCCCGACTTACGAGTTTTAGGTCGCGGTTTCAAACCCTGCCAGGCGTATAACTTTGTGTAATTTATTTCATCACTACTGCTCTCAAAAACAGTGAAAACATCGTGAGGAAACCGGCATGTTTTAGAACCAAAAATTCGAAGACGTGACTTTCATCAAACCGCACTGGGCCCGCGTGGTGGATTATGGCCCATTCCCTCTCCTAGAGAGGAGGCCTGAGTCCCAGCAGTGGGAAGATTAAAAAAGGCTGATTATGCTTATGAGGAAACTGGCATGTCCTAGAACCAAAAATTCGGCCCACGTGGTGGATTACTTACGACTCATTTCCTCTTCTGAAGGGGTGGCCTGAGCCGCATCATATTCCCATTGCTGGGAAGAAGTCGGAATATAATGCGGCTGAATGTGCTTATGCTATACTTACTTATAAATACAGTTTCTTTCTAAGCTGACGCCACTAATAGAGCCGCATATATGAACTCATCTGTTTCACCTCGGTCCGAATCAAAGTGTATTTCAGTTGGTTACGTTATTGCTAGTACACTAACGTTGCGCAAGCGCATGTGGCCGTGAACGCTAATTGTGATCTTATAAATGTATATGTAGGTATAGTCTGTCTTTTAAAATAGTTTGACAACGTGCATTTTTTGAACATTTGAATGTTTTATGCAGATGTGTAGGAGACAGAAAATTATAAGAAATTCTAAATCGGCCTTCCACAAGGTGGACTAATGACCAGGTGAGGGTTGCGGTGTGCCAATCCGATGGATGCGAGACGCACAGGACCTGTCTTTGTGGCGACACTTGGGGGAAGCCCAAGTCCGTCCAACAGTGGACGTCATTCGGCTGAAATGATGATGATGATCATGAATCTAAATTGTGGAACCCGTTATGTTTGAAAGAGGTCCTACATTTGGTAGAGACGTAATTTTAAATCCAAGGTGTGAACTAAAAGTCCAAGGTATGGTAACACTACTGGTTCCACGGGTAGTGTGAAAGAGAAACTCGGAGCCCTGGGACGAAGGCAAAGAAGTATTTTATTTTCTGCAGATTTTGCTCATTCGTCTTTGACTAGTTTTTGCAGCCGGTCTTGCCCGTCTTGTCTTCACTTATATTGGCACCTTTCTCTGCGTGACCGCTAGTTTCCGATGCACCTGCGCCTCTTAGCGATGCGGTGGTAAACAGAGCTCTTTGTCTTATTTGGCTCTGTTATGAATATGACTGTTTGTTCGCATGATTGGTGCACTTTCTTTTTTATGGTACTTTGTTGTTTGGCACTTTCGATTACTTTGGAAATGGTGTGAAGAAAGTATGAGCCATGCTTGAACGATTGTTACTGATAGAGCAGTTTTTCGCGCGTTATTTCCTTTTTAACGTATATTTTCGACAGAAATAGGGAATATGCATGAAAAAAAATATTTTATCTAATTAGTTTATCAATAAGTATACAATAATAGAATACTAACTGTGAAAACAATGTCAAAATAGGTTAAAAAGCAAACGAGATTTAAAAATTATTAACAAATAAATGTCTGTCTCTCTCGCCAAGACGGGCGTGATGAACTTTGACGTTAACTTTTGAAGCTTTATAACTTCGATGTTGATGAAGTTATTTTAAAAATTCTTTCATATTTGTTTACTAGAGCTAAAAATGATTTATTTTAACAAATAAAAAACCTATTGTGTTTTGTATTGAATTTTGAATATTGTTTAATATTTTAAATGTCTTCTTCTTACATGGTCCTTCATCCTAAATCATATTTAGTTCCTTTGTAACTCACTACCTCCAAAACTTTACGATCCCGGAAACAAAAGCTCACTTAAGAATTCACTCGATGCGCCGTAAAAAGGATCTAAAACGAAGAATACGCGGCACGTGCGCACGCGCCGACCCGTGCGGGGGGGAGAGGGGGCACAGGTGTCGAGTGATTTAATTAAAACTTAACAGAAATACACCGCCGACGAGTCAGTTAACGGCGAGTGTAATTAACTGCCACCCTTCCTGCTTACCTACCGATAAATATAGATTAATTATACGGTAGAAAGGGGAAAGGAGGGTTTTTGAACAAATAAATATGGTTTTGACTGTATCAGACCAATCTATAATTATGTAAAACATAACTACTGTACAAAAAAATAAAAAAACAAATACTTCACAAGAAGCGTTTTTTTTTTGTTTTGTGTTTTTTCAAACTCAAATTCTATTTATTTCACATACTCGTAGGCCTACATCGCCATTTATAAAACGTCAGAAGCTAGTGCACGGTTCCAATTGGTCGTTTCCTATGGAGATGAACCGGTAAGAAACTCCATAGTTTTGTTTAGAAAACAAACAGGTTCGAAAGAAAATAACAAATATAATATTTACGAGTATACTTATATATATTTTGAAAAGTTGAAAGGGAATCGTTTATCTTGGTATGGTCATGTAAAGAGGAGAGATGAAACGCAAGTTACTAAAAGAGTTGTGAGTATACATGTGGATGGGTGGAGAGGGAGAGGGAGGCCAAAGAAAATATGGATGGATTGTGTGAACAGTGATATGAAAGAAAAGAAAGTTAGTGATAGCATGACGGTTGACAGAATAGAATGGAAGAAAAAAACGTGTTGCAGCGACCCCAAATAAGATGGGACAAGGGCAGGAAGATGATGATATATTTTATATAGGTAAGGTTGTTTTACGTTGCATGCCTAAACCACAACCTACCTACGTCAGTTTGTTATTCGTAACAAATTTTCCCTATGATGATTTATACATTTATGAATGAATGTAGTTGATCACGTTCACTAAGTAGACGTTTGCGTAGTTTCTGAAAATATCGTCATTCGGATTGAGTAATCTGTGAGAACTGGACTGCGGGTTTGTCCGGAAGGGTTACCGCAGACCTGGTTTACTGAAACAACATATAGGTGGGTTTTAGTCAGTAAAAGTCTCTTGGATGGCGAGCAATGGGTAGCTCTGGGATCGACAGCGCGTTTGTTCCACGCACCCGTCAAAGAGGTGTCAGCAAGATTGGCGGGGCTAGTTAGGGGAACTTTCGAAGGAGATACCGTGACCCTCGCAATAGGGCGACTAAAGGAACACTGTGGGTTTTAGTTAGTAAAAGTCTGACACTTTCTTCCGTTCTACCCAGAGCGAGATAAGTCATTTGAAGATTGCCCACGCAAAAAAAAGTTCAGGTATAGGTACATAATTATTTTTATTTTATGCGAAACCTGAATAAGTAAGTATAGTTGGTTCAGAATCAGTAACTGAATCGATTCCAATAATTTTTACACCACGTTATATTTTATTTCCATAAATATTTAAAAAAGGTCACAATATGGACATCACCGTCATTAAGTACAACACAGGTCACGGCAGATCATAGCGGGCATTAGGCGCCAGTGCACAGCTGGGTGCGGGAGCAAACCCCTCATCAGTCGCCCGGATAGCCCAGTGACCATGTATTTTTCCAGACAACCAGGTAACATAACAAGCTTATAACTTTGTGATTTTTCATGATACAGTTATGAAATTTTGTACATAGATTATTAACATAAAAATACTAGACACATGTTTCGGGTTTCGTGTATACATACTATTGAATTTTCTTCCAACGAACCATTGAGTGATAAAGGGAGATGAAAACATTGATTATTATTGTATTGTTTTAAATGTGTACAGCCCTCACAATACTCACGAACGCGACCTACATAACTTACACAGAATTATAGCATACTCGGCTTTATAATGTTCCCACTGCTGGGACTCAGGCCTCCTCTCTAGGAGAGGGAATGGGCCGTAATCCACCATGCGGGCCCAGTGCGGGTTGGTGGATGTCACATGTCTTCGAATTTTTGGTTCTAGGACATGCCGGTTTCCTCACGATGTTTTCCTTCACCGTTTTGAGAGCAGTGGTGATGAAATAAATTACACAAAGTAATGCGCCGGGCTGGGTTTGAACTCGCGACCTACAACTCGTAAGTCGGGGTCGTTACCACTCGGCTACCACTGCTCTCTGGCTTAGAATTATGTTTAATGTAATAATTTTGCCTAACAACGCAAATTGCAACATAATCCACAAAATAAACTTCATCAGGTAATCAATACCTGCATAAATAATAATTATCTGTACTTAATTATTTGCATAATTTTAGTTTCTCACATAATTTAAGTAATAAGATTCTTAATAAAGATTTATTAGTTGTTTATGGTAATTTAGGAAGTTAAGTTACGTGTTGCCATCGTTAATATACGGTGAGGTGAAAGGTAAGCGGTTAAATCCATTTAAATTAACTGTTAAAGTTAATATGTTGATATTAGTAGGTTCACGTTTAAAACTATATTTTTTAGAAGCGTTAATTAATGATGTTTTAGTAAGCCAGTAATTTAGTTATGGAGGTTAGAAGTAAAAAAAAACTTTTATAAATATCGAACAGACTTGAGTTCTATTTTTGTTAAGAAAAGGGTTTTTAAGCAAAATTAAATATAATATTTTAGTATAATTTTTAATTCTCTTTTTATTTTGTATTTTCCCCAATTTAAACTAGACAGGGAGCCAGTTCAGGACTGGAAGGCAACTCCAACTACGTTGGGCAAGGCACTGGCTTTAGTAATTTTTTTTTTCGGTGGGAAATTCATCTGACATCCCCCGCTCTTAGGCGGAGCGGGAGATAGTGTCAGACTTTTACTGACTAAAAACCCACTCCTGTTCCTTCGTCGCCTTTCGTACCGGGGCCCAGTCTTCCTTTCAGGCTTCGACAACTGTAGGGACCCACCTACAGTTGCTGACATCACTTGGCTTTAGTATGCCATACGTACATAAATAAAAGAGGAAATCCGATACCAATGACCTGGTGAGTGTTGCCGATGATGAGACAATGATAAGATGAAATAAAAAAGGAATATTTTTATTTACGTACGTATATTTTTATACGTCGGTTTAAATAACGAAAAGCGTGCGGATCGAAAACTTTGTCACTATTTCTTGGCTATTCCATTTTGATTTCCATGTTAGTTTACTGTCTTACAAGATATACAACATTGCAATGACGAAATATCAACAAAACAGCCCACATAAACAGTAACAATACTCAGAAATAGAAAGCTAATTTACCAATAGAGAAATAATTCATTCACAGCAGGAAACTTTGTACAGTTTTGACTGTTCGGATACAAACCTAATCTAACAGAATATTTCTCCAAGCGAATGTTGCGTTACAATATTAGAGATGGACCACTGAACTATTCGCCGACTAGTTTGGAAGGCCGACTATCCGGCCGGGTTTAGTCGGTGACCAGTCAGCGATAGATGTATTAAATGTAAATTTGTCGTCACTTAATAAGTTGAAGAGTAGAAAATAAAATAAATAAGAACTAAGTTTATTATACAAGGTACAGTTTTGAATCTGCACAGTGAGGATCAGTCATGATTTTTGTGGAATATGCAGACTTATAACGTCAAAAAAAAATTGGACCAAAAATGACGAAGTTACAGCAATTTTAGTGTATTAGTTCCAGAAACGCGCCCGAGAATGAAGCCACTTGTTGTGACGGGATCTGTCATGATCGGTCTCCACCGGCGAGTGAATACGATCAAGACGTGACGTGAACAGTGTAGCGAGAGCGCGCGTTTTCAAGGAGCCGTTCAGAAAAACTTTAATAAATCCACGATTTCTTGACGGATTTTAATAATTTAAAAAATTAAATGCTCAGTAAATTATTACACACATGATTTACTTAGTAAAAATCGGATTTGCTATTATGTGATTTATCCTCATTCAAAACTGCACCTTGTATATCTAAATAAGTCCAAAACAAAGAACTTGCTATTTGTCTTAAACGTTTAAAGAATAAAATCAGGATCACAAGAACAGTGCGTACATAAAACTATTAATAAAAAAACTATTAGTAAGGATAGACCGGATAGTCACCGTTTAATCGAAAAGCCGATTGTCCAGTTATAGTCGGCGGACTAGTCAAACAATTGAGCGCCAACTAGTTGTCTAGTCGGTTCGTTTCTTACAAGATCGGATGTTAGGTCGGGCGCACACGGGTGGTCGCAGGAGTTGACGCTTTATTACTACGTTATAAACAAGTCATGTGCGTACAACATATATTACCGTACTTAGCTATCGTGAACACATTATAGTAGTGCTGGGGTGAGTGATAAGCGATGAGCGATTTCTTATGGAGCAAGTATCTTTGATGTAGCTATAAGAGACAGAGGTTTGCAAAATTACAAGTTCTAAATATCATGACATAAAATGAAATTTCGCGTGTTTCCCCAAAAGGGGAAGATGTTTACTATTCTCACGATTCACCTGTTCGTCTCCTAAAACATGGGGCCATAATTAAAGCAGCCCTAGCACGAGGCTCAGATGAGCCACATGCTACGGCTGCGGGAACGTTTGGAAGAGTATCGTAGCCCTGAAACGCAAAGGGCAAATGAACGAATACAGGTGGTTTTTCGCTCCACCCTAGAGCGAGAGAAGACATTTGATGATCCCTTCCCTAAAAACAGGGGTACTTACAGCCAATGTTAGGATTTGGCTCACTTGCTTGCGTTTAGCATTTGTTTTTCTTTGTTAGGTGATGGCATGTTCTTTAAATAACATTTTGGTAATTTTTACATACCAGACATTAAAATTGTTCTATAGCAAAGTTTCGTACATCCTCATCATACATATATCTTTAAGGGTTTTCTAACATCGCTCTCAGTCTAAAACTTGGACCACGTCCTAAATAGTGGGATAAATCCACTAATTATTTTGTGGGAGCCTAGAATCTGTGTTGATGTTAAATTAAGATAAGCTAATAATGAGCGCCTTGCGCGGCCCGTCGTGTTAATATCCATATTTAAGCCTCCATGTTTTATCACTTAAGTTCATCTAATAAGTCATGAGATAAGTTGCTGGTTATTTATGAGGACCTATCGACCTGCCTCTCCTCACCTTCCACTCTAAGAGTATGTTAGAGCTTTAAAAGGAACATTTATAAAACCACGTCTTTTTCCCATGGGGGTGAGCGGAAATAATGGTTGGCCTTTTCAATCTTCGAAATGTATTAGTACGTCGGAATTAGGTAGAGTTGTTTATGTACTTGCATTGAAATGTTGATTAATATGAACTTACTGGGGATTTCTAATGAAAAATTTCGTGTAATAATAATGTAAATAATAATAAAAACCTCAGAGATAAGACAAATAAAACAAAGATAATTAATATACAATTTTTATTAGTATTTTTCATAGAAAAAGATTTCTCTAGGGCAACGGCCCTCACGCCCCAGCCACCACTGGGATTCTGATCCCGATTTCCGGCCACCGTAGGCGCGGGCTTGTGGACGGAGAGCAATGGGTAGCTCGCCGTCCGACCGTCCAGTAACCGTCCGCTCCGCTCAAGAGCGGGGGATGTCATTAGATTATATTCCCACCGAAAAAAATGAATAAAGAGACATATCGACGAATATTAATATTTTTAAGGTCACGTTATTGTTTTTTAACTTGGAACATTACGCTTGTCGTCAGAGCCGCGGGCAAACCTTGTCAATAAAGGTATAAGCATATATTAATATTCCATTGACTATTCATTAGACAAGTAATCGATCAATCAATGCACGATCTGTGCAAGGCTTTGAAGTCAGCGGGTAGATCATAGCAACAGTATCTGAATTGAATCTAGAAAAAAATTATCGGCTCTTGACTTCTTCATTCTTCCCTACAGAAAAGCATGATGATTACGTATGGGTGGTGTATGATGGTGTATGTGATGAGTATGTATGGGTGGTGCAATTTGCGCTCAAATTGCACCACCCATACGTACAAAGCGTTTTGGAAACACATTCGTTATGCGTATAGTTAGGGGGTAGAATTCCCTGCCGGAATCTGTGTTTCCTGATAGCTATAACCGAGGGGTCTTTAAGTCAAGAGTGAATATGTTACTTCTAGGCAAGCGTGCTCCTTCGTCGGCCATATCATCGCTTACCATCAAGTAAGAAAAAAACAAACTGGTTCCGCAAAATTTAATTTTTCTTAAGTTTTTTTGCATTTTGCAGATCAATATCAAGTTATATTTCATATTTACAAAATTATAATCATTAAATTCACCAATACAACCCTCTCAGTTCAGAGAATTCTATTGAATAGCTATTCCTTGAACAAGTCATTCTTCTTGATTCTATTATCTGTATAATTTTAAGTTAGTGAAGCCATGTCTGTTATGATCATCTACACTAATATTACAAAGTGGTAAAGTTTGTTTTTCTTTGTATTTTTTTGTTTGTAGAACGTAATCTCTGAAAGTACTGGTCTGGATAGAAATCTGTTTTATTCCTGAGTGATATAGGCTATATTTTATGTACCTACGCGGGTGAAGCTGCGGGCAAAAGCTAGTAAATCATATTTTAATGAACATACTTGACAACTTGACACTGATCTACAAAATGCAAACAACTTAAAAAAAAATACTTTCGCAGGTTCTCTTTTTTAAGGTGGGAAATCATCTAATGACTACTCCCGCTCTAGAGCGGAACGGGAGGGCGTGTCAGAATTTTACTGACTAAAATCACACCTATGTTCCTTCTTTGCCTTGCTTTCGAGGACCTTCGGTTTTCCTTTTGGAAGTCAATCCATGGCCCCAGGTGGACTACCCTGGCTTCTAAGCGACTGGCTTCTTTATGTTAAGTATTGCAGCAATGTTACAGAGAAAAGTTAATTGTTTATGTAAATCTTTGTCCCGGTGTAGTATTGTTCGGTCTCAGTACTAATCAATTATGCTAAAGACTCCTTTACGTTACCTACACCCTATTGGGCAACTTAGGGCCCTTTCATCCGCAGAAGGTCGTCCACACACCCACGACTTGTCGCAACTGCGACTGATATTTCGATCTCAGCCTCATTATCGAGCTCCTACACATTATTTTATACTTCTGGCTTTATTGGTACATGTGATATCTTGTGGGTTATTAAGCTGTAATTGATACCTGTTGGGACATTCGGTTACATATTTTTTAATCCCTGATCTTGAAATATGTTTACCTCAATACATTATAAATAGTGAATGAATCGTGAACGAGTTAGAACAAAAAATTAATCATTTCCGTGTTTAGTATTGCTATTTTTTTCTGTATTTCTTGATAATATTGAGTCTGTATTTAACAAAAAAATCTTATTTGAAGAACCAAATAGGTTCTTCAAATAAGATTTAGGACTCCAATTAGAGAAATATATATCACCCAAAATATTTATTAAATACCAGAACCTCATACCACTTTGATATGCCACCGATGACTTCCATCTCTGATTGATAGTACAACAGTAGCCAATAAAATGACATGAATTTCACGCCTGCGCAAAACCTCATCGTCTGTGCGGTCTAATAAAAATGCGTCCTACGCTCTGCGCTTGACTTTCTCCACCATTTGCATTTTGAATGGAGACCGTGATGAAGTCTTACGCAAGTTTGTTTTGTCGTACGTTATTTGATACTACACATGTAGCATGTACGTCTGTATTGTTTTGTGAATCAATTGTATGTTGTAATGTGTTTATTTTTATATGTTGTTCTTTTTCTTTGACTGTTACTTTGTTATTTGATTTGATGACAGCTTGAGTTGGTTTTAATAATGCATTATTTGGGTTGTCTCTTTTTGTGTGGTCTTTTTTTTCTTCATTTCATTTAAATTCGGAGTTCTGGACTTATAATTATGCATCTGTGGGTGCTGACATAAAGGTACATAGTTTCCAATTGAAATCTTCCCTAAATACTATGATATGCACACTTGAGCCTACCCAGTCATAAACTCTTCCACAATTCATATCAAGTGTCGTTTTTCAATCAGTTCAATTTAGATGGAGATGACGTCAATTTGCACTGTGGAATCTTGAACACGCTTGATTAATTCAATTAAAATTTTCGTTGAGACAAATGAAGCTGCAACCGTACGTTCGACTTTTATTTTTAAGACGACTTCAAGATTTGCGTGACGGTCGACTTCAAACAAAATGGTAAAGTTTTTGTATCTCATTAAGGCGGGTTGATCTTGGATTAGGTTCACGTATTTACTTACACTTTTTCTGCATGTAGAAAACAGCTAATCGAGAATCTCCACATATTTTCTAGAGCAACCGACCTTCCTGAAATAGAATATCTATTCTATACTTGAGTTGCCTGAGTCTGTAGACAAAATATGACATTGGGTCCGTGATTATGATGATCGAAAAGTTCAAAAATTTTGGTGGTATTTCATTGAAGTTCAGTGGCTGTTTTAATTATAAGTCAATTGTTTCCTAGTGGATATTGTGATGTTAAATTGGTGTAGTTTTGTATCTCAAGTGTCTACACAGCTAGACAATATATGGAATCATTAAAACAAGCGCGATCTCAGTAAAATGAAGCCGAGAATTTTATTGCAGTATTGACTACCTCAGTGAAGCTTACCGAGAAGGCTGTTTCAATACATCATCATCATCAATTCAGCCGAAAGACGTCCACTGTTGGACATAGGCCTCCCCCAATTGTCGCCACAATGACCGGTTCTGTGTGTATCGCATCCATAGGATTCCCGCGACCCTCACCAGGTCATCGGTTGTCTCAATACATTTGGTGCCAAATATTGCATTGTAAACATTAGGATGTTAATAGGGTGATTCTTTGAAACCGAGGGAACGTGTCATGCATTTGGCTTAACTTTCTTACCTATCTATTTTGTGTCGTAAGCCACTGGACGCAAATGAGTGCCTTTGATACGTTTAGTGATCGATGAAAACTAAAATAAAAAGAAAAAACTAGGCCAGACGAATGAGAAACACTCTCGGTTTCAAAGAATCACCTGTTACTGGCTCATTGACACTGGCTAAATATGCACAAACCCACAAATTTGGAGAATGAAATGCGCTACCAAAATGTCAATAGATGTCAGTTAACTAGTGCAACCACGAACCCTGAACGCGATCCATTTGACGACCTAAACTGTACTGTTGAAAGGATGGAGCTATATAGGGTGTATAGCTCCGTACTTCTTGCTTCTTGGCTTGCACGACCCCAGTAAGCCTCCAGTTAGACCTCAGAGGTAGATAGATTATGATTGTGTTAAAAGGAGTTTCTTCAACTTTAGAATAGCACTTACCTACTCGTGTAAGTACATAAAACTGCACTAGCCCGCACTCCGGCGCACCCTCGGTCCCGTATCTTACTGATTGTCTAAATGAGAAGATTGCGAGTGATCCGCCGCGGTGCCAACAGTGGCTTGCCGCACGCGATTTGTACAATCTACACTAATATTGTAAAGAGGAAAACTTTTTTTGTTTGTAATGAATAGGCTCAAAAACTACTGGACCGATTTTAAAAATTCTTTCACCATTCGAAAGCTACATTATCCACGAGTAACATAGGCTATATTTTATTTTGGAAAAAAATAGGGTTCCGTAAAAAGTCAACCAGAAAAGTTACTTATTTTGCGTACGCTGCCTAAACTATAAAATATAGAACCATAAAATGTTCTAATTAATTGTAGATCTTATAAATATCTACCAAAGTTTGTTAGGAGAAATCTACTTTCACGCGGGCGAAGCCGCTGGCAGAAGCTAGTGTATAATATATGTGCTGCTGGATATTGCACTTACACACTATTGTCTTTTGTTTATTTTTTCGGCTATGAAAGTCTAATTGTTTCTTTGCCAAAATGCTGTCCATAAACAGCGTTATAATGTTCCCACTGCTGGGAATCTGGCCTTCTTTCTAGGAGGCTGAATGGGCCCTTATACAACACCCGGGCCCAGTGCGGATTGGTGGATGTTTATGCCAGTGTCCTTACGGTGTTTTCCTTCACCGTTTTGAAAGCAGTGGTGATAAAATAAAACACACAAAGTAATGCGCCTGGCTGGGTTTGAACCCATGATTTACAACTCGTAATTAGGGGTCGTTACCACTAGGCTACACTATACATACCAAACTACACTACACATCAAATGCTGTTCCCGTTTATATAATTCGTAAAACAGTCTAAAATCGCCAGCATTTAGTACTCCAGGATCTCAGTATTTAGTTTTGGTATCCTGGTTGTGAGAGATTCACTAGAATCAGAGAAAAAAACATTCATATTTTTAGTTTTACGATCTTGAATTTTCATATGTAAGTTTCTTTTGTATTTTGCTTTCATAAACTACAGGTGTAAAACAACACCCATCAATAATCCCAGTACAAAAAAAAGAATTTAGTTTCATTCAATCATTCACAGCTGAATGATTGAAGACGTACAAATCATTCAATATGGCGAAGCCGTATGAATGAGAGGGGTCTAAATGATTGGAACTTTGTGCGGCGCCAGATTTGTACTAAACTTTTTTATTTAAAGCTACTCATATTACCGTCATTAGAGGTATCCATTTCAGTTATTAATTTTGTTATAAAAAATACGATGTTTTTTCTTGTGTCCCATCACCTAAGTAAGGTATGATTAGTTTGAACAGTGTTGTGGTTTCGTCAATTTTTGTAGCGGTCATAAAAACTATGATGTCATCATTATCATTGTATCTAAAAGGTGTCCATTGCTGGACCTAGGCCTTTCCCATATTGGCAAGGCTTATGCACGTTAATTTGTAGGATGCATTCCTATCAAACTTCTCTTTTATATTAATTGTATAAAACTAGCGGACATTTGGTGTCTAAAAAAAGAATTACTTACATTTTATTTGTTTGTTGGAAAAATGATTTTTTAATGCAATGTTTTAATGGTCTATAACTATTTAAGCCTTTCTTGAAAGAGGTTTGGGGTATATAGGTTGGATGGATTCAAAGTCTATTACGGACATAGGCAGAAAAAAAAACGTTTTTATAGATTATCTTGAATTTCGAATTTGTGTTTATCTTTTCTATTCATAATGCATATAGAGATGAAAGAGACTACAATAGTCTTGTGTTTTCAGCATATTCAAGAAGCACGAAATATTCACGTGTTTCCAATAATTCTGACCATCTAAAGGACTGTATACAAATGTATCAGATGTACCGATTTGAATTAAATCAAAACAGCTGCTTTTAATATGCAGGACATGTCCCATTCGTACGGCTATTCAAGGCACCTGTCGCGGAGCTCAAAGCGAAACTTACCATAAGTTGCGTATTACATGGACGAGTTGCGATCGCTGTGTGGAGGACATGGGTTTACTTTGTAGTTCGTTTGTCTGTTTTAAACCATATGCTTGTTTGGAATTCAAATTAATGGCATTTGTATTAAGCTTGGTTCCATACTTTCTTTTTATAATTGAAAGGTTTGCGCTTAATCACTATCTCACTTGATGGAAAGCGACGATGTAGTCGACGATAGAGCGCGCTTGCCTAGAAGTAACCTATTCACTCTCGACTTCGTTTTTAATTAGTTAGGTGTTTTATTTCTTTCTTGATTTAAAGTCCCCCAAGTAGTGGCTATCCGAAAACATAGACACTTGCAGGGAATTCCATTCCCTCCCAGCTGTACGCGCATACGTTATGGTAAAGGTTCACATAAATTAGTGATGTGAGTTTTTTGAAAGAATAGTGAAAACAATTATAAAATTAAAGTACGTAAACAAGTAAACAGTAAAGATATACCCCATAGTTATATAGGATTTCATCATCACAATAGCGTTGTAAATATCATAAAAATAGTAGATTTTGATACGTGTGGAAAATCTTTGTCATTGCAGCCGAGGCGGCATTTGCCCGAGGCGTAGGCTAGGCTGTTATGGAGCCGAGGACTTCAGTGACTTTCCACGTGTATCAAACGACGTTTTTCAATAAATTAACGAATACATAAATAAACATAATAATAAGGTTTTGTGGGGCTTATCTTATAACTTACTTACCTTTTTGGAATAAAGATAAATAAAATAAACGGACGTTGACGCGCGACTCGTGAGGGTTGACGCGCGCCCAGCATGATATGATAAATGTAATAACACGCCACGCGAACTTATCCACACTAGTGCGAAAAACAGTAAATTGGGTGCCTAAAAGCGGTAGGTTAAAGAGCGGGTTATCGATTAAGTGTATTGTGTGTGACACGAACAGGTGATGGATATGATGAGAACTCGTTTCAACTCGAATTAGTAATTGAAGCACATGCTTATGATATCTCATTCAGTAATATGTATGTAGAAATCAGTTGTCCAGGTGTTGCAGCACACCTGGGGACAGGTTTAAGTCCAGCAGGTGTCTTTTATCAATTTGGCGACCAAGTAATAAATTTTATTCTACAGATGCTGATTATTTAAATGTAATGTTTAATTAATATGCTCTTATAAGATGAAGCAAGATCTATTTATTCAATCAAGGCCAATTATTTGCGACTGATGAGATGAGCAAAGATTTTGAGGAGTAGGAAACAAGAGTCCGTTAGAGGCATTAATTTTCTGTGTGGTTAGAGATGTGTATGTGTGTTTGTCACCGAAAAATTTTAAACGCCGTAAGATTATAAAATATCACGAGAAATTGGAAATATTTTTTTACCAAATTCTTATTTACACGGTTATGTTAGAAACTAATGAATTAGGATGTGATTTATCGTATACAAAGCGTTATTTTTCATAATATATTGAGAAATTATAATCTGATAAAGATTTATTATAATCATATTGGAGTCTGCAATTTTCTTGTGACATATATGTTTGATACTTCTCACGTTCGAACGGCTGAATGGATTTCAATTAAACATAATGCACAATTTCATTATGTCCTAGAATAGCACTTAATGCACAGGTACATTAGGTCCTAGAATAGCACTTTTTTATCCCGAAAGTATGTTGCCTCGGGATAATTGTCTACTATCACTCGGGCAAAGCCGTTGGCAGCAGCTAGCACTTAATTATTAGTACATAAGTACTCTCTACAATACGATAAGAACCAAGAAAAGGACGTTAATTTCTCGCCAAACACATCTCACGATCTAGATTGCACACACAGCTATTATCAAAACGCTCTCATTACTACAATAGTGATGCAACTCGTATCTAATTGTAAACAAGTGACAATCTGATAACAATGTTTCTAGCACATGTGGAGTCAATAGAGATGTTTCCTTGTTCTTAGCTAATTGGGTTTGTGTGCGAGAGCTGATTAAATACTGACTCAGCTTTGTTGACGGAATAGAGGCCTAATAGGGTCGAAGACTACTGGGGCCATGGGTGATGCGAAAGAGAATGTCGGGGCCTTGGAACGAAGGCAAAGAAGGAACTGTGTTTCCAGATAGCTACAACTTGGGAGTCTTTAAGTCAAGAGTGAATAGGATACTTCTAGGCAAGTGTGCTCTATCGTCGACCATATCATCGCTTACCATCAGGTGAGATGGTGGTCAAACGCGAGCCTATCTATACATATAATAAAACAGTAAAATTCTTTTGCAATGGTATTAATTGGCGCAAAAACTTCTGAACCAATCCTGTTCAAATTTTGCATACATAATCCTTATAGGTCAGGGCAACTGATAGGCTATAAATTATCACGCTATTTGCTATGGGGGGTGAGCAATAATCCAAAATGTAGGTATCGAACGACATTTGCCGCGAGTTCGATTCCTAGCTACATTTAAAAAATTTGTCATTATTTTGTCTTATTTTTTTGTATTAAAATAACTTTTACCATTTTTTCAAAAGAAAATTGACATTTCTATTCGATATCTTCTAAATATTTTGTAAAAACTAATCAAAACACGTAATAAAATTAAAGCGGCGAGTAAAATCACGTACTATAATATTACATTATTCCATTTAGCTGCAAATTTAACGTCTAAAACGAAAATCATCACGCTATCATCGTTAGGGAGCCAACCAGTCAATTATGACGTTTATATAAGAACGTCTATTTTATAGTTTACTCATCGAAAACCGCAGCGCAGTGGTTTCGTATCTAGACTTTCATGTGATGTGAGGGTGGTTCAAATCCCATACGGCTCTCTTAGCAGAAATTTTTGTTTTATTTTGTGAATTTTTTTATATATTTTTGCATGCTTACAATTATTTTATTTATAAATCTACGTATATAATATATTTGTAGCAATTTTTAGTGAAGTGCGTATTATTAATTTTAGAAATCGATGTAGGTAATTTTTATACATTAAAATTAAATGTAATTTGATAATTATCTTACTTAAGCTTTGTTTCATCGCAATGAAACAAAGCATATGAAAGACAAACGGTATGAAATCAAAGTTTTCGAGAAGTAAAATATGACACCACTCGCAATTCAGATACTCGCAACGCCATCTAAAGACTCAAAGTAGAAATAATGATGACAATGATGGTTGAATTTCATATTAAATTTGATAGATGGCATTGCGCATTTTACGTAATTTTCTGAGTGGCAGAAGAATGGCCATTGCCCACGTTTACAGTTATGGTTAAACTGGTGATAGACGGAGGTATTTTTAACAATCCTACTGTTTATTTTTATTATATTTTTCCCATTATTGTAAGAAGCTAATTTACCGTGATTATTCAAGGGATACCATCCAAAGACGATAAAAGTAAATACCTATATGTATTTAATTATTCACTTTAAAATAACACGGTCACATTTTCAGAGGGCCTGGGGGCCATCAAACGCAAGGTACCCACCTTGCGTTGGATGGCCTCCAGGTGTACCGATGACCTGATAAGGGTCGCGGGAATCCGATGGATGAGAGACCCACAGGACTGGTCATTACGGCGACACTTGGGGAGGCTTATATCCAGCAGTGGACGTCTTTCGGCTGAAATGATAATGATGATGATGGCACCTTTTTTTTTCTTTTTTTAAGGGTAGAAATCATCCAATGACTTCTCCCGCTCTGGTTGGAGCGGGAGGACGTGTCAATCTTTTACTGACTAAAACTACAACTGTGTTTATCACTACGCGCTGTTGAGGATTGGGCTCGGTCCGGTCAACTAACCGACGGCTAGCTACCCATTGCTCGACATCCGGAAGCTCGCGTCTACCGTGGCTGGTAGTCGGGGTCGGAATCTCGGCTCGGCGTTAGGCGGTTCGTTCCCTAACGCGTGCGGCCTCCGCCTTCGCTAGCATTACGGCTTTGCAGAAGGAGGCGACCGCCTGCCATTGCTCCTCGCTCTGGATCAGAGCCCGGCGCGAGAGGTCACTGACGCCGATTGCCTCCACGAGGACACGGCGGTGCTCCGCCCTTGCAGGGCACATCTCCACTGTGTCCTCCGGCAGAATGGCACCTTGCGGATTAATAATGGTGTGTTTTATTATTTGCCTTCACTGCTTCATATAAAACGGGATCGAATGTGTTTTTCTGATCACAGTTCGACAACGTATGATGTATCTTAGATTCCTTGCAGCCTTACGTTGACATCTGGACGTTACCTCCTTGCAGTGAGTGGTGACCAACACTGGAACAACCCTCTAAGGGAGGCCAGTCTCAGGGATAACACTAATTGGCTGCTACATTTGTTAACCGTAATTTCATTGTTTTATGGATAAGCTCAGGACTGTTGTGGGTGTTTCGAACGGTTTCTGTTCTGGGTTCGGTTGAAAGTACCCTGATATTACCATTGTGAATCACCTGGACAACCTGGTGTAGCATGCGGTGGAGGTCTATCCATCTTGAATGAACCGCCGTGTCCTCATAGAGGTAATCGGTGTCAGTAATTTCTCGGTTTGGCCATCAATATACGAGTTCGATTGAACGGGGATACACGTGCACAAGGTTTCACCGAAGTTCATTCATAAGTTGGAGACTCTTCATAAGGTAGTTCCCACAATGGAAAAAACATTTGTCTTATATACGGGGACGTCAATTAAATATACACCAAAATATCCTAGGTAAATGAACAAGTAATTCTAACGCCCAAAATTATCAAACTGCAACAATCAATGCAAGCATGTTCTCGCAAGTTCTTCATAACTATTGTTGTGGAATCGTCAACTATCTTCTTTAGTTGACGATTTATTTATTTAATCCTTTATGTACAAATGTACAGCAGCGGACTTAATGCCTGCCGAATGATGATGGTAGTTTTTGGATTCATTTAAGGCTTTTCACTATCAGTGCACGTTATCCAGCTGAAGGTCGGTGTCCTAATTATGCTCCTTCGTTTATCTCTACCAAAGCTGTCTAACTGCTTAAACTCTTCAGTGAAACGTTATTGGGGCGAAAATTGTTATGGGAGATAACTCTTTCGATCAATCTTGCAGCCCTAGCAGACATCGGCCCTAGAGGGCCCTATCCATTTGCTGAAATCTCATTGAGTCGCGCGTAGCATACTACGCGCCGTCGATTTAGGATTGCTTTGGCCAGACGGCCGGGCAGCTCCACCGCAACCCCGTGTTTGCGATGGCTAGAAATTGCCTTGCGGCTTTCAACACCCGGAGCGTCCCTTGCAGCGACCGCTGAGGAGTTAGGATGTCCTATCCCTCATAGTTTCACCCACCTTCTTTGATCGTAGTGCTTCACTGAAGGAGGCTACTGGTTGTCATTTTCTTCACCAATCGCCCCCATAAGGACAAAGCGGCGCCGGCGCTCCGACCAAGCGGGACTGACTTCTACCGTATGCTCCATCGTATTCTCCGGGCTATTCGCACAATGGTGAGATCCGAGTGTTTCTTCCCGCTGAATTCGACACAGATACCTTCCGAAATACCCACAACCGGTGAGTCCTGCACAAAAAGAGGATGCCGTGACGCCTCTGTAGACACTTCTCAAAGACAGGCATTACCGCTGCGATTTGACTGCGGCGTGCTCGCTGTGGCGAGTGGTTAAAATCATACGATGTTGTTTTACCAGAAACATACATATGCCCATGCATACATATGCCTTTTCCCTTGGGGTAGGCAGAAATGACAACTGCTATGACCCATACGTGCTCTTTCTATTCATTGACGGTCATACATCTGGATCTGGACGAGTACATAACATGTTTCCTGAAGGTAATTTCCGTTTTTAACCGACTTCCAAAAAGGAGGAGGTTCTCAATTCGGATATTTTTACCTCTAACCGTTTTATGGTAAAGTACAATAAATAATTGCGATGCTTTCGGAATGAATTGCAAGCACAGAGTTTTACGAACTTAACGCGGACGAAGTCGCGGGCAACAGCTAGTCATTAATAAAAAAAAAGGAACAGGCGTGGGTTTTAGGCAGTAAAAGTCTGACACGCCCACCTGCCCCACTCCAGGGCGGGAGATGTCATTAGATGATTTCCCACCTAAACAAACAAAAAAGCTTTGTTGAGGGACAGAGTAGTCATTGCAGATGGTAAAGTAGACTTGGATTTCAATTGAAATTGTAGGCCAGTTTTATATAACGCAATCCAAAATGTATACTGCACAGTTGTTTACATCAGCACTTATAAATCGTCAGAAGATAGAGCATGGTTTTAATTGGTAGAAACCTAAAAGAAACAAAATCTTCTTCTTATCTTACTCCCTACACACTATTGTCTACATTTCTTTTGATTTCTCCTTTCGCAGGTCTGCTGGAAGAAATTTCTTTGGAAATAAGCAGTATCTTTGTACTCTTGTCTACTTTGTATTGTCTTTTTCTGTTTTTGCGTGTACATAAATAGTAAAATAAATAAATAATAAATAAAATCTTTAAAAAGAAGATATTTACAATATTAATATTTATGAGACGACAGTGTAGACGATGGTCTACGTTGTCCTTTCTGTGTGTTGACTGCAAGTTAGCATCAATTAAGTACAATATGAAAAAGTAAATTGAAATAGATAATAAATAATCTTTCTGCTGAGTTTACAGTGTGAATGTAAACTCTGCAGACTCGTAGATTGGTACAGGAGGTTAAAATGGTATTTGCTAAAATCGGACAATGTACTCTATTAGCAGTGGCGTAGCTAGTCCTAATGGGGCCCCATATCAAATATTTTTGAAGTTCGTTTTTGTACTACATAGCTTCTACTAGCATAGAAATAGTGACTTAATGGCATGAAATTAATGGCATTTAATGGATCATTCAGAAGGTACCTAATAAAATAGCTTGAATTTTTACTGTCGTCTTGTTTGTAGAAAATGCTAAAGCAAGTAGAGCGTCCTAAAAATATTTACAGAGTATCATATAGTCAGTATTCATTCACTCCTGGGCTTTTATCAATATGAAAATTTAAGATTGTGAATAACATGTTACGAATTTAGGCATATTTTGGGGCCCCTGTAGCTTGGGGGCCCCATAACATTGATAAGGCTGATGAGGCGGTAGTTACGCCCCTGACTTAGTGAATTTATTGGCTCAAAATCCAGCTATTTGTGACTGTTCATATCTCTAACTAGTGCTTAAATATAATAATAATAATAATAATAATATTTTTAAATGTTTTTTGTAAATTATTTTTTTAAGAAATATTTAAAAATGTAAATTATATGTAAATAAGAAGAATAAAGAGAATAATAATAATAAATTTATTTTCAGAATTGCTTCCATATAGTGTTAGTAACAATGTTCTTAGCCTAGTGTTAGTAAAGCATTACAAAGTGAAATAATAATGACAGTAGGCATATTAGGCGCTTGCTCTCGCGTGCAGGCCTATCAAATGTGCCAAAATCAAATATAGCGCTATATTTTTATGGGCATCTGAGTTATTGGCTGTTGGTAGACATAAATACATGATATAGCATTGATATGACCTACATATAAATCGTTTTGGAGTTCCCATCTGCTTTGTTAAGGATGATAATGTTAATACGACGGCTGGATAAGTGCTATTAAATCCAAATCCAATAAGTGGAACTTATAATAGACATTTTGAGATACATGTTCCTTTATTGGTTATCCAAAGCGTGGGTGAAGTCCCATCACTTAGCCCTGCTCGTCATCTTAGAAGACAAGTTGTTAATAAAACTCAATAGGATCTATAAGATTGTTTACGAGCCTTGTGTGTAATTATATGTTCTCTTCAATTGGCTTCTGCAATGTGTGTAGAATGATAAGTAGACTGATACCAAGATTGTTTGAATCTAACATTTTTCTTCATAAAATCTATCTACCAAAACTTTTTTCCAACCATGTTGATGCAGTTAGCCACATTAAATACCAACTACGAGAAATCTCGTAGATGATTTCTTCTCAGATGCCAAACAAGTTATGTCGTAGGACCTCTATTGTCGTAGATGGTCTCTAATGAAAGTATTAATAGGGCTGGTGCCTAAGTACGATATATCTCGTATACGATATATCTCGTATATGGGCACTGTTGGTTAATTTGATTAATAAAGATGCTAGTTACGAGATTTCTCGTATAGGCTGACGATGTATTGTAGGAACTAAATCTGACTGCTTGAAATTTATTGACAAGTAGTGACTGCTTATCTGACTTCCACAACCCAGTAACTGGGTATACCCCTTGTCAAAACTGGTGTCAGATTTTTCTGGCTACAGACAAAAACACAGGGGATGAACACCTTTACGTGCTTTCTGAAGCACAAAGGAGTCTCAAATCACATATGTAATGAATGGTCACCAATCCACCAGTCGCCATGCTTAACTTTGGGGATCGACTCAAGCGGCTGTTATTAGTCACGAGCTCTAACATTCTTCAATATAATATGGTCATTTTGTATGAATACTTCGCCTGATTGAAGCAAAAACGATTTAGATTTTTAACTCCTTTTAGAGTGAAGTATGGCATGGTTTATTTAATTATTTATTACAGCTTGGAGGACTTACAGACTTGCAATTTTTTTTTCCTCATTTTAAACTAGATAAGGCTGGTAAATAACCAATCTAAGAATAAGTATGACTTCTATGGTTAGAATATGTTTAATTGATCTATTGAGTCATATCTCAGACACGGATGCAGAGTTTACTCAAGCTGATTTTATTTTTATCGATCATCGTTTACTTTTTCATGGGGTTTGGTCTCCCTAGCCTTTTTACCCGAATGCAAGAAGGGTTAGTTTAACCAACTAGCTTGTGATCGGCTTCTAGTCTAACTGGATGCGGCTGATACCTATCAGACCTCCACAACCCCTTTACTGAGCAACACGGTACTTCTTGGATAGACTGATGGTCAGACTTTCTGGCTTCTGACGAATGATAATCGGGACCAACGGCTTTACGTGCTTTTCGAGGTACGGGGTGTCAGTAACTTCCTAGATTATTATTATTATTATTTCACAACTATTACACAAGGCCGCCTAGTCCCAAGCTAAGCAGAGCTTGTGTTATGAGTACCAGACAACTGATAAACATACTTATATATTTCTAAATACATACATATTATAGATAAATTACACCCAGACACAGAACAAATGATCATGCTCTTCACACAAACATTTGTCCCAGGTGGGAATCGAACCCACGACCTCCGGCACAGCAGTCAGGGCCACTAATCACTAGACCAACAGGCCAATCAAAGTTTAGTCTAGATATCGTTTACCGCTGGCCCATCACGACACGTTCCTTCTATTCCATTTAAATTTGTTTATTTCTTTCACGGTTCAACTTCTTCTTCTTCAATGTTCTGTGCAAATGTTTCTTCTTGATGTTTCTTTATCGTCCCGTTTATATAAATTGCTTTTTCAAATCTTCCATGACGAGGCCCATTTCTAATCTTCAAGTCTGTCGTCATTTAAATTGAACTATTTGGCGCGACGGACGATTTGCCTCGCTAATTGTCATGAGTTAATACGGGACAGACGGACGGACACGTCATGTGGTGACGTTCTGTTATAAGGAATACTTATTCATTTTACTTGTAATTGTAATGACAACACTGATAAACAGTAAATTTGTTAAACGAAATCAAGTCATATTTTCAAATACTGCTACCTATCCGCATAAAAACCCCATCCTTAGTTTTGTTCAATCACCTTCAGTTTTCATAAAATATCGACTTACTCGATTACGCGAATTTTGCTTACCGACGTGTGTTTCCGAATAAATTAACGAAAAAATATTGAAATTAAAACAGTTTTTTTTTTAGATTAGTGTTATACATCATACTAAGATGCCGAGAGTGTGTGTAAACCATCCTGATAACTTCTGTTATATTTGCGGTCAACTTACTGTTAAAAGTCAACGTCGTAGTTTGACATCATTAGTTAAAAACTGTTATTTTAATTATTTTGGTTTTCCGGCGCGAAATTTGGACAAAACCTGGACTCCTAGTGTTTGCTGTGCACAGTGTGTCACTTTGTTAACATCATGGGCTAAAGGATCTCGTCATATGCCGTTCGCAGTTCCAATGATATAGGCCGAACCGAAAGACCATGTATCAGATTGTTATTTCTGCCAAACTTCTATAAAAGTTATTAATAACAAATCTTTTTAATAAATCCTAAAAATGTATTGCTACCTCCATTGCATATCAAACTCGGACTAATGAAAAATTTTGTCAAAGCTATGGATCAAAATGGAGATGGTTTTTGTTACTTGAAACAAAAATTCCTAAAAACCAGTCATGCCAAAATAAAAGAAGGAATATTTGTAGGACCACAAATAAGAGACCTACTGGCTGATGAAGAGTTTGAACAAAAACTTAATCCGATCGAAAAATCCGCATGGACATGTTTTCGAAATATAGTTCGTAATTTTCTTGGAAACCACAGGGCCAAAAACTATGAAGAATTAGTCAACAACCTCTTAGCGGCTTACAAGGACATGGGATGCAATATGTCACTCAAAATTCACTTTTTACACTCGCATTTGGACGTTTTTTCCTAAAAATTTGGGAGCCGTTAGCGACGAACACGGTGAGTGGTTCCATCAGGACATATCCAACATGGAAAAAAGGTACCAAGGCAAGTGGAGTCCGAACATGTTAGCTGACTATTGCTGGACACTCAAAAGGGATGTACCTGACGCTAAATATTCCCGAAAATCCTAAATAAACATAAATATAAGTTATTTTTTCTTCATTTGAAACATTTTTTTACCGTTTTTACTTAAAAAAAGATTAATTGCTGTTGCAAAAAAACTGAGGGTGATCGAAATTTTCTAAAAATGCAGATTAGTTACAGACTAGCTGTAGATACAAAATAACCTATTCAATTACATTTAACTTTCATTAAGGTCATTTTTGTCTATCAGTGCAATTGCACAAGGAAAAAAGCTTGTAATAATTCTGTGAATGAATCTGTTTTGTATTTTTGTTTGTTTTGCGGTCACGGATTTCTAATTTTGATGAGGTGTTGTATTTGTAATTTTCCTTGTAGAGTAACAAATAATTCCATTATTAGCTATATTTAGCAGAGAAGGTTGAATGAACTCTTAAGTTATTTATCTTACCTTTAAAAAATTTAAAATGTTATATTTATGGTCGTTGTGGCGACACTTAGGGAGGCATAAGTCCAACATTGGCCATCTTTCGGCTCGTAACCAACTGTACTTCAATCAACGTACCACTGTCACTAATTGCGTTTTATGAAAACTTATTTTCTATCTCCAAGAGTATCAACCACACCCATAGCAAAGCCGTCTTCCCAAGTAACAGTTATTAATCTCAAAGATCATTTCTCCTGCTTCCATTATCTAATATTAAATACGTGTGTCCGTATTGTTCGTAATTGATGTTGCATCCATTGTGTCTGTTGAAGCCTGCACAATGACGGCTGATGAGCTACGTCATTAGACGATTGACGCAACGTTGGTGATTAATTGTGGACTAATGTTGATAGGATCTGATAGAATAGAATAGAATAAACTTTATTGTATACCAAAATAGTAACAAAAACTTTTACATTAACTTAAATCTATGGGTACAAAGGCGGTCTTATCGCTGACAGCGATATCTACCAGACAACCTTAGGGTGGAATGTAAGAATTTGAAATAGAAACAAAGGGGGGTAGTCTGCTGATGTGATTTTGAACAGCTTTACTGGTGTGAAAATGGGATTTTCACTGTTTCTTCTTTTGGAGTATTAATTTAATATTTCTCTTCGTTAATCGTAGCGTTAATGGCGTTCTTAAAAGTGTTGGTGTTAGGACACAGGTTGCGAACACGCGTTGCATGTGAATCATCTCAGGGATGAGGGAGTGTCTACAGAGGTTCTTGCACATTCTTCTCTTCACTTCTTGACAATTCGAAATTGCCTGTTTATCATCATCTTCCTGCCCTTGTCCCGTGTTATTTGGGGTCGGCGCAACACGTTTTTTTCTTCCACTCTGCCCTGTCACTCGTCATGCTATCACTAACTTCCTTTTCTTTCATATCACTCTTCACACAATTCATCCATCTTTTCTTTGGTCTCCCTCTCCCTCTCCATCCATCAAAACTCATAACTCTTTTAGTCATCATCATCTTCCTGCCCTTATCCCGTATTATTTGGGGTCGGCGCAACACGTTTTTTTCTTCCACTCTGCCCTGTTACTCGTCATGCTATCACTAACTTCCTTTTCTTTCATATCACTCTTCACACAATCCATCCATCTTTTCTTTGGTCTCCCTCTTCCTCTCCATCCATCCACATGTAAACTCATAACTCTTTTAGTAACATGTGTTTCATCCCTCCTCTTCACTCGAAATTGCCTGTTTATATGAAATAAATATTTTTGATTTGATACTTCTTTTTTTTGATAAACCATTTACAAGACTTTTTGAATTGTCAAGAAGGCAGTCAGTAAAATGATGCTAATTGTACATTTCGAAGCGTAGATCTCTATGGAGAAGAATGTGCAAGAGAGTCATGTTATGTTAAGGGGCTCTTATTTTCTTTATAGCAGTTTTTAAAGCATGGAATAATTGGGCATATGCTGGCAAGTCTGCGACGGTTATTAAGAAAAAGTCTTCACATTAATTAGGCTAAATTAACCTTTAGCATCTCCCAAGGTTCAATTTCACACTTAATATTTTATTGGGGGTCATTTTAGTAGAGGCCATGCAGAATTCTTGAGCGTCTTTGGCAAATAACGGTGGTTGATTTGGTCATATGAGAGAACTTTAAATTTCGCCAGTAGGTTATTAATTTGTACCTTAAATACCCATAATATGATATGATGACTTTTAATGAACTAGTATAATGTTTGAAATGAACTATTATCATGTTGTTAATGAACTATTATCATGTTTTTATCGTGAGAAATCATCAAATAACTTCTATTGCTCTGAGTGAAGCGTGATGGAGTGTCAGGCTTTCACTGAAAAAACCTACCTCTATTCCGCCAGTTGCCTTTGCGTTCCAGTGCCATGATGACTATTCTGAACAATACCGTAACCCTGGCAGGCATCAGCTATTGGCTCATCATCATCATCATTATTTCAGCTGAAAGACGTCCACTGATGGACAAAGATCTTCCCAACCAAGTATCGGACCGAAGGAAGACCGGTATTAAGCGTCTCCCATCCATCAGATTCCCACAACCCTCACCATGTCATCGGTCGGTGGGGGGACTTCAGTTGTGTGCGTGTGAAGTAGTAGTAACTCATAGGACAAGATACAGTTTCTTGTTACTTTTATTGTATGTCCATAAATAGCGTGACGGGTGACAGGATAGGATGGAAGAAAAAAACGTGTTGCACCGATCCCAAATAAAACGGGTAAGGGCAGGAAAATAATGGAAATTGTGAATTAAAGTCGAGATCTCGCATTTTACATTAAAACTTTTTAGTCAGATTATTGTGAAATTAAAAGGAATATTGTTTCTTTCTGAAATACAGTTACTCACAACTTCAGTCAAGTTTAGCCAGTCATGTTCGCTACATCGGCAGATTAGCTGCGCCACGCCTTTCTGTCGGAAACGCTTTTATAGTTGAACGTTGAACCATTTCACCGAGCTATGCCCCTTTGGCTAATACCTACATAGTACGGAAATACAATGTTGGTGTACAGAAACCAGAGTATCTTAGAACATGGAGAAATAAGAATCCAAAATGTTTTTTTCTTGTTTTGGCGCTTATTTGGTATCTATTGGTGTTTATAAAGAGAGTCACGATGAAATATGATGCTGCATTGGGTATAGTTAATTACCCTGCTAATAAATGCTGCATGGATTATGGGACTAATGGGCAATTTTATCCTGAACTAGCTTTTGTCCACGACTTTGTTCGTTCGCTTAAAGCTTACTCCGTACAAAATTTCATCAAAATTGGTTCTGTAGATTAATCCTGAAGCCGTGACACACAAATTTACAATATAAATAGTATGTATGGATTAGACTGGAGGGAAAGACTTTCCACATTGACTGATTGATGCATATTTTTATTTAGTAAAGTATATGATGTGTTAACAATAATTGAGATACTTATCTCTAAGACTTATCTCTTAATCTCATAAGAATACCATTATTCACTTACATGAGAATATTAAAAAATATAGTCATAAATAAATAAAAAATTGGACATATTAAAGAAAAATTATACCTCGATTACAATATGTTTTGAGCATAAGTTATGGTAAATTAGTTTTTAGGAGTAAAAAAACTTTTCCCTACTCTTCCCCGTTTTTCTCTTAACCTGTCTATGCGACTATAAAGACAGGGATTACTTTGTGAAGAGGCAATGCAAGTAGACTTAAACGGTGCGAACTCCTGAACATAAAGATTTACGAGTTGCTTTCAGAAGATCATCTCGTCTCTCATACGTTGTGTAGTCTACTATCTGGCCTAACAGTGTCCGCAGTTAGCACATCGTACGTTAAGTCTACACTGTAGTCAGTGCAGTAACTGTCAAACTTTATCGGCGTTCTGTTTCCGTTGGTCGGTATCGGTTTTATAATCTGCACGGGCTGCGCGGGCGCAGGTGCGGACATTTGAACACATTGCACTTGCAGGGTTAAATCCGTCCGGATTAGGGCTGCCACCTGCCACTTAACTGCATAATATTGCAGGTAATTATTAAAAAAAAAAACATTTTTAATTATAGTCTTTCTGAAAAATACGTTTTCAGCTTTAGTGTATAGTCTATATTTATTAGATCTTCTACAATATAAACAGCAGTATAGTTAATAAAAAATACAATATTTATTGTTGAAATCTACTTGCTTGTACTATAATGTATTTTTTAAAATTTACTTCAAAGTAGTGGTACATAGACGGACTTATGTAACAGGAAATTCTCTACCATTCAATCGTTGGGTTAAAAAAGACTATGGGAACAGTAGTAGGTGTACACAATAAGTAAATATTTAATATCTTATCTTCTTCTTTTGTATATGTCATCGAAAAATTGGAGACTCCGTATTATTATAATAGTACTTATTATGAAAAAAAAAATCGTTTTGTATACGATAAATCACATCCAAATTCATGCATCTAGGTGAAATGCACCAGCACTATACTACGTAGGTACAGTTTCATTGAGTCATCATTTTCACTCACAAACTAATTCCGTAAATCCTTAGTCAAACTCAATCGCTCCAGGTAGTGGTGCAAGTGTATAACTGTGTATGTTCGCGCATGTGTGGTTAGCAAAAGTATCTAAGTACGTCCAGACTGTGGGGTCATTACGACGGCGACAGAATTAGGGCTGGCAGGTGACTCACCGGTGGCGCGGCGCCAGCCACTTGACGACCGGTGATTCCTTTTTTACTGATTTAAATGTTTCATATTAGCTACATTACATGTACAGTGTCATTTTGTCAAAGGCTAACACTGATATTTAATCCGTCTATCGATTAAAGTCTTTTGGAAGTTCGTGACTTGCCTGTTGGTCTAGTGGTTAGTGGCCCTGACTGCTATTCTGGAGGTCGTGGGTTCGATTCCCACCCAGGACAAATGTTTGTGTGATGAGCACGATCATTTGTTCTGTGTCTGGGTGTAATGTATTTAGAAATATATATGTATGTTTATCAGTTATCTAGTACTCATAAAACAAGCTCTGCTTAGCTTGAGACTAGACGGCGTTGTGTGATAGATGTGGAATATACTATATATACTATTTATCTTCGTCGGAGTCCGTACTTCAGTCTCCGTGAGTGAAGAGCTTTTAAATTTTATTCTGTATGTGGGGTGCTTGTACTCTAGGTGGGAAAACCCCACCATTTATCTGAAAATCAATATCTAACTCTTTGGTATACAAACTGATGTGTTCACGCTCAAGTACTGGGATAGGATTTTCTACAGTTTTAGGTAACAGGTTCGATATAAAATAGTTTTTTTTAATGCTCTGGTCTCTGAATAGTCCGGTCTGTTAGCAAGACAGGATTAAACTTCAAAGTCTTATTTCATATATCTGTTTAGTCTTGTATCAATAAGTTTGTGAATTTGTAATTGCTGAAAGATATAATGAGAGCCCCATAATGAGGTATCTTATCAAAACAACATTGTCTTTAGTAGTGTATAAGTACCTACTATCATAGCTTATTATATGTTATTAGTAACATCCAATTTTTTTTTGGTGTGTGGGCTATGTCGCCTGAAATGAAACCCGACGTACGGCGAGTATCCACCCTTACGTTGTTGAAACTTCAACGGTCCGGACTAAGCGTTTCGCTTCGTCGTTCATACCGCGTACATTGAAGGATTGGAACAATTAGTCTGCTGCGGTCTTCCCGTGCAACTACAATTTAGGTATCTTCAAGGCCACAGTGAATAGGGTCTTAATAAACTAGTGCGCCTCACCATCAATGATTGCATCTCTGCTTACCATCAGGTGGGATCGCAGTCAAGCACTGGTTTATAACAATTGTTAATTAATATCCATTTAACACCCCGAGACTTCGGTCTCGCGGTCAATCCTATGTAAAAGAAACTGTTTATTTTCTTTAATATAAAGTAACTGCGGAAGAATTTTCGTGATCGGATCGGTAGCTTCTAGCTGCCTATTTGTTGATTTTTTTTACAGCAATCAAACTTACCGCTCTGTATAAAGTTTTATATAGTTTAGATGATGTGTCGACACTCTTGCGCCATCCCATCTTCCTAGCTCATCGTGCTGTGCTGGTGCTGCCGCTGCGGCAGAACCTCAAGCGGCGGAAATATAACAACCTCGTTGGCAGTTATATTTTTGAGCCGTTTGGGGTTGAAACCCTTGGGCCGTTGGGTCCGAGTGCTCATAAGCTTTTCAAAGAATTATCCAAACGCTTAGTAGACACTTCGCGTGACCCAAGGACTTTACCTCAGTCGAAGATTAAGCATTGCCATACAACGTGGCAATGCCGCCAGCCTTTTGGGTACACTTCTAGTCGACAGCGATGCGGAGGAGTTTTATGACGCCATATTTTAGATAGTAGTTTTTGCTTTTAATGTATATATAGTTTTAATTAGTTAAGTGTTTTTATTGAATAACACACAATACATATATAATCGTTTAGATTATTATGTTACTTCTTCATTAAATCTCCTAAACTTGTTACTATAAACACCTATATAATCTTCTCCTCGCTCCCGGTTTCCCCTACGGTTGATAAGCGCCAATGACTCGTCTATTCTGGTCGCCGGAAAGGGGACTATTTCCAGACAGCTATTTCCACACCTTAGCTTAGTACCCACCTAGGGCAGGAGACGTAAAAATATCAACTTTGGTGTCGATGAGTGTGGTTAGGAAATCGATTTGTGGAGATTGTGTTTGATTGTGAAAATTTTGGTAAGAATATGAATAATGTTTATTTGTTCATTGTTACAAAAAAATATCTTGCATTATATTTGTAACTATTTCAAAAATCCGTTATTCTTGCACCCCAAACTAGAACCTTGCAGTTGATGTAATATTTTGTTGTGTTGGTTCTAGCTCTTCTAGGTTCCCTAAAATAATTATTTTGAATAATATCAATTATTATTCAAAATAATTATTTTTTAGGGACAAAAACAAATTGAGTTTTTTTTTTGCTGTAGTAAGGTTCTATACTGTCTGAAGTGGTGACTGAAAGGTGAAAGGGAATCGCTTATCTTGGTATGGTCATGTGAATAGGAGGGATGCAACGCACGTTACTAAAAGAATTATGAGTACACATGTGGATGGATGGAGAGGTAGAGGGAAACCAAAGAAAATATGGAAAAGGTATTTAGCGATGGCATGACGGGTGACTGTACCGAATGGAAGAAAAAACATTTTACGCCGACCCCGAATAACACGGGACAAGGGGAGGAAGATGAAGACGAATAAGGTTCTATTGAGATAAACGTATATATGAAGACTAGCTTCTGCCCGCGGCTTTGCTCGTGTAAACGTATGTTTCTCCATACAAACTTTGGACCCCGCTTCACCCCCTTAGGGAGTGAATTTTGGGAAATCCCCTATTAGTGCTCGCCTACGTCATAAAAGGAAACCTTGCGCAGAATTTCACGCTCCTAATTCCAGTAGTTTCGGCTGTGCGTTGATGTCAGTAGGTTGCCCATTTTATATATATAAGGTGTTAAATATTAACTTTAAGAATTTCGAGGGGACATTGTACTCCTCATTATGAGCAACTTTTACTATGGGACCAAACCCGAAATAACGAAAAAAAAAAATCAGCTGCTCCATACGTTTATGTTCGCATAACTCGTCAAAATGTATGGAGCAGCTGATTTTTTTTTCGTTATTTCAGGTTTGGTCCCATAGTAAAAGTATTTTAAGTAATTTTCTAACACCTTATATAGATATGTCCATCATATCTATATAAGGTGTTAGTGTTATGTATGAAAAAAGTCATGATGTGTCAACACTAAATACATTGATATTTGAAAATGATGATGGTACATGGTCACTTACAAAAACAATATTGAACGTGATAAGAATACGAATGAAGTGATTTCTTCGTCTAACCCGAATTTGTAGAATAAATTTAATTTAACTGCTATTCTACTTACATTTATTGCAAATACATTCCATTTCTTGTTTAGGTTGTACCGTTGTAATTGGATACTTTATATTAAATTCGTCGCCTAGTGAATGTACATTTACACAATATTGCTGAATGCTGTTTTTACGATCTGAATCTCCTTGGACTTTTATTGGAAGCATGTCTTCTATCATTTATACTTCTATTATAGTTAATTTTACTGGAGTCTGATCGTTTGTTGTTTTAATCTTATCGACTTATTTTATATCTAAGTCATTGCTATTAATGGAAACAACGTCATTTTTGTTACTTATTTTATCTTAAGTTATTATTTTTAAATGACAACATTTACTGCATGACTCACCTGACAACATCTTTTTTGAGATTAGAAAATCCATCTGTGTTCCTTCAGTTGCTTTTGGCTGCAGTAACTCTTTTGAACGACCTGCAGATCTTATTTGAAAAGTTTTTTGATGTTTTTTTTTTTTTTTTTAATCAAATCAAAATTCAAATAAACCATTTACAGGCACTTTTCAATTGTCAAAAAATTGGTCAGTCAGAAAAGTGAGGCTGAATGCACATTCCAAAACGTAGATTTCCATGGAGAAAGAAGTGCAAGAAACTTGATGGACACAATCATGTTATGATAAAAAAAAATCCTGGTTACGTACATATTTTAGCATTACAATACCAACTATCTCCAAATCTTACGTTACCAAATTACAAATTACTAACCTACCATGACATCACACGCACAGACATACACAAAACAGACGTCACACATGACTCAGGGTATAGAAATACAATTTGGCGAGGTACCCGACCGGGTTTGAACCCCGGTCTATATTTACGTGCTGGCGTCGTGCCAACAGTCGTCTGATTGTTTGACCTGTTTCCTGAGCTACGATGGTGTGATTGCTTTGTCCTGCTCGTTAGGATATGTGGTGAATGATGATGGCGTTGGAGTACTATGGGGTATTGTGTTCATAAGTATGGAGTGAAGTGTAGATGCTGTAGAGATAAGGACGACTAGTTTAGGTAAGAGGGATGAAGTTTGATGGGTGGGGAGGGAAAGGGAGGCCAAAGAAAAGATGGATGGATTGTGTGAAGAGTGATATGAAAGAAAAGGAAGTTAGTGATAGTATGACGGTTGACAGGATAGAATGGAAGAAAAAAAACGTTTTGCGTCGACCCCAAATGGGATAAGGGCAGGAAGATGATGATGAGTAAGAGGGATGAAGTTATACACCCAACATGGTTCTATCCCTTTAACAGATCAGTTTAGGTCGTCAAAAGGAACGCGTTAAAGCTCATGGTCTCTGATAGATCAAATTAGCCTAAATATCGACTGTAATGATTGAGTCTGTAAAGGTCATATCATATCATTTGAAAAATCTGCAAGGCAGCCTAACTCTACCTGCAAACAAGCATAACGGCGAAAGTTTGCAGTGTGTTTTTTCACGCTAAAATGTCTGTATGAATTTGAATATAATTTGGCACATTGGTGGCCCATATTTTGGACACATAAGATACTTTTTATCCCTTGGGATTATTTCCTACTTTTACATATGAAGCCACTGGCAGAAGCTAATTATTATTACTAGTGGTTAGTAGCCCTGACTGCTGAGCCGGAGAACGTGGTTTCGATTCCCACCCAGGACAAAATGTTTGTGTGTTAAGCAAGATCATTTGTTCTGTGTCTGGGTGTAATTTATCTATAATATGTATGTATTTAGAAATAAATAAGTATGTTTATCATTTGTCTAGGACGCATAACACAAGCTCTGCTTAGCTTGGGACTAGACGGCGTTGTGTGATATTTTTATTATTATATTTACGTCATTATTATCATGCAATTGATATGATTAAAAACCTTTATCGTCTACCAATGTGTCTTTCAGAAGACCTTTAGGTACATAAGAGATCGTTTGACCATCGCGATGAATATGAACTTAGAACATGGGTTTCATCACCTTTCTTTTTGTCGAAAGACGTCCGTCCTTGAAAATAGGCCTACCGCATGACCGCTGGTTTAGATTTATTGTATGACATATCTCATGTAATTTCATCTCTTCTTTCCCAGGATCTTGGTGGGCGCTCCAGAAGCCGAGCTGTTCCCTCCATACGAGTACAACGTATCCAAACCTGGTGCGGTCTACCGCTGCGAGCCAGGGTACAGGAACTATGCTGCTGAGGGCAACGTGCGCACCCTGGACAGGTGCAGTCCCATGCAGTTTGATAAGAACCCAAGTGAGTATTTTGATTTATTAACTTAA
Organism: Mythimna vitellina; assembly: GCA_949316375.1. Lineage (NCBI taxonomy): Eukaryota > Metazoa > Arthropoda > Insecta > Lepidoptera > Noctuidae > Mythimna > Mythimna vitellina. Next base: position 2,618,647 of record OX438694.1, on the reverse strand, counting down.
CATTGTACTAACTACTACACATTTAGATTGGTTGAAGAATACGGAACAGAAGTACTTATGTAAAAGTAGTTGTAAGTTTTCATTATCTATTTTCTGTAATAATAATTTGGAATGTATAAATGGCGACCACGTACCGGAAAACGCAGCGTTGGAAGGCCTCCCACAAGGTGGACCGATGACCTGGTGAGGGTCGCGGGAATTCGATGGATGCGAGACGCACAGGACCGGTCATTGTGGCGGCATTTGGGGGAGGCCTATGTCCAACAGTGGACGTCTTTCGGCTGAAATGATGATGATGATGATGATGAATGTATAAATTCCTAGCAAGCTTGTACTTTAATAATTTAATTAGTACTCTCAAAATATTTTTGCAATGTTAAATATAATAGGCGTATTACATTATTATTACCTCTAGTTAATATACGCATAGTTAAAATTTGTAATTCCAAAAACAACTTGTAAGCATCCTCCATCCAGGTCTCGCCTAGTACAGGAAGTCTTCGGAAACTATGTTATGTTAATGAATTAATGAAAACAAAATGTAGCATAACCTGTGGGTATTTATTAATTTAAAAAAAATAACACAAAGGTGATGCTTATCAGTAGACAGATAGATGTATATCTACTCTTTATTTGGTTCTTATATTAAATTAATTATATTAATTGCTAGTGTGTCCTTTACTTTGTCAACTCTGGAATGCATTGTGACCTTTCAGTCTAAAGGTGCGAACTAATTCATGAAGAAATGTAGCATCATCATAGAGTACTGCAAATTTACTTAAACAATGGCAAACTGAGTGTCCAAAACCTCTGCAGTAGTTTCATAATTATAACCCACATTAGCCCACATGCTTCTAACAGATCTTATCTCACAAAATGAATTCCTATACCCAGTCACCCGTATTGTAATACCCCATAAGCCGCATAAACCCGAATTTGGCTCACCTTTATCTAAAAGGAACAGTTTCATAACTGCTATCATCACCATAATATCTGTGAAAACTTTTAATTGGCCTTCTTTCAATATTTTTGAACTATCTGTATCCTAGCTGTAATTTCCGAAGATAATAAAATAAATAATTTTGTTATGCCATAATTTGGGAAATCATCGAATCCGAACAAAACACTCCTCTCGCTTCACTCAGAAAGGGACTCCTACCACTGGAACTCTCTCTACGGTCTGGGCGAAAGGAGTATCTGACTATTACTGACTAAAACCCACATGTGTTCCTTCAGTTGCCCTTTACGTTCCAGGTTTACTGGAGTCCGACCGTTTGTTATTTTAATCCTATTTTGTTTGTTATTTAACCCACTTCATATTTTAGTCATTGCTATTAATGGAAACAACACCATCATTGTAACTTAGTTTATCTTAAGTTATATTCTTAAATGACAACATAAGTATTTAATCGCAAACATTATTTCATGACTCACTTGACATAATTTTTGTTGAAGTGGGATATCATCAAACATCTCCTTTCGCTCTGGGTGAAGCGAGAGGCGGTGTCAGAGTTTCACTGATCCACCTGTAAAGTATTCCTTTAGTTACCCTTAGCCACGGTAACTCTCACGATGTTTTCCTTCACCGTTTTGAGAGCAGTGATGATGAAATAAATTACACAAAGTAATGTGCCTGGCTGGGTTTGAACCCGCGACTTACAACTCGTAAGTCAGGGCCGTTACCACTTGGTCACCACTGCTCTCTCTCAAAACGGTGAAGGAAAACATCGTGGGGAAACCGGCATGTTTTAGAATCAAAAATTCTATGTTGTGACATTCATCAATCCGCACTAGGCCCGCGTGGTGGATTACGGCCCATTCCCTCTCCTAGAGAGGAGGCCTAAGTCCCAGCAGTGGGAACATTAAAAGGCTGGTTATACTATACATACATGCACACAACATTGCATGCATTACATGCTATTATATGTACATGCGGTAACTCTTTCGAAGAACCCCGCAGCCCGCAGCATATTGGCTTATTGCCCTCATCTCGAACCCCCAACCCAAAGTATTCTGGTTCGTCTTCACCTTTCACACATCTCAATCAGCCCTCAACTCATTATTCACCTCCATTCTATCCACATCATCCTTCACACAATCCATCCATCTTGCATCACCGACAGCACAATGTGCAATATTAATCCTCATTCGTTCGTAACATGAGCCCATGGCAATGTATCATGAGATGAAATCAATAAGACTGTGCTTGTCTCTGCTACCTTTATGACATTCTTCATGCACTTCTTATCGGGCATTTATTAATAACGTAATTTATAGTACTATTCAATGGAAGTCTGAACGTAAATATTCTCCGTATGATTGGCGATAAAGCTTATTGAATAGTTTTGAGTTGAAATTGAAATGAGCAATATTTCAAGTCGAATAAAATGACTTGTGGAATGTAAAAATTACTCCAGAGCCAAAAATTTTGTATTTTTTGCTATTAACACAATGGCGCCACGAGAACACGGTGGATATTTTTTATTTTTTTTATTTATCAGGAACAATTTACATTGTATTTGATTTATTATTAATATACGAACATGCGATAAACGGAAAAAAATAAAATTAAAACATGAATACGTCCTTAAAACGAAAATAATAATATTTACAAAATAGGAGATTGGATATTATAATATTAAATTACAATTCATCTAAGGAGTACAAGACTCTCTCCAACAGAAATGCTTTGAGCTTTGTCTTAAAAGAGCTAGTGTACAACAAATCCTTCAAATCCGCTGGCAGTTTATTATATATTTGTACAGCTTGGTAATGAGGACTATGCTTGGCAATGTTAATATTAGGCACAAATTTATTTTTAAAGTCCTTTCTACGAGTATTTTCCCTGGCTATTCTATCGTCCTCAGACTCATATTCATGGATATATTTTTTAAAGTTAACTAACAATACTAGTACGTATAGGCTGGGCACTGTTAAGATAGATATCCCACCCATATGTACAAAAAATTTTGGGAACACATTCATAGTGCACAGCTAAAGACTGAAATTCCCTGCCGGATTCTATGTTTCCTGATAGCTACAACCTAGAGGTCTTTAAGTCAATAGTGAATAGGTTACTTCTAGGCCATTGTGCTCCATCGCCGACCACATCATCGCTTATCAGGTGAAATATTGGTCAAACGCAAGCTAAACAATAAAACAAAAATTGTAGAGCCAAAACTACAGCCCTTTCCCATTACTGTTTTTTACTCAAGTTCATAATACCTTAAATGCTCTTGCCCATATGGGTTTAAGTAACAACCATTCACTTTAACGTCTCCAACGAAAATCACGAGCAGATGAGGGTGCATGTTCGTATGACGTGTGTCGCGGTGCGCAAGCGCGGGACAGCTACTGCGCACGCGCGCCTGATTTATACGGTTATACGGACTCCTGCGCAGGTCGATAAAGTGAATAGGCAGAAGGTTTACGCAAGATTGTTGAACCATTTTCCGGATTAACACTTGTCATATGTCGAAGTTAATAATTTTAATCGTAGTTTTTTAAATGAATTGGAAGGAAAATACACGCTAATTTCAAAAGTTCTTTTTTAGCAGGTTTTTTCAAAAGTTTTTTTTCTCGTCTCTGCAATGAGTAGAATTACAGATTTTCTTGAGAACCCTGATTATTGAGAGCTCGAATAATTCTTTAATTGTATTTTTACTGAGCTGATTTCAACACTCCAGTTCGCCATGACAATGATGATGATGATGATGATATATATTTTTGCAAAATGATTTGCGATTTGGAGCCGCGGATGATTCACATGCTGGAGTGCAACTTGTTTTCATAGACCTGCACTTTTAAGAACCTAATGAACGCCAGTGACACTGCGACTCGAAAAGAAGCACTGAAAGTCACATTTTCACACAAGTAAAACTATCAAAATCACATCAGATCCCACCAACATTAGTTCACAATTAATCACCAATGTTGTGTTACGTCTAATGACGTATCTCATCAGCCGCCATTGTGCAGGCTTCAACTGACACAATGGATACAACAATTCTGGACGGTTAGGCGAAGAAACGCTATGTTTTACTTAACTTTATGGCCCTACTACAGATATCGGCACGAATCTTGAGTACTCGGCGAAAGAGTGGGGATCGCTTTGCGCATCGTACACATCGGCGAGCCAATCACCGTATAAGGATTGCACTCCCCGCCCCCGGTCTTCATACCACTAAAGAGACCCATTATTGGTCTGTTGGTCTAGTGGTTAGTGGCCCTGACTGCTATGCCAGAGGTCGTGGGTTCGATTCCCACCCAGGACAAATGTTTGTGTGATGAGCACTATCATTGGTTCTGTATCTGGGTGTAATTTATCTATAATATGTATGTATTTAGAAATATTTAAGTATGTTTATCAGTTGTCTAGTACTCATAACATAAGCTCTGCTTAGCTTGAGACTGGACGGCGTTGTGTGGTAGTTGTGTGAATATTATATTATATCTCCCTTCTGCGCAAGTGGAAGGCAGCGCTCAAGATCCGTGCCGGTATCTGTACACAGTTTTGTCTGCGCAGGCTGGTTTCTACACGGAACACCGTGCGTGTGATTGGTAAAACTCGTACAGTTGACTCGTTCCGTGTACAAATCGGCCTGCGCAGGCAAAACTGTGGTGAATCTTGTATGTGTGGTAGGCCTATTATTTTGCGTAAAAGTTTCGTTTGAACTGAACATTCTGTACCCTTCCATTTCATATCTCTCCCGGCTCCAGCACCGCCACAGCGCTTTGTTCGTCCGCTACTTCTCTAGATGGACGTAATGTGTCTTGTCAGGACGACTAATGCCCTCACTTCATATTAGACGTAAATGCTTTGTTAGATGCCCAGTTTAAACTGCGCTAAAGAGGGTTTGTACTGCCGTTTTGTTTGTACCATAATGTTCCCAGTATAGCAATTTTATCTTAAATATGGCACTTTTATAATAATACTGGCTTCAGCCAGCGGCTTTCAAAACCTGGAGGTCTTTAAGTCAAGTGTGAATACGTTACTTCTAGGCAAGCGTGATCCATCGTCGGCCACATCATCGCTTACCATCAGGTGAGACAGTGGTCAAGCGTGAGCCTATTAATTTATTATTATTTACTATTATTCAATGAAGTTCAATGGAATGATGAATTAAAAAAAAAAATGTTGTTATTTTATGTTATTGATTTGATTTGATTTATTTAATTATTTAATTGTATCAATATTTTACACTACTAAGTATACAGTTCATTTAATTAAAATATTGTGACTTGTAAATGTATTTTTTTACCAATAAATATTTATCTTTTATCAAAAATAAACAAAAGCATAAAATTATCCCTAGGAAATAATCTCCCGAGATAAAATTATCCCAAGGGAATATACCCCCGAGATAAAATTATCCCAAGGGAATATACTTCCGAGATAAAAATATGATATTCTAGGATATGGTTTACCCAAATTTCATCCATCCACAAACATACATACAAAGTTACGCCCATTGTTTTAAGTAGCTATGATGCGCGTGCTCATGGCCATACTGGAATATGAAATTACATACACAATGAAGTACATCATTTATTTTGCGTTTATAAAATAGGTATGGTTAATAAGATCAGTGTTTTTTGTTTGGTGGGAAATTCTAATTATTATTTTTCTCCTTGACATCTTATGCAATGATAATTAACTAATCTTATGTGTTTTAAAATCAAATGTTTTGTTTCAATATTGTGATTGTCTCTAAGTGTTGCAGTACTTGAATAGGTTTTATAATGATTCTATAAATTCCCAGTGCATGTAATGTTGGCGATCCTAATACATAAATAAGTAAATCATGCAATGACTTCTCTCGCTCCAGGGTGGAGCTAGAGGGCTTGTCAGACTTTACTGACTAAAACCACATCTATGTTCCTTCTTTACCCTTGCTTTTTATACCTTGCATGTCTGACTAGTCAGTTTAAATGTAAACGCATGTTTGACAAATAAATTATCTTTCTTTCTTTCTTTGCCTCGTGTTCCAGGTAGCCCTAGTAGCCTGTTACGGGTTTTGAACTCTGGACAATCGCGAAAACATTTTATCATTTTGTGAATTTTAAATGCGTCAAGCCAAGGAGCCGGTTATTATAAATTACCTCACTGTCAAGTAGAACTTAAAGGGTTGACGTTAAGTGAAATTAACTTCAGAAATATTTACAAAGCGAATTTATTTCATTCAAAAGGGTACGGTATGATTTACTTTCTTTTGAAAATACACAAATGTCATACTGTGGGTTAAGTTATAAAAAAAAAAATCTTATTTAAATTGTTCTGAATATAGAATGCATTCATTGGCATTTTTGTGGATGTGAAATATGGCATGACTAAGAACATGGGACAAAGAATAGGGGGCATTGGTGGCCCAATGGTAATTGCCCCAACTTACGAGTTGTAGGTCGTGGGTTCAAACCCAACCAGGCGCATTACTTAGTGTATTAGTAGTTTATTTCATCATCACTGTTCCCAAAACGGTAAAGGAAAACATCATGAGGAAACCAGCATATCTAAGAATAAAAAATTCGAAGACACGTGACATCCACCAACCCGCACTGGGCCCGCGTGGTAGATTACGGCCCATTCCCTCTCCTAAAGAGGAAGCTTGACTCCCAGCAGTGGGAACATTATGAGGCTGTATATTGCTATGCTAAGAACATCTTCGATTATGTGAGAACTTGGAAATATGTAGGTATTCGTATAGTAATCATAAAAAAAATGATTCTGCATACGATGTAATTTGACCAAAAAACTGGTTGCATAGATTCTTTATATATTTTATTATATTGTTTTTTTTTGTTTTAAAATTTCACCCCATTTCAACCATTTGCAAAGTTAGATTATATCATTAATTGTGCATACAGCCAGAGAGTAGAATTCCCTGCCGGAGTCTGTGTTTTCTGATAGAGCAGCTATAACCTTGGGGTCTTTAAGTCAAGAGAGATTATGTTACATCTAGGCAAGCGTTCGTTGACCGCATCGTCACTTACCATCAGGTAGATAGTCAAGCACCAGCCTATTAATAATAATAAACAATAAATAAAAACTCGGTACAAAGGTGTTTAACCTTATAAATAACTTTTAAATAAAGAAATCGCAAAGCAAAAGTCAGATCAAATAAATCGGCAAGTATCCGGACTATCACAATGGGCTCAACTTTACGACATGCAGGATGCGCTTGCGCAGTTAACGCGTGTGCGTGAGTTGATTCTTAACCCAGATCGATATTTTTAATGTCCATGAGAAAGTGGTTTGATTTCGCCGTTAATGTGGCTTATATTTAGAACCCTAAGGATTTTTAAATGAGGTTTCCTGTTCCGGGTAGAGCGTAAATGAGGATCTGTCACGAATTGTGGTTTCCTGTACTTATTCTTTTAAAAAAAAAATCTTATTTGGCTTGGGCTTGACGATGATGAACCTATTCACTCTTGACTTAAATAACCCTAGGATGTAGCTATCAGGAAACAGATTTGGGCAGGGAATTCCACTATTTAGCTGTATGCACAATTAATGTTTTCCCAAAACATTTTTAGAAATGGTTAAATGTTAGAGTTACTAACTCAATTCGTGGACTCGATCGGATATCCTTACCTTTAATGTTTTTTTTTTAAATGAAAATGTTGCGACCACACCAGGAATTACTCCTGCATCATGGGTGTGTTCACAAAAATATAAACTCATATAGACACCCAGACCCGGGACATTATATATAGATTTTACAAATATTTGTTCCGTGCGAGAATCGAACCCGCGACATGCATTGTAATAGTCAATTGACCAAACACAGCTTAGCTTTCGTAACATTCCCTTATTTTAGAAAACTTTTTCATTGGTGACCCCATAGATGACCGTTGCTGAGACATCACTAATCACTAAACGCTGTGGGTTTTCCAATGAAACTTACAAGCTCCTTCATTGCTTGCTCCATGATTCATTCATGGCATGCTAGTTAATAGACCTGCCTACAGGGTTACCATACTGCACATATATGTGTTTTTCATCCTACGTTGCGGCCCTGGAATGCAAAGGGCAACTGATCACAGGTGTGTTTTAGTCAGTAAGAGTCTGACATTCCGGGGAAGTTATTAGATGACTTCATAATTAAACAAAAGGTACGTCTATTAATTAACACTGTAACTCTTGGGCGAATAAAATAATGTAAAGGCAAAAGTTTGTGAGTGAGTTGGTTACTTCTTTGCACTCGAACGGCTGAACGGATTTGGATGATTTTTGGCACACGGGTAGACCATGTCGTGGAATAAAATACAGCATCCTGGCAACATGTTCCTCTGGGCATTATTAGGTAATTAGCTAATACCTATAATTACCTAATAATAAAATACATTATTGACATAAGTTTGTTACATATTTAAATGAAATTCTCTGGCTCCTGGGCTAATTATAAGCTGTATTACATAAGCCAGTATAGAAAATAATAAATAGAAACACCTTATCTCTAAGACTTCACGTGATAAAGTATACAGAAAACGATATGCATCATCCTAAGGTCAAACACAGCTTCAGGCAAACTAACACACTCGTACACCTCCGACATAACCGCACGCCCGCAAGCGCTAACACTCACGTTATCCGATTTGATTGCCTCATAAAGAAATCGCCAGTGAATCATGCATTCAAACATTCATTCTCAATGAATCATTCACTAATTCACTCTTTGACCGAACTTTCGCTACGCTAATTCCATTGTAACCTTTAAGCCACTGGCGTAGTTACCAAAGGGCTGGGCGGAGCAGAGCCCCGGGGCCCCTTATCTCAAGGGCCCCCCAAAACTTGATTAGCTAACCTCTTATTGATCTAGCGAAAAAATATCTAAATAAAATAGATTTGTCAATATTATGCATCATGTCTAGAACCAAAAATTCGAAGACATGTGACATTCATCAACCCGCACTGGGCTCGTGTGGTGGATTATGGCCTGTTCTCTCACCTGAGAGGAGGCCTGAGTACCAACAGTGGGAACATTATAAGGCCGACTATGCTATGCTACTTTAATCATGGGAACTCGTTTTAGTCAATAAAATTCTGACACTTCTATCCACTCCACCCTGATCTGGAGAACTTATTTGAAGATTTCTCACGAAAAATTAAGGGGCTCCATTTTTTTTTTGCTCCAGGTTTGGTCATCTAGCTACGCCACTGTTTTTAGCTTAACCCTTTGGTTACTGGAGCACGTTTAGTTTAGCTGTTAACGATCGATTGCGAAGCTGTGACGTAGGCGGCGCCGCGGCACGCGCATGTAGGTGGTCAACTCGAAATTTGATTGTGGAATTTGTCCTTAATTTAATGTTGTTAGTGGTGTTTCGTTTTTTTATTTAATGTCAGTATGTGGGTAATTGATTTGCGGGTTCGTTCGAAAGAGTCACCGCAGTTCTGGAACGCGAAGGGCAAGGAACACGGGTGGCTTTTAGTCAGTAAATGCCTGATATTCCCTCTCGCCTCTCGGGAGAAGTTATTTGATGATTTCCCACCCTCAAAAAAATAGTGTGTTGGTAGGTTTGTAAGTTGTGACTTAGAAAAACTTAAGCCAGGATTTACTGCCAGGGTCGATGCCAAATCGGATGCTAACCAGCCTAAACAAAACAGAAAAATATAGCCAATATGGATGCTAGCTTATGTAAAAACTTTTTATTCCATAAAAGTGAAGTATTGTTTTTAAGTCATGAAAGTTTTGAATTTGAAAATCATTGTGATTTTTTTTTATTGGGTGGGAAAGTCACCTTATAACAAATCTCGCTCTTGGGCAGAGCGGGAGATAGTGTCAGACTTTTACTGACTAAAAACCCACTCCTGTTCCTTCGTTGCCTTCGTCCCAGGGCCCCGGGTTTCATTTATACACTACCCATGGAAAATCATTGTAGTAGAATATTCAAAAATTTAAACTTCAAAATTTTAAAATAACCAACACTATCAAAAATACACTATACCGCCTTCATTATCACAGTCAACCAACTTATTATATTTTATAAGAATTTATTACTCAATAAGCGAAGATCTCGGGTACCCGGAAGCTGCGTACAATTTCACAGATAAGAGAGTTCACCGGTGATAACCGGTGCATTCCCCGCGAATACCAGGGATGCAGTCACGTCGATAATAAAGGGATAATTTATCGATATTGATATCGGTAATGTGGACTCTACGTTGTAATGGAATGTACGGAATGTTGAATTTACTTGCTCTATAAAATGAAACTTTTTTTCTACGAGTACTAAAAACACTTTATTTTGCCGTTTTTTTTGTACAAAAAAAAAACATTTACAAAAATTATTAAATGCTAGCTTCTGCCAGTGTCTATGCCTGAGTGAAAGTAGAAAATATATTATGTCACTCACTCACTTAAAATTGGTCTGGTAATTTTTAAATTTATTCATTATAAACAAAAATGCAAATCGAGAAAGATCTGCATTTTTGTTCTTTATAATATTTATATCTAGTAGGTATAAATTAATGTATTTTTGCATTTTGCAGAGAAACTGCAATTCGTGACTTTCTACGTTCATTAATATAAAACTCAGAGTAAAAGCTACCAATCCAATAAACCGACATAGCCGACATAGCACGAAGAATCGCCAAACTTAAGTGGCAATGGGCAGGGCACATTGCTCGCAGAACAGATGGCTTTTGGGGCCGAAAGGTTCTGGAGTGGCGACCGCGTACCTGAAGACGCAGTATTGGAAGGCCCCCTACAAGGTGGACCGATGACCTGGTGAAGGTTGCGGGAATCCGATGGATGCAAGACGCACAGGACTGTTCTTTGTGGCGACATTTAGGGGAGGCCTATGTCCAGCAGTGGACGTCTATCGGCTGAAATGATGATGATGATGATGAATCCAATAAAATCATACGTAGTACGTAGGTTACCTTTTTGTGCGTGAAAGAAAAATGTGCGTCAATATAAACAACCATTAACTTCAATTACAACAAACAATATATCGGTAACCGTTACTTCTGTCGCAAGCACGTTAAAAGCTTGTAAAACTTACGTACAGTTAACGTTAAGACTTGATTGAGTAATTATCATTAATTAAATAATAGAAATGGTGGGTTTATCGAATTTCACGCTTGAACTTTTAAGTAGGAATTAATTTGAAGCCATTTTTTATTAAGGAATTTTCTCACGAATCTCATATGTTATTTAAACCTTCTAGAATTACATTATCATGTGTTGAATTGATTTTAGTACATTAAGGTGTGATTTAAATGAAATAAATGTCCGAAAGCTCTTGATTGTTATTGCTGGTTTACGATGCGATGGGAAATAAAAAGAAACTAAATCAACAAATGATAATGTACTGTGGCTGCAGAAATGCATAGGAATGACATTAATTCTGAAACGGCGGTAGTAGACGCTGGACTATAGATAAATGTCTATTAACAGACTATGAATAAAAATATACGCTTTTTGGATAAATAAAACCAACTTCTGATAAAGTTTACATTTAAAATCGACATGTGTCGACTTTAACGAGCTGTGACCCTAATTTGAATACCAATTACCATTTAGATACCAGTTATAAGTGTAGAACAAAAGTTGTACGCACTTAAAATAATTTCTTGAGTTTTACTCTACTCAAATTGAAAAATTCAATTTTTATTTTATCGTTAACTCATGGCACATCCCTAGCCCATATCTTATCGAAAACAGTGTTGTATTTCACAAGCGCCTTTGTAATCGACGGTGACTTCTGTAAACAATTTGCCGGCACTTTTTTCCCTTATCAGCTACTTTTTCTTGTTATCAATTGCTTCTTTATTATGGCGTCTTACAAGATTGTTGATAGGTAGGTAATAAATATGTTCTTAGGTTTATTAGCATTATTGTGGTAAAGATCTTCTAAGAACTTCTAAGAAGCGATAATTAAGCCTCCATAAGTAACATTTTAGGCTTTCGAAAGAGTTACCTCGGCTCTGGAATGCAAAGGACAACTGAAGAAATACAGGTGTGTGTTAGTCAGTAAAGTCTGAAACTCCCTCCAGCCATTCATTTGATGAATTTCCATGTAAAAAAAAGTTATATCCTCCTCCTCCTCCTATTGTCCACTGTCTAACAATGGAATAATAATAATATTAGATAGACAGGGCCAATAGGACCACCTTTATTAAAAGTGGGTGGGCAGCATTGACCTTAGAGTCTAGACTGGACTGATAATGCAAACTGCAATCACTTCAACGATAATATCCATATAATAAAGCTGCAATGAGAAGTGTCAGAGGACAGTTATTTTCGTTTATGAAATGAGACGCTTTTGTCACGCTCTGTCCTTATCATCAACTTCCAAGGAACCTTGAAAACCATAAAACATACAAACATGGTGATAAGATAGCTAATTTTCTTCAGCACCATTTTTATTTCGAACCCTGGGGCTTTACCATGAAGGTTTTAAAATGTCAGTCGTGCGAGCGAGAAAGAGGGATGGAGCTATACACCTTATATAACTCCATCCCTTTAACACTTTAGGTCGTAATGGATCGCCTTAAGAGCTCTGGTAGAGCTTCTGGTCCAGTTCCAACTCTGAACAGGAATACTAAAGATTTAAGTATGTCATTGCCAGATCAGTAGTGGTGGCCGAGTGGTAACGAACCCGACTTACGAATTGTAGGTCGCGGGTTCAAGCCCAACCAAGCGCATTTCTTTGTGTAATTTATTTCATCACCACTGCTCTCAAAACGGTGAAGGAAAACATCGTGAGGAAATCGGCATGTCCAAGAACCAAAAATTCGAAGACATGTGACATCCACCAACCCGCATGGGCCCGCGTGGTGCTTGAGTCCTAACAGTGGGAACATTATAAGGCCGACTATACTATGCTATGCTATTGCCAGATCATTTGAATGAAATCTCCTCCATCACAGAATTTACTTGGTAGCTATTCACTATCCCCCAACCGTTTAGTCACATGTGAACTGTACAAACTATCCGTATGTCTTCAAGACACGACTCGAGATCACGGTGAGTGCTCGTGCAAGATCGGCATCTGTCGCGCGCCAAATACAGCCAGACCTGCGCACGCGCACCTACGGACAAATGGAAGGTTTGAGATGAATGGATGGCAGGGAGGTTAGATTATGGAGATCTTAAGTGTATAGGCGTTGATAAGTTACGATGGATTAGGACAATGAAGTCTAAGAAGGTGTTTTTGTTTTAAGACATTGGAAAGAAACTTGGAAGAACATATGAGATTATAGGTTTATGATGGCGAGGATTGTAGGAAAGATAGTGATGTTGAAAAGGGTTTAGAAGATTCGGTCACAGAATATGGTCAGCCCCCTAGCCAAGTTACAACCGTTTCGTTTCGATTCTCTTTTCGTTGATCGTTTCGAGTCAGCCACGCCACCAATTCCTTTATTCTGACCACGTGATTGAGCGTTGAGATGAAGTCAGAATAAAGGGATCAGAGGCGTGGCCTACTCGAGGTAATCGACGAAAAGAGAATCGAAACGAAACGGTTGTAACTTGGCTAGGGGGGCAGTTTTGTGTCATGATAACCACTTGACAAAGGTGTTAAGTGAATCGAACAGCGTTTGCCCACATATCGCGACAAGAAATATGTAACTGAGATATTTGTAATATGTATAACATGATTTAAAAGAGTGTCCTTGAAATTTCTTGCACATTCTTCTCCATAGAGATATATTTACGCTTTGGAATGTGCAATTAGCATCATTTTTCTGACTGACTTACTTCTTGACAATCTAAAAGTGCCTGTAAATGGTTTATTTTAAATAAATGCTCTTTTTATTATTAATTGATTGAGATCGTTCAAGTATAATTTTTAGCGTGTAAGTATACAATATTTCTTTATTTGTTTTGTCTCTTGTTTGTATTTGTAAAGCATTTGTTACCGGACTTTCACAGGATGTCTTACTAAGATTTTAAGGAAATAAAACGCCCCACTTTATAGGTTGTTAAACACCCAAAACAAGTCGCCTTGTGATAGTAGATTGTCAGCGGTGTATTAAGCCCACACGTGGCCATTATGTGGGCGGCAACCATGGCCGCGCGTGGGCAATCCGGCAACTAACGCGTTGATTTGTCAATAATAATCATCTTATTGATTCAGTGTAATTTCCCTGACTTCATATTATGTCGTGATGGGTTGTTTCCTAATGGGAATATAGTTAGGGGAGTGCTCTAAGTGGGGAAAATAATAAGGTAAAAGATCACGTAATACGAAGATATAAACAACAGATTAACTTTTGAATAGATAAGCGAGCTTGGCCTACTTTTTAGCGTTCTCAAACCAGCATGATACTCGTAGATAGGTTTTATCTAGATTATTTGGTGTTATCGTTGTAGGTTGAACCTATTTAGTTTCTTATTTAATAACTAGCTGAGCCGCCAAACGCGTTGTTCTACCTATAAATTATCAAAGAAAAAATAGGGGGTAGCGGCAGTAGGGTAAAAACTAGCCTACAATCGATTCTCAGACGCTACCGATTTTTATGACATTTTTTGTGTATGTATCACAAAAAATATCATAAAAATCGGTCAAGGAGGTTTTCAAGGTTTCGGAGGAGTTCGATAACAAACACTGTGACTAGAAATTTTGTAGTAGAGCGGTGTTCTCTCGAAAAGTGAAAAGTAATGGAACAAGAAATTACTTATGGCAAATATACAACCCAATCCAATAAACTGGTACAAACTCAAACAAGTCATAAATTCACTGTCAAGAATTAATGAATAAAAGATAAATGATTGAATAATAAACCGTCGATTCTCAGATAATATCCGCCACTTCCTAAACGGCCACTATTTCCAAATTAGCTCGGACAAGCCGTGTGCTAAGCTATGTTTATTCGCCCACGCCAAAATGTTAAGGTGTCATTGTACTATCAGCTGTATTTAGTCGCTTCGCTGATCTCCTAAAAGTCACATAATATCATCACGTCGGTTTTCACGATGAGTTAGATAGAAGATTAGTACAGTCACTAGCAGTATAGGAACGTCGTTACATTATCTATCTTTATCATCATCATCATCATTTCAGGCGAAAAACGTCCACTGTTGCACATAGGCCTCCCCCAAGTGTCGCCACAACAACTGATCCTGTGCGTCTCGGATCCACCGCATTCTCACCAGATCGTCGGTTCACCTTGTGTCCATCTATCTTAATGTCTGCTATTCAAAAAATCTGTATACGACAATTGGTTCTAAATTACCTAATTGATCGTTAGATTATTAAAAACCAACTGTCGTACACATATTTCTTAAATGACAGAAGTTATGATAGAATAGAAAATGTGACAGTGTATATTTATCTTATTGATTGTGACTGTATATACCCACATTTCATAGAAATTGTTCGAAAGAGTTGCCGTTGCTCTAGAACGCAAGGGTAACTGAAGGAACACGGCTGGGTTTCACCGCCGATTTCTGATTTAAGCATTTGAACTTGAGTATTTTCCAAACTCTACTTTAGCTTGAATACCTGCCAAAATTTTACTTTAAAGTAGGGTTTGAGATTTTCTTAACTCAAATTTCTCAATTAAGATACACGCCGTATGTCAGTGAAAGTTTGACACTCACTCGCGCTTTACCTAGAGCGGGAGAGGTTATTTGATGATTTTCTTAATCTAGTGAGTTCGCACACACATACATACAGGACACTTAGGTTGTTTTTAATATTGTGCGGATTTCATCATGTATGCGGAATTGCTCCGCATGCGGGGCTGCTTCCGCGTGCGTATTCCACGCGTAAAAATAAATACTTGTATGAAAAGGACGTTTGCGGGGGCCATGCGTGCGGATCAATCCCGCATGCGCGATGAAAGCCGCAGGATATTTAAAACACCTTTATGACCTATCTTTGCAATTTTCTGTCGCTAAGCGTCTCTATAGCTTTCAGTGGACTATCACCCACATTCTTATATTTGTCTAACAGCGAATAAAAGCGTGGGTTTATTTCGTAAATGAGCCACATCCGGCACAGCGCGGTGTTGTCTAACGCGGACGAATCTGGCCAGAGACTTGTGAATTTGGTGGAATTGGGAAGCTGCGGCACGCGTAACTGTTTAGATGGTTATAAGATAACAAGATGTAAAGGGTTCTGTATTTAACAAGTTGTTATGGGCCTGTATACATATAATGTTATGGCGGCGTCTTTATAAGTAAGCAATGCTATACATGTGCCTATAACATAGAAATTGCAAATCCTGTTCTTTTTTATTGATTTAATTTTCTATTAATATATATTTATATCTTATCTATTAAATATTATAATTTAATAGGTATTTAATTCATTTATAGCAATGCCACGCTGGATATCGTAAAAGTAGTAGGTATGTTTAGAATCGGCTAATGAATTTATTTCAGCTGTGTTTAATTGGTAGTTTTTTATCTTGACAGATTCTTGGTAAGTCTTGATTGCGGCTCTAGTGTGTTTGTGTGTGTGTGTGTGTGTACATAGATACCAATACTGATGGTGGTTGGTAGCGACCGATGTCATTTTACAATAAAATGTGAGGTTTCGTCCGGTCATATCTACATTGTTTTCTTTTTTACATTTTGTCTCAAGCCCAGATGAATAGGGTATAAGCGCATTTAAGTAAACTGACTGTAACTTATTTTCTAATTGGAGTGCATAAGAGTGTGCATTATTGCAGTTACGTTTTATAATTTATATTTTTTATTCAGGCTAGAGTAAGATACCTTCTTGACGTTAGTAGAGCAAAAGTCTAAGATTTTTTTTGAGGTGTGTCATAAATAATCCCTATCGCACTTGGTGGAGCGAGAGAGAGTGTCAGACTTTACTGACAAAAACCCAACCGTGTTCCTTTAGTTGCTCTTTGTATTCCAGGGCCGCGATCTTGAAGCCGAGAAGGTTTATGTCCTAGGTGTTCTACTCTGTTAGTGGGTTTTAGTCAGTAAAAGTCTGACACGCCCTCACGCTCCACCCAAGGGCGGGAGATGTCATTAGATGATTTCTTACCTAAAAAAAGGTGTTGTATTCTACCTAGGCTCTTAGCATTATTTGTGCACGAAACCATACCAAATTACCGTTATGGAAACTATTTTCCAGTTCATTCAATCTAAACAATTCCAAACACAAATCAGCCTATGATAAACGATGCTGACTTCCGTGTACTTAAACTTATTAGAGAATTGACGAACATGAAAGAACTTGACGGACTTCAAAGATGAGAGGCGAGTGCTTCCGTCAGCGCGTGCGCAATCCGACACTGTTTCCGTTAGATCTTGTATCCGCAAACGATTTGAGAGACGGGTAATTTTATGCCCATTTTGCTTTAGAAATTTGAATAGAACTGAAGGCGTGAGAAAACTTTCTGGTTTTCTAAAGATCTAGCCAAGGTATCCATGATTAAGACTGTGTCAATGTCATTAATTTTGGAATTTATGTCTC
Organism: Mythimna vitellina; assembly: GCA_949316375.1. Classification (NCBI taxonomy): domain Eukaryota; kingdom Metazoa; phylum Arthropoda; class Insecta; order Lepidoptera; family Noctuidae; genus Mythimna; species Mythimna vitellina. The sequence continues at coordinate 2,601,265 of OX438694.1, read as the reverse complement.
ATGGAATGTCACTTGGTCGAGGTGATCGATGGTCACTGGACCAGAGTTTTATAAGTATGTCTTTATAAATAGGCAATAATGATTTTCTTTAAATTAAATTTAATGACGAAACGGTTGTCTGGTGATAGTCACCAAACAACCAGTGTTGTCTTTTTAACCCAATGGTTGACTGGTAGAGAATGCTTTATGGTATTAGTTCCGCCTATGTACCACCACTGTACATGAAGTTTAAATAAATAAATAAATAAATAATCATAAATCGATATTTTGTTAATTGACTGATCTTTTAAGGCTTTAATGAACAACTTTAATATGTAACCAACCTTTATCTTGTTAGATATCTTAAAAGATATCTTTAATTAAAATTCATTTTGATCAGTTCGGTAGTTTTAATTCACACGCGCTTTCGGATCATCATTTCAGCCGAAAGACTTCCAGTGTTGGACATAGGCCTCTCCCAAATGTCGCCACAACGACCGGCTTTATGCGTCTTGCAACTATCGGATTCCTGCGACCTTCGCCAGGTCATCGATTAACCTTGTGCAGACCTACCGGTGGTACGTCTTTCACTACGAGGTCGCCACTCCAGAAACTTGGACCATGGAGCCTCATGGATAATCTCTTCTGCGAGTAATGTGTCCTGCCCACTGCCATTTAAGTTTGGCACGTATTCGGGATCTTTGCTTCTTCTGTGGATATCTTTATTCCTGATTCGCTCTTGGATAGAGAAACATAAACCAAGTCTTCTTAATTCTCTCCCATCAACGACAGCCTCTTCATTTAGACAGCCTGTCTGTCTGTACTCAGTCAGGAAACATAAGAAACACTACAACAGTTTCTTACAATGATAGTCAAAAGAAATAAAACTGACAACCGTAATGAAATAATACGTCAAAATATTCATTCTTCAAGTATTTAAATGACATCAGTGCAAACCGGTTTGATATACAAATAGAGGCTCGTTTGGCAAAACTAGTTTTAAATGTATCTACAGTTACTAAGCGTGCCTATGTTACGTGTGTATGTGTGTTTATATGTCCTCGTGGGATTTGAAGGTGATGTTGAATGTCAATCGAATATATTTGACATTTAAGGCATCATTTTGAAGGTAGTTGCGCTTTTGTAGGTACCTGCGGAGTTAAAAGTTAGGGTAGAGTTTTTGTTAGTTTTGATTACCTGGACCTATGTACATATATACAGAGCTAGATGTCTGTATTGGTGATTTCAAGGTAAATTCTAAATAGCTGCGGGAATGTGGAAGGCGTGCAAAGAGGCTAATTGGTGATCCAGATTTAGTTAACACCTATCTACAAAGTCTGGGGCACAGGTGTAGGGTAGCCAGCCTTTCGATACTTTACAAGATGCATTTTGGAGAGTGTGCGCAGAAATTACATGACTTGCTTTCGCCATCTTCAGAGTGGAAGACCAGAGACTACTTAATAATAATAATAATTTTTATTCAGGTCAGATATACCCATTTACAGAATCAAAAACACATCACAACGCAAAACAAAACATTAAAATCAAATAAAATAATACCAAACTGAAACCCAATTAAATATATTAAAATTAACAAGACACTGTCAATAAATTACAATTAAATTATTAATGATTTTTGTCGTGGAATACAAAAATGGTTAATATTAAATTATGTATTAACATAGTTTTGTTAATTCGAATTCCATTATATCAATGTGTCCGTAGTTATGACTACGGACACATTGATATGTATTTTGTAATATGCCTCAGATTATGCATGTTTGATTTTTTTTTTTTTTTTTTTTTAATTGATATAAACCAGTGCTTGACTGCGATCCCACCCATTTCGATTGCATTTATATTCGTTATACATCACTAATTTTAACAAAATTGTAAATCTAATGTGAAACGAGAACAACTGCCGAACTACTGTTTTGCAGAAATTATGAATGTACCAACCCAGTAATAAAAGCAAACGAATATTCAAATAAAAAAAAGACATACCTAAGTTGGTTATACTTACTGCTGCATTTCCTATATAACTACACTACTATTTTAGGGCAAATATTTAAAATAAAGACCTGGTCCCAATACAGAACTTACTTATAACTTAGGTAGTGTCGCACTCTGCGACGGTAGAATCGAGGTACCGGACTGTTCTTCAATGAAATACTAAATATATATAAAAATCCATATGAAAAGTATATGATTCAAGATTCAATATTAGCACATCGCGCTACAATGGTTATGGTTATGTCCGAACTGAAAAAACTAGACATTTCTTTGTTCTACTCAATTTTCAAACCTATTCTAGAACAACAAAATCCTTAAAAGTATATTTTACATGCCAGTTCGTTAACCTAACTCATGCGATCTCCTTCCGATATCACAGTAGACAAAAAAAAATACGCTATATTTGCATTTTCATTGACCAATTAGGTCTGTGCGACATGGATTTCTACATGTTTATTCGACAAGACAGCTACTTACATTTAAGGGAGACGGTAAAACGTCTATGTTAAACCACAGTGGCCTACTTCCTGACATGTTGACGTTAACCGTGATGGGCCACACCACTGCTCACCACATTGTACCACTGGCTGGTGCAATGGTGTTCAGTTGCCGACCACAACTGGAGCATGAAATATTTTGTGATCTAATTAGATCATGCTTTATTATTATAGACTTTAGAACTTGTTTGTTTTTTTTTGTTGTCTACAGCTTGGTTTTTTTTATTGCTTGGTTTGGGTACTACTTCTAGGACTTGATAATTTTCAGTTTTCCTTATATTATTATCTTTAATCTTTGACCGTTTCCTAAGAATATCGTCATCGTTTCGTTTTATCATTTTATATGAGTCGACGATACTTGAAATAAAACAATAATTTATTTAGTAACTATACTTGTTTAGCTGCACCTTTTACGCCAGTCCATTTTTTTTTTTTTTAATGAAATATCCACAATACAACTTTATAGAATAGAATAAACTTTATTGTACACCACAATAGTAACAAAACTTTTAAACTAACTACCACCTACTACCATCTACACCATCTACTACCGTCTACTACCATCTACTACCAGTTACTACCAACTACTACCATCTACTACCATCTACTACCTTCTACTACCATCTATTACCATCTACTACCATCTACTTCCATCACTAGTATCTACTATCATCTTCCTAGCCTTTTCCCGACTAGCTTCCACTCTAACTGGATGAGGCTGAATACCCATGTTTTATATGGAGCGACTGCCTATCAGACCTTCACAACCCAGTTACTGGGCAACATGATATGTACTCCTTGGGAAGACTGATGGTCAGACTTTCTGGCGTCTAACTGTAATGACTGTCAAAGATCTACGAATGATCTACGGCTGTTCGTGCTTCCCGAAGCACGGGGTGTCAGTAATGTCCTAGATAAACTTAGAAAAGTATATTTGAATTGAAAAATTTGAATTGGTACTTGGCCGGTTTCGAACCGGCAACCTCGTTAATTTCTAAAATATTACTTTTTTGTATCTAACTTAAATGCTGTAAGTATATCATAAAGTTTATTATATCTTTGTATCTATTTAAAGGTCAAAACAAAATCATTAAAATAACTTTTTGAAATTGTTAATCAAGGCAACTTTCAATGTCTAGTCGTAGTTAAATTATCATCTTCTATTGCAATGGGAAGCAAAAGATTAAAACCAGAAGCTGAGTTCTTAAATTGGTCAACGTTCAATTTAGATTACAGTAATCATAGATAAGCTGTATCGCTTTGACAGTTTGAACCCACACAAGTTTATGTTCAACTCGAATATCTATGCACTATGACTTGGTGTATCAATAAAATCTGCTGGATAATAAATTTTGTCTTAAATGTTGACGCTAAACGAGATTCTGATAAGTATTTTGTAAATGATGTTTATGATACCGCTGAGAAACTTACATTTTCCACAAAACATATTTAAAGGAAATTTTAAATACATTTGACGATAATAATCCGGCTCGAAGGATCATGAACAATATTTCGCAGAACTTTGATAAATAAAAGTCCAGATACCTTGATCATCATCATCATCATCATCATTTCAACCGAAAGACGTCCACTGTTGGACATCCCTCCCCCAAATGTCGCTACAATGACCGTTCCTGTGCGTCTCCCATCCATCGGATTCCCGCGACTCTCACCAATCGAACCTTTCGATCGATTTCGATCGAGAATCGGATCTTTACGTTATCTCAATACCAATACTAAAAAAGAAAATACATTCGTTGACAGTATAACTGATCGACGGAAAATCTTAACGCCACAATTTATAAAGTAGGTCTGAATGCACTACGCCATCTAGTTATAAAAATGGAACTAAATTTCACAAACATATTTTCATTGCACAAATTGACCACAAACAAATGTCATTATAACAATCCAACATTTAATTTAATTTCAAAACTCATTCGGTACACTTCACAATAAAAGATTGACTGTTAAACAATAAATTTTCTCTTTTGTGTTTCGACTAAATAATTAAACAAGTTATTTCTCTTTAAATACCAGCTTTAAAAACATCGCTTCTTCCTCTATTCAAACAGTTTTAATCGATACGTTTACCGAGCGTCGATCGTAAACAAAAGATATTCATCTACCGTGTACTGTGTACTTGAACAAAAGGGCATCGAATCATAAACATGGAGAATGGACTGAGTTAAATTCTCGCAAAATTTACTACTCTTTGGAAAGAGATAAAGCGAATGTGCTGCCAAAACCTGCTTCTTCACATTCTCTGTGTACTAAAGGCAAATAGGTCTGTGTTTGTATGAACTGCACTGGGAACATTATAGACCACTTATGGTATGATCTAAGCCACTTTCTTCATCTCTTTGTTTATCTGCTAACTGCGATACCACGCAACGGTTTTTGACACGGTTTTCACTAAAAGAAAGTACAATAAACTAGGAAGGTTTTAAAGTATTTGCACCCGTGCTTAGCCTGGACGGGCCACTAGTGTTATATATATATGCATATCTGCTTCTGCAAGCCTATGATGCTCAATTCGAATTATAGAAAAAGACAGCTCACCTGTCTCTTCTCTCTCTTTATATTTGAACTAGCTTTTGCCAGCAAAGCCGCTAGGCAAAAGCTAGTTGCCTGCGTGAAAGTAGAAAATATATGCCTATGTGCCACTCACTGAAAAGGTAGCATTCTACTGCTGAAAGATTTTTTTAAATCGGTCACTTTGTTTTTGATTTTATTAATTACCAACAAAATTACAAATATACCTAAATACAATTTTTTCCTCTTCATAATATTATTAGTATAGAAGTACAGATAACGCTCAGTCCATTCTCCATAACCATGCTTCGCTTCAAGTGGCATTGTGCCGAGTACTCGATGCAACTATTGCATTCGATTGTGAGTGCATTAGTATCGAGAACATCGGCCATTCGGCCAACATTAACGCATTGCGCGTTGATAAAGTATAAATCAATCAGCTCTACAGGGTGACCATGAAAACTGTGAAAATAACAGGAACTTTTTTTACTATATCAATTTTTTTTAAGATTTTTTGTTGTAGATGTTAAATTAAATACATAAAGAAAATATCGTTAAACTTCCACGAAATTACTTGAAACGCGAACTCATCGGTGTTTAAGAGCATTTAGCAAAAATCACGTGGGGAATGCGTTTAAACTTTGGACTATTGATTCATCACTTACTAATAGAATTGCATATTATCACATTTAAATTCCATAGAAAGCCATCAGAATGTCTGTAGCAGCATCTCTGATGATCATTTAATGCAAATCAATCATGCTGATCGTACAAAGCACCTAATATCCCGCTACTTAGCAGTCACACTAGCTGCGCCCGCGCCGATGCGCTTGCGCCGGGGTCGTCTGATGCTCCTCTAGAAGCGCCATTTATTTCGAATGCAGTGCATCGACCGCGACCACGTGGTACACTCTGACTTTGCTTATTATTTTATTGTTTATTTGTTTAATGGTTTCGTGTATGACATGTTTGCGGTTTTAATAATTTGAGAAGTTTCTTATTTTGCATTTGTTAAATGAAAACTGCGCTAATATTATAAAGGTGAATGTTTGTAAGTGCGTGTTCGTTACTCGTTCTCGTTCAAATGGCTGAACGAATCTGGTTGAAATTTGGAACCTGATAAATACAGACTATACTTTACACATAATTTAATTGTTCATTGTGTATGTCTTCTTACCTACTTGCCTAACTTTCAAAAATAAATTTGCATGCTTTGTCATAACCTAGCTAAACATATTTGTACCATATAGTATTTAACACCATTTTATACCATGTTTTATGCAAATAAATATTATTATTATTATTATATATTTGAATTGACTTCCTTGATGTTTTGGCGGTTGCATGCAACGATAGGTTTTTAAGTATTTTTGCGCTTTTTTTATCAGACATATCTTTTAGTACAATTTCATTCTTAACTAGTGTGTCCCTCAATCAGAAAGTTTAAGCCGATTTTTTTTTTCATTCAGTGTCTTATAATATTAAGATCGATATGCAATGCGAGCAAAATTGTGATTTGAAACTGTACTGTGTTTTTAGCATCTCTTTGTTCTTATTTCTGTACCTAGTGTCCATAGAATTTATTACCTATTGTTCTGTACTTTATAAGTGAGGACTTGTTATTGGCTGTCAGTCTAACTTTTGTTCCTTGTCTGTTTTTCTTTCTTCCAGATGATTTAAATAAATAAATACCTGAACAAGTAATTTAGAGTTAGATTTGTGTGCGTTAAATAATAAAAATAATAGTTGGGTTCTGGTTGGTAACACGCATCTATCGTACACTTCTGAGAATGCACTTGAGATGATATAGTATGTCATTAATAGCTATGAGACGTCCTCCATATAAAACGAGGTATAAAGTTCAATGTTATAAATAGTGATGGACAGGTATCCTCGGCCCGCATGCGCAACAATGATCCATTTCCCTCACTTGACCCTTTCAATTTGCGCTCAGTGACCAGTCGCTGTATTGTATGATAAACAGAAGATTTTTATTCATTAATGTAATGAATAAGTGTCATCGGGTTCTGTCATTATTTTGATTATTGTTATTATAATAGTACTAATAAAGACCATCAAGACCACCATCAACAATGGCATCACTGATGATTAGAAGAGGTTATGCGCTCCATTCTCAAGAATCAAAATGTTAAGTAGAAGCTCATATTATATGGCAATAAAAATATACAATAAATTGCCAAACATATATAAGATTGAAAAATCAGTAACAGTATTTCGAAAAAGGCTAAAACTATACCTAATGCAAAAATGTTTTTACTCAGTAAAAGAATATTTAGAGTCTAACTCAAAAAAAACGATTTTCTTGTACTTAACAAAAATGGCGATCTGTGCTATACAAACAATAAAATCTAATCTATCGTTTCTAATTTTATATAGAATTAAAAATATAATTTGTAACTACTATTACATTGTAATTGTATCAAATTAATTATTATTGACATGTAACGTTTTGACATAGCTCTAATTTATCAATTAAACTGTTATTATTGACATTATAAGTGTATGAAATTCATTATTATTGACATTTAATTTTTTGATATAACTTTAATTTCTCAATTGAATTGATGATAGTATTTGACATCATAATTATATTAAATTCATTATCATTAACATGATTTTTTTTGACATACATAGCTGTAATTACTCAAATGATTAAATAATAATAATGTCTATTGTATGTTAATTAAAATAAATTAAAATTGCAATGCTTGTGAAAGGCTGCTAAGTCAAAAGTACTGACATGATATTATAACAACATTGTGAATCGCAATAAACGCTTTGACTTTGACTGTGACTTAAGTGGGATCGCAGTCAAGCATTATTTAATAGTATTAAAAAAATAAAGAGATTTAATACTTTTATTTTTTGTAAGAATCCACCATTTTGTTTCTAAACAAACAATAAAATCTATACAACTTTAGAAATATGTTCAGATAAATAAGTTTAATGAGATGTAGGAATTCTCAATTATCATTTAACCAGAATTAATAAAAAGTTTAAAGAAAACATTGCTTCCGTTTTATTCAACGATATGCGTGAAAATAGTACCATCAACGAAAGTAGTCATCACTTTTTAAAGTACGTAATGAGTGACCATCAATCTGGACCCAATTGAGGACGGTCCGAATTGGACGAATTGCGGTAGTCCACTGTCCACTTGCCACTAATTGGACCCTAAACAATGTAAACGCTCTCGGTTATTGGTTGATAGATTGGTACTTTTTGTGTACTTGCCCCTAAAACGTTTTGTTTACTATTGAATTATTTATTGCGAGGGGCGAAACGGATGCAGATGTCAAAATAGTATTTTGGGATGATTTTGTGTGATTGAGTGTGGTTTGAGTTTATTGCTAACGATTTGTTGTTAATGTATTCTTTATGAGCTTGGTTTACTATGATCGGAGTCCAATTTTTTTAGTTAGACACTGAAAGATAATTGCTGCCAAAACCTGCACGTTTTTCTTAAACCAAGTATTCTTTACAAGATTTTTTTGTACAGTTAGAAACCACTTAAATCATACTTCAGAAACAGTTGCTAGTTTAATGGTCAACACTTTTATCAGAAAAACACGTTACTTAAAACTTGCACAACAATCTAATTGCTTATCCCTAGATTAGCATAGGAACTTAATACATACACAAAAACCAGTAACTACCATTCACACTCATCAGTGCGATGACTTACAACCGAAGACCAGTTACCATTCCCACCTGCGTTCGATTACTGGACAAATATTTGTCAAATGATTGAAACACACTGAATTTACTTGAGCGTGCGTTTGTGCCCTCTTGACATCGTCTTTATGGGCGCGTTGAGCACATGTGTGGTATTGGCTTATTGGCACAACGGCCATTAAGACTGGTAATGTGATTTCGATGTGATTGTGCTTTATTATTGTGAGGAAGCTCCATGATATGTGTGTTGGGCGTGTATATTTTTATGAGCAGCTCAATGCATCGTCTATATAAACTTCTTGCGATGAGAATTTGGTAATAACCGCGCAATGTCCATTTTTACATATTTGCCTTTAATTGAAGGGTTAGGTCAAGTATGAAAATAATTTTAGAAATGGTCAGCGTACTTATATTCCTACTTGCTTTAGCATTTAAACCATATACAGTAGTTGAAATATTTCTAACTCAACATAAAAACCAATGCTTTACCATTACGAAATAGATAATTACCTGTACATTAATTACTTTACACATTTACACCTATTGTAATAAGCAGCTGCCTCTGACCCAACGTGTAATTAATATCGAATATTAATCAGTACTGTTCTCTGGGTTATTATATCTTCCTTGTTTTAAATGGCGGCTGATACAATGTGTAATTAGAAGGGCTCACCCCTGTTCGAAGGTGAATTAATTACGGGCACGATATTTGATTTATTTTATTCGTTTTGGTGAAAGGGAGTTCTTGTCTGGAAAATAATTTGTATTTTGGTGAGACACTTTGTGCAATATAGAAGTATAACAATGAATGAATCATAAAAGTAGCAAGTAAGACGAGTTTAATTATATCAACGACTCACTTTTCCCCGCAGCTTCGCCCGCGTACATAAAATATGTACCTACATATACATAAAATAGCCTACGTCACTCAGGAATAAAGCAGCTTTCTATCGGTGAAAAAAATTTTAGCAATCGGACCAGTACTTTCAGAGATTACCTCCTACAAACAAAAAACAAACTTTACCTCTTTATAATATTAGTTTAGATAGGTTAAATTGTATTTTTCAAAGTTCCAATTTTATGTTTTCAATCAAGGCGGTGCTCTAATAAGCACAGATACAAAATGTAAAAGCGATATAAATGACATTTATTACACGTCGGAACCGGCCTTTATCGAAAGGTGCTCTACCGTGTAGTCACGACATGTAAGCTTTTATAAAAGTGCGTTTTACTGCCTTTTGTTTTATTGTAGTCTGATTACTGATTACCATGTTTTATTTGGAGTTTATTGATTTCTGATCAAGTTTTATTACATTTCTTTTTTTGTGAGTTATCAGACAAGAGAGTTTAAATAATGAAAAACTTTTAATTTGGGAGACCTAAAAATTATTCCTAAAGCATAATTATATTTGTATGAAAGAATGCCACTATAATTAATAATAAATTGGAAATATTATGTTCAATAAAGTAAGTACGCTCATTTGTTAAAGTAGGGTGTTCATTATTGATGTTCCTACACTTCGGACATTTGTTCATTGGACCGAATCATTGCCGGGTTGCTTTGTTTCCTATTATGTATTTCATGCTCTGGCGGAATTATGAGTTGGGGGAGCTTTATTGTTATTGGAACGTAATTTTAAGGTTATAAAAATGTTTTTTGATACACCCGTGTGTCAATGTAATTTATTCAGAATATAGTTTCCCCTTTTCACGGTCGTAGTCACGAAGAGGGTTCACAGCTTTTAAAATATGTTTGCTTTTATGGAAATAGTTTGAAGGAAGAATAATTTATATTTTCGTATGACATGTTTTCTCGAAGAGTTTTGTTTAGGGTGAATGGAGCGTGTTAAGAGTCTATTATATTCCTTAAAACACAGTGTTTTGTTTTGTTAGCCGTCAAAGTTGAAAGCTTACTTAAAATCACGGCAAATAATATTATCGAAATTACGGTTAAATCTATACGAAGATCTCCATTCACATTTTACACTATAACAGCACCAAGGTTTTTTTATTTTTTTATTAATTGCCACACATCACAAAATCAATTGACTATACAAACAAGGCATGACAGGCACTAACCGCATTGACCTCAAAATAACCACAAAAAAGGCCACAATGTTATTAAGACATCAATAACTTAACAAAAATTTCTCATCGATAAAAAAATTATCAGTGCTTCCGATGACCATCGTTTTCGTGAAATAAGATAAAACGGTCAAGTATGGCCAACTACCAATCACATTAGAGTCCATATCTGTCATACTGTTAATTACGAGAGCTATAACAGTTAAGAAATTGACGTTGTAATGTATAATGTCTTCATCCAAAGTTCATACAAACAAAAAATAGCGTCATTAATCTTTACTCACTGTCATTTTTAACTTGCGTATAATTTCTTTGAGAGAAGCCTTAATTTTGGCTTTAGGATATCATCACGATGTATATGGAGAGCCATTAAGAGTATCGGCAGCGATAAAAATCAAGATTGAAGCCTTTGGGTGGTGTTTAAGTTGTAAAAACAAATACGGGGCGGGGGTAGCGGTGTGTGCTTTTACCGTTATTTATATCTTCACTTTTATGGTGAATGATAAGTATCTGTCTTTCTAGTGGTAGGTGGTCTTTGCCATTTTTATTTTTAATAGCAGTTTGTTTACTCATTTTTTCTTTCATATCATTTTTCTTCACCTGGTTTTTAATTATTTTCAATATGTTAACTGATTTGATTAACTGCAATTTATTGAATTTGTTATAATACTAATAATAACTATGACATAAAATTTAAACATACTAGTTAGTTTTCATTATACATATTTACTACACAAATCAGACAGATTTAAATAAAAAATTCTTTACTACTGACTCATTCGATAAATCACATGTTCTAAAACAAATGTCCGGACAATTAGTAAGTGTTGGAGCCATAAAAGAACCCATTAGACTGGTCCGTGTGTAAGTATACTAATAAAATATAAAAAAAGCTTCGATATGCAGTAGCTACTATCTAGACAGACGTGTCATTGTTGTACATTCGTTCACAAATTAGTTAATCCGTTAGGACTCGAATCAAAATGTTAATAAATACGGTTGGTTCGAAATTGAAAGAACGCGAATTTATCTACTGTATACACGGTCCATCGTATTGGATGGACTGAACGAAAGGATATAGATTTGGGGCTGTCAGTCTACGAAAATCATAAATAATATTAATTAGACATAATACATAATAATATAAAATATGTATATACACAAATAAATATGAAAATATAAAATCGAGAAAGGTGTATTAAAAATAGTACAGTCAAAATTAATGCTCCTTCACTATTTACTGTGTAGACAGACGAAATATTAAAATGAATAAAAATATTTTAAAAACTTTTTACTAAATAAGTAATTAGAAATTGCTTAATTTTATGATCATCGTCCAAAGTAATGCTTTAATGTTTAACTTAAAGAAGACCTCAAGGGCCGATTAAAAAGTACTTTATGACCACCTCAAACCAAATTATTTAATTACCTACACGTTCAACAAACGTAATATTATAGCCCAAAATATGTATAATCTTGAATCAATTAGCTTAATCGTTCAGAATTTTTGGTTTAATCTGTTCGTGAGCATAATTTTAAAGATTTTTATTTCTTAAATCTCGTCGGCCGCGATTGTACCACTGCAATCAGTTTAAAAGCCTAACCCCGCCATGATTAGGCGCCGCCGGGGGCTCGGTATAGGCGCGGCAAGGAGGGGGGGAGTCATTAACTCATTAACGATGGTCGTCATTACACGGTCATGTGACAAGTAATGATGATTTTGTGCTAATGTCCTTAAGTTTGAAGTAGCGTGGTCACCCTAATTTTAATAAAATAAATTAGTTTAGGGAGAAATTATTAAGCCTCAGGTACATTATTGGGCAAAATGTCCCTAAGATGTTGCGCAGCGTTCCATCTATGTGACGCTGCATCGTTGCCCCGTGTCCCACAACTTGTTCCCCAATATTTTGAAAGGCATTTACATTTTGCAGCGTTGCGCGTCATTTTGGGGGACATTCTGTCCTCTAGTGTATAATATAAATCTTGTCTTTTTTTATTATTTTGAACCTAACTTTTAAATTAAGCTTTCGAAGTTTCGATATCTTGGCTTTGAAATCTTTGGTTATATCTGTCTTCCCAAAGATCTTTTAGATATCATCGTATCTGTTATCAATAAAATTATCAACAGGCACGCAATACAACATGAAGGAGGTCACAAGCTCGTCATTACTCAAACCTCCTTCGTGCGTAATTAAAAATGATGATAGCTTTCAGTTAAATATTAATTACTGGTGTCAAAATTGACTTTGGCTACAGTTTTGGATGGGCTTACAAAACCGGGATGCGCTGGGAACGCCCTTTTACTGTATTTTTTAATAAAAAGGTACAATTTCATGTTGAATTGGCTTTGAGACAAGTTGGGATGATTGCTTTAAATCAGTCATGATTTTTAAGGCAAATAGGCCATTTGTGAGCATAACTAGGCACTTTAGGCAGTAAAGGATAATTGAAGGAATACTGTGAGTTTTAGTCAGTAAAAGTCTGACACTCCTTTTCTGCCAAGAGCGGGAGCAGTCATTTGATGATTTTCCTCGTAATAAAAGACTTAAACCAATATTTTAAATTAAAAAGGCGAGAGATTATAGGCATGTGTGTGTATCTATGTTTGTTACCCTTTTACGCTCAAACAACAACAGATTTTAATGAAATTTAGCAAATAAGCAGACTTATTCTGGAATAAATCATAAAATACTTTGTCGGAGGGACAATTTTTTACTTTCATCACGTAAGCGAAGACGCTCGCAGAAACTTGCCGAAAATAAAAGTAAAAAAGATAATGCAATTAAAGAAAAAAAAACTGGGCAAGTGCGAGTCGGACTCGCGCATTGAGGGTTTCGCACAAAAGAGTTCGATTCCCGAATTGAGTTACGATGATTTTTCCGAATTGCAAAAAAAGTTTTTTGTGACGTAACTACAAATTTACAGTTTTCAGAATTATTCCTATATCTATACTATAAGACCTTGCTTTATGTCAAATTTCAGGATTCTGGGTCAACGGAAAGTACCCTATGAATTTTGATTCCTTTGAAAGTGTTGAAATATAAGTTTTTTTTGCGACACAGACGGCCGTATCTTTTTTTTCGCTAACTTAGGAGTTTGATTCTGCGGGCTACAAAAACCGCAGGCTTGAGTATACGGTTTTTATTTCAACTGGATGCTTCTACGCGTTTCTAAGATAAAGGGTCTTGACAGACAGACGGACGGACAACAAAGTGATCCTATAAGGGTTCTTTTTCTTCCTTTTGAGGTACGGAACCGCTAAAAATTAAAAAAGTTGAATGAAGTAAATTACAACACGAGTTCATTTTTATGGTGTTATAAAATTTTAAGTAAATAAATTTGTAAAATGTGTTGTAGAACAACCGTCATCAAACAAAAATTATTGGTCATAGCGTACATGTCCAATCTAATATCTAGATTGAATGACGTAGATAGTGATAAATACATATATTGTATAGATGTATTTTAACTAAAAGTCCATAAATCAAGAACACCGTTTTCGCAGTTACAAAATTGAATAAAAGATGGATGCCCTGCGAGCCGAATTAAGTTATTACCAGATATTTCTTACTCCGTTGCATTGAATATACTTCATTGCAATGGCCGCCATATTTGGCAGTTAATGGCAGTTGAATCGAAAACGCGGGAAAGTTGTAAAACATTTTTTGAAAAAAGAATTCTGTAACTACCTAACATTTTTTTTTAAATTGTACGAATTATTTGTTTAAGCGTGTTATATTTTTGTTGTTCCTAATTTATTATTGATGATGTAAATGATGAACTTAAAGTAAAATAATTTAAAGAAAAATTCCTCTCGTAAATCTTACCTACTTTTGCAATATAAGAAACTAGCTTTGCCAGTCGCATCGCCCGCGTGAAAGTAAGTTTCTCCACACAAACTTTGGACCCCTTGAATTTTTGAAAATCCTCTCCAAGTGCTCGCCTACATCATGGAGGGACGCCTTGTGCAAAATGTCACGTCCTTAGTCTCAGTAGTTTCGACTGTGCGTTGATATGTCAGTCAGTCAGTTTCTCCTTTTATTTATATAGATTTCGCAACTCACTCCTCTTGCAATAACTTAAATACCAATTTCTACAAAATCATCATCATCATTTCTTAAAGCAATACATTACAAAAATCAGAAATAAATTACTGAAATTAAATGTTAAAACCGTATTACGTGTTCTCATAAAGATTTCTGCTATAAATTATGAAAATGTTGAGAAAGAGGTGCGATGTTCTGTATCCACGATTTCTTTACCAATGATTAATGTCTTTAAAATATTAAACGTGAGATGAGAAATGCTTATTTAATTGTACAGTAATATATCTGCGGGTATTATGTTATCCGAGTTTTTCTGTTTCAGTGTATACTATGTTTAAATTCAATGCATATTTCGCACGTCATGTAAAGCTTTTTTAATAATCGTAAAATCTACATGTGCATGTGCATGGCTGACTCTTTCATCGAAATCGACAGGACTTAACACATTTTATTTATTTTTGTTGGTTTATTCAGCCATAACTGATTCATCATTTAAGTTATCACTGTTTTTATCTTGACCAGTATCAGCCTTATATGTTACGAGTATCTTTTTGACTTTTCTCTCTCATTTCATATTTAAACCTAGTAAAACCTAATTTGTTTTTAATATAAAATCTGCATTTGTCCACAGGGAACAACGAAGATCGTCAAGGTCGCCCAGTTGACCAAAAATCGAACCAATGGTTTGGAGCAACCCTCACCAGTACGGGCAGTAATGGTGCTATCATGGTGAGTCTCACTTTTTGATATATTGTTATAAGCTTCTTCGTATAGAGTATTAAAATAAGAAACTAATAATGTTTCGTACACGGTTTAATTAGAATGTTTAGTGAGACTTATAATTTTTTTTTTGACTTCTTGTTATAAAAAATGGGTTTAAGGATCGTAGCAGATGGCGTCGATCAAATCTAAGAAAATAATGGCTAAATTGAATGCTAAGACAGACTTCCCGAAACCAAACGATGACTTAGAAATATATTCGCGGCATGTCACCTTTTTATTTCCAATACATTCCATGATTTGATTGTATCTATGTAACTTCGTATAGTATTCAAGCAACTTAAATCACAAATCAAAATCCTAGTTCCCACATCGCAAAAATCCGTTCGGTCACAAATCACTACCTCGCCATTTTCCTAACTTAACTCCATGACCTCATACACGACTGACCTATAAAATTGACGGCCTGATGGGTCGTCTTGTCAGGCGCACCCTTCCTGCTCCGCCCTGTCCTCAAGGTGTTCTGCCGCCATGTTGATCGCTCTATCTTTTGTTATCGACTCTTTGGCAGGAGACATACGTGATGCGTGACGTCACTGGCCTAGATGGGACTGCGTTATTGGTCATCGGATTTGGATTAATGGCGTGCTGTGATTCAGTATCGTATATTTGAAGTATAAATAGGCTAATGTATGTATCCACTTAAGCAACTGCTGGTTTAAACAACCTGATTTTATTTTTATTATCTATTGTAATTGTTTTCTACTGATCCTATTGAGTACCTACTTTGTTGACTTGTGACTAAGACAAATTTTGCTATGAATACCAAAAAGCTAATAATTTTAAACAAATTATAAATTTTTGTCATACTATGGTTGCAACATAATCCGTTAGGCAAGCAGTGTGAAAAAAAAAAACAAATTAAATCAAATACCTACACATACACAGCCAGACAGCCCATAAATCAGGAATAGCTCCTAAAACCTTTATTACTATTAAAACAATAGACGCCAGGGAAACACCATTAATCCCAGCGCCCCATGGTTGACATTTGGCAAGTGGGTCAGTCCAAGGCCTCCATGGCTATAGGGTTGAACGCCATTAGGCTACGGGGTCGTCTTTATGGCTTGTGGGCTTATTGTGGCTATCTGTGGCGAAATTGGGTTTCAGGGTTATGTGAGTCAGGTTAGGGGAGATTTCTTGACCTCATTCGAAGGATTTATTTTGCTTTATCTTTGTCTTGATTGCAAAATTGTTCCAAAGAGTGAGAATCCTGTTGTGAGTATTATGAATTTGTTCGATACGGAAGCTAAACTGTGGTCCATGTAGTCTTTATTACTGTTAAAATTAACTTTACGAGTTTTGGAACTCAATCAAACGGTAGCAACTTAAGCGACTGACATCAGTTAATATGTCAGCCATATTAATTCAAATGGAGTGCAGCCGTTTACTGCACACATGTTGCAAATAAATTGTATTACTCACGCTCTTCGCACGACACGGCGGCTCGGTTTCAGAACTTTTTTTTTTCGACTCCTTATTTGAAATCAGTCAGGAGACGCCTTCGACGAAGACCAGAGACCACATACTTTTTGTTCTCTACTTAAGGAGTTGGAATTTTTATTTCGGAATGCCGAATTAGTGCAAAAAGCTGGCTCTCTCAGAAGGCTGCAATTTGTTTAGGCATTTTGTTCCATTTGCACTGGGGACAGAAACGCGCTGGGAATTTATAATTGTTCGATGACATAGGCTGTATATAGGCACTTTGTTGTTGTTGATAGAGCTGGGACTTCTGACGGCAGTGTAAAGATGGGTGGATCATTGATGGATCGTAAAGGTGAATATATTCTGGCTGATAAAAATATCCAGCTTTGACAAAAGTACATACATAGTTTAAGGGTTATGTTTTTACCATTTTATTACAGAACCTTAAAAGTGCTAAGAATAGAACTTAAACATTTTAGATACTAGAATTTAATTCGCATATCTAGGTGATTTTAAATGTAAATGGCAATTTTTACAAATTTAGTTTTTAAAAATTTAAATTTCTGCTAAAAAGCTTTTAAAGACCTTTTGTTGCAGAGGCTACCAGAACTTTAATAAATTGAATTATTGCTTACTAATAATAAAATCTTACCATTACGATTTCATTATAAGCAAAAAATAAGATAATTATTAGAATACATTATTCTGAATAATCATTTCTTGAAATAGTTAAAAATTATTTCAGCTTTGTATGTAGGCACTAATACGACACGGTACGATTGGCGGAGTGGTTAAGTAATTGGGTTGCTACACTGCGCATCGTTGGTTCGATTTCCGCATGGGACAGATATCTGTATCGTCTACAGATAAGTTTTTCGGGTCTGGGTGTTTGTATGTTTGTGACCGCATCCACGATACAGCAGTAATTCCTAGTGTAGCGCAAAGTTAGTGTCCCAGCACTATTTTTTGCTCTGTTATTATTTTAAACAGAACTCGTCGTGTACTTAGCAGTCGTTTACTGAGACATAATTGTTTTCTTATTAGTATCAATTGAATACTAAGTTGGCTCGTTTTTATCGGTGGTTCGTTTTCTCACGACAAGGCGAACGCTACTTGATTTTTTAATTTGTAACGTTTTGCAAAGAGTTTTTTTAAATTTATGATTTACAGTGGGTGTTTCTTGTTTAGGCTTCTGATTTTTTCATATAATTTTTCATAATGATAAAATTTTTAAAATGTAATCAAATAAGTAAAATAAAACAAACAAAAATACATAGATATATATTTTTCATACAAAAAAAAAGAAAATACTGTCTTTTAAAATAATTTCTGCCACACACATTTTCTCCCACAAGGTGGACCGATGACCTCGTGAGGGTCGCGAGAATCCAATGGATGCGAGACACATAGGGTCGTTAATTGTGGCAACACTTGGGGGAGGCCTGTGTCCAACAGTGGACCTCTTTCGGCTGATATGATGATGTTGATAAGTACCTAGTCTGCCGAAGATAAAAACGTATAATATTTTTTCACTATAGTAAGTAATCTTCCAATATCGCGGTTCATCAATTAGTTAACCATGGATTAGTCATTATGAAAGATAGCATAGCATAGTCGGCCTTATAATGTTCCTACTGTTGGGACTCAGGCCTCCTCTCTAGGAGAGGCTATGGGATGGGCCATATTGCACCACGCGGGCCCAGTGCGGTTTGGTGGATGTCACATGTCTTCGAATTTTTGGTTCTTGGACATACCGGTTTCCTCACGATGTTTTCCTTCACCGTTTTGAGAGCAGTGGTGATGAAATAAATTACACAAAGTAATAAGCCTGGTTGGGTTTGAACCCTCGACCTACAACTCGTAAATCGAGGCCGTTACCACTCGGCCACCACTGCTCACTATAAAAGATAATACTCCTAATTATACTAAAATTGCTGATTATATTATATCTTTGTTAGATGAGTGAAAATGACGTAAATCCTTTGATTACGGCTTTATAGAGTTTCCTCTTATCAATTCGACATTAAATAGTTAATGCTTTTTTTCTTAATTCGGTTCAATGCTTAAAAGTTTAGTATAATGTGTGGTTGTACCACGTCCTTTTTTAATCTATGACCATCGTGTCCATCTCTATAAGGCTTTATAGATGCAACATATTGCGTATTGTCTATGCTCATTGCTTGTCTATGAATATTTATCTCCTTGTTTACGGGGACGATAGGTCTTCGGTATAAGAGACATAAGAGTATGTGCAAATCTTTTATCTTTTTCTTCCTTTTGTCTTTCTTACTTTTCTTTTTGTCTCGTTAAATATGTATCGTCTTTTTATTATGCATTTATACGGTCACGGTTAAAACTGATAAAGGGCACAGCAGATGTATTAGTGCTGAGGCACACCTTGACATCACGTGTCGCATTAATTTTTCTAGTTTAAAGTTGAGCATTTTAAAATAGGCAATAGTCATTTTAACTTTAACATTTATACATTTGTTTAGAAATATTTAAAAATAGTTGCTGTTTGCTTTGTGTTTATTTGAAAAATTTATAATTTTCACGATTTTTTTTAATAATAATGATTCTAATTTTCAATTTCGCAACATCCTCTACGCAAGGTTTTTGAGCTAACAAATTGTCCGGTGATTTGTCAGCGTCGAATGCCTGGGTTCTTGCGCGCGCGCACCTAATATGGCGGCCGCCGCTTGACAGCTACACCCGTCCGATTCGGACTCACCTCGCCATATAGAGAACGTTTCTTTTATTGTCTCCATTTGCCGGGAATTTTTATGTGAAATTTCGGCATGTTTTCTTTATTTTCTTAATATTTTTTAGCTGCCGGATTTCTCTTTAATGTTGGAAATTATGTTTGGATGGGAGGGCTGTTACTTTAGGCCACCTGTGGCACTTCACAAATAAGTACGGTAAATGACAAGAATACTTCCTTTGATAAGACCGCTTCCTTTTTAATTTTCCTACATTTAATAAAATTCATAAATTATTTAAAATTCTGTGGTCAACATATTTTGTGACTTTATCTGCATGGTTACGTAAAAATACAAAAATAAAATCCTACCTCTAAATTTTTAACAAATGTTTGTTTTTGATCACAAATTCACATTAAACGGTGCCAAAAAAGGGCCGGACCAAGATAAGCACCTTGCGGAAACACACAAGCAAGTAATATTCAATTGACTTTTTACCTTAAACCGTTGAAGATTCATGTTAAGTCTTTACCTTAGAGACAAAAGGCCCCGACAGAGATACAGGTGGGACTATATGTTAGGATAAGATAGTATCCTGTATCAACAGTGATTTAGCTAAGCCATTGACTGTTCCGCGTTTAGCTAATGTTGCACTATTGATATTCTTAGAGTTGAAATCGCGGGTGGTATTAATGTCGCCTGAACTAGGGTTAATAAAATTACTGGTATTATTGAAGTCAAAATGGTTACTAAGATTAGGGGCAGAAAAGAAGTGGGATTCTATCTTATCCCCATCATTTTTGTAATTAGTAATATAAATCAAGTGGCAATCAAGCTTAATCAAAATTTGATATTGTCAATCTTTAACACCGTACCACAGTTTCTAATCTGTATTTTCTTTAGAGAGTTCTAAATATTCGTCATGAATATTGTATTTTTTTTTAGTTTTCATGTTTGACTTCAGTTTATGTCAAAAATTTAACACAGATTTTCATTTCCATTCTCGTTGAATAAAAATACAACGCACAAATCAACTTTTAAAAGTAGATATTAGGAACAATACCAAATATTTTCTATAAACACAAAGAAAGATAATTAAATTACCCACAAGCATGGTGTGGAGTTAACATGGTTTCATTAATATCACGGTACTTAAGTTCCCATTAACTAAGACCCCGGTATCGGTCACGAGCCCAAGTTTTTTTTTATAAAGATGTCAGGAGTGAATAGCGTTTTGTATCAATATGGTTCAGCTTAATTTTACTTTTTTTAACTTTATGCATGATGGATGAATTTCGAAGATGGCTTTCCTAATATTAGCTTTTTTTCTAACACTTTCCCATTTCATCTCATTTTAATATTATTTATGA
Organism: Mythimna vitellina; assembly: GCA_949316375.1. Classification (NCBI taxonomy): domain Eukaryota; kingdom Metazoa; phylum Arthropoda; class Insecta; order Lepidoptera; family Noctuidae; genus Mythimna; species Mythimna vitellina. The sequence goes on along the minus strand of OX438694.1, from coordinate 2,580,140 downwards.
TATATGTACATACTTATAGCTTTATCTACGTATGTAACTAAACTAAAAAATTATTTTACCATTCCAAAGTGCCTGTAAATAGTTATACTGAAATGAATTATTTGATTTGGAATTTTATAGAATTAGTCTTAATCTAATACATGTTTTGGATTTATTATAAAAAATCTTCTTATTGTCCCTAAATCCTTTACTGATCAGGCTGCTCGTTTGTGGAATGTACCGGGCCTAATAAAACGCGCTCAAACGTTGCTTGTTTTTAATAAACTAGTAAAGGAACACTTATCTCTGTGATTAAGTATTTATCGATAGTTGCCATTTATTTTTATTGCATATATTATTTATTTATTATATTTGTATTGTCACACCAAGGACAGTGCCATTTCATATCCTGGCAATTACTGTGCATTTCAGGTTGCCTGGAAGACATCTTGGAATGCGATAAGGCTGCCCATTGTGTGTTTTGATTTCCTTATTTTACGTATATTGGTTTACAATAAAATATATAACCAATACATCTAATAGATTATCTGTTTTTTCATACTGAAGCTGGTAATTAGAGGTTTTAATATCACACATTCCTTACGGTACCCTAACAAAACTATTACCACGGTGTTTTTTGACGCTACTTCATTAAAAGCTATTCTCTTGTGTTCGTTATTATTTGAACATTGTAGTGTCTTTTTTGTTAATTCTCTGCGGTTGGTTAAATGTGATGTATTGTGTTTTGTAATATGCTATAGAGAGATTAAATTCTTTCTTGGAAGAAAGATTGTAATTTTTATTTCAATACTGCAATCAGTATTTAAATGGAACCTAGAAGATGTGCTACTTGTGTGTCTAATACGAAATATATGCTAATAATATCGCAATAGCATCAAAAATTAGGATATAATAGAATAGAATAAACTTTATTCTATACCAAAAAAGTAACACAACTTATACCAATTTAATAAATAAATAAATATACATAAACTTAAATCTATGGGTACAATGGTGGTCTTATCGTTAAAAGCTATATCTACCAGACAACGATTTTTCGTTTCAGAAGTTAGATATAGAGCTATTAACTCAAGGTTTCTTTAAAAAAAATCAGGGAATGGTTAAATTTTAATTTTTATTAGGTATATTGCAAAGTTGCCTAATAGGTCGCTAACAGGTAATAAATAGAATGTAACGGTGACTTGTAATTGTAACTACTCGTTTTAAGTGGGAGATTCAATTTACTAATTAACGGGTTGAAATATGTAAGTATATTCAACAGTTAGAACCCTTAGTGAAGGGACACACTAGACGCATGCATTTAGAACATTAAGTTGAGCTAAAATAAATGTAAAATATTTCTTTTTCTGGGTGAGAAATCATCATCTCCCCAGCAGTGCAGTGGGCAGTGTCAGTCTTTTACTGACTAAAACCTACCATTTCTCTTTGCGTTCTAGGGTGTTCGCATAATCCAGCATATTTTTATACATTCATTCTTGTTTCTAAATTAACTGATTGGTCTCTGAGGACTATCATATTTACCTGACAGCTTTTTACCCTTGTCACACGTGACCCGAGGGTTGGCTTTTACCTTGAACAGAGGATAAGCATTGCCATACAATGTGGCAATGCTGCTAGCCTTTTTGGTACAGTCGACAGCGATGTGGAAGAGTTTTTCATCGCCATATTTTAGTTTTTTTTTGTTTAGGTTTTTATTTAAATGTAATATAATTAATAAATTAATATAAAAATCTCGTGTCACCGTGTTTGTTATCGAACTCTTCCGAAATGGCTTGACCGATGTTTATGATTTTTTTTTTGTATAATTTGGGATGTGTAATTAATATCTCTGAGGCTAGGTCGTTGGCTATTTCATACCCTCCTACCCCAACCCCCATTTTTTATGATAATTTATCTGGTAGAAAAACGTTTGCCGGGTGAGCTAGTAATGTAATAAATGTATCAAATCCTAAATATAATTAAATGTATTTGTGTTTGTTTTTGCAGTATTGACATGAGATGTCACGTATCTAATATAAAGATATTTTCGCTTCCCTTTTTGATTTAGCTCTTTCGAATCACAATTTGACCGCTTTAATTCACTTCCAACTGTAATTTAGGCAATATTATGAAACTGAAACGACACATCGTTTTGACTATGTAGATATGTGGTTCCAGATATCCTTGAGTACATGAATAATTTTTACAATTCCAAGTAAGTGCAGTCGCGTGCACCCATATTGCGCCTTCGTCTTTACAAGCATAACTTCCTCAGTGCGTCCCAACGCTTACCAGATAAGCAACCGGTTGCGGCGGATTAACCGCGACTGGACTGATGCTGCGATGGACCGATAGCAACCGATCGCTATCTGATCACTAACGTGCCGACTGCGTGGTTAATTGCCATATCCTTTACTATTAACATGATACAAATTAATCTCTACCCTAAGACAAGGACTATTGAGTTGAAAATTGACAAATATGGTCGCGATTTTTGAGGATCGTTTCGATAACACTAGAAGTTTGTAATTAGGACTCTTTTTTGAATGAAATAGAGTTGAATATGAGTTGGAGTTGGACATGCAAGTTTAAGATTCATCATGGTCCCTTACTGGGCATTAGATGTATGTACGGATTAAGTGATAAAAATAGTCGTCTACAATACGTTTAAGATAAAAGGGGATTTCAAAAAGTAATACAATTTGGTTTTACATTCTATTTGTCAAGATAACAAACCTTCTTTGTAATACTGCTGTCGTTTGACAATACAATAATTAAATCGTAATTTATATACTGAAGAGAGAGTATAAAGAAATATAGAGAAACTGACTGACTGACACTACTGATCAATGGCTGATACTACTGGGACTAGGAAACTGAAATTTTGCACAAGCCTTCGTTTTATAACGTACTAAGATAGGGTTTTTGAAAATTCAACCTTTATAGGGTTTTTTTAAGGGTGGAAATCAAAGGGGGTGAAAAAGGGTAATTTCCTTCTTTTTATTTTTGATAGGTTCGCGCTTGACGGCTGTCTCGCCTGATGGAAATTCTCATTCTATGTGCTAAAATATACTTAATATAATATACTAGAAAATTAGCACAAATAGTAACCTAAGTAATAAAGGCTGTTATTATTTAAATTTCAGAATTCCCCTAATATAACAATTTAGGGAGTTTAAAGATTATATGAAGAATTCTTATACTTGAACCTTGTCACAAATTTTAAACAAAAAAATAATAATATTTTTATTCAAAGCTTGAAACAGCATAAAAAAGGATTTTGATATTTTTAACCAAAAAAATCAAATTGAATAATAAAGACTGTCATTATTAGTTTTTCAAAACTTCCTTCAAAACACGTTACAAGGGGTGTTAAATTTTCTATAAAAACATTGTCTCGAACGTAGTCGCTAGTAAAGTGCAAGTTTAAAAATAAACAATAGTTAATTTCTGAAATATTTATGATGCACTTCCAATAACTGTTTCCTTATTGTTAGTTTCCATGGAATTAGTTTATTGTGTCGATCGATTTGCTTCCTATGCGCAAGCACATCCTAGATACTATGTGGAACTAGAGATTCCAAAAAGTATCGATATATAGCCTTGAAAAGTTTTATTTTCAAACGAAGTTTAAAACCAATTTTTCAGTACGATTCAAGTGAATAAACAGCCGCTACTTACGACAAAACTTGATGTCTAAGTATCGATACTTTTGACCAAATTCAACAAAGTGATCTCAATCTTTGAATGACGTGCATGCATGTATTTGGTTTGTTTACACTTGACCATCTTCTGAATGTTTAAGGTAGAATTTATCTGAAAAAAAAATATTTGTGTTCCACTGCTGGGTGAAGGTCTCCCTCTCCCTTTTCCACGCCTATCTGTCTTCCCTTCGGTAAGCGTCAAATTCATATCCCCACTTTTGTCTTGGTCTTCCACGTTATCGCCTACTATTTATTGGGATCCAATAAATAGCTCCTTAAGCTTAAGTGGCTCATCTGAGATGCGGCAGACATGTCTAGCCCAATCACACACTTAAGAGTAACAGTCTTCCGGCTGCCATACTTTATGCAGTCACACCGTATTATAAAGGCGAACGTTTGTGAGTTTCTGTGTATGTTTTTTACTTTATAATGATTTTGATGTTTAACACACGGGTAGACCGTGTCCATATAGCACATTGGATATTTTTTTATCCCGAGAGTATGTTTTTTTGAGATAATTTTCTATTTTCACGCGGACGAAGCCTCTGACAGCAGCTAGTTACTAATAAGGCTAAAATCTGTATATATAAAATACCACTCACTGATTTATCACGAAATCTCAGAAACTATAACACCTACAAACTTGAAATTTAGTAGGTAGGTTCCTTATAGGGTTTATGTATATATTGTAGGTTCCAATTCTGATAGCTACAACTTAGGGGTCTTTAAGTCAAGAGTGAATAGGTTACTTCTGGGCCATCGTGCTCCATCGCCGACCACATCATCGCTTACAATCAGGTGAGATGGTGGTCAAACGCGAGCCTATCATTAATAAAAAAAAATAAAAGGGTTTAGACATCCGCTAAGAACGAATTTTACGAAACTCCACCCCAAAGGGGGTAAAAAGAGGGTTGGAAGTTTGCATGGAGAAACCTATTATCACGTGGCCGAAGCGGCTGGCAGAAGCTAGTAAAAAATAAAACTTGGCTTAAACATCGATACATACTTTTAATTCCATCTACATCCCTAAATACAAATAGAAAGATACGAATTTCCTGTGCCACAACATGAATGCTAAGATTTACTTTGAAATGTTTAATAGCGGCATTTGTTATTGGTACTTATCCTCTTATATGGCGCTGGTTTCCTGAAGAGCTGCTCCTTACTGATATAGGACGTGGGTTTGTTACTTCTGTGTCTTTGTGAGATTTATAATTGATTTCATGTTTATGGTCTTAGTTAATGGGTAATCAATGTGATAAATAGGCCTTGCTATATTCTTTGAAGCTTGGATACCGTTCTGGGTGTCAATTGAAATGCGATGGTAGTAGAATCTGTTTAATTGTAAGAAATATTGCAGAATTATAGATGTATATGAAGTTATAAATAACATTCCATGATTCGGTTGGTAAAGACTGCTATGTTTTTTTTTGAGGGTTTTATATCATCCAATAACTTGTTCCTCTCTAGATGGAGTAAGGTAAAGGTAAGGAAAACAGTCTAACATTCCCTATGTTAGACTTTTAGTGACTAAAGCTTACCCTTGTTTCTTTAGTTGCCCTTTGCGTTGTAGGGCCACGTTGGATCTCTCGAACAATCACGCAGCTTAATCAAAGAACCTATTGCAATCAAAAAGCACTGGTGCTCTAGCATTATTTAACTTATTTTCTGTAACAAATTTTAGTCCTCATGATTGGCTGTTGTTATTTTAAACAGCCAATCATAAGGACTAAATTTTATGCAGAGCAGACATTAGACTTTATACACTTATGATAATTTAAATACGTTCCCTAAATATATGGTGTGGTTACTGTAGTATTTCATTTGTAATCTTTAAATTGATACAGCATCCAAGCCACAGACAAACCCACAGGCAATGCTATAGCTTTGAGATTTACGGAGTGGCGATAGACTATGAGCATCCTGTGCTATCTGCTATAAATACACCACACACCATTGTCCCCAGGCTAGACAATGGACGGGATAAGCGCATCCACTCCGCACTAGGCTTTATTGTTTTATGAGAAATCAAGGTAGGGTTGTAACTGTTATAACTCAACCCTCATTGCTATTATACAACATGTAACGGGAATAATTCACATCCTTATACACCCCAATAAGAAAATTAGGTTACAGTCATAATTCAAGCACTGCAATTTTACTTAAATACACTTGGATATATTTTTTTTTAAGAAATTAGTTATCAGGTTGGAAAATAATATGGGAATCGATGTACGCCGGCGTTCGCTCGGGGTTTAATGAACTAAAGATTTGTTGACATCCAATAGTAATGTTAAAGATTCAAAGCATTTTATTTCAAATAAACCAGTTACAGGCACTTTTGATATGTCAAGAAGTCCGTCAGCTAGAAAAATAATGCTAATTGCATTTTCCAAAAGCGTAGATCTCTATGGAGATGAATAATAATAATAATATTCATAACGCCGTGCAGTCTCAAGCTAAAAAGAGCTTGTGTTATGAGTACTAGACACTGATAAACAAACTTAAATATTTCTAAATACATACATATTATAGATAAATTACACCCAGACATAGAATAAATAAATGTGCTCATCACACAAACATTTGTCTTGGGTGGGAATCGAACCCACGACCTCTGGCATAGCAGTCAGGGCCACTAACCACTAGACCAACAGGCTAGCCAGAATGTGCAAGAAACTCTACTCTGATCTTTATGAAGCAAAAAATCTTTCACTCTATAAATTTTAAACGTATACTGCAATTTTTTATAGTGTACTCGTACAATAAAGAGTATATCTCCATCTATCTTTCTCCACTGCCAAAAAGAATTGCATATATGTAGATAGATACGAACCCTTTCCTTTTCAGCAAGCACTCAAACCATTATATTCTATAACGACAGACAATTTGTCTATTCGACTGCTGAATGCTCCTACCTCGGCTTATATCTGCAGTTCCATGTCGGAATAGGACTAACAAATTGTTATGGCGTCCACCACTTCATTTTATGGCCCTTTGTTTAAGATTTTTTAGGTCCAGACCGCCCATTGTTACATCCTAATAATTTTAAGATTCTACTGTATGTTCAATAAAGAGTATATGTCTATCTTTTTAGGTATACAAATGTCTATCGGACTTGAAATTATCGATGTAATGTCAAATGTATTTGCCAAAAGGATGGTGCTGCGAATTTAATGGTATTGCTTGGCATTGTGTCTTGGTTTGTGGATTTATCATCCACAAACCAAGACAAGCACAAGAGGCACATAGCATAGCATAGTCGGCCTTATAATGTTCCCACTGTTGGGACTCAAGCCTCCTCTCTAGGAGAGGGAATGGGCCGTAATCCACCAAGCGGGTCCAGTGCTGTCACATGTCTTCGAATTTTTGGTTCTAGGACTTGGCGGTTTTCTCACGATGTTTTCCTTCACCGTTTTGAGAGCATTGGAGATGAAATAAATTACACAAAGTAATGCGCCTGGGTGGGTTTGAACCCGCAACCTACAACTCGTAAGTTGAGGCCTTTACCACTCGGCCACCACTGCTCGCGCATGAGAGAGACGCATGTTTCTTTGAAATTATTTTATCATAGGATGTTAATGTAACTATGCAGACTAGAGAGATCACAATCTTTATCATCAGTTGTCCTCAAAAAGTTCACCCCTGTTTTTGCTTACTGCTCAGCTCTGGTGCGTGAATTTTGTAACTTATAGCTTTTCTCGATAAATGGGCTATCCAACACTAAAATAATTTTTGATTCTATTCACCAGTTTCTGAGATTTGTGTGTTCAAACAAACTCTTCAGCTTTATAACATATTATTATTATACACCTTTGACTAATAGCTTTTTTTAGCTAGTAGCCTTCGTTCGCTTATTATTTGATTTAAATAAAGAGTAAGAAACGTACACTTATTGACATTTTCGCGATTAATCCTCGCTTGATGGTAAGGTAAGCGAAGATATGGACCTGTACCATGACGTTTAAAGTAATATTGTTTCATTCTTATTTCCAATGTGGGTAAGATATGGCGCTAGACAACCCGTATAGTTCTGTCTCTTACCCACACTGAAATAAGAATGAAACAATCTAACTTTGAACGTCATGGTAACCCCGAAGGTCGATGATGGAGTACTATATCTTAATGTAACCTCTAAAATGTAACATATGATAATATATTGAAGACGGTTATTTAAAACTTGTCTTTGTTTCTGAAGTGATAAAGCGTGTTAAACCCTCCTGGGTAATTTCCATTTAAACTTTCAAGTTTTGATGGAAAATTTTTGGCGTGTAACTACAGCAATTTTTCATTAAAATGAACTTGGAAAAATTGCTTTTCATAACTTACAAACAAAGCGCATACCTCTCAGTATCTTACCCATTGAACCGCGATGCGCATTGTATGCGGCGCACGCGCACCTCGTCACGGTTTAGCGCGCAAGTTCAGGGGGTGTGGCCGCAGCCTTATTGTTTGGCATTAAACCTATAATCTAGTGTTTAAGTAATGCATATGACCTTGAGGTAGTGACCTTTTTAAGGTTCCGTACCCGAAGGGTAAAACGGTACCCTATTAATAAGACTCCGCTGTCCGTCCATCTGTCTGTCTGTCACCAGGTTGTATCTCATGAAACGTGATAGCTAGACAGTTGAAATTTTCACAGACGATGTATTTCTGTTGCCGCTATGACACCAAATGCTAAAAACAGAATAAAATAAATATTTAAGTGGGGCTCACATACAACTATCGTGACTTTTTTGTCGTTTTTTGCTACGGACGGAATGGAACCCTTCGTGCGCGAGCCCGACTTGCACTTGGCCGGTTTTTTAAGGAATTCCTTCAAGGATACTTTGGTACAGTTAGCCTAAAAAGTCGACTAGTGAGCGCATCCCTATATAGTCGCCGCGTCTCATTGCCCCCGCACTAGCACCTTTGACAGTCGAACGTAGAATTACGCGCCCTTTTCACGGTGTTATAGTTTTGAAGTTATAATCAAATGTTCTAAGTGTTAAAACTGCGATTATCTTTAATAGTACCACACATGGTTACTGATTATGACATTAAAATTATTATGGCTAAGGAGAGTCGGTAACTATATCGATTAATGAACATCTTTTAGAGTGATAAATACCATAAGACAATGATGATGATCATGACGATGGAAAGAATGATGTTGTTGACTAAAGCTCACAGCTGGGTTGTTTAATTAAAAAACCTGAAAAACTAAACTATACTAAATATAAATTTCACTTTATATTTTTTTAATATTACACAACTGTGCAAAAGCTTGTGCTATAAGTACTAGATAAATTACACCCAGACACAGAACAAATCATCATGCTCATCACACAAACATATTTTGTCCTGGGTGGGAATTGAACCCACGACCGCCGGCATAGCAGTCAGGACCAAATACCCACTAGAGTTCACTAGACCAACAGGTCAGTCAAAATTTAAAAAACATCTTCTGTTATTCCCAGTAACAATAACTGTGTAATACGAGGAAACGTAAACAAAGCTTTTATGACGGCGTGCGCTTGCGCATTGTGTGCTGCGCACGCGCCGTTACGGTGTCGCGCGCCAAGTTCAAGACGCGTGGCCTGCGAAGTTGTGTTGTAGCGGTGAAAGTTGTAATTTATGAATTTATCTGCAATTAATATGTGAAGGTAATAAGTAGATTAGAATAGATTAGGTTACTTTGAAAAAGGAACACCATGCTTTGACTATAAGATTAATTTTAACTTAGAATTAGAATACAAATAGAATAGTAATCACAGTTCAAAGTAAGAATCGCCATGGCAGTGGGCAAGGCACATTGCTCGCAGAACAGATGGTCGATGGGGGAGACGCAGAGTTGGAAGGCACCTCACAATGTGGTCCGATGACTTAGTGAGGGTCGCGGGAACCAGATGGGTGTGAGATGCACAGGACCGGTTGTTATGGCGACATTTGGGGGAGGCCTATGTCCAAAAGTGGACGTCTTTCCGCTGAAATGATGATAGAACAAAGTGAACATCTTTTATAAAACGATAATGTCACAGGTACGTAATATCTAGTAGCACAGAAGATCCACAGCTAAAAAATGTAAATTTCTTTCTTTTTTCTTTCTACATAACCATAATGAATACCTATAGAAAAATCGATGGAACTTTTTTGCAAAATGTCTCTCTTTTTTACTTGAAATTGTTAGACATTCTTACGATTGAACTTGAACAAATTAATATGTAGATACTAGGTAATTAAAACAAAGAAGCAATAGTGTTAATTGTTCGCATTCTTACTTTCTCTAATTAGTTAGGTTACATGCAGCTAGGGTTATAATTGGTAACCAGTTTATTTCTACTGTATATGTGTGTCTGTTTCTTGTGATAAAAGCTTTAAAGCTAATAAAATTGTTATAGTAAAGAATTCCGACATGGACTCTGACGTCATAGTCCTTTACACCCGTATGACTGCCATTGAAAATGGCGTTTTTGCTAGAAAGGCTCAACTATAAAATGTTATGAATTGGATCTAATGGCATGAAATTGTTATTGTTATTATTTTCTTATGTACCAATGTCTAATAAATAAATAAAATCTTTTATTTTATTTTCACAGTACTATACTTTTGTACAGTTATTGTTAAATTATAATAATAATATTCCTATTTTTACCACAAAACACAGTTACGATCTGAGAATGCTGTTAATTCCATTATGATCAGGGTGTCCATTTCGATGGCCGCCGGATACAGGGGGCTCTGTAATAACTTACACCCGATATTATCAGCGAGCCGTGAAGATCGCTATCAGCTGCTACATGGAGTTTAGTCTTAACTTACAGCTAGTCTACGACACCTTAGACACTGGTCTCGGACGTTTGTGATGTTGTTTCAATCTATTAAACTTAAACGACAGGCTAATTTGATGTTTCAAAATTACTTTGGTGAATCTTGAAATATATACTTAGATAAAGAATTGATCTCAAACTTAACTCAAAGTATGTACCTATATATTTCAATTAAACCATTTACACTTTTGAATTGTCAAATTTGATCAGTCACTAAAAAGCAAAAATATATCGCTGCGGACCTAAAAAAATCTGAGCTAAGGGCACTCTTTCAAATCATATATAGTTATAAAATGCTTACATAGTTAATGTTGAAATTATTGTATATTAACGGTTCCGGCAGACGCTGTGTTGCCCGGAGGATTTTTGTAGAAATAAATTGAGAACCCGATTGCAACACCACCTATCGTGTTCAATGTATTATATATTCAAACCATCCAGAGACCCACTCAAATGAACACATAATGATCCATCCAAATTGGCCGCCGTTTAGAAGAAGTAAGGTGAAAAACATACGTACAGACGAATTAATAATAATATAAGTATATAAAGATGTGAGAACGATGTAGAAAGACCAGCATCTGCATATAAATCATTGAATTGAATCCATCAATACCATTTCATCTTATAGTAAATTCAATATTTTCTCAGGCACAATACTCTTGCTCTCGTGGCGACCTCTGGCTGCTAATTTCCTCCGAGCAAAGATAAGAGTGTTCACTGTGGCGCTGATTTATTATTTGCTATCACTGCCCTTTGGAGAAACGATTAAGGTCAAGTTGTAGAGGAAGGAAATGGAATATTAACATGTACCTATAGTCTGTTTATATCTTATCTTTTGTAATGTTTAGTAGTCTGTTTTGATTCTGTAATAGTAGGGTACCTAATATATGCTATTCATATAAAAAGTCTGCTGGTTTCTGAATTCATTTCAACCGCTTCTATTTATTTATGCACAAAAGTACAGTGGTGGACTTAATGCCAGGCATTTTCTACCAATCAACCTTAGCGTGATGCAGAGATAAATAGTGGTAGGTGCAATAAAAGAGAAAGAAAAGGCGAATAGGTACAAGAATAGATATACTAATAAACTATAAATGTCATATAATTATGTAATACATACACAAATTAATAAACTGTCTACACTAATAAACAGTCAAACAGTTGGTTCAAATCGACAATTTGAAAACATTAACGCTGTGATAATACTACTGCTAACTTCTTACGAATTAGCTTGCGAACTTTGGTTTTGAATGTTAATCGATTTCCTATTGTATCCCTATTCGATGAGGACAAAGTCAAGTCACATTTTTATTTTCATTTTTTACTTCTCGCTTTAGAAATCCATCTTTTATCTGTTTTTCTTTTGTATCCGCATTTTTTCAGCGGTCACAGTTTTCACGTCCACAAATTGACAGTATCCTAACTAAATTGTTTAAGACACACTTTTCATTCGCGCCATGTTGCCATAAGAATTATATTAAACACAATCAATATCCATTCAAATAAAACTAGTATCACCATACATCACCACAATCTCTGACCCACATACCTGCAAATCCCATCCGATACTCTAACGGCCCGAACCATACAGTTAAGAGTCAAAAAAAGTTACCATATCCTTGTATAGACGTTCTTAGTAGCGTCCAATCGTCCATTGAGTAACGGTGTTGCCAGTAAGTGTACAATTAGAGGGTCCAGTGCTTGTAGTAAAAACTTTGAAAAGCTAAGTATAGATGGTACTGGAATTGACAAGATTGAGGATATCGAGTTGGTACCTAATGGAAGTGACTAAAGATTTGACCGGGTTATAGATTTAAACTACTAATCGTTAATAACAATATCCCCGTTAAGCACTTTGGTTATTACAGAAAGAAACTTACGATTTTCTTAAATTTCAATAATATAATATAAAAATTATATAATATATTATTGAAATTTAATTCAATTCATATCAGAAGATTACTGTGTTTGGCTTTCTGCTTTTATATTCAAAATTTTGGGTTAAATAGTCTGAATATTATAAATATTAAGAAATTGCAGCATTCATATTTTTGCTCTGACGATAGATAATACGAAATTTAAAATTATTGACATTGCATAACATGAAAGCTTAAATATTTTGATTCTTTCAAAACCTTAGCATCAGCATTAAATGAGTACATATTTACGAAATTATGAAATAGGTTACCGTTCATAACGAAATCATTTTGAAATATGTTCACTCATTCATTCATATGCCAAATAATGCACTCGACATACTAAATATGGATGACATGATGATTCATCTCCTTTTAAATTAAGAATAGCTGCGAAATGCGTGCGCGCACGAATATGTCACATATTGTAACGGTTTTATGAATGCTGTGACTGTAATGTTATATGGTTTATGGCCTCATTGGCATAGTGCCCTTTTTAGTTGTGATTGGTTTTTTCGATTGCCCATTGAGCAATGATTGGCCGCAATTGAAAGTTGGATTTAACTTACGTTGTAATAATGTATATCCATTAGTTTAGTTTGTCATTTATTATTTCGCATGTTGGCTTAGCTATGTTGTATTAGTTGCTTTAACTCGTAAACTTTGAAATTTTTACTTTCTTCTTTTCTTAGTGTAATAATAAATCCACTCCTCTATCGTTGGCTGCTTCAAACTCTAAGGTACAAAACACTTCAAATTCTTATATTTCCTAATCATTCTTAGCTTGTCGATTAATAAATTCAGTACCATCATTTCTAGTACCATCTATATCTTCGCTGACGGAGAGTAGGTCAACAACGTTTTCTGACTATCATCTACAAACGTTGACCGTTTGAATGCAGATAATTTTCGAGAATCTTGTGCCGCTCTGTTTAGGGAGAGTGCGAGAAAAAGTTGCAATGACAAGTGCGCGGCGCAACGGTGCGACACTTTATATGGGATAGCCGGATCCTCGTGGACTTGATGCTTGGGATGATTGAGACTGCCTTACCCGTATAGTACGTGGATGAACAATTTTAATGGACGACGCTCCTTGTTATTTACTTACATACTTACAAGCTGTTTGCCAAGGGTCGTTGCTTTTATAAGAAGCTGTAAATGAATCAGTAATACACATTTTGATGAACAATACAATTGTATACTTACTTATCTTTCACAACTCCTTCAATGTTTTTACTTCAACTGTTCCTTAATTTTATTTAACGCTAAGCATTAGTCCCATTTCCTTACAAGCAACTCTACTCACACCGCTTGACTGCAGCGTGATAGTTCAGATAACTACCATCCATTACGATTCTCAAGATAATGCCGAAACAATCGTTGTCGAAAGCGGCAAACACTTAAAACCGATTATGTGCGCTCGCGCAGCCGAACCTACCACCTAAGGCCGGGTGTACATGAGGTGTAAGTGGAATGCGCTGTTCACACGTAAGCATGTCGCGATTTATGTTGCTTACATTGAAGCTAACTTACGAACAAAGGAATCCCTTAAGTGTGAATTCGTTTTTATCAAAAAATACCAAAAAAACCTCTTTTTTGTGGTCGAAAATTTGGTCAAGGAATGGACGGTAAATTGTAAGTTAATGAATGTGCAACGGAAGCCCTTTGTCTTCGAAATTTATTGGTATGTTATAAATGGGATTTAACCTAACTACCGTTCTCACCCACGTTTCTGAACCTAAAGCAGAATTATCTCAGATGTCAAGGCGCGAATATCAACAGCTTTAGTGAAAATTACTGTGACCGCTTAAAAAATACAAAATTACAAAAAATAGAGGTTTACTTTAGAACCTATAAGGATCCAATTGGTCAATGAAAGGACGATGACGGAACGATAGCATTTGCCTTGAAGCTGCTTCCTCTCATTTACAATTCCAAGAACTTGCACTAACTTCTAAAGCCCTCGCTTCAAGATGAAGTAATTTACATTTCCGTTATTGTGTTAGAAATCAACATGCTGCGAATAATTACTACTGACTCATTTGAACATGCACCCGTTTTACATTACAATAGTACCACTTTCCTTGAAGAAGCACCTGGTTCTATAATAATCATAACATTCATAGTAGATGTTATTTGCATGTGCTGAGACGAACACGTTTTAAGTGCAGTATCTATTATTGTTTTAGTGTCAGCATATTATATTGAATCAATACTTAGTACCGACACTACACCTGCTAGCATTGTTACGTAATTTTGCTACTATATCTACGGTAGATAAAGTTGTTTCAGTCTCGTGAACTTTAATGTTAACAAAAATATGGAAAGTAATATAGTACAATTGTTGTATTGCGATTTACCGAAAGAATTAAACTTACATTATTGAACGCAGGTAAGAGCAGTGGTGGCCCAATCACTACAGGCCCCGACTTGCGAGTACGTTCTGGAACACAGGCAGGTGATTGGAAAGTAAAGACTTTGTATAACCACAGAAGAGATTTCATCTCCTCTGTGTTGTATATCTAATTTATTTCATCACCATTGCTCTCGAAATAGTGAAAGAACATGTCCTTGCTTGAACCAAACATTCGAAAACGTGTAACATCCGGATTACGGCCCATTAGTTAGTAGTAGGAACATTTTAAAGCTGATTATGCTTTAATTATGATTGAACTTGACATAATAAATCTAAGTGATGCTATGGTAAAGGATTCTAACAATGGCATCATCAATCTCACATATGATGAACCGTATATTTAAAGCTCATAAACGTACAGTTGTGACATCAAAAATAATACTAAAAGCAAAAGCTAACGCGAACTTTCTAAGACCCAAACAAACTTTAGCAACTAGTCCGGAAGAAGAAGACATTTTACATACAAAATTTCACATTTCCTCAATAGATTTAGCACTCGAAGCGTCGATGCTAAGTATTGTTGTCGCGAGCCTAGTTGACACAGTTCCGTAACATCTACATACGTACAATGGATGGGTGTCCGCCGTTGTAAATCAAATAACAATGACATGTTCTTTGGCGCGAAACTAAATAATGTTGTTTGACGTTTACACAGTACTGATATTGTGATGAAACCCGCGTGGATGAGGATATAAGAAGTTATAGCTTGTTGATGTTGGTTTAATATATGTTCAATGTTCATATAGATAGATATTGGAGTTTACAGTCATGATGTTTGCAATGGAATAGATGAGATATCGATATGATATGTAGTCTATTAGTGTTTGTCATTAATGAAAAGGAATATCACACTAATGTTAAATTAGCCATACTTGCTAATACTCAATTCTTTATTGCTTTTCACAAAGTATGTTTAGGTGGTAAACATTTGCCAAGAGACTTAATCTAAATTCATTTTTATAAAATAATTAATAATAGTAACAAATTTTTGCTTATATTATGCTTATGTGTTTCAAGGATTTATCATTTAAATATTCATTGACAATAACACATTCGTAAAAATATGGAATATTTTTCTTCTCTTATTGTTTAATGTAACATATTATACATTTTGTTTGACATAACTAGAAGGCCAGCTATCAGCCACTTATCTTCTGAGAAGAAAATGAGCCAACGTTAAACCAGTAACAGTACAATCACTGGTTAAACGCTGGCAAAGGCTGGACTTCAGGTCAGACTAATGTTGCACATTGATTTACATATTTTGTCGAAGAAAATTATCCAATTTAGTAAATAGTTCCTCAATCTATTACTTACCTACATTTAACAAAGTTTGACATTGTTGCATGAGTCATAGATGAGCATCTGTTGAGTTAACAAGAAAATATGCACATATACTTGAAATAAACGGCGCTTATATTTACCCGCTTATATTTTTAACAACACAAGGCAACAAGGCTTTGGTTTCTTGGTTACAAGAAATCTAAAGATGGTGGTAAAGTTAAGTTAGATGTAGCGACAAAAGTTGCGGTTCCTTTAGTGCCTATTAACGTCAACAAAGACATATTTCTTCGAAATTATGAGCGTAATACAGTAATAACAGCAACTGCTACATTGTCCGCCGTTGTTAGAGGGTCTTAATCAGGACATATTTCAGCATATTTGTACATTGCAAACGTTTTACGTTAGTCTTTAGATAAATCGATGACGAAATTTATTCTATGATCAAAATAATTTACGAAATAATAATCATTCAGGAAACGAAAACAAACTGAGACTAACAACGACGACACACTATCATAAAGACAAAAGAGTTAGATAGATTGTCAAAGTTATCGTTAAGTAATTTAATCATTTTGTCAGTCTTCATCATCATCATTTCAGCCGAAAGAAATCCACTGCTGGACATAGGCCTCCCCCAAGCGACGCCACAACGACCGATCCTGTGCGTCTCGCAACCACCGCACTCCCACGACTCTCACCAGGTCTTCGGTCCACCTTGTGGGAGGCCTTCCAACGCTGCGTTTTCCGGTGCGCGGTCGCCACTATAGAACCTTTCGGCCCCATCGACCGTCCGTTCTACGAGCAATGTGCCCTGCCCACAAGTCTTAAATTTTATAAAAAAATTACCTATACAGCAATCTACCGTTGCCTCACGGTGATGGCATGTTTGCCCTTTACCGTTGTTTCAAGTGTCGATAAAGTAAATTTCTATTATATGTGCATTATCAACTATGCAACTTTCTCTATCACTTATTTAGAGATATGTAACTGACAGAGAGTATTTTTGTTTTCTCTTCACTTTACATTTTTGACTAGCTGCTGCCAGCAGCTTCGTTTGCGTGAAAGAAGAAAACTATCCCATGAGAACATACAATCGGATTAAAAAAATGCAATTCTAGGATATGGTTTACCCGTGTGCCAAATTTAAATTAAATGTCACCTACATTTGCAGTAGAAGTAATAAATATACACACAAACATATACATACAAAATTTTGCCTTTATAATATGAGTGTGAAGCTCTGCGAGCAATGTGCCCTGCCCATTGCCACTTAAGTTTGGCGATTCTTCGTGCTATGTCGGCAACTTTGGTGGCTGATGTACAGGTAAAGAGAACAGATGGCCGTTGGGGCAAAAGATTCAGGGGTAGCGACCGCGTACCGGAGGACGCAGTGTTGGAATGCCCCTACAAGGTGGACCGATTACTTGCTAAAGGTTACGGGAATCCGATAGATGCGAGACGCACAGAACCGTTCATTGTGGCGACATTTCAGGGAGGCCTATGTCTAGCAGTGGACGTCTGTCGGCTGAAATGGTGATGATGATGATATTGATGCTTTACCTAGCTGGTAGGTTCATGTTGTTGGGTGCAGGTACTTTAAACTTATATGTTTATGGGTAACTATAGAGATAAGAGGATCTTGTTTTGGTAAAGATATGTGAATATGGATATACAATCAACTGTAAGTCATAACTTAATTGGAGAATTTGTATTATATATATGTTTGCACATAGACATACAATGCGTTCTAAATAAGAATAGGATCGATTGCCATGTTGTGACGTCACGTGATACTGTCAAATCGAAGAATTATTATGGTGAGCAAAACAAGAAATTTAATTTTTTTTATTTTATTTACGAACTGTGAACGAAAAAAAATTAATCAGAATCCATATCTTCATTTTTGCTCATCCATGAGTTCTTCAATTTTGCCCAATTTCTTGCGATTTGACGTGACGTCACAACATGGCAATCGGTCCTATTCTTATTTGGAAAGCATTGTACACAATGAAGAAACAATTTATGTAGAAACTTAAATTAAAAAGTAATTTTTTGTGAAGCATCAACAACGGACATCCACCATCTCAAATGCAAAGGAAAATCAATCACAAACATTCTAAACCACTATTAAAAACCCATTTGAATCACAGATTGAAACAACGAAACTGACCTATATTACGTATTGAACATCAAAAGAGTTCCCGTCAATAAAGTTTGACCGAAAGAAATGATTGCCCAAGCTTTCCAGCAATTGGCACGGCTGCGGTTGTTGGCCCAGATACGTTACAAGAATAACCACGTAACTGCTAGAATGTAGGTTAAACAGGCCTTTGAAAGGAATGGGCACTGCCTTGATAGGGTGACAAAAGGTTGCGAAGAATTAGCTGGAAAGTAGGCAGTTCTTAGGTCTTTTCTGCTCTTTGTACTTTGTTGAACTGGAATATAGGGATTAAGCTGGACGTTTAGGAGCTTTAAAATTGTTTGAAAGAGTTACCTATTTGGCTCAGCCGCCAGACACACAATGTTAGTTTTCTTTTTAAGGTTCCGTACCTCAAAAGGAAAAAATGGACACTTATAGGATCACTTTGTTTACCGTCCGTCTGTCTGTCTGTCAAAACCCTTTATCTTGAGAACACGTGGAGGCATCGAGTTGAAATAAAAACCATATACTCAGGTCTGCGGTCCCTTGAAGCTGTGAAAAAAACAGACTTCTAAGTTAACGAAAAAAAAAGATACGGCCGTTTGTGTCGCAAAAACTGTACATTTCGATGCTCTCGAGGAAATCAACATTCATAGGGTACTTCCCGTTGACCCAGAATCCTGAAATTTGGCATAAAGCAAGGTCTTATAGCACAGGTATAGGAATAAATCTGAAAACTGTAAATTTGTTGTTACGTCACAAATGAAATTAGGCAAAATCTTCGAAACTTCATTCGGGAATCGAACTATTTACATAGGTAAGTTTGTACGGAACCCTCAGGGCGCGAGCCAGACTCGCACTTCCCCAGTTTTTTTTAATCTTAAGTGTTTACATGTTTTTCTATATTGTGTGTATCTATGTATGCCAAATAAAATATTGTTCCTTCCTTTCTACCGCTTACGTTGAATGCAAAGGGCAGCAAAAGGAACAGAGGTTTAAAGTCAATAAAATTCCACTCCTTAGCTACTCCTTAACACAATGAATGTTTTCTCAAAACGTTTTGTGCTATTTATTTAATTCATGTATGAAAATAAGCAATTATTGCTTACAATTAGCAGCCTATTTTATTATACTGCTTTTATACAACATGCTGAGCAGGTAATTAATACATACAGGTCCTAAAACCCATGCGGTCTTTTTAAACCAAAAACAATTCAAAACCTGTTCAGTGAGCAAACGGACAAACAATTCATTTCCTCTTTATTAAGTACAAGAGTACCTATATAACGCGTTCAAATACTCGAACAAATAAACTTCTCAAGTCGTATGAATATTCAGAAACGGTCAGTGACTAACCACTGCCGTCTTGAGACCACAGACTTCAACAATTTTTTCTTTGTTCGTGTTTTGAGTAAACAGCTGATTCACTGGTATGACTCAATAATCCATTCACCTCTTTCTTGACTCGATAAAACTAACAACTTATTAGTAAAGGAACTACAGACTATTTTACTGACATATTTATTTTCTATATCTCGATTTTATGGAGATTAATTTGGTACTACTTTGTCACAGTATTGATTAATATTCATGAATGATTCAACTTCCCTTTCGAATGGAGAAGTGACAGGAATTTATTAAAAAACCATTCATTAAGTCTACTAAAATCAGATTTTCATTATGTTGGTCGCAGCTAAGTTGATATTGCAATCAAATTTTTATTAAATTACTTTTGATTTGCATATAAAACTACTCATTATATTTGTAACTAACGAGTAGGCGGTTCAATAAATTCCATTTTCAAAATCAGATTTCTATTAAAAAACACTGTTTTTCAAATGGTGATTTCTATCTAACCAGCCTATAACTTAATCTGTCTGTTTGAGGTGTGAATATCTCACGGCGGCTACACTTTATCAAATGTTTTACGATCTTGGGATTCTTCTCGCGATGGTCATTACTTCGTTAGTGACTCATAGTCGAAGATTTAATCGTGGAACGTATATCGGGAAGATGATCTCAGGTAATTAAATTAAAAGAGAACGCATCAATAACGATCTGTCAAATTCAAATGACATTAGCTGTCATATTTCTGGCGGGAAGATCGTTTTCATGCGAGTTTTGTTTACTGCATAATAAATTGCTAAGGTTCTATTTTTACTTTACGATCATTCTGAGATATGTTGGCTTCCATAAAATTGCCGATTTACCATACGTTATTTTACTGAAATACTAGGGTTGAATGAAATATAGTACTTACGCGCAAGTATTTGCGCAACATGAATATTACCTTAAATTAGGTATTTTAATATCATCATCAATCATCATTTTCAGTTCGTATTTACCCTATAAGCCTCTGGTATTTATGCCGTACATCTTGACATTATCCATGAATTACACTGCGACGTACAGTTTACGCAAGAGGGGGCTATTAAATACCGAATGTTAGTCGAAACTTTACGATGGCGATCAATGGGCCATAAAAGTGCATATAGTGGGCCGCTCTGACCCCAATGAGGCCTATTTTGACGTCAAACGAGTACACTGAAAGCCAATTTTGACGGGGACGCATGACGTTGTAATAAGTACCTATTGTTTTAAACTTTGTTGAGTGAAAATTAGATGGATAACGCACATGGACGATGTTGACGTCAATAGTCACTATAGGCTGGCCAATCGGTGCAATCTTAGTTTCAAAAAAGGTTGGATATCTTGGAAAGCTTAAACACCATGGAGTCAATACAAACCTAGATCAGATTTTTATGTGACCAATGATTCATCCAAAATTGACTTATTTTAATAAAATCTTATAACAGATTTTGAACCACTATGGTCCTTTTTTTCAACATTTTGGTACATCTGAGCATCTTTCCATCTGAGTAAAGACCTCCTAAATCTCCTTCCCTCTCCTTCTGCTCAAGGTCCATCTTTGTTAAAGGTATTCACCTAAACCCCACCATCTCTGTGTGGACCTGCATTTATGGAAATCAATCGATATTATTCTGAAAGTCTTTCCAGCGCTATACCATTCTGTATCCCCGTCGTCCCCAATGTGGTGACACTATCACAAAAAGTACAATAATTTACGTTACGGCTTAGCACTAAAAATACTGGGTGGTGAATTAATATCACGCCTCATGTCAGTTTCCGCCAGATGGCGGTGTGTTTTCTATAATGTTTGTTCTTATTAAAACAGGCGGCGCACGCGCAAGCGACTGTTTTCTTTCCATTTTGAAGCTCTGTAGGGCTGTCGGAGTTAATAGAAATTGTACGTGTTGTTTTTAGGTGATGTGGATTATCAGAATTGGGATTGATGTTAATTAATATTTGTGTATTAACTTCAGTGTTGTTCTGGGCAACATGCCACTTATCTACTGCTGACTACCGTCAGCCCCAAATTTTTGATAAGGCCCCAGTTTTGTTACCACAAAACTGGTGCCTTACCATCACGTGTTGGAATGTCAAGCGTGCGAGCAGGATGGAACTATACACGCTATACGACTGTATGCTGAAGCTGATGGAGCTCCATCCCTTTCACAGTTCAGTTTAGGTCGTCAAATGGATCGTGTTATGAAGTCGTAGTAGGGCCTTAATTTAAGACATTAAAAAATATACTCTATATATATATCATTAAAACTTTTTGCATTTTTATATTTACATTTTGACTTACCATTAATACTGGATCGATCGTTAATACAATGCAGAAGTTTTACAAATAGCTGATCAAGTGTAACTTTTTTTAAGTAGTTAGATGTTTACATTAAATCCGTCTATAGGTTAAATAAACCCCAAGCGAATCCCGCTCTCACATTGTCTTTCTATTGTGTCTCTAATTATGATATTTGAAAGGTGTAAACTTATGGTAGAGTGCCTACTCTACCTTTATTTAGAGCTTTGTGTGGTCCACAGGAACTGTGCAATTTTCCGATATAAAAAATAGTCTATTTCAGCGATATTTTACTTTTCCATCAGCGAATGAATTTCCATAATCGGAAAGCAACATCCAGAAATTACCTTTTTCAAAATATGTTAATTGCCGAGCTCATATAATTTAAATTAGTGAAAATATTTACACGTAAAACTGCCATTTAAGTACACTTTATAGTATAATATAATATTGCAAAATAAATATAAATTTTAATTTAGAGTAGATTCCTGAAAATAATAAGGCCTGTGCCTCACTGGGACGCCATGGCAGTTATGCCAGTCAAGAAAATGTATGCAGTTTTATGATGTGTAGCTCACCTGGCCACTGTTGGTCATGTAGACAATCATACATTTTTTGGCGTATTGACTTGGCTATGTCATGACATCCCAGTGAGGCATAGCCCTTAGTGACAGCCCTGTGTACTCCTGCAAAGGATTACAGCACCGGCGCGTGTTATTACAGTATTACAGTTAAAATTAACTGCCAAACAGTTTTCAAGTTCATAACACGCAGTAACCGAGGATTATTTTCAGACGATATGTTTTGGTGTTTTAACTATATGTAGTTTGTTCCGTGAAAGGTCATTGGTATTTAAATGTAAACGTTATGATTTACTGTTTTAGTCGTTCAAATAAACTTAAGACTGGATTAATATATTATGTTTAATTTACATTATACAACTTTTTTTAAGTGATATAAACTAATGCTTGACTGCGATATCATCTGATGGTAAGCCTTGAAGACACCTATAACTGGGATATTATTGAGTGTTCATGAAATTCAAATATTTATGTATTTACTAGTAACGAATCTCGCTCATTCTTGGTATATTTCTCCAAATTCCTTGTAATTAATAAGATGCGAGCATATCGTAAATTAGTCGTCTTAAAACTGCTGCCACTCAAAAATTCCCATCCGAAAAACCTGATGATACTGTGCCTGACTCAAAGACCGAGAACCCACATAACATCTTACCATATGTACTATATACTAAAATGTATTCTTAATCTTGTCCCCAGGCCTGCGCCCCTCGCTACGTGTCCTACGTAACTGCCAAGCTGAACCAGAGAGACCCCGTGGGCACGTGCTTCGTGGCCAACTCTCCCGATCTGACTGACGTCAAGGAGTTCTCTCCGTGCCGAACATGTAGGTATCATGACGACTCGACGCACACGCATGACGACATGCATGCGTGCATGAACATGGAACAGATAAACTTCGTTCGTCTTTTCTGTGATCAAATTGCTTAAGCTATTATGTGGAGATGAAGACATCGCAGAAATGAACTTCTTCCAGTCAAATCTTACACATACCTACAATAAATACTGCACACCTGTTAGAACGAATTTTATATATTCGTATATGGGCCTGCTTCTGTAATTTATAACATGATTAATTTTTATCAGCTAGAAAAATCATCTATACAACAACCTTGTATAAAAATTATTCAGATTAAATTTTATGAAAAATCTGCCCCACACCTTTATAAAATAAAATGGCAACACAGACAGTAGTAAAAGGGCGCCAATGGAGCCATCATGGCCGCAACAATGGCGGTCATGAAAGCGCGCGAAAACCGACTCACTTCCGCCGGTAATGGCGATGGGGCAGGCAAGGGAATTGCCGTGACGAGCCTGAGGCACTGAACATGATTTACGATACCACTTTCGTGTAAAACGATAAATTTAAGGGTCACGTTACATTACAAAAATATCATTGTGTGATTTGATGGTTTTTCGTAACGTGAAACTTTAATTTTTATTTGCGATCGCCCACACAAACTTTAGGGACCACACATTTGTGTGTAGCAATATTCAATCATTTTAAGTGCTGCAATGATCTAGTTTACATTTTATTATGGTTGTTAAGTTACACATGCACATTTATTTTATACAGACATTTTCAATATGACACTGTACATTTTCCACAAAACATTATTTATTTAACTATATCAGGTAAAAGCTCGAATAAATAACATGTATGCTTTGTTTAGGGTACCGTTCATTGGACGAGGGTGAGTATCTTCCGAGGTAAATTTCGATGTGTAACGCACTTGTCGACCAGTAGAAACTCATACACTTCATCATTAATGTATGAACATGTTGACCCATCTCATACAACCTTTAGGCAATAAAAAGCTATGACCACTTTTACCTACCCAGTTTAAAATAAAAAAAATATATTTTAATAGTGGCAACCCTATTAAAAAGTACGAGGTGGTATAACCTTGATTAAAAATATCCTAATCAATTTAGAAAATAATTTCTATTAATAAAATTGATCTCAGTTTTTAAAGTGAAACTTCGTTTTTGATGAATTATTTTAATATAAATCTTCCAGTGTAACCAATTTAATTTACCTACTTATAGTAACATATTTTTCCGTTTGCATGTATCTATATTGTATTTGTACTTATATGTTGTCCTGTGTACTTAATATTACTGTACGTACTTAATTTAGAAAACATGACCACAAAAAACAACAGTACAGACACACAATGTACACCCACAGTATGTTTATTAATTGACAGTGTTCAACCTGTTTATTGTTTTTTAAATTGTATATTTTGAATAAACTTATGGTGACCCATAATGAATTACAATTTTGATATAAAATGAAATATTTACCTAATATCTCTCTATAAACAAAAAATAAAATATGTTCCAAGACCATCTTGTTTACACACTCAATTATATGTGGATGAAAAAGTATAGTTTCATAAAGATTTTCACTTAAAAATTCAAGGCAACGGCAAAATTGTGTAAATTGTAGTTTTATGACATTCATAGAAAATCATTTGTATATGTATATGTATAAATAAAAAACACACTGTATCTACACTGTATATTAAAGCATCATATAAGTGTATAATTCATCGCGGTTCCATATTGATTGTTAATTGATTTGTTTTTAATTTGCAGCGAGTCACGGGCAGCGCAAGACTGGCATGTGCCAAGCCGGTTTCTCAGCAGCTATCTCAAAGGTAAGTTTTTTTAAATAATGTTAATTTTTGTTATTGATGTTAAAACTTTGGTATCAACAACTGAATAAATAAAAATACTTTCCAATTTAAAGCAAAACTTTATTAAAAGAAAGGATTTTCTTAATGATATTTAATAACGGTTATCATGTCATTTATGAATGTAACACACAAAAATATGATGACAGTTTATTATCTTTTTGTCAAACCAATTACGTTCCATTTCCAATTATTTCGAATGAAACCTGCTTTTTATCGATACCGATTCCTGGCAACATTGAAAAGTGAGGTTATTAATTTAATTTTCATAAGTGGTCGAATTAAAATGCAATTATTGAAGCAGTCTGTCATCTTGTGACAAATTAGTCATGGTGTTTTCGGTAATGTATGGTCATTATTATTTTATTACGGAGAAGACAAAAGGTGAGGTCGAGGTATGATTTGCGGATTGCATTCGTTGCACAACCGTAACCATACTTTACACTAGGTCGATTCAAAAGTGAAAAGCGGTTCTGCTATGGTTCTGGAAACATTGCTGTAAAATTTAATTTTCTTATGAATTCAAAAGAATGAAAGAAATCATAAAAGATGGACACAAAAATATCCGCAACGCAACGCAAAGTTTTTTTTTAATATTAATTAATTCCACAACATACTTGAAACCCTTCAAGTATGTCTTCATTTCAAATCAATACACGTTTACTTTTTGTTCCAAAAAAACCAAATTCTTACTACTTTGATGTAAAACATCGTGATTTTACGATCGTGGGAATAGAATTATTTTTGCCCATAGAGGAATTATCATCGTGATCGCGGCGGCCGGCTCACACGTGACGCGCATGCGCAGCCGCGCGGGCTCCTTATGAATTATTTAACTTTTATTGTTGCCAGTGCAAAAAATAAAACAAGGAATGGTAAGATTTCTATTTTGAGAATAGTGAGCGAATTTTATTGCAGTTTTATTATGTCTCTGTATTTGGGATACAATTGAGATTTACCGCTAAATTCTGACAGGACAATCCCTTAGTTTCCTAGTATGGTAGCGGTTACGAAGCAGGACTTTAGTTGTTAGTGTCCTGGTGTACTCGTTGTGCTTATAAAATTGCATGAGTATCATAGTTGCTTACCAGTAGCGACCCATAAAAGTTCCGAGCTGAACATGGGCTTCCCGCACAGAACTTACAAAAGAGCTGGGAAGGGAATTTGACTTAATCCATGCACGCATAGACTAGTGCCAACACTTACCACCGCCATTTTACTTATAGCTATACTTACTCATCTAGTAACTCTAAAAGCTGTCCCACACTTAGGGAACTCGGCAATCGCATCGTACATTATTGCTTGACTAGAGAGCTAAACCTGGAACTTAGGGTCGCTAGGACGTGGAATAGCTTTAGAACACAAACTAGTCTATAAAGTAGAAAAAAACGAATTTTTTATAGCAACTTTGCCACCACCGTTAACAGTATTTTCAGAAAATATTATCCGATTTTCTTAAAACAAACTTTTTAAGTCAACCAAATACTCTAAATTCTATTAAAAGAGTAACCACATAATTTATATCAAAGTGTAAGCAATCTTAACAGTAAATGTCAAATCTAGAATTAAAATCAATTTAATTTCAAGTCACAAACACACGGACAATTAATTTCCATTATCTAAAGAAATAACAATAAAGATGACACTGCACGACTACCTTGCCTTTGCCTTACACTTAAAAAAAAGTGATTAATGCCACTATACCGGTTCAATGGGACTTGTGTTCAGTGTTGCCAGATGAATAAAAACGGTTTCGGTATGGGTATCA
Source organism: Mythimna vitellina (assembly GCA_949316375.1). Classification (NCBI taxonomy): domain Eukaryota; kingdom Metazoa; phylum Arthropoda; class Insecta; order Lepidoptera; family Noctuidae; genus Mythimna; species Mythimna vitellina. The sequence continues at coordinate 2,553,174 of OX438694.1, read as the reverse complement.
CGTGCCATGAGCTATTTTTTAGAAACAAAATCTATCAAAAAAGAGGAAAGGTGTGAGACCAGTAATCTATTGATTGTTATAAATTATTTCAAATTATGGCTTCTGTTTATAACTTTCAATACATCCATAAAGTGAGTTTTATAAATATTTATTTGACAGAAGAATCAACGCCTAACTTTTTCTATTGTGATCAGAGACAATGATAAAATAACCTTTTGTATTTTTTTTTATAATCACTGGTCTCTAAACAAACAAAGACAGACTCAAGGCTCATTTAAATGACACAGGAAACTAAAATCTAGACCATTTCTGTCACGCAGCCGTAGATAGCCATACTCTAGTCTTTTATCATTTGCATCCAACTCGCAAAGATATTATCTTTTCTTAGAAGACAGAACCCGATACCAAGACATTCGGTACATTGGAAGTTGGCAAACTTCACGCGGACTCAAAACGTGATGAATTTTCTAAACAGTCTTATAATAATAGTAGAGATTAGATGGACAAACCAGAAGTGTTTATCCAGGAATCAGAAATGTTTAATTCAAACAGACCATTTACAGGCCCTTTTGTATTGTTGAAATTTCGGTCATAAAAAAAAAAGTGAAGCTAAATTGCACGTTCCAAAGCGTAGATCTTTATGGAGAAGAACATGCAAGAAACTCCATGGCAACTTTAAAATCTTTTTATGAGTTACATAAATCTTTGTTAGATAATTCATGTCGCTTCTATTATATGATAAATAATGAAAAAAAGTAATTAAAAAAATATATAGAAATAAGCCACTGGCAGTTAAGAGATGACCAGTCTCAAAATTCCATGTTTGTTATGTTTGTATATTAGATTAGGCGCATAATTTCAAAAGCGCAAACTGTGTTAAATGTGCAAACTGATTAACGCGCAAGCTGTCAGAAGAGCAAAATGTCTAAAACAAAAGGACAAATGCGCATAACGTTAAAAGATCCAATAATAAGTATAAATAAGCCCGCCAGCTATAAAATTTATTTCGATATGTCACAAAAAAATGAGCTTATAGGGAAAATATTTTTTTTTAATATTGCATATTTTGCTTTATGACGTCCTTTTGCGCCTAAATCATTTGGGTTGATTGCCTGTATTGAAGTAGAAGAATATTTTAAAGTAAGACAAATAGATAGAAAAACTAGAAAAGTTTTGTTTCTTTCTGAAATGGCCTGTCAAAATTACATATTATTTATTTCTCAAGAATAGTACAATCATTACCTCCAATAAACTTAAAAAAAAAACACAAAAACCCTAGCAACCCTATCTCGCTTCCTCCAACAGCATCAATTTTATTGAAGTGTCCATCGATAGCCCAATAAATTTGTCCCCACTCGCAGCTAGGTGCGAACGAACACAATTCATTACTATTCATTGGTACACCGTGTTGCATCCTAATGGGCCCATGTGTTTGCGAGCCGTGATTCACCTGCTAGACGCCATTTAGCTTTTGAGGAAGGCTGTGCAAATCGGTGCGGGTAAATGTGTTTCGCTTTAAGTGTGATTTCTTTTGCCTTTTTAGGAAAAATATGGCTGACCATATTAAACCTGAGTTTATCCAGAAATGTGGTCGGGTACCATAGATAAAACCCTTAGGTTTTGTATGTTGTCTAAAAAAGAGTACTTCTGCCAGTGTTTTCATCCGCATGATTGAAAAAAAAAATCCTAAGAGAACATACTATCGTAATAAAAATGTGCTATTCCAGGACGAGGTCTACCCATGTGCCAAATTTTATCCAAATCCGTTCCGCCATTTGAGCGTGAAGAAGTAACAAATACACTCACAAGCTTTCGCATTTATAAATTAGTGTGACCAGCTGTTGCTTCGCCTACGTGAAAGTATTTTATCCTAAGGGAACATACTCCCACAATAAAAAGGGTCCTGCTATTTTAAAACATGGTTTACCGCCAAAAATCGAATTAAAACATAACAATGCAACTGAAAACCCCGCTTTGCCAAGAATTGTCGTTTGTGCGTACAAAAAATATCTGAACTTTAAAAGTTTAAATCAACCGTTTTGAAGAAGTTTTTCCTCTCCAAAGCTAGCACAATATTTCTCCACATTACTACATCAAGAAACATTCCTGTAGTTTACAAACATGGTTTTGGAACGCGTCCGTAAGCGGCGGCCATTTGCAGACAATGGCGGCGCGAAACAGGCGGGAAATCGATGAGTCCAGGACTATTGCGGAATTGAAGACTTGTGATTTGTAAAAAACCTTTTTGATTTTAAACACTTTATAACTATTTCTAGGAAAATTGCATAACAACAAGCTGACATTGAAAACGATACGCATGTTTTAAAACGAGAAGGGACTTTCATTTCGATTTCCTGCCTAAATTATTTTGTTACTTTTTAATTGCATCGGTAGTGTATTTTCATACATAAGTAACATCAACCAACTGAATATCTAACTAGATTTTACCATTAAGCACTAGAACGTAGGTACTGTCGTAGCTCAGCTCCGGTAGGTCTCGAATCAGGATCTTTATTTGAAGAAAACGAGTTGGACGGGAAATGAAAACTTCTATTTTTTACTTTGGACTTCAACAAGACCTCATTTCATTACAAAAATCACTTCATTACTGAAAAAAACAATACACTTTTTTTTCTATTAAATTTTGAAACCTATTCTAGAAATGCAAAATTCTTAAAAGTATATTTTACAAGCCAGGCTTGTTAGGTATTAAAAAATAACTCATGCGATCTCCTTCCAATATTACAGTACCTACTAATTCATAAGTTTAGCTAAATAAATATAAAATTTAAAAAGCTTACTGTTTAATGGTTCTAAGCAAACTGTGACAGCAAACAGTAGGATGTAATGAGTTAATGACGCAGAACTGCGCGCGCGCTGGTCATCAATATCTTGTGTATATTGTCAACAAGCTTTCTGGATCAACATTTGGAAATTCCTATTTGAAGCAAAAACAAAAAAACCAGACGTAAAACTTTTTGATGCGATGTTGCCGTCAAAATAATAGGTCTTTGAAACCAACCTATGAAATTGCCGTTTTTTTTTAAAAACTGGTTGCTTTGAAGTTTTATAATATCTTTGGAATTATAAGTTTAAATAAACTTTGTATAAAAGGTACGTTATCCTTTTTTCGAAATTAGGTATTTATTGGGTTTTTTTTGTGTTTTGTATTTTCTGTAATATCACAGTACTTATAACCATGAAAGCTAATAAAAAAATAACGTTGAAACTGCATTTCAAAGGGCAAGCATTATCAATGACGTATACCTACGACTTTCTTTTAACAAAAGAACTCTGTGTTCTTGGTTTAATAGCTTTCATTTTGGAAATTTTGTCGTGTAGCCGCTCTGAGAAGAAAAGTTATTCTTCAGATAAAATTTCCCACGTGAAAGTGATTGAAACAAAAATAGACATCACATTCATTAGCAGTTATATGTCCCTATAAATCATCAATATTGCACACCGCTTGAGATGCATTGTTTCCATGGTAGAACTCATATACAAAATAATGCGAGTTTTCTTAGATTTCATACAAAAATGGTTATAAGTACTCGATATTACAGAAAGTACAAAAAACAAACAAACCAAAAAATACTTAAAATTTACGAAAAAAGAGTAACGTACCTTTAATATAAAGTTTATTTGAAATTATAATACCAAATCAATTCGCAGATATAACACTTTAAAGCAACCCGTTTTAAAAAACGGCAATGTCAAGGTCAAGACCTACTTGATAGTATTTCTTTTGGCTACACACGATTTGTATTTTATTTAGCCAGTATTAAGTTCAGAAAGTATTTAGTTCTATTTACTAAATAGGTACCCACAGTCACTATATTTTCCCTTATAATGCAGATGTAACTCATTCTAAGGTTTTTGCAGAATTAGGCAGCAAAGGTCAGCCTTCCCGGTAAGCTTCGCTAAGGTAGTCAATAGTGCAATAAAATTCTCAGCTTCAGTTTTACCGAGGTCGCCCCTGTTTCTATAATTCCACATATTGTCCAGTAGTGTAGGCACTCGTTATATTTCAATTTGATACACAATGGAATCAAATTTCGAATATTTAAAAATAGACGCTGAACTTCACTCGAAAACAATCCCGCCAAAAAAGAATTATTTTTCAAATATTTTTTTTAATTCTCGACCACAGGATACAAGTCTTTTAATCAGAAACATAGATGGGTTATGTTACAATACAATGGTTATAAAAATACAATACAGTTTAAACATAAGTTAAAAATTACTGTGTCTGCAGATGTTGCCAGTCATAAAATTACAACAACATTAAAAACAATCACTTTCAATAAATGTTGCAGCCATAAAATTTCAGTTTCAGTTTGCAAGATCCCGATTGGATATTCATAACCCGCCTTTATATTGTATTTACATCTTTAATACATTTATTACAATAGATTCTGAACAATGGAAGCTGTATATCTAAACATTAAAAGGCATAATGAACTTTATTACGTAGAATATAGAGATGAATGTTAGATAAAATTTAATCAGTTTATAGACTCGCGCGCAGGTTGTGAATGCAAAATTCATGGGATTTTAAACGCTTCTTATATTTATGCACAATTTAATGGAATATTCAATTATCCCCAACAACTGAACCTTTTATAGTTTTCGTTCATACTTCATGGGTCTTAGTGGAAAAGGAGAATTATACTTTCTTAGGATTTAATATCATATAGCTTTCTAATGTCTAGCTGGAATAGCGGAATTGAATTCAAAATTAAGGATCGCCTTTCATTGTAAAATATAAATTTTAATGGTTTTACTAATTTAATGATAAACTTTGGCCCTATATGACTCATCAGCATATGAGTCATATAGGGCCAAAGTTTATCATTATTTTTCTTTTTTTTTAGTCTTTTTTAAGAAATTTTTATTATTTTTATATCTTGGGTGTATTGACAAGCACCCAAACCCGGAATAACTAGGTAAATGAAGTTTAATATTTGTTCCGTGCAGGAATCGAACCCGCGTCACGTAGTGCAGAAGTCAATCGCTTAACCACTGATCAAACTGTACCGACAAAATATAATAAATCCCTAACAGGTTCCTTCTTGAGGAAAACTTATTTAAATATTCTTTTTTATAATTCTAAAAGGTCTTGCCAAAAGTTGTATCAATTATCGTATTTTTTCTTCTTTTGAAGCATCAAACCGTCAAATCTCAACTATTTTCGGTTTCTGTAATAAAGACAACAAAATAAGTCAGTGCCGTAACATCGTTTTGACATTCTGCCCTCCGGTGACACTCGGCGCGCATGCGCGCTTGTCCGCGCTGTATATGGCGCGCACGCGCATATTTATTCATTGGCCTGCGTACGCTGATTCAATGCTAAAACGACTAGGCTTTTATGTTGTTTTTAGGGCTGCCACAGCCATTTTCGGTTTATGAATTACTTACTATTTTATTTTTTATCTCCATGACAGATTTGTGTACGTTTACGTCGGCTTATGTTTTATTTATATGTGTATTTACATATTTACATTCGGTTTCGCAATGTCCGGTATTTTCAGTTTTCTAAAGTGCGATGTAAATTGAGTCGGTATTGCCTGTATCAAAATCACCATACGGTTAAGGACTAAATGTAGGTACTTCTTTTTTCTGTAATAAAATGTTAACATTAAATATTGTATACCATTCTATGTGGCAGGCAAAATATATTGTAAATCTTGTACTACAGATTTTCCTCAATTTACTTCTTATGGTACTTTGACTAGATGACGAAATAGTTTTCGTGTTTCTAAAAAAACTTAGTAATAAATAAGCTCCAAGTTCCTACAAGCTACAAAACAGATGAAACAATAAATCTTTACAAGAATTCAAATTAATCATAACTGCGTTACTTTAAGCATTATTCTTAACATCTCTTTGGAACTGGACCTTTTTATATCAGACTAATATTATAACGGCGAAAGTTTTTGTGTATGTTAGTTACTTCTTCACGCTCGAACAGCTGAACGAATTTAGATGAAAGATACTTTTCATCTCACGAACATGTTCCTTTGGGACAAATTAATGCTTTCACGCGGACAAAGCCACTGGTAGCATCTTGTTCATCATAGATGAGTCCCTGAAATCTTATCTCAAAAGCTCTGCTCGTGTATTTATTAGTAAACAGTTGGTCCGACCGTTCGCTCGGCCTATTGCCAGTGGACTTGTTCTCATTAGTAAACACACGACGATTGCCTTCATCGTAGTTATAGTACCTAACTGTATTAGTGTTAGGACTATCTGACCTCTGTAGACCGCCAGGGACTTTAACTAGTTTCAATGTAATAGTGATTTTACCTTTATTTTTGTGGCGATTATTAGGATGTATGTGGCAATCAAATAATGTGATCACTGCTAGCGTTAATCTTTCGGATACCATAATTAGAGACGCAATCAGTGGCAGATTTAAAAATTTTCAAGGCATAGGTTATACAGTTTTTGCCGCCCTTACCTTTACAATTGTCATCATCTACATTATTTTTACCATCCAAAAATTTCGTTGAAATTACACGTAATATAATTTTTAAAATAAACTCTCGGAATGTGCAATGAAGTGAGAGAGGAAAGTCATCAACAAAATTTGTTGCAGACTTCTATCTGTGAGTCATCAGAAAACCGTCATGCAAAAATCTTTTTGATTTCTATGAGGTAGCAAAAAAAAAGCGGTCCCCAAATTTGCCGCCCTAAAAATTTACCACCCTAGGCTCAAGCGTACTCAGCCTGCTGGTAATTCCGCCACTGGACGCAATAGAAAGACAATGAGAGAGCGAACGCCGGCGTTTGCTTGGGGTTTAATGAATTAATGCGAGTTTTTCAACATCACCAATCAGAGAGCCAAACGCGGTAAACGTTTCGATAGTGTTAACGTAAAAAACAACTCGCATTAAGTACTCTGTTGCGTGCAGTTCACTTTATTTCATATGGACCGGCATAATTCTTGTAGCTACTCAGATAATAGTATTCTTGTTTGTCTATCTATAACTGCGTGCCTTCCGAATCCGTACGGCCTTTTTTTAAATTGAGACTGTCCTACAAGTTTCGAAATAAATATTTAGCCCAACTACTTATAAGCTAGACTAAAAGTTGCCACCTGTTCTGTCTTGCCATTTCAACACAATAGGACATGTAACGCATATTAAAAAAAACTGTTATCTCCTACAATTTGCAAAAGACGCGGCGTCTACTAGATCGTAACTTCAAATGCGCATGTTTACACGTTTTTTTTGTGAAGTTTCTTGTAATTTCAAGTGTGTTGCTTGTAACTTGAGTCAGCGGCGCTTATCTCACACGTTCACACGCACCGATTTGTCGTGTCTGCTTTTTATCTTTTGTGACGATTGGGCCAAGCAATAAGCGGTAGCGGGAACATATTAATAAAAATGGTAGATCGCAGCGTTAGCAGACGGCAAATAAGAGCAACATGGGTAGCTCACCTGTGTTCACGTAGAAATGTCAGCAAATAGATGGAGCCAATTAGGTCCGTTGCCTGTTTGGGTTATGGTTCGAAGGAGTTACCGCAGCCCTTGCAATAAAGATTAACTGAAATAACACTGTGGATTTGAGTCAGTAAAAGTCTAATACGATCCCGCTTCAACCAGAGCAGGAGAAGTTATTTGATAATTTTTCAAGTAAAAAAGGATAGGACATGTTAAAAAACTGCGTTCAATACTTCTTATAAGCCTCTAAATTAAAAATTATTATTAAAATAAATTACGTTATATTTAAAATTATACCTTGGTGAAAATCGCTTGACGCTTATATTCGCATCAAAATCTTCGCGACCACTTGAGAATTCTTTACCAGATCACGAAACAGAAGTTAAAAATACTTTTATTTCTTCTTGCTGTCACCTCTTTATTTATGAACATAATCTTCCAAAATTTAGCATCTGCTTGGTTGGATACCTTGTGCTGGAATAATATTGATCATTTGTCTTACCGAAGTACTAAAATTGTTGAATTATTGAACTTTTTATTTTCATATTTTGATGTTTAGAAAATATTGAATCTCGACATTTTAATTTTTTTTCTAATATTTATTTGGAAAAAAAACATAAAATAGGTGGTTCTATGATATTAATTAATTTTAGAATCAAATAATATAACTTAACAGCTAGTTTAGATGTAGGTTTAGATAAGATCACTTAAACATAATCTATTTTTTAATCCTAAGGCTCTCCGCTCCGTCTGCTTATTAGAAGCTCACAACAGAACAGAACAGAGATCAGAATTTTGTTTTCCGCATCCTCTTTTAAACTGACCCTCAACTCATCGGTCACTTAATTCGTTAGTTAAACATAGACCAAATGACATCACACACTTATAAACCAATGCACTTTATCTACCGTGGCTGCAATTAGGCCAGTCCAGTCCAAAGTAGGGCGGGGATCGGTCCGTGCATTACCATAAGTGGGGACATAAAAAGGTCCTAATCGTGAACCACTTTGATCCTCATTCTAATACTCAGAGAGTGGAGCTTTACATTGTGTTCGATGAGTTTATTTTATTGTTTTTGGAGTATCTCAGTTATATTTAGTTTTATTCAGAATTTTTGAGTTACACAGAATTTTGTATCAAAAACTGGGCATGGTTTATTTTTTTGGTCCTCTAATACATTTTTTTTTAAATATAGACTTTATCGTCCTGCTTCTAGGCTTTCCCATATCTTTTCAAACCTCTTTTAAATGTTTGTTTTCTCTAACCAATCCGTCAGGAACAAGTATCGCATTTTAATCCTGTATTCCTGTCTTGATGTTTTTAACAATCATAATATTTTATTTTTCCAGGATGGTGAACGTCTCTTCATGGGTGCCCCAGGCAGTTTCTTCTGGCAAGGTAACGTTACACATAAGTATAGATTAACTAACTACCTACCTAATATAGACTGCATTCAGTTTTGATAGCTCCAAACAGTAGCTATACTTAGTGAGCTACGCATGGGTGGAAATTAGTCCTTAGAGGAAGAAATCATCATAGACTGGTTTGAAATTAACTATCACCTTTGGATTGACTACTATAATATAGAAAGTAGTTGCAAAATTCATACAATGCAGACGTCACAGTAAAAACTGGATAGTATCCTGATAATAAATATTGAGAAATAAAACCACATGATGTTATTATTAAAACCTCGTTTCCAAATATGATACTCTTGATAAAAATTGAAGTCGTTGGAGAAATAGTCAATAATGATAAATAAGACGTAGTCAATAGACTGCTGAAAGAAACAAAAAAACTAAACAAACCTACAGGACGAACTGACATAACACAAGGCTCTCCAATAGAACCTGAAGTTGGGGAGAACATTCCGAATGATAACTGACACTAAAATTATTCACAGGGCGAACGTTATCCATAGATCGGAACGAATCTTTCATCTACTATATGCCGAAAATACCGGAAGAAGGTAAACATATCCAGACGTATCGCCAGATTGACATCTTAACTCTTAACAGCAATAACATAGAGAGGCCTCAATTCGCATAATCCTTTATCAACGCCTTAAACATGGACAGTTGTTTTAAATTACATTTTTGGTGTTCGAGTATAATAATTAGCTTTTAACGCAATAACATCTGATTTCATTAAAATAAGTTGCTAACTTCTGCTTGCTTTCTAAATTATGTTTTTTTAATTGACGTAAAACGATTTTATACCTGCCTTTTCCTTTGTGCGATATTTGTTTTTTCAATTATTCTAATCGAGGATTCGTTTTTTTTTTTGCGACGGTCAACAAAAATTTTGTACTTGAACATGAAAAAATGGATTTAAAACGAAAACTGCTCGCAACTATTGATGGCAGGTATTGACGCCGAAACGCTATACAAATATTTTTGTATAATATTTGCCATAAATAGTAAAGAAATCATTAGCTTTCCTCAAGACATGGTGTTCAAAGGTTTACCCTATGGGTTCTACCAGATACCTTCCACATTCTCCAATCTTTAAGATACCATTAATTTCTTTAATTTCTGTAAAACATTTTAGCGTTAGTTAAATAATAAACATTGTGCACGAGAGATTAGATCGTAGTTAGTATATCCATTTCATATCTTTGTGCTAACAATTTGTCTACTTGGATGATATCATAGTCCACAATCACGATTGCAAGAATTTGTGTATTACCTCACGATGTCCAAAGAATGAAGGACATTTTGAACACATCCAGGCCTGATCATCACAACCACAGCATGTGGATAATAAAATAATCGTTGTAATTTTTTAAATGTTTTTAATGTCATAAAAAATTTAAGTAAAATATGTTTATAAATGTAAATAGGAATGAATATTCCCATGAATTATTTTCTAAATCCTACGGGTTAAATAGGTGTTTCATAGTCCTGAACGATTTTGTAACCGCAAAAGTGTCCATGCTTTAAACTAAACTATAAAACATCATTGGCTTTAGCTCTGATTGAACAGTGAACTCAGCTATTTTTATTGCAATCCAATTGAAAGCTTTTAATTCATTCTATGCAAGATAATTACGACTTTAAGTCCTTCTGTTAAGTGTTGATATACTTTGATAGAAGGACTGTTTGTCGTATTTAATGTCAGTGTTTCGCCAGAGCCTTTACCAAAATTAATTTTACCAATAAATACCTTTTTGCGGTCGCTGTAACAAGGATTTGGTGATATATTTAACATTTTATTAAAATATTCCTGAATCTCACGCTTGATATGGTGTGATGACATCTTTGGTCATATTTATGCTAATAATAACCTTAATGAAAGCGTTATATATACGCCTGTAATGTATGACACGGTATGAACGATGTTACAACCATCATCACATGAACTGCCTCCTGGCTGCTGGATTGCTTGAACATCATCTAATGACAGATCATGGAACATGGTCAGATATGGTACAAGAATGATTGACGTTTCGTGCTGTTTCGATGTATTAAACATGAGTTTCCTTTGGACGATTTTCTAATCCTCATTAAAATTCTAAACTGTCTTGTCCTCATAGCTTCTTATTAAATCCATTTTCTGATCATGCTTTTCTTGGGAATAATTTCGTCTTCATGCATCATCATCTGAAAATCGTCCAAATGCAACTAAGGACAGCTTATCCAGAGAAACTTGACTGAATGACCATCTTAATTTTAGGTCAGCTGATGTCTCAATCAAATAGGAACCGCCCAGCTTTGATAGCAACTCCTGAAGCTAGTCCTAGGTACGACGATTCTTACATGGGATACTCCATGGCTGTTGGCGACTTTGGTGGTCCAGGAATACAGGGTGTTGCTGTGGGAGTGCCTCGAGGAGCTGCACTTAAAGGCTTGGTAAGTTAGTTTTCTTTAACGATTAGTTTCTTTTTCAAATTGAAGATAATTGTTTGTATATTGGATAGTTTATTTTCTTTAATTACATTTCCAGACTGATCATACATTTCATTGTATACAACAAACAAAATTTCACTGATAATCTGATTTATTACTGTCGTAATCTATATTAATTTTCATTTCCCTGTTATTCCAGGTTGTTCTCTACACTTGGGAGCTTCAGAACATTAAGAACATCAGTGGCTCTCAGATCGGTGCTTACTTCGGGTACAGTATCGCATCCGGTGATATTGACGGCGATGGCTGTGAAGACGTCATTGTTGGCGCTCCGATGTTCACCAAGACCAAGTCTGACGGATTCGAGCACGGAAGGATCTATGTTATCTACCAGGACAAAGATAGGGTAAGGGAAACTTACAATAAAAGTTAAAGCAGACTATGCTAAAACATCAAATCGTCTTACAACATCAATCAAACATTGTAAATATACATAACATAGAATGTGCTTGAATTTTATGAATGTTTCTTAATTTTTTCAGTCATTCACAAGGAGCCATGCTAGGACCGGAGAAATATCTCGAGGCAGGTTTGGTTTGGCGGTCACCTCGCTTGGAGACATCAACTATGATGGTTTTGGAGGTAACTAACCAAGTATTCAGTTCATGAAAGTTGGAAAAAACAATTTATAGAAATGCACACTTAGAATACTACCTTTTGTTTCTGTAATTTTTTTGAAAATGGCAAACGAATAGTAATGTTTTGACTAATTTTTCTTTGAAAGTGGCGGGTCTTAGACAATAACTTTACGGATCAAATTTTTCTTCCTTTTCTAGATATAGCTGTCGGTGCTCCCTATGGTGGCGAGAACGGCCGCGGTGTGGTCTACATTTACCAGGGCAGCGAAATGGGTATCCAAGAGAAGTACTCTCAAGCCATCACCGCTGAGGAGATCTCTCCTACTCTGACCACCTTCGGATTCTCATTGTCAGGAGGAGTGGACCTGGATAATAATAAATATACGGACTTAGCTGTCGGTGCTTATAAATCGGATAGTGTTGTGTTTTTGAAGTAAGCTTACTTTTGGTATTTTTAATTCTGTTCTGTAATATTTCGGTCTTCCTATACGATTTTAACGATAAAAAGTTAAAAAGAATAAAAAATCTACCTGTACATTCCAAAGGAATACGTAAAAATTGCTGTCTTATGGAAATATCAGAAACACATTGCCCGAATCGGAATTAGTACCTGAGATTTGATTTGCGACCACTATGATAAACACAAAATGGATCTGATTGTTGTATTCCAATTCTGATAAACTGAGTGATTTTCCAGGTCTCGTCCCGTAGTGAAAGTATCAGCAGAAGTTAAGTTCTTGGGAGATAACAAACTGATCTCGCTGTCAGACAAAAAGTGTCACTTGGCTAACGGAACCACTGTTACATGTGCCCAGCTTATGTACTGTTTGACTTATGGTGGCATTAATGTGGATCAGCAGATAAGTAAGTATATCTATTCAACTGTTAATATTATCATCATTAGTGACATCTTCCCTACTGTCGTTGTTTCTATTAAAGAGTCCAAGATTATTTTTACCATTATCTTCAGTAGTCAATATTGTCACTATAGTCCCTTTTTAGAAATGATTCTGTATACGTTAAATTTTCAATATCTTACCTACTCTAATTGTATCCCTATTTCAATCGACATCATTTTAGTGTTGTCAAGTACGTTATTCGTTTCTTACTATTTGATCAAAATTTAATGTCATAATATGACAATAATGTGTTATTTGTTTCCAAGCGGAAGGATATATCTGCTATTTCGGTGAGTGGTCGAAGTAGCGCTAATTGGTAGTACACAAAATCAAAACCACTCAATCAACATCATCTTCATCATCATATCACTATTAATGTCAATATTTTTCTCTGGCTCTTCAAAGTGTCAGATAAAGGTGATGAGATTAGTAATGGAATTATGAATTGTAAATATTTGTTAGTCGTTTGTAAGTCAGTGTTAGTTGTATAAGTGACTGCACTCAATGTTAATTTGCTACACAACATTACACCTATATTTTGTCGTATCAAACCTATCATTGTTCCATTAATAAAAAAAGATGACTGCTATCCGATCTCTCACTTACACCAGCCTGGGTCAATGATAGCTATTACATCATAATAGAGCCCACTTGGTAAAGTCAACTTGCATCCACTAAATCGCTAATTATTTATTCGCTAATTTCTAGAATTTGAGGTGACCTTGGACCTGGACTCTCGACAGAAGAACACGAAGAGGTTGTTCCTCGCAGAGACCAGAGAGACGACATACAAGACGCAGATTCTCCTGACACAAAACCAACCGAAATGCGACAATATTGTTGTGTATTTGGACGTAAGTATTCTTTCATTTAACGATACGTAAAGGTATGGTTGCACCGAAAGTTCAACAATGTTCTTCTTCTTCGAATTCTTTGGAAATTTTAATAGTTCTTTGTTCCTTACTTCTAATTTCTTTCTTTCTTTAAACTCTAGCAAAATTTTGATAACGATAATATAAGAAGTAGTTGCAAACTTTAGTTACCCTATTTTTTAATGAATAATTTTTGAAAATATTATATTAAATATACATATGTACATTTGGACCCTTGTTTTCTTTATCATCTTTTTTTATGCATCTGCCATGTTTTCTCTTCACCACCCTTAGTTGATTGGTAGATAATGCCTAAATAAAGAGTTAATAAATAAATAAATTAAAAATATGTATCATCAAATGATTACTCAATTTAAATGTTTGGGAAATGTATAAACTTTTCCTTCTGGTATTCCAGGACGAGATCCGTGACAAGCTGACTCCTATCGAAGTGAAGATGTCTTACGACCTGGTGACGCAGCCATCTGGTAACCTGGTACCTCCAGTACTTGACCAGACCAGGAGTATCGTTCACGCAGACTCCCTGAACATCCAGAAGAACTGCGGACCTGACAACATTTGTATACCGGACCTTAGGATGTCGGCTACAACGTGAGTTTTTCACTATTATGGTAGTGGCTGGTGAACTGTTTAATATATCCTGAAACTTAACAGCAAGATACTCGAAATTAGCAAGCTTAACACTATATTTAAATTTAGAATTCAAGACAATTATCAAATCTATAACAACCGCCTCTATGTCATATAATTGCGAATTATCTTGTGTTTATTTTAGTGTAATATTTTGTCAATAAAAGCGTCATCAAAATTGGTTAGTAAAATAAATTAATGAAATACCAATTAAAATATCAAATATTGGTATATGAGGAAGAGCGGGGCTGTGGTGGAAACATCTTACTATCTCTTTTGTTCACACGAAACCTAATGGCGATGACGTAATATTTCATCAGATATACTATGACGTTCAAAGTAAGATTGTTTTATTCTTATTTCAGCGTGGGTAAGAGACAGAGCTATACAGGTTGTCTAGCGCCATCTCTTACCCACTATGGAAATAAGAATGAAACAATCTTATTTTAAACTTCATGGTACAGGTCCATGACATAATATATATATATATATATTCTGTAACTTGATAGTTTCCTCTTCCACCAGATTTGAAAGGTATCTAAGTTATTTAACGTTGACCACTTAAAAACATTCTTTCTTTTTCGTATTTTGGATAAAGTTGCTTTTAGATAAAAATAAAACAACTTCCCAATTATGACATAGTTGAAATTCTATAGCACCCGTATATTTTTAACAAATGGTTACTTTAAAATCACCTTAAATTCACCATACTCAAGTCGATACTTGAGTTGGTGGCGTGGATTGAAATCATCTCGAATAATGAATTTTATATAATTTTTTTTTTATATTTATATATAGTTTTATTTATTAATGAAACCCAAGTACGAATACCATTGTTTTGCACAAATAACAAAATTATTAAAAGCTCTTTGCTAATTTCGAGTGCATTGTAAATAGCTTGATATCTATGAAGCATTGTGTACTGTATTACTATAACAAATGCATGTTTTTCTTTTGCTTCTACTTTTGTCTGTCTTGTTTAATGTATTAACTTGAATGTGTTTAATCTAAAAATTATCTATCTTCTATAACATTTTATAAACATGTACCTAGACCCTTATTATTCAAACACATTTTTCAAATTTTTGTAGAATATAGTATATTTCAATATAATCGTTTAGATTTCTTTTCATATATTTGATTTTTTTAAAAATTTTATTCAATATCGACGCTACAAAAACTAAAAATCTATTGCCAAAGTTGGTGATTTTATGGCATGGCATTAAGAAAATTAGAGCCTATTAATCTACCTTATATTGTTTAGCTGATCTGATTAAAATATCAATTCGTCAATAACAGGTCTGCGAACTAAAAGTTCTTCTCTTTCTAAATTTATTTTGCATATTTGAACTTCAGTTTCAATGCACCACGTCAGGTTTTTTGGTTTGTTTATAAAGATATTGTTTAATCACTCCTTTATAACATAAAGAAGTAACCTAAACAATTCAAAATGTTTTGTTACTAACTACCTACTAACTTCTACCCGCGACTTCATTTGAGCTGAAGTCGAAATATGTTACTAATAATTTTCTGTTTTTTTCTGCTTGTGTTTTCTATATATTATAATATATTTATAGAATAAACTTATTTTTTTTAGATGTTTGTCTTTCTTTTCCTTTTGCAATGTTTTGCAACCATTTTTTTATTTACCTATTGCTTGTTATTTTGCTTGTTAATTAACAATTTAGTAATTCAATTTTATAAAGTAACAGATTGATGTAGCTTTTTTAACAAATAATAATAAAATGAATCGTTAAAAAATATGAACAGATAGTAAAATTAATTCATAAGCGCCGTGTATTAGAATTATTATGAAATATTGTTCTACTATTTCGATTCAATACCATCTTTGGTTTTGTATGAGACTGCATACAAAAGACATGTAGGCCTATTAAAGACTTAAAACTTATTGAAATAAAATAAATTTCAAGATACAGCTAGGCCATTTAGCAATGTTCATTATATTTTGTAACAAACTGTCAAGTTTTTTTCTTGCCGATATGCGCTAAAAACTTGTGTACAAATTTCGGAAGCGCAAATTAATAAATATTCCTTTCATTTACGTTATATAGGTACATATGTACGGTATATATACCCATAAATATTATTTGTAACTCAAAATAGTAACTGTAGCAGTGCTTTGTAACAAACAGTGTATATAGTGTGTGCTTTCGTGTGTGTTTATGTGTTTTGTGTCTCGTTCTAATCTTCTAACGTGAGGTGGTGGATATCATATATGTAAATAACCTTTTAAATAATACTAATACAAATATTAACACAAAAAAACAACTGAACAAAAAGCTATTCGCAGACCTGTATTTTTTCCACAGCCCTTCAATCAACTACGTGTTAGGATCAGGAGAAAACGTGAACATTGATGTGAAAGTAGAGAATTCCAAAGAAGACGCCTTTGAAGCAGCTTACTACTTGGTTATACCTAAAGGAGTCACCTACGCGAAGATGGAACGCTTGGACAAGGACACTGCCGACACTATGATATATTGCTCCATCACCAACAGGTTCGCTAACGGCACTAGCATCCTGAAATGTGATTTGGGAAACCCTCTAGCTAGTGGACAAAAGGTGAGATGATTTTTTGATGTTTAAAATAGAACTCATAGATGTCTTTAGTAGGTCTATTTCCAGGCATATTCTACAGGCTCACTCAGGTGCTAACCGAGCAATGTTGCTTCGGTAAGACCCTGAATAGGATTGGGAGTGAAGCCACAACAAATCACCATCAGGTGTCTTAGGTTCTGTACAGCACACGCTCGACCACACGCCCTGCGTGAGTCTCTGAGTGTCAAGTCTTGGTCTGGCTTTGTCAGTAGTGAGGGCTGTGTTGGAGGAGACAGAAATCTGGAAGGTATAGACCTCCGTCTATGAATCATTGATGGTCCAGAACGAGTCTGTCAAGCGAGATCGTTAGATTGCCGATTCCACTCGGCGTCGGGGATACTTCCCCGACGTAACCTCCTCGATGCAACGCCTAAAATGCCAAAACGCCGTCTGTATTATTTAAGTCACTCCGGGAACCCGGGGTTGCTGCTGGGGAGGTAAACCACTCGATTTGACGACTAAAACGTCAAAACGCCACCTATACTATTAAAGGCACCCTGGGAATCCGGGGTTGTGGCAGTCAGATTGGGGACTTATCACTAAAAACCCACTCTTCCTGGTATTTTCCACAAAAACCCACTGGGTACTTAATTGTTTCGGCTATCTACACAATTAATTCAACTACTCGAAACTTTTCCAACGCACAATCAGAACTTCAATAACAAGCGCATGTTGTCTTCTAGGTACACTTCCGTTTATTCCTGGAGGTGGACTCAAGCGTCTCATCTCTGAGTTTTGACATGGAAGCGAACTCCACCAACGTTGAGCAAGACACCATGTATGACAACAGCAAGCATATGAACATCAGCGTTGTCTTTAGAGCAAAACTGTCCCTCATTGGGTAAGAGTAATTAATTATTATTATTTGGTAAGACACACTAACAGCTATTAGCTGATGCGTGTGTTTCAAATAGGCTTTTGGAGTAAATTCGTACAAGGGATTTTGTTACATGGGCGTTGAAGTATTTTCCTGAAGAAAGTCTTCAGTTAATTTATTATAGGGATTTTTTAAATGAAGTTTTCATTGTAAATGCATACTTTGAGAACTGTTATAAAAACTTATACTGAAAAATAGGCTTCTATTTTTTTTTAATATATCGATGCTTGAAAGGCAAAAATTACTAAGCGACATTGAGTAAACTTTACAGGAAAGTGATTTAAAATTATTATTTTTTGTTCAAAATGACGAAATAGTCGGATTTGGATATTATTAAAATCATGGTAATAATATCTAAATCCGACTTTTTTTAAAAACACTTTTTTTTCTAAATATTTCAACTTTAAAGTTTGTCGCTTAGTAATTTTTACCTTTCAAGCGTCGATATAGATGATATTAAAGGGTTTCAGAACAAATAATTCAATTCTTATTGGTGCGCATAGTATATGCGTTACCTGTGCAGCATTAGTATATTTATATAAGTACTTACTAACCAAAATTTTTACTAATTACAGAACATCAGACCCACCAGAGCTTCACTACAACGCGTCGCTGTATAATACAGAGAATACAAACATTACCGATGACACCAAGCTCGGACCGCAAGTGATACACAAATATAATCTTAAGAACGAGGGACCGTTCATTGTTGAAGAGACGGAGATATATTTTATGTGGCCCTACCAGACTCTGGAAGGTAAGATATTGCATAAACTAATGACTTTTTGGACAAGGATGACAGTCGACAAGGCGCATTGCTCGCAGAAGAGATCGTCGATGTAGCCGAAATGTTCTGGAGTGGCGATCGCGTACCGGAATGTGCAGCGTTGCCGCGGCTTCCCACAAGGTCGATCGATAACCTGGTAAGGGTCGCGGGAATACGATGGATGCGAGGCGCAAGGGACCGGTCGTTCTGCCGACACTTGTGGGAGGCCTATCTCCAGTAGTCGACGTCTTTCGGCTGAAATGCTGATAATGATTGGATTAAGGTGTGAAACGCTCTGGACCGGTCGATGTATGCTTGCCTATTTCCAGCAGTGGAGAAATGTTTCTTCTGAAATGATATTGATGTATGTTTTGAGGAACGCATATTTTATGTTTAATACATTTTGATTAGCGACGTGGGTGCAAGCGCGACTGCAAAACATGCAACATGGTTTGAGCTGAGGCCGGTCATTGTTGATGTATTATTTCACATGGAAATTCTCAAAAGTGTCATGGCCTCTGCTTCGAGCTCGGCTAAAATGGCCCATTGACTGAAAGAACGCGGGTGGGATTTACTTAGTGGAAGTCTGACGCTTCCTATCGTTAATGACTTCTCAATTAAAAAAAAAAAACTACTTAGGCACTGTGAATTCTTACAAACATTAATATGTATAATCTTAATGTTTAATATATACAGTATTAATATTAATGTTTAATATGTATTATATTAATATTTTGTTATATATAAATGTGGTAACGGCTCCGACGTACAAATTGTAGGGTGCGAGTTCAAACCCTGCCAGGCGCATTACTTTGTGTAATTTATTTCATCACCAATGCTCTCAAAACGGTGAAGGAAAACATCGTGAGGAAACTGGTATGTCCTAGAACCAAAAATTCGAAGACATGTGACAACCACCTACCCGCACTGGGCCCGCGTGGTGGGTTACGGCCCATTCCCTCTCCTAGAGAGTAGGCCTGAGTCCCAACGCTGGGAATATTATAAGGCCGACTATGCTATGTATTATATTAATATGTATTTATGTGTATTCATATAACTGTTTTTGCCATTCCAGGCGAGAACCTGATGTACATGCTGGTGCAGCCACAATGGCTGGGCAATGTCAAGTGCGACATGGCGAGACACGTCAACATGAAGAACCTGTTCGTCCAGAACCCTTATGCTTTCCTACTTGGGAAAGAAAGAGAAGGTTTGTTCTTTCCCTTTACTAATACTCTTATTTATTTCCGTTATAATGCTATCAAGTATGTACATACATCAGAATTGTGGTTAGAATTTCTGGGTTATCAGAAAAGAACCACAGTGAAGTTCAAACCTTCATTTGCTTACATCAATTTCAATTTTTTATTTACAGCTATGATGAGTAGCGAGTTCTACACTGCGTCACAAACGTCAGGTGCTGGTGGATATTATGGACAAGGTAATTCATTGCTCAATCAAAATCAAAAATCAAAATCAAAATAGCACTTATTCCAAATAAACCATTTACAGGCACTTTTGAAATGTCAAGAAGTCAGTCAGTCAGAAAAATAAAAATAAATGATGCTAATTGCACATTCCAAAGCGTAGATCTCTATGGAGAAGAATGTGCAAGAAACTCTATGGACACTCTTTTCAATCATGTTTTGTAATTACAAATATCTCTGTTACATGTTTCTTGTCGCTATCATGTGAGAACAATTTAAATAAAAATAAAAACTAAATATAGATATTAAAATAGCAACTGGCAGCTAAGAGATACAATAACGGTTATGGTTACATTTATTTTGCCTGGTGAATCCTAATGCTCTTTTGTAGAGGGAAACCGCCGTCGGGGCCAGCCCCGAAAGTGGTAGGGAGATGATTTAGATGCGTATCACGAGAACTGGTTCGAAAAATATCTGGAATCATTTTGGAGAGGCCTTTTCCAAGCATTGGGACAGTAATGACTAGAAAAAAAATATCTGACGTGACATGTATAGAATACACTTCTCAATGTTTACAGTTTACTGGGAGGAGTCCTCGAGTGGTCAAGTGAATTCACAGGCTGGAATTAACGCTGGCGGCGTGAACATGCAAGGAAGTACCGGCTATGGAAACGCACAAAGCAGCGGCTCTGGTTATGGAAACAGTCAAAGCAGTGGTTCCAACTATGGTACCAGTCAAGGATCCAGCAGTCATTCTAGTGGAAGCTCAAGCCATTTCAGTAGCAGCTCCAGTTCTAGTAGTGGACAAATCAGTGGTAGCCAGGGTGGTGGGCAGTTCACCCACCAGGGTGGCAATGGACAATTTACTACCAGCCAAAGCGGCAGCGGACAATTCGGCAGCAACCAAGGAAATGGACAGTTTGGTGGCAGCCAAGGTTCCTTTAATGGAAACCAAGGACAGGTTGGCAGCACGTTCCTGTTCAACCAGACTTGGAGTAATGCCAATGGAAGAGATTTGACAGCTGAAGAACAGGAAGAAATCAAGAAGAAATTCGCAGCTGTCCTAGCTCAAGGAAATGTTGACCAGGGCGCTTTAACAGGCGTTGCGCAGGGCATTTTCGGGCAGGGCGCAACCATAGTGAAGGTGAAGAACAAGACCATTATATATGATGCAAATCATAACATTGTGTCTGAAGTTGAGACCAGCACTGAGTATGGAAACCTTGGACACGAAGGAGAAGCTGGTAGCTCTTTCAATGTGTAAGTTTTGAAACCAATGATTTTTTATGATTAACTTAAGTGACTAAAATAAAAATAAGATATATTCTTATTATATATTCTCGTCTTTCCAGATTTGCTAACCAAAATGGTGTAAACAACGTATATTCACAAGGGAATTCTCAAAGTACTAGTCAAAGCGGCTCTCAGGGCAGTTTCTCTCAAGGTAATCAAGGTTCAATCGCCTTCAACCAGGGTTCAGGAACTTATAACCAGGGATCAGGAACCTACAACCAGGGATCAGGAACCTACAGCCAAGGTTCGGCCTATGGCCAGGGATCTAGAGGTTTTGGACAAGATGCAAGCCAAGGTGCTTTCGTTCACGGCTCATGGGCGACCACGGAAACTGTCAACCCTGACATCGCCAAAGCTGGTTCTTCAACCTTCAGAGGATCATCAAGCGTTACTGTAGTTGGAGATGAGGAAGAAGATAAATTAGAAGGTTTCGGAGTAAACGCTGCGTACAATCCTGATAACGAGTACCGTTACGGCATAGCTGATGTCACTGGTAGTTCTGGTGGAAGTCAAGGAAGTTCTGGAGCTGGAGGTGCTGTGAATGGTGGAAACTACGCAGCTGGAGGAGGAAGTTATCAGGCCGGTGGTGGCAGCTACCAATCTGGCGGTGGGACTTATCAATCAGCAGGCCGAAGTTATCAGAGGGGTGGTAGTGGATACTCTTACTCTTCATCATCAGGTAAATTATTTTGGCACAGGCAATTTTGGATATAATAGCGTATTTGACGACTTTCAAAATTATATACGGTTTAAAAATAATTCTAAAAACGTTACTAAAAATATGTGGAAAAATCCGTTTAGAATCTATCACCCTTGTAAAATGATAATTAATTACTGAATGACACGCGAATACACTTTTTCAAGGCTTTGAAATCTATTTTTTTTTTTAAATAAACCACTTACTGGCACTTTTAAATTGTCAATAAGTCAGAAAAAGGACGCTAATTGCACATTCCAAAGCTCTCTACGGAGAAGAAAGTGCAAGAAACCCCATGGACACTTTAAATAAAAAAATCTCGTCAAATAACCTAATTGTCATTGTTATAGAAGATTCTCCTCCTCTCTTCGATGTTATATGGTCTGTTGTTGTTTGTCAGGTGGCCACACATCTTACGGCACTAACTTAGAGAGCGGTTACGGCTCTAATGAACGTCGCGAGAACACCAGGAGACGAAGACAGAACGAAGTAAGTCCTCATTATTTAAACTCGTCACATTTGAATACAACATACTATACTTTTTAAACTACATCAAAATTACGCACATCAAATAAAATTTACTGTTGGAATAGAATAGAATAGAATAAACTTTATTGTACACCAAAATAGTAACAAAACTTTTACACAAACTTAAATCTATGGGTACAAAGGCGGTCTTATCGCTGACAGCGATATCTACCAGACAACCTGTTGGAAGTTTGTTTTAATTCTTTGGTCTTGAATCTGATCTCTCTGTGATCCTGTTTGTACTATAATAGTAAAGGAACGGAGAGTGTAGCTGCATTTGGGCAAATACACTCATAATATCTTCTACGTGCCTCGTTGGTATCGTGGTCGCAACAGCTACTGCTGAGCATGGGGTTCTGGGTGCGATTCCCGCGTCGGGCAAAAAGTACTATTGGGTTTTTCCATTAATATCGTTAAAAAATAAAAGGCACGTTTTGACATTTAAGATACACCCTAGAATGTAACTATGAACGTAACTGAAAGAAATAATAATAAATTACATATACTGTTTTAAAAAAAATACAGAAAAAAAAAATGGAATATATTGCGAGTATTCTTTTTGACAGATGTCAAAACGGGCTTTATATTTTTTGACAACTTTAGAAAAATTACTCCGTAGCTATCCGAAGTTTGCAAGTTGGTGGTCCCCCGGATAGATTCCCCATTAAGTTACTTCAGACATTAATTAAGTAAAAAAAAAAAATGAAAAACCTACACAAATCACAACTAATTAAAAACAAACTAAAATATGGCGTCAAAAAACTCTTCCACATCGCTGTCGATTGGTAATGTGCCTAAAAGACTGGCGGTCCGATCCTCTGTCCGAGATAAAAGCCAGCTCTGGGTCACGCGAAGTGTCAATTAGATGTTTCGACAGATCTTTATACAACTACACACTTGTACACAAAATAGCTGCATACTTGGCTAATTTTTGTTGAGATTGACCACCGTGATCGATATTTGGTAGGGAGGATTATTTATATCTTCTACGTAACTGGCTAATCTCCGACCAAGTGACCGAAATTAGGTCTCTCTAGGCATTCTATTTTACACAGTTTTGCCAGCGTTTCCTTGGCTTTCCCTTCCTGACATTTACACTACAACATTTCTTCTCGACATCGATCTTTCGACATTCATGCCAAAATTCCGTTATGTTTTCTAACACGAGCTGATGCTGCTATTCAAAGCCTCGTAAATAGATAATAACCAACTATTCTTAATCCAGGTGGATCCACATCTGAAAGAGATTCTGGAGAAATGCCAAGAGAAATATAAGTGCGAGGTGCTGAGGTGTACCACAGGGCGCATGCTGAAGGGACAAGAGGCCTGGTTCGCCTTCAGGTCTAGGATCAACGCGTCCGTGCTTACTGAGGTGAGGCTTGAGAAGTAACGGTAAAATTTAAAGTATTCTGAGTTGCCAGGAATTCATATTTTTTGAAGTTTTTTGCAATTTGCAGTTCTGTATCGAATAGTAGGGGAAAAATATATTTGCGTTGGTGGCATGTATTTATTTATAGAATTATATTCGTTAAAGCCATTAACATAACTCCCCAACATAGAGGAGAGCTTAAATGTGTCATTTTAATAAAAACTTGACAAAAAATGTACGCAAATTTCGTGGGCTACCTTCATGGAGCACACTAACCAGATTGTAACTGGTTATTGTGCTTCATGGCTAGCTACCCTAGAGTATTCACTTCAAGCTATATATTACTGTGTTGATCTGGAGTGGCGACCGCGCACCAGGCGGATCGATAACCGTATAAGGGGCACAGGAATCCGATGGATACGAGACGTATAGGATCGGTCGTTGTGGCAAACGCTTGGTCTGGCCTATCTCCAACAGTGGACGAAATTTGGCTGAAATGATGATGTTGATGAATAAAAACTTGACAAAAAACGTATGCAAATTTGAATTATGAGGCAATCCACCCTGTGTCGTGACGCATGATACACGCAACAAAAAGTTTTGATACGCTGATCTCCTGAACAGATTTGTCGCAGTTGGTTGGTCAACCCTGCATCAGGACACGATAAGGACGCTTGCCAAGCTCGCATGCTTGTCAAGTCACATAAAAGGTCGTTCTTTATTTTAGGTGACCAATCACAGCAGTCCCAACGCCAATAAATTTTTTTGACATGATCAAGCAGGGTCGCAAAGCACATTGAAAAATCCATTTCTTTCCCTCAGATCTCCAAAGACCGTGCAGTGATTCTGTCGACGCTAGGCGCAGCGCGAGTGTTCCGGCTGCCGGCGCCGGCGGCGGGCCGGCCAGCGGACGCCACGTGGCACACAGCGGAGGCGCACACCGTGGTCACGCCGCAGCTGGAGGCGCTGGACAGCGGCGGCATCCCGCTCTGGGTCGTCGTGCTGGCTGCCATCATCGGCGCGCTCTTGCTGCTGCTGCTCATCTTTGCGTTGTATAAGGTGAGTTCAATTGTAACAACATATATGGCGCCGCATAAGAACTACAAAAAATATGAAATACCGCATAGTGCAATTAGAAAATATCTGTAGGGTGCCCACACCAGACATAATCCATAATCATAATCGGTCTGGTCGGAGGATCCTCCATTTTCAACTGAGGTTTGTGGAACTTAACATTCTGTTCCGCAATCCTTTAAACTGGTAACCCCGATGTGGTAAGATAGTAAGTCTACATCTTAAAAGTTTTGTGCACCCAAATAATAGACCAGCGACCCTACCACGAGCTCTTAACGCGATCCATTTGACGAAATAAACTGAAATGTTAAAGGGTATATAAGGGCTATATAAGGTGTATAGCTCCATCCCTTACTGACATTTTATCACATTTTAATACGTCATGGTAAGGCCGGACTAACCATGACGTGTTAAAATGTCAGTCGTACGAGTGAGGAAGAGGAATGGAGCTGTAGTTGAACTGCTGAACTGTTAGAGGGATGGAGATATAGGATATACTCCTTATATAGCTACATCCCTCTAACAGTTCAGTTTAGGTTGATAATTGGATCGTATAAAGAGCTCGTGGTAGCATTGCTGTGTTAGAAGCTAGCCATTACCATTTCGAGGTATTTTGAACAAGGTGGAAAATCTCATCCTCCATTGGAAAGGAAGAATCCTCCGATCGGATGGGATCTGACAAGGTAGGGTTCGTATGCAATGGTAAAGATATCGCCACAACCAAACCACACACAAAAAAAAACCCTTACACCCAACCCGAGGATCCGAACTAAACCTTCTCTATTACTAGCAAGTTGATGAGTTTTGTAAAAATCCATCATATTATTCACAGTGCGGATTCTTCAAGCGCAACCGCCCCTCGGACCATGCTGAGCGACAACCTCTGAACGGACGCGACGAGCATCTTTGATATCCAACCACTGAGACAGGCGTGACGTCCGACACGGGCGGCACGTCGGACGGACGCCGGACGTCGGACGCCGGCCGGACGACCGATTCGGACGGCAGCTCCTCCACCGACGCCGCGAGTGACGTTACAAGTCGCGACTCCACTAGCTTCGACAGGTACTGACATCACTAAGTCACCGTTTAAACTTGTAAATGTCAGGTAGCATGTCATGCTCATTCCTGTCGTGAATAAACGACAGGAATGAGTGCGATATTTTATTAATTTATTTGTAAAATTAATAAAGTTGTGAAACTGTAATTTTTATTTTTACAATAATTTATAAATATGAAAATTACACTCCGTTAGACAGGTAGGTCCGATTTGATTGTAGAAAAATAGAAGCCATATTACACAATGCAATAGTTTTACCTCATGACAAAACGAATTCCTCCCTCCCCCACTTTTCATGTCTTTTTTACAAAGAATATGAAAGGTTGCGACATATTTTTTTAATATCTACATCTATTCTATTTTAATAAAACTAGTCACGATTAAACAATAAAATTTCGGACGCCATATTAGAAATTAATAAAAAAAAAATGTGTGCTGAGGTAGGACGTGGCATCATTTTGGATAAAATATAAATCAAAATGAATAAATTATTATAATTTATCCAAAATGAATATTGTCTTAAAGTATAAAATTAATGGAAGATTAAATCTTATCGTGTGATAAATGTAAAAATGCGTGTATGTATGAGTTGTTGAAAATGTGATCTAAGTTAATAATTAGGTATTTACTAAATGCGGTAGATTACATTATTTATTGAAATTGCATCGAATAGTTGAATCATTTTTAAGATAAGTAACTAAATTGTGGTAGAAATATGTAGTCACGTGTGAGATGATTTATTTTTTAATTAGAAAAAAAGTGAACCAATTATTCGATACATCTTCAATTTATATATCGAATCTAATGGTCTATAATGTTACTAATAAGATCGCTTAACATAAATAAAATGTATATTAATATTTTGGGAGGCATCATCTCAATAAATATTATTGTTACCCAGCCGAGGTAGATCTCTCCAAGTGCTATACTGGGTATCAATGAATTTGAGAATTCTACATAATAGCAATAAAAAAAATATTGTAGTTTAAGTACCAAAAAAAAAATGCGCAAATTTTTTGTCGCTTTTGCAGCTAAAATTAAGAAAAATATATGGGTACATATTTTTGAATAGTTGTATAATGTGTAGTATTCACATAGTGTGCCTTAGCAATACATATCGTAATAGCTTAAATATTGCTATACATAATGTCATAATTTTTTTTAAAAATTCTAAAAAATGTATTATGTGCCTTCTGAAACTGCCGTAGTTACTAATTAAATATATTAATGTAAATATTTTAGATTATATTATTTTTACAAGAAGACATTTTTTCACAGAACAATAATTGTATAGAGTGTGTAGTGTTATTGGCAAAATGTGGATTTGATTTGAGTTAAATGGTACTTAATAACTGTAGGGAAAACATAAATTATAACGGTTGTTTGAATTTAAATTTATAAAATAAAAAAGTAATAAAAATTGTGAAAATCGTCTTAAAAAATATATTAATTTAAAATGTGTTTTTAAAGTATACAATGCTGGTGACTACCGCTGAGGCGGTATTTAAACCCAAGCCGATAGCAAGGGTTTTAATAGAGCCGAGAACGGTAATCATCAATACTCACGTGTATCAAACGCTTTTTAATATACTTGTGAAGAAAAATAATTTAATTAACTAATGAATTTCAACAGTACAACTAGTACTTGTGATTTTATTTTCGCGCGCATCTATAAAGGTAGCCATAGACTAGCTAGACTGCTTTAATAAAAATAAGTATGAGGTTGTTAAACCACAAAAAAAAAAACTTGAAATAACAATTTAAATATGTATGAGTTAAAATGGTCGTCGGGTCGTCGAAATTGCATGAAATAAGCATATAAGAAACTAATTTGTGCTATTGAACGCAATAATCTAACAAGATTTTTTTTCGTATTAAACTTTTTTTTAGAACAATAAGGTATACTTTATCGCACTAGTGCATGATGGTAATCAAAATGCCACAGTTTGTTACAAGCGCCATTATACATATATCTACTTAAGTGCGGTGTGGTTAGAGTCACTTTCTAAGCAAGTATGTTGAAAATATCTAGTTTTTTGTCACTTCACTCGATGCCAATATGTTTTCATTTCACGTCTGTGAAAAAATGCCAAGTCCACTAATACCGCATAAGCATTGTTAAATTTTGTAATTATTATCTATTAATTATTTATTTTTACATTTTAACTATTAAGTATAGGTACAGCTTCTTCTTATAGTTAATTATTAACAAAAATCGTTTAGATGCCATACGAATGTGTAATAGTTTATATTATTTTGGTTGTTTTATCTCTCGGTAATAATTTCTTTGCATTTACCAAAAAATGAACTCGTAATAAATTTTTTGTTTTTAATTTTAACACTAATTGTTTTATTTCTGACCTTTATGATAATACGCCGTCTAGTTTGGGACTAGACGGCGTTGTGTTGGCTAAGCAGAGCTTGTGTTATGAGTACTAGGCAACTGATAAACATACTTATATATTTCTAAATACATACATATTATAGATAAATTACACCCAGACACAAAACAAATGATTGTGCTCATCACACAAACATTTGTCCTGGGTGGGAATCGAACCCACGACCTCCGGCAAGCCAGTCATTACTTTACTATGAAGAAAAAAAAAATGATACAAATATGTAGTTAGAAGAAGTAAAGAAAGAAAAAATATTTGTGATATATATGTGTGTGTTAAGATGGATGCCCTGTACAAGAAGGAGTGGGGAGAAGTGGACCGTGAATTGGCCAATGAAAGTGCTCGAAATCTCCACTCTTTATCAGTGGAAACAGTGTATGTGGAGTGGAGTGGTGCTTAGCAGACTTTCAAATAAAACAAATGAACAAGCGGCCTCCAGATGGACAGAACGGTGTCAGGTACTCAGCACAGATGACGAAGCAGATGGTAGCTTAACTCCACTCCACCCTGTTAACCACTTTTCATTGCTCTTCTTTGCTCCATTCCGCCCAGCTTCGCCTCAGTGACCCTAAGACCTGTGCTCAGAGCCTCAGAAAAAATGTTTTTTTTTTTTTTTAATTATTTGTTACTATATCTAGCCTGAACTTATCCACCACTGGGCAATGGCCTCTCTCCATTCCTAACATTGTTCCCGACTTTGGGTAATTTTTTGCCAATTCTTGAGGAAGACATTCAAGTCGTTCTATCATCTCTATCGTGGGCTGGTGCGGTGCCGAACCACGATTTCAGGGCACCAAGGACACAGGCCCGTGGCTCCATGGTCATGCTGCAGACACGTCTGGCCCAATACCACTTAGTTCGCTGCGCACAGGGGCGCCGACTCCGTTAGTGATCGGGGGCTCGAGCATCCGTGAGAATAGACATCAAGAAACAAATCAGTAATCGCCTTTTAGTGAATGGGCATTTTTTCATTACCCGACGACCCGTTTAGCGCAGTGGTTTAGAACGCCGGTTGAGATGCACGGATCACGGGTTTTTTTTTTTTTGGGTTGGTAAATCATCCTAATGACATCCCCGCTCTTGGGTGGAACGGGAGATAGTGTCAGACTCTTACTGACTAAAAACCCACTCCTGTTCCTTCGTTGCCTTCGACCCTGCTGGGCCCCTCGGGTTCGATTTATATACGAAAGTTTTATTAGTGTTGATTATTCATCTCATTATACAATCTGTCTGAGTAGCTACCTTCATTAGTTTAGTATCATACAGTACAAGTACATATTGTGTTGTGTTCATTTAGTAGGTAGGTTACGTGTAAATTATAATATTTCTTGATAATAAAAACTAGTTTCATTTCTATATAATGGTTTCAGTTTCTATTTTTATCAAACGTAATTAGTAATTAAATGCGCAGTATGTAAGTAGGACATTTATCTATTTGTCGGTCTATCAGTGTGCATTTCTCTTCTCACACTGCCACTTTTTCGAGTCCAAGAGTCCGAGCACCCATGAGGTTTGCTAAAAGCCGGCGCCCCTGGCTGCGCAGCTTTCTGGGCCACGTCAAAGATATATTGGTGGTCCTGAGTTGAGCTTTACAAATATTGACAAATGCTTGCACTGACTGGACAGGTTCACTCAAACCTGTAAGTATGGTTCTTTCCTCAAAAGATTGTCTCAAACACTAATCTGCGTGGTTCTCATATGATTTGACCATTAGATAGGTACATATTTCTTGTATGGTCTTTAAAAGAGATTTTGACCCCTGAGTTTGTTTCGGTGTTTCTTCTCAGGGTAGTCAGCTAGGAAAAACCGGCCACATCTAGTTTAAACTGACGAAAAAATTGACGTGTAATTGTTTTTCAAAACCTATTTGTAAAATAAATGTCATTTATCATTATTATTTACTAATAATTTGATAGAGCAGTGGTGGCCGAGTGGTAACGGCCCCGACTTACGAGAACCGCGGGCCGCGGGTTAAAACCCAGCCAGGCGCATTACTTTGTGTAATTTATTTCATCACCACTGCTCTCAAAACGGTGAAGGAAAACATCTTGAGGAAACCGGCATATCCTAGAACCAAAAATTCGATGACATGTGACATCCACCAACCCGCACCGGGCCTGCGTGGTGGATTACGGCCCATTCCCTCTCCTACAGAGGAGGCCTGAGTCCCGACAGTGGGAACATTATAAGGCCGACTATGCTAATGATTTGCTTTTGCCCGTGGTTTCACCCGCGTACGTAAAATATTATTATAGCGTAAGTCACTTAGGAATCAAGCAGTTTTCTATCGGTGAAAAAGTTTTAGCAATCAGACTAGTAATTCCAGAGATTACTTGCTACAAACAAAAAAACAAAAAACAAACTTTATCTCTTTATAATATTGGTGTAATTTTAATTATTTTAATAGATATAATCTACCAATCCATGAAGAAGATCTCAGCAAAGAGCATTTATACGAGTAATAATTACAAGTGATTGTATTCGGTATTGGACATAAGCGCCCTCTGGCGAAGCAACGAGAGAAACCGACTAAGCTCGCGCCGCAGATTAAATTAACTCGTACAGATAGCAAAAAAGCTTAAAAATTTAATATCCACCGTTTGCCGACTGAAATATTAAAATGAATTTTTCGTTTATGATCTAAATAAATAATAACACTATCAAGACGAAAGTCTATGACCAGTGCGTGTGGCCAGTGATGACCAGAGATCGGAATTAGGTAGAGTTAAATATGTACTTATATCGATTTCATACAGCGAAAGAATAAAGTGGTTTAAATCAATTTTAAAGAGCAGATTTTTTAACGATATTTTCAGAAATATAGCAGAATAAATTTCTTCCTGCATTAATGACGAGAAGGAGGAAGTGTATAAATTTGATTTGAAATTTTGAGTTTTCTTGCGTGATCGAATCAGGAATGAAGATATCCGCGGAGGAGAACCAAGGTCACCGATATAGCCCGAAGAATCGCCAAACTTAAGTGGCAGTGGGCAAGGCACATTGTCCATAGAAGGGATGGTCGATGGAGCCGAAAGATCCTAGAGTGGCGACCGCGCACCGGAAAAACGCAGCGTTCGAAGGCCTCCTACAAGATGGACCAATGACCTGGTGAGAGTCGCGGGAATGCGGTGGATGCGAGACGCACAGGATCGTTCGTTGTGATGAAATTTGGGGGAGGCCTATGTCCAACAGTGGACGTCCTTCGGCTGAAATGATGATAATGAATATCAAAAACAGTCTTGGCCCTTGACGTGGTTTAGAGGGCCACCCAATTTAAGTGGGACTGGGCTGGATATGTCTGTTGCATGCCAATCAAGCGGTGGGCCGGTAAAACACAAAATTGGTGCCCTAAAATCGCACGACAGGGTCGCGGTAAACCAAGAAGACGGCGGGACGACTTGAATGTCTTCTTAGGAATTGGCAAGAAGTGGCTCAGAACCGGAAACAGTAGCAGGTATGGAGGGAGGCCTTTGCCCAGCAGTGGGACAGTATAAGCTAGATATAAAAATATAATTGTACTAAGTATCTTTTCAATTTTGAGAAATACCCTAAAATATAAGTTGGAACGAAACTAAAAGAAACAATAATATAATAATTAATTACATAAAGTGTTTTAAAATAATACATAAATTTTTTGGCGCGTTATATAATATGATGGAATATATTGCGAGAATTATTTTTGCGTTTTTAAGTATTCGTTTATTTATTATTTATTTAAGGACAACCAACAAAGCATACACCATTATACATGTAAGAATTCAAGGTCATTGTTACATTTGGTGTGTTTGACGTAAGTCAAAACGGACCTTTTATTTTTTAACAACTTTAAGTAAGTACTCATATTACAATTTATCTGCCGACCCTACAAAGCATTGTGGTTCGTATAAATCTTGTCCCGTAGTGTTTCT
Source organism: Mythimna vitellina (assembly GCA_949316375.1). Classification (NCBI taxonomy): domain Eukaryota; kingdom Metazoa; phylum Arthropoda; class Insecta; order Lepidoptera; family Noctuidae; genus Mythimna; species Mythimna vitellina. The sequence goes on along the minus strand of OX438694.1, from coordinate 2,520,804 downwards.
CAAACGCCTGTCTGTCTGATCGCGTCGCGACTGCGAAACGGAAATGAAATAAAGATACTCGTTCAAACGCTACATTTGTTTACCGATCTCATCCAGATACTAGATGGAGCTAGCACGGTTTGAATCTAGATTCTAGGTATCGTTTGACTGCCTTGAATTTATAAAGGTCCTTCCTTTATAAATTCAAGGCAGTCAAACGATACCTAAGTCTGTAAGCAGAGCAAGATATTTCCTTAAGTAAGTTTTATTAACCGACTTCAAAAAAAGGACGAGGTTATCAATTCGGTTGTATTTTTTTTTCTATGTTTGTTACATTCTTCTCTTAGAATTCCGTCGTTTATGGACCGATTTGCAAATTTTTTTTCTCTTAAAGGATATGCGTCCAGATTGTGAAAAAGTGTGAAATAAAAAACTTTTTACAAAAATAAATAACCAACTTCACTAAAAAAAAACAGGGCAAGTGCGAGTCTGACTCGCGCACTGAGGGTTCCGCAAAAACTTGCCTATGAAAACATTTCGATTCCCGAATTGAGTTACGAAGATTTTTCCGAATTGTAAAAAAAGTTTTTTTTATGACGTAACTAAAAATTTACAGTTTTCAGATTTATTCCTATATCTATACTATTAGACCTTCCTTTATGACAAATTTCAGGATTCTGGGTCCACGGGAAGAGTACCCTATGAATTTTGATTCCTTTGAGACTGTTGAAATGTAAGTTTTTTGCGACATAAACAGACGTATCTTTTTTTCCGTTAACTTAGAAGTTTGATTTTTACACAGCTTCAAGAGACCGCAGACTTGAGTGAATGGTTTTAATTTCAACTTCTTACCTCCACGCGTTCCCGAGATAAAGGGCCAGACAAACAAACAGACAGACAGACAGGCAAACAGACGGACGGACAAAAAAGTGATCCTATAAGTGTTCCGTTTTTTCTTTTTGATGTACGGAACCGTAAAAAACACTAAAAGGATCAAAATAACTTTAATCCCGGAAATCGGTGTTAAATAAGAAACAAACAATACCGAGAAACAAATAAACTTGAGCGACTCAACATGAGTTAACCATGCAACATCTCAATCAAAGTTCAACACAATTAACGCTAATTTAATTATCTAATCTTAATTACTTAATTAAGTATAACTAAAAGGTAAATACACTAGCGGGGTTACCATGACGTTCAACGTAAGATTGTTTCATTATTATTTTAGTGTGGGTAAGAGACAGAGCGATACAGGTTGTCTAGCGCCATCCCTTACCCCACACTGGAAATAAGAATGAAACAATCTTACTTTGAACGTCATGGTACAGGTCTAGTTCTGAGTCATCATGTTATTGTTAATCGCCTACCATTTGGCCTCAACAGACTGACTCGTCTGCAAAAGGTTAGATTCCAACTAATCAAAGTTTAAAGATCATCGTAATTATTGTGTTTATATTCCACGTTAATTAAGAATTCGTAAGAAATCAAGTTTTAATTACTCATATGAAAGTGTCATATTGTGTCTGTCTGTATGTCATGCAAACCTCAAAAGCAGACCGGAAACGCGTCGGTGGCTTACTTAGCGGCTAGAGTTACTACTTTATTTTATATATATACATTTGATACCTTGTTTTCTTATTAATATTTTCTTTTTTTTATGCACCTACTATGTTTTCTCTTCACTACCCTTGGTTGACTGGTTGAGAATGCCTAAGGCATTAAGTCCGCTTTTGTACCTTTTAGTTGCATGAAGTTTAAATAAATAAATATTCTTTCTTCCGCATGGCTGGTTGCAAAGTAGAAATAACGTACATATTTATATAATTATAGCTGATCCACCAATCGTCGTTCTCTCATATATTAATTATTAAAGAAAAATATGGGGGGTGGGGGTAGGAGGGTATGAAACAGTCTACGACCTATTCTCAGATATAGCAAACAGACTCGCCCACTGAGGGTACCGTACAAACTTACCTATCAAAACAGTTCAATTCCCGAATTGAAATTGTTACGAATTTTTTTTCCGAATCGCAAATAAAGATTTTTTGTTACGTAACTACAAATTTCCAATTTTCAGATTTTTTCCTATACTTGTGCTATGCTAAGTACCCTATGAATTTTGATCCCCCTGAGAGTGTCGAAATATACGTTTTTTAAGACATAAACAGCCGTGTAGCGACATCTATCGTCACATAAGAACTAATCCTGCATCGCGCAATCAAAGTTCTCCGCGCGATTAGAACATATAGAACAGCGCGAAATCATCTATCGGGCACTTGCAGCCCACCAGACATAACACCCGTCTGGCCGGAGGATCCTCCCTTTTCAAAGGAGGTTTGCGGGACTTTACTCTCTGTTCCGCATCCCTCCAAACTGGTGACCCTCGACAAAGAACGTCAGCGCAGCCTTCGTGCAGCCACTACTTCGTGACGTCATCATCACTTCCTCAAGCTTTCGAGCAGCGAGCCATACAGCCAGCACCCACGGCTATAAAGGGTATCCTGACCACCAGCATGCCTAACTGGTCATACCTGGTCATCACCCTCAGCCTCATCAGCGACCTTGGCGAAGCACACTGCACCTTCGGCCAGTCACATGAAGAGCAATGAAGAACCTCTCCTGGTCGACGCAAGCAGTCAAGCCACTACGTCGCACAGCACCGCTCCGACTCACTGGAGCCTGCAGCATCATCCCGACTCACTGGGACAGCACCACCCCGACTCACTGGGGCATCACCGCAGACAGTTCCGACTCACCGAGAACTATGCGGCATTCGGTTCCGACTCACTGGAACCAACCTACCAATGGCCTGGCACGCATCAAGAAGCATTAAGAACCATCGATCTCCGATCTCCGGAGGAGAGTGATGTAGCGACATCTATCGTCACATAAGAACTAATCCTGCATCGCGCAATCAAAGTTCTCCGCGCGATTAGAACATATAGAACAGCCCGAAATCATCTACCGGGCAGTTGCAGCCCACCAGACATAACACCCGTCTGGCCGGAGGATCCTCCCTTTTCAAAGGAGGTTTGCGGGACTTTACTCTCTGTTCCGCATCCCTCCAAAGCCGTATCATTTATTTTTGTAAACTTTGTAGTTTGATTTTTTCACATCTTCAAGGGACCGCAGACTTGAGTATATGGTTTAATTTCAACTCGATACCTCCACGCGTACCCGAGATGAAGAGTCTTGACAGACAGACGGACGGAAAACAAAGTGATCTTATAAGGGTTCTGTTTTTACTTCTGAGGTACGGAACCTTCGGAGAAATTCAACATCAGACACTGTGAGATTTTTATATAAATAAAATTTTTGTAACTGGCCGCTTTCCACCTTTGGCACCTTCGCAAATCCCCTGGACTAGGCACCAAAAAGCGCCATAGGTTTTCAAAATTTCACGTTCCAACCCATATAAGATTAGAGTCAGTTCTTTATGAACATAAAAAAAATTTAAAAGACTGTCTCTCATATACCTAGCCCACCGACCAGTGTCGCCCCTACAGTTTTGGCTAACGAACGTGCTAGCAACTAGAATAGAATAGAATAAACTTTACTGTACACCATAAACGTAACACAACTTATACATAAACTTAAATCTATGGGTACAATGGCGGTCTTATCGCTATCAGCGATATCTTCCAGACAACCTTAGGATGGATCGTAAGAACTAGAGTTCAGTTCCTAGCAAGCTTGATGTAACATTTGTGATTCTTCCTATGACCATCTGAATTTTTCTATCTGGAATGGTTCAGCTTCCAGTGTTTCACCTCAATACGGTAATATCCAATGTTTTAAATAGATCGACCTCCCCAACACAATTACTCGACTTTTACGACATTTAAAGGTCCAAGGTTGCAAGGATCCATCGTCTGGTTTTCGGACTTCTCGAAAACATCCGCAAAAACTGTCAGACGGGACCGACGGGTCAACATGGTTAAATTTTTAATCAGGGTTCATATATTATTTCCGACCTTTACATTTTTTTAAATAAATAACTTTATAAAATATCTTGCCTAATTTGTACACATAATTATTACACGTTGAATGACGCAGACGTGTATAGTTACTAAAGGAAACTATATTTTAGCAGCTGTTTTTTTCCCGTATTTTTTTCCATTAATCCAAACTCCGGAGTTCGGGCCTTTTTATTTACAACCTGGGTTACAAAATATGACAGAATAACAAATTAACGAGTGGAATCATTGAAAAACACATAATTTGATAAAGTATCATAGTCTTGCTTGAGGTCAAGCTAACAGATAATACTCTGATTAAATAGTTAAGCACGATGCATTTCATTTGAGTTATAAACAGTCACGACGAACTGACGTGCATAAAGTGAACCAAAAGATTAATTAAAACCGATATGAAGCAGTTTTTAGTGATTGTTGTGACACTGACATTAATAGCGAATTGTAACTGTGGTTTTTTTAATTCAATACTCGATACAGTAAAAGATACAACTCATTCAATAACACACGGCGTTGGAGATGTTGTCCACCGAGGCAAAAACTTCGTCTTTGGAGGTACTGACCTCAATGCAGCAGGAGAAGTTGTGATAAAACCAGGCATAGTTGGAACAATCTCACATAAAATACACGGCGTCTCAGAAGCCGTAAGAGAAGAGGTACGAACTGTAATACACTTTTTTGATGGCGATCAAGTCCATGAGAAAGGAATCATTGGAAGACTATTTGACAGAGTAAAGTGTCGCGTTTTCAAAATTAAAAGCTTCTTGTCTGGAAATGGACATAATGGACCAGCAGAAATTGGGCATGTACACCTCGAAAATAGACCATACCCACATCAACCGCTTAAAAATGACACTGGAGTGCTATGTGAAAAAATAAGGAAATACTTCTTCAATAAGAATTCACCAGCGACTTCTGGTATCAGGCAAACTGTAACCAGTTTACATGAAGTAATAGATAGGATCCGTAATAATATTACTAGAAAAAGACAGGAGCCAGGTGGTGAAAATAACGAACAAGATGGTTCTGGACTGATCGACATTCGAACTTCTGTGAACAATCTCGGAGGCTTACAAAACGATTTTGAACACGGAGTAGATGCAGCATACGATAAAGTAGATGATGCCATCGATGAAAGCCGACAAACAGTACAATCTTCTTTCAACAAAGCCCAACAAAACACAAATGATTTTATCGAAAATCAAAGAAGAAATGTCCAGAATAATTATAATCAAATGGCTAATAATGCTGATAGGTTTAGAAGTGACGTGGGTCAATCTATCGATAATACTGTCGACAACCAAAGAAGAAATGTCCAGAACCATTATAACCAAATGGCTAACAATGCCGATAGATTTAGAAGTGACGTAAGTCAATCTATCGATAACACTATTGACAATCAAAGAAGGGGTATCCAGAATCATTACAATCAGATGGCTTATAACGCTGACAAATTTAGAAGTGATGTAGGCAGTTCCGTTAATGACAATATGGAAAACCAGAGAAAGAATTTAGAAAACCCTTATAATCAAATTGCTAACAATGCTGATAGATTCAGAAGTGACCTTGGTCAAGCTGTTACCGATAATATTGAATACCAAAGAAGAAATATTCAAAACCATTACAATGAATTCGGTAATAATGCTGACAGACTACAAAGTAATGTGGGTAGTACTCTAAGTGATGTCGGAGTACGTTTGGAAGATGAATCGAGTAAAGTTCAAGACTTGATGCAAAATGCTTACACTGAAGTACACCCTGAATTGCAAAATTTGGGCAGGGGATATTAATTTCCAAAGTATCGTTATTTATTGAAGATATGGATGTTATCATGTCATAGTTGATAGAGGTTACGGAGGTATTGACTATGTTGATAAAGTAAGTATTGTTATTAAACTAGAATTAATGATTTGATTGCGTTTTATTTAACGAATTGAAGAAAATTGGTGGAATTTATTGGTGCATAACTGTGGACAGAATTATCAAGCATTATTTAAAGTGGTTTTTGTAATGGTTATCCTGTGTGTTTTACATGGTGTACAATCTATATATACAAAAGCGAAATACCACTCACTGATTAATCACGAAATCTCAGAAACTATAACACCTACAAACTTACCCCGGTGTGGCCAGCGCCCGGGTGGACCTCTCGGAACCGTCTGGCAGCGAGCGGGATGCCAGGGAGGACCCCGCCGAGGAGTCTCGTAGATCCCTGGGGAAGTTGGTCGTCGCCGCGCTGCGGGACATGGGCCGAAAGAGGGAGAGGACCTCCAAGGAGAAGACGGTCCACCGGCATGCCGCCTCTATCGAGGAGGCTATCGAAGCCTCTCTCGAGAAGAGGGTGGCGCGACTCCGGGCTGAGCTCCGGGCCGAGCTTCTGGTCGAGCTCGTGGGAGCCCAGGAAGTCAGCGGCTGCCGGGAACCGGCTGGAGAGGGGCGCAAGCAAGGGCAGGGGCAAAGTCAGCCCCAGCCCCACGCAGGGCCGGAGGGCCAGTTGCTGACGCTGGTGCAGCGGGAGCTGGCTGCTCTTCAGCAGCAGCTGCAACAGCAGCAGCAGCAGTTTCAGCTGCGGATCCAGCAGCAGCTGTCCCTGCTGGAGGGCATAGTGCTGCGCCCCCCATTAGCGGGCTCCGGCCAGCGAAAGGCGGCATCTTACGCCGCTGCCGCGGCCACTGCACCCGCACCCAAGGCGGCCCCGTCGGGGCAAGCTGGGCGCGGGGCCGGGGCATCGGAGCCTGCGACGCCGGCCCCGGCCGCCAAACAACAGCAGCGGCAGAAGGGCAGGGCGGCGCCTGCCACTAAACCGGTGGGACCTCCTGCCACGGCGGCGACTAGACCGCACCTGCCGCCGCCTCCTCTGCCCGAAGAACCCTCGGCTGGCGCCGAATGGACGGTTGTCGGCGCCAGCAAGAAGGCGGGCAAGGCGGCTAGGGCGGCCAAAAAGCGCGCGCGGCGACAGCAGCGCAAGAAGCGGGCCATGGCGGCTAGACTTCGCGCCCCGAATTCCGAGGCTGTAGTTATTAAACTACAGCCAGAGGCGGAAAAGAAGGGCGTGACGTACAACGCCGTCATGCAAAAGGCGAAACAGGCGGTGGTAGGCCACCTCAGCGAGTTCGGAGCCACTGGGGGCTTCCGAATGAGGCGCACCGCAACCGGGGCCCGAATATTGGAGGTCCCTGGTGCGGACAGTGGCCCTGCCGCAGACGCCCTGGCCGCAAGGATCAGGGCGTCCCTGGACGTCGAGGAGGTTCGAGTGTCCAGGCCCACCAAGTGCATCGACATGCGCATCATGGGCCTGGACGACTCCGTCAGGGTGGACGAGGTGGTGGCCGCCATCGTCGGGGCGGCAGGGTGCCACGCCGATCAGGTGCGGGCGGGCACCATCCGCGCTGACAGCACGGGCATGCGCATGCTGTAACAGTGAGCTGCCCCGTGTCGGCGGCCAAGGCCATCACTGGCGAAGGCCGACGGCTCTTGGTGGGCTGGGTCTCGGCTCAGGTAAATCTGCTGGAGCCCAGACCTCTGCGGTGCTACCGCTGCCACGTGGGGCACCACGTGGGTGCCTATTGCGCCGCGGAGGTGGACCGCAGTGACCGCTGCTTCCAGTGCGGTCAGGCCGGTCACAAGGCTGCAGAATGCCGTGCTACGCCGCACTGCTACGCATGTGCGGCGGCAGGCAAGCCGGCCGATCACCGGGCTGGGGGCAGGTCCTGCGACCCTCCTGCAAAGGCCAAGGGCAAGGTCCCAAGGCAAGCCCACCCCGACGTCCTCTCCGCCGCAGCCTCCTCTCTGGCTGCCGCTGCTGTCGCCGCCGCAACTGCCGTGGCAGGGCCCTCACGTGGGGCTCGGGAGGAGACGGTAATGGACTGTCAATAACGGCTCCATTGCGACTCCTCCAGGCGAACATCAACCACTGCGCCCCCGCTCAGGATCTGTTGCTCCAGAGCATGGCGCAGTGGTCGATCAATATCGCCGTGGTCTCCGAACCGTACTATGTCCTGCCCAGGGGAGACTGGGTGCGGGACCTGGACGGCTCGGTGACCCTAATTTCGTCGGCCGCCGCCGGTACCCCGACCCTCGAGGCCGTCGCGAGGGGACGGGGTTGCGTGGCAGCACGGTTCGGGGACATCGCAGTGGTAGGCGTCTACCTGTCCCCGAGCAGATCTCTCGGCAATCTCCACATCTCCCTAATGGAGCTGAAAGCCGTCGTCGCTGGGTTTGGTTCCCTCCCCGTGGTCGTTTGCGGGGACTTCAATGCCAAGAACTTGGCTTGGGGTTCCCGGTTCACGAACCAGCGGGGTCGGATGGTGGAGGACTGGGCTCTGGAGACAGGCCTGGTCGTCCTAAACCGGGGTTCTGTCCCCACGTGTGTGCGGATGCGGGGTGACTCAGTGGTGGACATCTCGTTCGCCAGCCCCGCTCTGTCGCCGCGTGTCGTCGACTGGCGCGTTATGGAGGGGGTGGAGACGTTCTCAGACCACCGGTACATCCGGTTCAACGTCTCCGCCCAAACCTCGACTGCGCCGGTCCGACGGAACCCTTGTGGTCCGCGGTGGGCGCTGAGGCAGATGGACCGGGAGCTCCTCCTGGAAGCCGCGACGGTACAGGCCTGGGTGCAAGCACCGGACAGGCCTGTCGACATAGACGTCGAGGCAGAGTGGTTCCGGGAGGCCATGTCGCAAATCTGCGACGCGGCAATGCCCCGAGTCCCTCCAGGACGTGCTCAGCGCCAGGTACACTGGTGGTCGCCGGAGATTGCGCAATTGCGCAACGCGTGCAATGCCGCGCGACGCCGGTATGCCAGGTACCGCAGGCGCCGCATCCGTCCACCGGATGCGGAGGCCAGAGAGGCGGAGCTGTACGAGGGATACAGAGCGGCAAAGCGCACCCTCCGAGCGGAGATAAGGCGGGCCAAACTCGAGGCCCGCAACGTGTGGCTGGGGACTCTGAATGGGGACCCATGGGGACGCCCGTACAAGTTGGTGCGGGACAAACTCCGCCCCTGGGCTCCCCCGCTGACGCAGAGTCTCCGGCCCCAGCTCGTAGAGGGTGTGGTGAGCACTCTGTTCCCTACGCGAGGGGAACACTCTCCCCCGCCCATGGCTCCGCCACCAGCGGTGACCACGATGGCGACGACGACGACAACGCTCCAGAGGTGACCGAGGTAGAGATGAGAGTGGCGGTACGAAGGCTGAGTGCCAAGAATACCGCCCCAGGACCCGACGGCTTGCCTGGGAAGGCATGGGTCCTGGCCATGGAGGCTCTCGGGCCTCGACTAAGAGGGCTCTTCAGCGCATGCTTGGAGAGGGGCCAGTTTCCACTTCGCTGAAAGACGGGGAAACTGGTCCTCATCGCGAAGCCGGGGCGCCCCGCGGACTCTCCGTCCGCGTACCGGCCCATTGTGCTGCTCGACGAGGTGGGCAAGCTCTTTGAAAGAGTAATTGCAGACCGCCTCGTCGCGCACCTAACACGGGTGGGGCCGGATCTGGCGGACGGCCAGTTCGGCTTTCGCAGGAGGCGCTCCACGGTGGACGCCATCATGTGCGTGCGAGCTCTCACGACGGGGGATGCAGTGGCCCAAGGCAGGTGTGTCGTGGCGGTGTCTTTGGACATCGCCAACGCCTTCAACTCCCTGCCTTGGAGTAGCATTGGGAGAGCACTCCGGTATCACCGGATGCCCGACTACCTCTGTCGTGTGGTCGAGGCGTACCTTTCAGACAGGTACAGAGGCCAGCGAAAGTGCTTGGATACCTTAACGCCTATTTTCCCTTGCACGTTAAAGTTCAAGTTTTCAAAAATTTAACTAGATGGCGTTGGTTTCTTCACAGCTAAGTGGCGTCCAAAGGCAATCCCACAAAGTATAAACTTGACTTTTAGTCTGACAGAAAATACACACATGCGTCGTCATTGTCATCAACAACTGACTGTAGTTCATAATTTCATCATTTAAATTGGAGTCAAGTTGACCTAGCGGTTTAGCATGTGCAGATAGATGCGTAAATCAATAAGCCGTGAGTTCGAATCTCACGTAGTACTCACACTTTTTGTAAGTTTTGAATAACAAACAAAAGAAATCGGTAGGAATATTATAACAAAGCTACAAGTGGATATTTATTTATTTGTAATATAATATTCAAGTGAGTAGTTACTCAGCAAAACGAAAAAAAAATGCAGGTAAACAGGCATCATTAAAAAAATAATATGTTTCAAACAAACAAAAAGGCACTATTAAAAAAATAATATGTTTATTCCTTACAATTTCTTATTCAAATTCAACAATCACCGTTTATTAATTGCCGTTTATTAATCACCGTTTATTAATCACCGAATAAGATTATAATATTATATATAACTTCTTATTGAGGCCATAGCTTAAGTATTCGTTTCCAAAATTGGAAAGAGGATTGAAGCTTATGTAACCTTAACAAACAAACAAGAGACCAGATAATTTTATCCCAAATGTCAAAAGGATTAAATGTAGGCTAAAAACTATAAAATTGCACAACAATATATCAAGTGTTCATAACTTTTTTAAGTTGTTTTAAATACGGGTATTAAATTAAACACACATAACAAGGTCTCCAGTTAATACAGAGAATAAGTACTGAGTAAATACTATTAATTCAGTATTATAATTATTTATCATCTTGACGCCACAAACATAACCGTCCGTGTTCACTGGACTTAAAAGTTTTTTCATCAGTAAAGATGACACTACTCTAATCAAAGTTTATGTAATCCATATAGCAAGGATTTCACAACATGCCTCCGATCATGCATCTTTTAGCTAAGTATGAAGAGCACGACGAACAGTGTCAACGCTTGTGTCAAATAAACCAGCATAGTGGTTCGTCGACAGACGTCCATTTTCTTCGTACTCCCTTATCATGGTTTGACGCTGCAACATGTTTATTAGTTTTAGTCTGCCAGCTCTTTTCTGGTGTTTCAAAGAACCCTCTTCTTCAAATCGTCCTACCCATAGAGCAACTGTTTTTCTCTGCAACAATAAAACAGAAATATATAATACCCCATAATGATTATTATAAAGGAGGTTTTTGTTATATAAAAGAAGAAAAAAAATCTACTTACGTTTACACCGGTCTCTCTGGCTATTTCTGACAAGTTTTTACCTTGATTATGCATAGCAATTATTTGAGCTCTTTTTACTAAATTCAACAATCATATCTACACATTTTGGTAAAATAAGTAGACAATACATCTGGTTAAAAATAAAATTCAACGAAAAGCGCTGGAACGAGATAATCGAAATTAACTTAGCGAACAATCAATTGAGCTATGTCATAACTCTGGTCTAAGTATTATTTATACTACCTACTAGTTATTATTTTAAAATCTATATTCAACCTACCCTCTCAAGTTTGAAAACTAACACATAGATAATCAAATATTTATAAATCGATATTCAATTTTAATATCTTCATCTCTTTAAAATAAACTATAAATTATTTCAGTGTTTGAAGAAACAAAAAGAAAGTACAAAAATAAACATTAATTAAGCATTAATCATTTGAAGCACAGCGACGCCATCTATTAACAGTACAATGTAATGTTGTCGATAGCAACATTTCAATCCTGGTTTCACGCTAGATGGCGTCATTTCTCGCTTCACGCGATTTTATTTCTGTACTATCCATGCACTTTAGCATCTGTCCGTACATAACCTACCCTGGTCACCAGGGGGTGTGGGAACGTCGAGAGATGTCGTGCGGTGTTCCGCAGGGATCGGTACTGGGGCCGCCCTTGTGGAACATCGGATACGACTACGTGCTGCGCGGCGACCTCCCTGACGGGGTCAGCGTGGTCTGCTACGCAGACGACACGCTGGTCCTGGCGCAGGGAGAGTCGTACCAGGCGGCGGTCGAACTAGCGACACGCGGGGTCGCGACAGTCGTTGGCAGGATCCAGGAGCTGGGACTCGAGGTGGCATTGCACAAGTCCGAGGCCATGTGCTTTCACGGCCCTCGGAACGCGCCACCACCGGGTTCCCAGCTAACGGTGGGAGGAGTCCACATCGGCGTCGGGTCAACGATGAAGTATCTGGGACTCGTTCTCGACAGCCGATGGGATTTCGACGAGCACTTCCGACGTCTGGCTCCCAAACTAAATCGGACTGGGGCTGCCCTCTCGCGGCTCCTGCACAACCTTGGGGGTCCAGACGCCTCCTGCCGGAGGCTCTACGCGGGGATCGTTCGGTCCATGGCCCTTTATGGCGCACCGGTGTGGGCGCCGGGGCTGCGGAAGCAGCCGGCGGCCCGGCTGAACGCGTGCCAGAGGGTCATGGCCATACGGATGGTGCGAGGATACCGGACGATTTCCCGCGAAGCGGCGAGCCTCCTTGCTGGCCAGCGACCATGGGATCTGGAGGCAACAGTCCTTGCACTCATGCACGAACGGCGCATGGAGATGCAACGCCGGGGCGAAACTCCGCTGCCGCGACAAGTCGCAGCATGGCGGATAGAGCTCCGGCGAGTTCTCGTGGAGGAATGGCAACAGCGACTGTCGCGACCCCGTGCTGGGCACGCCACAATTATGGCGGTAAGTCCCCTCTTTGAGGCGTGGTTGGAAAGACCTCACGGCGTCCTCACATTCCGCATGACGCAGGTTCTCACCGGACACGGTAAGTTCGGGAGGTTCCTGCACCGGATTCGTGCGGAAACGACGCCCGGGTGTCGCCACTGTGTGGCCCACCCGGAGGACACGGTAGAGCACACGGTGGAGGTGTGCCCCGCTTGGGCAGAGCAACGCCGTGTCCTCGTGGGGGCAATCGGCGGCGGCGATCTCTCGCGCCGGGCCTTGGTTCAGGCCATGCTCCGGAGCGAGGAGGAGTGGCAGGCGGTCGCCTCCTTCTGCGAAGCAGTAATGCTAGCTAAGGAGGCGGCCGATCGCGTGAGGCAACGGTCCTTACGCTCCAACCGCCGCCGGGATTCCGATCCCGATTTCCGGCCACCGTAGGCGCGGGCTTGTATTCGGCGAGCAATGGGTGGCTCGCCGTCTGACCGTCCGGTAACCGTCAGGACCGAGCCCAAGTCGTCGACGGCGCGTATTGTTCCACGCGCGCCTCAAGGAGATGTCAGCAAATCGTAGGGGCCCAGCAGGGTCGAAGCCTACTGGGGCCACGGGTAGTGTGAAAGCGGAACCCTGCGGGCCCTGGGACGAAGGCAACGAAGGAACAGGAGTGGGTTTTTAGTCAGTAAGAGTCTGACACTATCTCGCGCTCCGCCCAAGAGCGGGGATGTCATTAGGATGATTTTCCCACCCAAAAAAAAAAAAACACCTACAAACTTAAAATTTGGCAAGTAGGTTTCTCTTAATGTGTAGACATCCGCTAAGAATAGATTTTATGAAACTCCAGCCCTAAGGGGGTAAAACGGGGGTTGCAAGTTAGTATGGAGAAACTTACTTTTACGCGGGCGAAGCCGCTAGCAGAAGCTAGTAAAGTATATAATAATACATATAAGTATTTGAGAAGATAGGTACCAAAAAAGAGAATAGAATTAATAGAATGAGCAAAACCCTTCGTAAAGCGGTGGTGCATGGTGAACGTCCCACCCATAACAAAACATTTTGGGAACACATTTTTTGTGCATACGTACGTACAGCTAAGGAGTGAATTCCCCGTCGGAAACTATGTTTCCTTATAGCTACAACCTGAGGGTCTTTAAGTCAAAAGTAAATAAGTTACTGCTAGACCAGCATGCTCCACCGTCGGTCACATTGTTGCTTTCTTTCTGGCCTATCAATAGTCCTATCAGTAGTTTACTAGCTATTGCCCGCGGCTTCGCCTGCGTGTTAGTAGAAAATGTTCCCTAGGAAACATACCTACCTACTCCCGGGATAAAAAAGTGTCATATGTGCTATTCCAGGACATGGTTTACCTGTATACCAAGACTCATCGGAATCCGTTCAGCCGGTACAGCGTGAAGAAGTAACAAATCACAATCACCAACTTTTGCTTTTATATTATTAGAGTGATCATACACCCAATAACGAATTCTACTACTTCACCACACGATTACTTTCTAGACAATATTCTTTTTCCAAATAAAACAGCAGCAATACAGAGCAATAGCTAGTAAACTTAACCCAAAGTAATCCACAAGATTAACCTCTCAAACCTCATGTAACATAAAGAATAAAACGGACCCCAAACACATAAAGTTGGGGTCTAAAGGACCCCGATTACATCGCGCCCTCACCGCAAACAGTGTTAATTAACCCTGCAATGAATAGCGTGGGTCTTAGGGACCTACCACTCATTATTTAGAACCTTCGGATATGATTGCGGCTAGTTCTGGTGATTTGATTTTGAGTAATTAAATAAATAGGTACCCTAGATCAGGAATGTTATAATAATAATATTCCACAACCTTCACACAACGCCATCTAGTCCCAAACTAAGCAGAGCTTCTGCTCTGAGTACTAGACAACTGGTAAACATACTTATATATTTCTTAATACAATACATATTATAGATTAAATACACGCAGTCACAGAATAAAATATGATCATACTCACCACTCAAACATTTGTCCTAGATGGGAATCGAAACCACGACATCCGGCGTATCAGTCAGGGCCACTAACCACGAGATCAACAAGCCAGTCGAATGTTACGAAGCTCCATAACGTAACCGAAATTATCGGTTATCCGAAATAAAACAAATATTCGTAAACATAACCGAAACTGACATAAAAGTTTTGGATAAACGCAGAGTCTACGGGTCACCGCACACGGGCCATCGGCCACAACCACAAAACGCTGCCACCGGCATATCCTCCTATAGTTCTCATACATTATATATAATTATGGAAACGCCGCACATGGTTGACACCGGTGGCTGCCATACGCTACAAATCGCCGCTGCTAGCAGTGGGTAAGATCTAAATCTGATGTGGGCAAGGTACATTTCGCCAGGCCTTCTGGTGGCGTAAGAAGACTGATTTTTTCAAATATATCACAATCGAACAGTGCGAGCCTGACGTAAGCTTAAAACGACCACTGTTAGGTATAGGCCTCCCCCAAGTATCACCAAAATAAACGAACCTGAGGATACACATTGGTCCGCTTTGTAGGAGGCCTTTCAACGCTGCTTAAGTGGCAATGGACAAGGGCACATTGCTCGCAGAACAGATGGCCGTTGGGGCCGAAAGGATCTGGAGTGACGACCGCGTACCTACCAGAAGACGCAGCGTGGATAGGTTAACTTGTTTTAATTACACCTTTGTTGTCTCACGCAAAAATGACTAAGAACCAAGAATACTCAGGCTGTATAGAAATAGAATAGAAAATGACTAGAGACAAGGCTTTTAAACAATATAGTATCAAGTCAGGTGCGAGGCCCCCCAGACCACGAGGCCGTAGGTGGTGGCCCACGTCGCCCACGCCTTGCGACGCCTCTGGCTGCTAGCTTCTTGTGGCCCGCACATCCCACTAAAAGCCGTCTCACGCCACTCGCGCATTTAAACCTTCTTCCTCAAAGTCCATTATGATACTGCGCGTATGGGTTAAGAAAAGTAGCAGCCACTGGCCACAAGTGGCTGTCGCGCGCTTCAGCTTCCTTTGTGGCCGCTTCTAGCTTCTTGTAGCAGCGTTTGTGGCTGTCGCGTATAGGTCCGTGTACGGCGACCCCACCATAACCTGACGTAAACCGGTCATAGGTTACGTTAGGTTATGGTTTGTTTTGCCCGGATAAATGATAATAATCGAGACTAGAAATAAAAGTCAAATTTTGCAATTTGTATTTTACTTTTATCATTTTTTAATTTTATTTTTAATATCCGTAACCAAAACTATCAGAAACTAGCAGATTGTCCGTAATAATTTCATATAGGTAACTGTATTTAAAACCGGAATAATATTGTTTCTATAAGTAAGTTCTTATCCGTATCTAGATCCGTATAACATCCCTGTCCTAGCTTTGTTGGTCTAGTGACACCAGGCCCGACTTACAAGTTGTACGTCGTAGGTATGAACTCAGATAGACGCCTTTACTTTATGTAACTTGTTCCATCACAGCTTATCCAAAACGGTGAAAAAAAATATCATGAGTAGACTGGCATGACCTAGAACCAAAAATTCGAAAACCGAAACCAAAAGTGCGAGTTGCACTGGGCCCACGTGGTGGATTACGGTCCATTCCCTCTAAAGAAATGAGCTGAGTGGTGCTGACATACGCGTCATGTCCGTGGACCGGTGCTGCCAGTGATTTATTTTAATTTCTATATATTTATTTACATTTTTCTCACATAACAGTAGCGACACAAGAAACATGAATCCGAGATATTTGTAATACATAAAATGATTGAAAAGAGTGTCCATGGAGTGTCTTGCAGATTCTTCACCATAGAAATCTACGCTTTGAAATGTGCAATTAGCATGCTTTTTCTGACAGACTGACTTCTTGACTATTCAAAAGCGCCTTTGAGGCCTGAGTTTCAAAGAACAATATAAGTTTGATTATGCTACATAATGAAACTCGGGCACTTCAGGAATACAGCCATAATTTTACAGTGACGCAAATCCCACACAATCAAAAGGCCATTCAAAATAGACAATATAAGTCACAGTTCTCCACCGGGACATCCCGAGGTGGTACGGGCAGCAAAACAACAGGCACCAGCGCCAACATAAAGTTGACACAATCGGCGCGGCGCCACTTTGGACACGAAGACCATATAAATCATATTCGTATTGGTATTCAGCATGAATGTGGAATTGTATTCGCATGTGTTACTTGTATGGAAATTGTGGTGTATTGATTTCAACTTCTTTTGTGGTTTGAATTTGTGAACTTTATGATTTTTTTTTAAATATTGATGTGAGAAATCATTAAAATCCCTCAATCCATTACTCCTGCTCTGGATGGATCGAGAGGGAGTGTCAAACTTTTTCTAACTAAAACCCACTTTTTTATTTGGGGCGGAAAATCATCTAATGACATCTCACGCCTTTGGGTGGATCGGGAGGGCGTGTCAGACTTTTACTTACTAAAACCCACTCCTGTTGTGTTGTTTGCTTTCGTTCCAGGGTCCCGGGATTCACTTTTGCACAACCCATGGCCTCAGTAGGCTACGACCCTGCTGGGCCCCTACGCTTTGCTGACTTTTCCACACGCCCTGTGGCACGCCGTCGTCAACTTGGGCTTGGCCGGGACGGTTACTGGGCGGTCGGACGGTGAGCTACCCATTGCTCACCGTCCGCAAGCCTGCGCCTACAGGAATCGGGATCCTTGATGAATGGCGTTGTATGATAGTTGTGGAATATTATTATTATTACTCTTCGTCTTCTTCTATTTACTCTACTAAGGAAGTAAGTACTTTAGATAAACTAGAACTTATACTTAACATTTTTCAACAATTATTCTCCATGCACCCCTATCCTAAACAAGAGAGTGTCACTCGTACACTTGAATGAAGTTTAATACGTGTCTACAGTGACTGATCGACTGCCACCGACTTAAGACTGCGGTTTATGTGCACGCTCAACTTGAGACCGACTCGACCGAGAAGTTTGGCTCAATGCAATGTAGACGCGATTTGAAACTAATGTTATGTGCTTGGAGAACTTAAGAGGGTCCACCTATCGGCAACATCGAGTATGGTTTAAAAGCTTTTTACTTCATCTAACGCAATCCAACGCGATGTTTGACGAAAAAGGAACGTGAAAAAAGAGAGATAACGCCTGAAAACTCTGATAGCTTACAAAACTTGTTCCAGGAAATACGTGTTTTTAAAAACCCAAAAAAGTTTTTGCAAAAAATTGTCGTCATTCAGAATCTTGATTAATTTTAAATTTGCAAGGCTTCTTTCTATTGTTATACTTTTTTGACTTTTTAAATTTTTCATTAAATTATGAAGTGACAAAGTTCATGCAAAATAGCCGATTTTCAGAGGTCTTTACTGGATTAGTTTTACATAAATTTATAAATTGATTTCAATAAAAGTCAAGATATTATCCACAAGATACTGTGTTTCCAAAATATCTAATGAAAAATGTGGTAATGATGTCATAAATAAAATCTTTGAAAATGTATGTCGAGTTGCATGCATCCCCTTAAATTGTTAATCAATTACTTATGCATGAGTTTCTTTTTGTGCATAGTGATTTGGAAAGAACATTTCAGTCATCATCATCTCAGCTAAAACACGTCCACTGTTGGTCAAAAGCCTCCCAATCTCAAGCTTCTACCGTATTCCCACGGTTTTCCTAAAACGTCATGGCTCTGTATCATCTGATACACAATCGTCATTTCGAAACGGCACGACGACGGCGCTGACGGCATGGCTGGCACAGTGTTTAAGCGATTGGCTGCTGCGTTACGTGTTGCAAGTGCGATTCTCGCGCCAAACAAATATTTTTATGGCCTTCAGACATTTGTTTCGAGTCTGGATGTCTTGTGAACGCGCTAACCATATAGGAGTCATTCTAATGTGGGGCTCCATCGCTTCTATGAATCCATGGCAGTCGCTATTCAATGGGTAATAAAATAACTAAAGCAGTGACTACTGTGAGTACTGCGATAGGGGAGACGCAAATGAAAGGCTTCTGGTTGAATTATGCTGTTATTATATTGAATGAGGCACTTTCTAATACATTTTATATATAATATTACGTCTAGATTTAATTGACATCCCCCTAACTAATTTTGTTTGAACATATAACAATCCTTAACTTTTTAAAACATAAACCTTAATTATGTCTTGCCAGTTTGCAAGTTAGTAGTATTAGTGTGGCTATCATGGTCGCCACACTAATAATACTACCTAATTAATATATCAAATTTATTTTCGTAGGTTCTACGGGCTTGTTCGTATCTATATTTCTACCCAAAGACAAGAGCGACCACTTCTCTTAATTAATTACTAATATCCACATCCAGCGTCGGGCGGCCTGTGTGTGCACAATATACAATATTGACACGCAGCCGCTGATCCGTTTTGTACGAGGTTCGAATATTTATGAGCTTGGAGAATATTGATAAGATAATAATGTTACTGGTGTATTCCTTTATTATTTTTGGGATACATTAAAATAAGCTGCTATATTTCAGGGGAATATGAAAATGTGTGAATTGTGTGTGTGAATTTATTTCATCACCACTGCTCTCAAAACGGTGAAGGAAAACATCGTGAGGAAACCGGCATGTCCTAGAACTAAAAATTCGAAGACATGTGACATCCACCAACCCGCACTGGGCCCGCGTGGTGGATTACTGCCCATTCCCTCTCCTAGAGAGGAGGCCTGAGTCCCAACAGTGGGAACATTATAAGGCCGACTATGCTATGCTATGCTATGCTATGAAAATGTATTTTTGCTGTCTTCTTTATATTTCAACAGCTGAAGCGATTTTAACATCATCGTCTTTTGAATTTACATTTAAAATTCGAGTTCTAAAATTTTTGATTACCAAACTAGCTGACCCAACGAACTTCGTACGGCCTAACAGTCAATGAATGTAGTAGTTCGATAGAGTCAACCGATTGCGATGAAACAAAGCCTAAATAATATATCAAGTTACACACAATTTTAATGTATATAAGTTACCTATATCGATTTCGTACATATTACGTGATGCGCGCACAACTAAAAACTTCTACAGATTTATTATTTTTATAGATAATTTTAAGCCTAAGTCAGTCTCCTGCTGCTGGGAACCTACAGCAGAAGCAAATCAACTTCCAATTAAATCACCTCTTCAAACCATTAGAAGGCAACCCAAATTATTGCCACGAAGCATTCGGTGCGGTTGTTTTTTTTATGTGAGAAAGAACGAAAGGACGGGAAGGTTTCAGACAGTAATAGTCTGATTATCTGATACTCCCTCTCGCTCCACCTAAAGTGGAAGAAATTATTTAATAATTTCCCAACGCAAAAACAAATTTATCACGAGACTTATAAGCCAAAATAATCAACTTATTACCGCCGCCCGAGCCTGTCCAGCGGGGAGACACGGCACATGTGGCTCAATAAACAACACTATTGACACAATAAGTGCGAATGATCCAGTCGCGCGGGGTGTGCGAGACCTGAATATTACATGCCGCGAGAGGGTTCAGTACGAGTCCATTGATTCACGACACGAGAATATAACTTATCCATTTCTTTTTTAGGGTTCCGTACCTCAAAGTGAAAAAAAACGGAACCCTTAAGCGTTCACACTATGTCATAAGCTGTTGCCATTATAACATCTGTTTGTCGTGGCCACGACAGCAAGTCGCTAAAACGACACAAGATTACGTCACGGTTTAATCTTGTCAAATTTTTATCGTTTTACGACTGTCGTGTTAGCCGTTTTAACTATCATGACAATCTGTTGTCACCGCAAAAAATGTTGCAGACGACAGTTAAACGTGTCTTACTATATGTAAGCACCTCCATTTAAACATAAAAGCCATGACACTAAAAACTGCACGATTATCGGTCGTCACGAAAAAGTTGGTACGGGCCTTAAAGGATCACTTTGTCGTCCGTCTGTCTGTCGGTCTGCCTGTCTCTCTGTCAGGACCCTTTATCTCGGGAATGCGTGGAGGTATCGAGTTGAAATTAAAATCATATACTTAAGTCTGGAGTCCATTGAAGCTGTAAAAAAATTAAAATTCTAAAAAAAAAGAAACGGCTGTTTGTTTCACAAAAAACGTGTATTTAGAGACTCAGAGATTCAAAATTCAGGTACTATCCAGAACACTGAAATTTGGCATAAATCAAGGTCTTATATTACAGTTATAGAAATAAATCTGAAAACAGTTTTGTTGTAGATAAGTTTGAAAGGAACCCTCAGTGCGCGAGTCTGACTCGCACTTGCCCAATTTTTGTGGGTAGGGTACAGTCCATGTCGTATCTACTTTCCTCCTCCTAAACCAAACAACGGATTTTGATGGGGGTAATTGTAAAAGTTACTAAAATAATAACCCAATGGAAACAAATACAAAACACGTAGGATAACACAAGAGGAATCCCAAACGAGCCCTTAATAATACCTCCATGATATCGCATCTGAGTTCACTCAGTGTGTTACTTACTTTATTTCTGATTTACAAACCACAACACGCACTTTCAACCCTATCCGTATATCATAAGAGCTGTTTTCGACTGCCTTATGGACTCTAGTGGGGCAGTTAGAGTCCGAATTGAATTTCCGAATGTGTTATGATAACATAACGATGTGAAAACGAGTTTCTTGCGTGAAAATAGTTATAGGAATTTTCTGGAGCGAATTTTTATTAGTTTTTCTGTGTTGTTTTGTAAATGTGTTGTGTAGGGGTAGTTAAATAAACGGTCAAAGTGAATTTACGATGCGGTCTTACAGACGTCGAGCAATGGATAGCTCGCCTTCTAGCAGCCCGGTAATCGACCAGACCGAGTCCCAGTCGTCGACAGCGTAGTCCACGCGCTCCTCAAAGAGATGTCAGCATGCCTTAATTCACATCTCATATTGCGTACAAATAAAACAACCACAAAATTTTACTGGAAATAATCGCTCCTTAGATAAATAGATAGATAGATATATTCTTTATTGTACACTAATAATAAAATTATAATAGGAACTTAAAATTAATAGGGTGTCAATGAGCGGTCTTATAACTAAAAGCGATTTTTTACAGATAACCTTTTGATGGATTTGGCAGAGAAGAAGAAAAAGATACACACGTAGTGCGTGGTGTACTATTTATATATATATATGTATATACAATACATAACTAATAAAATACAGTCGAAGCGCGGAACGGATAGCGCAGCACGCGAATATTAACGACATCATCCGACGTGCCCTTGTCACCGTCGGCGTTCCGGCTGTTTTGGAACCTCATGGCCTGGCACGCGATGATGGTAAGAAACCGGACGGTATGTCTTTATTTCGTGGAAGATGGGTAGGCTTTTAATGTGGGACGCTACCTGTGTCGACACTCTTGCGCCATCCCATCTTCCTAGCTCTTCGTGCTGTGCTGCCACTGCGGCTGTGGAGAACCTCAAGCGGCGGAAATATAAAAATCTCGTCGGCAGTTATATTTTTGAGCCGCCAACCCCAAAGGTTGAAACTCTTAGGCCATGGGGTCCGAGTGCTCATACGATTTTCAAAGAATTATCCAAACGCTTAGTTGACACCGCGTAACCCAAGGGCTGACTTTTACCTCGGTCAGAGATTAAGCATTGCCATACAACGTGGCAATGCCGCCAGCCTTTTGGACACACTTCTAGTCGAGAGCGATGCGGAAGAGTTTTATGACGCCATATTTTAGCTAGAAGTTTTTGCCTTTAGTGTATACATAGTTTTAATTAGTTAAGTGTTTTATTGAATTATAGAAATAAACGTCGAAGATAAAAAAAATACATATAACCATGTATCCTTCTATTATTAGACAGATTAATTTTTACCGAAAACTAGGAACAACTCTTTCTCTAACAGGTAAACAAAACCCAACAGCCGACAAGGTACCAGACAAATTAATTCCCAGCATGCATGTGCACATGCAAGACGTATGACGTGTCGCAGCGAGTTGCCTAGTTGCCGACTTAGCTACTAAGCTGCAACTCTGCAAGTGGCAATATGAAGCATCGGACAAACTATGGCTGACTTTAATTATTACTTCCAAACTTCATTACAGGTGTGGGACAGAATGTATTAGGTTAGACGATGAAGATATTAACAAGATATATCTATGAAGACAGGGTTTGTGTTTTGGTTCAACTTGTGCCCACAGGTCTTGGGTAGTACACAATGTGAATTTTAATTGATTGTCAATCTAATAGGGGTGGAATGTACATATCTAGTTAGTGTGGGTTGCTTTTTTTTATTTAAGGATTAAGAACGTCCAACCCGTGATACTATTCCCATACAACCGCCCTTACATGATTATAACGTCACTAGCTTTTGCCCGCGACTTCGCCCGCTTACATAAATTATAGCGTATGTCACTCAGGCCGAGTGGTAACGGCCCCGACTTACAAGTTGTAGGTCGCAGGTTCAAACCCAGCCAGGCTCATTACTTTGTGTAATTTATTTCATCACCACCGCTCTCAAAACGGTGAAGGAAAACATCGTGAGGAAACCGACATGTCCTAGAACCAAACATTCGAAGACATGTGACATTTACTAACCCGCACTGGGCCCGCGTGGTGGATTACGGCCCATTCCCTCTCCTAGAGAGAGGAGGCCTGAGTCTCAACAGCGGGAACTTAAAAAGCTGATTATGCCATGTCACTCAGGAATAAAACGGTGAGAAAATTTTAGCAATTGGACTTTCAGAGATTACCTCCTAAAAACAAAATAGTACCTATTGTAGATTACACATCTTTCTCTAGACATTTTGGAAACTAAGATATATTGTGGTTATCATCTAGATTTTTATTGACATCAAAATATGAATTTGTCTAAATCTAATCCAGTAAAGAGCTCTGAAAATTTTTGCGTGAACTTTCGCTCTTCATCAAAAAAATCAAAATCAAAATAGCATTTATTCCAAATAAACCATTTACAGGCACTTTTGAAATGTCAAGAAGTCAGTCCGTCAGAAAAATAAAAATAAATGATGCTAATTGCACATTCCAAAGCGTAGATCTCTATGGAGAAGAATGTGCAAGAAACTCCATGGATCTCATTTCATCTCACTTCAACTCCCATCTTCATCTCATTCACACAGTACGCTCAGGAGCACCATGATATCTCCTATCTTAACTTCTGCCATTCCAGAAGTATGTGTACAATTGGTTCTAAATTATCTATTTGATAGTTAGGTTAACTTATTGCTCATGAATCATGAATTAAAAAGCAAAGAAAATATATTTATAGAAACCGTGCAAATTAAAAAATATATAATATCGTTTCAGTACTTTTTTTCCTCTACAAGCCTGTATAACTTTTTTAAAACAATATGACATGTTGAAAAGCAAATTTTAATATGATGGTTGCCTTTGACTAATTTTCCACTAGTATTAAAGATGGAGCTGGAAAACGCATTTTCTAATGCTGTGGCCTCATTATCAGAATTCAGCGAATGTTTGCTTTATCACGACTGTTGTTGCCGAGTACCTAGATCGTCGAATCGCGAAGTATTCGGGCGAACACGAATGCTTGTCGACACTAACACAGCCGCATATTACTAGCTTCTGCCAGCGGCTTTCCCCGCTTGAAAATAGGTTTCTCTATTCAAAGTTTGGATCTTCGTTTCATCGAATTTTAGAAAATCCTCTCTTAGTACTCATAAAAGGAAACTTTGTGCAGAATTTCACACTCCTAGTCTCAGTACTTTCGGCTGTGCGTTGATATGTCAATCAGTCAGTTTCTCCTTTAATATATATAGATTATTACACAACAACATCGCGTTTACCCGATTACTTACGATGTTTTTATCGCGACAACGCGACACGAATAATCGCACGATAATATAGCCACAGCACAACATTACCCATACCATCTTCCGAGCTCGTCTTTTGTATATTTTATCTCAATCTCACAAATACAAGTTTCGCAGGTTCTTTCTCAGCTTTAATTGGAATTTATTAAGGTAATGGCTTAATTAAAACCAAAAACAACTAAACACTTATCCTATATTTCAATCTGAACCTCCACAACCTATCCACAGGGCTATGATTTAAGATTAAGAGCTAGATACAAAACGCGCTATGATTTATGGCGCGATACAATCAGTAATTTGTTTCAAGTAAAAAAACTCGGTAAACGTCGGCACTGATGTTGTGAATAGCAGAGAACTGAAAATAAAGTAAAACTGTTGTGTCCAAGGAAATATTCATTTTAACATGGTGGTTCCGTAGTATTTGCTAAAGGTCCGCCGAACGCCGATTGTAGTATATATACGTCTGTATTACTTGAGTGACCTTGAAAATCGTTTAATTGTCATTTTGTACACACGGGTATACGAAATTTATTCGGCCGAAAATTTTGGTCTCTACATCTTCGTTATTCCTAGAAATATCCAAAGTTTATTTTTTATTTATTTTTTGGTGATTATACGTAAAAACGCGCAATTAAGCAATAATAATACCTCTATATGCGCGAGGGGTTAATGACAATAATTCATTTAAAATGGCAATGCTGCCAGTCTTCTGGATGCGTTTCCAATGTGCCCACATTGCCTAGTGCGAGTTAGAGTTGTTTTGATACGTTCATGACGTTCGGTACTCCGATTGGCCCGCTCCAAGCTCTTAACCAATCAGAGAGCCAAATGTGGTGTGGACGAAGCGTTAACGTAAAAACAACTTGCACTCACTGCGACGCTTAAAAGTGGATGCTCCAGGGTAGCCCGCGAAATTAAAACATTCTTTAAAGAATTATAATCATTAAAATTATCCTCGGCTCCATAACACACTCGCCTACGGCTCTTGCGAATTCCGCCTCGGTCGCAATGACAAACTTTCTGCACTTGTATCGAAATGTACACACCACACCCACGATTACTGAACGATCACTGTGTGATTCATCCACGATCTTCTGGGTCACACGTAGAATTACGACTGCTCGGCGTGGTTTCGGTTTGTTTTCAAGGTTAAGTAGCGTTTTCAGTTTTTTGAGTTACGAGATATTCTTTAGCCCGGATAATTTTTATTTTATCAATATTTCAAACGGTTTTCCTCCACGGAACCCTAACACGAACTGTAAGTGAAACAACAGCACAGCTGACCGGAAGCAATTTCCCGTGTTTAACGAGTTCCGTACATTTTCCTGTGGATTTTTTAAACGAACAATTTAACCCTGCTTTATAATAAAGTTATTGCGTAATAGCACGCAGCTTACTGTTGTTCCTGACGTTTAACAACCGGTCTGATGCTGGTGATAACAACTTTTATAGATATGAGAAAAAAAAATTGATTTTGCTTTTCTGTTTTCCTCTAATTTATTAATATTCGTACGTTCATGGAATCTATTTGTCAAAATACTGAAAAGTTAAAACAAAAGTTCGCTGCAGCGCTAGATTTGCATTATATGGTCTATCAAACCTATTAAAACATACATCGCTAGATAGATACTTTTTTCGCAACCTTCTTCTTCTTCTTTTCGATTCGATGGTAAACTCGTCAAACTTTTTGGGCCCAATAGGTGGCTACATTATTAGCAGCATCGGTAGCACTCATCAAATCCTCCAAATCTTTTCGCGACCAAAACGTCTGAAGCGCCATGAATTTCATGGCACTTACGCGTTTCATTCAACATAGTATAATGACATGTCATCCATATAGATTTGATACCGCAGAAGTGACACAGCTTTCTGCCTACAGTACTTCATTACAATAAAACTATATTTCAAAATGTAATAATAGTCTTCGTTAGTGTAAATTCGCTTCACTGACATGTCTTTATAAGTTTTATCGGATATCGAAAACGCACGTAGTCATAATTTCTGATCTTTGATAAAAATCGTTGATATATTATTTATACAAGAAAAGAAAGAACATAATAAAATATTAAAAAATAATTAACTGGTTATAAAACACCACACGAAGACTGAATTCAGTAAACCAGCTGTAGGTAAAAACCTACAACTGGTTTTTGTACGGGGGAACATCTGTATGTTTTAGTCTATGATTGTAAAATGGGAAGGCTTTTAAATAAAATAATATGTTTTCTAACATACTATTACGATATTAAAAGCTATTAAATTGCTCGAACAACCAGTAATTTTACTTACATGACTACAGAATTTACGTCCTGATTCACTTTGATTTGAATTTATAAGCGCCGCTCTCACACTACATGAACGTCAAAACTGCACTAATGTCATCAAAATCAAGGTGCATAGACGACACTGTACCTGAGTCGATTGAAGTGAGTGTACGGCACGCGTAATCTAGTGCGTAGTACATATATAAGGTGTTAAAAAATTAACTTTAAGAATTTCGAGGGACAATGTACTCCTCATTATGTTGTTCATAATGAAGAGTACAATGTCCCCTCGAAATTCTTAAAGTTAATTTTTTAACACCTTATATATCGATGATATTAGCAGTACCAATTGTCAAAAAGACAACGCCCACGTGGCATAGCCGCAGGTAGCGAATGTCCGTGATATTCTAGAATTTCATAATTCATTCATTCTATCTCGAATCACATATTTCACTTTTGCACCTCGCTGCTAGCAAGAGGTCTCTCCATTGCTTTCTATTCGTCTCTTTATTTGAGCTTTTTCAACCATTTTATCTCAAAGGCCGTACGTTTATGAGGTTACATTACTAGATGTGATCCCGGTTCTGGAAGCTAGCGTGAGTTAATTGGCTAACCCAAAAGAGAGTTGATGCAAAAAGCCACTAGAACGCAATTGTCCGATTCGAAATAAAAAACGTTAGTGGTGTCTTCAAAAGTTATTTCAAATAGACCTTGTGAAGACACTTTTTAATTGCCAAAATGTCGTTCAGTTAAAAAAGTAAAGCTAAATTGCACGTTTTAAAGCGTAGATCTCTATGGAGAAGAACGTGCAAGAAACTCCATGGACACTCAGCTCTCTTTTAAATCATGATATGACTTACAAAAATCTGGGTTACATATTTCTTGTCGATGCAACGAGCATGACGCGTACATCAGTCACACCCTTTTTTTTCAGGGTGGAAAAATCCTCATGGATGTCCGCCTTGGAGTAAGTGGAAGGGCCTGTCAGACTCTTACTGACTAAAACCACCCTGGTATTCCCTTATACACGTGTGTCGGGGGCTGCGGGCGCAAATTGACTTCCGCGGACGAAGGCGAAGAAGGAACAGGAGTGGGTTTTTACTCAGTAAAAGTCTGGCACTATCTCGCGCTCCGACCAGGAGCGGTATTTGTTATTAGATGATTTTCCCACCTAAAAAAAAACTTACCTTCTCGCTTCACGAGGGGAAGAAGTTGTTTCATGTGGAATTCCATGTAAAAAAAAAACCATACCCAGTGACAACAACTCGGCCTGATTTTCTTTTCTTTCACGAACTCTTTTAACTAGAGTCATTTGTTCAAAGAAGCTGATATGTATAGTCAAAATGATCACGATTCACGCCTAAATTGTGATCTGGCGGTCACGTTTCAACCCCTATTCATACCAATAATAAGAAAAGCAAGGGTTTATCCTTTTATATCCTGATGTATTTACAAAGGATTGTCGCGGATTCCTGATAAAAATATTTATTTTACGATATTTCGTACGTTTCGATTATTGACATAACGGCGCAAGGGGCTTTGGTAAATGGGAATACAAGAAAATTCGACAGAAATAATGTTTTGAATTTTTTATCTTTTTCTGAGTGGTAGCTTTAGGAGATATGTATTCTCTGTGGATTATGTGATCTAGATATGGTTTGATATTTAATTCATGTTTTTATTCATAAGAAAATGGTAGGTTACATATGCTTTGAATGACGATAAAAAAAGTACAAGTGGAGAAAGTTTGACTTTGCGACCGAAGCGGATTTGGTCGCGGCGTATGCGAGGGTGTTGTTGATCTGAGTGCTGCAGTGACAAATTTCCACATGTATCAAACGACGTTTTTTAACGTTATCGGTTATCTTGGTATGATCAGTGAAGAGGAGGAATAAAGCGCATATTACGAAAAGAGTTCTGAGTTACATGTAGATGGATGAGGGAGAGGGAAGGCAAAGAAAAGATGGATGGATTCTGTGAGGAGTGATATGAAAGAAAAGGGAGATAGTGATAGTTTGACGGGTGACAGGACAGAATGGAAGAAAAAAACGTGTTGCACCGCCCCCTAGCAATATGGGATAAGGGCAACAAGAAGAAAAAGATCAAACGACGTTTTTCAACACACACAGAAATAAATAAATAAACGAGGGTTGACGCGCGACTTGTGGAGGTCGCATAGCTCCCAGCCTGATACGATAAATATATACATATACTTATTAAATTGAGGTGGGGCAGGGGCGAGCACCAGCACTTTTCCACACTAGTGAGGAAAACAATAACCTGCAAGAAAAGATACACAACCATTGGAGTAACTACTCCATATACCTGAAGATAACAACTGGAATATTTTACTAAAAATACCTACTTTCGTCTCGGCTAAGGTACATATAAATTCGCAGATATCTCTACCATTTTTCTAAAACGTCTTTATTTAAATTCCTCCTCCTCCATGCACAACGCTCTCAATTCCCTCAGACATCTAAATATCTTTGACCATCAGAATACGTATCTTTATAAGTATCAGAAATGAGATCACATCTTTACGAGTGGACGCGGGCGAAGCGAAACACTGCGATATAAGAACAATAAAATAAATTGGACGCAGCAGCGTTGACTCCGACCGTCCGTATTATAGTGTTATGTTCACTTGCCATTTAGCTCCGACCTCCCCACCCGGCGGCCATCTTCTCTCCTTCATAAAAAGCTAAATTAGCGCTCTCTTTGATACGGATAAGAAAATAAACGCTGAAAAGTGTATCGTGTCTATGAATTCGTAATTTTTGAATCAGAATTAATTATTGCACAAAAATATAATATAGTAAGAAATAAACATGCTTTAAAAGTGCTACCTTATGTATGTGATAAAAAATTGACTATAATTTTAAAAATCGTTTAAAATTTATAACTTAAATCGCAATCGCAATTGACTGGCAAATTGCGATTGCGATTTAAATTCAGTTATAAAATATTGAAAATAAACAGTTTCCTGTTAGCATTAATTTCCCATTCCTAAAAAAAGTCTTTAGTAAAACTAGGTAACAGAATTAAAAACGAGTACGAAATATTTTTCTCCCTCTCATATTTTTCCGCTCAATTCATGTCCCAAAAAAAACATTCGCTCACACTTAGTAAAGGCTCAAAGAGAGAGATTTTTATTTTCAGTGTAATTGGCGCACAAAGCAAAACCAATCGACGTCGCTCGCGACGCGACGAATTTATTTATGTTATTTTGATAGAGTGCGCACTTGTCCAATTTGCCCCTGTGTACCCTCAATGTATTTCGCGTTGCAGTTTTTTTATTTTTTTCTAATATAGTTTTGAAATGTTTTTGAGCACCTATAAATTTATTTTAGTTAGATTTGTGTTTCTTTAGTTAATACACACTGCAAAAATATACAGAACCTTTCTCACTTCTAAAATCGTAAAATGGAAACTCATTAAGAAGTCCAAATATTTTTTCTCGAATAAAAACTTGAAAAATCCGTTTGATGAGTTCGGTACTCAAACTTTCAGTGAAGAAATAGGTAAGGTAATTTGACAGGATTTAACTTTTACGTATGAAATATTACCTACTAGCTTTTGCCCACGGCTTCGTCCGTGTACATCAAACATAGCTTATGTCATTCAGGAATAAAGCAGCTTTCTATCGGTGAAAAAATTTTAGCAATCGGACTAGTACTTTCAGAGAACTTACAAACAAAAAGCAAATTTTTACCTCTTTATAATATTAGTGTAGATGATGAAAAAAAATTGTATGTAGCGGAGATGAGAATGTTGAGATAGATGTGTGGTGTGACAAGAATGGATAAAGTAAGAAATGAGTGGGGCCTGTGACTGAAAAGTTGAAAAGGAATCGCTTGTCTTGGTATGGTCATATGAAGAGGAGAGTGAAACTCATGTTACTAAAAGAGTTATGAGTATACATGTAAATGGATGTAGAGTGAAGAATGCCAAAAAAGATAGATGGATTGTGTGAGGAGTGATATGAAATTATGTAGTTAGAGATAACGTGACAGATGACAGCCCCCCTAACCAAGTTACGATCGTTTCGTTTGCGTCGAACGCCTCGAGTAGGCCACGCCTCCGATTCTGACCACGTGACTGAGCGTTGAGATGACGTCAGAACAAAGGAATCGGAGGCGTGGCCTACTCAAGGCGTTCGACGCAAACGAAACGATTGTAACTTGGCTAGGGGGGCAGAACAGAATGAAAGAAAAAAAATGTGTTGCGTTGACCCCAAATAACACAGGACAAGGGCAGGAAGATGATATGTATGAAATATTTCTTATAGGAAAAATGACTTGCGAAGCTTGAGATGAAAACGAAATAGCAAAAAAAAAACTGTCACACTCAAATCTACTCAGCTTACTCAAAAAACATTCAACATCAAGTGACTCTGTCTCTCCAAATAAATCCATTCGTTCCCAATTTGCCGGTAAACAACTTTCAAAAGACGTGTGTACTCAAAGCTCTTAAGTCTGAATATACTTCTGATTCGCGATTTGGTAGGAAACCATCGCGATCGTTTTATTTGCATTTGAGTCAAAGAGGCGCGCTTCGGACGAGTGTTCTTCAAACCATGTGTAGGTAAGGCTGTGTTCAGAAGGTTACACTTAGACTTCTTGACTAGGTACTAGGTACCTACAAGCTGTCTGGCATTCATGCTGAACTGAACCCTGTCTTTTTTAAACCAATTCATTTTGATGTTTATAACATTTCGTTCCTTCTCGTTTTTACTTTCAAACTTGTTGAGTTTATGTACCTTTGTTTTTGTGTCAAATAAACGTATTTTATTTTCTTGTATTTATTACCATTACTCCTGCAGTAGTTATAAACCCTGATGTGACCTGCATCTGAAAAAATCCTAACAACAGTAAAGCTGATTTCAAAATTAAAATGGAGGTAATGGTGAGCCTACTGTGCCAAGGTAGATAGTGTATCTAAATTTATAGTTACTGGGATAATACTGGCATATTACTAACATTAGTTTTATGTTAATTTCTTGTTACTAAAAACTTCTATGGACTGTTTTGTATGAATTTTTTATTTTATTTTTATTTATAGTGGCACCTATGAACTGCTGAGTAAGGGGTTTTGCTAACCCTGCTTCTTCTTAGCGTGTCGATGGCAAAACTAGTTTTTTTTTTCAAGTTCTCCTTGCCTGGACCAGTATTAGAACACGGCAATGCCGTTGCGTGACGCTGTCATTAGATCTCTACGTGAACAGGTAACAGGACACGTGACGAAGGATGAAAGGTGGGACATGGGATCTAGCAGTAGGAACATACATAGGTATTTATTTATTTATAAAAACTTCATGCAACACAAAGGTACAAAGGCAGACTTAATGCCTTAGGCATTCTCTATCAATCAACCAACGGTAGTGAAGAGAAAACATGGCAGGTGCATAAAAAACAAAAAAAAAATAGATTATTAAGAAAAACAAGAGTACAAATGTGTTTATAAAAGGTGTTAAAAAATTAACTTTAAGAATTTCGAGGGGACATTGTAGTCCTCATTATGAACAACTTTTACTATGGGACCAACCCTGAAATCGCGAAAAAAAAATCAGCTGTTCCATACGTTTATGTTCGCATAACTCGTCAAATATATCAGCTATATTCCTACTGTAAAGGTAGCTTTTAGTCCTCAAAGACCCACGAATTTCAGCACGTGTCCCCTACCTTCTGGCGTAGCACCTACCAATTCGACATGTGCTGTGTTACGTGCACCAACATGCGAGTAGAAATTGCTTGACACAGTGTGAGCACGTCTTTAATATTTCCCGTTGCTCTTCGAGAACATCGATAAAAGCGGTTACGCTATTATAAATCCATTTCCAGAACATTCGCAAAACTACGAGCAGTTCCTTACGATTGCCGTTTTGAAGAAAGTTCATAAGAACGTTTTATGCTCCACGTCTTTTATAGATTTTTGATTGAAGATGTGAAGTGAATAAAGCCTTAGTGGTAGTAATGGTGATATTTTTTTTCTAAATCATTGATTTGTTCGCGAAGGGTTAGGTCAAAGAAATGAACTGGCTTTTGGCTTAGACATTTACCTACCAAAATTAAATGAACTTAGGGAAAAATTAATGGCATCTAAATTCGAGATTGTTTGTAAGTTTCCGTGTCCGGAACACAAATAACAAGTGAAGGAACATGGATGGGATGGGACACAACGCGGATTTTAGTCAGAAAAATTTAGTCATTAAAAATTAGTCAGTAAAATTTAGTCATTAAATTTAGCAGAAAAATTTAGTCAGTAAAATTTAGTCAGAAAAATTTAGTCAGTAAAATTTAGTCAGAAAAATTTAGTCGGAAAATTTTTGTCAGTAAAATTTAGTCATTAAAATTTAGTCATTAAAATTTAGTCAGTAAAATTCTAACACTCCCTCGCTGCACCCATAGCGGTAGGAGGCATTTGATGACTTCGTACTGAAAAAAGGTTAGTTTCTGAAGTTAATCAACATTACAATTACAGTGCTCGCTCGTGAGCGTTTGATCATTTATGATCGTGAACGCTCGCGAATGAGGTCCTCAATATTCGACATGCGCGCTGCTGCTAGCTGCGTCGTGGCGCGTGTCTGATAACTCTTATTATAAGAGGTAGATTCCACAAAAACACCAGGCCCCGAGGGTCACCCTAATCGTCATGGACCCGGACACCATCTGCACACATAGCATAAGAATAATCAGCCTTTTTATATTCCCACTGCTGGGACTCAGGCCTCCTCTCTAGTAGAGGGAATGGGCTTTAATCCACCACGCGGGCCCAGTGCCGGTTGGTGAATGTCACATGTCTTCGAATTTTTTGTTCTCGGACATGCCGGTTTCGGTTTTTGAGAGCAGTGGTGATGAAATAAATTACACAAAGTAATGCGTCTGATTGGGTTTGAACCCGCGACCAACAACTCGTAAGTCGGGGCCGTTACCACTCAGCCGCCACTGCTACACTTGCACGGCCATCTGCACACACACCTATTTAAAACGAACATCAGCTCATCCAACTCAACATCTTGTGACGACACAGTAGGCGCGGTGGTTGAACAAGTGACTGTTGCGCTGCGTATTGTGGGTTCGATTCCCGCACGAAATCAATATTTGTATTACCTACAGATAGTTATTCCAGGTCTGGGTGTCTTGTCTTTGTGAGCGCACCCAAGATACAGAAGTAATCCCTAGTGTGAGACAATGTTTGAAAAAACTGTGCAAGTGCGAGTCGGACTCGCGTACAAACTACAATTCCCGAATAGTCTCGAAGATTTTTCCGAAATGCAAAACAGTATTTTTGTTTTATTACGTAGTAACAATAAATTTACTGTTTTTATTTCTATACTTGTGCTATATGACCTTGCTTTATACCAAATTTCAGGATTCTAGGTCAACGGGAAGTAACCGCCGTATCTTTTTTTTTTCGTTAATTCAGAAGTTAAATTTTTTCACAGCTTCAAGGGACTGCAGACATGATTATATTGTTTTAATTTCACCTCAATACCTCCACACGTTCCCGAGATAAAGGGTCTTCACAGACAGACAGACGAACGGACAACAAAGTGATCCTATAAGGATTCCGTTTTTTTCTTTTGAGGTACGGAACCCTAAAACACTAATTAAAAAGAGCACCATACTTTCCACCTCAATATAGTTTCTTCTAAAACTAAATCAAGTAAAAGTAATGAACTTGTTGAACAGCGCGTGCCCTGGCCACGTAATGAGGGAACTAATAACGTTCATAAAACAAGCCGTGGTGTGCGGCTGCCGGCGAGCAACTAATAATGAAACTAATTAACGTGTATCATAATTATAATAAGTGGAGCTCGCAGGAACAGCCAGCCTTTGTCTTCGCCGTGTTTGGAAAAAACTAAGGAACCATCCTTCTGTTTTTGATACAATAGTAACATAACAGTACACGGTTACGCTTATGAATATGTTCTTTGATAGCTTGTCAAACGAAATATAATATATATAACGACTTGTTTACGAAATATGTATGTTTGTAATGAAAAACAAAAAAATATTTAAGACTGCAAATGATGTAAACCCTCGGAACAGACGAGATCCATATAAACTAGTGCTGAATGATTTACCTCGACTGCTAGCAATGTGTGTGCGCATTTATAATAAAATACCGAGACATTTTAAAACATTAAATTGTAAATTATTTAAAGCAAAATTTTATAAATTGTTGCTTGAATATAATTTTTATAGTTTAAAAGAATTTATAGATAAAAAGTTTTGATGTTTTTAATTGTTCATTGTTGATGTCTACTTACCTACTTGCCTAAATTTAAAAAATAAATTTGCATGCTTTGTCATAACCTAGCTAAACATGTTTGTGCCATATAGTATTTAACACCATTTTATACCATGTTTTATGCAAATAAATATATTAGTACTATTAATAAAGAATGTCAAAATTTTTTTGATTGACCTGTGATCAGCTACCTGGTCACCACTTCTACTTATTTAATTGTACTCGTGAATTTAAAATGAAAGGGCATTGCGTATAACTGCCCCCACCCACAAACAGATTTAAAATAGGTGTCATTCGAAGCGTCTAGTTGAATTAAGTTTTTTTTTATTATGGCACCATACCTCAAAAATATGGGGTTCAGGTTTTATAAAATATTTTTCTTTTAACCTGAACCTAAACTAACCGAACCGTTTTAGACCTTAGACATACTCATAATAATATACTACTACGTACTGACATACATTTTTGATACGGCTCGGAGAGCCCTATACGATTCTATAAAAATATTTGACAAAGGCTATTGCGTAAAACTGTGCCTAAAAATAACACCTGTTTCAAATTCGTTGGTTTGAAACAGGTGTAATTCTGAGCATCTAGTTGAATAGTTTTTTTTGTATTATTGCGACATACTCAAAGGTATGACGTTTAGGTTTTATAAAATATTTTTCATTTTAACCTAATCTAATGGGTTAGGTTAGGTTACCATACAATGGTTATTATGATATCCATTATATGTATGGTACATGGGGTTACGGAGACACATTGATTTTAATGCACCAGCACAAATGCTTCATCATATTGTAATAGATAACTAATAGTAAATATCTTTGTATGGAAAAATAAACACATTGTTTTGTACAAGTTTCTTTCTAAATTAAATAAAAACCGGCCAAGAGTATCCTGAACGTATTTTCTTTGAAATAAAAAAAGAATTATTAAAATCGGTTCACGTAATTCAAAATTACCAACGAAAACCCAACATACATGAATGGAATGGAAACTAAATGGTTGACTGGTAGAGAATGCCTTGTAGTATTAACTCCGCATATGTACCACAATTGTACATGAAGTTTAAATAAATAAATACATAACTCGTCCAGTTTTTATAAATTAGTAACCCAATTGCCCGAGAGATGGCGCTATACTTTGGGCTACATCGCCCTGTTAAAGATTTTTATTGAGTTGACGAGGTCGGGACGGGTATGAGCTATTATATTGTTAAATTGTTCGGTTGGTCTCTTGTTGGAATTGGTAGTATTTGTTCTTGCTCGTTGTCTGTCGTTCATTAACTCTTAAGTGTGGACACTTATTGTGACGGACGGGAAACTACGGAACCCTACACTGAGCGTGGCCCGACACGCTCTTAGCCGGGTTTTTACATCTTATTAACTGACTACATCTTATTATTAAGCTTTTACTGTACCTAAATCTTTTAAGCCCCTAGGCCGCGATAGTCGTTTTTACAAGCGCTATAGAAAATATGCCAACGCGCTACTAACGCGCTACAGCATCGCGACTGTATCGATGGGAACGTGCTACAACATCGCTACAAAAAGTCGCCGTGGGCGAGGTGTACAATAAGGAGTATATTTTCTTCTGAAGACACTTTTTTGATCACAAACATCTGATATATAAGTTTAAACCTCCTGATGATTTTGTCGAGCCGTCGGAGAGCCTCTCTCCTGGACACGAGTTGCCATGGCCCACTTGGAAAACTCTAAACAGACTCCGCACCCAAGTTGGGCGCAGCAAAGACAATCTCCACAGATGGGGGTTCTCGGACGGTTCCGATCTTCAGTGCTTGTGCGGCGTCTCTCCGCAGACCATGTCCCACCTTCGATCCTGCATCACGTGCCCTGTTACCTGTTCACGTAGGGACCTAATGACAGCATCAGCGGTCGGCACTGCCGTGGCCGAATACTGGGCCATACAAGGAATTTGACTAGTTTTGCCATCGATACGCTGAGAAGAAGAATCTGATATCAACCATCCCTAACTAACCAAAAGACAATAAATTAGTCAATCTAAAGCAATTAATGTGGTCCTTTCAAAACAGTAGCATTCGGGTCATCTATCTGCCGAATTTGGGGACTGCTGTAAATCAGGGTAACTATATAACACAGTTATATGATGTTACTTAATTAAACAATGCTTGATTACATTGAGGTTGTCGAACAGACTTGGTTTGCCTCTAGTTTCATTGAGTTTGGATTTTGAATATTATTAAATAGGTAGGTTACAAAACAACGAGGGTGGCGGGGTTGTTCGAAACGGTTACCGAGGCCCTGGCGTGCTAAGGCAACTGAAGTAACACTAGTGGGTTTTAGGTAGTAAAAGTCTGATACTCCCTCTCTCTCCCTCTTCTCTAGAACAGGAGGCTATTTGATGATTTCATACCGAAAACAAAAGGTTACAAAAAGACTTTCTAAGTTATAATTGGTCTCGCATGAAATAGGGTCTGTAACTTGAAAATAGTTTTCTTTATTGTACACAAAAAACTTAATATAGTAAACAGTAGTTTGACAACTCGTGTACCTACAAAGGCGAGCTTAACTCAACAATGAGTTTTCACCCAGCAAACCTTTGAGTAACAGAAAGAGATAACAGTTAAGGGTAGAATCCAGTGTACAACATAAACCTACATAAATAAGTCTAATATATAAAAATATACGTACATACGAATAGATACAAATATTATGTCAATTGTGAAAGGAAGTGCTCTTTAATTTTCCTCTTGAAGACCTCCAGAGATGGGTTGTCACGAAAGGAATGTGGGAGAGAGGTCCAAAGACGCACTGTAGTTACAAAAAAGGAGCCATCATAGCGGCTGGAAGTGTGACGCGGAATACTCCCTCGAGGGTCGATTGTGCATACGTCTGTACAACTTGAGTCATCATTATCTTCCTGCCCTTGTCCCGTTTTGTTTTGGGTCGGCTATATTTATAGTATCAGGTTGGAAGCTAAGCGACCTCCACAAGTCGAGCGTCAACCCTCGTTTGTTTATTTCTTTCTAAGTGTGTTGAAAAATGTCGTTTGATCTTCTTCTTCCTGCCCTGATCCCATATTACTTGGGGGCGGCGCAATGCGTTTTTTTCTTCCATTCTGCCCTTTCACTCGTCAAGCTATCAGTAACTTCTTTTTCTTTCATATCACTCTTCACACAATTCATCCATCTTTTCTTTGGCCTCCCTCTCCCTCTCCATCCATCCACATGTATACTCATAACTCTTTTAGTAACATGCGTTTCATCCCTCCTCTTTGCATGACTATACCAAGACAAACGATTCCCCTTCAACTTTTCGGGCACTGCCGCCACTTTCAAACTTCCTTTAATATACTCATTACTCACTTTATCCATTCTCGTCACACCACACATCTGGACCACTTGAGTGATCTTGAAAAACACTTAATTATCGTTTTTAACACACGGGTGTATGAAATTTATTCGGCCGAAAATTTTGGTCTCTATGTCTTCATTTTTCCTAGAAAAATCCAGAAAAAGATTTTTTTATTTTATGTAAAACAATAACGCAATTACGTATTAATAATACACATATACGCGCGAAATCGTACCCCACGAAGGAGAAGAGAATTGGTGGTGCGACAGGGTAATGATTTAAATTACATTGATTGTAAATAACACAAAATATATATGTTGTTTGTTTATTTTATAAGACACTAGCTTCTGCCAGCGGCTTCGCCCGCGTGAAAGGTTTCTTCACACAAACTTTAGACACCCGTTTCATCCCCTTAGGAGCTGAATTTTGAAAAATCCTTTCTTAGTGCTTGCCTACGTCTTAAAAGGAAAGCTTGTGCAAAATTTCACGCTCCTAGGCCCAGTAATTTCGGCTGTGCGCTAATATGTCAGTCACTCAGTTTTTCCTTTTATATATATAGATAGAACCAAATACTGTCCTGCAAATTAGTGAATAAGTAAGTTATAATACGTAAAGTTAATGTTAAAATAAATCCAATCCTCCTCTATAAAATACATAGTGTTCGGTGTACAATAAATTATTAAATCATCATCAACCATTAATTAAATTAAACATTTAACAATTTTTTTCATATGGATCCTATAAGTAGGTACCTATTCAGAAAATAAGCAGAAAAATTATATATTTTCTGTATAATCTTAAACACAACCCTCTCAGGGGCAACTCTTTCGAACTTCCAAAAGCTCACGAAGGCTTTGATATTTTTTGATTAATGCATAAGGACCAACACATTCTCGAAGCAAGAAAAATCTTTCAACACTTCTTTGGAACAACAACCGTAATACGAACCTTGTTTGTACGGAATAAGGTTTAGTTTCGCATGTCATTTCTTTGTTCCCAGGACCACACTCAAAAGTTGGAGGTAATGAAAAATGTAAGTTGGTAAAGTTAGAGTGTAGTCGGTACTTACGGCGGGTATCGCGTGTCGAATGACAAATTGCCCGCTATGACCCCTCTGATCCTTCCTTACCCAACTTCCCCTAAGTACCGCGAAACTTTGCGAAGAATAAATATTATTTTGTTCACAAGTTATAATCTGAGGTATTCGTAAATATGAGTGCGGATATTATGGAAGTTCCCAGAATGTTAATCTTTTGGAGATTGTTCGCGTAATTACACGCAACTCTTTAGTAGGGTTAGCACGAATCGTTAATTTTATATGGACTAGGATTATGGAAGGTTTAATGTTGGTACCTACGGTGTTGGGATTAACTACATGTTTAACCCATCTTCGTACCAGGATCTCTTTTTGATTGATTACTTCTGTATCTGCCGTTCTACGTAAATTTAAACACCAAATAGGTATAGTACATTTTGATACAAGTGGAGAAAGTTTTTCATTGCGACAGAGGTGGAATTCGCCCGAGCTGTAGGCGAGGGTGTTATGGAACCGAGTGCTGCAGTGACAAATTTCAAAGTGTATCAAACGACGTTTTTCAATAGATACACTTACGTAGAAATGAATAAACGAGGATTGACGCGCGACACGTGGGTGAGAAATCATAAAATAACTTAAGTAAAGAAAAGACACTGAACCAAAAACCCAGAATAATACCAGACAGCAACTCAAGGTATAGAACCTGACGGTGATTTTCAGCTGCAGCCCACAAGTGCCATTAGCTCAAAAACACAAATACTTAGATATAAAAGTCTAATAAAGTTCTATTCAGAAACAAACTAAACTTAATGTCTCCTGAAGAACTGTCAGAAATTTACTACCTAAAACTCATCTGGGTTCTTTCAATATACCTACCCGTTTGCATTCCAATACCGCGGTGAATCTTTCAAACAATCCCGCAGCCCTAGCAGGCATTAGCCTTAGGCCTCTAGGGCACCGCCCATTTTGGTCCATTTTGTATGGTGAGGACCGTGGCATCACTCTAATCACGTCCCAAAGAAACATAAGCAGAGTTAACTATCAACGATGATAGTCTCCCTAACCTTTACTTAACTACCTAGGGGTCGATTTTAAGTCTAAACGTATGCGGCTGAATATCTATTTTTCACATGGAGCCTATCAGACCTCCACAGCTCCGTTACGGGGCAACATGATACCCCTTGGGTAAGCAGAGCTCACTATCATTCCTACAGGTCCTCACCAAACATGGTCAGTTCGGGAGGTTCCTGCGCCCGGAGGACACGGTAGAGCATATGGTAAAGGTGTGCCCCGCCTAGGCAAAGCACTATCGAGTCCTCGTGGGGGCGATCGGCGGCAGCGATCTCTCGCACCGGACCTTGATACAGGCCATGGTCCGGAGCGAGAAGGAATGGCTGGCGGTTGCCGCCTTCTGCAAAGCAATAATGCTAGCAAAGGAGGAGGAGGCAATGGCCCTCGCACCCCAGCCGCCGGGATTCCGATTCCGATTTCCCGTCACCGTAAGCGCGGGCTTGCAGACGGCGAGCAGTGCGGTCCGACCGTCCCGTAACCGCCCTGACCGAGTCCAAGTGGTCGACGACGCGTACTGTGCCACGCGCACCTCAAGGAGATGTCAGCAACTGGGGGCCCAGTAGGGTCGAAGCCTACTGGGACCAAGGGTCTGATTCTGAAAGGAAGAATGAAAGGCAACAAAGGAACTTACAAAAGGAAAGTTTAGAAAGTTTTTTGTCAGTAAAAGTCTAATACACCCTCTCGCTCCGACCAAGAACGGATCCCCGTTCTTGGATAATTTACCTATGGAAAAAAGAAACGTCATTTCTACATAATTACAAGACAACAATAGGTACATGTCTCTTAAGATTACTTACCTACTTACGTTATTACAAATCTTTCTTCCCCGGAGATATGTATGCATGAAAGTTTTAATCCCGTATGGTGCCCTTGGGGGAGGAAACCCTTTCTCTGCATGTCGTTTAAGACGATAAAACTAACCTTCAAAAGTTTTTAGTAGATATGTTGGAAGGCTGAATCTATAAAGGTTTAAATTAAATTATTTAGCAAAACACACAGTTACTGGGGGATACCATATTTTTTGACAAAATATTAACCTTTTAATTTATTAACCAGCAAAATCGATGGTAGTGAAATTACTTATTTGAAATTATATCATTTCGTTTTTTCATTGTATTTACTCGTAGTTCGGTATCGATAATTCCCTTTTTTTGGTGGGAAATCATCAAACACCTTCTCCCACTCTTGGTGGAGCGTGAAGTGTCATACTTTTATTGACTAAAACCTACTTGTGTTCCTTCGGTAAGTCACCTCTTTGAGGCGTGTTTGGAAAGACCTCACGGCGTCCTCACCTTCCGTATGACGCAAGTTCTCACCGGACACAGTAAGTACGGGAAGTACCTGCACCGGATCCAAGCGGAAGCGACGCCCAGGTGTCGCCACTGTGTGGACCGCCCGGAGGACACTGTGGAGCACCACACTGTGGAGGTGTGCCCCGCTTGGGCAGAGCAACGCCGTGTCCTCGTGGGGCGATCGGTGGCGACGATCTCTCGCGCTGGGCCCTGTACAGGCCATAGTCCGGAGCGAGGAGGAGTGGCAGGCGGTCGCCTCCTTCTGCGAAGCAGTAATGCTAGCAAAGCAGGCGGCCGATCGCGTGAGGCAACGGCCCGCACGCCCCAACCAACGCCGGGATTCCGCTCCCGATTTCCGGCCACCGTAGGCGCGGGGTTGCGGACGGCGAGCAACGGTTAGCCCACCGTCCGACCGTCCGGTAACCGTCCGAGCCCAAGTCATCGACGCCGAGGGCACGTATTGTTCTACGCGCGCCTCAGGGAGATATTATGTCAGCAAATCGTAGGGGCCCAGCAGGGTCGAAGCCTACTGGGGTCAAGAATCTGATTCTGAAAGGAAGACTCGGCCCCGGTACGAAAGGCAACGAAGGAACAGGAGTGGGTTTTTAGTCAGTAAAAGTCTGACACTATCTCCCGCTCCGCCCAAGAGCGAAAGACGATTTTACCACCGGAAAAAATCTAACTCTGAGGTTTTTATTAATATTTATTTGTAACTAGCTTTTGCCCGCGGCTTCGCTCCCGTCTATATTCTACTACTCTACCCAACTCTACCCTACTCTACCCAACTCTACCCAACTCTACCCTACTCTACCCAACTCTACCCTACTCTACCCTACTCTACCCTACTCTACCCTACTCCATCCTACTCTACCCTACTCTACCCTACTCTACCCGGGGAATGAAAGGGCAGACGAGCTAGCGAAAACAGCGGCACAAAAAATAAAGAGACGACCTGATTTTGATAAATGTCCCATTTCATTTGTCAAGCGAACCATCAGGGATGACTCGATTGACAAATGGGAAGAAAGATATCAAAAAGAGAGCACAGCTAGCGTTACTAAAGTGTTTTTCCCCTCAGCCAGAGAAGCCTATAAGCAAAACAAGAACGCTCACTTTACATACCTGCACACACAACTCTTCACAGGGCACGGGGGCTTCTCACAATACCTCAATCGTATTAAAAAGAAGGACTCACCTGCATGTATTTGCGACCCAGTCGCGGAAGAGTCAATATTACACTTAATAGTAGAGTGTCCAGTATTCCAATATAGAAGATTCAACCTGGAAAATGAAATTGGTATAAAAATATGTATTAATAATATAAATAAACTAATGTTAAATAACGAAATAAGAAGTACCTTTTTAGAATTTTGTTTCGGTATAATAAGAATTGTAATAGATAGAAATAAAACGTAGACTAAGAAACTAACACTGTAAATATAGTGACCTATATTGTACTTAGTGTTAAAGAATAAGTTAAGTAGGTAATATAAAAGGAAAAAAAAAAACAAAAAAAATAAAATAAAAAAGAACAATAAAAAAAAATACAAAATAATAACGGAAAACAGAAAAAAAAGATAAAAGGGAAAAAGGAAAAAAGTAATAAAAACATTAAAAAAAAAGAAAAGATACTCATTACCTAACTTAGTAAATATTTATTAGTAATTTCTGTACAGAATAAAGCATCCGTGACGGGTCTAATGGCCTGCTCACACCTACAACCAGAGCAAGGAAAAGAAAAAACAACAGAAGCGACAATCCGTGCCTAGCCAAATAAAGACTCTGACCAGTGTCAGAGGACATAAAGCGATGCACACATAAAAAAAAAAAAAACCCTACTCTACCCAACTCTACCGTACTCTATCCTACTCTACCCTAGTCTACCCTACTCTACCCTACTCTACTCTACTCTACCCAAATCTACCCTACTCGATAAAAATGTATCCTATGTCCGTCCGTCGGTTCTGAACTACCTCCCCACCAATTTTCAGCAAAATCGGTTGAGCAGTTTTTGAGTTATAAATAGTGTAACTAACACGACTTTCTTTTATATATATATATATTGTTGTCCACACGGGATTTTTCATTAGAAATCCCGGGAAGATCCATATTTATATCAACATTTCGATGCAAGTACATGAATAACACTACCTAATTCCGACCTCTGATTATTACAGTTAAATGTTTTATAAATAAACAGTTCAGAGGTTAGGCAAACAGGCTACACGCTTACGTAGTATATTTCGTTGAGACGAACATCAAAAATCTTGAAAGCCAGCCCTATGATGAGTGCGCGATCGTCAAGTATTGCAAGTTGGAGTCTATTAAGTGTGGTGACTTGCCAATATCCAGCAACTCATCGTGCTCAATGCGTCCATTAGCCGGAACAAGGGCTGCTCTAATTAACGGCGCATCTTATTGGAAAACATCTTGGGGGATGAGGGATGGAGGGAGCGGTGATTGATAGGTTTATGTTAGCAATTTGACTTGTAAGTTTTCAATGTTTTGAGGTTAAGTCATGCGATGTTACAATACCTATACTGATAAATACACTAATATTATAAATGATAGTTTGTGAGTGTTTTTTTTAGGTGGGAATTCATTTAATGACTTCTCTCGCCCTAGGGCAGAGCGTGAGGGCCTGTTAAACTTTTACTGACTAAAACTCAGTCCTATGTTCCTTTATTGTTTTGCGTTCCAGGTCCCCGGGGTTCCCTTTCGGACTAGGCTTCGGCCTGCGGGCTCCTACAGTTTTGCTGACATCTCCTTGAGGCGCACGAAGAACACTACGTACTCTCGACTCAGGCTCGGTCCGGACGGCGACCTACCCATTGCTCATCGGCCGCAAGAATCATTTCATGTTACGATACCTATTTTAATAATCAGACTAATATTATAAAGGCAAATGTTTACGAGTAGTGTGTATGTTTGTTACTTCTTCACGCTTGAAAGGCTGAACGAATTTTGATGAAACTTGGTAAACGGTAAGGTTATCTCCTGGAATAGCACATAGGATACTTTTTATCCCGACAGTATGTTCTCTTTAATAATTTTCTTTTTTCACGCGGGCGAAACCGCTGGCGTCAGCTAGTTTCTTGATATAAGTTTTTCGTAGCGATTGCTAGGATTTTAAGTTTTTTTTTAAAAACATTACCTCAAACAGGAATTACTCCTGTATTGTGGGTGCGTTCACAAACATAACAAACTCACATAGGCAAGACAGTCATACCACTATAAGTAGACCATATAAATATTTA
The DNA here is from genome assembly GCA_949316375.1 of Mythimna vitellina. Taxonomy (NCBI): domain Eukaryota; kingdom Metazoa; phylum Arthropoda; class Insecta; order Lepidoptera; family Noctuidae; genus Mythimna; species Mythimna vitellina. The sequence continues at coordinate 2,475,962 of OX438694.1, read as the reverse complement.
TTCCGGTCGAGAATCGATCCCGCGACACGCAGCGCAGCAGCCAGTCGTTCAACCAATGCCCCAACCGTGCCGTCAATTCTCATAGTTGAGGATGGTTGAAGTGATTACACTAATACCTACTGAGGCGAAAGTTTGCTATTATTGACTAGTTGATGCCAGCGGCTTCACCCGCATGATAATAGAAAATTATACCAAAGAAATATATTCCCGAGATAAAAAGTATTCTATATGCTATTCCAGGACATGGTCTACCCGCGTACCGAGTTTCATCGAAATCCATTCAGCCGTTCGAACGTGAAGAACTAACAAACACACACACGCTCGCAAACTTAATTATAAATATACTCGCGCTTGACTACTGACTCACCTGATGGTAAGCGATGATGTGGTTGTGGAAAAATAATTTTATGAAATGTAAGGTTAAATAAAATAAGGTGTTTAGAAAAATATTAAACTTTATTCAAATTACACAACTGATATGTTAATTTTACATCTTAATACATAACAATACTGGAAACATATAACTAATTACATTATTTGTTTAATTAAATAAAAATGTTAGTCATAAAAAAACATAGCCACTTAATTTACAAACCCGTTAAAACTGAGGCTTAGAAAAATTTACGCCTTGAAGAAATAAGAAAACAAAGAATACATGCAAATATTTGGCAATACATCGCGGCATATTTCAAAGATCCCAGAGCTTTTTTTTGGACTCACAGGGTTACCATGACATTCAAAGTAAGATTGTTTCATTCTTATTTCAGTGTGGGTAAGAGACAGAGCTATACAGGTTGTCTAGCGCCATCTCTTACCCACACTGGAAATAAGAATGAAACAATCTTACTTTGAACGTCATGGTACGGGTCTTAGAAAATCATCAAATTATTTCTCACGCTCTAGGCTAAAACAAAAATGCGTGTCAGACTTTACAGTCTAATACTCATGTGTGTCCTTCAGTTGCACTATGCGTTCTAGACTCTAGAGCCACGATGACCATGCCCGAGTCGTCAGGCGACGAAAACTGAAGGGGTGTAACAGGGCATTGGCCCTGCTAAGGCTGTTCTCTTCGGACACAGGACACGTCTGAAGGACACAGGTGATGTTATATTAGTAAAAGTCTGACATTCCCTCTCACTTCATACAGAGCGAGAGGAGTTACTTATTTGTTGAAAATGAATACCCGAATAAAAAAAAATTCAAACTAGATTTACCCGTTACCTGCTTTGCCTATGTGGATGTTTAAAAAACAACATACCATTGCCTTTTCCCAAATGACAGTCATTTGCATAGCACACAAAAAACTATCGAAGATATACGCAGAACGCTCGCTGAGATAAACACAGATAGATACTATACTTGATTTTCCTTAAAAACCTCATTAAGGCTCTGAATCTATCAAAGGCATCTTAATGCTTACATCTATTGAGTATTCAGCTTCTAAATGCTGCTTAGGGCTACACATCTGACCAGACTAGATGAAAGGTACTTCGAGATTCATCGGGGTGTTTAACATCATCATGATGATGATCATCATCATCATTTCAGCCACTGTTGGACGTAGGCCTCTCCCAAGTGTCGCCACAATGACCGCTCCTGTGCGTCTCGCATCCATCGGATTCCGTCACCAGGTCATCGGTCCACCTTGTGGGAGGCTTTCCAACGCTGCGTCTTCCGGTACGTGGTCGCTATTCCAGATCCTTTCGTCCCCATCGACCATCTGTTCTGCGAGCAATGTGCCCTGCCCACTGCCACTTAAGTTTGGCGATTCTTTTGGCTATGTCTGTAACCTTGGTTCTCCTGCGGATATCTTCATTTCTTATGTGTGATTACATAAACAAGCAAGGAACTCTTTTTACTGACTAAAACCCACCTGTGTTCCTTCAGTTGCACTGTGCGAGAGCTACGGTAACTCTTAAAATCGAAAAATCCGCCGCCCTGGCAGGCATCGGCTCTAACGGGCACCTTCAGTCTTTCTGACATACCTTTGAGGCTCGGGCTTGGTCCACACCGGACGGCGAGCTACCCATTGCTCCCAGTACGTAAGACCATGCCTGCAGTAGCCGGGAGTCGAATAAGTTAACACTGGTTTGCGCAAATGTGCCTAAGGGCAGAATTCACCAATAAATCTAATCGCGTTTTAACGTTTAGCTCGCATAATCGCGTTTAGCCGCTGTCACTAGTGTCACTTGTCTGTATTTTTCTTTTGTTGTATTTTTACAAGAGACGTTAAAATGCGATTAGTTTTATCGGAGAATTCCGCCCTAAGAGATTTTGTTTAATCTATTAAAAAAGTTAATAACAAGAGAGCTTCAAACTATTTTCATAATAATATACAGCGAACTCATTAGCACTAATAAAACATATTTTAATAACTAAGTAATTAATAAAAATAATAAATGCCACAGTTAACAATCCGAGGTACGAGAACTATTCGTTTAAAATTATGATAAAATTAATTAAAACTTAATATTAATTTATGAACTAAAAAATATTTTGTGATCTCATAAATTCAGTGAAATTTACATTATTGTGATGGGTACAATATCTAAGTTTTTTTAAATCATCATCATCATCATCATCTTCCTGCCCTTATCCCGTGTTATTTGGGGTCGGCGCAACACGTTTTTTCTTCCACTCTGCCCTGTTACTCGTTATGCTATCACTAACTTCACTAACTTAACTTAAGTTTTTTTAAATATTATTATAATATTGTGGTTTATAAGACATTTATATATGGGTTCTATAATTTTCATATTTTTCTTGTGTTTGAGATTCTTAAAGTACATAAAATGAATTGTGGAATTCATTACAAAACATTCTGTATTAACCAATAACGGAATTAAAAGGTTAATTCCTTTAAGATGGGATATAGCATGTTCACTGCTTGCGTCGGATTGGTCCGACGACTGTTTGCGCACGTGACACTGACGTGTGTTTGCGACTGAGTACTCCATCTCATTTAGCTCTTCAATCCCTATAGGTGACAGAAGAGCTGACGAGATGGAGTACTTCGTCGTGGATGTGCGACCCTGGACGAATAAACGCGAGAGTATTTGTCGGATATATCCGACGTAAGCTGTTAAAAGATAAACCATGTTGCATAATACTTAGAAGAAATCTAAGTTCAAAATTGTCTTTTTACGCAGAAAATATATCTATTAACAGGAGCTATTATGTTAACAATATCTTATACATCAACATCATTTCAGCCGAAAGATATCCACTGTTGGACCTGGCCTCCCCCAAATGTCGCCACAATGACCGGTCTTGTGCGTCTCGCCTCCATCGGATTCCCGTGACCCTAACCAGGTCATCGGTCCACCTTGTAGGAGGCCTTCCAACGCTGCGTCTTCCGATACGTGGTCGCCATTCCAGAACCTTTAATATCTTACACAAATTAAATAAAAAAAAAACAAACATTTTGGTTCACTTAGTGGCACATAACTTTGTAACGAGTTTTGATGAATTTATAGATTGTTTCAAATTATCTTACAGCGTATACAGGGACAGTGAACACCAACTTTCATAATGATTCTGTGTATATTGTTGGTCAATTAAGGTAATGAAATACCTGGAAAATTATTAATTCTCACACAAAGAAAACATTAATTAATAAAAGTTTCATAACTCTTTGTAATCAAGCAAATTTAGCTAAAATTTTGATTGCGAATCTTTTTCCTCATAGAAAACGCAAAAAATAGAAGTCTTTTGAATTTTTATATGAAACAATTATAATTATTGCAAAATCATTTTATGAACAATGCACCAACGTAAACAGTTCTCAAAATTCATTGAAGAACCATAACCTTAAAATCGTTCATTTAGAGCTCATCTCTTCTCCACGGCTTCTTGATGGCCAGGTCATCATGTTGGAACCAGGTGGCGTACACTCGAAGCGGTTCTGGCGAGGAGTGCCGATGGAAAGAAACGGGACGGTCCCGGGCTAAGACTTCGCGGGCATAATCTTGTGGACGAGCCTAGGAAGAGAAAGAAACCTCTTTATTAACCAGTACGAAACACAAAATAGCCACGTATAAAACTGCCGAACTGCACACCTTTTTTTATTAAGATGGGAATGGGAGTAAAAGGGTGACCCGATGGTTGCAAACCAACGTCTCAACCAAGGTGACCTTGCATATTTCAATACGTGTAGACAGCAGTTGTAATCCATGACCTTCGACGCCCTTGGTTGGGAGGCGCGTTTTCCCAACCACCGAACATGTTAGCGCGTGGTTTACATCCATGTAGCCGCAACGCAAACTAAACACATAAGACAAGGTCACCTTGGTTGGAATACTAGTTTACAACCATCTGGTCACCTTTGAGATGTCTCGTACCCCCGGGGTTAACTCCCGTTCCCGCGGGAAAATAAAATAAACGTCATAATGGTGGGACTAACTCTTATATTTGAATAATTTGACATATATTTAGTACCCATTTATTATTATTTTGTATCTATTCTGATTTTTTTGTAATAATCCAATAATAAGAGAATTGTTGCAAATATCTATGGCGAAGTTCTAAATCCAAAGAAACTATGAGTAACTATTTTTGTACAAGGAATAACATGCCTAAAATATAAAGTTTATGTGGCCAAGTCAATCCCAAGTTGCAACTGCTCAAAGTGATCTGTTATTTAAAACGACTATTTCATAGGTTAACCTAATGAGTAGAACAGAATGCCAGTGCCATACAATGAGTGAAAACAGGCGCATGCGCACGTAGACATATACATCAGACGATTCACTTTTTCATTCATCACTCATAACCAGGCCAGGGATCGGAATTAGGTAGTTAGCCGTGCTGGCGGCGCCGCACGAGCACGTGGACAGTGAGATACTGACCTGGTGGAACAGCGGCGAGTGCGTCAGGGATATGTTCAGTCGATGGTGTGCGCAGGCGCCGAGCGTCATGTCGTCGGGCGCGGCGCGCGCCGTGCTGGCGGCGCCGCACGAGCACGTGGACAGTGAGATACTGACCTGGTGGAACAGCGGCGAGTGCGTCAGGGATATGTTCAGTCGATGGTGTGCGCAGGCGCCGAGCGTCATGTCGTCGGGCGCGGCGCGCGCCGTGCTGGCGGCGCCGCACGAGCACGTGGACAGTGAGATACTGACCTGGTGGAACAGCGGCGAGTGCGTCAGGGATATGTTCAGTCGATGGTGTGCGCAGGCGCCGAGCGTCATGTCGTCGGGCGCGGCGCGCGCCGTGCTGGCGGCGCCGCACGAGCACGTGGACAGTGAGATACTGACCTGGTGGAACAGCGGCGAGTGCGTCAGGGATATGTTCAGTCGATGGTGTGCGCAGGCGCCGAGCGTCATGTCGTCGGGCGCGGCGCGCGCCGTGCTGGCGGCGCCGCACGAGCACGTGGACAGTGAGATACTGACCTGGTGGAACAGCGGCGAGTGCGTCAGGGATATGTTCAGTCGATGGTGTGCGCAGGCGCCGAGCGTCATGTCGTCGGGCGCGGCGCGCGCCGTGCTGGCGGCGCCGCACGAGCACGTGGACAGTGAGATACTGACCTGGTGGAACAGCGGCGAGTGCGTCAGGGATATGTTCAGTCGATGGTGTGCGCAGGCGCCGAGCGTCATGTCGTCGGGCGCGGCGCGCGCCGTGCTGGCGGCGCCGCACGAGCACGTGGACAGTGAGATACTGACCTGGTGGAACAGCGGCGAGTGCGTCAGGGATATGTTCAGTCGATGGTGTGCGCAGGCGCCGAGCGTCATGTCGTCGGGCGCGGCGCGCGCCGTGCTGGCGGCGCCGCACGAGCACGTGGACAGTGAGATACTGACCTGGTGGAACAGCGGCGAGTGCGTCAGGGATATGTTCAGTCGATGGTGTGCGCAGGCGCCGAGCGTCATGTCGTCGGGCGCGGCGCGCGCCGTGCTGGCGGCGCCGCACGAGCACGTGGACAGTGAGATACTGACCTGGTGGAACAGCGGCGAGTGCGTCAGGGATATGTTCAGTCGATGGTGTGCGCAGGCGCCGAGCGTCATGTCGTCGGGCGCGGCGCGCGCCGTGCTGGCGGCGCCGCACGAGCACGTGGACAGTGAGATACTGACCTGGTGGAACAGCGGCGAGTGCGTCAGGGATATGTTCAGTCGATGGTGTGCGCAGGCGCCGAGCGTCATGTCGTCGGGCGCGGCGCGCGCCGTGCTGGCGGCGCCGCACGAGCACGTGGACAGTGAGATACTGACCTGGTGGAACAGCGGCGAGTGCGTCAGGGATATGTTCAGTCGATGGTGTGCGCAGGCGCCGAGCGTCATGTCGTCGGGCGCGGCGCGCGCCGTGCTGGCGGCGCCGCACGAGCACGTGGACAGTGAGATACTGACCTGGTGGAACAGCGGCGAGTGCGTCAGGGATATGTTCAGTCGATGGTGTGCGCAGGCGCCGAGCGTCATGTCGTCGGGCGCGGCGCGCGCCGTGCTGGCGGCGCCGCACGAGCACGTGGACAGTGAGATACTGACCTGGTGGAACAGCGGCGAGTGCGTCAGGGATATGTTCAGTCGATGGTGTGCGCAGGCGCCGAGCGTCATGTCGTCGGGCGCGGCGCGCGCCGTGCTGGCGGCGCCGCACGAGCACGTGGACAGTGAGATACTGACCTGGTGGAACAGCGGCGAGTGCGTCAGGGATATGTTCAGTCGATGGTGTGCGCAGGCGCCGAGCGTCATGTCGTCGGGCGCGGCGCGCGCCGTGCTGGCGGCGCCGCACGAGCACGTGGACAGTGAGATACTGACCTGGTGGAACAGCGGCGAGTGCGTCAGGGATATGTTCAGTCGATGGTGTGCGCAGGCGCCGAGCGTCATGTCGTCGGGCGCGGCGCGCGCCGTGCTGGCGGCGCCGCACGAGCACGTGGACAGTGAGATACTGACCTGGTGGAACAGCGGCGAGTGCGTCAGGGATATGTTCAGTCGATGGTGTGCGCAGGCGCCGAGCGTCATGTCGTCGGGCGCGGCGCGCGCCGTGCTGGCGGCGCCGCACGAGCACGTGGACAGTGAGATACTGACCTGGTGGAACAGCGGCGAGTGCGTCAGGGATATGTTCAGTCGATGGTGTGCGCAGGCGCCGAGCGTCATGTCGTCGGGCGCGGCGCGCGCCGTGCTGGCGGCGCCGCACGAGCACGTGGACAGTGAGATACTGACCTGGTGGAACAGCGGCGAGTGCGTCAGGGATATGTTCAGTCGATGGTGTGCGCAGGCGCCGAGCGTCATGTCGTCGGGCGCGGCGCGCGCCGTGCTGGCGGCGCCGCACGAGCACGTGGACAGTGAGATACTGACCTGGTGGAACAGCGGCGAGTGCGTCAGGGATATGTTCAGTCGATGGTGTGCGCAGGCGCCGAGCGTCATGTCGTCGGGCGCGGCGCGCGCCGTGCTGGCGGCGCCGCACGAGCACGTGGACAGTGAGATACTGACCTGGTGGAACAGCGGCGAGTGCGTCAGGGATATGTTCAGTCGATGGTGTGCGCAGGCGCCGAGCGTCATGTCGTCGGGCGCGGCGCGCGCCGTGCTGGCGGCGCCGCACGAGCACGTGGACAGTGAGATACTGACCTGGTGGAACAGCGGCGAGTGCGTCAGGGATATGTTCAGTCGATGGTGTGCGCAGGCGCCGAGCGTCATGTCGTCGGGCGCGGCGCGCGCCGTGCTGGCGGCGCCGCACGAGCACGTGGACAGTGAGATACTGACCTGGTGGAACAGCGGCGAGTGCGTCAGGGATATGTTCAGTCGATGGTGTGCGCAGGCGCCGAGCGTCATGTCGTCGGGCGCGGCGCGCGCCGTGCTGGCGGCGCCGCACGAGCACGTGGACAGTGAGATACTGACCTGGTGGAACAGCGGCGAGTGCGTCAGGGATATGTTCAGTCGATGGTGTGCGCAGGCGCCGAGCGTCATGTCGTCGGGCGCGGCGCGCGCCGTGCTGGCGGCGCCGCACGAGCACGTGGACAGTGAGATACTGACCTGGTGGAACAGCGGCGAGTGCGTCAGGGATATGTTCAGTCGATGGTGTGCGCAGGCGCCGAGCGTCATGTCGTCGGGCGCGGCGCGCGCCGTGCTGGCGGCGCCGCACGAGCACGTGGACAGTGAGATACTGACCTGGTGGAACAGCGGCGAGTGCGTCAGGGATATGTTCAGTCGATGGTGTGCGCAGGCGCCGAGCGTCATGTCGTCGGGCGCGGCGCGCGCCGTGCTGGCGGCGCCGCACGAGCACGTGGACAGTGAGATACTGACCTGGTGGAACAGCGGCGAGTGCGTCAGGGATATGTTCAGTCGATGGTGTGCGCAGGCGCCGAGCGTCATGTCGTCGGGCGCGGCGCGCGCCGTGCTGGCGGCGCCGCACGAGCACGTGGACAGTGAGATACTGACCTGGTGGAACAGCGGCGAGTGCGTCAGGGATATGTTCAGTCGATGGTGTGCGCAGGCGCCGAGCGTCATGTCGTCGGGCGCGGCGCGCGCCGTGCTGGCGGCGCCGCACGAGCACGTGGACAGTGAGATACTGACCTGGTGGAACAGCGGCGAGTGCGTCAGGGATATGTTCAGTCGATGGTGTGCGCAGGCGCCGAGCGTCATGTCGTCGGGCGCGGCGCGCGCCGTGCTGGCGGCGCCGCACGAGCACGTGGACAGTGAGATACTGACCTGGTGGAACAGCGGCGAGTGCGTCAGGGATATGTTCAGTCGATGGTGTGCGCAGGCGCCGAGCGTCATGTCGTCGGGCGCGGCGCGCGCCGTGCTGGCGGCGCCGCACGAGCACGTGGACAGTGAGATACTGACCTGGTGGAACAGCGGCGAGTGCGTCAGGGATATGTTCAGTCGATGGTGTGCGCAGGCGCCGAGCGTCATGTCGTCGGGCGCGGCGCGCGCCGTGCTGGCGGCGCCGCACGAGCACGTGGACAGTGAGATACTGACCTGGTGGAACAGCGGCGAGTGCGTCAGGGATATGTTCAGTCGATGGTGTGCGCAGGCGCCGAGCGTCATGTCGTCGGGCGCGGCGCGCGCCGTGCTGGCGGCGCCGCACGAGCACGTGGACAGTGAGATACTGACCTGGTGGAACAGCGGCGAGTGCGTCAGGGATATGTTCAGTCGATGGTGTGCGCAGGCGCCGAGCGTCATGTCGTCGGGCGCGGCGCGCGCCGTGCTGGCGGCGCCGCACGAGCACGTGGACAGTGAGATACTGACCTGGTGGAACAGCGGCGAGTGCGTCAGGGATATGTTCAGTCGATGGTGTGCGCAGGCGCCGAGCGTCATGTCGTCGGGCGCGGCGCGCGCCGTGCTGGCGGCGCCGCACGAGCACGTGGACAGTGAGATACTGACCTGGTGGAACAGCGGCGAGTGCGTCAGGGATATGTTCAGTCGATGGTGTGCGCAGGCGCCGAGCGTCATGTCGTCGGGCGCGGCGCGCGCCGTGCTGGCGGCGCCGCACGAGCACGTGGACAGTGAGATACTGACCTGGTGGAACAGCGGCGAGTGCGTCAGGGATATGTTCAGTCGATGGTGTGCGCAGGCGCCGAGCGTCATGTCGTCGGGCGCGGCGCGCGCCGTGCTGGCGGCGCCGCACGAGCACGTGGACAGTGAGATACTGACCTGGTGGAACAGCGGCGAGTGCGTCAGGGATATGTTCAGTCGATGGTGTGCGCAGGCGCCGAGCGTCATGTCGTCGGGCGCGGCGCGCGCCGTGCTGGCGGCGCCGCACGAGCACGTGGACAGTGAGATACTGACCTGGTGGAACAGCGGCGAGTGCGTCAGGGATATGTTCAGTCGATGGTGTGCGCAGGCGCCGAGCGTCATGTCGTCGGGCGCGGCGCGCGCCGTGCTGGCGGCGCCGCACGAGCACGTGGACAGTGAGATACTGACCTGGTGGAACAGCGGCGAGTGCGTCAGGGATATGTTCAGTCGATGGTGTGCGCAGGCGCCGAGCGTCATGTCGTCGGGCGCGGCGCGCGCCGTGCTGGCGGCGCCGCACGAGCACGTGGACAGTGAGATACTGACCTGGTGGAACAGCGGCGAGTGCGTCAGGGATATGTTCAGTCGATGGTGTGCGCAGGCGCCGAGCGTCATGTCGTCGGGCGCGGCGCGCGCCGTGCTGGCGGCGCCGCACGAGCACGTGGACAGTGCGCGCGCTGCGCCCACGCTCAGGACTGTGCCGCCGCCGCCCGTTATGTAGTCGTAACCTGTTGCCAACATTATCACAAAGAGCTTAACATCGGGGTAGCTAAATAATCCACAAATATTAGAATCGCCGAGATTTTTCGTTCCAAACAGTAAGCTGCAGTCAGGAACGAGGGAAAGACTGTTTAAAGTCCCGGAAACCCGCACAATTTCGTTAAAGTTCCCACCCGTGACTCTGTGCCGGTCGCGTAGGTAATCTGGTATGATACGCTGCAGGTAAGGCGGTTCTATGGAACAATAAAGCCACCCTAATCGCATTCCAGGGCAAGGAGTTAAAGACGTTGACGATATCTAGACTTGCCACCAACGCCACCCCATCCTGGGACACTACCTACTTCGACTGTGAGCGTAGGATTGCATCGACAGTAAAGCGCTGCCGTCGAAAACCATAATGGCTATCTGCAAGGACCAGCGACAGGCCTCTCAGTAACTATTCTTTCAAATAGCTTAGAGATCTCGTCGAGCAAGCAAATGGGACGGACCAATCCAACCTCCTTCCAGTCGAAAAGGAACACGTCCGAACAGAAGCAGCTGTTAAACAGCTGTCTTAGGCGATCCCCTAGTACTCTAAGTGATCGTAGTGCGTGGGTTCTGGCTATGGATGCTTCTATAGCCAGAACCCTCGCCCGGTCAGGAATACCATCAAGGCCTGGTGCGGTATTACGAAACCTCATGCGTCTTACAGCGCGGTCCATTTCACTTTCAATAACCCCCAACTATTCGGACCAATCGGAGAGTGGCAGGAGGGATTAACGACTGTCCCTGTGTATGCTACTATAAAAAGCATTGTTATAACTGTTTCCAGCAGCCTCGGATCCATGGTTTCTGTGATGGGGGGGACCCAAGAACGTAATCCTATAGCCCTAACATGGTCAATTTATCAAGTTTTAGACCTGTCTGTTAGTGTAGGGTCTATAAATGAATCACAGTAATTTCAGAACTTGCTAATAAAAGCTATGTTTATCATAGCTATTTAAGTCAGGCTAAATAAAATCTGAAAATTAAACAGCTGGATTCCTGTACACTGAAACTTAGGTTTAAGAACATTGAACACCAACCTTTAGGAGCGGTTTCTCTCTTTCCGTAACCGTAGCCATATCTTTCTCCAATTACAGTGCTATCATCAGCACCACCACGGTAGCAACTTAGTACTTCACACAGCCTCTGGACCCTGTTACAATGCTTAGATATTAGGCTCTAAACTACTTACAAGTACCATAAAATGTGCCTTCAAAACCTTAAAGAAATAGAAATCAGAAACGTCATTTCAAATAGACCAATTACAGGCACTTTTGAATTGTCAAAATGTCGGTCAGTCAAAAGAGTGAAGCTAAATTGCACGTTCCGAAGCGTAGATCTTTATGGAGAAGAACGTGCAAGAAACTCCATGGACACTCGCCCGCGCGAAGAGCCGCGAGCAGCGTTGGCCCTTAACCAATCAGCCCCCCTAACCAAGTTACAATCGTATCGTTCGCGCCGAACGCCTCGAGTAGGCCACGTCTCCGATTCCATTGTTCTGTCGTCATCTCAACGCTCAGTCACGTGGTCAGAACAAAGGAATCGGAGGCGTGGCCTACTCGAGGAGTTCGACGCGAACGATACGATTGTAACTTGGCTAGGAGCGCAGAGAGCCAAACGCGGTAAACGTTTCGATCGCGCTAACATAAAACACAAATCGAATGACCAAGAAACACAAATAGATATATATCGCGACTTTTGTTCGTACGATGTTTGATATAAAACCCTTGACGGATCCTAAGTTAAACCGTACAATATTAGTATTAGAATATTTTAACATTTCTAACTTACCCCAGTATAGTATCATCATCCGCCAAAAATATCCATTTAATTTGCGGCATACTGTTAACTCTTTTCAGTACCATTCTCAAAATGGCGATCGTTTTGGCGCAGTGGCCCGTCTTGCTGTTTGGTATCCCTGTGCTTACTGCCGGGAGGGTCGGGTCTAAAAGAAAAACAAAGTGTTAATTGTGACGTTGATGGCGTCAAATCTATGATTAAACAGAAATAAATTCCACCAACTTCATCAGACTGCTTAAAGTGTTTTGTTTTACGATTTTTTTTTGTTTTATTTTTTTTGCGGTCGGGTTTTTTTACCCTGTCGATCTTTTTTTTAGTTCTTACATATTTTAGTACTTTATTTTGACAACCTTCATGGCTTTGTCACGAAAAACGTGTATAGTCTTTCACATCGACGCACAAACGAACACTATGAATCCAATACATGATTCTGTACTGATTTTACATAATTCCACCACTGGGAGGTCCAGAATAATGTACTGAATCCATGACGTTCCTATATAACCACTTCCGTTACATCCCTAATTCCTAGTATCCCTTGACGCTAAGTTTATATTAAAAAAAAAAACACTAGGTTTAGGTCCTCATGTTACAGGTAGAGTAAAACCGGGATAAATGCCGCAGTGGTATAGATGCCTCATTTTCAAAAAACCTAACTTCCCAATCTCGCAACTATGAATTTATAATACATATAAGTAGGAGTAGCAGTCGGCCCGCACCCCAATTGCCCCCTGACTGTCGTATGTTGAGGACGCGTTTCGCTCGAATGTACAATCATCTCCGCGGCTTCACGAACACGTCAAAGATTTAAAGGTTAGTTTTTGCCGTTGCATAACTTTGTAAGTAGTAAAAAATTCCGTTATATTTTTTATTACATGAATCTAGTTGTTCATTGAGTGTTCATTTGGGTGTTAATAGTTGCACTTTTGTTTTTAATTTATTTAAAAAATACTTGGCCATCTATCCCTATCGTAAAGGATAGTTGCCCTGATTTTTCGCGGTATAGGTGCCCCTAGGGGCATCCATTCGTATTTCCATATTTATTTATTTCGACTCTTTATTTGTAGCGGAACCATCAACCATGCCATAAAAATACAAAAGAAAGGAAAAACAAGCTGAAGGATTATCTGTGGCTAGAGCTAAAGTTCTTAGTAGAGAAGAAATAAATAACTTCTATGATCTTTTGATTAAAGTCCTGACTGTCAATGATCTGTTAGACAAACAGGAAAGGATATATAATATGGATGGATCCGGAATTCTGCTGAATAATAAACCCGGAAAAGTCGCAGCAAAATTCGTCAATTCAATCACATCTGCCGAGAAAGGTGAAACAATGACACACGGGGTTACCATGTCGTTCAAAGTAAGATTGTTTCATTCTTATTTCAGTGTGGGTAAGAAACAGAGCTATACATGTTGTCTAGCGCCATCTCTTACCCACGCTGGAAATAAGAATGAAACAATCTTACTTTAAACGTCATGGTACAGGTGAATCTCTTGATCGATCATTGGTGATTTTACAATTGCAGAGATTTTAGGTGCCGGTATAGAACAAGGAACACCTTCAAAAATTCTAATAGATGCATCACCTATACCAATTTTTTTTTAATGTTTATCTTTGTATTGTGTCGTATTAGAATATCCTATAACTGTAACAATTAAAAACATTTAAAAAAAATGAAAAATAATTTTTCGTAATTCGACCTCATATTATTATTATTTTATTATTCCGGAAGACGCAGAGTTGGAAGGCCCCCTACAAGGTGGACCAATGACCTGGTGAAGGCTGCGGGAATCCGATGGATGCGAGACGCACAGGACTGTTCTTTGTGGCGACATTTGGGGGAGGCCTATGTCCAGCAGTGGACGTCTATCGGCTGAAATGATGATGATGATGATGACCTCATATTTGGTTGAGTTTTTCGTTTACACAGTATAAAGAGCATCTATCTCGCTCTGCAGGCATCTATCCTTCTCAGTATTTTCATAACGAGGCAACTATCCATACAGGTAGGCATCTATCCCCAAAAAAAGTGTTCCACAAAAAGCTATATTCTGCAAAATTCATTATCAACAGGTCAAAAAACAATAATTATAATTCAACATAAATTATTAAGCTAGCTACACTCTTAGAAATTATTCATATAAAATTAATATTTTTTAATTAAGGAAGCTATTTCAAAAAGTGGGGCATCTATCCCGGTTTTACCTGTTCATAGTTCACTTACCATCTTTATCGCTATAAAACTGTAGATTCGTGACATGCCTTCCCCAGGTCTTCTTAACCACCTTGGCTCTGGAGCTGTGGAAGCCGCTCCAAGTCTTCACAGCGAAGAATATCGAGTCCTCAGCTATGGCACTGCCCTGCCGATAACGTGGCATTTGAGAATAACTGCTGCGATTTTTATTGCAGTAATCAATCAACATTTCTCTTTTTTACAAGTGTTACGGGTTCGAAATCGGGGAAGTTCCAATGTTTCAATTCATATGTACTCTTCTAAGTTTATGTAGGACATTACTGACACTCCGTGCTTCGGAAAGCAAGAAAAGCTATTTATTTATTTTTAAAGAAAGCTTACAGGCTAATAATAATTATATTTTTTTAACTTAAGTAATGAAAATTGCTAATAGCAAGCTTCCACATATATGTACATATCTAGCTACAGATAGCACTGACATCTTTAAGGTTTATGATAAAGTTAAAAAAGGTCATTAGTTATTGGTCAAGGTTGCAATTAGTAGATCTTAGACAGTCGTTACAGGAGACATCAGAAAGTCTGACCATCAGTCTTTCCAAGGAGTTTCGTGTTGCCCAGTAACTGGGTTGTGAAAGTCTGATAGGTAATCGCGTAAATCACGTTGGGGTCACCAGTTTGGAGGTATGCGGAACAGAGTGTAAAGTCCCGCTAACCTCCGTTAAAAAGGGAGGATTCTTCGACCAGACGGGTGTTATGTCTAGTGGGCAACTGCTCGATAGATGATTTTCGGGCTTTTCTATATGTTCCAATCGCGCGGAGAACTTTAATTGCGCGATGCAGGATTAGTTCTTATGTGACGCCATAGTTGTCGCTACACACGGTTACACTGGAAGCTGTCTCCAAGCTAGTTGAGAACTCTTCAGCTTATTAACATTACTAGATTATTATAGACTAGCTTCTGCCAGCAATTTCGCCCGCGTGAAAATTATTTATTTATTTATTTAAACTTCATGCAACACAAAGATACAAAGGCGGACTTAATGCCTTAGGCATTCTCTACCAGTCAACCAAGGGTAGTGAAGAGAAAACATGGTAGGTGCATAAAAAAAAAGAAAATATGAATAGGAAAACAAGGGATCAAATGTATATATTATATATATTAAAAAAAAATAAACATACATAAATATTTAATATAATACATAAATATATATTATTTATATAAGGAAAAATGAAAGGATTTTTGAGACTACTTCGCTATTTGTGTAGAAAATAAAGCCGCAACTTCCGCTTAAATGCATATTGACTGGTGGCCGTCCTGATGTCAAGAGGAAGCGCATTCCACAGAAGTATGGACTGTATATAAAAGGAAGAATGAACAAATTCAGAAGTATGAGAAGGACAAAGCAGTAGAAGATTGTTAGAAGAACGCAGATTCTTAGCATGGGAAGAACATAGATATTGAAAGTGTGATATAAGATAAGAAGGTGGGGTGGGAGAGTTGAGCAGAGAGAAAAATGTAGTCAGTGCGCGCAAACGCCTTCTCTGGCGAATGGGCATCCATTTAAGCTCTGATCTGTAACTAGAAATATGGTCATATTTTCTTAAGTTAAATATGTACCGGATACAGTTGTTGAGGAGCCTGTCGAGCTTGTCTAGCAACACCGCATTCAGGTCAAAGTAGCACACGTCACCATAGTCGATTATAGGGAAAATTAAAGTCTGCACAAGCATTGTCTTCGTCTTCGCAGGCAAAAAATTCCTCAAACGATACAGATACCGCAAAGTCCCGTTGACTCTTTGGCAGACACTTGAAACTTGACTTTGCCAGCCAAGCGTCGAGTCAAGATGCAAACCGAGATCTTTAACGCTAGGACTGATGGGGATGACGGCACCATTAAAAACAATTGGAGGAAGAGAGTTAACCACCACTTTACCCATCATACGCGAGCTACCAACAATAATAGCCTGACACTTTGAGGGGTTTACGGATACCCCAAATCTATCAGACCAATCCCTGATAGCATCCAAATCTCGGTTTACATCCTCTATAGCGTCAGACAAACTCTCTACCCGCGCAGCCGCATATAATTGTAGATCATCGGCATATAGATGATACGAACACCGAAGACAGAGAGTTATAAAATTTATGAAAATGGAGAATAGCAATGGAGAAAGAATACCGCCTTGTGGGACACCAGAGTTCAAATCACGCCAACTCGACGAATTCTCGTCAACGCGAACCGACTGCTGACGTCCCCGAAGATAAGAAGAGAACCATTCCAGCGCCTCAGACGAAACCATAAGATGGGAAAGGATAGATAGAAGAATATCGTGACTGACAGCATTAAAGGCATTTGAGAAATCAATTAAAACCAAAACAGTAACCTTGGTATCCTCCATGGCTTCTCTAATGTCACCAGTCACTTTAAGGAGAGCAGAGGAGGTACTATGACCAGGCCTGAATCCGGATTGAAATGAGTTAACAAGGTTGTTACGGTAAACAAATCCTGAAAACTGTTTATGAACGCAAGCCTCAAGTACTTTGGACAGGAAAGGAAGAATAGAAATTGGGCGAAAATGGTTAGGTAGGGAGGGATTAGAGATTTTAGGAAGTGGACGCACGTAAGCCATACGCCACAGGGATGGGAATTGACCGGAATCAAGGGAAAAATTAATTATGTGGGTAATCGGAGGAAGAAGAAAGTCAAGGATTAAGGTAATCATATAACGACTGATGTCGTCATAGCCCACAGCCTTGGACTTAATGGATAGGATAATCTTTTTGATATCGTCCAAGGTGGCCGGGGAAAAATGGAACGGTTCAATGATAGGACTTGGTAGGCCAGTAATGAAATCAACCGTCTGAGAAAGCATTTGCGAATCCAAATGACAGGTGGTAGTAAAGTGACGGTTGATATCATCCAGAGCGATTGTCTTAGGAAAATCCACATGACGAGGTCTGCCGATACCGAGAGTTCCAAGGAATTTCCAGATATCAGCAGGAGAAGAAGAAGATATGTTTTCGAGAATATGGCGGCGTTTAGCGTTACGTATCATCTGATTACACCGATTTCTTGCAGTCCTGAAAAGGTCTCTATTTCCGACACTGCGATCCTTTTTAAATTTTCGAAAGGCACGATCCCTGCGCCTCATCGCCATACGAATTCCTTTCGTCATCCAAGGGGCGGGTGGACGCTTAAGCTTCACCCTCTTGACAGGAGCGTGTCTATCATAGAGTGCAAGGACCGTCTGATTAAAAATATGCAGCTTATCGTCAACAGATGTTGCCATCGCAAGGTGTTCCCAATCGAGTTGCGACGAAATTTAGTTTCTCCATACAAACTTCCAACCCCCGTTTTACCCCCTTAGGGATGGAGTTTCGTAAAATCCGTTCTTAGCTGATGTCTACACCCTATAAGGAATACACATGACAAATTTTAAGTGTGTAAGTGTTATAGTTTCTGAGATTTCGTGATTAATCAGTGAGTGGTATTTCGCTTAGATTTAAATAATCTGTCAGAATAATCAATCAAGAATTATTGTAACAGTCAATACTCACACATAGATCGAACTGACGCGGATATGTAGCACAGTTCTCACCGGACACTATGCAGAAGCTCAGGTCCGGTGTAAGTAGCGGTCCAGGGTCACTTCCTCCACCATAGACTAACTGCGCCAGTTCAAACGCAGGGTCTATTGAGAAGTCAGCTTCCAAGCGGCGCTGACCGCTCTCGATTTGTTTTAGGAGTCTAAAAGTTTACCGAGGGTCAATATTGCAGTGTAAGTAGAGTAATTTTTTTAATGAATTTGCTCAAGTATTAAAATTTGCAAGAATCAATCTTTAATATAATAATTGAAGGGTTCAATTATATTAAAGATTGATTCTTGCAAACTTTCTTTGTTCAGCCAACCAATTCGCTAAATTTCATCCAAATCCGTTCAGAAGTTTTAGCGTGAAAGACACACACGCACAAACTTTCGCCATTATAATACTAGTATGTTTTTGTACTTACGTTTCAATCAGTTCTATTCTCATAGCGAACCCGCTGGCAAAGTTGGGATACATGAAGCCACCTTCCTCCTCCAAATCCTCGTAGAAAGTGAAGTGATGGATGATCGTGGGTTCTTCATCGCTAAGTGGATAGCCTATCCACATAACGTCCTGTTGGAAAAAACTTTATTCAAGTTCTTGAATCATCATCCTTCGTCGAAAATAGCTTAAAGAATATTCCGTCATCCAGACCACCAGACGTACGGCGATGCGCCACCGGTACATGGTAGACATTCCACCCATACGCACTAACTAACACTAAACGTTTTGGGAACACCGGGAACACATTCATTGTGCATGCAGCTGAGGAGTGGAATTCCCTGCCGGAGTCCATGTTCTCCTTATAGCTACAACCTGGGGGTCTTTAAATCAAGAGTGAATATATTACTTCTAGGCAAGCGTGCTCCATCGTCAACCACATTTTCGCCATTTTTAGGAAGACCACCGTAAGAGACATTTTACGTTTTTTACCTAAATAAAAAAGTATTTATGGGATTGTCCCAAAGCTTTCCTTACCTTCTGTCTATCAGCCGCCGCGAGCGCTTTAATCAGCTTGTCACACCTGACGGCCGTGTGCGCCTCCACGAACAGCACCCATCTGACCTCAGTGCGTCTGTATCGTGACGTCAGGGGTGCCAGCAAAGGCAGGATAGTCCATGCGCCAGGCACGGGGAAATCTTCATGCGTTATATGCGTTCTTGGGTGGCGCTGTGTGAAATATGGTTGGTTATAGAGATTATTCAACTTTATGACTTCATTAAGTCATATTTTTTTTTTACCGTTTTAAAAATCAAAACTAATGAATATTAATAACTTAATATGTATATAATATGTACAAACTAAAAATAATAATATTTACAAACGGCTAGAAAAAGAAATTATTGGGCATCAAAGAATTCATCCACATCGATATCAAGGCGAAAAGTGATTACCTATATTTTATGTAATAAAACGTAAGTAAGGGGCCCAGCAGGGTCGAAGCCTACTGGGGCCACGGGTAGTGTGAAAGCGGAACCCGGGGCCCTGGGACGAAGGCAACGAAGGAACAGGAGTGGGTTTTTAGTCAGTAAGAGTCTGACACTATCTCCCGCTCCGCCCAAGAGCGGGGATGTCATTAGGATGATTTTCCCACCCAATAAAAAAAAAAAAGTACCTATTTCACATTTTTCAAAAACACAACTCGTAACCCTATAGCACGAGCGGCCTGTCCAAAGGCCGGGCATAATAAAAGAGATTCTCGGTACGTAGACTTAAGGTGTGTTTTGGTTCGTTACGAGCGCGACAGGGACTTGTAGGCAAATAAATTGAAGGTCACGTCCGTGCCGTGCAATGTATTATGTGCATTAGAAAAGTTGTTAGTAGGTTTATATTCGCATGTTTTCTTTTGAAGAATGAAATTTCTGTACTTGTACAATAACTTATTCTGTGGCGAATTTGATTTTGTATTTCTTGTACGAGAAAAAGTGTTTAGGTGCCCTTATATTAAAAATTTAAATTAGTTGCAAAAGGTAAGTTGTGCGTCGGAATTGCACAACTTAAGTCTGCCAAACCCGTTCCATCATCGGACCACTAAACGTACGGCGATGCGCCATCAGTACATGGTGGACATCCCACCCATACACACAAGTGTTTTGGGAACACGTTCATTGTCCGCACAACTACGAAGTCTGTGTTTCTTAATAGCTTCAACCTTGGGATCTTTAAATCAAGAGTGAATAGGTTACTTCTAAACAAGTGTGCTCAACAATAACAATAATAATAAAAAAGGTAGTTATTCTTACGTTTTCCAGTTGCAGAACTTGAAGGTCGATGTCCAGCTTCAGTCGTTGAGCTACACTGGCGTGATATGGCTCAGGCTGGCTCACGATTGTAAATACTATATTTCTTGAATCTGCAACAAAGAAAGAATATGATTACTGTGTCACTGTTACCTCATCAGCCCAAAGGGTTAACTAAAAATCAAACCCGCTGTTATTCATATTGAAACGCTAACTCTTGAAAGAAAATGTTTATAAAAATTTTATATAAGCGACATCTATCATGCCATATAAAAACTAAAGTTCAAAATCTTGCATCGCTGTACAGACATCTCCGTGCGATTAGAACATATAAAACCGCCCGAAATCAACTATCGGGAAGTTGCCTAGACTAGACCTAATACCTGTCTGGTCGTAGGATCCTCCTTTTTCAATGGAGGTATATAGGACCGTACACCCTGGTGCATATACCTCAACGTTCGATATTTAAGGGCATTCAACTCGACATACATTTCCACTGTTTTTCATACAACCGCTCTTACGCGATTATTATGTTATTACACATTTTTCATTAGATATTTTGGAAACAAAGTATCTTGTGGATATTATTATCTCGGCTTCTATTGAAATCAATCTATATATTTGTCAAAAACTAATCCAGTAAAGACCTCTGAAATTCTGCTATTTTGCATGAATTTTGACACTTAAAAATTTACTCAAAAATTAAAAGGCTCAAAAAGTATGACAATAGTAGCTTTGCAAAAATCAAGATTCTGAATGACGACAATTTTTTCCAAAAACTTTTAAGGGTTTAAAAAAAACACGTATTTCCTGGAACTAGTTTTGTAAAATATTAGAGTAAATCATTGAACTACCGAATTCTAACAGAGTTTTCAGGGGTTATCTCTCTTTTTTCGCGTTGCATTTTCGTCAAACATCGCGTTGGGAGTGCTTTAGATGAAGTTACAAGCTTTTAAATCATGATGTTGACGATATACGAGTAAAAAGACCCTCTTAAAGAGGGTACATTTTAATATGACCCATTTTTTTCTGAAATAAAGGTTTGTCCAATCGGATTCTCAGTTTTAATTATATTAAAAAATATTACAAAACAAAAATTGCAGAAATTGCTTCTGCAATGTAATATTTTGTTTTATTTTTGTAATGTAATATTTTTTTTTTAAATGTATAAGGTGTTAAAAAATTAACTTTAAGAATTTCGAGAGGACATTGTACTCCTCATTATGAACAACTTTTACTATGGGACCAAACCTAAAATAGCGAAAAAAAAATCAACTGCTGCAGTTATGCGAACATAAACGTTGGGAACAGCCGATTTTTTTTTCGCGATTCGAGTCTTTAACCATATAATACGCTTTTTTGGCTAGGACACGCTTTATATGAGTTTTGAATTTTCCCTCCCTAAGTTCTGTTACCGCCTTTGTCAGCTTGTTATAAAAGCGTAAGCTGTTTACTAAGAATGACTTTCTGGCTAATCTCTATTTGGTTAATACAATTTCGTGTTTACTGCGCGTATTTTTGTTGCGAAAATCGCTTTTAATTTTAAAGAGTCATAAGTTTTTACGAACATACAAAATAATTTCTAAAATATAAAGAGAAAGCAGAGTCAGTACATCGATTTCTTGAATTTATTTCTAAGGGACTCGCGAGGACCCATTTTATAAATAGGCCGGATTGCTCTCTTTTGTAATATGAAAATTGAGTCTACATCAGCTGCAGATCCCCACAGTAAAATGCCATAAGGCATAATAATGTGGAAATAAGCATAGTAACATTGTATCTATTACTAATTGTCTCTGCATCACTCAAGGGTTCACTGATAGAAAATGTCTAAAGGGTGGACCAGATGGTTGCAAATCAACGTCCCAACCAAGGTGACCTTGATCATTTCAATCCGTGTGGACAGAAGTTGTAATCCATGACCTTCAACGCCCTTGGATGGGAGGCGCGTTTTCCCAACCACCGAACGTGTTGGCGCGTGGTTTACATCTATGTAGCCGCAACACAAACCTATCACATAAACCAAGGACACCTTGGTTGGAACGCTAGTTTGCAACCGTCACCCCCTTAGGCATTGTATAATAATAATTAAAAAAAACAATATAAGTTTAGATTTATTTCATAAATACATCATAATCACTCAAAACAACCCTACACATCTTCCTCTATAACCCATCAAATTACATACCGCATCAAAACACCACATCAAGGCTGATAGCATTACCGTCAAATGACGTCAATGCCGTCAAATTATGACAAATGGCGCCGAAGCATTGACTAACAAGCCGTCGACGCTCATCAATCATAGACAAGGCATTGGGTTTCATTTACAGGTAACTGATAGAGATATATGCCTTTGTGTACATGGATTAATATTTGGTAGGTGATATGGATAAAGGTGGCTTTAATGGCGTGTATGAACCTCTTTACGGTTATTTCGAATAGATAAAATAACTCAGTCATAATCTATGCAGTATTACAGTTTTGCAGTCAAAACGTTACCGTCGTATTTAAAAAAAAAGCCTTGCTGGTTACATTTTTTTTGTCCCTTATCATAAAAATAAATGAAATGAAACCACCAGATACAACTAAGATGACCACATCAGTATGTTTCTACCTGATGTTACCAAATATGAGAAGTTCCCTAAGAGTTAGAGCAGTCTGTGGTGGCCGAGTGGACAGTTAGGCGTATTACTTTGTGTAATTTAATACATCACCACTGCTCTCAAAATGGTTAAGGAAAACATCGTGAGCAAATCGGCATGTCCTAGAACCAAAAATTCGAAGACATGTGACATCCACCAACCTGCACGCCTGCGTGGTGAATTACGGCCAATTCCCTCTCCTAGAGAGGAGGCCTGAGTCCCAACAGTGGAAACATTATAAGGCCGACTATGCTATGGGAAGTTCACATACAGCAAAGGGTTTGCGGAAAGATTTCTACGTCTTTACTTATATTGATAAAATTCTCCACCAAACAAGAAAATATTAAAGTACGAGTATTACATGCATCTCTCGTAACAAAATGGGTAAAAACTGCACTTTTAAAAACTGGGCTATGCATAATTCAAGCCACTGATAAGAGCGGTAAGTCGCTGCCGTCGGAAACTTCTGGCGTCAGATTAACGTCTTCAGCCACATTACATCATCTAATAAACTTCTGATAAACTAGGTAATAGAGATGAGATGGTGTTTACTGTATACTTGGGGTTCAGTATACACTATATTTATAACCTTGTTAAGAAGTGTTGTTTTAATTTCTAGGAAATTATCACATTTAGAGACCCTAAAACACTAGGGGCAAAGGACAAATTTTTGAAGCAAAACGGTATTTCCAAACTTTTTACTAAACCGATAGGCTTGGGGTAAACTTCTAGTTTAACCGGGTGCAACTGATGCAATATTTTTTTTTCTAAAGGAGCTGTCATCTTACCTCTAATCCAACAACTGAGTAACAAAATACGCCTTGATAAGATTAGGTGCAACTACATAGTTAGGTGTATGTAAAAAAAACATTAAGTTCTTCACATAAACCTTCTCCTAAGCCTCGTGTTATGGTGTCTAATGCATTACCATCTCAACACCAAAACACTTTCAAGAAAGCGACCAAACCACACAAATGTAAAGTGCGATCTTCAATATTTAATTTCGTCTTAAAATTCGCATCAACTCCACAGAAAGTCGGGTTCTTAGTCAAATCGTAGTCAAGATCGATCAATTTGGATGGAAGCGTCATGAATAATGCAAATTCTGCGATCACCTGAGGTGTGACACATTAAAATCGCATTCTGGCTTTATGACGTCCCCAGGCGAACGCAAGACGTATTACTGCTGATGCCGATAACGTAAGGGTTAGGTAAAAATGCGGTTAAAATGTGGAGTTAACGGTTTGGAACAGGTAAACGGGAAATGTAAATCGTTGATTTTTTTCTTGCGGTTGAAATATGAAGCATAATCACCCTTAAGTTTAAGACGTGTCTGAACACTTGTGTATCTGACAAGTTGACAAGAATTTATCCGATTTACTAGTTACTTTTTAGGGTTCCGTACACAAAAGGAAAAAATGGAACCCTTATAGGATCACTTTGTTGTCCTTTTGTCTGTCTGTCAAGACCCTTTATCTCGGGAAAGCGTGGAGCTATCGAGTTGAAATTAAAACCATATACTCAGGTCTGCGGTCTCTTAAAGCTGTGAATAAAATGAGATCAAAGTTAACGAAAAAAAAAAGATACGGGCGTTTATGTCGCAAAAAACCTATATTTCGACACTCTGGAGGGAATCGAAATTCATAGGGTACGTCCCGTTGACGCAGAATTTTGAAATATGGCATAAAACTAGGTCTTATGGCGTAGGAATAAGAATAAATCGGATAATTTTAAATTTGTTAAAAAAATCAAACTATTAGTATTTGAACTATTTAGATAGGTAAGTTTGTACGAATCCCCCAAAGCGTGAATGATGAGTTGATGACAAAAGAAAGAAAGATAAAGTATGAAAAATAAAAGTAAGAGAGAAATAATTGCAAGAACTGGTACTAGCCACCTCCAATTTCCTATCCTATTTAAAAAAAAAGCTGGTTAAAATTACAAATCATTTCAAATTGCCTCGCTGTAGATCCGCAAGTTATCTATATATATATAACAGGAGAAACTGACTGACTGACATATCAACGCACAGCCGAAAGTACTGGGAGTCAGAGCGTGAAATTTGGCACGAGGTTTCCTTTTATGACGTAGGCGACCACTTAGAGAGGATTTTCAAAAATTCACCCTCTAAGGGGATGAAACGGGTGTCCAAATTTGTATAGAGAAACCTAATTTTACGCGAGCGAAGCCTCTGGCACTAGTTATAAATAAGCCCCGAGTCACATTGAATGGTCAACTCAAAATAGTACTACGGATGAGTTGGTTGGACCATCGGTGGCCAAATAATTAGGGACAGTACTCATAGATATGTAATTTCTGACTAAAATATTGTAAGCAAACCAATAGATGTAATTTATATAACGTTTTTTTTTGTTTGGTATTATTGCTGGTATCATTATTATTATTTTTTATATGTGGCAACACTGTGAGTTCGAGTCATTTTTTTAAGAGGCAATATTTCAAAATTTGTTGAATTTTGTCTACATTTATTGAAAATTGGTTTCTTTTGATGTAGGAAAAAAATAATAATTTAACTAGTTTTTCTTGTACGAAATAGTCAAAACGTAAGTAATGTTTCTTATTGCATTGCTTTTTTTAAGTTTTATATGTGACTATTTAATTATGGCAACGGTACCTATATGGTGATATTATCAAAATTGTTTTTTTTTAGGGCTTCAGACACGTCTCCAAGAAAAAATGTACCAATATAAATTCTAATATTATTGTTGCACTCCAAACATTTCCGGAGAGATAGATATAGCAGCTTTACAGGTTATTCGAGGTATGTAGTTAACAAAATTAAAAGAAAAACTGATCAGAACGATCCTTTGAAATTAGACCGTGTGAAAAAATGTGGCAGGCAAAGGATCACCCACCTTGTACAGATCGTAAAATCAGGTATATCTCGTAAAAAGATTGTTGCCCACCTTACTAAGATTATAAACGATGAGAGTTTAGAAGTTTCCGAAAGAACATTCATTGGCCAAAGAGAAGTTGATAGGTCGCCTGCCAAAAAAACCACGCCTCATGGTGGCCATGAAGAAGAGACAACTGCACTGGGCCGAACAGCACTAAAATATGACTGTTGCAGATTGGAGTCAGGTAAAAATATTATTTTACATAGTAAAGTACATTGTTAATATAATTTAGCAGACATACTTCTCCGATGATTCGACTTTTCAGGTTCTGGTTGACAAAAACTCTTTTGCCCCTTCACAAATGCTCCTTTCCAACGACGCCCTGGCGAACAATTTCATGCAGATTACTTTTTGGAGAGGGTTAAACACCCAATTAGTATCATGGTTTGGTCTTTGATCTCAGTCAAGGGTATGAGGCGCCTACATATCGTGGAAGGCACCATGAGGCAAGATCAGTACAAGCGATTACGAGTACTTAATAAACTAGTGCGCTTCACCATCAACGATTGCATCACTGCTTACCATCAGGTGGGATCGCAGTCAAGCACTAGATTATATCAAATAAAAAAAAAGCGAGTACTAGAAACTAAACTGCTCCCGCAGCTCGAAGAATCGTTCCCTAATGACGAAAAGCACATTTTTATGCACGAATCCGCTCTGTGTTACAAAGCCAAAGTGTTACTGCATTATTGGTTGAAAAAAATATTAGTGTTTTACCCTAGCCATGTAATTCATCTGACATGAACCCTACTGAAAACATGTGGGAGCTCACCAAGCAGGCAATCGCTTAGCAAGTGATCGCCACCAAGCAAATAAATGATTTATTATTATTATTAAGCACTAGCTGATTACAGCTCCCATTAAAGGTTGGCATCATAACACAAACATGCAACGGAATGCCACAACTTGCATAGCGAGCCCATATCACGACAAATGCAAGCTGTCACAAAATCATCATCATCTTCCTGCCCTTGTCCCATCTTATTTGGGGTCGGCGCAACACGTTTTTTTCTTCCATTCTATCCTGTCAAAAGTCATATCAGTCAAGCTGTCACAAAATACCTGGTAATATTCGTCCAACTTGTTACGTGTTCCTTTTTCAAAACCATTTAAATAATTTTGCTTTCTTTTTTGTTTTTATTATCTCCATCAATAAAGTATTTAAATAAAGAATACCAGCCGGACCTATAACCATCCATTTGCCTGCAAAATTCAGTATAATATTAAAATCCAGTTGCTGTCCCTAATAATACGACCACCTACTTTAAGTTCGAATGCTTCCTAAAAATTTTCCACCACAATATCTTCCTTTAAACCGCACTATTTTTAAAGACTTTTAAAGGGAGCAGTTGCTTGTTTAAAGAAACCACTTCAGTCCGTATTTCGTGGCAATGTTGGAGCGTTGATGGCGTATGAATAATTTCTGCATCTGGAGTGGAGCGGCGACAAATAAGCCTGCTGCACCGCATAACATATATATATAACTTAGATCTATAGCGGTGGAAGAAATTAATTGGTTTACAAATAAATAAAAGTAATTATATTTTGAGTTTCGCCTGGAAGAAGCTCATCTTGAGACAGTTGAAGTTCTTGAGTTGCACTACCATAAAACCTATACTATACTTTAACGGTAGTAGATAAGGTCTTTTTAAGAACAAATTAAAAAGATTTTGATTAAGATTAATGTGAAAAAATCTATGAATTATTTGCATAACATAATTATTCTTTTAAAGAACAACGTGGACTGATGACCTGATGAGAGTTACGGGAATGCTATGGATGCGAGTCGTACAAGAACGTTCGTTGTGGGGACAGTGGACGTCTATCGGTTGAAATGATGATAATGATGATTTTTTTAAAGAAATTCACAAACCTAGGTAGGTTTCATCATCTAGAGACTACAATAAATTATAACAAAATTTGTTACGTAGACCCATTTAGTCCAGTCTTCTGTAGACCCAATTAGACACAGATAGCCCTGTGAAACCCTCTAAAACAGTGTGGCTCCGTTCTAAAGCTTTCCATCAAGCCCCCTTGAGCCCCTGATCCCTTCAGTCACCCGTCGAATTTCACACAAAAGTACATAACTAATTTTCAATTAGTCTGTTCCTGAAATTGGAATCTCTACGGATTCTATTAATACAACTCTCAATTTGGTTGTTTACGAATGTTTTTGCATTAAACATAATACACTTATATACAGTGACCATCCACTTATTGGTAATTTTCCTGAGGCTGTATTTAGTAATGAATGTGATCAACGTTTACAGTAGAAATAAACTCTGATCATCATCATCTTCCTGCCCTTGTCCCGTCTTATTTGGGGTCGGCGTCACGTCTTTTTCTTCCATTCTATCCTGTCACCCGTCACACTATCACTAACTTCCCTTTCTTTTATATCACTCCTTACACAATCCATCCATCTTTTCTTTGGCCTCCCTCTCCCTCCCCACCCATCCACCTGTATACTCATAACTCGCGATGATGCCATTTTTTTCAGAATCCAGTTTGATGATTGGGTCCATGAGGAACCGAGGGAACTCCTCAAATATTATAGGCAACCATATAGTGATTTTGGTATTTTCATCGAGAACTTAAGCACTTACAGTCAAAAAGTAACATTTGATGAAGTGGAACTGATGACGAAGACTAGAAAATGCCAACGGAACTTCCTACTCACATAGATATCACAATGAAGATAGTTAAGCGACTATGACAATACAAATAAATAAATAGTTCTGAATAGTTACGTTGAAAATGGTATCATTAAAGTGACCTGATGATGATGATGAGGAACTCGGTAATCAATCAATGTATCCTAGCCGTGTTTGGGCTTATTACAATTGTTATGAAATGCAGTTTGACTACAAGGTACTATCGAACTGATATGATGATAGAGCCGGAAGGTGGAAGGTAAACACAGGAACTTCATAATAAAACAATGTAACCTAGCAATGTTTGGGTTAATTGAAATTGTCATGAGAAATATGCACTTTGGTTATATATAAGCGTAACGAAAATAAAAAGTGTGAAATAAAAACATTTTAGAAAAAAAAAAATTATACAATTTCACTAAAAAAAAAAATCCACTAAAAGGATCAAAATAATTTTAATTTCGGAATTCGGTGTTAAATAAAAAAACAATACCGAGAAACACCTTTTTGTAAAAAGTTTTGATTTGAGGTAGAAAATCATCCAATGACTTCTCTCGCTGTAGGGTGGAGCGAGAGGGCACTAACTAGACTTTTGGAGAATAAAGTTCACCTGTGTCTTTCAGTTGCACTTTGCGTTCCAGGACGGGACCACAGTTTCCCTTTCAGAAATTTCCCGTGGCCCTAGCGGAATAAAACTGTCCCTAAGTGACGTTTATTAATCTCGAACCTAAACACTATCCGCTGCCCCATTCGTCTATTCATTACTTTTTCGCAGTGGAGCTGCAAATAGACCGGGTCTATCAATAATGCGCGAACCGTCACGGCAAATGGACGGGTTTCCATCGAAACCTACTGGGACTGTGACACCAGCGTGTTTATAGAGCTCTCTGTATCTACAATTCGATGTAAAGGCACATTTACTATTCTATCACGACTAGTATACTAGTAGATTTTTTTAATCATCATTTTCAGGGTTCCGTAACTCTAAAGAAAAAAACGGAAGGGTTCCGTTTTTTCTAGCGGTTGAAATATGAGGCATAATCACCCTTAAGTTGAGGACGTCTCTGAACACCTGTGTGTCTGAAAAGTTGACGAGAATTTATCCAATTTACTAGTTACTTTTTAGGGTTCCGTACCTCAAAAGGAAAAAATGGAACCCTTATTGGATCACTTTGTTGTCCATCCGTCTGTCTGTTAAGACTGTTTATCTCGAGAACGCGTGGAGGTATCGAGTTGAAATTAAAACCATATAACCAGGTCTGCGGTCCCTTAAAGCTGTGAAAAAATCTAAGATAAAGAAAAAAAAGATACGGCCGTTTATGTCGCAAAAAAGTATATTTCGACACTCTCAAGGGATTCAAAATTCACAAGGCGTTGACCTAGAACCCTAAAATTTGGCATGAAGCAAGGTCTTATAGCACAAGTATAGGAATAAATCTGAAAACTGTCAATTTTTAGTTACGTCACAAAACAAACTGTTTCCAATTCGGAAAAATCTTCGCGACTCGATTCGGGAATTGAACTATTTACATAAGTTAGTTTGTACGGAACCCTCAGTGTGCGAGTCCGACTCGCACTTGCCCAGTTTTTTTTTTTTCAGGTTCCAGATTATGATTTATGCAAAAATCAACTTCTAAAATGAAAAAAAAAAATACAGCTATTCAGCACATTTTTGATTCCGTAATTCGATAAAATGTATCACCGATTTCTTGTTCTATATTCCTCCTACTAATTGCGATTAAGAAATGGAGGTGGGGGTATGAGGGTAAAACATACTTTACAACCCGTTCTTAGACCTAATAATTAAACACAAAAAATGTCATTTTACTCGGTCAAACCATTTCGGAAGAGTTCGATCAAACAATGACAAGAAATTTTTATTTATTAGATTTATTTAGGGTCGGCGCAACAGATTCTGCCTCTTCCATATTAGTAGCAATCACGTTAACCGACACACGATACCATTATCTTAATTAATCCTATAAAGCACTGTTCAACTCCAATAACCCCATGCAATCGGATACCGATAATATTAAACACACACAAAAACCCTCCACTACTCGCAATATACAGGGTATTGTCGAGAAGCGCATCAATAATTCCGCATCACATCGCACGGATTCCACCAGCCAGGGGATTGAGGCCTCGAATTTCTAAGGCCTCAGGCTTCCGAAATTCGACCCGAGGCCTCGGAGGCCCGGTTTCAATTTTACCGCTCAATTTATTATAGACTATGTATGGCCAGGTTAATCTCTTAGCGTGGAAGCGACGCCATTTATCTTTCTTATTTGTCGAAAGATTCTTGTTGTTTACGTTTTTTATTTGAAATCTGACTATGTAGGATTATCACACTAATACTATAAAGGTGACTATAAAGGTGACAGTTTGTATGTATGTGTATTTGTAACTCCTTCACGCACAAACCGCTAAGAGGATTTGAATCACTCAGGTAAACCATGTCCTGGGTTCCTGGCATAGTACATTATGATACTTTTTATTACGGGAATATGTTCCCTTGGAAATATTTTTTACATTCACGCAAAACTACCGGTTCGATTACGATGAAACTTGGTATAATTATTCTTTAATATCCTGGGCACCACATTGGGTACTTTTTATCCCGGAAAAGTATATACAATAGAAAACAAACTTAATTTAGCGGTTCGATCCCTAGACCCGATTACTGTACGAGCTGCAAATAATAAGTTTGTCGTAGGTTACGTCACCCGCAGTGGAGTTCACTACACGCTGCACAGGGCTAAAATACTATATTTTATCTTAAGATACAATATCGCTCGCCTAACACATGACGAAGATAATAAATAATATTTCATATTTTCGTATCTCAAAGAACCTAATAAAACCATTTTCGACTTCTGCGCGGACGAAGTCGCGGGCAAAAGCTAGTTATTAAATAATTATGTTATACAAACTACGTAGCAAACTTAAATATTTAACTATAAAAACTTTTATACTAAACCTAACTATGTACATATGATAAAAAATACAAAATGCACTCGGGAGTCGAAGTACCACATCGCTGTCACCCGGAAATGTGCCCAAAAGGCTGGCAGCATTGCCATGTTGAATGGCAACACGCAATGCTAATTCTTTCAACAGCGTAGACATCATAGTGCCTATGGTGGATGACTGGAGTGCCTGAAGCCACCACCCCGACTCCCGTTCCCCTACAGCCAGCAGACGCGCAAGTTCAGCAGTATTTGACGACGGTTCATTAGGTTGTTCCGTACAATACTGCAGAGCGGCACTTCCCACCGTCTCTGCGAGGACAGGTTTTCGGGCGAATCCGTGTTAAGACAAGCCATTTTCCAAGCGTTCCACGCATCGGACAAGCACGGTACCTCAACATCAGCCAGTGAGGAAGATAAAATATTCCTGGTTAATGTTTCAGTACTGTGCACCGAAGAAAGCTGGTGAGCTTATAATTAAATTTTTGGACGACGAGGCTACCTAGCCGGATGGGAAGCGTGGCTTGCTGCCATGCTCGGTCGTCCAAGGCCACATTTAGGATTGAAGGTAGTGTGTTCCTAATAATTTGATCGACTTTTTCCAAAAGTTGTGGGTGTTTCCAAAGATGGGAGAAGCGAAGGCTATATGTTAATTTTGAAAAGTCTTTCCGAGACGTAATTAAAGATTTTGTATTTTCTTATTCAATGAATATTGGAAAAGGTTCATCGAAAATTGGGAAGCCCAGGAAGAAATTTTCTATTTATTTCAATTTATTTTTTCGTTTTTTTTTTGTTTGTAGTAGGTAATCTCTGAAAATACTACTCCAATTGCTAAAATTTTTGTCACCGATAGAAAGCTGCTTTATTCCTGTGTAACATAGACTATATTTAATGTACGCGGGCGAAGCTGCGGACAAAAGCTAGTACAAGATATTTTAGCTTTGTTGAATTCGTCTTTAAAAGATTGAGGTTTACGATTTTTCTCTTGTCGCATTGCGTTTACGCTCCGCGATATTTTCCTAGCGTGTTGTCAAAAATATGCGAAAAGATATATGTATGTATAGGTATTTCACTCAATATATTCGTTATATTTTAATACACGAACTTATATTCCGTTCACAAACTTAATCCTGTCGTAACATAAATATGGCGCTTGTCACATAAAACAGAGTTCTTTATAAACATAATAAGTTTTATGACAAGAATAAAGAATAAGCAAATATGTGAGCGAGTCAGAGAAAAATCCTGAAGTTTTATATAATTAATGCTGTTGCACGCGACTTCGACTGCGGGAAAATCGTAAAACATTGAATTTTGTTCAATTTCATTTAATGGGTTTTATTTATTTATACCAGAGTTTTGTTCTACAATAAAAGTAGCCTAAGTTTTTTTTATATCAACTATCTGCCTGTGAAAGTCTCGCGAATATTGGTCTCGCCGTTTCGGTGATTAGTTGGAATAAACAGACAAATATTTTAATTTTTTTATTAAAACTAGAGGAAAGTAACTAAATATGGAATAGTATCCTAATATGGCATACCATTATTAATTTCTGAGATTGTATTTAATTTAAATAAGTTTTATCTTTAAACATATAATTCTTCTGTACGTGTGTTTGTGTACCTAACTCCTAAACGGCTAAACCGATTTGGATGAAATTTTGTGTGTTGAATGGGTCTCTGGATAGTTTGAAAATACAACTGAACTCGGTAATGGCGCTGCAATCGGGTTCTTGATTATTATTTTTTTGACGAAAACCTTAAGAAAAGCCAATATTCTGTTTTTTATAAATAAAAACAAAAATAGAATAGTATACCATATTTGGATACTTCCCCCTACTGTGCAGATAATGGTAGAGTTTCATAGAATATATTTAGTAAAAACTGACAGATAAGTCAAATTTTATTTATTAGTAAATAACTAAAGATTCAAGATTCAAGTTTCTTCAAGCTTTCGTAAAAGGGTCAAGGATCGAACTTAAAGAAGTACTAACGTAGAGATGTTGCGACAAGATAAACCTTTTTTCGTATAAACAAAGTAGTTCTGACGCCAAATCTTTGGAAAACTTAGGTACTCGAAGATCAATAGGACCTTTTATCAGATATAGGTACGTTTCAGTTCGTGTGGGATTCGATCCGTGAAAGCAGATGTTCTTTAAGATTTGCAAACTAATGTACGACCGGACAATGCCCTTTGTGCCAGGCAATATAAAGTTTAATCTGCTTAAACAGACACAAACTGTGTCTAGTCAGACATAGTTTATGCATTTTACCGATCATACCATCATCTTCCTGCCCTTATCCCGTGTTATTTGGGGTCGGCGCAACACGTTTTTTTCTTCCACTCTGCCCTGTTACTCGTCATGCTATCACTAACTTCCTTTTCTTTCATATCACATATTATATCATGGATATAGACATTTTCAATCATTCCAATAATAAATTGAAATCTCTCTTTGTCAGCTCTTTAGCATCTAAATTTATACTAATTAACTAAATAACTTATTAAAAACAAAATTTGTTCTTAAAATCAGTCTCCGTTTTTCATATATTTGATTAATCCATGACAATAGTGTGGGTTATATGTTTACCTATTTATCTAATAATTCTTTTGTATCTCCTTAACATGTAACTGTTTTTTTTTAATTACAGGCACTTTTGAATTGTCAAAATGTAGGTCAGTCCAAAAAAAAAGTGAACGTAAATTGCACGTTCCAAAGCGTAGGTCTCTATGGAGAATGTGCAAGAAACTCCATGGACACTCTCTTGAGTTCCACGTCGCCGTCGACTCGGGCTTGATCCTTACCGGACGACAAGACGGCGAGCTACCCATTGCTCGTCGACCGCAAACCCACGGCTACAGTTATCTAGCGTCATCCCGTGGTTCCCAACGCAGAAGGGGTCTCTTGCGGCGGTGGCTGAAACGTGAGGATGTCCTTACCCGCACGAGTCAACAGTAATAAGAAACAGTCTCCCCAGCTTTTTCCCAACCATATTGAGTTCGACTTTAATCAAAACCAGATGCAACTGAGTATCAGTATTTTATATAGAGCGATTGCCTATCTTACCTACACAACCCAGTGACTGAATAAAACAATATCCTTTAGCAAGACTGGTGTAATTTTTTTCTAGATTCTAACTATCCATAATGACTAAAAGGCAAAGAAAAGAAACACGTATTTTGGACATAGAATACATAAGTGAAAAAAAAAACAACATTGTGTGTCTCACGGTTGCGACAAATAGGTCCAGTTCAACATAAAACCAGACAACGACAAATGATCAGTTGAAACTGAACCTTTGAGTGTACAGATCATATTCCTGCCCTCGTCCCGTGTTATTTGGGGTCGGCGGAACACATTTTTCTTCTAGTCCTGTCCTGTCAACTTTCACGCTATTACTAACTCCCTTTTCTTTCATATCACTTCTCACACAATCCATCCATCTTTTTTTTGGCCTCTTTCTCCTTCTCCATCCACATATATACTCATAACTCTTTGTTAACATACATATGTTAACAAAGTTAACGTTATGTCAAAAGTTTGTTAACGTATGTAGTTTCATCCCTCCTTTTCACATGACTACATCAAAACAAACGCCACTTTCAAACTTCCTCTAATTCTAATATACTCATTTCTCACTTTATCCATTCTCATCACACTACACATCCATCTTAACCTTCTCATCTCCGCTACATGCAATCTTTCTTCATTTGTCTTTTTCACAGCCCAACACTCTGATCCTTACAGTATGAAAGTTTTTTCGAAGATGAACAAATAACACCCGGGAGTCGAGATCAACGGCTTTACATGCTTTGTGATGCACAGAGGTGTCTCTATATCTCAATATGTAACGAATGTACCCAGCCACAAACAGACCTCGGTAAACGATGCTTAGCCTTGAAAATCGACTCGTATGGCTGTTATTACTTAACCACGAGCTGAATAACAAGTAACAGAAGCCCCTCAGTTTCAAACCAAATTTAATTGAAACCAGGATTAGAACAATAATCCATTACTGTAATCAAATCGTACATGTTCCGGTTACAATCAATATCCAGCTCGTTGATTGTTATTCAATTAGCGCCGCGAGTGATTAGGCAAAATCAAATGGTATTGAATGGCGGCCCGTCCGGCAAATATGGTCAGGGCCTTACCATCACATGGTAAAATGTCATTCGTGCAAACAAGAAAGAGTGATGGACATGGGGTCCATTTCCACAACATTATTTTTAGTATATGCGAAAGCTGTTTATATAGTTTGTTCAAAACCAGTAACTGAACCGATTCCAATAATTTCTACACCATGTTATATATTTTCCAGAAAATAATAAAAAAAGTCACAATTTCGACACCACCGACACAACGTACACCACAGGTCACGGCAGGTCATAGCGGGCTTTGAGGTGTTTTTAATACAATACAAGTAAGCAATTTTAGCAACAAGAATCGCTGCGGCATAGCACCTGCAACTCCTAGCGTAGGGCTGCGTGCTGCTCAGCCGAACACTCCCGTGTACATCTCCCGCCTGCATTACACCACAAGTATTGAAGACATCGTGGAGTGCGTGCGCCATAAGACGAAGTTCGCATTGATGGTACAGCTGCTGGAGTCGCACCGTAACGTCAATTTCAAGGCGTTTGTGGTGCGAGTCCCGAACACTTTTCTGCCCCTCATGTTGTAGGAAGACTTTTGGCCGCAGGGCGTGGTGTTCCGTCGCTTCCGCAGACAAGTGCCACAGAACAGCACAAAGTGAACAAGTGCAGTGTGAACTAACATAGTCATAAGTCTTATTTATTAACAATAAATTGTATTTCTTTTACTTTATATATGTTAGTCTGTAAGGTATATATCTATGGGCCAAGATGCCTGAAAATAAATGATTTATTATTATTATTATTTTAACATCGTGCGGTTTTGATCACACATGCGGGATTGCCCCGTACGCGTAACCCTCACAAATGTCCTTTTCATACAAGTATTTATACTATTTACTAGCTTTTGCCCGCGGCTTCGCTCCCGTCTATATTCTACTACTCTACCCAACTCTACCCTACTCTATCCTACTCTACCCTACTCTACCCTACTCTACCCTACTCTACCCTACTCTACTCTACTCTACCCTAATCTACCCTACTCGATAAAATGTATCCTATGTCCGTCCGTCGGTTCTGAACTACCTCCCCACTAATTTTCAGCAAAATCGGTTGAGCAGTTCTTGAGTTATAAATAGTATAACTAACACGACTTTCTTTTATATATATAGATTGTAAGGCGTGGAATACGCACGCGGGACGCGAGGCGTGAACCTGGACAACAGTGTCTCACGCTAAGTGAAATTTTCTGCATGCAATCCAGAAAATTTCACTTAGCGTGAGACACTGCAATCCCGCATGCGTGATGAAATCCGCACGATATTAAAAAACACCCTTAGGCGCCAGCGCACAGCTGGGTGCTGGACTAAACAACCCCTCAGTCGCCCGGATGGCCCGTTACCTGGTTGTCCGCACAAATACATGGGTATTTGTGCGGACAACCAGGTAACACAACAAGCTTATAACTTTGTGATTTTTCATATATTTGAAAGGAGATCACCCATTTTATTCGATGATTAGGGATAAAATAAAAAAAGTCGGCGGCCAGAAATGAATTATATTTTATTGAATTAGTGGCCGGAGTAAAAACGTGTATGGCGATAATGCTGTAATGAATTCGGGCCCAAAGATATACAACGATCTTTAAATGAATACATTATGTCCGTCCACCATTTTTTGTATGATTCCGTATTATTATTCCACTATTTTACAATGATGAGTGACGATTATTGCCGACACATACAAGACTACTAACTAACCCATATTTAATCGGTGTGATATGGATTAAAACCCCTAATACAACTTGTTTCCTGTTGTTGTCTTTTTTATTCTTACTTGGTACATATCTCCGAACCCAAATAGTTTTCAACTTAGACGCCATAGTAAAAAATTATGTGTTGCACGTGTGCTTTAATATTTTTAGTCCAGAATGGGTATCTCCATTGTAGATGGATTCTTTACATTAAAATACTAGACACGTGTTTCAATGTTGTATAACTCCATCCCTTTAATTGTTCAGTTTAGGTCGTCAAATAGATCGCGTTAAGAGCTCGTGGTAGGGGATCATAATCAATAGAATAGTCGGAAACTGACAATTGTCTATTCATCGTGTATAGAAATTATGTAGCGCCCATGGGGACGGACAAATTGCATATGAATGTATTGTGGTCATTAATTAAGAGGCTATTGTTTAATCTGTATTTGGAAATGATGAATAGGTACAGTCACACAGTGCAAAGCCTTTTTTAAGGTGGGAAGTCATCTCATTGGATGAATAACTCCATCTCTAGGACGGAGCGCGAGGGCGTGATGACTTTTTCTGACTAAAACCACACCTATATTCCATCTTTGCCTTACGTTCCAGAACTCCCCCTTATGCTCTACCTATGGCCGCAGAACGGCCGGACGGCGAGTTGCCCATTACTCGTCGTTCGCTAACCGACGCCTACGGTAGCTGGAAATCGGGGTTGGGGATCCGGCGGCTGGGGCATGAGGAAGTCCGTTCCTTCAAACGTGCGGTTGCCTCCTTCGCTAAAGCAGAAGAAGGCAGGCGACGGCCTGCCATTCTTCCTCGCTCCGGACCATGGCCTGTACCAGGGCCCGGGCAGTGCCGTTCTGCCATCACCTTTCCACCATCGGACAACCCGAAATACAACGAGTGTCCACCCTCATATTGTTGACACCTTTCCGGTTCGTTTCACCTGGTCGTTTATACCGCGTGCCAAATTTCAGGATTCTATGTCAACGGGAAGTCCCGTTGACATAGAATCCTGAAATTTGGCATGAAGCAAGGTCTCATAGCACAAGAATAAAAAAAAAATTGAAAACGGTAAATTTGCAGACGTAACAAAAAAAAATTGCTTTTTGGAAAAATCTTCTTGACTCAATTCGGGAATTGAATTGTTTTCATAGGAAAGTTTGTACGAAACCCTCAGTACGCGAGTCCGACTCGCAATTTCTCGGTATTTCAAAATTTGTAGCGACATATAGGCTAGCTAATAAATTGCAGGATTTATATCGCTTTTTTTAATGATATAAACTAGTGCTTAACTGCGATCCCGCCTGATGGTAAGCAGTGATGCAATCATTAATGGTGAACCGTAGAGTTCGGTTCACCATTAATGATTGCATCACTGCTTTGACACCTAAATTATAATCGGGCAGCAAGACCTCAGCAGGCAAATTGTTCCAGACCTTCGATATACGCAGTATAAACAACGATGTGATATTGCACATTATAATTAGATTAATAACAAACATAATTATACAACAGCCCGAAATCAACTGTCGGGCGGCAGTTGTTCGGATCAAACATAATGCTTGTCGGGTCGGAGGATCCAAATTTTTTAACGGAGGTTTGCAGTACTTTACACTCTGTTCCGCATACATCTAAACGTTATTTAAACAGGTTCCATATTAACACGACCCATTACTTAAACAGGATCCATTTTAACACGACCCATTATTTTATAAAATGAAAAAAAAAAGCGTTTATTGCGAACTAAGTGTTTACAATGTTGTTATAATATCATGTCAGTACTTTTGACTTAGCAGCCTTTTACAAGCATTGTAATTTTAATGTATCCTAATTAACATACAATAGACATTATTATTATGAAGGTTTTATTCTATTTCATTAAACACAAATTTTCAATGAAAATCATTTTTTTCATAGCAAGCTTTTATAGTGCGGTATATACCTACCTATATAATTAATACTCATCAAAACCATTCCAAAAAGCTCAAACTTGATAGGGTTATCCGATTTATTATGGCCACTTTCCGGTTCCATCATCAGATCATCTCCATGTCATAATGATTTTGCATTGTCATCTAATTTACATATGCATGCAAAACTCAATCGGTAACCGGGAAGTGGATCAAATTTAATTTGTAAGATTTGATTAAGCATAAGCATAATCAGCCTTTTAATGTTCTCACTGCTGAGACTCAGGCCTCCTCTCTCTAGGTGAGGGAATGGGCCGTAATCCACCACGCGAGCCCGGTGCGGATTGGTGAATGTCACATGTCTTCGAATTTTTGTTTCTAGGACATGCCGGTTTCCTCACGATGTTTTCCTTCACCGTTTTGAGAGCAGGGGTGATGAAATAAATTACACAAAGTAATACGCCTGGCTGGGTTCGAACCCGCGACCTACAATTCGTAAGTCGGCATCGTTACCACTCGACCACCACTGCTCTCAAGATTTGATAACAGACAAGTAAACATCGGGACAGGTGAAACTAAATAAAAGCTTTGAAACAAAAGGACTCTGGTTTAAAACATAAGTTTGAATACCGCTAAGTACCTTACAAAAAATGTTGACCATAAATACGGCTAACTACCTAAAGAGGTTAAAATTATTAGTTTGTAGTCAGCACTGAACAATTTAAGGTCGTTATGGAAAACACCCTATAATTTTCAATCCTTTCGGAGTTTTACATTAGCTATTATTTTAATACCTTAACAATACGTTACAGGTACCTAGACTATATGTAGGTATTTTTTTTTAGGTGGAAAAATCATCTAATGACAACTCCCGTTCTTGAGCGGAGCGGGAGATAGTGTCAGACTTTTACTGACTATAAACCCACTCCTGTTCCTTCTTTGCCTTCATCCTGGGGCCCCGGACTTCGCTTTCACACTACCCGTGGCCCCAGTAGGCTTCGACCCTGCTGGGCCCCTACAGTTGCTGACATCTCCTTGAGCAGCGCATGGAACAATACGCGCCGTCAACGACTTGGGGTGTAGGTATATGGTCGATTTTCGGTACTAACGCACGTGATTATTTCAATATTCAGTTTTTTTATAACACGGCTATTTTGAAAGATGAATCTTTAGCCAAGCCTTGGCCTGAAATTATTCAATAAAACTGATCAACAATGATGATCGAAGATTAATATAATAATAATAATAATATAATATTCCACAACTATCACACAACGCCGTCTAGTCCCAAGCTAAGCAGAGCTTGTGTTATGGGTACTAGACAACTGATAAACATACTTATATATTTCTAAATACATACATATATAGATAAATTACACCCAGACACAGAACAAATGATCATGCTCATCACACAAACATTTGTCCTGGGTGGGAATCGAACCCACGACCTCCGGCATAGCAGTCAGGGCCACTAACCACTAAACCAATAGGCCAGTCTAGATTATACCCGTTTAACCCGTTATTTATGTCGTCAACTAAAAAATTACACGTAAAATAATAATTACTCGCAAATCTTCATATCTATTATTATACGTCAAATTTTAATGCAAACATAATTTTTATTTTAGTAAGTGACTAAATTCAAAGCTCTCCCA
Source organism: Mythimna vitellina (assembly GCA_949316375.1). Lineage (NCBI taxonomy): Eukaryota > Metazoa > Arthropoda > Insecta > Lepidoptera > Noctuidae > Mythimna > Mythimna vitellina. The sequence continues at coordinate 2,435,358 of OX438694.1, read as the reverse complement.
AATCATGTATCATCAAATAATATCTCAAATACATAATTAAATAATATTAAAAAATATTTATTTATTTAAACTTCATGTACAAAGAAAAAAAATTAAAATGGATGAGAATGGATAAAGTGAGAAATGAATATATTAGGGGAAGTTTGAAAGTGGCGCCAGTGACTGAAAAGTTGAAAGGGAATCGTTTGTCTTGGTATGGTCATGTGAAGAGGAGGGATGAAACGCATGTTACTAAAAGAGTTATGAGTTTACATGTGGATGGATGGAGAGGGAGACCAAAGAAAAAATGGATGGATTGTGTGAAGAGTGATATGAAAGAAAAGGAAGTTAGTGATAGCATGACGAGTAAAAGGGCAGAGTGGAAGAAAAAAACGTGTTGCGCCGGCTCCAAATAACACGGGACAAGGGCAGGAAGATGATGATGATTTAAACTTCATGTACAGTAGTGGTACATAGGCGGACTTAATGCAACAAGGCATTCTCTATCAGTTAAACCTTCGAACTACTTACAAGAGACTATAAGATGGTCTATATGAACTTAGCTTTTTACTTTTAGCTATTTATTAAAACCTCTATATGTCTGACTTCCATACGTCGAAAAGGTACAAAACTCGAAAATAAAAATCTTCTCTTCCCTTCAAGCCTAAAAACCTTTATTACTCGAAATCAGTATCCCATTTATCGAGGAAGATTAGAGGTAGGGTATATGACATCACTACGGGTCGTGGGACTCTAAGACTGGGACCGCGGGCCTAACTTCCACCTACAAAAATAATATATTTTTTTTAGTAGTTTTTTTTTCTGGTGGGAAAATCATCTTATGACATCCCCCGTTCTTGGGCGGGGCGGGAGATAGTGTCAGACTTTTACTGACTAAAAACCCACTCCTGTTCCTTCGTTGCCTTTCGTACCAGGGTCGAGTCTTCCTTTCAGAATCAGACCCTTGGCCCCAGTAGGCTTCGACCCTGCTGGGCCCCTACAGTTGCTGACATCTCTTTGAGGCGCGCCCGTGGTTTAGTAGTAGTTTAGAGCCACAAGGAAAATGGCATTAAAGTACAGTTAGTAAAAAAACTCCATGGTCCATAGAGCCCCACAACAACTACGACTCACGGGAGCGGAGCTGTAACCAAAGTTGCGGATGAAACCGCGGAGGACAGTTAATAGTTAATACAACGCAATAAACTACCAGCGGCAGCAATGGGAGCAGTGGTGGCCGAGTGGTAACGGCCCCGACTTACGAGTTAGGTCGCGGGTTCAAACCCAGCCAGACACATTCATTACCTACTTTGTGTAATTTATTTCATCACCACTGCTCTTAAAACGGTGAAGGAAAACAACGTGAGGAAACCGGCATGTTCTAGAACCAAAAATTCGAAGACATGTGACATCCACCAACCCGCACTGGGCCCGCGTGGTGGATTACGGCCCATTCCCTCTCCTAGAGAGGAGGCCTGAGTCCCAGCAGTGGGAACATTATAAGGCCGACTATGCTATGCTATGCTAATAATCTACCATAACACTAAAATAAACTAGCTACAATCTTTGAAAGCGTCTCAACAGCGATTAAAACCTGCTTGCACGTTTAATAACATGGACTATGACGTAGATAAACACAATACCGAAGCTGTACAAGCTCTTTACTTGAGAACTTTACTTCAATCTAGGGACGAAAGCCGGTATTTTAAGTGGTCCCGTGGAAATCCGGCTTTATACACAAGAAATAAGTAGTTGGCGTGGATAAAATTCATAAAGTTAAGACGTTGCAAGTTCTACGTGACACTAGCTTCTGCCAGCGGCTTGGCCCGCATGATAATTGAAAATTATCCCAAGGGAACACATTCCCGGAATAAAAAGTATGTTTCCTATATGCTATTCCAGGATAAAGTCTACCAGTGCGTCTGTCATCCAAATTCTTTCAGAAGTTAGAGCGTGGAGGAGTAACACACTCACACACATTTTTATTTATAAGTAAAATATATAACTGGCTTCTTCCGCTCTAAGACGGAGCGAAAGGGTGTGTCAAACTTTTACTAATACCCACTCCTATGTTCCGTCTTTGCCTTGCGTTCCAGGACCCTGGGTTTCCCTTTCAAAAGCGAACCCAACGCGGCCCAGCAGGCTTCGGCCCTGCTGAGCCCCTACAGATTTGCTGATATCTTTTTAAGGCGCTTGGAACACTACATGCAGCCGCCCCGACGACGTCGACGATTTGACACACACACACTCACACATAAATACAAACATTAGCCTTTAAAATATTAAGGATCCATTTTTCAGTGTCCGAATAATTGTGTCTACAATGCGTTCCAAAAAGGAACAGGATTGATTTAACCGCCATAACATTGTGACGCCATTGCTTTCAAATAGGAAAATTGGGTAGAGTGATTAAAAAAAGAAATTTAATTAATAATATTTGTTTACGAATCATGAACGAAAAAAGTTTAATCAGAATCCGAGCCCGAGTCGTCGACGGCGCCTAGTGTTCCACGCGCGCCTCAAAGAGATGTCAGCAAACCGTAGGAGCCCACCAGGGCTTTTCAGAAGTTTTATGAAAATGTCTGAAAAGGATACTAGTGGTCCTAGAACGCAAAGGGCAACTGAAATAACATCAACTTCCTTGTCGGTATCACTCTTGACAGAGTGGTCGTGGTCGTCAGTTCAGGTGTTGACGGCAAGCTTCACAACACGCCGCATGAAGTAACATAGGTGTGGTTTTAGTCAGTAAAAATTTGACACACTCTCCTGCTCTACCCTACAGCGGAAGAACTCATTAGATGATATCGCAGCTCAAAAAAGTAAGCTTAAATAGTTAAGCCTTTGCTTTCCTAAATTTATAACTCGAACTAGGTCGAAGAAATGGAATTTCATTTTTTGCTTAGGGAGCATACATTAATTACGTGAGGCGTTTACAGGGAATTTGAATCTCATACTATCTTACGTGAGGCAGAGGGGTCACGGCAAGTATTACATTCGTATTTTTTTTCCGCAAAAAAAAAAACCGGGAAATTGGGTTAATTTCAGTAAAACTTACCTAGTCCTAAATTAAATAATTGAACAATTTAAGTTCTTTTATAACATACTCAACCCAATCAATACATTAACCATATACACCAAAACTTGAGATTACGAGGGAAGGGAGGGGGTCGCACTAAATCTTACTACATCTCAGGGGAGGGGTAAAAAATAGGTCAAAATCACCTCACCTAATTAATAGACGCCCCCTTATAAGTAGAAATCACATCAATCATATTCAGACCCTTTGTTCTGTTTCTTTTCTTTAACACAATAAAATTAAATATGTATAAAATTTATACACGAAATCCTTCAACGTACCTACCGGCATTCTCACGCATAAACCCCCGTAATAGAGTTACCAATCTCACCATACTAACATAAGTTGCCATAAGTTAGAACTCACTTCTGAGTACACAGCCGCTAAATTATTCAAGATACCCTCACTTCGGCTTAAAACTTCCTCACCGTCATAGAGCACAGAGCTAGTTACTACTAGAGACGGCACTATCAAAATTTACCATTAAAAAGAACGAAAATAAAATGCTTATTTGACATTTATCAGCAGGTACAACAATAAAAATTTCAAAAAGCAATCATTTAAAAACAGAAAAACTTAGTGTGTCAAGCCTACCGTACTATCCCCAACAACAGCAACCAGTAAAAGCCAGAACTAAGATGGCGACCACCAGAAAACGACCGTAGTCCATAGCAATGAAACTCGTGGAGTCCCAGAGAAACGATTCAATTGTCTAATGTCTTATATCCAGCGAAATAAATCGACAAGATCAGGGGAGACTCGTAGAAATTTAACGTAGGGTACAAATGCTGACTATGGCAGACGAATCTTGTGCTCAGTGCACGTTGCACGGGGACTATTTTTATGCTATCGATACAGTGACAACTCCTAACAAACAGGTGGTTCAGCAGGTAAATCACATCAAGACATCTGCAATACCAGGGGTAACGAACTCAGGTTTGCCAGGATTGCGGGATTGTTCACTCTTTCGAACAACCGCGGCATTTTAAAGGGCAACTGAAAGATTTCGTGTGGGTTTTAGTCAGTAAAAGTTTGACACTCTCTCTCGCTCCACACAGCAGAAGTTATGTGACGATTTTCCACCTAAAAAACCCAGGTGTGTGGCCTAGTTTAAAAAATAAGTTTCTTAAATTTTTACTTCTAATTAGCTTTTGCCAGCGGCTTCATCTGAGCGAAAGCAGGAAATATACGCCTATGCTACTCAGCGATAAAGCCGTCTTTCTACTGGCAAAAGATTTTTTTATCAGTCTAGGTAGTTTTTGAGTAATGTAGTGTTAATGTATAACATTACAAACAAAAATAAAAATCTTTCCTCTTCATATAAGTAGTACTCCTATAAATTTAGTAACAGCGTATCTAGTCGATTCCGCGGTCTATGGTCACTGTCCTCGCGTCGTGGGAACGGAGACTTATAAGTAGTCGCAAGTCTTGGACATCAACATTTATGATAAAGTACTCGTTTACATAGTGGGCAGGGGATTATTCTTCATCCTTTTTCTTGTGTAAAAGTTTGAAACTCTGTATAGTACAGCATATACCTTTTTAGGGTTCCGTACCTCAAAAGGAAAAAACGGAACCCTTATAGGATCACTTTGTTGTCCGTCTGTCTGTCTGTCCGTCTGTCGGTCTGAAATTTGGCATGAAGCAAGATCTTATAGCACAAGTATAGGAAAACATCTGAAAACTGTAAATTTGTAATTATATATATAACAAAAAACAACATTCTTGTGATTTGGAAAAATGTTCGAGACTCGATTCGTGAATTGAACTGTTTTCATAGGTAAGTTTGTACGGAATCCTCAAACTCCTCAAAAGATTTATGATGAGTTGCGCGAGTCCGACTCGCACTTGCCCGGTCTTTTTTGTGGGAAATCATCAAATAAGCTCTCTAATAATAACTCTTTCGAACCATTCTGCAGATTTTGTTATACCTAACATTTATTTTGCTTTCGGCGACCTACAGGGCCCAACTCATTTAATCTATACATTATTTATTATACGTTATATAAAAGGAGAAAATGACTGACTGACATATCAACGCACAGCCGATACTACTGGGAGTAAGATCGTAAAAAATTGCTCAAGGTTTCCTTTTATGACGCAGGCGAGCACTAAGAGAGGATTTCCAAAATTTACCCCCTGAAGAGATCGGATGGTGCGAGGATACAGGACATTTTCCCGCGAAGCGTCGAGCCTTCTTGCTGACCAGCCACCATGGGAACTGGAGGCAACAGTCCTTGCATACATGCACAATCTGCGCATGAAGATGCAACGCCGGGGCGAAACTCCGCTGCCGCGAGGAGTCGCAGCATGGCGGACAGAGCTCCGGCGGGATCTCATGGGGAAATGGCGACAGCGACTGTCGCGACCCAGTGCTGGGCATGCCACAATTATGGCGATAAGTTCCCTCTTTGAATCGTGGTTGAAAAGACATCACTGTGTCCTCACCTTCCGCATGACGCAGGTTCTAACCGAACACGGTAAGTTCGAGAAGTTCCTGCATCGGATTCTTGCGGAAGCGACGCCCGGGTGTCGCCACTGTGTGGACCGCCCGGAGGACGCGGTAGAGCATACGGTGAAAGTGTGCCTTGCTTGGGCTGAGCAACGCTGTGTCCTCGTGGGGGCGATCGGCGGCGGCGATCTCTCGCGCCAGGTCTTTGTACAGGCTATGATACGGAGCGAAGAGGAGTCGCAGGCGGTCGCCTCTTTCTGCGAAGCAGTAATGCTAGCAAAGTAGGCGGCCGATCGCGTGAGGCAACGGTCCTCGCGCTCCAACCGCGGCTGGGATTCCGATCCCGATTTCCGGTCACCGTAGGCGCGGGCTTGCGGAGGGCGAGCAATGGGTAGCCCGCCGTCCGACCGTCCGGTAACCGTCCGGACCAAGCCCAAATCGTCGACGGCGCGTATTGTTCCACGCGCGTCTCGGGTAGGGGCCCAGCAGGGTCGAAGCCTACTGGGGCCATGGGTAGTGTGAAAACGAAACCCGGGGCCCTGGGATGAAGGAACAGGAGTGGGTTTTTAGTCAGTAAAAGTCTGACACTATATCACGCTCCGCCCAAGGGCGAGATTTGTCATTAGATGATATAAAAAAAAAACCACCGAAGAGATGAAATTCAAAGTTTGTATGGAGAGACTTACTATCACGCGGGCGAAGCCGCTGCCAAAAGCTAGTTAACTATAAATATTATATTATAATGTGCATTTACTATCAGCTGAAAAAGACAGAAGTATTGGTTTCTGGAAACATGTTTAATATTCCATTCATTCTTAGGATCGGTTGTTGGTGTTCCAGCGAACCAATCAAGACAAAAGCCGTCCTGGGATTTGATTTAATTGCAGATTCACTGATCAGAGATCTTATTTCTGGGACGGACTAACAATGAAATGATTTTTGGTGTTACGTTAACAGATATAGAATCTAGTCATAACATATCAGAAACTAGTTGGAAGTCACTACCAAAAACTACAGTGAATTGAATTAAATATTAATTTAAATATGTAAATTGACAGTTGGGAATTGTATTCATGCATTTGTAATTGCGTATTGATTAGTAATTCAATAAAAGCCAGATGTCACTTTTGGGTTGAAAAAGACATTGTACCTGACAAGGTAATATCTTAAAATCTCCTATTTTTAGGGTTCCGTACTAACCTCAAAATAACCCTTAAAGGATCACTTTGTTGTCTGTCTGTCTGTCACGACCCTTTATTTCGGAAACGCTTGTAGTTGAAATTAAAACCTTACTCAGGTCTGCGGTCCCTTGAAGCTATGAAAAAATCGAAAAGAAACAAGAAACGGCCGTTTATGTAGTAAAAAAACGTGTATTTTAACCCTCTCAAGGGAATCAAAATTCATAGGGTACTTTCCGTTGACCTAGAATCCTGAAATTTGGCATGAATTGCTTCATTGTTTTGATTTTTTTCTTATACTTGTGTTATAAGACCTTGCGGTCTATAACCAAACCTTTGGTTGAAGTAGACTAACAAGTAGTACAGTAACTAAGTAGTAAAGAACACATTTACAAAGTTGGTACCCCATTATTAACAAACTAACAAACAACAATTACAAAGCCTTGAATCTATCAAATAAACACAGAGCTTTAATAAACAATTACACACTAATGACACAGTTCCAGTTTTGAACTTATTTAAATTCAACCCGTGTGTATCGACAACTACATGTCTCCACTGACGAGGATACTAACTCCGATTAAATATTGAAGCATGTTATTAATTGATTATTTTGATTTGATATGTAAACGAGTATGTAAGTATTTTATTGTACTTTTTAGTACAATATTGACCAGTCTACTGCAATATTCTACTAAAATTACTGAATTAAATAACCTGTGATCAGCCGCCTGGTTCTATGTCTTCTTGTTTTTTAATTTTCAATTTTTATTTTATATTATGAGAATGTAATGTAATAATATTTAAATTTCATAATACAATTGAATAATAATAATGTAATATAATCTATAATTGAAGTTATTAATAATGTTATTTTAATTTTTAATTTCATTTAATTTATTCCTAGTATATTGGTTTTTAATTTTAGTTCTTATATTGTAATGACCATTTCCAGTTGTAAACTAATTATAATCATTAATTAATAAGACTTAATGTAAATGCTGTGCATACCTTTAAGTGACTTTTTTTACTCAGGATACCCTCGTAAATGTGTTGTAAAAAAGTCGTTGGTATGCCTATATAAATAAATAAATATGGAAATATTGTAACAACAATTTTTTTTTAAAGAGTAACCATGGAGTTTCTTGCCGGTTCTTCTCCATAGGAAGCGACCCATTTGGAACCGTGCACTAGCTTCTGACGTTTTATAAGTGCCCGTGTAGGCCTATGTGAAATAAAAAAACTTTTGACTTTGACTTTTAAACTATTTTGAAGATTTATTGCTAGTAGGTTTGTCATTTTTTTTTTTTAGAGTTCCGTACTTATAGGGTACAAACGAGACCCTATTGCTGTCACTCCGCTGTACGTATGTCTGTCACCAGGGAATAAAATAAATATTTAAGTGGGGTTCCCATACAACAAAGGTGATTCTTTGCCGTTTTTTGCTACGGACGGTACGGAACCCTACGTGCGTGAGTCCGACTCGCGCTTTTTTTTTCACGACGTTGGACATTGGACTGGCCTGTTGGTTTAGTTGTCAGTGACCCTGACTGGAAGTCCGTTACTTCGCGCGTGCAGCTGATTCCTTCGCTAGCACTACTGCTTCACAGAAGGAGACGACCTCTTTCCTTCTCACTCCGGAACATAGCCTGAACCAGGGCCCAGCGCGAGAGGTTAGAGGTTCGTAGGAGGTCCGCACAATGGATCCGGGATCCCTACCACTTCTTAAATTGACTAAGAACTTTTTTTTTTTTATTGATATAAACCAGTGCTTGACTGCGATCCCACCTGATGGTAAGCGGAGATGCAATCATTAATGGTCAAGCGCACTAGTTTATTAAGAGCCTATTCACTCTAGCCTTGAAGACACCTATATTATAGTGAGACGGGAAGACCGCAGCAGGCAAATTGTTCCAGTCCTTTGATGTACGCGGTATAAACGACGAAGCGAAACGCTTAGTCCGGACCGTTGAAGTTTCAACAACGTAAGGGTGGATACTCGCCGTTCGTAAAGTAAAAGAAATTAAGCAAGTCAAAAAATACTCAATTACAATTCCAATAACAAATTCAAACTCTCGGCAAATTACATCCACTTAACTTCAAAGCCATTTTAAATAAATCAATCTTTAATCGAGCGCCTACATGAAGGAATTAAGTCCATCAAACGTGGAGTATGTTCGATGAAACGTAAAAAACCGGCCATGTGCGAGTTGGACTCGCGCACGAAGGGTTCCGTACCGTCCGTAGCAAAAGCGGTAGAAAAAAAACAAATTAGTTGTATGGGAGTCCTCTTAAATATTTATTTTATTCTGTATTTTAGTATTTGCTGTTATAGCGGCGACAAAAATACATAACCTGTGAAAAAAAAATTCAACTGTCTAACTATTACGGCCACACTTAGTTTTTTTTTTGAGAGCATTTGTGGCCGACCCCGACTTACGAGTTGTAGGTCGCGAGTTCAATCACAATCACGCGCATTATTTTGTGTAATTTCATTTATCACCACTGCTCTCAAAACGGTGAAGGAAAACATCGTGAAGAAACCAGCATGACCTAAAACTAAAAATTCGAAGATATGTGACATTCACCAAACCGCACTGGGCCCCCGTGGATTACGGCCCATTACCTCCTAAAGAGGAGACCCGAGTCTAAACAGTGGGAACATTATAAGGCCGACTATGCTAACTATTACGGTTCATGAGACATATGTCCGGTGACGGACGGACGGACAGACAGATGGACGAACAGCGAAGTCTCAGTAATAGGGTCCCGTTTTACCCTTGAGGTACAGAACCCTAAAAATCACGAAAGTCGTGATAAATTCGATATCAAAGTGAGATTTATTCGCATTTTGATTCAGAATCAATCGAATTGCGGCTAATCGTTTGGAAAGGGTACGACGGTTGGTTGAATTCGCCGTCGGATATAAAGAGGCGCGCCATGTCTTTTGACCTGACTCAACGTCTGGAAGCTGAGTGTAGGTTAAAATGCACTTACAAACATATTTGTGGGTGTAATTTTATTCTGGTAGGGATTGTATGTGGAGAATGAAAGAAAAAAATGTGTTGCGCCGACCTTGAGATTGGGTAACATGGGACATGGGCAGGAAGATGGAGACAATGACGAGTAAGGAGTGAGAAAAACTAAAACTAAACTCTTCTTTGTTCTTGCTAGAAGAGATTTTTCTAGAAATAAGCATCACCTGTAGGTACCTATTCTGTTTCCTTTTTCTTTTCTTTTATTACAATATGTGTGTATGTCGTGGCCAGATCATAGAAATTGATTACTTCATGAAACGGCCTACAGAAACTGGCCAGATCCTTTTTTATGTTAAAGTTTGATGATATTTCAATCTTCGTTTGGCCTATTTTCTTTAGACCTTTTATTATCATTGAAATCCTACATCAATGATTTGGCCAAACGAGGATTGACATGTCATCAAATGTTAACGTTTATACGATCTGGCCAGTTTTAATTTGCCATATCATGAAGTGATCAATTTCTATGATCTGGCCACGACATATACATGAATTGTTAGATAAATAATAAAAGTTTATTTGTGACTCGCACATAATAAACCACAAAATTAATAAAATTAAATAACAACTTTAAAAAAAGGGCTCTTATCTCAGCAGCGATATTTTAAAAAAATGCAGCGCTGGTCTTCTGTTGGTCTGGTGCTGGTCTATAAATATGGCCTGTGATGTTATGGCACACCCTCATGTCCTCACAGAGTAAAGGAAATAGATAAAAAATAATTGCAAGTGTTTGCGCTCACACTTGTGCACGGGTGTTATTCTGATTTAATGCCTGGAACTAGAGTGGGTGGCATTATAAACATAATCTATATATATATATAAATCAATGCCACTTTTCGTTGTAATTTTATAACTCAACAACGGGCTCACCTATCCAGACCAAATGTTTAGGCTTTGTTCGGACTATTTAGTAGATGGTTTATGTGAAGTTTGTACAAAATCGGTCGAGCGGTTCTTCATTTATCACATTATTAGGCGGTACGAAGTTCGCCGAATCAGCTAGTTGTTTATAAACCCCAATTTTGGCGGGATTCTAAATTAAGTACTTTGACGTAAAAACGTCTCAAACTTTGCTTTAACTTGAAAACATGTCAAAATTTGACATTAATGCAGGATTTGGGACTTTCATCACTCAAAATACTTAATACAAAAACCCGCCCTCAGCATTTTATTCTCATATGGCAGTTAAACCATCTATATGTGTGAAAAAGCTTCTACCGAAGACCCATAAACAAAAATGTCGCCATATTTTTTTTAGGACTTATATATACTTATACCTCACATAAGAAAAAAGTTAGTTATAAAACCTTTTACAAATCTTTTTTTATATAACTAAATAAATTCTAACTATATACTAAATAATATACTAAATAATTAAGTTGTATTTTTGTGCGATTAATTTGGCAGTTTTATACCAAATTTTTGTTTTGTATTTTTTTTTAAATGCCATAAACGAAATTAAATAAAATAGTTTATTTATCCAAGCAATAAAAACACAGACACAATTCAAAACAAGGTGGCAGAAATACAAGAAGCTTATAAAGAAGAATATGAAGACTTAGAAGTCTATGCATAGAAAAATTATGAACCCTGTGTGTAATATGTCAGTTAACCCTATATTTTTAAACAAGACACTGAATCGAAACAATACGTGTGTAATGTCTCATAACAATGATAATGTCTTTCGTTTTTAATACATTAAAAACCGATTGTAATATATCACTTAAAATAAAAATATTATCTAGTTTAAAGTTGAACTGCAAAGAGTTTCTTAGTGAGTTCTCTTGCTAAGAGTCACAAGGTCAGCAGGATTATGTCAATCTAACAAAAAAGACCTAATTACATTTTATAACTTATGTGTAACCACCGGAATTAAACTATTGATAATAAGTATGACGATAAAATCCTTTGTATCATGTATTTCACATAACGCTTTGCAACAGATCCGTTTATCATTTTAAATTGTAGTTCGGTCAATTGTACAATTAAAAATAAATATAAAATTAAACTTACCAAAACTCTGAATACATTCTATGTAGGCGAGAATTAGCACCAACGTTACAACTGAAACAATGAAATAAATATTTTTTATATTTTTTCCGAAAAACTTAGGAAACAACCCGAAAACTCCTCTTTTTCTTCACAAAACCATATTTTGCGCGGTATATATTGATTTATTTAGTTAATTATAAATAATTACTTCTAAAAATAAAAAAAAATCCCTACAAAATGCGAACGTACCTCTCGTGTACATTTTGGAGGGAAACTTGGGAGCGAAGGGCGTGCACCACCCCCGCTTCTCGAATGGGTACTGACGACGGCAAGCCCGATATAGCCATAGAGCCGGGAACTAAGTTTTTTATGAGGATAATAAATAACACAGTCAACACTTCGTCAAGCCTACATGGAAACTGTCACGTGAATATAATTTTAAACGGGGATTGTTGTCAATTACAGAATTATTCAGGCACTCTTTAGTTATTGCACGTCATTTATTTGAATTTATATGTAAATGGGTATTTTTTATATATTAATAAAATACTACAAGATATATAATTTTGTTTTAATCGAGTATCAAGATGAACTATAAAACTCGCCTTGATTTCCTGATTTATCTGTCTTTTTGTTAGTGAAACCGATTAAAATATATCATGGTTTAGAAGAATAAAGCCTAATCCTTTCATTTTTCCTTATATAACTAATGTATATTTATGTATATGTAGGTTCATATTATATTAAATATTTATGTAGGTTTATTTTTTATATATATACATTTGATCCCTTGTTTTCCTATTAATCTTTTCTTTTTTTTATGCACTATGAGAAAACATCTCTTCACTACCCTTGGTTGACTGTTGGAGAATACCTAAGGCATTAAGTCCGCCTTTGTACCTTTGTTTTACATGAGGTTTTAATAAATAAAGAGGTGAAGAGCAGTGGTGGCCGAGTGGTAACGGCCCAGACTTACGAGTTGTAGGTCGTGGGTTCAAACCCAGCCAGGCGCATTACTTTGTGTAATTTATTTCATCACCACTGCTCTCAAAACGGTGAAGGAAAACATCGTGAGGAAACCGGTATGTCCTAGAACCAAAAATTTTTGGTTCTAGCCAAAAATTCGAAGACATGTGACATCCACCAACCCGCACTGGGCCCGCATGGTGGATTATGGCCCATTCCCTCTCCTAGAGAGGAGGCCTGAGTCCCAACAGTGGGAACATTATAAGGCCGACTATGCTAAATAAAGAGGTAGACAGACACGGAGAGCGATTTAGCACAACTGAAGAACTAACAACAGTGCTACTATGCTTTCCATTTGACGGCCTAAACTGTTAAAGGGCACAGAGCTATATAGGGTAGGTATATAGCTTCATCCCTCTTTCTAGCTCGCACAACTGCCATGTTCCGTTTGACTGGCTTGTTGGCCTAGTGGTTAGTGGCTCTGACTGCTATGCCGTAGGTCGTGGGTTCGATTCCCACCCAGGATAAATGTTTGTGTGATGAGCACGATCATTTGTTCTGTGCCTGGGTGTAATTTAACAATAATATGTATGTATTTAGAAAATACTTATATCAATAATATGCATCTAAGTATTTTTATCAGTTGTCTAGTACTCATAACACAAGCTCTGCTTAGTTTGGGACTAGATGGCGTTGTGTGATAGTTGTGGAATATTATTATTATTAATTAACATGTCATGGTAAGCTCCTTGTTCGTAAGTCAATAATGGCTATTTTACAGAAGAGAAATATAATAATAAATTATGACAACCAATATTAACAAAAGCTAGATGAAAAAATATTGCATGTAGCGGAAATGAGAATGTTGAGAGGATATTTGTGTGGTGTGACGAGAATGAATAAAGTAGCTAATGAGTATATTAAAGGAAGTTTCGGATGTCGGATGGTCTATGGGGCCGAAAGGTTCTAGAGTGGCGACCGCGCACCGGAAAACGCAGCGTTGGAAGGCTTCCCACAAGGTGGACCGACGACATGGTGAGAGTCGCGGGAGTGCGGTGGATGCGAGACGCACAGGATCGGTCATTGTGGCGACGCTTGGGGGAGGCCTATGTCCAAGAGAGGACGTCTTTCGGCTGAAATGATCATGATGATGATGATGATGAAAGGAAGTTTAAAAGTAACGCCAGTGACTTAAAAGCTAAAAGGGAATCATTTGTCTTGGTGTGTTCATGTGAAGAGGAGGGATTAAAAGCATGTTACTAAAAGACTTAGATATGAGGTCAAAGAAAAGATGGATGGATTAGAGGAGATGTGAGCGATTTAAAAAAAACTGGGCAAGTGCGAGTCGGACTCGCACCCTGATGGTTCCGTACAAACTTACCAATGTAAATAGTTCAATTCCCGAATGGAGTCTCGCAGATTTTTTGTTTTTTTGTGACGTAACAAATATTTACTATTTTCAGATTTATTCCTATACCTGTGCTATAAAACCTTGCTTTATGCAAATTTAATATATTTTAAGATAATATTAGATAAGGATGATTTTCCGACAGAAAAATAAAAAAAAAGGTTTATATTTTTATAAATTGCAGATTTTTAAAGGTTTTCATTGCATTAGTATTACACAAATGTGTTTTGATTTCAATAGAAGTTTAGATAATATCTACAAGATACCTGTGTTTCCAAAACATCTAGAGAAAATGTATATTAACGTCATAATGACGTAAGAGCGGTTGTATGGAAACGTATCGGGTTGGCCGCTCTTAACCAAATGGCATCCTTCTTCAAACCGTTAATAATATCAATATTGACACCACCAAAAATGGCTCACGCAATTAATGCGTTTCGCTTCATGGTTTAACATCGAAGGACTGGAACATTTCGCCTGCTGTGGTCTTCCCGGATTATAATTTAGGTGTCTTCAAGGCTAGTGTAAATAGGCTCCTAACAACCAAGTGCGCCTCACCATCAACGATTGCATCACTGCTTACCATCAGATGGGATAGCTATCAGCAATAGTTTATATTAAAATATATATATATTAACTACCTCACTGACATTTATTTTATACTGTTTAGGAATTATCGATAATCAAGTGTCGTTGCTGACCGTATCTAAATTACTCGCATCCATCGGATTCCCGCGACCCTCACCAAGTCATCGGTCTACCTTGCGAGAAGCCTTCCAACGCTGCATCTTCCGGTAAGTGGTCGCCATTCCGGAACCTTTCGTCCCCATTGACCATCTGTTCTGGGAGCAACGTGCTTTGCCCACTGCCACTTAAGTTTGGCAATTCTTCGGGCTATGCCGGCGACCTTACTTCTCCAGCGGATATCTTCATTTCTGATGCGATTACGCAAGGAAACTCCGGGCATAGCCCTTTCCATTGCCTTTTGAGTGATTTTAAGCCTTCTGATGACTCCCATTGTAAGCGTCCACGTTTCAGAGCCATGTCATTACTGGCAACACGCACTGGTCATAGACTTTCGTCTTGAGACATTGTGGTATATTGGACGAGAAGACACCGTGCAGGTCTACAAGGGCACTTATAAAACGTCAAAACCGAGTGCACGGGTTCGATTGGTCATTTGCTATAGAGAAGAAACGGCAGGACACTACATGGTTACTCTTTAAAAAAAACTCTAAACCGATTTTTTTGTAAATTTTCTTTCAAGAGATTTGTGTAGTACCTTAGACTTAATTAAAATATAAACACCTCAAATTTGCGACGGTAAAGACGTGTACGCGTGCTTGAGGTTCCAGATCTAATTAGCTATCCGGAAAATCTTATTTAGTTTTTCTCTCTAAGAAATGGCCTTGTTTCAGGGGTTGGTAACCGCATGTCTGCGGTAGCTATTTGATTCTGACAGCGTCTTTATTTGCTTTACATCTCTTTCTCACTTAAGAATTTGACAAACTATTAAATACAAGATGGCGCGGTTGGTGCAGCAGTGGTTGCGGTTTCGATTCCCGCATGGAACATTTTTATGGCGTACAGTTGTTGTTTCGGGTCTGAATGTTTCATGTATGTATTTACATGTGAACGCATCCACTATACAGGAGTAATTCCTAGTTTGGTATAAAGTTATATTTAAAAAAACAGGGCAAGTGCGAGTCGGGCTCGCGCTCTGAGGGTTCCGCACAAAATACCTATAAAAAAAATCCGAATTGTAAAGTTTTTTTTTATGACGTAACTACATTTTTACAGTTTTCAGATTTATTCCAATATCTATACTATAGGACCTTACGTTATGGCAAATTACAGAATTCTGGGTCATCGGAAAGTACCCAATGAATTTTGATTCCTTTGAGAGTTTTGAAATGTACGTTTTTTGCGACAAAAACAGCCGTATCTTTTTTTTTCGTTAACTTAGAAGTTTGATTTTTTTCACAGCTTCAAAGGACCGCAGACTTGAGTATACGGTTTTAATTTTAACTCGATGCCTCCACGCGTTTCTGAGATAAAGGGTCTTGACAGACAGACAGACAGACGGACGGACAACAAAGTCACCCTATAAGGGTTCCGTGAGGTAGAGAACCCTAAAAATACCTACAAAAGTTTAAAAAAGTTCTCTATCAGTAAAGCTTGTCCAGCTTTCAACATCGCATTTTCATTTCAGGACATGGAAGTCTACATTTTGGTGCTGAGGAAAATTCCGAAATACTTATAGTAAAGTATCTTCTACTAGAGACTTTGCAAGCGTTAAAGTAGGTTTCTCCATACAAATTTTGGGCACCCGTTTTATCCCCTTAGGGGGTGAATTTTGAAAGAAAAGAAAATCTTTTCTTACTCTTTGTATCATAGAAGGCCTTTATACAAAATTTCAGCGTTGGGTTTGGGCTTTGCGTGAATAAATCAGTGAGTCAGGACTTTGCCTTTCATATATATGTATACAGAAGATATCCGCAGAAGAACCAAGGTCGCCGACATAGCCCGAAGAATCGCCAAACAAAAGTGGCGGAAGGCAGGGCACATTGCTCGTAGAACGGGTGGTCGATGGGGCCGAAAGGTTCTAGAGTGGCGACCGCGCACCGGAAAACGCAGCGTTGGAAGGCCTCCCACAAGGTAGATCGACGACCTGGTGAGAGTCACGGTAGTGCGGTGGATGAGAGACGCACAGGATCGGTCGTTGGGGCGTCGCTTGGGAGAGGTCCAACAGTAGACGTCTTTCGGCTGAAATGATGATGATGATGATGAGAAGATACCTTGGTTAATAGGCTTGTTAGAAAACCCAAACTATTTTATAAAAAAAAAACTCCATTAAAACCAGCATAACATAAAGAACGGAACATAAAAAATAAACAATACGTCACTACAAAAACACTTCAATTTATTCAACGCGAAGTACAAAATCAATCACTGTGATTGGCCCATTCACAATTTCTCCCTTGTTCCCATTCAAACTGTGGTTTTTCATCCGGAACGCCATTGAACGAGAGACAGACAATTGTAGAGTGCGCCGAGGTACCGCTCTGGTATAGTAATTAGTAGGATGGTAGTCAAGTGGATACATTCATTGTATTGGAAAATCATTGCAGGCTAGGTATCCTTGCAATTGGAACTACACATTGGTAACTGAATTTTGTTATTTCAATGTTGGTACTTGCCTGTGTTTCTTATTGTGCGTTATTTTGTAGGAGTATTGAAAACCAGGGCCTACCTTCGAATAGCTATGTTTTTTTTTTTTCGGGTGGGAAAATCATCTAATAGCATCCCCTGATCTTGGGCAGAGCACCACTCCTGTTCCTTCTATGCTATTGTTCCAGGGCTCCGGAGATCTTCGCAGCACCCATGGCCTCAGTAGGCTTCGCCCCTGCTGGGTCCCTACGGTTGCTGACATCTCCTTGAGGCGCGCGTGGAACACTACGTGTCGTCGACGACTAGGGCTCGGTCTGGACGGTTACCGGACGGTTGGAAGCCCGCGGATCAGAAAAAACACGTTGTATATAAGAAGATATATTGCATTTCTGTGTTTTAGACACTTGGGTTTATCTTGGTCAATCTGTGCAGATTATGCGGATGCGTGGTGAAGGCAGAGCCGTAGAGGTTGACACGCGTAGAAAAAGTAACTTTTTTTTTTGTCCTGGGTACCGATTTTCTATAGGAAACTGCTAAAAACCGTAGTTGTTAGCGAGTTTCTATTCGATAGATATTTACTTGAAAACTCATGTCCGATTATGGTTCCGTAAGCGACCGCTAGAGGCGCTGTAAAATTTGCCATACAAAAAATTTACGTCGTCGATAGCGAGTATTGATAAATACTATTGCTTTAAACTCATGGTAGTGGTACTGGATTAACCTGTCCACATTATGAGGTGTCCAATAAGTATAATAAACTAGCTTCTGCGAGCTTCTTCGCCCGCATAAAAGTCGGTATCTCCATACAAACTTTGGACCCCCGTTTCATCCTCTTAGCGAGTGAATTTTGGAAAATCCTATCTTAGTGCTCGCTTAAAATGAAGCTTTGTGCAAAATTTCACGCTCCTAGTTTCGGCCGTGCGTTGATATGTGAGTCAGTCAGTTTCTCCTCATATATATATATATATGTATATATATATAAATAAATAAATAACCATGCAATTGAAAACATTTGAACTACACTCTGTCTCTTTTCTGCCTTTATAAAATCATCATCATCTTCCTGCCCTTGTCCCATCTTATTTGGGGTCGGCGCAACACGTTTTTTTTCTTCTGCCTTTATAAAATAAACGAGTAAAAAAACAAGCAATCACAAAATACATTATCATTGTTTCATTTATAGAGAGATTATTTATGAGATTTGTAAAGCTCTGAATGGAGTAAGATTTGGAACTTAGTTTAAAAAAAAAATCTTTTTTTAATTGGTATAAACCAGTGCTTGACTGCGATCCCACCTGATGGTAAGCAGTGATTTAATTAATCATAGATTCAGCTCAAAATTACCTATTCAACGATTTAACAAACAAAGCTATTAGAAGGTGCGCCCAGATTTCATAGAATTCCGGGCATCATTCTTTTATGGATGCCTTAACTCAAGTAGACAATGTCAAAAAAAAAACAAACAAGCTGAAGTGGGAGCGGGCTGGTCACTCCCTCTTCAGCTTCACGTCACACGAATGCACCCCCACAGGTGGGTGAAGGTGGTGTGACGATCTGATTATGTTCGCTGAGCAAACTTGGTACGCGACACACACAAAAGCTAGCTTATCAGGAAAATACAGAAGCAAATACAAGATGGACACTAAAAAATATACAACACGAAAACATTTTGCAATAAAATATGAACGAAACCAAAATGGTTTGCGGTACGGAGGAAATCTCAGTTGAAACGTTTTCAAGATACACGTCTGCCCAGTAAAATATAAAGAAATAAAGTTAGTTTAGAAAACCGTTATATTTTATTTTATGAGATGGCTCATAACTGGTCCGAGGTTTTAAGTTTTGAGTCCGCTCTTGCGTGTTCTTGGACGTTATAAATCAGGATAAGAAAGCAACTGTTATTTATTTTATTGCCACGCTTGATCCTTTTAGAGCTTTAGGTTTTAAAGTACCTGTAAGTCTTTCTTATATGATACTCGCGACGCACGGGTGTTAGAAATCATTAAAATTCTCTGCTTCTCGCTACTATAATATGCATAAATTATACACCTAAACCTTACTCATGAATCACTCTATCTATTGATGAAAACTGCATGAAAATCCGTCCAGTAGTTTTTGAGTCTATCGCGTTCATACAGACAGACGCGGTGGGGACTTTGTTTTAATAACAAAATTAGAGCTGTCATTTTCCATAAAATCTGCCTAAGTACTGTCAGTAATGACGTGACGTATCGCTATTGGAATAAATTACAATAACAATCAATGCAGTCAGTGCATAATCAGAACAACAGTAACCTGAGGTCATCAAGCTATAATTACAAGGAATCATCAATGAAGAACATAACTGGTTACGTAGAACTAAATATTTAGCAGACAAGATAGTTTCTTACCTATCCTGTCTTTACATAATCCAGGAGAGCTACGTCCAAAGGACATAACCGTTGACGGGTCCATCAGCACGATTGCAGGGACCTCAAGAGGGAGCAAAGTTACCTCTCACGTCTGAGTGAAATGCTTTATTTTAACACCCCTCTTTGAGACAGGCCAGTCAAGCAAATGCGGTAGGTTTATAACATATTTTTTTTTTGGATTTATCTTTGGAAAAATATTTGTATACTATTTTTTTAATTGAATTAATTTTAAAAAGCAGGGCAAGTGTTAGTCGGACTCGCGCACATTTCAGGATTCTGAGTCAACGGAAAGTACCCTATGAATTTTTATTCCTTTGAGAGTATTGAAATGTACGTTTATCTTTTTTTTTTGTTAACTTTGAAGTTTGATTTTTTCATAACATCAAGGGACCGCAGACTTGAATATACGGTTTTAATTTCAACTCGATGCCTCCACGCGTTACTGAGATAAAAGGTCTTGACAGACACAGACAGGCAGACGGACGGAACACCAAAGTGATTCTATAAAGGTTCCGTTTTTTCCTTTTGAGGTACGGAACCCTCCAGAAGTACCCTACCAGTTTTTGTATAATATTACACGAACCATTTGGAGTTACTTTTTAAGTACACCTTGATAACTCAAAATGAGACAAAGCAAACCTCTATCCCTCCTATTAATTTTAATTTCCGAATGCAAGTTGTATTTTTGGTGTACAATAAAAAATATCTATCTATCTAGATAGATAGATATTTTATTTAAAAAATTTTATTTAAAATTTATTTTACATATCAATTTTAGTATTAAATTTAAATTATTTAAATAATAGTTTATTTATTATTTGTAGTAATTAACATTAAATTATTTAAGAAATTAAGATTTAATAATATTTTAATTAATAACAAATTTTGTGCCAGCAGTTGCGGTTATACAAAAATTAAATTAAATTTTATTAGTAATTAATTAATAATATAATGTTTAGGTATAATAAAAATTTTAAATTATTCTAAATTATTCTTAATCTCAGATGTAGATACATCTGAGATTCGTTCTTTCGATTTTATCGTCATAATTGCCTCTATAATTGCGACTGCGAGAAACTATCCGAAATTGATCGGTTTCGGATATTCTTTATTTCGGATATCCGTTAGTTTCGATTACGGTAATGGAGCTGCAAAACATCCCTGATTAACGTCGCCCATCAACAAATTTAAGCCGCCGACTAGTGCACCCTGAATATTGGAAGCTGGTGACAATTGTCCGCCATTGTATCACACAAACCGCTTGTCATCAAATAATCGGCATAACTGTGATTGGCCGATTGTGCTACGTAACGCGCGTTTCGATTCAACCCAATGAATAAAATTTTCCTGAAACATGCGCGAATCGACTTTTTAATCGTTGTCCATCGCAGTTGCAATCACGTAACAGCATAATAAGCATAATCACCCCTATAATATTCCCACTGCTGGGACTCAGGCCTCCTCTCTAGGAGAGGGAATAGTGGTCAGTCCTGGTCGATGTCACATGTCTTATAGAAAGTTTTGGTTCTAGGACATATCGGTTTCCTATGTTTTTCTTCACCGTTTTGAGAGCAGTGGTGATGAAATAAATTACACAAAGTATAGCACTTGTTTGGGTTTGAACCCACAATGTACAAACTCGAATCGGGGCTGTTACCACTTGGCCACCATTGCTCGCTTCTGTACGTAAAAGGAGATGGGACTCCTTTTACGTGACGAAGCGAATGTATTTTTTTTTTTTGGTAATGCCAAAAAATAAATAAGAAGCTAACATCAATATAATATTATATACTACTAGCTGACCCGGCAAACGTTGTTTTGCTATGTATATAAAAAAAAATATCTAAAATAAAAAAAATTAAAAAAAAAATGAATTTGGTCCGATTCTCATAGATACCGGATAAGCATAAAAAATTTCATCAAAATCGGTCAAGCCGTTTCGGAGGAGTATGGCAACGAAAACTGTGACACGAGAATTTTATATATTAGATATAGGTATATAAGTATTTATTACTTTCTTATTTCTACACACAATTGTCTATATTTCTTCTTATCTCAACTTTGACAAGTCTGCTGGAAGAAATTTCTTTTAGAAATAAGCAGTACCTACTTTTGTAATTTTTTTTTTAATAATAATGTATCTTCTTTTGGTATATATGTGTGTACAAAATTTATAAAGTAAATCAATCAATCGCGTTTTCCCCGAATGATTTGACAGAGTTATTTAATAACTATGTTCCTACTTTTATTTCGCCAGTTATGAAACTGGCACCTTTTTTTTATCGGGTGGGAAATCAACTTATGACAAATCCCGCTCTTGGGCGGAACGGGAGATACTGTCAGACTTTTACTGACTAAAAACCCACTCCTGTTCCTTCGTTGCCTTCGTCCCAGGGCCCCGGGTTTCGCTTTCACACTACCCGTGGCCTCAGTAGGCTTCGACCATGCTGGGCCCCTACGATTTGCTGAGATCTCCTTGAGGTGCGCGTGGTACAGTACGCGCCGTGGACGACTTGGGCTCGGTCCGGACGGTTACCGGACGGTCGGACGGCGAGCCACCCATTGCTCGCCATCCGCAAGCTCGCACCTACGGTGGCCGTACTTGACGAAGACGACGACGACGTTTGAAAACATTTATTGCCAAAATTTGTCTTTTCTTTTTTTTCTTCTTTCACCCGAGAAAAGAAAAATTTAATGTCTAAAATTGACAGCACAGCGCTGTGATTTAGTGATCGGCTTCTGCGCTGCTTGTCTTGGGTCCATTTATTAGATTCCCGTACGGAACAAATTTTTGGATGGCCTAGAGATAGTTTTTTCGGATCTAGGTGTCTTGTATGCGAGTGTATATGTTTGAAAACGCGTACTTTCAGTTGCCTTTGCGTTGCAGAACCGTAGTAACTCTTTCACACAAACAATCCACCTAACTAGCATAGTCATAGCATAGTCGGCCTTATAATATTCCCACTGTTGGGACTCAGGCCTCCTCTCTAGGAGAAGGAACGGGCCTTAATCCACCACGCGGGCCCAATGCGGGTTGGTAGATGTCACGTCTTCAAATTGATTCTAGGACATGCCGGTTTCCTTACTATATTTTCCTTCACCGTTTTGAGAGCAGTGGTGATGAAATAAATTACACAAAGTAATGCGCCTGGACGTGTTTGAACCCGCGACCTACAATTCGCAAGTCGGGGCCGTTACCACTCGGCCACCACTGCTCCGCAGTGGCCACCTAACTAACGCAATGAATTCTCAATATTATTATTGATTCAGAACTTTGTACATCATTATTGAGAGTTAAAAAGAGGAAGAATTGATTGCATACGGGTCGGAGGTTCGCGCACACTCGTATCAGTGCTCGGGTTAGCTTACGTGCATACTGCATCGGGTCCATTTCGTGATTGGTTTTTTAAGTGTCCCCAGTCCTCTGAACTGTAGGTACAGTGAAACCAACTTTTTGGTATACACGTAGCAAGCTTGCATGCAATTACTTTTAAGCAATGTAAATTGACTGTTTTTAGGTTTCCGTACCTCAAAAGGAAAAACGGAACCCTTTTAGGATCACTTTGTTGTCAGTCCGTCTGTGTGTCTGTCTGTCTCTCAAGACCCTTTATCTCGGGAACGAGTAGAGGTATCGAGTTGAAATCAAAACCATATACTCAAGTCACCGGTCCCTTGAAGCTGTGAAAAAATCAAACTTCCGAGTTAACGAAAAACAAAAATACGGCCATTCATGTCGCAAAAAAAAAATTATTTCAACACTCAAGGAAATCAAAATTCATAGGGTACATCCCGTTGACCTAGAATCCTGAAATTTGGCATGAAGCAAGGTCTCATAGCACAAGTATAAGAAAAAATCTGAAAACTGTAAATTTGTAGTTACGTCACAAAAAAAAAGTGTCGCAAGTAGGGAAATTGAACTGTTTTCATAGGTATGTTTGTACGGAACCCTCAGTGAACGCGTCCGACTCGCACTTGCCCAGTATTTTTTTCAAAGAATCATCAATGACTTCTCCCTGTCTAGGATGGAACGAGAGGACGTGCCAGACTTTAACTGAAAATACCCTCTTATCTCCGTCAGTTGCCTTTTGCGGCCCACGGTAACTCTTTCAAACATCTCGCGGCCTTAACGGGGATCGGCTCTACTGGGCCCCTACGATTTTGCTGACCTCTCTTTGAGGCGAGCGTGGAACACTACGCGTCATAGACGTCTCTGGATCGATCCTTAACGTACGACCGGATGGCGAGTCACTGCTCGACGTTCGCAAGACTGCGCCTACGGTGGCTGGGGACCACCCTGCAACATCCGTCAGTCTGACACTATCTCCCGGTCCGCCCAAGAGCGAGGGATGTCATAAGATGATTTTCCCACCGGAAAAAAAACCCTGCAACTCCCGACGGACGCCCGGGGCGTCTCATGTGGCGGCGGCTAAAGCGTGAGGATGTCCATGCCCTCACGGTTTCGGCCATCTCCTTCGCTCGCAATACTGCTTCGCAGCAGGTGATCGATTCCCATTCTCTCTCAATTAGTGTGGTCCACACAATGGTGACATGCAGCCGTTTCTCCGATGGAATCCAAAACAGGTGAGGACCTGCGTCAGGCGGAAGGTGAGAACGATTGTGGCGTACGCAAACTAACATTTAGCCTGCACACTAAACAGCTTGTTCAAGTGTACCTAGTACCTTCGT
Source organism: Mythimna vitellina (assembly GCA_949316375.1). Lineage (NCBI taxonomy): Eukaryota > Metazoa > Arthropoda > Insecta > Lepidoptera > Noctuidae > Mythimna > Mythimna vitellina. Next base: position 2,411,004 of record OX438694.1, on the reverse strand, counting down.
TTTTATTTTTAAACTGTCGTGTTTATTGAACAAGGTAGGTATTTAGATTAGAATTGTTTTATTTTTGCGCAGAGTTCGCAGTAGAAATTGTTTTAAGAATAATGCTTTAGTTATCTTAATAAGCACTATTTATAAAGTTGAATAGACAATGGGTCATTTTATGGCCAGTATCATACAAATGTTATACTCGTAGTGTCACAATGGTTGTATCTGAGAATGGTCATGAATAGAATCAAAGAAATAAGGCTTGTCGACAGTTGTTTAATCAACGCCAACTTTTTTTTTGTGGTGGGAAATCATAAAATGACTTTTCTCCCTCTAGGATGGAGTGATATGTCAGACTTTTCAGGACGACGGATTTCCTTTTCAAACATTCCCCGTGGCCCTGCTAGATGAGAACTGTAGGGTTCTGCGGTGCTGCTGATATCTCGACTCGGCTTCGGTCCTTACCAGACAGGTGAAAGGCGATCTACCCATTGCTCGTCGCCCACAAGTTCGCGCCTACTGTGGCCGGGTATCGCCCTGCGCGTTCATTCCCATTAGTTTGATTCATTAGTTCGATCGTCGAACTAGTGAGAATTTTTTTCTCATCTGTTCGACCGTCGAACTAGTGAGAACTTTTTTTCTCATTTGTTCGACCGTCGAATTAATTAGATTTAAAAATAGTTCTACTACATTTAAATGTTTTACTAATTTCGTAATAAAATAAAAAACGCTTGGTTCGTTAAAAAATATATATTCGTGTACTTATATTTGTACATCTATAGCATATCTTTGATCAAATAAACAGTTGAAAAACTTATAAATTATAAGCTGGCTTCCTAGCAAAGTAAATAATAAACATATATTTTTTTCAAACCTATTGACAAGCCCTTACCAAGGAGTAGGCTTCAGAAAGTCAGTGTTTTATGGCACTGCTTGGGCGCTAGGGCCCTTAGGTAGAAAGATTTCAGCATGATTGATAAAACACAAAGGGCAGCTGAAGGAACAATGGTGAGTTTCAGTCAGTAAAAGTCTGACATTCCCTCTCGCACCACTCAGAGCATGAGAATATATTTGATAATTTCAACCTACAAAAAAAGTAAAATAGTGGAACAATGCCATGGAGTAGTTTGACTTTAGAACAGTCATACATTATTTTTAGGAAATGTATAGTCCACAGTAGTAGCCAGTAGATGCTAATAGGAATTTTTTTTTTCATTTTTTTTCTTTCTTTATTTCGTCATATTAGTTAAAGCAAGTATGTTACAATTTTATATAGGACAATTCATTTTGAGACATGGGTTTGCAACATATTCAATAATAATAATTATGATACTTCAAAAACCAGGTGAATATTAAAAAAAAACATTTTTAATTTTTACCCTAACTTAATAACAAGGCAACTTATATATCTTTAAACTTCTTAACCAATTAGCAAAACTATTGACAAAAGCCGACACACAGTTCTAGTGCTGATCTCAAGTGCAATATATTTTTTATTCACCGACTCAATCCACCACCATTCATTGATACAATCATCTACGATTTGCAGTAACATTTGAAAGTGTTTGCGGACCTAAACCGCGAACGGCAAATGAAGGATTCAGTAAAAGTCTACACTCTGATTTGTTTCCTTAGAGTGGGAGATGTCATTTGATGTATTCCAAATTCAAAAAAAAAAATGACTAATAATTTTTAATCTGGTTATTCAGTATTTTTAAAATCTACCCTAAAAAAGCACATTATTAATAAATAGTTACTAGTTAACATATTTCCATTTTGAATTTGCAATAATGAATGCTTAATTTGCTTACATACCTCATAAAGTTTAAAAAAAAAAACAGTTACAATAATATTATTTTCTTCTACAGAAAGCAAAGAGTAGATTCAGAGTTGAGGTTATAAAAAGTTTAGGATAACTTTTAATTTCACAATTTTCTTCACAAAGATTATATACGTAATCGAAATATAGTCTAAAACTATTTAATACAGATTCCGCAATAATTTGATCAATGAATTTACAACATAAACACCAGAAAAAGACTTTGAAAAGTTTGTTTTGATTTTCACTATTACCGCAGTCGAAAACTATGCGTTCTAGACATTTAATTTATTTAGAGCTATTTTTGAATACTTACCCAAGTCCATTGTGGTCGATAATCTGAAGATTCAATAGCGTTTTACTGAATTCGCACTTTGTTTTCGAATTTTTGTTATTGTTCCAACTTTCCGGTTAATTCATGACATTCCAATTCATTTCATTCCACTTCCAAATACCAGTAACACTGCCGACTAGAATGAGATAGTAAGAGGGGATTCGTCATAGATTAAAAAGAGACACTAGAAATAAAATCCAAAAGTCACCACTCTGTGTGGAATGGAAAGCAAACTGAGAATATTCGGTCAACTGTCAAATTTGACAAACTTTCCTGTCACCATTGCATACTTTAGCGTTGGAAAATTAAAATCTCTAATCGACTAATTTAAACTAAATTAGTAGACTATCATTATATTTTTGGTTCAACTCAAATATCCTATTTGACGAAGGCGAACACTGCTTCTGTGAACTCTTCTTCTATTCGGGGTCGACGTAACACATGTTTTTCTTTCATTCCCACTGACTACTTGTGTAGAAAGGACGCAAAAAATAAAGAGTATGTGAATATCCAAGACCCACCTAACCGTCTTGATGATATCAACTTTAAATAAACAACATCTTACTTAATAAAAACATACCCTGGAAGAAGTATGTTATGGGGCCTTACCATGATGTTTTAAAATGTTAATTGTGAGAGCGAGAAAGACAGATGGAGCTATACACCCTATATTGCTCCATCCCTTTAACAGTTCAGAGTAAGTCGTAAAATAAATTGCGTTAAAAGCTTGTGGTAGGGCCTCAGAATTGGCTTCTGAATCGATTTCAACTATTTTTAAAGAAGGTAATTTTATCCTAAAATAATATTTGATTACTTTAGGCTAATAAAACAATATCTTTTTTTATGAATTCTTGATAGACCTAAGTTGCGTCAGTATTAGTAAGTGTATTTGTATGCGTACTTGTAGTAGTGGGTCGTGGTTAAATTTTTCACGGTTGAAATGCAACTGTTCTTTCGATGACAAAAATGGTTATAGGAAACGGTCGTGGTCGCAATTGGTTTGATGACGAAACTATCGTGGATATACGTATCGTTGAATGAAGATGTTGCAGTTTGCAGAAAACGTTCATTGTAGTAACTGGTTTGAAGATGCTTTAGAAAATGAAACAATCATAATACATATAGTTGAATTAATAGATTCTCAACTTTATTTTCTTAGAAGAAGAATAAAAAAATGGCATCAAATAATTCGAAGACTGGTTTGTACAACGAAGTCTGTTTGGTCGCAGGACGTAAAACAGTTTCACTGTCGCAGAGTGTAAAAAGATCTTTGAAAACTGTTCGTAATTGAAATGACCACCGCATGTGTACCAATACTGATGCGCTATCAGAGTGTAGTGCGTCGATTCCCATATTATCTGCCTAAAATATGATTTTAACTTAATTTACTAATTGGGTATAAGGGTATGCATAATCAAGTTACATGTTACGTCATTGTAACATGTAATCTAAGCCTATGCAGGCAAATGACTATCGTTTACAGTTTTGATTAGGTTAATATTGATTCTTTTGGTTTTAACATTTAAACCATAGTTTTACGTTATCCTTGGTGTTTAGTAATTTCTTTCTAAAGTTAGCTGATTATACTGTGTCATTAGATTGAATAAAACGAATTTAGCTGGTTTGGAGGCAGAATTTAATTTTTTTTTAATCATTTCATCATGTTGCATCATAAAAAAAGGAACTTTTCTTGCTTATAACTTGCAAAAATCATATACATCGATTTTAGGATTAAGTAACATTTAGCATGTAGGTTTTTTTTTTAAATTATATAAGTTTATTTATTTTAATATGGAATCTATCAATACATAAAACACTTAAGATATAGACACTAACTTATATATACACTTAAATAAAAAATCTAAAAGCTAAAATATGGCGTCAAAAAATTCCTCCGCATCGCTGTCGACTGGAAGTGTGCCCAAAAGGCTGGCGGCATTGCCACGTTGTATGGCAATGCTTAATCTCTGACCGAGGTAAAAGCCAGCCCTTGGGTCACGCGAAGTGTCTACTAAGCGTTTGGATAGTTCTTTGAACAGCTTATGAGCACTCGGACCCCACGGCCCAAGAGTTTCAACCCCAAACGGCTCAAAAATATAACTGCCGACGAGGTTGTTATATTTCCGCCGCTTGAGGTTCTCCGCAGCAGCAGCGGCAGCACCAGCACAGCACGAAGAGCTAGGAAGATGGGATGGCGCAAGAGTGTCGACACAGGTAGCGTCCCACACTAAAGGCCTATCCATCTTCCATGGAAATAAAGACATACCGTCCGGTCTCTTACCATCGTCGCGTGCCAGGCCATGAGGTTCCAAAACAGCCGGAACGCCGACGGTGACAAGGGCTCGTCGGATGATGTCATTAATATTCGCGTGCCGTGCTATCCGCCCCGCGCTTCGACTGCATGACAGGCCGTGGTGACCAAGGCTGTTGACAACTTCGCCACAGTGGCAGCGATGAGGAGAACAGCAAGGAGCGCCTAGGCGTAGGGCAACAGCTAGGCGGAAAGTAGTATCGTCGAACAAGGTGCCAATATTGGACGACGGCAGTGCGTGAAGCCAAAGACCTGACTCCCAATTTTCCACAGCCAGGAGGCGCGCACGCTCTGCAGTAGTAGCAGAAGTAAGGATTAGGTTTTTATGGACTACTTTGCAGAGCGGTTCATCCCACCGTCTCTGAGAGGTTGGGTTGTCAGGTAGATTTGTATTCGGGCAAGCGAGTCTCCAGGCATCCATAGCCTCGGTGAAGCACGGCACTTCAAAAGAAATCAGTGTGGAAGTTAGAATGTTCCTGATTAATTTATCAGTGCTGTGAACCGAAGATATGAATGCCGGTAAACTAATACTGGTAATTTTGCGGACGCCGAGGCCTCCCATCCGGATGGGAAGAGTAGCTTGATCCCAAGCTCGATCGTCCAAGGTCATATTTAAAATTAGAGTAAGTGTATGAAGAATAATTTTGTCCATTTTTTCCAAAAGGTGAAAGTGCTTCCATAAGTGGGAAGCACGAAGGAAATATATTAATTTAGGGCCGAAACAACAATAACGAATTAGGGTAATGGCCGAATGCATGTTAATTTGGAGTAATCTTTCCGAAACGTCACTAAAATTTTGTATTTTTTCCTCCACAAAACTGGGAAAGGAATCCTCAAAGATTGGGGACCCAAGGAGACGAAGAGAACTTTTATCTATAATTTTGATTGCAGGGGCTATTGCATTGAATTTTGGAAGAGTCAGATGTCTGTCAGTACTGTCAGAGAGGAATAATTCACATTTAGAGAAGTTGAGATCTAGTCCTATAGAAAAGAGTTGGTTTTTTAAAAATTGTAAATCATTTAAAACGGTGTCTACATCGCCTCCCAAGGTTTCATCATCGAGGTACCACACATTAAATTTGGAATTTAGTTTTCGAATGATTGGGTGTATAGCTAAGCTAAAGATCACTGGCCCGAGGGGGTCACCTTGTTGACAGCCAACAGCGGATTCCAAAAGGATTTATATATATTTAAAATAGCGAATGTGCTAATGCGCATTTCGCCGACCGAACGATTCGGTGTAACTTTTTTATTTTAATGTTACTCGAATAGAACTAGTAATCTTCTTCTCAAGATGGATAACAAAAAAGTCATAGAAGGAGAATGCAACAATATATTTGTTTGCTTGCCATCGAACTAGAAGACAATTTATCAGTTCGACTAAATTTGAAGTCGATTTTATGATGGCTTCCCTACCATCACAAACAACAAATCCGAGGACAGCAGTTCATTGACGTTTGGATTTTGTTGGAGTCTTGAACTTTCGAAGTTGTTATCAAGCAGCTGATAATTTTATTTGTTAAATCAATTATCAGGAATCATAAATGAACAGCTATAGTGCGTATCTTTAATATCTTAAATATGTTAATCTTTAAATAATAGATAGTAAATGTATAAGCATTAGATATATATTTTTATCTTAGATTATAGACCACTTGTGAACAGTTGACTTTGTACCCAAATTAATGCAGTTTAAAGGTCCGCATTAAGAAGTGAAGTGCTCGAAAACTTTAAAATAAAATAAAATGGAGAATCAACAAGTAACGGACGCACAATTGAAGCAATATTTGCCGGACTTGCCAAAAGGTCCATTAGATAATTACAGGAAGAAAGCCTCCTTCGACTGGCGGCGAATGAAACTGGTTTACGACTCACTGAACACGATAAAATTGAAAGTAAGTTTAATATGATATAAGTTTGCCAATTTTAATTAAAGTTACTTGTTTGTCTCAGAATATCCTTTTTTATTTCTGCTACATACTATTTAATAGTTACTTTGGTAAAACTAACATTGAGACTTTGCATAATTACTTTTTAGACATAAACCTTTTCAATAAAAAAATATGAGCGTAAAACTCTCTGTCCAGTATAGTACAGTTTAGTTATTATTTTAATGATCATATTACTAAATTAAATAAATTAAAAGCAATCACAGCTGAATTTATTAGTCTTCTTCTTATCATGTTAATGTACTCTTCTCTTCTGTCTATTTCGGAACAGTATTTGGTAACCTGTACGGCTCTGTTATTGGTCTCATATAGATCCTGAAAAGTGTAACAGTAAGTGTGGACAGCAGAACTCAAACTCGAAACTCAATGTATTAGTAAAATTAGCACAATGCATTGGACATGTTCTGTAACAAAAACTTAGGTTTTTATCCCAAAGAATATTTTATCTTCCTGGGAAGATAATCAACAATCTTAGGTTTGAAGAGACAAAAGCTACTATTAAATAAATAACAAAAAAAAACATATAATATGGTTTTTTAAAGCAATGGTTTATTTAATCCTTTTACTTTTTTAGCATGATATCTGGAGTTTCATGGAGAGTCATCCTCTTTTCAAACACACGGAAGCCACTCGAGTCCTGGATGATGAGAGGCATATCACTACAAAGAGAATGTACACCATCTACAATGAACAGTTCTTACGATTTGAAAGGGTAAAATTCCTTTTATTTATGTATCTTCTTGAGTGGACTTAATGCCTTATTATTGCCATCATTATCCGCCTGCTTTTTAACCAGACTATTTAGAGTAGACCAGATTACAAGACAAATTTCAATGACATATTGCTTGCCTGCAAGAATTTACTCTAAAAACATACTTTCCTAGGAGAAGTGATTAAAATTTTTAACTACACATATTGTGATATATTCATAAGATAAACAGTAGAATTTTTTTTAAATGATGAGTAGACTCTACTCTATAATTATCCCTAAATACATTGCTCTGTTTACTAAAAAATTAAGAAAAAAAGTAAACAAAATAGAAAAAATATAAAACAAAAAGAAAAAAGAAATGGAAGGATAAAATAAAGTTTATTCTATCTTACTTCAATAAAGAAGTTCCACTAATCTATATATATAAAAGGAGAAACTGACTGACATATACTAACATACAGCCAAAACTACTGGGACTAGTAGTGTGAAATTTTGCACAAGGTTTCCTTTTATGATGTAGGCAAATGAGACTCTACTTTCACGCAAGCAAAGTCACTGGCAGAAGGTAATCTCTTATGTAACATCAAAAAAATATGTGGGTCAATTTGTTGATTAACAAAACCATATTGCATAAGTACTTCATAATTATCAAGCCCTACTTATATTTTATTATTTACTTAATAAACTGACCCAACAGACATTGAGTAGTGAAGAAATGATTTATACAACGAAGAAAATAATGCACTTAAAGGTCATAGTCAAACATTAACACTGCATATTACAATGCATTCCAAATAAGAATAGGATTGATTGCCATGCCATGTGACATCACATCATTCTGTCAAATCAAAGAATTAATTGGGTAAGCAAAACAAGAAATATTTAAAATTTAATTTATTCATGAACTGTAAACGAAACAAGTTTAATCAGAAGCCAGTTCTTCAATTTTGCACAATTTCTTGCTATTTGACAGGATGACCTGATTTCACAACATGGCAATCTATCCTATTCTTATTTTCTGAGACCTTAAATCAGTCCGAAGCAACACATTCTGCACACAAAAACACACAATTTTATACATTTTTAGTGTACAGAGCTTTAATCAATTTGTTTTAATTGGAAAATGATCTAATGACTTCTCTCGCTCAATGGTAGAGTGGGAGGTAGGACGGAGGGAGTGTAAGACTTTTACTTACAAAACACTTTAAAAACCACACCTATGTTCCCTGAGTTGCTTTTTGTGTTCCAGGTTCCTTTTCAGATCCGATCCCATGACCCTTTTACTAACTTCTTGAACTAGAACTAAGAGCGATATGTGATGTAATGTTGTAGGACAATGAACAAATTAAAATTGTGATTGAAGTTCACTATCAGAATTAAACATCTATTTATGCAGAACGCATAACAATCAGGTACCATTGGTGTAAATTATGTCTATTGAAAATTGAATGAAATGTGTATGTAATTTACATATGTCTTGACCTGGCCCTTTTGTATTGTATTGTATGTCGTACTGGAATCCGCAACTCCACGTCTAAAGCGCATATTTTGCGTACGGGTGGGATAAATATGTCATTTGATCCACCCCAGCTCTTCAAAAAAGGCCAGCATCGCCTTGGTGTTACCCATTTCGCGGTACCTGGGTTTTCGAAGTACTTTGCCCTGTATCCAGCGACCACAGGGCAGCTTGGAAGCAGATGAGCTGCTGTCTCGTCCTCCTCCATGCAGGCTTTGCAGAGTGGACTGTTTGTGACTCCTAAGACATAGAGGTGCTTATTAAAGGACTCGTGGCCAGTTGTAACAGAAGTGACTTTGCGCATGTGAGGTTTTGTTAATCTTAGGGCCTGATACGTGAAGCGGCCATCTGTGGAGGGTAGTACCCCCTTTGCCTGCCGGTGGTGTAGATCTTTGATGCGTTTCCTTACCAAATTCACGTAGTTATGCGAAAGGGAGCGGCACAATGAATTCAGGTCCCATTACTGCCATACTCGAACCCCTTCTGGCGAGTTCGTCCGCTTCATTGTTGCCTCGAGAATCGCTGACCTGGTCCAAAATATTTTTTATCCCTAAGAAAAAGTTAATATCTTAACTTCATACAAAATAAACCTACTCTATACCGAGGTGCCTGATATGCCCTAGAGCGAGCAAAGCACGCTCGAAATTTTAGGACATCCCGACCGGGACAGGTTAGGTTAGAAGGGACAACGCGGACTAGAGTGAGCGAGCAAAGCGAGTGAACAAAGCCCATGCTCTTTGTGTTAGGTTACCTACTTGAAACCTCACAGACAGAAATGAGAGGCCTCACAGGAAGCCTGCGTCTACCCAAAATAAGAAAATAGCTTCATTTATACAATACTTCATGAAACTCAATTTGGTCCATCCATTCTGGCAGGTATTTCGAATTTAGGTAGGTAGTAAAATAGGTTCATTTCTGGTAAGTGTTTAAACATAAGCCGTAAATAATGTACTTTCATTTCAGCAGGCTGAAATAGCCTTGCATCACCCGCTGCTAGGTATCGGCCTCCCCTTCCTTCTTCCACATTTCCAGGTACCCAGGTTCCCTACATCTTTCGTTCTGGTTTTACCGCGCAAACATCAACCCCACACACTTAGTTAGGTGCTTTGGAAAATGTAATACTCAAAAGAATAAAACGATTTCAGATAGCAGAAGACCCAAAGTTATTCCAAGCAGAAAGTGAAGCCATGTTCATGTTTGATAGCTCTTTAGCAGTAAAGATATCCCTAACCTTCCGGATGTTCAGCAATGCCATCCAAGGGAATGGGAAGGGTCACCATTACCACATCATTGAAGATGTGGAGAAGGCCAAGATAGGAGGGTGTTTTGCTTTAACAGAAGTGTCCCATGGATCCAATGCTAAAGGCATGAGGACTACGGCTACTTATGTGCCGGAGAAAAGGCAGTTTGTGATGCATAGCGCTGATTTTGAAGCTGCGAAGTGTTGGGTCGGAGCGCTGGGTAAGTTTATCTTGAAGTTATCATTGAATGCTAAAATAAAAAGTGTATGGTTACTTCTTTACGCTTAAATGGCTGGGTACACCATATCCTGGAGTATGAGATAGGATATTTTTATCCCGGATTTATTTTCTCTTGGGTTATCCCAAGAGAAAATAAATCCGGAATTTTCATCTTGCACTCGAGCGACCGCACGCCTCCCACAAGCAGTGGCGTGCCTAGGGTTTCAAAATAAGGCAAGCCCAATAAAATTTTAACCAATTTCAAAAAAAGAAAGTTCAGTTTTCGACTGAGAATGTAGGTACCTACGTATCATCGCAATTTTCTCATAAACTACTGGTTAGGTACAATAAATTAAAAGTGAATTCATCCATCTTCTTCTTTCCTCTTCTTCAATTTCACTCTTGCTTGTCGTGCGGTGAATGTGGTAACCAAAGCTCACTGAAAGCATGCTAGTACTAGATTGAGTATAATAAACATATCTGCAATTGCATACCTCCGGTGGCTTTAAAAAAAACCGTTTGGTTTGCTTCATTGCTTGAGGGAACAAAGTTATGGTAAGTAGTTGCTTGCTTTGTAACAGGACTAACGGGTTACAGACAAAAACAAAACAGAAAGTTACAAAACGAAAGTTAAAAAATAGCTAGATAATATGTAATAAGGAATTTAAATGAATTATTTATATTCTAATTGGAATCGTCTATCTTTATTAAGAAATGATTTAATTACATCAGAGTAAAATGTTGGTGATCGTTTTAAATCTACCAACAGCTGTTTTTCAATAGCTATCATTGATAATTCGGAAAGACGCTCTTGACCTTGTGTATTTCTCATGGATACGTTTAAGAGACGAAAAAGCACGTTAAAATAGTTACAACAAGATACGCTAACTTTAACAGCTTGAATAAATATGTAGCACCAGCAATACAACTTAATAGTGTGCGAACAGCCAACAATCCAACTAGTTTTATACACTGATCTATTTTTCGTTTATGCGATTTACTAGTCTGAGAAATACACAGATTAGGCGTCGTTTTTAATGAAGAAATTAACTGTTTTTTCTGAGCAAAGTTTAAAGATTTTACCTTATCTTCGCCAAAACTCGCGCAAAACTAGAACGCATTTTAAATCCTCACAAGGTACAATTGCCTCCATTGTTGTAGGTAAGTCACCAAAACAACTGTATCACTGAGAAAATCTAAGAAAACGAAAAACAACAAACACAAAAAATCTATTTTCCAGTCAAGTAAATAAAACTGAAGTGAGTTGCAAACAGAGTTGCAGTGTTGTCATTTAGGCAAAAAAAAGTCGCCAGGTATATGAAAAATCTAGCAAGATGTCGCAAATTTTTTATTTTTAAGATATTGCTTGAATATTTAATTTCATTGTTTTAAAAAGTCGCTAGTTTTATTGTTGCTAAATCTTAAAAAAAGTTTCCAAACTCGTTAAAAATCTCCAAGATCTCACAACGTTGCTAAAACGGCAACACTGCAGAGTTGGCAATGTGACGAGGTCAACCATACGCGAGTAACTTCATACGAATGCCCGGCTTAAATCTTCCATACTGATCGATTTGTAGACGCAAAAGGTCCTAACTCGTTATACGGCACGTCGCCATAGGTGCGAAAGAGATAGATATAGTATTTGAAAGCCCGGCAAAAGCCGGTGCGTGTAAGCGAGATAGCTATATGTAGATGCTGCAAATGCGAAACTCTGCGCGCGAACAATCGCGATGTGTAGTAGTGTGGCATAGGTAGATACTTTGTGTTATTTTGATAAGAATTAAGCGCGCGAACTTTTAAATAGTTCGGGTTTGATATTGATTCTCTATCGAGCATTTTAGTAAGGCATGCCGGGCTTCTCGGCATGTATGAAGAAACCGCCACTGCCCACAAGGTGGACCAACGACCTGGTGAGAGTCGCGGGAGTGCGGTGGATGCGAGACGCACAGGATCGGTCGTTGTGGCGTCGCTTGGGGGAGGCCTATGTCCAACAGTGGACTTCTTTCGGCTGAAATGATGATGATGATGATGACTTGAGCACACAGGCCAAGTGCGGGTCGGTGGATGTCACAAGTCTTCGAATTTTTGGTTATAGAACATGCGTGTCCTCGCGATGTTTTCTTTCACCGTTTTGAGAGCAGTGGTGGTGAAATAAATTTCACAAAGTAATGCGCCTGGCTGGGTTTGAACCCGCGATCTACAACTCGTGATTCGGGACCGTTACCACAGGCCAACCGCTGCTCCCTTTGTCGCTTATTATACACCATCAATGACGAAAATCCAATCTTGCTAGATAGTTTTCGCCATCGCAGTGTCTTCTAAACCTAACGCCAGGATGTATGTAACTGTCATCATAATAATTTTCGTACCTTTCAGGTAAATGTGCGACGCACGCAATAGTGTACGCGATGCTTATATCAAAGGGTAAGAACCACGGTCTCCACACGTTTGTGGTACCCATCAGAGACCCTAAGACCTTGAAACCGTTCCCTGGAGTCATTGTGGGAGACCTTGGAGAGAAGATTGGCCTTAATGGTGTTGACAACGGGTAAGTGATAAACTAACAGTAATTGATGGATTTTAGAAAAGCCATCGCTGCTCCCAAGCACACTTACAAGCCGATATATAAAACAGACTCTCTCTATTCCTTCCATTGTTCCCGGTAATGTGCCGCTTCTTGCCAATTGCTAAGGAAGAAATCTAAGTCATCCAGTCATCTCCTCCCTTCCATGACCCCGTCGTGCGATTTTAGTGCACCAATTTTGTTTTACGGGCATCGCTCGAACTGGGTGCATTTCATAACGTATAAACTCATTTGGTCTAATTTCATTTTATTATAGTTCATAGATATAATCAACGTGAGATATACCAACCGTTGATATACATAATTTCTTTACATATAACATTTATTTATTCTGAAACTTATTTAGTATAACGTGGTTTGATATATCGTTTATGTAATCGAAAATCATTTGGTCTAACGTTAAATATATATAAAAAACGTTATTATGGTTAACACCCCGACTCGGATAGGCAGAGTTAGAAGGCTAAGGCGGGAGCGAAGCAGAGCGGAGCTCCAACCTTAGCCTTCGTGGTTATTTTTTTTTCGGGGCTCCGTCGACCTATCTTAGCACAGGTGGTAATCAGTTACTAGTTATGTTTAATATCTACTTAGGTTATTAGACCAAATAAGTTTTATATCTTTTGAGTGGTATGTTTATTTAATGTATGTTATGTCAAACGATGTTATATTTAATGTATGTTGTGTTTATAAAACTTAGTTATTTGAAAATAATATCAATCGTTCATTACATTAAGTAATCGCTATATTAAATAAAATTATACTTAGTTGTTATATCATCTATTAGTTACCCGCTCGAACTGCATGTGGCAGACATGTTATATTCCTGTTAATTAAAAAGCGTATTTATTGAGTTGTACCTACTAGAAAAATATAGTCTTCAACAGGGCCAAAAGGCCATAAGCTATTGTGATTAAACGTTTCATAAGAATATGAGCATTATGTGGTCGGATATAAAGTACACATCAGTGTGAAACTCTTATTACACTTGCTTTTGTCATGCTCACTCAAATGTCTCACTAGTGGTGGCGCGTGTGTTGGATCATTCGGTTCCCTTCAAAATGGTTGAGCTAAGTGGTGCTATTCAAAATGGTTGAGCTAAGTGTGTATTCGCGTCATGTCCGTGGACGGGCGCTGTCAGTTGAGACTGGTCATCTCTCAGCTGCCAGTTGCTATTTTAATATCTATATTTAGTTCTCAATGATAGCGACAAGAAACATGTAACAGATATATTTGTAATTACAAAACATGATTGAAAAGAGTGTCCATGGAGTTTCTTGCACATTCTTCTCCATAGAGATCTACGGAATGTGCAATTAGCATCATTTTTTCTGACTGACTGAAATGTCAAGAAGTCATTCTTGACATTTCAAAAGTGTCTGTAAATGGTTTATTTGAAATAAAATGCTTTGACTTTGACTTAAGTAAGGTCTAAAAAGCCCCATACACTATACGTTTTGTCTGTACGATCCGTCGCTTCACACCGAGATCGTAACGACCAATCGATAGTGTATTTCACGATCGTTAACGATTTACCTTGAAACACAACGAGTAACATTAAAAGGCTGATTATGCTATGTTAGCATGTATATAGCAACGCAATGAATTAATTTAGGTATTATTATGACACTTACATGGTTACATTAGAATATATTTGTAACTCACAAAAACTAATCGCCTAACTATTTGTATGACAAGTAAAATAATGTGTCTTTAAGTAAAAATAAAATATATAATAATACACTTAAGTATAGAAGTTAATAATTTTAATAACGACATTAAGTGACAATTATGTTTTTTTGTCTTACTTAAATAATATTATAATTTGTTTGATTAATGTATTTTTTTGTGCTGTGTGTTTATTTAACATATTATTTATATTTTTAAGTCTATATTTATAAAATGCTTTGTCCGAATGATTGATTGACGGACTCACAGCCTAAACAGCTGATCGTATAGACCTGAAACTTGGAGGGTATGTTCTTTATATGATGTAGGCATCTGATTAGAAAGGATATTTTGGAAATTCTACCCCTAAGTGGGTGAAAAAGGGGGCAAAGTGATTTGGTTCGAAGTTGATATCAATACTCCATAATGCTTTTGATTTATTTACATTTTATTTTGACATTCAATCTGAAATCAATGAAAAATGAATCACTCAATCTGAAGACGTAGATTACAAAATTAATAACGTAAAAAACCGGGCAAGTGCGAGTTGGACTCGCGCGCACTGAGGGCTCCTTACAAACTTACCTATGAAAACAGTTTAATTTCCGTATCGAGTTTCAAAGATTTTTACGAATCGTTAAAAAGTTTTTTTGTGCTTTAACTACAAGTTTACAGTTTTCAGATTTTTATACTTATGCTATGAGACCTTGCTTCATGTCAAATTTCAGGATTCTAGGACAACGGGAAGTACCCTATGAATTTTTGTTTCCCTTGAGTGCCAAATATACGTTTTTTGCTACATAAACGGCCGTATCTTTTTTTTTCGTTAACTTACGAGTTTAAATTTTTCACTGCTTCAAGGGACCGCAGACCTGAGTGTATACTTTAAATTTCAACTCGATACCTCCACGCGTTCCCGAGATAAAGGGTCTTGACAGACAGACGGATGGACAACAAAGTGATCCTATAAGGGTTCCGCTTTTTTCCTTTTGAGGTACGGAACCCTAAAAAGCCAATAAAAAAATTATTAGAACCGTTTTCGATTTCTACGCGGACGAAGGCGCGGCCAAAAGCTAGTATCAATATAAAAGTATAAAAAATAGTAGCCTACCAACATCAGGAACAGGGTCCGGTCGGAACTTCAAAGAAAGGAACCTCCTTACTACTGTTAGGAAATTCCTTCGAGGATTCGAGTCATTTCTAGGAGTACCGCTTTCTGAATGAAGCCCATAATCCAACCACCTAACGACAGCTTCCTAAGGTTTTACTCGTGGCTTTCAAGCCTTTGGCTGACACTGCTATCGGTACAACGACCGCCGAGTCTACATCCCACATGTCTTTATTTTTATTGTATTAGTAAGGCACACCAATAATTTGTTTACAGATTTTTTTTATACACTAGACTTTCAGAAAGTCATACCGCGTAAAAATAATATACACTGGGATAAACCTATTACAGGCGTGCACATCTTTTACATATAAAATGTAAGTACGTTGTAATCTGTCTGATTACAACGTACTTACATTTTTTTTTTAAATTTAAATTCAACTTTAATTTAATTATCTAAGTACAATTAACAAAATAACAATTATATTATTATCTACATCATCTTCCTGCCCTTGTCCCGTGTTGTTTGGGGTTGGCGCCACACGTGTTTTTCTTCCACTCTCTCCTGTCACTCGTCATGCTATCACTAACTTCCTTTTCTTTCATATCACTCTTCACACAATCCATCCATCTTTTCTTTGGTCTCCCTCTCCCTCTCCATCCATAAATATACAAAATTGTATTGAAATTTGGATCCGATGGATGCGAGACGCACAGGATCGGTTGTTATGGTAACGATTGGGGAAGGCCTACGTGTTTCGGCTGAAATAATGATGATGATGATAAGAGTACTGAAATAAAAACGATTTGATTATGATTACAAAATCATACAATTCAATAAAACACATTATAACAATCAAATTAAAAATTATACTCCATCTGTTTCATTTCATTGAGCAGTGGTGGCCGAGTGGTAACGGCCCCGACTTACGAGTTGTAGGTTGCGGGTTCAAACCCAACCAGGCGTATTACTTTGTGTAATTTATTTCATCACCACTGCTCTCAAAACGGTGAAGGAAAACATCGTGAGGAAACCGGCATGTCCTAGAACCTAAAATTCGAAGACATGTGACATCCACCAACCCGCACTGGGCCCGCGTGGTGGATTACGGCCCATACCCTCTCCTAGAGAGGAGGCCTGAGTCCCAACAGTGGGAACATTATAAGGCCGACTATGCTATACTCCATCTGTTTAGGTAATTAACTAAATGTAAACAATTTTGACATGTCTTTTATCTAAAAGTTGTCTAAAAATTTTATCTAAAAATGTTTACAATTTGTTATTTACCTATACCGATGTTTGGTAACAGTGTCTTTTATACGTTTTTTTAAATAAAAAGACATATCAAGATTGACGAGAGATGAAACGCATGTTACTAAAAGAGTTATGAGTATACATGTGGATGGGTGGAGAGGGAGAGGGAGGCCAAAGAAAAGATGGATGGATTGTGTGAACAGTGATATGAAAGAAAAGGAAGTTAGTGATAGTATGACGGTGGACAGGATAGAATGGAAGAAAAAAACGTGTTGCGCCGACCCCAAATAAGATGGGACAAGGGCAGGAAGATGATGATCAAGATTGTTTACGCTTAGTTAACTACCTATGAAGTATAGAATCATTAACTTTCACGTGTCGGTAACCTCGCGAACCAAGTCCCTATACATACATGATTGACCTATACATGATTTGCTAGAATAATAACAATTATTATGTTTTAGTTTCGTGATGTTCAATAACTACCACCTACCCAAAGAGGCAGCGCTCGATAAATTGGGAGGAGTTGATGAGAATGGAGACTATCAGACACCCTTCAGGGACCCCAACAAGAGGTTCGGAGCAGCTTTAGGAATCTTATCAGGTACTTATAATTTTAGTAATAATTTATTTAATACACTGTATACACAAACATCAGTGGTGCTTTGTGCTCATGTAAGGATATCCTGTATATGTGTGTGTGATAGATAAAAAAAAAAATATAGGTACTTAGCATGCAAAAATCATAATAACAGCAAAAATACCTTAAAAAAAAACAAAAAATCTTGATAATTTCGAATTCACATTGAGTTAAAAAAGAAAATCAAGTGATTCTTCTATTAATAACTCGCAACTAATGTGTGTGGAATCTTGGGTTCGCTTTCCAGGTTTGATAAAGACTTATTCTGAAATTAAACACAAAGGTACAAAGACAGGCTTAATGCCTTAGTTAAGCGTTCTCTACCAGTCAACCAAGGATGGAGAGATAACGTGGTAGGACCATTGTTTGATCCATGGAAAGATCCAAAGATTATGCTGAAAACAGTTTTTTTTTTGCCGACACCGAACAAGCTGAGTGTGAGATTTTTTCGCCGAATTGCTAACCTGTCGGTTTTCTATCGTTTACATTTCGGGGAGTGTGCATTGGAATTGCACTATTTAATTCCGCCAAGTCCGCTCCATCATCGGACCACAGGACGTATGGCGTTGCGCCACCAGTACATGGTGGACTGAGCGTTTTGGGAACACATTCATTATGTGTACAGCTAAGGAGTGGAAATCCCTGCCAGAGTCTGTGATTCCTGATAGCTACCATATAACCAAAGGGTCTTTAAGTCGAGAGTGAATAGGTTACTTCTAGGCAAGCGTGCTCCATCGTGCGTCGGCCAAATCAACGCTTACCATCAAATGAGATGGTCGTCAAACGGGAGCCTATCCATAATAAAAAAAACCGACACCAAACTTTCCTTTCTCTGGTCGATCTCTAATCTCCACATATCTTTTCAGTCACCGTTGCCACTTTCGGACTTTCTCTACCCTATTTCTTAATTTCCTAAAATGTATTCTCTCATCTCATCTGCATTCTATTATCTTTCATTCTCTTCTGACTGTCCTGTTGGTCTAGTGGTTAGTGGGCCTGACTGATATGCTGGAGGTCGTGGATTCGATTCCCTCCCACGACAAATGTTTGTGTGATGAGCATGATCATTTGTTCTGTATCTGGGTGTAATTTATCTATAATATATATGTATTTGGAAATATATAAGTATGTTTATCAGTTGTCTAGGACTCATAACACAAGCTCTGCTTAGCTAGGGACTAGACGGCGTTGTGTAATAGTTGTGGAATATTATTATTATTCTCGTCAATACTCAATTATTTATTGCATTCCACAATGTACATGATTAGGTGGTAGGTGAAAATATTGGACACAATTATGGAAATAAAATACTTATTCTACTTAAAATTTAACTTTTTTTTTTAATTACATTATTAATTAGTATTTATTACTATTATTTTATATTATTTTGCGAGCTGTATAGATTTGTCATTTAAATATTCATTTACGCTATAATAACATTTACTTAGTAATAGCTTTTTAAAAATTTATTTATAAAAACAGCGAACTTGTTTTCGTTTCTTAGTCTCCTCTTTTGTGAACCTAACAAAGAAAAATACACATCAACAGCGAGATAAATAATGAGGCATTATTCCTCCACTAGGCGGTCGCGTCCACATCACAGCTATCTCCACGTACTACCTGCAGAAAGCCATCGTGATTGCCATCAGATACTCCGCTGTGAGAAAGCAGTTCGGACCTGAGAATGCATCAGAGGAGACGCCTGTACTGGAGTATCAGCAACAGGTAAGGCAATTTATGGATATAGTTCTTCATGATCGTTATAAAGAAAGCAAAAGCCATCCAGGCCTTTGCACAGTAGTGGGACAATACGAGCTAGCTATAAAGGGGTATTACACTCATTTTTGAAAAATGTCTCAATTAGATTCTATAGTGCTAATAAACCACAAAAAAAACACAAAATTTTTATGCAATCGCTAAGTACCCTAAAAATGCATTTAAAATTTACATTTTCAAATTTCGCGCGTAATTTGACGTAAAGGCAGAACGCATGGACGCCATATTTACTCTTTGGTTGTGACATCTGTAGGCTGTGTAAACATATGCGCTGATATTCACTCAGTATAGGAGAACAATCAGTAAACAGTTGACAGGCAAAGAAGGAACAGGAGTGGGTTTTTAGCTGTCACTTTAGTTTACACAGCCGAATGACGTAATAACATAGTGGCTACTATTTCATGGTGATAAAGAACAGATTAAAAAAACCTGAAAACTATGAAAGGAATTTTAAAATTAATTTTGCTGTTTTATGAACTAAAACTAACACTTACTGACTGCTTTTTGCCTACACTATTTTAACCTTTTGAGTAGCGTAATTAGAGACACAATAGAAAGACATTGACCGAGCGACAGCGGTCGCTCGGTCATTGTCTTTCTATTGTGTCTGCGTTCGCTTGGGGTTTAAAAAATTAATAATATATTTTTAGATTTTGTCTCATTTATAGTAAAATACCCTATTATAAAAATAGTTCTTCACAAAGGCGGGTTGTGCTTAACACGTGAACCTACACACACGGTACGGGTGCAGTGGTTAAGCGATTAGCGCTGCGGGTCGCGGATTCGATTCCCGCACGGAAAAAATAGTTGTATGGCCTACAGATAGTTGTACCGGGTCTGCGTGTCTTGTTTATCTGAGTCTATACTAAACACGTAAAGCAAGAGTCATTCTTAGAATGGGGCAAAGGTTTCCTTAAAAGAAAATATTGGAGATAAACATCATTGATTATCTCCAATATTTTTTTGAGATAAAGTTCAAAATTTTAATTTCGGAAATCGGTGTTTCTAAAATAGTTTTGTCTCTTCGTACCGACTTCTGAAATTAAAGTTATTTTGCACTTTTAAATTTTTTTTTACATTGTCGGTTTAAATTTTTGTAACAAGTTTTTTATTTTACACTTTTCAGTAGGCACATTTTACCCTTCACATAAAAACAAAAAATATATATATACAGTCGAAAATAGAACCCTTCTTTTTGAAGTCGCCTAAAAAACGTATTTATTAAAACGAAACATTCTACTTCCTTCTCTTAGGCCTTAATACAAATAGACCCTTATGAATATTATCGAAGAAGAATTACAAAAAAAATATTATAAAAACTCGCGCGGTCGCAAATTATGTACAAAAACCTTCCTTGTTTATTGCTCTTTCTATTAGTGAAAACCGCATCAAAATCCGTTGCGTGGTGTTTTCGCGGTTGAGGCGAAAGATTGTGAACTATTTGAAATTCGACTGGTGCTGTTTGTGTGATTGAAGCTCGTCAATCACACACACATAGGAAAAAATAGGTAAGAACATCTCGTCTCTTAATAGGAAGGTTGGGACAATACGTGGTTAGGCTTCGGCACACACAGTGTCACTATTGTCTAGTACTCATAACACAAGCTCTGCTTAGCTTGAGACTAGACGGCGTTGTGTGATAGTTGTGGAATATTATTATATTATTATTATTTCAGGACACAAACACCAAATTTCACTCGAATTTTGAATGCGCAACACGAACAGGATCAATCAAACGACGCCATTGGAAAATGCGGGTGTCATAGAAATATCATTCCACAAACGATTACATGGGTAGCTCAGACCCTTTTACTCGATAGGTATATGTAGAAAAGAAATGGTTACAGGGAATAGCAACAACCAGGCAAAAAAATGAATGTATCGCGCATAGTAGGAACAGTGTAACCACGTGCATTTCCATACAACCGCTCTTACGTGATTTTTTCCAAATATTTTGGATACACAGCTATCAGCTATTTTACGTGAACTTTGGCCCTCTATAATGTAATCATATATTAAAAATATAAAAAAAGTATATCCATAGAATCCTTGCACATTTAATCGAGATTCTGAATGACGAGATTTTTTCTGAAAAACTTTTAAGGGTTTAAAAAAAAACACGTATTACCTGGAACAAGTTTTAAAAAAAAAAAGAGTAAATCACAGAATTACCGAATGCCAACAGAGTTTTCAGGCGTTATTTCTCTTTTTTCGCATTGCCTCTTCATCAAACATCGCGTTGGATTGCGTTAGATGAAGCAACAAGCTTTTAAACCATGTTCGACGTTGATGATAGGCGAGTGGAAAAATACCCTCTCATATATACAACCCACGACTACATTAAATTATGGAAATTACTTCTGCAATTAGATCTAATCAGAGTAGTTAGTAGTTAAACAGACAGACGCGGAAGGCAACTTTTTTGTATACTATGTATTTATGTAATAAAGATTCTTAATTTCTTAATTCTTAATTCTTTATTGTACACAAAAAACATACATAGTACACGGAGATAATACAGTTTATGTACAAAGGCGAGCTTAACTCAACAATGAGTAAAGATTTTTATTAATCGCAGCAAATCCGCCTGCTTCCTTACTTGGCGGCCACATATGCGATGAAGATTTTCTCCGTGTGGCTGAGCTACACTCATATCAACATCACTATTAGCAACTTTATGGGTGAGTCTATTTAACTCTTGTCTTAGTAGAACAGCTAAATAAAGGGGTCAAGGTCAAAAAGGTTGTGGCTAAGTGATTACAGCAGCACGACCTTCAGGATTACGACACGGTTCACCTTCTTCTGCGAGACAGTGATGAGTGAAAGAGATGGCGGAAAGCTTGAGGAGGAGACAATCCCCAAGTCTCGGCTCGGTTACGGGAAGCAGCAATGCGGTCGAAGGAGGTGGCTGAAACTGTAAAGGAGAGGATATGCCCCACGCCCTAGCGTCCTCCGCAGGTAGCGCCCGGAGTGTCAGGAGCTACGGGACGACTCCCGGCTGCCACAGGCACTCGTGGATGACTTGCGGACGGCGAGCAATTGATAGCTCGCCGTCCAATAAACACCTATGGGATCGTTCGAAGTACCGCGTCCCTAGAAGGTAAAAAGCAACTGCTTGAACAAAGTTTTAGTTTGGCCCTGATCTCGAAATCAACCAAAAAAACTGGGCAAGTGCGTATTGGACGCGTGCCTTGAGGGTTCCGTATGGTTCCTACCTATGTAAATAGTTCAATTCCGGAATGGAGTCTCCGAAGATTTTTCCGAATCGCAAAAATAAAATTGTGACGTAACAACAAATTTACAGTTTTCAGATTTATTCCTATACTTATGCTATAAGACCTCGCTTTATGCCAAATTTCAGGATTGGTTGGTTGGGTCAACGGGAATTTTGGTGTCCTCGAAAGTGTCGAAATGTACGATTTTTGCCACATAAACCGAATCTTTTTTTGTCGTTAACTTACAAGTTTTATGTTTCTACAGCTTCAAGAGTCCGCAGAATTGAGTATATGGTTTTAATTTCAACTCGATACCTCCACGCGTTTCCGAGATAAAAGGTCTTGACAGACGGACGGACAACAAAGTGATCCTATAAGGGTTCCGATTTTTCCTTTTGAGGTACGAAACCCTAAAAATGATAGGAAAATATGAACTGGGGCTTTATCATGATGTGTTAAAATCTGCGTCAATCAAACGTGCGAGCGAGAAAGAGGGATGGAGCTATACATCCTATATAACTCCATCCCTTTAACAGTTTAGTATAGGTCGTCAAACGGATCGCGTTTAGACCTCGTGGTAGGGTCTCTGATGAATGAATTGATTAATTTACTCTTTCGTACGCTATATTAGGAGAAGACAACAACGCAGCAGCCCGAGGCATAGAGTTGCACGCCCTGTCATCAGCTGTGAAGCCCCTGTTCGGCTGGACCTCACGAGACGGCATTCAGAACTGCAGGGAATCTTGTGGAGGACACGGCTATCTAAAAGGTATTATTTAACTATTTACACTATTTTAATCTTACGTCCTTACCTTCTTGTTTCATTATATGTGCGAAATAAATATGTTTCTTTCTCTCTTTTCTCCTGTTCCGACTTACGAATTATATTGCGTTTAAAATATGGATCTTGTATCTGAAGTAAATAAATAAATTAAAAACAAATAAAATCTAATTACCTCTCAAGCAAGATATTCTTAACCTTTTGATTAGCATAATTAGAGACACAATAGAAAGACAATGGGTTTAATGAATTAATTTCCACTAATTCTCATTTAACGTTTATAGCGTCAGCTATAGGCGATCTTCGCAATGACAACGACGCGAACTGCACCTACGAAGGAGAGAACAGCCTTTTGCTGCAGCAGACCAGCAACTGGCTCCTCAACGTATGGGCCAGGAGGTCTACTATCACCGCCAACGACTCGCCTCTAGGGTCACTGCAGTTCTTGGAGAATGTGGATCAGCTGTTGAAGACTAAGTGCACTTGGAACAGTGTGGAGGAGTTTATGGAGCCAGCCAGTAAGTTGGGCATCTATTTTTACTGTATTTGTTACTGCACACAGGTAGAGTATTTATTTATTGCTTCCGACTGGCCCCGACTTACGGGTTGTAGATCGCGGGTTCAAACCCAGCCAGGCGCATTACTTTGTGTAATTTATTTCATCACCCCTGCTCTCAAAACGGTGAAGGAAAACTTCGTGAGGAAACCAGCATGTCCTCGAACCAAAAAATTCGAAGATGTGATATTCACCAACCTGCACTGGGCCCGCGTGGTGGATTGCGGCCCATTCCCTCTCCTAGAGAGGAGGCCTGAGTCCCAGCAGTGGGATAATTAAAAGGCTGATTATGTTTATGCTATTATATTTCTTTATTTAACAATTCTTGTACTATTATACACACTTATTTAATAAAAGAAAAGAAGACGAAAACAGAAAAATAGGTACATAGGTTATGCTGATTTCTACAGAAATCTCTTCAATGTATGATATTCCATGATGTAGACACTGTGTGTAAAAGTGAAAGGAAAAAAGAAAAGTACAAACAAAACAGTTATTAATACATTATAAAGATATACTAATGTAAAACACAGTTTTTATTTTTCGCTGTTTTAGTTGTGGTACCCGACAGCTAAACCTAAATAATGTGCTTCAAAACTGGATTTTGATAAAAATAGGACTAATCCAAGTATTATTGAAAATACATCCTATGAAATAAAAAATAATTTACCAAATCGGTTCGGCACATTTTCAAGTACATTGCTCGAAGAACAGATGGGTTGGTGACGCCAAAAGGTTCTGGAGTAACCACCGCGTACAGGAAAACGCAGCGTTGATAGACCTCCCACGAGGTGGATCTATGACCTGGTGAGAGTCGCGGGAGTATGCTGGATGCGAGATGCACAGAATCGTTCGTTGTGGAGACACTTGGGGGAGGCCTATGTCCAATAGAGGACCTGTTTTGGGTGCAATGAGGTGATGATGGTTCAAAAATGACGGAGTTCGGAGGTAAAGGGAGTCGGTTAAAAAAATGGGTACTGCAACAAAAAGATTTATTATTGATGAAAATAATCCACAAAATGGGAGTTTAGTTTTACCAAGAGCAGAATTTCCTCAATAGCAGCCCAGAATCTGTCTTTCTGCCTCAAATCATCAAGTGTCAACTAGCATCCATTATAACGTTACAAAAGGTTCTTCTATCTTCCAGATCTCATCCTCACATACAAATGGCTAACGGCATTCATGTTGAAGACAACAGCGGAGAAGGTGGCCAAACTGAAGCGCGAGGGCAAAGACAACTTCTCAGCCAAGAACGACTCGCAGTCCTTCAATGCAGTCACACTGTCTGTTGTTTATGGAGAGGTATGTATATAATAATATTGTCTGGTCTTGTGGACATTCCACCTATACGCACAAAACGTTTTGGGAACACATTCATTGTGCGTACAGCTAAGGAGTGGAATTCCTTGCCGGAATCTGTGTTTCCTGATAACTACAACCCGGAAATCTTTAAGTCAAGAGTGAATAGGTTACTTCTAGGTAAGCGCGTTCCATCGTCGACCGCATCGTCGCTTTCTATCAGGTGAGATGGCGGTCAAACGCTAACCTATAGAGAATAAAAAAAATGATTTATGAATGGTGGTGGACTGGTCTTTAAAAATTAAAATTGTAG
The DNA here is from genome assembly GCA_949316375.1 of Mythimna vitellina. Taxonomy (NCBI): domain Eukaryota; kingdom Metazoa; phylum Arthropoda; class Insecta; order Lepidoptera; family Noctuidae; genus Mythimna; species Mythimna vitellina. The sequence goes on along the minus strand of OX438694.1, from coordinate 2,385,726 downwards.
TTCATGTTTATGCTTTTTTTTTTGGTATTGGAAGTCATTAAATGATTTCTCTCGATCTGGGTGGAGCGAGCGTGAGTAATAATAATCGTTCATTTGCTAAGAAAGTAGCTACAATCTGTTGAAGATGAATGTAATTTTATCTCGCAAAACATTTAATTACTACTTCAAAAGTCAGAAGAGTACAACGATGTCAGTGCGGGGCGATGAGATGCGGTAACCTAGGGAAGCGCTCACTCATAGACTTTTTAGTCTAATAATATATAGGTGTAGTTTAACATGGTGGATGGGTGTGTGTCAGACTTTTACTGACACTACCCGTGTTCCTTTAGGTACCCTTTGCGTACTAGGACCGCGGTGACATTCGAGCAATCCCGCAGCCTTGGCAATTATCGGCCTTAGGGTGCGTTTCCACTGACGTGGAGCTGGGTAGAGTGGAGAGACGTAGACAGTGAATTAGTCAATCACAGTGCTTAAAATTTCCACTCTGCATCAGTGGAAATAGTGTTGGTAAGTGGAGCGAAGATGAGCGGACTTTCAAATAAAACAATTTTTTTTTGTAATATATGATTACCTATCTAATTTAGATAGCAACCAAAAACACTAAGGTTTAAACTTGTGCTATCATGAATCTATCTCAATATCGAAACTATACAAAATGTGTTTTTGTATGTGTACGTTATTGTTGATAACAATTTATAAAATGTTTTGGCCTTTAAATAAGTAAAAAAAATCTTAAATGAATAAGCGGCCTTGAGTCTGACAGAACGGAGTTAGGTGCTCAGCAGAGAGCACGAAGCAGAGGGTAGCTCAACTCTACGCCGTCAGGTCTGCTTCAATGGAAACACTTTTAACTTTTCACTGCTCTTCTTTGCTCCACTCCGCCGAGCTCCGCTTCAGTTTAAACGCACCCTTAGCGGACCCCATTATTTTGTTGACATCTCTTTGAAGCGCTCGTGGAAAACTTTTTTTTTTTTTTGGTGGGAAAATCGCTAATGAAATCGCTGTGAAAAAGACGCATGAAAAAAGATTGCATGTAGCGGAGATGAGAATGTTGAGATGGATGTGTGGTGTGACGAGAATGGATAAAGTAAGAAATGAATATATTAGAGGAAGTTTGAAAGTGGTGCCAGTGACTGAAAAGTTGAAGGGGAATCGTTTGTCTTGGTATGGTGATGTAAAGAGGAGAGATGAAACACATGTTACTTAAAGAGTTATGAGTTTACATGTGGATGGGTGGAGAGGGAGAGGGAGGCCAAAGAAAAGATGGATGGATTGTGTGAACAGTGATATGAAAGAAAAGGAAGTTAGTGATAGTATGACTTTTGACAGGATAGAATGGAGGAGGGAGACGTGTTGCGCCGACCCCAAATAAGATGGGACAAGGGCAGGAAGATGATGGTGGGAAAATCGCTAATGAATCATCTAATGACAAATCCCGCCCTTGGGCGAAGCGGGAGATAGTGTCAGACTTTTACTGACTAAATACCCACTCCTGTTCCTTCTTTGCCTTCATCCCGGGGCCCCGGGCTTCGCTTTCAGACTACCCGTGGGCAACCGACAAAGGTGCATTCCAGTTTCCATATAGGCCACTGCAATTCACGACCTGTTCTTATTTTTTTTTTTTCTAACATTTTGTTTTACATTTTCAGAATTACGTACTTAATCATTTCTACAAGTCGGCCTTAGAGTACGAAGACGTGCCGTGTCGACTCGTGCTCTTGAAACTCGTGTCGCTGTATGGCGCCTTCCTCTTGGAGAAGCACATGGCCACCCTTTATATTGTAAGTATTTAATTTCTTGAATAATGGACTTTATTTTAAGTACACTATAGTATATTGTGTGAACTGCCCGTAGTAAAGACATTTCCTATGATATTTAAAAATAAACTTTATCATTTGTGGCGTTGGTGCAAAATGGTTTGAACAACTTATAGAGTAAAATATATAGAGATAGAAAATAGTGATATTGTCTCGTCACCACCCTAGGTTGACTGGTATAGAATGCCTAAGGCATTAAGTCTGCCTTTTTACTTTATGTTGCATGAAGATGAAATAAATAAAAAAAAATAAGAAGGGAAGGGAAAGTCTTTTACTTTTATTGAATTAACATTGTTTAATGATGTAGCTTATTTTAAATAATTATTTTACTATATATATATATTTAATGTTTATATGACTTGAAATAATATATGTATGTGTGTAGTATTATAATATACGTACAACTATGCCTATGAAAGTAGTGCGAATAACAAATTGGTCCTTCCAAAGCTTGTTTGCAGTGGCGTAGCTAGTCCCAAAGGGGCCCATTTGGGACTAGCTACGCAACTACAAACATTGCATGTTAAAAGTTATGGATTGATTTCGTTCATGTCATTATGTATCGAGACCGATGAGTTCATTTATAGGAGCATTTTGGAATAGAATAGAGGTTGTGATCTTATGTAGAGAATGCTAGAACGAAAAGAGCTATAAAAATTGAACATTCTATCATTTAGTAATCATTCATTAACTACGCAACTCTGACCAATAAGATAATCGAAGGTTGTGGATAACTTGTTACGAATTTTTACACGGGGCTCCTGTAGCTTGCTGGTACGGCGGTACCTACGCCCCTGGTTGGAACAAACTTTTACGTTTATATGATGTTTGTTACTCTTTCGCGCAAAAACTACTGAATGGATTCTAATGAAACTTTACAATAATATAGCTTATGCATCAAAATAACACAATTATAAAGATATTGTGTTAATTGACCAAGAATAAGCTTCTCGAAGTACTGTACTACACCAGGGGCCCAAGTCTGCTATTTTTACATATTCGTCATTCCAACACGATCCCATTGTCATTTTGCTAAAAGTTCGTAATCTCCGTCTCGAAACAAATAAAAGCAATGACTGCACAATGACGTTCTATTAGGTCTCTGATCAAAGGAACTGTCAACATTTTGGCAGTTATCCGCATAGGTACGTCAAATATTCATTTGTCATTATGTACGAGATTACCATTCTCTGCCAGTTCTTTCAATGGAGTGTCAGTGGTTGATCATTGGAAAGTCATAATGACGCCATTATATTAGTAGATTACCAAACTTGTCAAAATCAACAATTATAAAATCAATGGTAGACCATTCTGACACTATTGTAATAGCAGACTTGAGGCCCAGCTAGTTTGTCTACAAACCAAAGCTTTCTTAATATGACGATTGATAGCATGTTTCAAATATCCTCCTTTCTCGTACAGGGCGGCTACCTGAGCGGCTCGCAAGGCTCGCACGTGCGCGACGGCATCGTGCGCGGCTGCGCGGCGCTGACGCCCGCCGCGGTGGCGCTCGTGGACTCGCTGGCGCCGCCTGACTTCTGTCTCAAGTCGGTGCTCGGCATGGCAGATGGCGAAGTAAGTGGACATTTGTTTTAGTATATGCGAAACTCGAAAGACGTGTCTAGTATTTTTATGTAAAGAATCTATGTAAAAAATTTCAAAACTGTATCATGAAAAATCACAAAGTTATAAGCTTGATATGATACCTGACTATCCACACAAATACATGGTTACCGGGTCGTCCGGGCAAATGAGGGGTGGTTTTGCTCCCGCATCCAGCTGTGCGCTGGCACTTAATGCCCGCTATGATCTGCCGTGATCTTTTGCCATGTATGTAATGTCAGTGATATCCAACTTGTGACTTTTTTAAAATATTTTTGGGACAATTTTTTACCTTGTTGTTAAAATTATTGTAATCGATTCAGTTACTGTTTCTGAATAAACTATATTCGCATATACTAAAAATAATATTGTATATTTCTCAAACAGTGGATATTATTTTTATCTTTTTACTCCTTATTCTTACTTAAATTGATGGGCTGTTAGTCTAGTGGTTAGTGACCCTGACTGCTGTGCCGAAGGTCGAGGGTTCGATTCCCACCTGGGACAAATGTTTGTTTGATGAGCACATCATTTGTTCTGTGTCTGGGTGTAATTTATCTAAAATATGTACGTATTTAGAAATATATAAGCATGTTTATCAGTTGTCTAGGACTCATAACACAAACTCTGCTTAGCTTGGGACTAGACGGCGTTGTGTGATAGTTGTAGAATATTATTATCATATCTAATTATTACATTTATTACAGGCTTACAAACACATCCAATCAAGCGTGATGACGTACCCAGGGTCCATGGTCCGGCCCGAGTGGTGGCGTGACATCGTGTACTGGCAGTCCTACGCACCCTCCAAGCTATAAGCTGTTCTAACTATCAAGCAATAAGGCCGAGAATCAAACTGTGCATAATATTTTTAGTCTAATTTCTTTATTGTTAAGATTAATCAGGTAGGTATTAGAAAAATGGACTTCTGTTAGTTTCCTAGTCTATAGACTTTTTTGGGGGTGGGAATACATGAAATATTTTTTCAGCTCTGGGTGGAACGAGAGGGAATGTTAGACGTTTGCTGATTAAAACCCACCTGTGTTCCTTCTGTTGTATTTTGCGTCCTAGGGCGGCGGTGAGTCTTTCAAACAATCGCGGAGCCCTGTATAGCATACACACATAGCATACACACCCTTATAATGGTCCCACTGCAAGGACTCGGACCCCCTCTCTCTAGGAGAGGGAATGGGCCGTAATCTACCACGCGGACCCAGTGTGGATTGGTGGGTGTCACATGTCTTTGAATATCTGGTTCTAAGACATGCCGGTTTTCTCACGATGTCTTCCTTCTCCGTTTTGGAGCAGTGCTGATGAAATAAAGAACATAAAGTAATGCGCGCCTGGCTAAGTTTAAACCCGCGACCTACAACTTGTAAGTCGGGGCGTTTACCACTGGACTATGTTGTATAGACTAGCTGACAATGTTATTCACTAGCTTTTTCTCTAGCGCGGCGCGGCTTCTCAAACATATAAACTTCATTTGAGTGGCCCAAGGGGGCGCGCGGGCATGGGGAGCGGCGCGGACTGCGAGACGCGAGACGCACGCGGGCTACTCACGCCATACTGAGTTCATACAAGTGGCCACAGCCCCTGCACCCGCGCCGCTCCCCGCACCGCGCTGCTAGTGTGGCCAAGCAACTCGCGCGCGTTCCCGCACCGCGCTGCCAGTGTAGCCGAGCATTTAGAGTCAAAGAAGAAATGATTTTTGTAAAATTGTGTCCGTCTAATGAGCATTTATATATTAGAGGATGGCAACATGGATCACAAACTGGAAAATAAAGGCGAATTTTGTGCTGGCAACTTCGTCTGTGCGTCTGATAAACGTGCACTTTACTAGGTATAAAATACCGTAAAATCATATCAGGTGACTGCGTAAATTAAACGTATAAATTCTTGACAAATCAATAAAATACAAGGTCAATTCAAGCCATTTTATTATTATAATATATTCAAAATGATTATAGATATATTCATTATAGTTTTATTTTTATATTTTAGTCATTTTATTTTTTAATATTATATAAAACGTTTAAAACGTCTTGTTAAACAATGGTGATGATATATTTTTATACAGGGTTTTTATAATAAATATTTTATACATGGATGTTGTTTGTTTTATTCAGGGACCGTACAACCCCGATTAAGAGTTAAGTCTTTGAAAGGGTAAGCTTTTTATGAGGTTACCTTTATCATGATGTAACTCCATGAATGGGTTTTAGGCTTGAACCCATTAAAAGGGTTATCTCTTCAATATGGATAACCCATTGAATGGGTTCTATACTTAAAACCCAGTGAAAGGGTTATATCAACATTATGATAACCCATTGAATGGGTTCTATATTTGAAACCCAGTGAGAGGGTTACCCTTACATAAAGATAACCTATATTTAAGGGTTTTTTCGGGTTATCATATTATTATGGTTATTCAATAACCTTGTGCTAAGTAGGTGCTGGATGAACACACTATCGCTAGCGTACTGACTTTATTTCACTAGACATTGCAGATTTGTAGACGAAACACGTGTTACCTATAATATTTAGATTTTAGATACTCTCATATTAAGGTGTGTGTCTTGAACTCCCGTATTTGCGACAATTGTTGTCTTGTGTGACCTGTTTTGGCAGTGTTATTGTAGTCAATTGTATGAACAATTTTTACGTTTAGTGACCAATATTCTATCTGTGACACAAATCACAAATGATCAATCAGTCAATAATCAAGTGAAGGAATATTACCATACCTACGTAAATTGTTGCGCATTGTACGGAGTATCTATAACCTACCTACTTGCCAATTTAAGGGATGACCGGACGGTTGCAAACTAGCGTTCCAACCAAGGTGACCTTGGTTTATATGTTTGGTTTGTGTTGCGGCTACATGGATGTAAACCACGCGCCAACACGTTTGGTGGTTGGGAAAACGCGTCTTCTGACCAAGGGCTTTGAAGGTCATGGATTACAAAACTGCTGTTTACACGAATTGAACTAATAAGGTCACCTCGGTTGGAACGTCGGTTTACAACCGTCTGGCCACCCCTTAACTAAATTACTACTACTTACCTACTAAAAACCATTATCTGAATGTTCGTTTCGAATTCATAGCTACATTATAGAACTTTCTTATTTATAAGTCTACCATATACCTACCTACCTATTGCTACCTTGGCGAGCTCGGAGCCTCTGGGGGCTTCCGCATGAGGGGCACCGTAACCGGGGCCCGAATGCACGAGGTTCCTGGTGCGGCCAGTGGCCCTGCCGCGGATGCCTTGGCGGCAAGGATAAGGGCGACCCTGGACGCGGAAGAGGCCCGAGTGTCCAGGCCCACCAAGTGCATTGATATGTCCATCATGGGCTTGGATGACTCCGTCAAGGTGGACGAGGTGGTGGCCGCAATCGTCAAGGCGGGAGGCTGCACTGCCGAACAGCTTCGGGCGGGCACCATCCACGCTGACAGCACGGGCATGCGAGCCGTGACGGTAAGCTGTCCCGTGCCGGCGGCCAAGACCATCACTAGGGAAGGCCGACGGCTCCTAGTAGGCTGGATCTCCGCGCAGATAAAACTACTGGAGCCCAGACCTCTGCGGTGCTATCGCTGCCACGTGGGGGCCTGTTGCGCCGCGGAGGTGAACCGCAGTGACCGCTGCTTCCAGTACGGTCAGCCCGGTCACAAGGCGGTTGAGTGCCGTGCAACGCCGCACTGTTACGCATGTGCGGCGGCAAGCAAGCCGGCCGGCCACCGGGCTGGGAGCAGGTCCTGCGATCCCCCCGCCAAGGCCAAGGGCAAGGTCCGGAGACCCATCCACCCTGATGTCCTCACCACCGCAGCCTCGTCTTTAGCTGCCGCCGCTATCGCCGCTGCAACCCCCGCGGCAGGGCCCTCACGTGGTGCTCGGGAGGAGACTGTAATGAACTGTCAATAACGGCTCCATTACGTCTCCTCCAGGCGAATATCAACCACTGCGCCCCCGCTCAGGATCTATTGCTCCAGAGCATGGCGCAGTGGTCGATTAACATCGCCGTGGTCTCCGAGCCGTACTATGTCCTGCCCAGGGGAGACTGGGTGCAGGACCTGAACGGCTTGGTGACCCAAATTTCTTCAGCTGCCGCCGGTACTCCGTCCTTCGATGCCGTCAGGAGAGGACGGGGTTGCATGGCAGCACGGTTCGGAGACATTGCAGTGGTAGTCGTCTACCTGTCCCACAACCTGAACAGACCTTTCGCCGATCTCCACATCTCCCTTATGGAGCTGAATGCCGTCGTCGCTGGGTTTAGTTCCCTCCTCGTGGTCGTTTGCGGGGATTTCAATGCCAAGAACTTGGCTTGGGGCTCCCGGTACACGAACCAGTGGGGTCGAATGGTGGAGGACTGGGCTCTGGAGACAGGCCTGATCGTCCTAAACCGGGGTTCTGTCCCCACATGCGTGCAGATGCAGGCGAGTCAGTGGTGGACATATCGTTTGCCAGCCCTGCTCTGTCACCGGGTGTCGTCGACTGGCGCGTCATGGAGGGAGTGGAGACATACTCAGACCACCAGTACATCCGGTTTGACATCTCCGCCCAGACCTCGACCGCGCCGGTCCAACAGACCCCGTGTGGTCCGCGTTGGGCGCTGAAACAGCTAGACCGTGAGCTCCTGGAAGCCGCAATAGTACAGGCCTAGGTGCAAGCACCAGACAAGCCTGTCGACATCGACATCGAGGCAGAGTGGTTTCGGGAGGTTATGTCGCAAATCTGCGACGTGGCAATGCCTCGAGTCCGGCCAGGACTCGCCCGGCGCCAGGTGTACTGGTGGTCGCCGGAAATTGCGGCACTGTGCAATGCGTGCAATGCCGCGCGGCGCCGGTACGCCAAACACTGCAGTCGCCGCATCCGTCCGCCGGATGCGGAGGCCAGAGAGGCGGAGCTGTACGAAGGGTACAGAGTGGCGAATAGCACCGCAACGTGTGACTGGGGACTCTGAACGGAGATCCGTGGGACTCCACCACTCACGCAGAGTCTCCGGCCCCAGATTGTGGAGGGTGTGGTGAACACTCTGTTCACTGCGCGAGGGGAACACTCTCCCCGCTCATGGCTCCGCCACCAGCGGTGTCTAACGCGGATCACGATGGCGACGACGACGACAATGCTCCAGAGGTGACCGAGGTAGAGTTGAGTGTGGCGGTACGAAGGCTGAGTGCCAAGAATACCGTCCCAGGACCCGACGGCTTGCCTGAGAAAGCCTGGGTCCTGGCCATGGAGGCTCTCGGGTCTCGATTAAGAGGGCTCTTCAGCGCATGTATGGAGAGGGGCCCGTTCCCACTTCGCTGAAAGACGGGGAAACTGGTCCTTATCGCGAAGCCGGGGCTCCCAGTGGACTCTCCGTCCGCGTATCGGCCCATTGTGCTGCTCGACGAGGTGGGCAAGCTCTTTGAAAGACTATTTGCAGACCGCCTCGTCGCACACCTAGCACGAACGGGGCCGAACCTTGCGGACGGCTAGTTCGGCTTTCGCAGGGGGCGCTCCACGGTGGACGCCATCATGCTCACGACGGGGCAGGCGGTGTCCCAGGGCAGGTGTGTCGTGGTGGTGTCTTTGGACATCGCCAATGCCTTCAATTCCCTGCCCTGGAGTAGCGCAGGAGGGAACTTTGGTATCGCCGGGTGCCCGACTACCTCTGTCGTGTGATCGAGGCCTACCTGTCGGATAGGTACATCATCTACCCTGGTCACCAGGGAGAGCGGAAAGGGCGAGAGATGTCGTGCGGTGTTCCGCAGGGATCGGTACTAGGACCGCCCTTGTGAACATCGGGTACAACCACGTGCTGCGCGGCAACCTCCCTGACGGGGTCAGCGTGGTCTGCTACGCAGACGACACACTGGTCCTCGCGCAGGGAGAGTCGTACCAGGCGGCGGTTGAATTAGCGACACGCGAGGTTGCGACAGTCGTTGATAGGATCCAGCAGTTGGGACTCGAGGTGGCGCTGCACAAGTCCGAGGCCATGTGTTTTCACGGCCCTCGGAACGCGCCGCCTCAGCGTTCCCAACTAACGGTAGGAGGAATTCATATCGGCGTCGGGTCGACATTGAAGTACCTGGAACTCGTCCTCGATAGCCGGTGGAATTTCGAAGAGCACTTCCGACGTCTGGTTCCCAAACTGAATCGGATCGGGGCTGCCCTCAAGCGGCTCCTGCACAACCTCGGGGATCCAGATGCCTCCTTCCGGTGGCTTTACGCAGGCATTGTCCAGTCCATGGCCCTTTATGGGGCGCCAGTGTGGGCGCCGACACTGCGAAAGCGACCGGCGGCCCAGCTGAACGCGTGCCAGAGGGTCATGGCCATACGGATGGTACGGGGATACCGCATGATTTCCCGCGAAGTGGCGAGCCTCCTTGCTGGCCAGCCACAATGGGATCTGGAGGCAACAGTCCTTGCACGCATGCACAATTTGCGCGAGGAGATGTAACGCCGGGGCGAAACTCTGCTGCCACAACAAGTCGTGGCATGACGGAAAGAGTTCTGGCGGGATCTCATGGCGGAATGGCGACAGCGATTATTGCAACCCAGTGCTGGGCACGCCATAATTATGGCGGTAAGTCCTCTCTTTGAGGAGTGGCTGGAAAGGCAACACGGCATCCTTACCTTCCGCTTGACGCAGGTCCTCACCGGATATGGTAAGTTTGGGAGGTTTCTTCACCGGATTCGTGCGGAAAAACGCCCGGGTGTCACCATTGCGTGGACCGCCCGGAGGACACGGTAGAGTACACGGTGGAGGTATGCCCCGTTTGGGAAGAATAACGCCGAGCCCTCGTGGGGGCGATCGGCGGCGGCGATCTCTCACGCCAGGCCTTAGTACAGGCCATGGTCCGGAGCGAGGAGGAGTGGCAGGCGGTCGCCTCCTTCTGCGTAGCAATAATGCTAGCAAAGGAGGCGGCCGATCGCGTGAAGCAACGGTCCTTACGCCCCAACCGCCGCCAGGATTCCGATCCCGATTACCGGCCACCGTAGGCGCAGGCTTGCGGACGGCGAGCAATGGGTAGCCCGCCGTCCGACCGTCCGGTAACCGTCCGGACCGAGCTCAAGTCGTCGACGGCGCGCACTCTTCTACGCGCGTCTCAGGGAGATGTCAGTAACTGTAGGGACCAGCACGGTCGAAGCCTACTGGGGCCAAGGGTCTGGATTGAAGGATTCTGAAAGGAAGATTCGGCCCTGGTACGAAAGGCAACGAAGGAACAGGAGTGGGTTTTTAGTCAGTAAAAGACTGACACTATCGCCGGCTCCGCCCACGAGCGCGATTTGTCATAAGATAATTTTCCCACCGAAAAAATAAAAAAAACCTTATTGCTCTTTTGAGTTTAGATTGATAAATTACGTAACATAAGTACCTGACTATTGTAAGGCTTTACAGTGAAGGCATTAACATATAGCTAAAATATAATAAATAACAAATAATTAAGTAAGTTGTCAGGATAACTAAGTATTAGCACAGTATAAATATGGAACAGTATAGAAACTAAGCCTAGTTGATAAAAGAAATACCTACACTCCATTAAAGCAATAGGGTTGTCACTGTTACTTAATGTTTTTGATATTGTTTATTTTTATGAAAAAAAAAATGTGTTTTGTAGTGATCATTCAATCGAACAGAAATAACTAGTTTACCAATAAAATTTAAATACGTAATCTTATGACATCAGTTAACCTGAGCAAAAGACGACCATATCACAGCCCGCCATAAAAGCAAATTCAGAAGTATTTCAGAAGTTTTATTGTTAACTCCTTTTTAACACTCTAGAAAACCGCGAAAATGACACCCATGATGAAGAAGTTGATAACTTGTTGCATCCGCCATCTTGGATATATATTTTGACAGCACTATCGGTTTCAACACTCTCGAAAACCGCGAAAACGACACCCATGACGAAAAAGTTGCTAATTTTTTGCAGCCGCCATTTTGGATTTCCATTTTGACACCACTATCGGATTTAACACCCTCGAAAACCATGAAAACGACACCCATAATGAAAAAGTTGATAATTTGTTGCATCCGCCATCTTGGATATACATTTTGACAGCACTATCGGTTTCAACACTCTCGAAAACCGCGAAAACGACACCCATGACGAAAAAATTGATAATTTTTTGCAGCCGCCATTTTGGATTTCCATTTTGACACCACTATCGGATTCAACACCCTCGAAAACCATGAAAACGACACCCATAATGAAAAAGTTGATAATTTGTTGCATCCGCCATCTTGGATATACATTTTGACAGCACTATCGGTTTCAACACTCTCGAAAACCGCGAAAACGACACCCATGACGAAAAAGTTGATAATTTTTGGCAGCCGCCATTTTGGATTTCCATTTTGACACCACTATCGGATTTAACACCCTCAAAAACCATGAAAACGACACCCATAATGAAAAAGTTGATCATTTTTTGCAGCCGCCATTTTGGATTTCCATTTTGACACCACTATCGGATTTAACACCCTCGAAAACCATGAAAACGACACCCAAATTGAAAAAGTTGATAATTTGTTGCACCCGCCATCTTGGATTTACATTTTGACAGCACTATCAGCTTCAACACTCTCGAAAACCGCGAAAACGACACCCATGACAAAAAAATGAATTTTTTTCCAGCCGCCATCTTGGATTTCCATTTTGACACCACTATCGGATTCAACACCCTCGAAAACCATGAAAACGACACCCATAATGAAAAAGTTGATAATTTGTTGCATCCGCCATCTTGGATATACATTTTGACAGCACTATCGGTTTCAACACTCTCGAAAACCGCGAAAACGACACCCATGACGAAAAAGTTGATAATTTTTGGCAGCCGCCATTTTGGATTTCCATTTTGACACCACTATCGGATTTAACACCCTCCAAAACCATGAAAACGACACCCATAATGAAAAAGTTGATCATTTTTTGCAGCCGCCATTTTGGATTTCCATTTTGACACCACTATCGGATTTAACACCCTCGAAAACCATGAAAACGACACCCAAATTGAAAAAGTTGATAATTTGTTGCAGCCGCCATCTTGGATTTACATTTTGACAGCACTATCAGCTTCAACACTCTCGAAAACCGCGAAAACGACACCCATGACAAAAAAATGAATTTTTTTCCATCGCCATCTTGGATTTCCATTTTGACATCACTATCGGATTTAAAACCCTCGAAAACCATGAAATCGACACCCATGGCTGCGGTATTAGAACATAACCTGACCTTTAAGAAATTTCTACATAAAGTACATTTACTTGTATTATTAGATGTCATGCATCATATAAATAATAGCAATGTACAGCGTCTCGTTTCATTTTTGGCAGTTTTCAATATTAATTGTTCAAAATAATAAAAATAAAATCGCAGAAGCAAAAACTCAAACAACAAAAATGACAATAAAATAGTAAACAAGTACAGACATGAAAAAATCATAATAATAAGTCATTTCGATATTCGGCCAGCAATGCTAAAAAGAACTTTATATTACATGCATTATTGATCATAGATCCCTATTTGCAAGGCTCTCGGAAAGTAACCACAAAGGCGCCGCCGCCGCGCCGCCGCTGATGCTTAACGCTTGCTATGCCATTTTGCAACGTATGCCTACCATCGAGAGATCATATTACATTCCTCCGAATTGGAATGTTACGCTGTTATCGTTTTCAAAAGAGTTGAAAACTTAAGGAACCCTTTTCAACGACTTAATTTAAGCCGTTCAAAAGTGTTACCCATATCGTATGGGTTTTTGTTTAAACCAAATTGGTTCATTAAGCCATTTAAAAGGTTACCTACATCGTATGGGTTTTAGATTAACTGCTTAGAAAAACCCTATCGAAAACCCTTTCTATAAATAACCAAAATGGTCCATTAAGCCATTCAAAAGGGTTACCTATATCTTATGGGTTTTTCATTAACTGCTTAGAAAAACCCTGTCGAAAACCCCTTCAATGGGTAACCAAAATGGTCCCTGGTTTTATTACATTACATAATATTGATTCTCTCATTCTATATTGCGAGTGTCGACTGCTGCGATTTATTTATTTATTTAAACTTCATGTGCAGTAGTGGCACATAGGCGGACTTAATGCAACAAGACATTTTCTACCAGTCAACCTTTGAGTTGAAAAGACAACAATGTGGCAGGTGTGTACAATAAATAAGTAACAGGTAGAATGTACTATCATTAAATTAAGTTACAATAGTAAAATACTTACAGCTAATATTATAAACTAACAAACATTTTGATGAATATCAAATCGTTATAATTAGGAGAACTTAAAATATAACAATTGTGACGAAGACCGATCTAAGGTTGAGAAGACTTTGATTTGTTCTATGCGGGAATCGAACACGCAGCGGAAAAAATCTTGGCCGACTCCATCGCGCTAATACTACTACTACAAGTAGTATGGAGTCGGCCGAGATTTTCCATTTCAATCGCGCTAATACTACTACTTGTACTTGTTGTTTGTTGGAGAGGGAATATGCCATAATCCACCCCGCGGGCCCAGTGCGGGTTGATGAATGTCAAATGTCTTCGAATTTTTGGTTCCAGGACACGCCCGTTTTCTCATGATGTTTTTCCTTCACCGTTTTGAGAGCAGTGGTCATAAAATAATTACATAAAGTAATGCGCCTGGCTGGGTTTGAACCCGCGACCTACAACTCGTAAGTCAGGGCCGTTACCACTCGGCCACCACTGCTCTCCCAAGTTCTGTGAACAGTTAAAATAAATAGAATTTGTTATAAGGAAACAAAATGGGGTTCTTTGATTAGGTTTTACATACATAATGAGTGTGTCAATCAGACTGCACGAAGTGACTGAAACCAATTATGTTTAAGGTAAAGGTTACTGTTTTATTCTTTAGTCTACTGGGCGGAAGGCGGAAGGCTACTTGCATATAATGTTAGTATGGAAATGTTGAAGATACTGATAATATGGACTCTAATTGGCGGGTAAGTGATTTCTGTGATAATGTTAATTTAATGGTTGATAATAACTGTTTTTTGAAATATCCTACAACAGACGGGGTTGTCATTGAACATTCTACAATATTTTACACTAAAAAAATCTTAAAAAACTTCTTCTTAGTAAACTTTATACAGCGTAGGTAAAAATCATTTAATTAGGTATGTGTGTTTTTTGTGTATGAATATGAATGTCCTAATCCAAAACTATTAGGAAGAGGAATATCGAAATATAGTCTAAGCCTGACCGGATTTTGATTTCTAGATTACCTAATTCCTTTTTATTGATGTGGGAAATCAAATAACTCTCTCACAATAAGAGGGACAGACATTCCTTCAGTTGCCCGTTGTATTCCAATGCTACGATACTCTTTCGTAGAAACCCACAGCTCTAGCAAGCATCGGCCATAGTGGGCCCCGTCCATTTTGCTGATATCTCAGTGAGGCGCGCGTGAATTTCAGCGCTATGTTGACACGGGCTTGATAAATACTGGACGGCAAGCTAGTCATTGCTCACCGTCCGCAAGCCCGCGCCTACGGTGGCAGTTAATTGCCCTGTGACTCTCGACGCCCAGGCTTTTCCTACTGTGGTGCCTGGGGCGTGAGGATGTCTTGTAGGATCCTTATTAGCGACACTATCAAATGACACTTTTTAGCTGTATGCATAATGAAGGTGTGGTGTTCCTCTTGCTCTTCAAGAGTAAATATGTTACTTCTAAGCAAGCGTGCTCCATCGTCGACCACATCATCGCTTACCATCGGGCGAGATAGTGGTCAATCACGAGCCTATCTATCAATAACAATAAAATAAAATATAGTTTGCTTTGGTTTTCCCTGTAGTCAAGATTATTATTATTAAAAAGGTTTAAAAAAATAAATAATGTGGAAATT
Source organism: Mythimna vitellina (assembly GCA_949316375.1). Taxonomy (NCBI): domain Eukaryota; kingdom Metazoa; phylum Arthropoda; class Insecta; order Lepidoptera; family Noctuidae; genus Mythimna; species Mythimna vitellina. Next base: position 2,370,438 of record OX438694.1, on the reverse strand, counting down.
GACTTTCTTTGTCGACCGTATCACATACTAACGACTTTGATTTCAGAGTAAAACCCCAATCCTTTCCAATCCTAAAAGACCTGCATGAGCGTAAAGACCTGGATTATCTCCTAATCGACCTGTTAAACGTTTTGGCAAGAGACTACGAGATCACCTGTGTAGCGATCATTTGCGATGAAGTTTACCTCAACGTATTTGCTGGACCACTGTTTAAAAGAACCGCCCGTATGCCCTATGTTATGGTAGGTATTCTGAATATAGTACCTACCTATCACGCTTGCATTCCACGACGGCATTTTTTTTTTTAATTTCTCGCAGTTTTAGGGCGGAATTTACCAATAAAACTAATCGCGTTTTTACGTTTGGCTCGCATAATCGCGTTTAGCCGATGTCACTAGTGTCACTTATAATAAAAAATACAGACAACGGCTAAACGCTCTTTTCTCTCTCTTTTATTGCACCTACCACTATTCTTCTCTGCATCACAAAAGGTTGACTGGTCGAAAATGCCTAAGGCATTAAGTCCGCCTCTGTACCTTTATGTGCATAAAGTATAAATAAATAAATAAACGCGATTATGCGAGTAAACGTTAAAACACGATTAGTTTTATTGTTGAATTCCATCCCTTAACCTATGACGTGGTCGTCTGTTTAACCAGACATGCCTGTGGAATCAGCCTTATAATGTTCCCACAGCAGGGATTCAGGCGTACCTTTATCAAGGAATGGGCCGTAATTAGCAGCATCAGCCAGTCCAAACTCCAGGATGCTACTCTACGACAAAGCCGGCTGGTATTATGAAGTACCTAGGTGATTAACCTTTGAGCTTTAAGCAGCTCGCTTACCGACTGAAGATTTGGTTTGTTTTAATTTATTCCTGGGTTTTCCATGAACAGATTGTAGTTGACAGCAATCAGAATGATATCGAGGTCACAACCCACTGCCTCGGAAAGCAGAAGTCAGTCGCCACACCAGGATCGTTTGCAGTTCCATAATGATGATTTGGTAGGGAAAGTAGACCTATATGTGTGCGCTACAAGTCTCTTGATTAGTTCTTTGTTTTTAGACTGTTGTAGAAGATTATGAAGACTTGCTGTCACCAAATTTCGTCACACTGGAATCATTGAGGGCGGCTAGAAAAGAAGGATGCAACGTTTACGTCATTCTTCTAGCGAACGGTCTGCAAGCTTCGCGACTACTGAGGTTTGGGGACAGGTGAGGAATAGGAACTTATAATATAGACTTTGATCTGGACTTTAATTGATCGTGCCTGGGGTTTCGCTCATTTAACCAATACCTATGCGATATTTTTAACTTGCAGACATCGCATCCTCGACACAAGAGCCAAATACATAATGTTACACGACTTCCGCCTGTTTCGTAGCGAATTGCACTACATTTGGCGAAGAATAGTCAACATTATTTTTATTAAATATCACAGGAAAATCATAGGTGTTGCCAGAAGTAACACGTGGTTCGAACTCTCAACCGTTCCATTTCCCAACCCTATCAAAAGCATTTTCGTACCGAGAAGGGTAGATATTTGGAAGAATGAGAATTTTCACTACAAAAGGCCTCTGTTTGCGGACAAAACCAGTAACTTAAATGGAGAAGTACTGAATGTTGTGTATTTGGATCACGTCCCTTCTGTAGTGGTGACGAAGAACAATGGTAGTAATAAAATAGGAGGCGTTGAAGTTGAAGTGAGTATTTTTTTGCCTTTAAGTAAAATTAATACAACGTCAAAAAAAAAAACTAAAGATAGCTTACTTCTACATAACAGAATCAGGCTCGCTAATATTATAACGGGCATGTCCTACGACCAAACTGTCTTGATGGCCAAGTGGTTAAGCCATGCATGACATTGCGAGTTCGAAACCGGGCAACTACCAACGTGAATTTTTCAATTCATATGTACTTTACTAAGTTTATCTAGGACATTACTGACACCCCGTGCCTCTGAAGCAGCACGTAAGCCGTTAGTCCCGGTCATCGTAGATCATTAACAGTCGTTACACTCGGACTCCAGAAAGTCTGGCCACCAGGAGTATCGTGTTGCCAACTGGGTTTTGGAGGTCTTCTTGGCAGTCTCTCCATGTAAAACACGGTATTCAGCCGCATTCGGTAGACTGGAAGCCGACCCCGAGGAAGTCGGGAAAAGACTAAGGAGATGATTATGTCCACGGATATATTATGTCCTAGAACCAAAACATTCGTAATGATATTACATCTACGATAAAGCACGTGTTTTGGCTTAGGTATGAGCCAGGAGCGCCGACTCCGTAGGCGCTCGGGGGCTCAAGCACCCATGAGAAACAAACAGTGGGTGCCGAGCACCCCTGAGAATAGACATCAAGAAACAGATCAGTAATCTCCTTATAAGTTACGTATAAATTGTAATGTTTCATGGTTTCATTTTATATTTTTATCAAACATATTTAGTAATTAAGTACGCAGTATGTAAGTAGGACATTTATTTATTTGTCGGTCGATCAGTGTGCATTTCTTTTCTAACACTTCGCCACTTTTTCGAGTCATCAAATGAGCATAAGCGTTTTCTAAAAGCCGGCGCCCCTGGTATGAGCCAGTTCTTGTCAAAGTCTCACAGTGAGACCACCACCCAGTGGAAATGTTACAAGATTGATTAAAACAATAAGTGCTATATGCTACATCAAACAATATTTCAGATCCTGCACACACTAGCAGAAAAAATGAATTTTAAACCAAGGCCCTATCAAGCTGCTAACGCCGAGGCTCACAAGTGGGGCCAGAAGCAGGCAAACGGCACTTTCTCCGGTCTCTTAGGCGAGATGGTGAATGGAAGGGCCGATGTGGCCCTAGGCAACCTGCAGTACACGCCGTACCATCTTGAACTGACAGACTTGAGTATACCATACACATCGCAATGCTGGACTTTTTTGACTCCTGAAGCCCTAACTGATAATTCTTGGAAGACTTTGATTTTGCCGTTCAAGTAAGAAAATTTCTTTGCAAGCTTAGCGCCATCCCCAAAAAATAAAACTGAAATACACTTAGTTATTAAGAGGTATGCGGAATAGAGTGTAAAGTCACACATACCAAAGAGTATGTAAAGCTAACGCTTTATTACATAACTCCGTTGAGTAGGGAGGATTTCTTCCAGGCGGGTTACACGTATGCAACTCGGTCTAATGTAGTTCTAGGTTTATGTTATGATGAGCCATTCGTCCTAGTCTGACGTTTTGTTACAGACTTTATTTCTACACTAGCTTCTGCTAGCGTTTTTACCCGCGTAAAATTAGGTTCTCCATACAAACTTCCAAACCCCGTTATACCCCCATACGAGTGGAGTTTCGTAAATCCGTTCTTAGCGGATGTCTACCCCCTTGGAACCCACTTGCTAAATTTTAAGTTATTAGGTGTTAATAATTCTGAGATTTCGTGATTAATGAGTGAGTGGTATTTCGCTTTTATATTTTCTACATAACAACTGTTCTATTTCCAGATTGTACATGTGGATAGCAGTGCTCCTGGTGTTATTGATAACTGGGACCATTTTCTATGGACTGGCAAAAAATCACATGAAACTTCAGGAGTACAAAAATCTGCAAAGGTCTAACAAATGGAACGTTGACGATAATGGTTTGTATTCTACGTAGTATTTTTGTTGACCCAACTAGGAAAGCTGTATCAACGAAGGTCAGAGGACACTGTTACCCACAGAGTAGGTACATTAAAATTTCTATTTGAGAGTTTACACATGATTTCAACTAAAAACAAAATACTTACGTACGTACCTAATTGACTCTTAAAAAATAAACAGGTACCTATATGCAGGTGTCTAACTTATCAGGTATATTGATGGTCACCCTAAACTCAGTAAACGGTTTGCTTCCAGATGAGAAACCCGGGCTATACCTCTTTGGAGAAATAGTGAACAGCATCCTGTATACTTACGGAATGCTGCTTGTCGTGTCTTTACCCAGGCTGCCCGTGGGTTGGTCAATCCGGCTCCTGACGGGCTGGTACTGGCTGTACTGCATCCTCCTCGTAGTCTCTTACAGGGCCAGTATGACCGCCATACTCGCGAACCCAGCACCAAGGGTAACAATTGACACGCTCAAAGAGCTTGTCGACAGCAAAGTAACTTGTGGAGGTTGGGGAACACAAGCGAAAATGTTTTTCGAAGAGTCTCTAGACGAAGACACCCAAAAAATTGGCAAAAAATTCGAAACCATTGATGATCCTCTACAAGCAGCTGAGATGGTAGCCCAAGGCGTATATGCTTACTATGACAATTCGGATTTCCTGAAATACATCAGCGTCACAAAGAAGAAAGTGTTCAAAGATTCAAGCCAGAACACTACAAACACAACTGAAGTGACCGCTAGAAAAGATATTCAAAGGAATTTGCACATCATGACAGACTGCATCGTAAACATACCGATATCTATTGGTTTTCATAAAAACTCGCCTCTGAAGCCATTAGCTGATATTTACATATGGAGGGTGATTGAAGTGGGATTGGTAGAAAAATGGCTCAACGATGCAATGTACTCAATACGGACTTTGGAAACAAAAGAGGATGAAGTCAAGGCACTTATGAATCTGAAGAAACTCTATGGTGCTTTTATTGCATTAGCTATAGGATACTCGCTTAGCACTATTTGTCTGATTGGTGAATTAATTCACTGGCGATTCATCGTTAGCAGAGACCCTGACTTTGACAAATATGCTCTTCATTTATATTACAGAAATAAAAATAAAAAACATTAAGTTATTGAAATCTATGTAATTAAAAATTATTTACATTAATAACATGATTGTCATTTAATGGAATAAATATTTTGTTCAGTCATGTTTAGTCTTTAACATTTATTTGTGCCTTAAAATTAACATAATTATCAATCATGATTATTGAGCTAGAATTTAAGTAAAATTGGAAAAAATATATTCATCAACTGCTTAACTAACACATGAATTAAGCTATAATAAACAATGAATTTCATAACTAGATACTTATAAAAATTTTGTAAGTTCTACTTATAGAAGAACCCTAATTACTTTAATTCAGTGTTGAATGCAGGTGGTACTGCTCCCTCTGGAGCATTCTCTGTGATCCAAGGATGTTGCAATACATTTGTCAGCGGCAGTCTTTGTTCTGGGTTGATGACCAGCAATCTGCCCATCAAATCTTTTGCTTTTTCAGATATGAAATCAGGATATTTAATTATGACATATCTTATCTTCCTGTATGTTTGGTGGGAATCTTTAGCGTCAAAAGGTGGTAGACCCACAAGTAACTCATAGCATAGCACTCCAAGACTCCATATATCAACTGCATAACTGTGTGGCTTCCCTTCAATCATCTCGGGGGATAAATAATCAAGTGTACCACATAATGTCATCCTCCTTGATGATGGAGAGTGTACAGACCAACCAAAATCAGCTATCTTCAGCTCCCAGTTGTGACCAATGAGCAAATTTTCAGGTTTAATATCTCTGTGAATGACCTTCTTTGTGTGGCAGTACACTAAAGCTTTAGTCAAGTCCCTGATATAAATAGCTACAGTTTTCTCGTCAAAACGCTCACGCTCTTTTAATAATTTATACAAAGAACCTTGTTTTGCATATTCCAAAATTAAATAAATTCTCTTCTCGTCGTGGAAGTATCCGTACATACGTAATATATTTGGGTGACGAAGTCGGCACTGAATTTCAACCTCGCGCCGCACCTGATGTTCAATTTCAGAATCTAAGATTTGGCTTTTGAAAAGGACCTTTAGCGCGACGACGTAATGCGACTCCTTTTCGCGAGCTAAGTAAACATTGCCAAATTTACCTTTTCCCAGAGGACGCCCTAAGTCGAAATCTGAGAGCGACCATGACTTTTTCTTGTCTTCGGTTTTAGCAGGTCCATTATTTTGGGTCGCAGGATGTTCTTTATTTTCGTTGAGTTTACTACAAAGTTGTCGAGTGACTGGAGCAGCTGGCACTTTGAAGCTGTCCATTGGCATTTTTTGACCGTTATTACAACCACAACCGGACCGTCCAGCAGTTGGCGGGCGGTTTTCTTTACAGCTACACTTCTTATTAATGTTCATCTTTACAAATCTTTAGTTTTCTCGATAAATACCGAACTATTTTTATGTCCTTTTATCGAAGTCAATTCAAAGTTTTGAATAACGTATTTTTCTATCACTCAGTCGGATAACTGTCATTAATTTTTTTTATTTTCCTTCGGGGAAGATCTTTTAACCATATTGCCTGGTCGTATAAGGCTTTGGCAACTTGGCGTAGTGTCTCGACTTCCCATATTCGAAACTGGCTGCCTCGCTTTTTCTTCTATTTCTTAGGTACCAGAAAACTATGCTTTTGTTCCACTTCTAACTACCTCTTGTTATACACATTTGTCCATTGCCACTTAAGTTTTCTTATTTTAGTTTTAACGTTCTCTATTTTTGTGAATTTCCTGATAATTTCGTTACGAACTCTGTCAGATTTCCTTATATTTAGCATGCTTTTCTCCATTATTGTCTGACAAGATTAAATTTTTTTGTTTTGTGCTTTGGTGAGACCCCAGGTTGGGCAGCCATATGTTAGAACAGGTAGCTCACAGGTGTTATATAGTTTTAATTTGACGGACATATTAAGTTCTTTGTTCTATAGTTCTTCATAACTTCTTTTAACCGCCAGTAACATTTCCATGCGTTTTCACATATACAGTTCCGATTACATAAACATTTTACGTTTATTATCATAATTTATTTTTAAACAGATGTCGGTTTTCGAAGATGGTTAAAAAAAGCAAAAAGAATTCGTGATATATATTGCGTTATAAATAATATGACTTTTGACAGGATAGAATGGAAGAAAAAAACGTGTTGCGCCGACCCCAAATAAGATGGGACAAGGGCAGGAAGATGATGATTGCGTTATAAATAAAATATGTAAAGGTTCTGAAGTTTATTTTCATACAACGACCTTACAGCCACTGGACGTCTAATAACAGGCGACGCATGTCTGTCAACACATATGACTATAGATCTGATGTTCTGCTCTCCCGTACCAATCAGAGCCAATCAGAATGAAGTACCCCGCTCCCCGTACCTCGTAAGATCGTAACACGGCTAGTTGACAAAATAGTTTTGGTGCGTTAATTCAAGCATGAGGCGTCTAGTGGCTTTAAGGACGTTGTTATTATTGTTTAGTGTTAAAGCAAACGCCATTATAAGGATTTCAATAATAACTGTTTATTACATTTTTTATCCGACTTCAAAAAGGAGGAGGTTATATGTTCGACTGTATGTATTTTTCCTTTTAGAGGTCATTTAATATTGTCCGCCGATTGCACCCAGAGCCATTAAAATTAATATCTCCTTTTAACTTTACGAGGTGGTAGATTGTATACTTCTCTCATAGGCGGATAATGTGTTACACCTGCATTCTAATGTAAAACAATAAAAAGTATGATATTCAAATACGAAAGACATTATTACAAAAAAACATTGGATGAAAGACTAGATGATATGGTTGAACGACTATAGCCTTCCCTAAGGGGTAAAAAGGAAAAAAAATTGACGGATGACAATACTGACAGTGTCATTATCGTCAGCTTTAGCTGTCATGTAATTTGTTGTCGTGAGAAATTGCAAAATGCATAAAATGCAACGATAAAAATCTGAAAAACTGAGAAATCTGTTAGAATTTTTCAACTTTTTGTCACAGTTAGTATGTTTTTTTATTTTATATTAGTTTTGGTTTGAGCTTTTTTTTAAGTTAAGGTCAACAGCTGCGATAAGTAAGTCAATGCAATACTCGAATTATTTGATAAAAAATAATGTTAATTAATTTATTATTTACGTTGTTATGAGATTTGTGAGAAAAGGGTTCAATACCTAAGTTATATAGACAAACGCGCTAGCCAGGAAGCTAAATCAATTTTTTTTATAGGTTATGTTTAGATGAAAGCTATACGTAGTTGTGCGATTTCTTTTTAATGATTATATTTCTAGCCTCGTTTGGTAACGTGTCGAATTGTTTTTATGCAATTTTTACTACTGGTCTTTCTGATAACATATTATGCAACTGATTTAATTAATTTAATGTCTTTTTTCATAACCACTGATTTTGCTTGCAAATCGATTATGGGTAACTGTACTGCCAATCTCTTGTAAAGACTGGACCTCATATATTGTCATTTAATGCAACTTAATTTTTTTTAAAGTACCACATGTTCACATACTTTTAGAACTCATTGCCAAAATACTATTTAGTGCATAAAACCACTTGTTTGCTTATAAAAAAAACAACATTTTATTAGTTTTCGAGTACCAATACTAAATCATCATTATAAATTACTTTTTATTAGGTATTGCTTTTTAACAATATCATACATATCAATTATAATAGAATTTACATTTAGATAAAACAACTGCATTACTTACATAAATCATTTTATTTTATTAAAATACATCATTGAATTATTATTCTCTCAGTGAATTGAATCATAGACATAATCAGTAAGTTTTTTTTCAATAATTCATTTAAAAAAACTTACTGATTATGTCTGTGATTCAATTCACTGAGAAAATAATTATTTTATAGGCTGCTGCATTACCAAAGCCTTTCATCCTGTTAGAAAGTATTTTAGCCCAGGTGTATAGGAAGAATAATCATAGACTAAACACTTTTTTTAGCATAAACAAAATCCATAATGTCTGATGACGCTGAGCAGCAGACTGAGGAGATTGAGGTGCTGAAATCCATTTATGAAGGAGATGATAATTTCAAACAAGTTGATGCTAAAACTTATCAATACAAGGTAACTTAGTTGTGTTATTATTAAATCAATGTATATTAGATAATCAATATTCTTGATTTTTTGGACACATTTTGGACCACAGGCTATATTATTTATCTTAATTTTTTGGTCACATTCAAATGCCACTCAACTATCTTTATCTATAATAAGTATGTATTTAGAAATATATAAGTATATTTATCAGTTGTCTAGTACTCATAACACAAGCTCTGCTTAGCTTGGGACTAGACGGCGTTGTGTGATAGTTGTGAATTATTATTATTATTATTAAATAATGTACTACAGTATTGTACACCTTAAAAACGTCAACAAAAAAAGTCAGCGATGGTATATCTCGTAGGTTGTATTATTATTTATGTCTATCTCTTAGGGATAACCCATAATAATAATAAAAACTAGGGCCTAGACAGCATTGTGTGATTGTTGTGGAATATTATATTATTATATATATTATATTTTACATATTTTTAATGTTTCAGTACATAGATGGAGAAAAGTCATTCATCCTGGAGATATTATGGGGTCCTACGTACCCAACAGACAAGCCGAGCTTTAATTTGGATATTTTCTATAATCAGTCTTTGTAAGTATTATAGCAGTTATTAATAAATGAGCTGAATGTGAAAGTGTTTATGATGGTTTCCTCTGTTAACATAGTACCTAAACAAGCGGTTGATGTAATTTTTTTGTATAAGCAAGATTTGCATTCCATCGACTTTTTTGGGTGGCAAGTCTTCAAATAACTGTCGCTACCTATTAAAACCCACTTGTGTTCCTTCAGTTGCGCTTTTATATTACCATAGCCATGGACTATACATGGATACAATATTACCAAGGCTGCGGTAATTCAAAGGCTTTTCAATTATTCTGCAGTTACTTTTTATCCTAAATTGCACTGTTCTTGCGTGCCAGAACAGTGCATTTTTAGCATAAAAAACTAACTGCATTACATGAAGGACTAGTTATATGGATGTAAGCTAGTCCTCCAAGCAATATTTTAAATGTAAAAATCAGTCTTTTTTGATGTTTGTTAATGAATACTGCGTTCCTTTATTACTTGATAGATTTAAATTAAAGTTGAATCTGGATGATTATGGTCTATACTCTATTCAGGGAGCCGTGAGACAAAAGATAAACAAACCATAAAAAGGATTATGTACTTAAAAACATGAGTGAACCTGAACCAACAAATGCTTGCAATTTTCTTCACCGAAAAAAAATCGTGCAAAGAACGTCAATGCATTCAACAGAAAAGGAAAATGTTATTAATGTATTCAAACACGGCGAAGAAACTTGGTCAAATGTACCTACATTGTTTTCTTTGTTTACATTTTTTCTCAAGCCCAGATTAATAGAGAATAGATTAAGACATAGAAAACTATTGTCCTACTACCCAATAGATGATGAATTGAAATAAGATGTTCTTTATTTTTTAGAATGTGAAAAATTACTCTGGGTGGAGTGAGAGGGAGTGTAAGACTTACTGACTAAAACCCTCCTATGTTCCTTCAGTTGCTAAACTAAATAATGTTTTTTTTTTTTTTTAAATAACCAACATGAGTTTGATAATAGATTAAACCCAATTATCATCTTCCTGCTCTTGTTCTTATTTGGGGTCAGCGCAACACGTTTTTTTTCTTCCATTCTCCTGTTACCCTTCATGCTATCACTAACTTCAAGATTCAAAGATTCAGTGCATTTTATTTCAAATAAACCAATAACAGGCATTTTTGAAATGCCACGAAGTCAGTAAGTCAGAAACAACCGGGCAAGTGCGAGTCGGACTCGCACACTGAGGGTTCCGTACAAACTTATCTATGTTCAAATCCCAAATTGAGTTAGGAAGATTTTTCCGAATCGCAAAAAAAGTTTTTTTTTTGTGACATAACTACAAATTTACAGTTTTCAGATTTTTTTCTAGACCTTGCTTCATGCCAAATTTCAGGATTCTAGATCAACGGGAAGTACCCTATGAATTTTGATTCTTTTGAGAGTGTCGAAATACACATGCACATACATTGCACATTCCAAAGCGTAGATTTCTATGGAGAAGAATGTGCAAGAAACTCCATAGTCACTCTTTTCAATCATGTTTTATAATTACAAATATCTCTGTTACATGTTTATTGTCGCTATCATGTGAGAACAATGTAAATAAAGTAAAAATAAAAACTAAATATAGATATTAAAATAGCAACTGGCAGCTAAGAGATGACCTTGCTTTTTTTTCATATCACCGTTCACACAATCCACCCGGGTACCTTTTCTTTGGCCTCCCTCTCCCTCTCCACCCATCCACATGTATACTTTCTTTTAGTAAAATGCGTTTCATCTCTCTTTTTTACATTACCATACCAAGACAAACGATTCCCCTTCAACTTTTCAGTTACTGGCGCTACCTTCAAACTTCCTCTAATATATTCATTTCTCACTTTATCCATTCACGTCACACCACACACCCATCTCAACATTCTCATCTCTGTTAAATGCAATCTTTTTTTACAGATTAACCCCAATAAAAGAAAAAATATTGAGCATAGTGGATGCAGAAGCAGAGCAATGGCTTGGCTGTGCGATGACATACACACTGTTTGAGTGTCTGAAGGAGAAGGTAGCGGAACTAATGGCCGAGCAGACTGAAGAGCCAGTAATAGCCAGAGTGGAGAAGATAGTTATAGATGACCAGGTGAGTCAATAGCGGGCTTAACACAGTCACTCTTTCGCACTCGAAATACAAATCCTGTTTATTGCCTAGCCTGGCCTGTTGGTCTAGTGGTTAGTAGCCCTGACTGCTATGCCGGAGGGCGTGGGTTCGATTCCCACCCAGGACAAATGTTTGTGTGATTAGCACAATCATTTGTTCTGTGTCTGGGGGTAATTTATGTATAATATGTACGTATTTAGAAATAGCATGTTTATCAGTTGTCTACGTTGTGTGAATATTGTTATTATTGCTCTTTCTTCTAATCAAAACCGCGTCAAAATCGGTTACGTGATTTAGATGGAATCAGCGAATATACAGACAGATTTTGTTTTTTTTTTGTTTTTGACTGTCATTGAGCTATAGATGTAGCCTGTTCTAACTGGGTGGAGGTCTGTGTTCTAGTATAGCAATTTTTCAGGGTTACCGTGATTGTAGCATAGATATTTATTTATTTATTTAAACTGCATGTACAGTGGTGGTACATAGGCGGACTTAATGCCACAAAGCATTCTCTACCAGTCAACCATTGGGTTAAAAAGACAACACTGTGACGGTGGTGTGTGTGGTGTGGTGTGTGTGTGGGTGGGTGTGTGTGGGTGGGTGTGTGTGGGTGGGTGTGTGTGTGTGTGTGGAAGATATTGTGATCCGTTTGTAACATTGCGCGATAAATTTCAGAAATTCTCATAATAGAAACTACCTAAATAAAACCTCTAAACCCCTATAATGTGACGTTGACTAATACATTAATCAAATTCCAGAATGAAACGAAGAAACCCGTCGAAAAAAAGGAATTACTAACGAAAGCACAGAAGAGAAGAGCGTGGGACAAAGCGGAAATCGGCAGAGCGGGCGAGAAGCCGCGTGGTTGGGACTGGGTGGACATCGTCAAGCATTTATCTCAAGCCCCGCACCAGCCGGCCTCATGACCCTTGTAAATGTAGCTCTTAAGCAATATGGCGTTATGTGGAGACTTCATAAATATCGCAGTAACGACCTCTATTGGTGATAATGCTCCGCTGATAGAAAATATCTGGCTTCGGCCGCTGACAGAAAATTAAATCAAGACTCAAGTGTTACAGAAAACTATATTTTATTTAACCTTCTGGATAAAAACGCCCATAATTTTTTTCACCCTGTTTTTTTTTACTACTATAGACCCGTACATCGTGATCTTTGTCGACACGTAGGTACATTAAAATTCAAAATCATATTACACGCACTAGAATAAAGCTATTCAACCCTTAAGGCGGAATTCACCAATAAAACTAATTGCGTTTTAACGTTTGGCTCGCATAATCGCATTTAGACCCTGTCACTAGTGTCGCTTGTTTGTATTTTTCTTTTGTTGTATATTTACAGGTGACACTAGTGACAGCGGATAAACGCGATTATGCGAGCCAAACGTTAAGACGCGATTAGTTTTATTGGTGAATTCCGCCCTAACCGCTTGCGTCGGATTGATCCGGTGAATTTATTTCTGCCCTATCCGCCAGGGTCGTGTGTTTGCGACTGGATACTCCATCTCATTTAGCTCTTCAATCCCCATAGGTGACAGAAGAGCTGACGAGATGGAGTATTTAGTCGTGGATGGGTCACAACCCTGGCGAAATAAACGCGATTGTGTTTGTCGGATATATCCGACGTAGGCGGTTATAAGGTTAATTATTTTAAATAAGTTTTAAGTACACCTTTATATATAGGGTGACTGGTAATTAGTGACCGATACTTAAACACGTGATTGTACTCATGATCACAAACAACTTTCCCAAAGAAACTTTTTTTTTTTGTGTCTTTAGTCACTGATTACGTACATCGATGGGATTGCAAGCCGCGCTGGTGCTCTATCATTATTGTAGGTAAGGTACAAAAAGTACATGAGACAACGGCCTTACGCGGCTAATAGCCAGAGCGGTCGCAAGCGCGCGCGCGCAAATTTCAAACAGCTTTTTTGTTATTGTCATGAAACTAATGAGTATATAAAAAAAGTTTATTTGGGAAAGTTGTTTGTAATCATGAGGACAATCACGTGTTTAAGTATCGGTCACTAATTACCAGTCACCCTAGCATAATAACATAATCAGCCTTTCACTGCTGGGACTCGGGCCTCCTCTCTCAAGGAGAGGCCAGTCACCCTATATTTTATGAATTATGTACAGGTAAAGAAACGGTAATTGATGAGTAATACTCGAGTCTTGAGTTACATTCAGTAATAACAGTCATTCTAGGAATTTGTGGTGAATTATGACGTCAAACTATTTACTATGATGTGAAATCAGCAATACGATTGTTTTTTGAGATACCACCACCGTTATATGCAGTGATATGGACTAGCTCGTTCAGTTGTTGCGTATCGCTTCACGCTCGTGAATGTTATCTTTGCAATTGTATCCAGCAATAAAGACTTGAAAAAGTTGTCAGTGTATCCATTCGCACTTTGATGACGGTCAATAACTATCTCGATATGTAGTCTTCTCAATATTATTTTTAACGTTAAGTTCATTGATAATGCCGTATCAGTGTTGCGATATTTATTGACTGTCAATCTTGCGTTTGGAATGAATCTGTATGGTGCTTGATCTGATAAATCTAACTTACACTGAACTATACGCCATTCGCAATAAGATTAGTCTTAACTGAACGTTCAATCGATTTTGGCTTCTATTCCGTAGACATAAGGATGGCATTAGAAGCGAAAAAGTGCTTACAATACCAACTATTTAACACTAACGCATGAAAAGTTAAAATCAGTTGAATGGACAGTAAAAAACGTTTCTATAAATGTCTCATCTTAATGCGAATGGAGTAAAGCAATTTCTAAAATAGATAATTATCATGTATTTTGAAAAGGGAAGTAACCTTGAATTGTTATTAGTAAATTATAAACAGCAAGTTAGTGAAGTTTTCGTTGCATTTTATCAAGTTAGTTCAAACATATTTTACCTATATAGATGAATTTCATACAACAATTTGTAGGTGTTTGTTCTGGGTCTAAATGATGGCAACAAGATTTATTGTATGAGGCTTAAACATATTTGGCGCAACGTGGGTTGAATAGGTATCTCTGTGCTCAATCCTACAGAGCTCAGACAGACTGGCAGTGCGGTGCAGGGAGCGGCGCGAGTGCGGGAATACGCGCGTTGTGCCTGTCCGCAGTCGAGCGAGTCATCATAACGCACGCGGTTAGCTCGAACTAGTTTGCGATACCTGCGCCCCTAGCCAAGTTGATAATCTGCAATCGTAAACGCTAGTTGAAAACTAATGTATGGGAATGACATCATCTCAACGTTAAGTCACGTGGTCAGAATAAACGAATAGAAAATTCTTAGCCAACTTCACTTCATTCAAAATTATAGAATGAGTTGTTATGGTTTGTACAATATTCAACGCTACTTCCATTGTTATTATAGAACGACATTGTAGAACGAGCAACATGGCTACCAACTTATCGTTTTCAACAATTGCTGACACCGAGGCGTTACCGATTGGAGAACGGAATTCGACACGAAACGGTTGTAACTTGGCTAGGGGGGCTGCTCCCACGCAGTTGCCGCTCGCCGCCCGCGCACTCACTGTGGTCACTTATATGAACGAGCTTTGGCGTGGGTGGCCCGCGCGCGTCCCGCGCCGAGCAGCCCGCGCCGCTTCCCGCGCATATGACATGTTATATTGTAAACTTTGTGTACCACTGCAGGACAAATGCCTCCCTTTCATTCTTTAAATTTTGTCTGCTCCTGGCTACTTCTGGCCAATGCTTTAGTCCAACTCGACAGTCCAGCTCCTGGGCCTGCCGCATCATCTGCCGGATCCAGTCAGAGGTTGCCGAACACCCAATTCTGTTGCGACATGTTGTAGATATAACCTTTAATTTACCTATTAGCGATTTTGTTAAAATTTCTTTAAATAAAGTGCATGCAATCTCCTCATAGCTAAACTCAAGAGTGTGTGTTACGTTATAGTTACATTTAATTGTATTATATTTATATTATTATACAAAATAAAATGTCTTTAATTGAAATGTTTTATTTATTTAATTGGATGATTGTTGTGCCACATCAAAAACAACAGGGGAAAATATGCTTTTGAATGTATAGACAGGGTTTGTTACTTACCGCTCAACGACAATTCCCAGTATATAAATATATAAAATGACAAAACATTATTTTTTGAGACATTATGTAGTGGAACCACGGGCGCTCAGAATAGGGAATCTGCTCGCCCATCGAGTCATTCCAAGAAAGACGGTGGCTCAGTTATCACGTGCTGCCGTGCACAATAAGGCTCAGGGGAGACCGTTGTACAGTCTTCTCAGAGATGTGCCCTAACAGGCGTTGCACAGAGGGGTGGTCTTTCAAGGGGAAATGGCGCCCCTTCTATATGCTGATGGTGGGTGGTTTTAGAGAGGCAAAAATCCCAGTCTTTTGAAGGTTCCCCTCGAAAACAAAAAAAAACGGTACATTTTGAATTAAGCTGGCAAATCTTGTCACTGCAGCCGAGGTAGAATACACGTCCGAGCCGACACGAGGTCGTTTTAGAGCCGAGAAACTGCAATGACAACTGCACACATGTATCCAACGACGGTTTTCAACACACCTAGATAGATACCTACTCAAGTAAAATTTCATAAACATAATAGTGTCAGATGTCTTTTTTTTGTTTGTCTTAATCTGCAATCAGTTTTACTTTTAACAGGTGTGTTGGAGTTTGGATTCGTGGCGGGATGAGTGACTTCAGTGAGCCATCTACCCAATCAGTTGCTGAGTCCACTTTAGTAATTGAACTATGTTATGTAAAGACATAACATACGGGGTTACCATGACGTTCAAAGTAAGATTGTTTCATTCTTATTTCAGTGTGGGTAAGAGACAGAGTTATACAGGTTGTCTAGCGCCATCTCTTACCCACAATGGGAATAAGAATGAAACGATCTTACTTTAAACGTCTTGTCTTGGTACAGGTCATGGTCCAATTACTAAAGTGGACTGAAAAGGAATTGAGTAACTATATTAAGCACATGTCAAGCCTTACTCTAATGTTAATTTTTTTTCAGGCTAATGTAGAGTTTTAAGAAGTATTTAAATTCAAATGATTAATTCAGAAATCGTGAATTAGTGAGAAATGATTCACCGATGGTTCTTCATGCGCCTTGGCAGGGGCTGGCGCGACCAAACTGATACAGTAAATAATTGTGGTGAGAGTTAACCGCCGCATTAGTGCGAAATACACTATATTGCAAGCCTACATGCGTTAGGAGCGAGTTTTCAAGCGTGTTGACAAAATGTATCGTGTTCCAAATCGAAATCACAACCGATGGTTTGAATGATTTTAATAAAATATTTTCAACAATTTCAGTTCAATTACTTCAAACCAAATAAAATATTTATAAAAAATATTAAATTAATGAAAACTTCGATCAAAAAGGTTCATGATAAAGAAGACTTGAAACATCCCGCTGGTCTCCTCATCACACAAGCAGCATCTTCGCAGAAGCAGTCATGTCTCGGCGGATCTGGAAATAAAATGTTATGTAGGTACATTATAAGGTGAGTGGGGTTAAGATCGAACGGTTTTTTGATGAGATGAGCAGTGTTGTATTTGAAGTCTTGTAGAACAGTTCATATACACATACTTAAGATTTGAATCCGCCATCTCCTTTCTACCATCGGACAACCCGACGAACAGCGAGTAACAACCCTTACGTTGTTGAAACTTCAACGGTCCGGACTAAGCGTTTCGCTTCGTCGTTTATACCGCGTACATCGAAGGATTGGAACAATTTGCCTGCTGCGGTCTTCCCGTCCAACTATAATTTAGGTGTCTTCAAGGCTAGAGTGAATAGGCTCTTAATAAACTAGTGCGCCTGACCATCAATGATTGCATCTCCGCTTACCATCAGGTGGGATCGCAGTCAAGCACTGGTTTATATCAATTAAAAAAAAAAAAAACATTAACTTATGCAAAAACTTTCATTTGTAGTTAGTAACATACTGTTAAATCTGTTCCGAGGCAGAAAAAAAATATTAAAAAATTTGTTTTAATCACTAGAATTAAACGGGGAAGATGAAAGGGTGATGGGGTAAGAACAATATAGATTCTAAAATCGTTCAAATGAATATCAGACGTTGTTAGTCACTAGTCTATAGTTTATTGTGCTCTGAACAGTCAGAATCGCATGTGATTTCAAAATACTTACCCGTGTACCAAGTGTCATCGAAATCCGTTCAGCCGTTCCAGCGTGAATAAGTAGCAAACATACATACAGATACTTACAAACTTTGGCCTTTATAACATGCTGCGGTCTTCCCGTCCGATTATAATTTACGTATCTTCAAGGCTAGAGTGAATAGGCTCTTAATAAATTAGTGCGCCTCATCATCAACGATTGCATCACTGCTTACCATCAGTTGGAATCGCAGTCAAGCGATATTTATAGTATTGAAAAAAAATAATTAAGTGTTCATTACCTTCAGTCAAGTCATCATTGTAATAAATCAAAATGGCGGGTATGTGCATGTTTTCTGCCAGGGCTACATCGCTGAACCTGTCCCGTTCGTCTGGTATACCGTTTTCGTCCAAAGTCTTCTTGAGGCACAGGCCTTTGCCCATGTAGCGCCATGTGTAGGACATCAGATGACTGTTGTGCGGGAAGTATCTCATCATGATCTCGTAAAGGGTTTCTTCTGAACAGACTTCTAGGGTTACTGTGGAGCCTGTTAAGGGAAAATTGTAAGGGTCAGAATATTGTATTACTTACCACGAAGCATTAAAGTTTTAGTTCAGGACCTGTACCATGACGTTTAAAGTAAGATTGTTTCAGTCTTATATCCAGTGTGGGTAAGAGATGGCGCTAGACAACCTGTATAGCTTTGTCTCTTACCCACACTGAAATAAGAATGAAACAATCTTACTTTGAACGTTATGGTAACCCCGCAGGTCCTAAGTATACTGTAAAAAAATCGACAGAGATATTGAAGTGAGTAGAATGAATGCTAGACTGTAGTCTAGCTCAGCACGGTCATTCTAGCGACATTTGGGGGAGGCCTATGTCCAACAGTGGACGTCTTCCAGCTGAAATGATGATGATGATGATGAGACTAGTCTTTATTATATAAAAGGAGAAACTGACTGACTGACATATCAATGCACAGCCGAAAATCCTAGGACTAGGAACGTGAAATTTTGCACAAAGCTTCCTTATAAGACGTAGGCAAGCACTAAGAGAAGATTTCTCAAAATACACCCCCATAAGGAGATGAAACAGGGGTCCAAAGTTTGTATGGAGAAACCTTTATTTCACGCGGGCAAAGCCGCTAGAAGAAACTAGTCTTATATAATATATACCAGACGGGCATTGTTACTCGTTCAGGCATTTGCCCGATAGATGATTTCAGTCTGTTGTATATGTTCTAGCGCAGAACTCGATGCAGGATTTCGAATTTTAGTTCCCTTTTGGCATCATAGATGTCGCTACAATAGGATTCCTTTATAGACATATCAGGGACAAGACTATCGCCATACTAAAACAAAACAACTCTATCTGTGTATGTATGGAAACTTACCGAACCTAAATATTGAAATGTCGGTGTATATCAGAATTTTAGAAGATTAACCTTTTTTTAATTAATTGTGATTGCCAATAAATTGTTCTATGTATTATATAGGTACTTTATTGTAGGTACACCTTATAATATGCAAGGCAACATAAAATATATAATTGGGAAAAAATTATAATAATAAAATTATGGTCTTCTACATGTGACATCAATATAACTGGCGAAATATGATATGAAGTCTGATTCGGCAATTTCGGGGTCCTAGAACGCAAAGGGCAATTGAAGGAACATAGGTTTGGTTTTTGTCAGTAAGTCTGACACGCTCTGATGACACTAGTAAATCTGTAGAAATGTGTATTTTTTTGTAATATCGCTTGACTTAGGATTAACGGCGAATTCTCCGTAGATGAAAAGGTCTGTAGTTAAAAAAGTTTACAGGCTTCTCGTCGTGTCGGTCAAACATTCGGTAGCTAAAAAGGCCTGTCGGCGAAAGTGTCGTCGATGAAAGTTGCTGTCGGCGATATGTCCATAGGGGAAAGATTCTTCTGGGGAAACAGAAATGAATGAATCGTCCTGTCGATGAACAGTCCAATGACGAATCGATCTTAGGAGAACGGTTGCGGAATCAAAATGTTGATGTTAAGTTGCGTCAAAAAAATTTAGACATATTGAGTCATAGATGATGTATCTAGTCAAAATAACACAGTAGTTGCACATCAGTATCCATAGATCCATAATTGTAGGAAGCCAGCTATGGTAAAGGTAAGTAGGTATACCGCTTGACCACAGATGTTACGTAGGTTCGAGTCTTATTCCGAAAATTTGGATTTTGCACCTTCGATTCCAATTTCGGTTCCGATTAAAACATTTCCGTTACGCTGGATGATGCGCACGCGCTTTAGTCTTGTAGCATGAATTAGGGCCTGCGCACACTTGAGACAAGACTGTCTTAGACAGAATTGTCTACGACGTCGCAGACTTGTCGACGACTTGTCTGCGACAAGACTGTTTGGTCTACGTCACGGCGCACACTATCAAGACAAAACAGCCTAGCGGCGTACGGGCCGTATTGCCAACGTAGTGGATTTTCCACTAAAACTGCGGTTTCTATTTAATTGCGAAATATTGGTATTAGTGGCTAGTGGATTTTTCTATTGCTTTAGTAAAATTCAATTTCTTACTAAAAATGCGAACACTCGGGTGTAAATCAGCACCATAGAATCCATTATTACCAATCTGATACCGACGATGATGGTGCAAACAAAAATGATTCGTTTGAAGATGAATTAATACATAGCTGTTATTGAATAGTTTGTTAAATTATCTACTAATGTTAATTTACCCACAAATGGCATTTTGATCAACTGATTGTTAATTTTTATCACTTATTATTTAAGGAAACTAAATAACCTATATGCCTACTTATTTTATATCGTACAACATACTTTATTTTAGTGGGAAATTTTGCGATTTTGTGTGTGGAATAATTTTTTGTTATTGGTTTTCTGGTGGCTTAAAAAGTTTGACTGTAGTAGAAAGTTACTGTACCAAACTGTCGGCAACACTGGACGTCTCAAAACAGTCTTGTCGCAGACAAGTCTGCGGTGTCGTAGACATGTCTGTGACGTAGTAGACAAGATTGCGACGTCGTAGACAGCTCTGTCTAAGACAGTCTTGTCTTAAATGTGCGCAGGCCCTTAGGATCCCTAAATCAATGCGCTTAACTTGAACCGTATCCACTTACCCGTCAAAGTATTAGTGATCCTGATAGGCCTTGTTTTAGCAGTCGCTTTGCCCACCACATACTTATCGCCACTCCACCACGGTTCATCCAGAGGGCGCCAACGCGTAGAAGGACCTATGGGATCCCGGAAGCCATGCCCATGTTTGCGGTATGTGACGTGGGAACCAGTGACAGCATGGATTTGGCGAACCCAGTTTCCATCTTTGAACCAGTAGCTCAAGTCTTTGCCGGCGTGCATCAGTACAGTCATTGCTAGCTGCAAATTAGTTTTGAAACATCAAATTCTTCGTCAACGGACATTGCGTGATGAACTCTGTCTAGTTAATAAAGAGAACATTGATATTACTAGACTAGAGCTTCAAACAGTGCGTTCTGCCTGTTACACAGTACTTCCACACTTCCTTCCTGCTCTGGGTAGAGCAAAAGGCAGTGTTAGACTTTTACCAACTAAAACTCACCTGCCCGTCTAGCCAAGTTACGATCGTTTCGTTTGCGTCGAACGACTCGAGTAGGCCACGCCTCCGATGCCTTTGTTCTGACGCCATCTCAACGCTCAGTCACGTGGTCAGAACAAAGGAATCGGAGGCGTGGCCTACTCGAGGTGTTCGACGCAAACGGAACGATCGTAACTTGGCTAGGGGGGCTGTTCTTTTGCGTTCAAGGGCCACGGTAATTCTTTCAAGAATCATGCTGCCTTAGCAGGTTTACATAAAAACCTACAGTTTTGAAATGTTGGCATGACACTGACAGCATAAGTTTAGTTGGAGTATCAATAATATTTTACTAAGTGCGACCAAGCCCGCTAACTTTCGCTCAGGGTTTCTTTGAATATTCATACTGAAATCATCCGGAAAATAACCGGATTCACCGAAATAGTTTAAACGACAGTAAGTCGGCCCTATTTGTCGAAAGATCAATAGCCGATAAAGCTAATGAGTTAGAAATGAACAATGACTCCCAGCTAGAAGAACCGATGACTTTAAAAAGACCGGAAAGGACTCCGTATTATGGCGCAGTTTGAGAGAGATACCTATGTAGGTACCTATACAGTCATATGACTGTGATAGGCTGAATTGATTCTTCTTTTCGTGTCGATGTACTTGAATTATTTTTTTCTGCCCAGAATTTAGCAACCTGTACAGCCTCTCAGTAGCTCTGGTATCGGCTAGTGGTCTGGTATAAATCCTGGAACGCGCAGTTTGCGCCGAAAGGGAAGCATAGCAGGTCTTGCATGTTCTGTGAAGCTGATCCACGCTGCCGCTATGTTTGTGATGCAGAGGCCAAACTTGGTCCGTAGACGGTTAAGAGATTTCCAGATTGGCCACTGCAATTCGTGTCTAAGGGTGAGATATTCTGATGGGGTGATGATGTGTGGAGGAGTGTCTTCTTGTTGATTAAATAATACGAACCCTTTTTCCATCGCAGTAGAAAAAGCCACGTTTAAAACAAGGGCAGTACTCCACGCAGTTGTTACAGAACCAGTTCTTACTGGGGCACGAACAGCTCTTGGTACACCTACAGATCTTGAACTGGTCTGCGAGCCAGTTTGTCACATCGTACACCACACCGTTGGCCGACACCCAGCAGTCAGAAGCTTTGTTGTGGACGGCCACCTCTGCCGGAGTGTACCATTGCTGTTTCGTATACTTCATGTTTCTCTTTTTAGGAATAAAAAAATGTCTAAATCGTTTACAAATATGTTATTGACAACATGTTGTTTTTTTGTTGGTTTACGCACGTCAAATGTCGTTTGCTTCGTAGAGTTTTGTTAACTTTGAAATTAAACCTTTTTGATTATGACAATGTTCCTGACATAAACACTATGCCTACCGAGGCCCTACTGCGATTTTTATTTTTATGCTTGGTAGGTTCGCGCTTGACTGCTATCTCACCTGATGGAAAGCGACGATACGGTCGACGATGGAGCGCGCTTACCTAGAAGTAACCTATTCACTCTTGATTCCCGGAGGCCACACCTCCGATTCCTTTGTTCTGACGTCATCTCAACGCTCTGTCACGTGGTCAGAACAAAGAAATCGGAGGCGTGGCCTACTCGAGGCGTTCAACGCAAACGAAACGATCTTAACTTGGCTAGGGGGGGGCAGATCAGTAATCGCCTTTTAGGTTACGTATAAATTATAATATTTCTTGATAATAAAAACAAGTTTCATTTTTGGGTTCTGTACCTGAAAAGGAAATAACGGAACCCTTAAAGGATCACTTTGTTGTCCGTCTGTCTGTCTGTCCCTTTATCTCGGGAAGGCGTCGAGGTATCAAGTTGACATTAATACCATATACTCAAGTCTGCGGTCCCTTGAAGCTGTGAAAAAATGAAACTTCTAAGTTAACGAAAAAAAAAGATACTGCCGTTTATGTCGCTAAAAACGTGTAATTCGACACTCTCAAGGGAATCAAAATGCATAGGGTACTTCCCGATGACCTAGAATCTTAAAATTTGCCATGAAGCATGGTCAAGTATAGGAAAAATTCTGAAACAAAAACTGTTTTGCGTTTCGGAAAAATCTTTATAAGTCAATTCGGGAATTTAACTGTTTTCATAGGTACGGAAGTCGCAGTGCGCGAGTCCGACTCGCACTTGCCCGGTTTTTATATAATGGTTTCATTTTATATTTTTGTCAAACATACTGCAACTGCAGGTAACATGCAAGTCACTGCAGCGTCTTATATACGGACAGTCGAGCATGTCGGCTTTCATCATCAGCACACTGTTGGCATAATTCCAAGTCAATCCAAAGATACACACACTTCAAAGCAACCCGTTTTAAAAAACAGCAGTTTCATAGGTAAAAGACTTATTATGAATCTAGTTAATAACACTTTCTTTTGAAGAGACTGATAAAAACGCCACCGTTCCGCTATATAATTGTGGAGCGTGCTCGAATGTGATTAAGGAGTCAGAAGAAGTGTTTTCATGACCCGTGCCGAGTTCTATGACTGTTGAACTTTATACCCCTTATGAACTTTTTGTAGACAGTCTTGATTTAATATAAAAAGAGTTATTATTACAGGGTGTGCTATGTTTGAAGACGAGCGAAATAAGCGGAATGTTGGTCGGCCCAGAATGGGACAACTGCCCCCCTAGCCAAGTTACAACCGTTTTGTTTCGATTCACTTTTCGTTGATCGCCTCGGGTAGGCCACGCCTCCTATTCCTTTGTTCTGACCACGTGACTGAGCGTTCAGATGACGTCAGAATAAAGGAATCGGAGGCGTGGCTTACTTGGCATCGCAGACTTGTCTACGACATCGTAGACTTGTCTGCGACGCCGTAGACTTGTTTGCGACGTCGTAGACTTGTCTGCGACAAGACTGTTTTGAGACGTCCAGTGTTTCCAACAGTTACACTAACTTACCACTAGAGTCAACTTCTAAAACGACCAGAAAACCACTAACAAAAAATTATCCCACACACAAAATTTAGAAAATTGCTTACTAAAAAAATGTGTGTTGTACGAAATAAAATAAGTAGGCATATAGGTTCAGAAGGAGGTATCCTTTTGAATGAAACAACGCTCTTGACATTGTCATTCAAGCGCCAAAAGATCCATACATTTAATGGGTCTTTTCGCGTTTTATGACATAAAGAACAATTTCATTTCTAAAAACGCTCGAGCACAGAATATCAAAAAATAAATCTAAAGAAACAACACACTGTATGTTCGTACTCTTGTGGCATCCAGCATTATATGGAGCAACTTTTTGTTTTTTAAATTGCCATAAGTCCCTACGTCAGCGGTGGCCATAACTCTAGCACCGTGCTCGGCCGAGCACACTTCCTGCCGAGTCGAAGTTACGAACCTCATAAGAAAGAAAGTATATCTACCCTAGAAGTATAACTTATGTATTTTTTATTACAATGCAGGTAAAGCTATATTTTGTTGAAATAAAATTTAAATGTTTGATTTGTAATGTTTGGAACCGCCTCACTTTTTTTTTATTGTGTGGGAAAATCATCTTATGACAAATCGCGCTCTTGGGCGGAGCGCGAGATAGTGTCAGACTTTTACTGACTAAAACCCCACTCTTGTTCCTTCGTTGCCTTCGTCCCAGGGCCCCGGGTTTCGTTTTCACACTACCCATGGCCCCAGTAGGCTTCGACCCTGCTGGGCCCCTACGATTTGCTGAAATCTCTCTGAGGCGCGCGTGGAACAATACGCGCCGTCGACGACTTGGGCTCGGTCCGGACGGTTACCGGACGGTCGGACGGCGGGCTACCCATTGCTCGACGTCCGCAAACCCGCACTTACGGTGGCCGGAAATCGGGATTGGAATCCCGGCGGCGGTTAGAGCGTAAGGACCGTTGCCTCACGCGATCGGCCGCCTCCTTTGCTAGCATTACTGCTTCGCAGAAGGAGGCAACCGCCTGCCACTCCTCCTCGCTCCGGACCATGGCCTGAACCAAGGCCCGGCGCGAGAGATCGCCGCCGCCGACTGCCCCCACGAGGACACGGCGTTGCGAACCGCCTTACTTGAGAACGGCTGGACCCATATGGCGTATTTTTACCCGACTGCATCAGAAGAAGAGACAATAACATACGGTTTTTTTTACTGCCCTATCAAACTCTGAGAGCAGTGGTTGCAGAGTGGTAACGGCCCCGACTTACGAGTCGTACGTCGCGGGTACAAAACCAGCCAGGCGCATTACTTTGTGTAATTTATTTCATCACTACTGCTCTCAAAACGGTGAAGGAAAACATCGTAAGGAAACCGGTATGTCCTAGAACCAAAAATTCGAAGACATGTGACATCCACTAACCCGCACTGGTCCCGCGTGGTGGATTATGGCCCATTCCCTCTCCTAGAGAGGAGGCCTAAGTCCCAGCAGTGGGAACATGGAAAGGCTGACTATGCTATGCTTATGCTATATGCAAACTCTGAAGATTCAAGAATGTAAGAGGAGCTCCAACCTCGCACAGTCAGGCACCAGCGATGGAAGAAGATAGAAAAAATACAAGAATACCTTAAAAAAAAACTGGGCAGGTGCGAGTCGGACTCGTGCGCTGAGGGTTCCATACAAACTTACTTATGAAAGCAATTTGATTCCTGAATTGAGTTACGAAGATTTTTCCGAATTGCAAAAGTTTCTTTTTGTGACGTAGGTAATTAAAAATTTATAGTTTTCAGATTTTTTCCTGTACTTGTGCTTGTGTTGGCATGAAGCAAGGTCTCACCTTGTTTTATGCCAAATTTCAGTATTCTAGGTCAACGGGAAGTACCCTATGAATTTATTTCCCTTGAAAGTGTCGAAATACACGTTTTTTGCGATATAAACGGCCTTATCTTTTTTTTTCGTTAACCAGCTTCAAAGGATCACAGATACTTAGGGTATACAGTTTTATTTTCAGCTCGATACCTCCACGCTTACCCGAGATAAAGGATCTTGACAGACGGACGGACAACAAAGTGATCCTATAAGGGTTCCGTCATTTCTTTTTGAGGTACGGAACCCTAAAAAATAGCCTGAGGTCATAGGTTGATACAATTTACATGAAAAGCGTAACCGCGGGCTTTCATTCGAGTCTTCAAAGGAAACCGTGCAATTATGCAGTGGCATTGCTATACAATTTGCATCCCCCACGCGACATTGCTATTTCTAGTTCACAATAAACCCGCTTATTTGCGTACTTACGCGCCGAGACCACCACGCATGCGCGGATCCGATAATTCTATCCACTTGTTGCCCTAAATTATAGCGACCGCAACCCCATGCAAAGAACTTCAATAAAAATAAACTGGCGCGCTTTTTGTCCATAGAGTAGTGACGAGCCCTCTATGACGCGCACGTGTGACGTATTCTTTTTTTAATTTATGCTGTTTTTTAGCAAAGGACACGACATACAACTTACGTTCAGAATGTAATGTGTGATTGTGTGACATGAATGCATTAAAAAGTGTCTTTAATTGAGATCAATGTTATTATGTTTTATTTAGTTTTAGTGAAGTGTGAGTGTATTTCTGTGTTACTTTAGGAACGGTCAAAAGTAAGTTTTTTATGTAACGTTTTGTTGTTGTACTTATAGTTTCTTTTAAAATTGGTAGTTTTGCATAATTGCAGTTAGGTATAGAACCTACACCTAAATAAACAATTTTATTGACATAAATAAACAATTTTGTTACTATCGTTATTTTAAATAGGTGAAATGACTATGCCAATATTATTAAATGAATACAAGTTGACAATCTGATAAATAATTATATTACATCAAGCTTGTCAAAAAGCTCGTCGTCCTCCTCCGAGTGAAGAACAAAGACATCAAAAACCAGCTATTGTGTTATCTGAATCGGAACATAGATAAGGTGCTTATCGAATTGCTCTATTGTCTCTGCTTGCCATAGATACCGCATCCGGTAGACCGAATTGTAAAGGGGAGGACAAAAAAATAAAACTTTATGTTCTAGAGACTTTTGGCCTTTTGTTTTTGGTAGTGATTTTTGGTTTTGTGGCTGCAAGCGCAAGCGATGCACTGAGCACGTGCATGTAGTCCTGAGTTCTATCCCGGGCATAATTTTATAAAGTCAAAGTCAAAGTTTTTTATTTCACATAGGCCTACATGGGCACTTATAAAACGTCAGAAGCTAGTGCACGGTTCCAAATTGGTCGTGTTCTATGGAGAAGAACCGGCAAGAAACTCCATGCTTACTCTTTAAAAAAAAAAATTGTTGTTATAGGTTATCTACTCCAATTGATTTAATGCAGTCTGTCTTCTGTATGGTGCTTTGTGCACCTTAAGGACGGAATCGCTCGGAACTCCTTAATTAGGTCCTATTAAATTAGCGTTTTTTAAAACAGAACTGTGCTATCTTCGGTTTCCCTTGGAATTATAAGTAAAAAAGCTTTATGTAAAAGGTACGTACGAACAATACGTTTTCGGGGTTTAATGAAAACCCCGAGCGAACGCCGGCATTCGCTTGGTCATTGTCTTTCTATTGTCTCTAATTACGCTACTCAAAAGGTTAATTAGTTATTTATTGGTTACTTTGTATTTTTTTTATAATATTGCTGTATTTCTTATCATTAAAAAAAATGCCAATTTCATAGGTGTATAGTGTATTTGGTAGGTCTGAGAATAGGACGTAGTTTAGTTTTTACCCTTCTACTCCCACCCTATGACTACTATGTTTATTATACGATTCAATTACATAATACACAGTTAAAATTAATAATTATACTATTTCAGGTATTTTTCCAACACTATGGCGACGCTACCGATTTTCGTGTCTCTTAGCAGGTAAATATTAAAATTTTATATTTAGCTTTTTACTATGTAGTTATGTCAATTTTGCTTTAAATTGTAATGAAGACTGCCTCATTCCTTCGTTGGCAATGATATTCTAATTAATTAATGAAACTGTCAAACGTCAACGGAACGTCAACAGCTTGCTCTGTATAAAATTACTGTTTTAATTATTTATAAAATCATAATCAGTGCCGAAGCGACTCTAATATAAAGACAATTGAGTAAATTTAAGTGACTAATGTTTACGTGCGCTAAAAACAAGACACTACTGAGCTAACTGAAAAATGGATTCTCAGTTAGATCGCAACACCTGTCAGAGCAGCGCTTGAGGCAGTCGGGGTCGTTGCGGCAGTGAGCGCGACAGGAGGCCTGGCAGCTCGTCAGGGTACGCACATTAGTACGCGAAAGGCGCTCCTCGAACATCACGCTGTGGAACCTATAATATGGAAACCTGAGTGAAGTGAGGAATTCAAGCCGCTCAAGACAAAGACAGCTTTATCTTCGTGTTGGATGTTCTACTTTTTGCACCATCTGTGAGATAATTAAAAGACTAGCCTGAAAATATACTAAATCAAATTACATACAACCGAGAACCAAGTAGACATTCTGATTTATTGAAAAGCTGATTTTTAAATTATTTATTGTAACTTAAATAAAGTGGCAACAACAAACAATACATTTGTTTGTTGTTGCCACTTTATTTGGGTATATTTTATCACTATTGTAATTTATAGGTATTTATTTGCATTTCCCTATTTCCGAGCGCTATATTTATTATTGTACAAAATGAGTTTGCCTTCATTTTTAACTTGTCCCCACTGCCCAGGTTCTTCTCGATTTTTCTCTGGGCTGAAGGTGCACATCGGACGCATGCACAAACATGCCCTACGTTTGGGTGCTGTTTCACAGGTCTTGCCGGTCGGCACAATTAACACCTCTTCGTCAGGACAGGTGACCCCGACGCATTCGCCAGCCCAGAGTCCCTTGGATAGGCTAGCTTCTTACAAAGCAAGTATTCCCGTTCTTCGGCATATACCAAAGGGTGACCGGAATCAGGCGGCAGGGAAACTCTGCGACATTATAGACTCTTGTGTTGCTGGTAATGGGGTAGATGAGTGGAGTGCTCTTCTTTCGTTTGCTTACACGTCTTTAAGAGTCCCAGCAAAAGAGTTGCCCGGTAATGTGACATCTAAAGTCAAAGCCAATATAATGTCACCTGGGCATTGTCATGACGGTGTAGTGGGCGCAAAAAGAAGGTCGGGTGACCGGTCTATAAAAAAAAGTATCGAAACAAAGGTTTTTGAGGGCGATTTAAGAGGGGCAGTACGACTATTGATGTCCGACGACTCGTTTGCTCGGGGGGATGCCGACACCCTTGCTGCGTTGAAACTTAAGCACCCCGATCCTTCACGTCCTCTCAGTTTTCCACCAGAGCCTGACCGTTCATTTACGGCATTGTCAGTCACAGAGGAGGACGTAGTATCGGCGCTTGGTTCTTTTTATACTGGATCAGCAGCGGGCTTGGACGGGATCCGGCCGGGGCACCTCAAGGAGTTGATTTCGGTGTCGGCGGGGGAAAGTGGAAGGCGCCTTGTGGGGGGTCTGACTGGGCTGGCAAATTTCTTGCTAAGTGGTCAGTTGAACCCATGCGTTTGTCCGTTCCTATACGGGGCATCACTCTTTGCACTGGAAAAAAAAGACGGCGGAGTAAGACCAATTGCAGTCGGTAGTGTCTTTCGCCGTCTTACTGCAAAATTGGCTTGTCGTGCAGTGAAAGAGGATATGTCCCGCTACTTGCAGCCTCATCAGTTGGGTTTTGGCACACGTCTGGGATGCGAAGCTGCCATCCACGCTACGCGAGCGTTTGTGATGGTCCGCAGAACGAAGACTCGATACTGCTGAAGCTAGATATTCGCAACGCGTTCAATACTTTGGAAAGAGACGTTCTGTTGAGCGAGGTCAAGGAAAAAATCCCATCTTTATACCCCTTCCTTCATCAG
Organism: Mythimna vitellina; assembly: GCA_949316375.1. Lineage (NCBI taxonomy): Eukaryota > Metazoa > Arthropoda > Insecta > Lepidoptera > Noctuidae > Mythimna > Mythimna vitellina. Next base: position 2,340,379 of record OX438694.1, on the reverse strand, counting down.
GTTTATAGACTGCCTTCTAATCTTTTCTCACAGGCTTATTCTTTCAAAAGTGGGAGCCCAACAGGGGGACCCGCTCGGGCCACTCGTTTTCAGTTTGGCTATTCATAAGACGATTGTCGAGGTGAAATCTGGCCTAAATGTGTGGTACCTTGACGATGGCACTATCGGGGGTAGACCGGAAGATGTTTTTCAGGACTTAGAGGCTCTAGTCCCTCGCCTCAGAGACCTGGGTCTGGAGTTGAATCCCTCGAAGTGCGAATTTTTCCCCTGTAGTATTGAAGCTCGTACACACTTTTCTCGCTTTAACTCCTTTCTTCCTGGCCTCAGAGAACTTTCATGCTCCGACTTCTATCTCTTAGGATCCCCTATCTTCCTTAGTGCAGTTCCTGAAGCCATTACGTCTCGAACTCGGCTCCTCCTTTCTGCTCACGAGCGTCTTAAAGATCTTTCTGCGCACGTTGCGATTGTCCTATTGCGCATGTGCTTCGCTCTCCCAAAAAACACATATATGTTGCGGACCACCCCTACTTGGTTATGTCCCGAGGAAGTTTCCTCGTTTGACGATGCCTTGAAGGTGGTGGTGGAGTCTGTTCTCAATGTCTCCCTAGATGAGCCCCAGTGGAGGCAGGCAGCTCTACCTATCCGTTGTGGTGGTCTCGGGGTGCGGTGCGCACGGGATGTGGGTCTGCCGGCTTTCTTGGCGTCTGCGCATGGGGTTGCCAACCTAGTCACTGTATTACTCAATACTAATGGTGACGGGGGAAGCATGCCCTTTGCGTCAGATGCTGTCTCAGCTTGGTTGACCCTCAACTCGGGTGCGACAATCCCCGAATCAGAACATGTTCAGCGGGCGTGGGATGACATTGGGGTGAAGCTGCTTCAAGAGCAATTGTTAGAGGGTGCATTGGGAGTCGATAAGGCCAGACTACGAGCAGTGTCGCAACCCGAGTCCGGGGCGTGGTTACAGGCGATTCCTTCGCCTCATTTGGGCACTCTACTCGACAATGACTCTTTGCGTGTGGCGGTGTTTCTCCGCCTAGGCTGTAAGGTGTGCGAGCCTCATATATGCACCTGCGGTTCTTTGGTGGAGGCGATGGCCATCACGCACTGAGCTGTCGGCGCTGCACAGGGAGGTTCCCGCGTCACCACGCCTTGAACGACATTGTCCGGAGAGCCCTTATATCGGCAAACATCCCCTGCGTGCTTGAGCCTCCAGGTCTTAGCAGGTCTGACGGTAAGAGGTCGGATGGGCTGACTCTGGTGCCGTGGAAGAACGGGAAGTGCCTGATCTGGGACGCAACTTGCGTCAGCACTGTCGCCGCCAGTCACCTGAGTCGCACCATGCACACTGCTTCTGCCGCCGCTGAAGACGCCTGCTTTAAAAAAAGGCTGAAGTACGCTTCCTTGGTGCAGCTTTACCATTTTGTGCCTGTTGCTGTGGAGACTCTGGGCAGTTGGAGTACGGAGGCAAAGTGTTTTGTGGGGGATTTAGGCCGTAGGCTCGGGGAGGCAACGGGTGACTCCCGGTCCGGGTCGTTCTTGGTGCAAAGGATGGCCATCGCTATCCAGCGAGGTAATGCGGCCAGTATTATGGGCACTTTTGCACCGGGAACGATCAGGGGCGGGTTGTATATTGACGTGTGACGTTTTAGACAAATGTTGCGCTATTTATATGTTAAAATGTAATAAATAAAGAATATCAGTGTTTATTAATTAATATAATATAATTGTTGGTTGGCCTTTGGGGTGACGTGATGTTATAATATCTTAGTCATGCCTCCTTCTATTTCTTTTAAAACATAAGTACCTACGTTCTTGTCTCAGTGGAATCACACTAATACAAAGGCGATATGAATGTGAGGTATGTGTGTATGCTTGTTTTACTCCTTCACGCGTAAGCGGCTAAATTGATTGGTTAAAAGACACAATTAAGTAGACGATGTCCTGGAAGAAGACTTTACTTTTTATCGTCGGAATATGTTCTCCTGAGATAATTTTCTATTTAAGTAAAGCTAGTTTATTGTAAACAATCTTTGGGACAGTCTCACTAAGTTTTTATGACATTTTAACGGCTATAAATCTATGTATATGTCTTCCTTTCATTGAACAAAGAGCTGTGGAGGGCAAAGGAAGTAAATTATAAATACAGATGACGTTAGTTTGTTGAAATTATCTCATAGACGATATTTTTTTTCAGCTTCTTTGTGCTTCGAACAATGCCTATGTATCTTCAATCTTATGGCGTTTCATTAAAACGTAAGTTTAACCTGAAAGAGTGTGTTTTTTTGTAGATAGCTTATCAATCCGGGCTCGCCATGTTGATGTCTTATCTACGGATCTCACAATTTTCTATTGCCCACTTTTACTGCGGTATCAATACCACCATTTTTTTTATTCCGTATAGTGCGGGGATACCGCACGGTCTTTCGCGAAGAGAGAGTGAGCGCGAGAGCAGTGGTGGCCGAGTGGTAACGGCCCCGACTTACGAGTTGTAGGTTGCGGGTTCAAACCCAGACAGGTGCATTACTTGTGTAATTTATTTCATCACCACTGCTCTCAAAACGGTGAAGGAAAACGTCGTGAGGAAACCGGCATGTCCTAGAACCAAAAAATTCGAAGACATGTGACATCCACCAATCCGCACTGGGCCCGCGTGGTGGATTACGGTCCATACCCTCTCCTAGAGAGGAGGCCTGAGTCCCAACAGTGGGAACATTATAAGGCCGATTATGCTATGCTATGCTTCCGCGAAACGGCGCGTGGCGAGCCTCCTGGCCGGTCAGCCGCCATGGGATTTGGAGGCAACAGTCCTAGCATACTTGCATGATTTGGGCATGGCATAGACAGCTGGACAACTGGATATGTAATGCGGAGGCGAACAGAGTTCCGGCGGGATCTCAAGGCGATATGGCCATAGCGACTGTTGAAACCCAGCGCTGGACCCGCCATAATCATGGCGGTAAGTCCCCTCCTTGAGAGGTGGCTGTGTGGGGATTGGCTGGAGAGGCATCACGCAGGCCCCCACCGGACACGGAAATTTCGGGAGGTTCCTGCACCGGATTTAGGCGTCCATCGTATTTCATTAAAACAAATTATACGAAGATTTTTGCCAATGGAACTTTTATGTATGCATGGTGTCGTAATATATTTGTAAATAAAATGCCTGTCGTGTGCGTGAAGTTTGGGCTGCGGACCCGCGACTGAGACATCCGGCTGCCAAAGCGCGCTTCCTGTGTCCCTATTAGGAAGTAAATACCAAGACGTGCCCAAACCTAGGGCTGTCAAGTTTTTAGGGAAATTCCACACTAAAAGTATCTCACGTTCACGTATTATTTTGGGTATTCTTTGATGCTACGATTACCATCAAATTATCTAGACCAAGGTAGTCTTTCTTGAGAAGGACTTAAGATCATTAGAAATAATAAGGATTGAGAATTTGCGTTTGTGTGTCCGAGATTTTACTTTTTACTTCACCGCTACGTATCAACCGTACCGATACAAGTCAGACTTTTATTGACTAAAACCACACCTGTGTCTTTCAGTTGCCCTTTGCGTTCTAGGACCACCTAAAACGCAAAAAGTTTCCTTTTTAGAAATTCAAAGTGGCCGTAAAAAGCAACGGTTGCTAACATTTAAGTCGTGCGAACACAGACGCGCCGTCGACTACTCGAGCTCGGTCCTTACCAGACAGGCGGACGGTGAGCTACTCATTGCTCGTCGTCCGCAATACTACGCCTAAGTTGGTTGGTAGTCGGGGTCCCTGCGGCTGGGGCATGAGGATTAAGCGGGAATCACATTAGACCGACGCACAGGTGGACCATGCCTAATTTGTACGTAGAACGACGTCGCATGGCGTGGATCTTGTGTAACTCTACAAGTCTAGTATATAAATAAAATGTATGGAGACCGACGCCCCCAGATCGGCGTACGTGGCTTACGTGTGCGCAGTGTAGTTCTACCTTTATCGTTCTCCCACACGTGCGTACGGCTACGTTGCTAGCATTCCTACTTCGCAGAATTTGGCGACCGCATCCCATTCTCTTTCGCTCCAAACCATAGCCTGTAACAGAGCCCGGCGCGAAAGGTCACCGGCACCGTTCGCCCCCACTATATAGGACACGGCGGCGCTCTGCTGAAGCAGGGACACCTTTACCGTATTCTCCACCGTGTCCTCTGGACGGTCCGCAAAATGTTGATAACCGGGCGTTTCTTCCGCCGGGATCAAGTGCAGTAAGTAGCCTCCCGAACTTACCATGTCCGATGAGGAACTGCGTCTTCCTATTTGCCCCTACATTCCATATTCTTTTTTTTTTAATTGATATAAACTAGTGCTTGACTGTGATCCTACCTGATGGTAGGATCGCAGTCAAGTAGGATCCACTCGTTTGACGGTACTTTGTATCAGATTTTGACCCCTTAACATTATTCTTTAGCAAAAAAAAGCACCTGCCGACCCTACTGCAATTCACATTAATTCTAAGCAGTACAGCGGCCTTATTACCATTATTATTTCGTACGGCTAGCATTTCCCACATACAAATTGCATATCAATAGGTACATACATGCTTGACACGTGTCACCGCTCCTTGCGTGCTGGAAGTAGGTACTTTATCATAATATTCAACCTGTCTAAAAAGGTTTTCGTTTAATCTTTTAGGTGTTCGTTCAATTTTTTATTTTCTCAAAAAGAGCGGGCTTTTTTTATTATTGATAGGCTCACGTTAGTCCATTATCTCACCTCTGATGGTAAGCATTGATGTTGTCGACGATGGCGCACACTTGCCTAGAAGTAACTTCTTGTCTAAAAGTATCCAATGCCTCACTTAAAACTGACTTTTATCTGTGTTCCTTATTCTAAGTATCTACCCACCCATAAATGTCACTTTGTATAATTATCTCGTATTTTTAATGTTTTCTTTATTTTATTCTTGCGGCCACTATGTAAAAATTTTGTCATTTGCTTTTTTTTATTGTTTGTTTATGTGCACTTAAGTGCTTGGTTCTGTATAATTTAATTGCGCCTTTGTGTGTGTTTTGCGTTGTATCTATCTATCTAAAACTCCTAGAAGGTCCTGGTTCAGTCCATGGTCCGGTGCGCGGCGCCGAGACTCCAAGACGCGAATACCAGCCCTAGTAGGCGTGGCCTTTGGGTAGCTTCCCGTCTGGCCCTTCGGTAACCATCTGGACCGCGCGCCTCAAAGAGATGTTAGCAAAACCGTAGGGGCCCAGCAGGGCCGAAGCCTACTAGGGTCATGGGTTGACTTCTAAAAATGTTACACGTGGTACTAGAACGCAAAGAGCAACTGAAGGAACATAGGTGAGGTTTTACTTAGTAAAAGTGTGACATGCTCTCCCTTTCGCTCCACTCTAGAGCGGAAGAAGTCATTAGAAGTTTTCCCACCTTAAAAAACAAGCTGCCAACTTCCGTAAGCATTATTTTATTTACGTGTTTAGTATGCCTACATATTAAAACAATGATAAGCATCAAGTCTTTTGAAATTTGCAGAGAACAGAGTTTTAAAATTAGTTCCATTCTAATGAACAGCCAACATAATTAATATATCTCAGGTAATCGACGCTAAACACTGTATAAGCGGCCATTTTATTATCAGGGACACTAACAGTCGGCACGTGCACTTCTGCGCATGCACCTTGTCGTCCGTTGCTGTCAAAAACTGTCGATATAAATCGTGCGTGACAGTAGTCACACCTCAGCCATGTGCAGGGTGCACATGACTTTTAACTGACTAATAGAGTACCCAATCAGTATAGTCATAGTACAGAGCCGGATTGAGTCAGCGTGAGCATGTAACTAATTTTACAAAGGGGCCCTAACCTTGAGTACTGTCGCACTCTGCGACGGTTTCGTATTGATGGTTTCTATTTGTTTTACAATGAAATGCTGGATAGCTTATAAGTTTCTTTGATTTTTCTTCAATCAATCAATAATAGCTCATTTTGATACAATCCTTTTGTCAGATCTCTTCTAACTAGACATTTCTGTTTTCTACTTAATATTTAAACCTATTCTATAACAACAAAATCCTTACGAGTATATACAAGCCAGTTCTTTAATCTAACTTATGCGATCTCCTTTCAATATCACAGTACGTTATCAATCTATCTTTATACGGTTCGCGCAGTGGTTGAACTATCGCTGCTTATTGCGGTTCGATTCCCGTATGGAACAAATATTTATATGACCTACGTGGCGGGTCTGGGTGTCTTATGTAGGTGAGTTTATATGTTTGTGAACGCACCTACGATACAGGAGTGATTCTTAGTATGAACCACTTTTTTTTAAATGACTAAGTAATTAAACTCTTTAATTTATTTTTCTAACAGGCTGCGGGGTCCTTATGAAGCAGTGGATCCATAGGAAAGCTAGCTAAGGATGCCGTATGAAATTTAGCCAATTCTGCATGTTCCATAAAGACAATGGAAGCAACTCTTCCATTGTAGAATCTTTTATACCGTGTTTTTATGCAAATGAATGTTATTCTATTCTATTCTATTGTCTTTATAGAGCACGCAGAATTGGCTAGATTTCATATGGCACTGGACACTATCATATGGTATCTTGACTTGTTTCTATCCGTCCAAGCGGGGCCCACCCCAATGCGAGGGGCCCGTAGCATTTGCCACTCTTGCTACGTGACTGATCCGGCACTGAGTAATTCCATATCAGTGAATGATGCATATAGCACGTGATAATAGCAACTCAATCGTGTTGGAAGATCACCTTACAGGGCGTATCAAGTTTATAAAAGAGTTTTGTTTACAAAAGTTCAGATGCGGAAGAATCAGCTCACACGTGTCGTTCATCGTTTAGTATAAGTCTCATCGTTTAGTAGTTGTACCTATGTATGCACTTACCAATTATCATATCTGTCTGTTTTTTTTTTTTAGGTGGGAAAATCATATAATGACAAATCACGCTCTTGGGCGTAGCGTGAGATAGTGTCAGACTTTTACTGACTAAAAACCCACTCCTGTTCCTTCGTTGCCTTCGTCCCAGGGCCCCGGGTTTCGTCCCAGGACCCCATGGTATAACAGACTAAACCTACTCTGTATGGGACGAACCGTGAAAACATAAAAAAAAACAAAATTTCCGATGTTTCCTAAAGTATGTTGAGTTATATACGAACATCAATATATACACGGTGTCTTTGATATCGACGCACAAACGCATACCACGGATCTAGTACATGATTCTGGACCCCCCAGTGGTGGAATTTTTCGTCGACTTTTTCCTATCTGTACTTTTAAATTTTAACTGTGTAAAATCGTTATTCTAATCAACTTAAATTAAAAACGTAAATATTTTTTTTTTTCATTAGGACAAAACCGACGAAAAATTCCACGACGGAGGGGTCCACAATCATGTACTGGTTTTTTTTTAATGATATAAACCAGTGCCTGACTGCGATCCCACCTGATGGTAAGCAGTGATGCAATCATTGATGGTGAGGCGCACTAGTTTAATAAGAGTCTATTCACTCTAGCTTTGAAGACACCTAAATTATAGTTGGACGGGAAGACCGCAGCAGGCAAATTGTTCCTTGGTCCTTCGATGTACACGGATTCATCGTATTCGTTTGTGCTTCGATGTCAAAGACACCCTTTATAGTTCATATCAATAAAAAAAAAACTCTCGGGGTATAAAGTATCCTGTGTGCTATTCCAAGACATCGTCTACCTATTTATCAAAATTTTTCTTGAATCCGTTCAGCCGTTGGAGCAGAAAAGAGTAACAAATATACGCTTTATTAGTGTGAAATGATTGAAATATGATATTATTGTGATTATTTACATATAACGTTCTTTGTTATATCTTAACATAACTATAGTGATTCTCAAGGTCAAGGCGGTCAAACGCACCTACACCAATTAGCCATGATCCAGAACGGTAAACGTTTAGCATATACAGGTAGAGTTGCGCCGGCGCACGTCCGGCTAGGGCTGTCATTATCAAGTTCCGGCTGCAACTGGTTTGGCAGCCCTGTGGCTGATACAGTTACTCTCCGGTGTCCTTCAGTTGGTAAACGAACGAAGAAAAATGGCAAGAATATTTTAAATACATATCTTTTGACTTTATTTACAACAGAATATAAGTACAGTATACTTATTATTAACAACTAAACGTTGTTACAAAACTTAACTACAAGCATATTAAGCATAATCAGCCTTTTAATGTTCCCACTGCTGGGACTCAGGCCTCCTCTCTAGGAGAGGAAATGAGCCGTAATTCACCACACGAGCCCAGTGCGGGTTGGTGAATGTCACATGTCTTCGAACCTTTTTTTTGGTTTTAGCCATGCCGTTTCTTCAAGATGTTTTCCTTCACAGTTTTGAGAGTAGTGGTGATGAAATAAATTACACAAAGTAATGCGCTTGGCGGAGTTTGAACCTGCAAAATTAACTAACTTTACTAAATTATTCTACTCTTAAAACTAAAACTCCTAAATCTACTAATCTTAAAATAAGGTGTCAAAAAATTCCTACGCATTGCTGTCTACTGGAAGTATAATACTGACAACGTCATAGTTTTCACAGTTGCGGATTACAGTAATAGTAATATGGCCGCCTGAAGAAGGTTCTAAACAGCCTTCTGTCAGGTGGAAGTAAGGTGCGCGCCTTCAACGGTTGGGTCATGCCGGTTTTAATGTACTCTTTCGGCATACTCAAATGGACTCAGACCGAGCTAGAAGCTCTGGATAGACGGGTCCGTACATTGCTGACCGCAAATCGGATGCATCACCCACGATCGTCGGTGATGAGACTGTACATCCCGCGGAAGTGTGGAGGTCGAGGTTTTTTGAACGCAAAGACTCTACACAACCGCGAGGTGTGCAGCCTCAGAGAATACTTTCTCAAAACCGACGTGGGTATACATCGCGATGTGGTCGCAATGGACAAGGGACTCACCCCGTTATCCATGGCTAAAGAGAACTGGCGCAAACCTGTGGTACTTACTACTGATGACCGCAAGGAAGTGTGGAAAGGCAAGGAGCTCCACGGGCGCTTTTATCGGGCTCTTCATGAGCCTGATGTAGATTTCTCGGCATCCGTGGCCTGGTTACGTTTCAGCGACCTCTTCGGAGAAACTGAAGTTTTTGTCTGTGCAATTATGGACGAAGTTATCTTAACGAACAACTACCGGAGACATATTATGAGGTACGGGACGGTTGACGTGTGTCGGGCATGCCATCGTCCTGGTGAGTCCATCAGACATATTATCTCTGGTTGTTCTCGTCTGGCTAACGGCAAGTACTTGCACAGACATAATCAAGTAGCCAGGATTATTCACCAGCAACTTGCTTTGAAATACAACCTTGTGGATTCGGAGGTATCATACTACAGGTATGTGCCCGATCCAGTTCTCGAAAATGACCATGTCACGTTGTACTGGGATCGGTCTATCATTACTGACCGGACTATTGTAGCCAATAAGCCGGATATGGTGGTGATAGACCGATTAGCGCGCCGCGCAATGATAGTCGACGTCACCATTCCACATGACGAGAATCTCGTGAAAGCTGCGAAAGAGAAACAAATCAAATATCTCGACTTAGCACACGAGGTTGTCGACATGTGGAATGTGGACTCGGCTATTATTGTGCCGATTGTCGTGACCGCCAATGGCCTTATAGTCAAAAGCTTCGACGACCATCTGTCGAAGCTGTCGTTGCACGGTTGGATCAAGGGCCTGATACAGAAGGCAGTACTCCTAGATACGGCCCGAATTGTGAGGGGGTTCCTGTCTCTGGAGCCCTAACCACCGGTAGCTTGGACCCTGTTCCCGACACCGGCGGACAACTATTTTTTATATGTTTTTTAAAGAAATATTTAAAAATGTAATAAATACGTAAAAAAAAAATGAATGGAATAGTAATATTATTCCACAACTATCCCACAACGCCGTCTAGTCCCAAGCTAAGCAGAGCTTGTGTTATGAGTACTAGACAACTGATAAACATACTTATATATTTCTAAATACATACATATTATAGATAAATTACACCCAAACACAGAACAAATGATCGTACTCATCACACAAACATTTGTCCTGGGTGGGAATCTAACCCACGACCTCCGGCATAGCAGTCAGGGCCACTAACCACTAGACCAACAGGCCAGTCGAAATGTATGCCTAAAAGACTGGCAGCACTGCCACTGGTCAGAGCCCATAAGTGATGCGAAGATTAAATATTATGCAACATATTCACGCCTTTATTTCCCACTAACCTAAAGATGTTGTGGCTAAACTAGAGAGGGACATGAACTCAGCATAAATTCTGTTTCCGATTTGCAACCGATTTTCTGGTAAAGAAAGTCTAATAGCAACCAGACCGAACTGATTAACGAAACCGAGTTCCGGAAACCCATAGTTCTGGGGGATTAATCGAAAGAGTCACCTGCCTTGGAACGCATATGGCACTGAAAGAACGGTGGGTTTTAGTCAGAAAAAGTCTGACAATGATCTCTCTCGCTCTACACAGAGCGAGACGGGGTTATTTGAGGCTTTTTCGGGTAGGACACTCTGATTGAAGTCCTAGTCTAATAATATCAATGTCCTCTTATTAGCTGTACAGTTCAAAACTTGATTATAATGTAACATGACGATGCAAATATGTACGTATTCCAGGGGTGCCCATTCCTTGGGTGCTCGGGGGCTCGAGCACCCATGAGAAATAAACAGTGGGTGCCGAGCACCCCTGAGAATAAACATCAAGAAACAGATTAGTAATCGCCTTTTAGGGATGGGCGTTTTTTCATTACTCACCGACCTGTTTAGCGAAGTGGTTTAGAGCGCCGGTTGGGACACAAGGGTCGCGGGTTCGATTCCCGCACCAACACAAATGTTTGTTGATGAAACAGATATTTGTGTTGGGTCTGTGTGTTTGTGGTACCTTCGTTGTTCCTGGTTTCGATAGTACAAGGGAAAACCTTAATTTAGGACCAGGACAATGTATGTGATGTTGTCTCAATTTATTATTTATTAACGATGCGGGCAACGGATGCCAGTTACTGATATCCGTTATCAAAATGTCGATCAGTGTGCATTTCTCTTCTCACACTTCGTCACTTTTTCGAGTCATCAAATGAACATGAGCACCCATGAGGTTTTCTAAAAGCCGGCGCCCCTGACGTATTCTAAAATTTTGATGAACGCCAGTTAATAGCTAGCATATGAGCTACAGGTTCAAAGATAGGAATGGGTGTGGCAGATCTATGTACCTGTAGACATCAGATGCTCATTTAATAACATAAATATAAAGATTAATTTGAAGGAGTACTATATCGAGTTAATTGGACCTTGACAGTTTATAGCGTGTTGACCAATTGTCAGGTTGTGTCGCGCTGAGACAGACCCCAGCCCCCCCTAGCCAAGTTACGATCGTTTCGTAAGCGTCGAACGCCTCGAGTAGGCCACGCCTCCGATTCCTTTGTTCTGACGTCATCTTAACGCTCAGTCACGTGTTCAGAACAAAGGAATCGGAGGCGTGGCCTACTCGAGGCGTTCGACGCAAACGAAACGATCGTAACTTGGCTAGGGGGGCAGGGGTCTAATTGTGTGTCCTTTTCTAAACTTAAGGAACACCCTTAAACTTATAAAATAATAGTAATGTGGTCACTGGTTACATGTCAGGGTCTATACTCTGCAGTTGCGCTTGCGATATTTAAACCGAGGCAGTCAAGAGATTAATAACTCACCCAATACATTAATTGTATTTTTTGTAAGTAATTAATTACAAAAGTTACCACTACTTAAGTCAATGCACTTGAATGGTCTTGATGTAGTGGGCCTCCACCCACGAATTATAACACATTCTCCTAATCCTTCCGTAACTTCGAGGAATTGTGGCTCTTGATGTAGGTAGTAATTGGCAGATTTTGGACATGCTTCCACAAGTGTGCTCAATAGTAAATTTGTAACATAATTTTGTCATCTGGGATCCTTTTTTTTAGAAAGACATCACTGCTCTACAATATTCAAATGAAGGGCAACTAAAATGGTCCTTTCCATCCGCAATCTATCATTTGAAGAGTACCTCAAAGAACTTGGCCTTTCGTCTTATCATACTTGAACGCAACAATAGCCTTAGTGTTAGTTTTTGGAAGTATTTGATCTTTTTTTTTTTTCAATTGATATAAACCAGTGCTTGATTGCGATCCCACCTGATGGTAAGGGGAGATGCAATCATTGATGGTCAGGCGCACTAGTTTATTAAGAGCCTATTCACTCTAGCCTTGAATACACCTATATTATAGTTCGTTAAAGTTGACGTCAATTTGCAGTATAACTATGAACGTGTCATTTGGTGACAACAACGGAATTATGGAATACGATTTGAGGTAAGCGAACGTTTGCCTTAACCCGATCGACATGTTTTTGACGTTCGACGCTCTGATTGCCCCGCTCCAAGCTCTTAACCAATCAGAGAGTCAACGCAGTAAATGTGCCGATCGCGTTATATGTTAAAAAAACTTGGCACTAGGTACTCAGGGCCTTAAGTCGGCTATTAGAATAGTGTCAGAATGGTCTATCATTGATTTCATAATTGTTGATTTTGACAAGTTTGGTAATCTACTAATATAACGGCGTCATTATGACTTTCCAATAGTCAACCACTGACACTCTATTGAAAGAAGTGGCAAAGAATGGTAATCTCGTACATATTGACAATTGAATGTCTGACGCATGCGGTAACCTGCTAAAATTTTGACAGTACCTTTGATCAGTGACATACCATTAGAACGTCATTGTGCAGTTATTATTTTTAATAAGCTCGATACAGTCATTCTACCACAACTCTAATAAGAGATCACTGACCGATCAATGATCGATCATTATGAATTAGCAAATTACGAACTTTTAGTAAAATGACAATGGGATCGTGTTCGAACGACGAATTTATAAAAATAGCAAACTTGGGCCCCAGGTGTCTAGCCAATTATCAATACGTTAGTAAAAAACAACAGCAAAGATATCGCAAAGGCGACTGATATGACCTACAAACCCAATCAATATATTTAGAAAGCAAGTGCTCACTGTCGAACACACGTGTCACACGAATAGCGTGTCATCTTAAACACTCGTTCGATCAGATCTAGGTTACATTCAGCATTCCGCCGACGTCCAATAATTGACGTATTTCCACCACTAATTAGTCATTACAGCGGTATTGTTTTTTTTGGTATTAAATGCGGATGCGCAGATTAAATAACGCGTCTATAGAAAGTGATTTACTTGTTAAAGAAAGTTTGAAATAGAGTTATGAATTCGCACACTATGCAGATAAAGGACTACACGAACTAACTACCTCATCGGGTTACACCTACTAGTGTTTTGGGTGCCGTGCTGATTTTTTGCTAACGTTTCGAGATTATTTGAAAGAGTTACCGTGACCTTATAATACAAAGTGCAAGTGAAGGAACACAGGTGGGTTTTAGCCAGTAAAAGTCTGATACTCCCTCTCGCGCCACCCAGAGCGAGTGAAGTTATTTGATAATGTCACATATTAAAAAAGAAAAAGGGTTCAGGGGACTTAACATGACGTGTTAAAATGTTAGTTGTGCGAGTGAGAAAATTATCTATAATATATAATACACTCTATATAGCTATACACTCTATAGCGACATCAATGGCATAACATAAGAACTAATCCTGAATCGCGCAATTAAAGTTCTCCGCGCGACTAGAACATATCGCATGCTTACTCAAAAAAAGACCTAATTCAAAAAGAGGGTGTTTGAATTTGAAAACACACGTTTCAAATATAAGGTTCAATTTTCAATACACTCTTTTTTGAGTTACTTCTCTTTTTGATTAAGCGTGCGATATAGAACAGCCCGAAATCATCTATCGGGTAGTTGCCCACCAGACATAACGCCCGTCTGGTCGGAGGATCCTCTCTTTTCAACGGAGGTTTGCGGGACTTTACTATCTGTTCCGCATACGTATAAAACTCTATATAGCTCCATCCCTATAACAATTCAGTTTAGCTCGTGGTAGCACAGCTGATCATCATGCTAAGCTCTTTAAAAAAATGACATTTACTCTGTTGTAACTTCTAAATGGTTGGCCAAATACCACATCCGATGTAAAAATTAATATTCTCACAATTTAAAGGCACCAAATTCTTCCCACCGTCCAAAATCAGCGCCTACGCATTCGCTCGAATCGCATTAGGATCTGCCCTAATACGGAGAGCTGGATTACTGCATTCATTAATCGTTTATTGCTAAATATAACTTTTAAGTTCTTTAGGTATTCCTTTGTCTCTGTTAACTTGACCAGCGGAGCATGAGAAAATTGATAAAGATACACAACACGACTTTTACAATTTTTTTTCAGTCTAACGTTCTGAGTACCTAGTGCGTGATTTTTTTATATTTTTTATTGTCTCACCTGATGGTAATCGATGATGTGGTCGACGATGGAGCACGCTTGCTTAAAAGTAACCTATTCACTCTTGACTTAAAGACCGCGAAGTTATAGCTATTAGGAAACAGTTTGTTTTAAGTTAACCATATTGATACATTTATAACGTTCAGCGCTCCGATTGGCCCGCTTCAAGCTCTTAACCAATCAGAGAACCGGACGCGATAAACGTTTCGATCGTGTTAATAAAAAAATTACTCGCACTAAGGTCTAAAAGGGCTTAGCCGTGTTGATAATCTACAATCGTTAACGCTATTAGTTCAAATGCATGGGATTAACATCATCTCAACGTTAAGTCTCGCGAGCAAAACAAAGGGATTAGAGGTGTTACCGACTGTAGAAAGAGATTCGAAAGGAAATGGTCGTAACTTGGCTATGCCTGCTGGAGTGGGGGCCGCGTAAGAAGCAGCGTTGGAAAGCCTTCCACAAACAACACGAATCCGCTGGATGTCTGGAACATAGGTACATACACACATAACATTCCATTAACGCGACTCTTGAGGAAGGTCTACATCCAGCAGTGGATGTCTTTCAGTAGTAAAGGGCTGGCTTAGTTTGCTGTGTCATTCATGCCTGTGTGTTTTTCATTGGGTTTAGGAAATCAACAAATAATCTATACCGCTCTGGATGGAGGGAGAGGAAGTGTCAGACTTTTACTGACTAACTTAACTTGCCAGGGTTGCGGGGACTCTCTCGAAAATTGCCGTAGCCCATATTGGTGAGAGAGTATTTTATCAAAATGAGCGTCCAACCCGATATACATTTTCACTGTATTTCATGAGAGCAGTGGTGGCCGAGTGGTAACGGCCCCGACTTACGAGTTGTAGGTCGCGGGTTCAAACCCAGCCAAGTGCATTACTTTGTGTAATTTATTTCATCACCACTGCTCTCAGATCGGTGAAGGAAAACATCGTGAGGAAACCGGCATGTCCTAGAACCAAAAATTCGAAGACATGTGACATTCACCAACCCGCACTGGGCCCGCGTGGTGGAATACAGCCCATTCCCTCTCTTAGAAAGAGGAGGCCTGAGTCCCAGCAGTGGGAACATTAAAAGGCTGATTATGCTTATGCCATGCTGTATTTCATGCAACCGCTGTTAAGCGATTATTAAACAGTTTTTCATTAGATATTTTGAAAACACATATCTTGTGGATATTATCTAGGCTTCTATTGAAATCAATTTGTGTAAAACTAATCCAGTAAAGACCTCTGAAAATCCACTATTTGGCATGAACTTTGACCCTTCATAATGTACTCAAAAATTTTTAAAATCTAATAAATGTAACAATAGAATCCTTGCAAATTTAATCAAGATTCTGAATAACGAATTTTTTTTCCAAAAACACCTATTTCCTGGAACAAGTTTTGTGAAATATTCGTTTAAATGACGATATTACCGAGTGCCAACAGTGCTTTCTGGTAGTAAGCTCTCTGTTTTCTTTTTGCTTTTTTATTAAACATTGTGATTGCGTTGGATGAACCGGCAAGCTTATAAACCATTCTCAAGTTGACGATAGACGAGTGGGAAAGACCCCTCTTAACGATATAATGCTAAGAACTGACAAATATGCTTGTATCACCGCCTACAGCTGTCAAGTAACAACAGACGTCATAAATAGCGGCCATCTTTAAACCATAATTTCATGGTCTGTAGATTTTAAGAATGTGCCTGTGATAAATAATGTGGTGGGTTGTTCTGAAAGTGTTAAAACATAGTGGTTATCGTCGAGTGTTGAAAAGATGATATATGTATTATATGCCAATCATACGGATGCTTGTGTTTCGTGTAATTTTTGCAATAGCTATACGTATTAGTCTATTAGTTTATTTTTTTCTGCTACTTGGTTTGGATTTCTGTCTAATATCTTTGGTACGTTTCTAATTGGAAGGTCTGCTGGTCTAGCTAACCTACTGGGACCGTGGGTCGGCTTCTGAAAGGAAAACCCGGGATCCTGGAACGCTAGGCAAAGAAGGAACGTAGGTATGGTTTTAGTCAGTAGAAGTCTGGAATGCTCTCGTTTTGCCCTAGGGCGAGAAAAGTCATTAGATGATTTCCCACCTTAAAAATAAGCTGCTCTTGCTTGACAGAGCCCTACGTGACCATAAGGCAATTGACGATGATACCGCTAGTTCAGAACTGGAGTGCTACTGCTACCATAATCATTTGCAGGGTAAGTCAAGATGGATGACAGTTCTTAGAAGCATCGTACGTAGTACGAAATCGTCTAATCGTCGAGCTGAAAATATTAGGCACTCAGCAAGTTAACAACCAAATTTTAAATCACTGCATATCTTGAACGCCAGAATCAACATTGGCGAATGTGGCGACGATCAGGAATGTGAAGATGAGTTTATAAGAAACGATTCAACATGAATATTTGAAGTCATAGTTCTTTACATATGAAATGGTCGTTTATGAAACTGCGCATTATGAATTGTGATATCTTCAGATTAAACCGGAATTATAAGTTCAAAAAAGCTTTATATTTTGGGCATGTTATTCTCGCTTTATAATTAGGTAGTTATTCAGTTGTTTCTTTACGTTGTATCTAATGAAAATCAAAAATAACATTTAAATCAAAATAACATTTACAAAGATTTACAGATGGTACGGCCGCAATATCTCGACCGTTCCGAACTTCGAACAATTGGTTGCGCAAAATCAATAATTATGTATGGTTGCGTATTTTTTCGGGTAGACGTGCAATAGTTTAAAGCAAAATATTCACAAAACTCGCATAGAACATGCTTAAGAAAGTCCAATTAGAATGCAATGTTGCAATCACATCCATTTACAGAGAGGAAGACCTGGTGACCTGAAATACAGGCCAAAAGCCTAGCTTAGGCACAAGTCTCCCATCGTATGAATTTCAATTATTGTAATTGTCTTAGTTTTGTAGTTCGGAACGCCAACTTCAGAGTAGTCAACATATTTTGACCGTACCGTACAAACAAAAAAACCAATGTGTATCTGAAGATTAAAATGCGCAGTTTTATAAAATGACAGTTTTATAGACATATACTTACGCACTGTTAATGTATTGATCTGTTTCGAAGTAATTAAAAGACAGCGGAGGTGTAAGAAACAAAAGCATTCCTCTTACTCATCAGGAAATATTTTCAATGGGAGGATCCAGTAATGCTACTCGTAGAGATTATTCTGCTTACGACTAATTCCCATACACTCATACATTGCTGGAAGCACTTCAACGACAATGTTTAGCGCAGTTGACCGTGACGTCAACCTACGTATTACCGCATAGTTCCCAAGGAACCTTTGGTCAGCAAGCACCCAGGGATATAATGGACATGTGGAACGTCCGCTCACGTGGAATGATGGCTGAGAAAATTGTAGGAAATCTGCTGCTACATTATTGCGAAACGACGGGTTTAATATATACCGAGAACAAAAGATATTACTCGTATATTATGATGTAATTTTTGGGGTTCTGTACATCGAAAGAAAAAAACCGGGCAAGTGCGAGTCGGACTCGCGCACTAAGGGTTCCATAAAAATTTAAGTATGAAAATTAGTTCAATTCCCGAACTGAGTTACGAAGAGTTTTTCTTGTGACGCATCTACAAATTAAAAATTTTCAGTTTTTTTCTATACTTGTTCTATGACATCTAGTTTCATACCAAATTTCAGGATTCTAGGTCAACGGGAAGTACTCTATGAATTTTGATTCCTTTCAGTGTTGAAATACGGGTTTTTTGCGAGATAAACTGCCGTAACTTTTTTTTGGTTAACTCAGAAGTTTGATTTTTTTTACAGTTTCAAGAGACCGCAGACCTGAGTATATAGTTTTAATTTCAACTCGATAGCTCCACGCGTTCCCGAGATAAAGGGTCTTGATAGACAGACAGACGGCTTGGACAACAAAGTGATCCAATAAGGGTTCCGTTTTTCTTTTAAGGTACGGAACCCTAAAAAGAGTTATTTTTATTATGAGCCTGTTGTATCCCACTGCAGGGCAAAGGCCTCCCTTCCGTCCTTCCACTCTTTTCTGTTCTTAGCTACTTCTGGTCAATCCTTTAGGTAGGAATTTAAATCGTCACGCCATCTCCTTCTGGGTCTACCGCGCCGCTAGCTCCCGCTGTTCGGAATCCATTCAGAGGTTACCTTCACCCCATTCCGTTCTGACTTGCGGCAGATGTCATTGTGGCCTGCCCGGTTCCAGTTTAGTTTGACAGCTGAGCTGAAAAAAGAGTAAACACTCAAATAAAGAATCAAGTTCTCTGAATGCAAAGACACAATTACACTACATATACAATAAATACGACCGGAGATTCTCAAAACAAAACGTTTGCACAAAGATATTTAAAGTCGTGCGAATCCGCCACAATCTAACGAACATCACACAATTGAATTCTCAATTAGCATAAAAATCTATCCGCAATGTTTATTTAGTTAAAATAACATAAGTATTAACGTAAAACAGAGAAGATGCAGAAATCTTACAAGAAAATCAAAGCAAAAACGGCCATTTTATCAGAAATATATATGGATGATCAGGGGCGCTAGCTTTTAGAAAACCTCATGGGTGCTCATGCTCATTTGATGACTCGAAAAAATGGCGAAGTGTGAGAATAGAAATGCACACTGATCAACATTTTGATAACGGATACGGCAGCCGATCAGTAACTGGCATCCGTTGCCCGCATTGTTAATAAATAATAGATTGAGACAACATAGTTTGGAAAACTTAGTTTGGGACCAGGACAATGCATGTGGTTTGAAGTTTTACCTTGTACTATGGAAACCAGGAACAACGAAGGACCACAAACACCCAGACCCAACACAAATATCTGTTTCATCAACAAAAATTTTTGTTGGTGCTGGTATCGAACCCTATTTCGCTAAACGGATCGTCGAGTAATAGAAAAACGCCCATCCCTAAAAGGCGATTAGTGATCTATTACTTGAGGTCTAATCTCAAGGGTGCTCGGCACCCACTGTTTATTTCTCATGGGTGTTCGAGCCCCCGAGCACCCACGGAGTCGGCGCCCCTGTGGATGATGTAGATAAGAGGTGAAACTCAACTACATTTTTGTAAGGTGAGTTTCATAAGCTCTAAGTAGCATTTTTTTTTGGGTGGAAAACCATCAATAATTCTTCCCGCTCTGGATGGAGTAAGAATATTCTTAAGGACCAGAAGCGGTTATTATTTAAAGGAAACAAATGACTTATCAACCGAGAAAGTTTTATTCCTTACAAACGATTTACAATAAGAAGTACGTTCTTATTGTATTTAATTAGTATCACTGCACAAGTTACATAAGTCGGAATAATCACATCACTTCACAATCCCTATATAACACTCTAACGTCACTAAAATACGTCCATTGTGTCTGAGACCTGATAGCCAAATACAGGTTGCATACGAAATTATGTGAGCTACGCTTTTTGTGCCCTTCCACTTGGTTCTAAATATTAGAAATCGATGTGGTAGAATGAATAATGTAAGAATATAATATTCCACAACTTCCACACATCGCCATCTAGTCTCAAACTAATCAGAGCTTATGGTATAGTACTAGACAACTGATAAATGTACTTAAATACTATCTACTAAATACCTATACATGTATTACTTATAGATAAATTACACTCATCCACAGAACCTTTGGCATAGCAGTCAGGGCAACTAACCACTAGACCAACATGCCCCTGTCACATGGAGTGAGAGGGCATGTCAGACTTTTACTGATTAAAACCCACATGCATTCCTTCAGTTGCCCAGTGCGTTCTAGGGCCAAAGTAATTCTTTCGTACAACAACTACAGTAATTCTTTCGTACAGCTCTAGCAAAGTTGTTGTAAGTGTACCTACTGCATAATTTGCACTTTGTCTTCTTTTAGTATGCATTTGTATGTTAATTTGTTTCACACGCCCATTGTTAAATTGAAAAAGTCTAAAACTAAGCTTTGATGCGCAGTTTTAATTTTTAGTAAAGAATTCAATAAACATTTACTTACGAGTAACTCTTCTTCCCAATGAACCTGTGTTAATAGTGGAATGTTCGCAGTTTTTGCAAGAGTTTTCAGTTACTCATCAGCATCCCTTGCTATCAAAATCCGAAGAATTTAGAAGGAAATTCCTACTCCATTGATTCAAAATATCTAAATAACAACGATCATTTTATTGCTGCAGCAATTTCTCTTGTCTTTTTAGGGTTCCGTACCTCAAAAGGAAAAAACGGAACCCTTAAAAAAACAGCTGAAGCTGTGAAAAAATCAAACTAGTGAGTTAGCGAAAAAAACCTGTATTTAACACTCTCAAAGGAATAAAAATTCACAGGGTACCCGTTGATCTAGAATCCTAAAATTTGGCATGAACCAAGGTCTCGTAGCACAAGTATGGGAAAAAATCTAAAAATATTAAATTAATAATATAAAGAAATAATGATTTTTAGATCTTCCATGCCTAAGAAAACCCGTGAGTTTCGTTTTTAGCCGAATGTCGTCCACTGCTAGACATGGGCTACCTTCAAGTGTCGCCACAACGAATGGACCTGTGCGTCTCGCATCCATCGGATTCCCGCGAACACTCACCAGGTCATCGGTCCACCTTGTGGGAGGCTTTCGCCACTGGAATCGTGGTATCAAATAATTAAGTATTATTTTAGGATAAAAAAATACCTAATTGAAAAAAAAGATGGAATCATTCAGTTGCTAATTCGATTTGCCACCGATGTTACTATTACCGTAGCCACCTACTGGGCCTCAGGGAGATGTCAGCAAATCGTAGGGGCCCAGCAGGGTCGAAGCCTACTGGGGCAATGGGTAGTGTGAAAGCGAAAACCGGGGCCCTGGAACGAAGGAACAGGAGTGAGTTTTTAGTCAGTAAAAGTCTGACACTATCTCCCGTACCGCCCAAGAGCGAGATTTGTCATTAGATGATTTTACCATCTAAAAAAAAAGCCACCTACTGGGCCCAAACAGTTTAACGAGTTTACCATCGCATTAAAAAGAAGAAAAAGAAGTTAGCAATTCTGAACTGACTACTTTTAGGATGTACGTTAAATATGTTAGATGTTGTATAGTTTCTAGCCGATCTTCGCCATCGCCAATTCTCACGGATTTCTCTCCAATCACATCACCTGTCATACTTATGGGTACATGTGGCGAATTTCCCCGTTAACAATGGTGCTGTATGTCGTATTGTTTACAGCCATCCATGGGATTGCTATCGGCAAGTCTTTTGTTTGCTATTATGTTGAGAATCTATGTACATTGATGTGTAAGAAAGTTCTTATTTTATCGTAATTTACTAGTTACAATCACTAGCCTTGGAACTAACTGACACAAGTTTCGCTTGTTTAGGTAGACTTGTGTCTATTCTTGTTGTCATTATAGAGATATCAATGGTGAAACATAGAAACGAAATACTACGAAATCCTACATCACGCAATTACAGTACTCCGCACGATTTGAACATATACAATAGCCCGAAATCATCTATCGGGTAACTGCCCGGGTCAGACATAACACACGTCTGGTCGGAGGATTCTCCTTTTTACCCGACTGGGCGACGCAAAGGAGGGTAATGTAACATTATTCTACACTCATAGCATTTCCCATAAACTATAAGAAACGTCTAAGGGTTCGAGTTACATCTCTAAAATCAACCCTAAACACTCCTCAATTAGGACCACACCAAAGCTACTCGTAGTAAGCGTTCAATTCCCAAGAATGACAGCTGGTACATTCTGATTGATCGCCGGAAAACAAAAAAGCTAAGTCACTAAACGACATTGAACATCATCTCCTGACAAGGTCGCGGGCATACCTAGGAGTCAAACAACTGTCTGTAAATGGCAGTCGTCCACAGGTGCTCATCTGGTTATAAGCTTTTTACTTGTAATTTCGAGAATAATTGCTGTGGTTATTTATTTCTGCTTATAGTTTATTATTTTCTACGACTTCAACCATTTAAAACTTGCATTGGAGTTGAGTGTACTAACAAAATGCACGTAAGAATAAATCTAAGGAAACTTAATATTAAAACAATAACAAGGGTGCCTCACAAAGTCACGTCTATTCCAAATAAGTCCAGTCCAGTAAAATGCCACACAACTAGTAACAACCCAACGCTGGTTTTTATCTGAACCATGTTAGGTAATAAATAATTTTTTTTTATGTATAATTTTTTTACAGTTGACGAGATTTATAAATATAATACAAGTACATAAGTCACGAAACTTTCGAACGAAAAAAAGGTAAATAGCTAGGTATAACGTCAGCTGCTGTACTCTTCCACTTGGAACACCAGAAAGCTTGGCTTCTGAAAGAGAAGCTGTGGCAGAAGGAATAGTAATGATTTCTTCTGTCTCAGACAAGCTCATTTACAAAGAGGTCAATTACTTTTTTAAGTGACTCATTTGCTTAGCGTTTTCTCAACGAAAGGAGACAATTTTTTTTGGGCCCACTATTAAACGGTAACGTATATTAATGAAATTACACGTGAAAGAAGTGATCATCTTATTATAATTAACAGACCAAAAATTATTTAGAAATCCAACCGGAATAATGAAATAATTGTAAAAAAGTGTTACGGCAAAAAATGGTTGTTTAGGAGTGTTTTTAGGTTTATTTTAACGTGAAAAAAAAAGTTTCTACGATGCGCAGCGGTAATAACATCGGCTTTAAATGCGTTTAAAGAGATAATAATACCTAATTAATTCGTAAAGTGAACTAGTTTTTTACGATGTTATTAACGTTTAACACAAATATCAAGTAACGTACTTTAAAAATCACCGTGGAACGAAACGTAATTAATAGCCCGTTGCAGATGCTCTGTGGTCCAGTTTCAATCAGTTTGACACTAACGGACAACATTATTATTGTTTCCGATTATTAGATAGTTGCATGTTTCTTCTGTTCGTATTTTTATTCGAAAGATTTTATGAAAATGGCATCCATAGTTACAGTGCGTAATCCACAAAGCCATTGTATCAATTGTTACAATATGGTTACAAGGCTAATATGCCAGAATCTAAACAGGCTGGTGAACACCAATTATCGACCATTGCAACCAATAAGATCCGTTGTGACCTTGTGTAGGTGGGTGATTGAAGTCGTGAATTGCAGATTTAAACCGGACTTCAAATTGTTCCCTCAGGAATATTTCAATACAGCATCATCCCACCTCATACATGACTTTAAAAAAATAGCTGCAGCATTAATAAATCGATTTCATACGTTTATCAGAGACTTTTGTTATGCTGAACAGATATTAGCGATTGCCCAAGCAAAACTGAACACTCCAAACCGTTTAGCCTCTTATATAGAAATGCACAATTTAAACAGAGTGAGAGTGCAATTTGCCAGTATTGATGGTAATCTTCCAGAGGTGGATAATTTTCCTGAATTGACATTCCCGGACCTAATTTTATTTTCTCTAGGAATTTATCAAATCAAACAATCTCATTCGTACTATGGAGAGCATGTCAGGGCCACAGGATAATTCAAAATCGAGGTATACCGACAAACTGACCATGATTTTGGTTCAAACAATTATCTTCTACGAGGCAGGATACAATCTGGGCACGTCATAATCATGGCGGTAAGTCCCCTCTTTGAGGAGTGGCTGGAAAGGCAACACGGCGTCCTTACCTTCCGCATGACGCAGGTCCTCACCGGACATGGTAAGTTCGGGAGGTTCCTGCACCGGATTCGTGCGGAAGAAACGTCCGGGTGTCACCATTGCGTAGACCGCCCGGAGGACACGGTTTAGCATACAGTAAAGGTGTGCCCCGCTTCGGCAGAGCAACGCCGTGTCTTCGTCGGGGCAATCGGCGGCGGCGATCTCTCGCGCCGGGAATCGGATCCCGATTACCGACCACCGTAGGTGCGGGCTTGCGGACGGCGAGCAATGGGTGGCTCGCCGTCCGACCGTCCGGTAACCGTCCGGACCGAGCCCGAAGTTATCGACGGCGCGTATTGTTCCACGCGCGCCTCAAGGAGATATCAGCAACTGTAGGGGCCCAGCAGGGTCGAAGCCTAATGGGGCCAGGGGTGTGATTCTGAAAGGAAGACTCGGCCTTGGTACGAAAGGCAACAAAGGAACAAGAGTGGGTTTTTAGTCAGTAAAAGTTTGACACTATCTCCCGCCCCGCCCCATAGTGGGGGATGTCATAAGATGATTTTCCCAACGGAAAAAAAAAGGTAGGATACAATCAAGGCACACAAGTAGGAAAGCTTATTATACATTAGTTGATACCACCCCATCAATTACTAAAACGAGAGCTGCTCATGCTGGATACTGTTGTAACTGTTTAGTGGGCAGACGCACAGTTGGCTGCTGTGCACATGTGATATGTATAGTGTGGTTTTTATCTTGGTCGCGGCATCAAAGTGAGGTTGAGCCACCTGTATCTTTTTCAGATCAAATACTGCTTTTAAGAGATGACTTTGAAAATGATGATGATGAACAGAAATAAATACTTCTTGTGACGTACCTATAATGTGTTTTTTTTTCTCCTTACACAACTAGCTTATACATCTATATATAATAAGCTAGTTGTGTAAGTAATACATCACATTATTTTAGATCTACAGTCAATGGCCGGCAAAAACCGCGTTATTTCGAAATGAATACATCTAATCAATTTTCACGAATAAGTCTATCAAATCGTGTAAATCACATCAAAATCTGTCACGTAGTACAGACGTGACTTTGTTTTATACTATATATTATTGAACAGTGCACTATTTTAACTTAAAATACCAAGGAGACCTATCTACTCATTAGACAATCGCTCTTGTGAGATTTTAGGAGTCATGTTTTGACTGTCGTATTTAACAGTATTCCGGTTAGATAAAGTTTTGCTGATATTACCACTGTAATCTAGAGATTATAAGGAATAAAATAACATGCTTTTCATTGCTATACGCCACAATTTGTGGTGGGCCTATTCCCCAAACAAAAAAAATTGTCTCCTTTGGGTCGGCTTCTAGTCTAACCAGATGCCACCCCTTTTTCTTTTTTTTGGAAAATCATCTTATGACATCCCCCGCTCTTGGGCGGGGCGGGAGATAGTGTCAGACTTTTACTGACTAAAAACCCAGTCCTGTTCCATCGTTGCCTTTCGTACCGGGGCTGAGTCTTCCTTTCCCCTTGCCCCTGGATACGATTTATCGGAACGCCTGCCTATCTGAACTTCACAACCCAGAAGCTGGATAACACCATATGGCAAGAAGTATTGTCTATCTTTTGGGCTTCAGACTTCGTAAGCAATGATTGTCAAAAATCTACAAATGTCAGCCAGGACCAACAGCCCAACGTGCCTTCATGGATAGTCATCCCCGTATTTATCCTCCATCAAACCATGCATAAGGCTCCGTTACAAATATAACCAGTTTACAGTAAGAGCAGCCATAGGTAGAACCAACAATGCGTCGTCTGGGAACCCAAGACTAGGCATAGCTTTAATTTGATACATAACTGACTGGAGTAGCGGTACTCTTTGATGTGCACAATTTGATTAAGGGATAATTAGAACTGTTATTAAGTAGCCGTGTATGAATGTGGATGAGTATGAGAATGAGCGGAGGCTGAGGGAAGGGAACTTTAGAGCTATGGTGGCCTAGTGGGAACGGCCTTGACTTAAAAGGTTTAAGTCGTTATCATGGATGGCGTATCAACTCCCACGATCCCCGGTCCAAGTGTGGGAGGGTCCCACACCTGGGTGGTTTGTAGTCAGTAAGAGTCTGACAGACCCCTTCGCCTGCCCCAGGTGAAGGATATCCATTAGGATTTTCCACCTCGGTAACAATAAAAAAAGAAGCTGTAAGTCGTGGATTCAAACAGGCAGTTGACTTTGTGTATATTATTTGGTCACCACTACTCTCTTATCAGAAGAAACACATTGTGACGAAACCGGCATGTCCTAGAACAAATAATTCGTAGAGATGCGATATCCATCAACCCGTATAGCAGCGTGGTGAGTTACGGCCCATTGCTTAAAGAAGAAGCCTGAGTTCCAGCAGCTAATGAAAAAATGGTAAGGAATGGATTGAAAGAGGTTTAATGCAATTTCTGATATTGGTTATCTTGACTTATTACTAAGGGCATCTTTAAATTAGCCGCAAAATGCCGTACGATGACAGCGCAGATACTACATTATCGTCATATACGCTACTTTTTATGGCAGAAAAATTATAATTGATAATTTTTTATTACCTGTTGATAGGTTTGCTATTGACCACTAACTCATCTGAGGGTAAACGATGATGTGATCGAGGATGGAGCACGCTTGCCTGGAAGTAATCTATTTACTCTTGACTTAAAGACGTCCAGGTTGAAACTATATAACTACATTGCGTTCGATAAATTAATGCAAAAGGTATATAATTATGGTAGGTATATAATTTTGTGTTGGTTACTTGCGAAAAGATGTTATGAAAAGCTAGGTCAACGTACTTTATGGCAAAATATGGAACCTGACTCCGGCAGGGAATTCCAATCCGGCTCTGGTTTAAAGCCCGGCTTTGGTCCAGGCCATCTTCACGCCCCAGTCTCAGCTAACACGAAGGAGACGGGCGTCGTCCGGAGCTGCGGGGCGATTTTCAGCCACTGAAGGACATGGTTGTGGTTTTAGTCAGTAAAAGTCTGACACGTAATGACTTCTCCCTCTCCATTCTAGAGCGCGAAAAAAATATAAAATAGGTGTTTCCTATCCTTATCTCCAAAACGATTCCGATGAAAGTGAAAGAAAGAAAAACTTTATTTGCCGGAAAAGGCGCAAATTTAAAACTAACATATTGAAAACCTTTTTCATGACAAAAACATAATTAAAAAACATATATATGCGCTACGTCTGAGCAAAACGGCCGTATGCTCAGCATATTGCTGTGTCCACACGCAAAATGCGACGAGTCCACAGCGCTGGTTTTCAGCGTGGGCCGGTGACGTTAACGACTTACAGACGTCGGCAACGGTATTGTGTGATTTAAGTAAAATAAATATTAATAAATTTTTAGGACAAAGTCATAAATGGAAATAACAGTAATAAATAAATAGAAATACAATTATCTACATACGTATATAGTGGAACGTTTTGGGAACACATTCATTGTGCGTACAGCTAAGGAGTGGAATTCCTTGCCGGAATGTGTGTTTCCTGATAGCTACAACCCGGAAATCTTTAAGTCAAGAGTTACTTGGTTACTTCTAGGTAAGCGCGTTCCATCGTCGACCGCATCGTCGCTTTCCATCAGGTGAGATGGCGGTCAAGCGCGACCCTATCAAGCATAAAAAAAAAGTGGCAACCACTAAGTGATTGTAGGTTCGAATTTAATTTCATGAGTTACATGTTTGAATTTCAACCAAGATTTGTAGGACGTAATTGGCATCATAATTGGCTTCTCTTATGGAAACAGACTTTCCTATTGTCAGCTGAAGTTAGCATTACATTCATTGAACTACTTGGTGTTATAAAAACGTGAGCATTGTTTTCTAGTTCATTCATTCATTCAGTTCCCGAGACCATCTTTGCGGGTTCAAGAGTTATTGAACTTTAGTTTATTAATGTAACTTTCTTTAGTGCTCTAGGATTTTTTTTTTAAATCCAGATTTTTTGCGATCAAGGTGTACTGACTTATTAGTCAAGGCAAATAATTCCCGGCATGGAAATTTGAGGTTGGCAGACAATGTCGAGGCGGCCGCACGCACGAGGGAACAGCCCTCACGCCCCAGCAGCCAGGATCCCGATCCCGGTTTCTAGTCACCGTAGGCATAGGCTTGCAGCCGGCGAGCTATGGGTAGCACGCCGTCCTGTCGTCCGGTTATCGTCCGGACCGAGTCCAAGTCGTCAACTGCGCCTAGTGTTTCACTCGAGCAAATCGTGGAGGCACAGCAGGGTCGAAGCCTACTGGGGCCATGGGTTAAGTGAAAATTAACCCCGGGGTCCTGGAACGCAAGGCAAAGAATGAACATACGAGTTGGTTTTAGTCAGTAAAAGTCTGACCCGCCTCGTCGAAAAGCGGGAGAAGTAATTGGATTATTTCTCACCTAAAAAAAAACCTAGACTAAATATTTTTTTTAATTTATACTTAGATTACAATCAGGACGACTATCTAGCATGCGGCTAATGTATTCAAGTACCAATTACATCAACTGGAGGCTTCTTTTTCATTCAAACTAAGTGCAAAACTTACCACCAAGAGGTCATTGCACCATCTAACGTATGACCTTGAAGAATTGCAACACAATCGTCATGTAGTGACCTGTCAGGTCTTAGGAATGCGGGTTACCATGCTAGCCGAACATAGCGCAACTAGTCATAGTCATTTTCATGGTAATTTAGAAGCAAGGCATTGTTTACGAATACTTCGTCTATTCAATATAGGGTTGCTATCTCTAAAATCGTAAGTAGATAAGCAAAAACCCCGGATTTTTGAGCTCAGAACCTGGCCATTTCATCACTTTTTTTTTTAAACTTCTAAGTACTTATAATATAAAATAGTTATTTATTTATTTATTTAAACTTCATGTACAGTGGTGGTATATGGGCGGACTTAATGCCACAAAGCATTCTCTACCAGTCAACCATTGGGTTAAAAAGACAACACTGTGGTAGGTGTGCACAATAAATAAATAACAGATATTTAGTAGTAGTGAAGTATATAGTAGTAGTGTGTAGTGTGTGTGTGTTTATAGTTCAATAGTCATTAATGATTTTTTTTTTTAAATTACTGACCTATGTCTAACATTAAAAAATAACTTTATTTAATAAAAACACATTGTCTACATTTCTTCCTATTTCTCCTTTCGCAGGTCTGCTGGAAGAAATTTCTTTTAGAAATAAGCAGTGCCTTTGTATATTTTTTATAAGAATGTATCTTCTTTCATATTTATGTGTGTACATAAAATAAATAAATAAAAACTTAATTTTTTTTTTAAAATATATCTGGAACTGACGACCAGCTGTAGCGTACCATGGCTTGAAAATACATTTGGACGGATGGCAACCCTAATTCAATAGACGATGTTTCAGTGTTTACTTTGAACTGAGGTCAAAGTTCTTTTTCTTAAGTAGCCAGTGGCAATTATTTAAGAGAATTTATGTTCAGGTAATCCTGTAGGTAGCTGGCGCAGTGGTTGAGCGGTGGGCTGCTGTTCTATATGTCGCGAGTTTGATTCCCGAGTTGTTCCGAGTCTGGGTCTTGTGTGAGTTTATATGTTTTGTGAAGAAACATATTATACAGGAGTACTTAATTTGGAATTGGACAATAGTTAATCATCATCTTCCTGCCCTTGTCCCGTTTTCTTTGTGGTCGGCGCAATACGGTTTTTTCTTCCATTCTGTCCTGTCACACGACGCGCTATCACTAACTCCCTTTTCTTTCATATCACTTCTCACAGAATCCATCCATCTTTTCTTTGGCCTCCCTCTCCCTCTCTCCATCCATCCACATGTAAACTCATAACTCTTTTAGCAACATGCGTTTCATCCCTCCTTTTCACATGACCATTCCAAGACAAACGATTCCCTTTCATCTATTCAGTCACATTTTTTTAGGTGGAAAAATCATCTAATGACAAATCTCGCTCTTGGGCGGAGCGGGAGATAGTGTCAGACTTTTACTGACTAAAAACCCACTTCTGTTCCTGCGTCCCAGGGCCCCGGGTTTCGTTTTCGCACTACCCATGTTCCCAGTATTTTCAGTCACATGGACAATCGTTAATGCTGATTGAATATCATTTTGTGTTGGACGATCATCATAAAAATAAAGTCAATAGCTTTGAAATCGGAAATCTTGTCAATTTAAACCTAATTATCCTCAGTTAATCAATCTGCTTAACCTTCTACCGACTATGTTTGGGTCTTTTTCCAGTCGAATCAGATGCCGCGAGATATCAGTACTTGGAAGGACTGCATATTCTTCCACAACCCTGACTGGTAACACACACGATACCCCTTGGCAAGACTGGTGTCAGTTTAAAGGTATGCGGAACAGAGTTTAAAGCCTCACATACCTCCGTTAAATAAGGAGGATCCTTCGACCAGACTGGAGTTTTATCTGATCCGGGCAACTGCGCGATAGATGATATTGGGTTGCTCGTACATGTTTAACTAGCGCAGAGAAACCTGATTGCGCGGTGCAGGATTTCGTATTTATTTTAGTTTATTTTAGTAGTTGGCTTCTGACTATTCTGCAGCCGGGACCAACAACGGCTTAACGTGATTTCCGAGGAGTTATCTCGGTATGTTAAGATGGTCACCCATCTAGAGACAAACCTAATCAAGTATTAATTACACCGGGAGATGGACTCGTGCGGCTGTTATAATTATAACCACGAGCATACTTAATCAAAAGCTGAAAAATTTAAAAGGAAACAATATACAAATGAGCAGTAAACGCGATCCGTCAATAAGTGAGGAATGAGTCCGGCCATTGTAGTCGGTTTACGAGCGCGCGCGGAATGCTAACAGGAACGAGCTGCTGAACGATAACAAACTGGCTTCCTGGTTCCTGGGCTGAGGTAAAATCTGTGCGTCGATTGGTTATTTGAGGCAAACCTTCTTTTCCTGCCAGGTCTTTTGGAAATACTATATATATTTTACGAAAATCTTTTTGGCCATTTTGCTTTGGAAGTTGGGTAGACGTTTGGTTTGTGTAGACGCTCTTGTGCCATCCCATCCTCTGAGTACGGCGGTCTGTGCTGGGGCGGCTGCCAACATCACAATAAACAACAGAGCTTCTCCATTTCGAATTAATGGTAAACTCCTTAAACTGTGAGGGCCCAGTAGACGGTTACGTTAACTGCAGCATTGGTGGCACTCAATAAGTCTTCCAAAGTGCAAGTGTAGCTCATGCACTTGGAGTACTCCAACGTGTAGCTCATGTTCTGAACAGGGGCAGCGCATACTTACTTTGAGTATCCAACGGTCTATAAAACCCCTTTTCGCCAAGTTGTGTTCGCAGCGGCTTACCTGGGTGCGCAATCGATTTAGTATTGACGAAAATCAGAAGATAATTTACGACCTACTAAATTAAGTTTTATTTATTAAGAAAAATAAGTCTTCTAGACTCATGTAGTTATCTATCTCCATTAAGTTGAAAACTGTCTTGGACGTATGGTCTACTTTCATAACACTATAGCTGGCCTTCCCGAATGGTTAGGCAGAGGTAACAAATTTCTAGTATGAAATACATGCATGAATCCGGACACCAGAAGATTTCCTGAGGAAACAACCGATCAAAACAATACTGTCCATCCTGGGAATTGAACAGAGTGACTCCTTGCTTAGCTTAAACCGAAGAAGAGAAAGAAACCTGAGGAGTATTTTCTTAACATTATCATTCTTCTTAAATTCTATCTCCTATATGTCTGTCTTCCCTGTATCTTTATTATCCCTTCCGTCGCACCTCTCCCCCTTACACTCTGTACGTCACGTTTGTCTCCGTGTCTGCTTTAGGCTTTCCTGCTCTGGAGTGTGGTGCGAGAAGGAGTGTCGGACTCTGACTAACCTGTAGTACTTCAGTTTCCCTTGTCGTTCCAAAACCGCGGTCACTCTTTCGAAGAATTCCGAAGTTCAGTTTTAAAAACAACGATTTGTTTTGAAGGAATAAGTGAACATTTTCTCCATTTGTAAAAGGAATATAGCTTATAATATTATTGCTGCGCATTAGAAGCAGTTCTTCCCCTAAGCAACACTTTTACAACCTTGAACTCAAAAGTTTACTAAAATAAAATATTAATAAAAATATCAAGGAAACATTTGACCATGACATCATGAGGGGTTCTTAACCAAATCAACTTTGCTGCCCATTTCTTGGGATATCAACCTTAAAGTTAGGAAAGTAAAGGTTATCGCAGGTGTGTCAAAAGGTGGTTAAGTTGAACATCCTGTGGCCTGCGCGTGCGCGGATGCGGTGTAGGCAGGCGGTAATAAAGCCGTACTATACATAGGAGCCGATTGCCATACTATACATAGGAGTCGATACCCTCAAAATACATTACGTGGGCCTTGTGAATGCAAGCTGGAGTATGTTACTGTACTTAATATGTCATTTTACTGCGGAGGTAAATGTTACCGTAATTTTTACATCTTTCATCAGCAATTTTTTTTGTATGTTGAAGAGTAAAAACCGGCCAAGTGCGAGTCGGACTCGCGCACAAAGGGTTCCGTACCATCCGTAGCAAAAAATGGCAAAAAAATCACGTTTGTTGTATGGGAGCTCCACTTAAATTGTTATTTTATTTTGTTTTTAGTATTTGTTGTTATAGCGGCAACACATCATCATCTGTGGAAATTTAAAACTGTCTAGCTATCACGGTTCATGAGATACAGCCTGGTGATAGACGGACAGAGAGACAGACCGACGGGCGGGACAGCGGAGTTTTAGTAATAGGGTCCCGTTTTATCCTTTACGGCTACGGAACGAACGAAGTCAAAGTCAAAGCGTTTATTGTGAACTAAGTGTTTACAATGTTCTTATAATATCATGTCAGTACTTTTGACTTAGCAGCCTTTTACAAGCATTGCAATTGCAATCTAAAAATCTATGGATCCAATGACTGCATAATTGAGAGATAGGTTATCTCTCAATTATGCAGTCATTGGTAGATCTTTTGTCAGTCTTTACGGGTAGTTGAAGAAAGAAAACTCTGACAGCAGTCCTCCCAAGTGGTATTGCTTATCCTTATTAGGCTGGGTCATGGAGGTCAGATAGGTAATCGCACTGTGTGAAATTATAGTATTCAGAAGCCGGTGCCCACAATTGTTGTAATACCATAAGTCTGAAAAAGATAGGCAGAATGATATTAACAAGAGGTCGACAGTGTGACACCAAACCCTTCAGCATGTTTAGCACATACTGAAGACTTAGTATATTGTTACCTACTCTACTGAGGTTTTTTTGGGGTGGGAAATCAACACACATTGTACAAAGGTTCCCTTGATATTTTCAAATAACTTAAATAACTTCTGCAAACTTATGGCAGACTAACGGCAATAACTTCTGCCGCTCTAAGAGGGGCGAGAGGGAGTGTTAGACTGTTACTCACAAACCCCCCCCCCCCTCGTGTGTGTACCTTCAGCTGCCCTTTGCGCTCCAGGACCTCGGTGATTCTTTCAAACGATTCCGGATTTCGGACAGCAAAAAACCAGCCTCCCGACCGAATTTTGATCACGGTGGAAACAGCAGATTGACAACAGAGATTAACCATATACGCAAGAGATATTATAGTGCAAAAGTATGTGCGCAAACGCAGGCTCACTCTCTGTTCCATTACTCTAATAACCTGATACGACGGTTACATGACCGGAGAGCCCTGATAGTATCCTGTTCTCAAAAAGTCAATAAAAATAGTTATACAGTTAAAAGTTAAGCTTAAAATTTGTAATTTACTTTCAGAGAATTGGAAAACATTCTGCAGTCTCAGAGAAGCATAAAGTTAAAAACCAAGTTTAATAGTTGTCTATCCCAAACTACACTCAACTTGAGTTAATATTAACTGAACGTCCCAGCAGCTTTGTAACGAGGGTTCCCACCTGTTGTCTCTACTAATAAAGAGAACCTGTATAATTAGTCTCAAACTCAAACTGATCCATTGTTTGTCACTCGCCCAGAACTGACGCGAACGTCGACGGGCTAACACGCGTGCGATCAAACGCTCTGACAGACAGAGTATAATCAATGAATCGATCTAAACGCGAAACGAAACGGAATTAGAAAATTGCAAAACGACTACGGAAAATTTAAAAAACAAAGTGGACTCGAATTTTGAAAAATAGAACACGGCTGTTAAACATTTAAAAAAAAGTGCATTCGAAATTGGAAATTGTTTTATTACATTTTCCTAATTCGAATTTTAAAATTGTTTTTTAGTGACGGATTTGGAAAAATTGAAGTGAAGTGCTTTTGACGCAATGACCCCCGTCGGACTTCTGTTCAAAGTAAACAGGTAGGTGTCGTTTACATGTTTCTGTTGGAGAGTGTTAAATATTGAACATGGGATGTGTTAATGTGTGTCGTGGTGGTTATTTCTTCAACATTGTTATTCCACTGTTGTATCTATTGTAATGCCTTCGGGCGAGACTCGAGACTTGGAATCTTTGCTTTTAGATTATATTGTTGATCAGTTCACTTGGTGAATGTATAATGTTTTCTTTTTAAAGCGTTCTGTATAATGTTTACTTTGTATTTCGTTTGGGACCGATTTTTTGTTGTCATGTTTACTTCTTTTGAGAATTATAAAAGATCATCATTTTAATAAATACATATAAGTGACATTACATACCGATAGTTAGTACGTTTCTGTGTGTGGTAATAAGCTAGTATTTTTTTTGCGGTTGTATAGTATTGAATATCTTCTCCCGCTCTGCGTGGTGCGAGAGGGAGTGTCAGACTTTTACTGACTAATATCCATCCGTGTTCCTTCAGTTGCCCTTATATATTGCTATAGGCTTAGTTGCATTTATCTATTCGATAACAAAACAAAATAGTAGGTAAGTACCTACAATTTGATACAAGTAGAGAAGTTTGTCATTGAGACCGAGGCGGGGTTATGAACCCGACTGCTGCACCATGTGTATCAAACGACGATTTTCAATACACTTACACAGAAATAAAATAAACGGAGACTGCCTGGAGACTCGT
This sequence comes from Mythimna vitellina, assembly GCA_949316375.1. Classification (NCBI taxonomy): domain Eukaryota; kingdom Metazoa; phylum Arthropoda; class Insecta; order Lepidoptera; family Noctuidae; genus Mythimna; species Mythimna vitellina. The sequence goes on along the minus strand of OX438694.1, from coordinate 2,305,312 downwards.
GTGGGACGCGTGGCGACCAGCCTGACATGATAAATACAATAAAATATGGCAGGGTAAGTGGCGTACTTTTCCGCACTCGTGCGGAAAACCTAAAAGCGGTAGGGATAGGAGCAGGTTTCGAGGAAATGTATTAAATTTTTCAGGTTGGTTACCATACGGACAACCAAAAGGAAAATTATGGGAAAATAACATCATAAGCTGTAATTATCTGCTGATCAGTAACTGTTAGCAACAGGTTAATTCATATTAATTAGGTACATGAATGTTTACTTGGACAACACCATCATTAATTACTAATTACATTATTAATTGCTTTAGTTGCTCTGGCATCAGTGTTGCATATGTATGAGTAGATTTTAATTTATATATGATCCTGTAAATGGCTGAGCACATATTTTAGCAACACTTGTAGCCAGATGAATTTGCAATAGCGGTCATTGACCCCTTACATTTATTGACATTCTTAATTTAAAAAAACCGGGCAAGTGCGAGTCTGTACAAACTTACCTATGGAAATAGTTCGATTGTCGAATTGAGTTACGAAGATTTTTCCGCATTGCAAAAGAAGTTATTTTTTGGTGACCTAAACCTAGAAGTTATTTACTCAGTAATGGACCCATTAGGGTCAAAGCCTACTGGGCCATGGGTAGTGTGAAAGCGAAACCCGGGGCCCTGGGAAGAAGGCAACGAAGGACCAGGAGTGGGTTTTTAGTCAATAAATGTCTGACACTATTTCCCGCTCCGCCTAAGAGCGCGATTTGTCATTAGATGATTTCCCCAGCTAAAAAAAAAAATCTACAAATTTGCAGTTTTCTTGCTGCCTTGCTTCATGCTAAATTTCAGGATTCTGGGTCAACGGGATCCTATGAATTTTGATTCCCTTGAGTGTCGAAATACATGTTTTTTGTGACATAAATGGCCGTAACTTTTTTTCATTTATTTATTTATTTATTTATTAAACTTCATGCAACATAAAGTACAAAGGCGGACTTAATGCCTTAGGCATTCTCTACCAGTCAACCTAGGGTGGTGAAGATACAATATGGTAGGTGCATAAAAAGAAAATTTTACACGAAAAACAAGAGCATAAAAAAATATATACATATAATTAAAATGCACATACATATATATTTGATATAATATATATACATATATATTAATATAAAGTAACGAAAGAAGTTTTGAGACGATTCTGCTATTGATGGAGCAAATGATTCCATACCTCACTCCTCCCTCCTCCTTCCGCTCCTCACTCCTCCTCACTTCATTAACTCAGAAGTTTAATTTTTTCTCAACTTCTAGGGGCTGCAGACCTGAGTATATGGTTTTAATTTCAACTTGATACCTCCACGCGTTCTCGAGATAAAGGATCTTGACAGACAGACAACAACGTGATCCTATAAGGGTTCTGTTTTTTCCTTTTGAGGTACGGACAGCCGTGTTAAACGACTAAAATACACCCAACACGGGTGTATTTTAGTCACTAACACTCCCTCTCGCTTCACGGAGGCAGAATTAAATTACCTACTTGATTGAACCTAATTTTCTAACCAAAAAAAAACACCTCTATATTATTGAGTCCTATCTACAAAGCCTTGAGCACAGGCATAGAGTGACTAGCCTTTCGGTGTTTTTCAGGATGCATTTTGGAGAGTATGCGCGCGAATTTTCATGATTTATAAAATAGAATATCGTTTATTTAATAAAGGTACATAAAAACAATCATAACGCATACATTGTATATGATTTGATTCCACCATCTCATTTTTACCGTACCATCGGACCCTTACGTTGTTGAAACTTCTAAGGTCCGGACCAAGCGTTTTGCCTCGTCGTTTATACCGCGTACATCCAAGGACTGGAACAACTTGTCTGCTGTGGCTAGAGAGCTTCTGACACGCCCGCAACGGGAACTGCTGTCTAGATCAAGAGAAGTCATTACATGATTACTCTCGTCAAAAAAAAAAGTTTCAAAGAGTGACGAAGGCCGCGGGAATACGTGGCGACAGTTGGGGGAGGGGCTCTGTTCAACAATGGAGGTCTATCTGCTAAAATGATGCCTTAAAAGTCTAAAATAATTGAAGATCTAGTATTCCCACGTTAGCCAGTTCAATCGGTTCTAGTTAACACAATGATGGATGTGAGCAATTCGTCATGATGATCACGTTCGTGCGTGCAACACTGACTTTAATTGTTATCTGACCAGATGTTTTGTTTTTTTTTCATGTATAGAATTTTCTTTTGCACGTGAATGTTACTTGTGAATGTGGATATATCTTCTTTAACGGAATAAGTCATAAATTTTTAAGTTTGGGAAAGAGTTTTGGAGGCAGTTTCGAAGTGACCAGAAAAGCAATAAAAATAAGTTAATAAATTATAAAAGTTTTTGATTTTTTATCTAAAGTGTTCTACTAGATAAAAAGCTTATCTAGAGACCGATAAGTCCGTGAGTCATTCGTTTAGGAACTAGTCTAAAATCTTTTTTCCTTCTGTATTGTTATTGTCTACACACTATCAACTTGCTTATAATTATCAGAGTCGGAATAAGGTAGAAGTTATTTATGTACTTGCATCGAAATGTTGATATTAATATGGATCTTCCCGAAATTTCGAAAGAAAAATTCCGTGTAGCCAATAATATTACAAAAAAAAAAAAACAATAATACCATCAGAGATAAATAAGACAAATAAAACTAAGATAATAATTAACATACAGTTTTTATTAGTATTTTTCATTGAAAACGATCTCTCTACGTCAACTGAGGTGAGGTTATCAAATTTATACACTTCCTGCTCCTCTTTAATATTTTTGATAGTAATCCAAAAAAATCTGCTCTTCAAAATTAATATCGGGATTTGAGGCATATCCACTTTATTCTTTCGTTTTATGAAATCAGTATAAGTACTTAAATAACTCTACCTAATTCCGACCTCTGATAATTATGTTCGTCACTTAATTTTAACGAAGGCAGCTTCTGAATGCCGCTATCAAAGAGTAGGTTGTATAGTCACTGGCAGTAATTAACAGTCTTCTACTTTGACAGTTGTTACTTAGGCAAAAGCCAGGAAATCTGACACTAGTCTTGGCAAGAGAAATCGTATCACTCAATGACTGGGTTGTGAAGGTCAGAGAGTCATAAACAGTTGCTGCATGAAAATACTGATGCATCCAACTGCATCCAGTTTGACTGGAAGCCTGTCTCAACATAAGAAAAGGCTGAGCAGAGTTATTTTTATTTTTATTGATATCATCAGGGCTTGCGTTTGACCAATATCTCACCTGAAGCTAAGCGATGATGTGGTCGACGATGGATCACGCTTGACTAGGCGTAACCTACTCACTCTTGACTTAAAGACCCCTAGGTTTTACGAGTAGGTATCCGGAAACACAAACTCCGGCAGGGAATTAAACTACTTAGGAGTACGCATAGTGTTCCCAAAACGTTTTATGAGTATGGGTGGGATGTCCATCACAGGTACGTTTGGTGGTCCGATGATGGTACGGGCTGGGTGGCATTAAATTGTCCAATTCCAATGCACACTCTCCGAAATGTAAATGACAGAAAACGGACAGGCTAGCAACTCCCGGTTTTCCGGTTTCCGAGGGCTTGCGGACGGCGAGCACTGGGTGGCTCGCCGTCCGACCGTCCAGTAACCGTCCGGACTGAGCCCAAGTCATCGACGGCGCGTACTGTTCCACGCGCGCCTCAGGGAGATGTCAGCAAATCGTAAGGGCCCAGCAGGGTCGAAGCCTACTGGAGGTACGGGTAGTGTGAAAGTGAAACCCGGAGCCCTGGGACGAAGCCAAAGAAGGAACAGGGGTGGGTTTTTAGTCAGTAAAAGTCTTACACTATCTCGCGCTCCGCTCAAGAGCGAGATTTGTCATTAGATGATTTATCTGCGTCTGCAATAAGCTCAAGACTGGAGTTTTGACTCGATGAGTGTATCATCGTCGATGATCTTCTTAGCTCGTCTCTTATCTTCCTCATTAGAGTCACAGGGTGCTTTACCGTTATAGCTAGAGCACTGCCTACCCCACAAAAAAGAACGCAACCACATGAATACGCATAGTCTAGTTTTATGCTTTTTTCCCTCAGGAATGAGCGTGAAGTTATTTTAAACTGACTTCTTTGTAATTTCCATGTATTTGTATACTTGCTTGGAAGCGGAGGGTACATTGATAAGGGCTGTCAAAAATATTGCTTTAAAGTGAAATTGTTTTGTAAATATTCTGAAAACTGGAAATAGTCACTTTTCATCCTGAATTACATATATTTATTAAGTATTATAGCTTCTACAAGGTGCCCCCTACAAGGTGGACCGATGACCTGGTGAAGGTTGCGGGAATCTGATGGATGCGTGACGCACAGGACCGTTCTTTGTGGCGACATTTGGGGGAGGCCTATATCCAGCAGTGGACGTCTGTCGGCTGAAATGATGATGATGATGATGATGATAGCTTCTACAAGTGGCTTCGCTCGAGTGAAACTAGAACATGGGATAAAAAGAAATAGAAATCCTATGTCCTATTCCAGGACATAATATACCCATGTATACATTTTCATCCAAAGCCGATCAGCTGTTTAAGCGTGAAGCTGTAACAAACATACAGCAAAACATACAAAATTTTGTCTTTATAATGGTCAAGTTTTCTCACTAATTATTTTATTACACCAAAGTTCATATAATTAAATTAACTTGTCCCCCCACCCCTACACTTCCCGAACCTCCCATTCCTCTGCCGAACCTGCTGCGGTATTCCCTTCCGATTATAATTTAGGTGTCTACTAGGCTAAAGTGAATAGGCTCTTAATAAACTAGTGCGCTTCACCTTCAACGATTCCATCACTGCGTATCATCAAGTGGGATCGCAGACAAGCACTAGTGAATATAATTTAAAAAAATAAAATTACATGCTCCCGGGATAAAAATGGGACAGGAATCTCACTACTACTGAAACTATGTTCTAAAAATGGGACAGAAATCTCACTACTACTGAAACTATGTCCTTAAATAGGACATAGTCTACCCAAGTATAAAATTTTATCCAAATCCCATCAGCCGTTTAAGCCTGGCGTGAAGCAGTAACAACACACACACAACATTTGTTTGTGTGATACCTATAATGTATAACAGGTACCTGTTGTTGTTGTAACTCATATAATAAAATTAACATGTTCGCAGGGTGGCAACCCTATTACAAGTAAGGCTAGACTACATATTTATGCCTTCAAAGGCAGAGAGGAAGATCTAATTACTTGTCAAGTAACGGTTATTCGATGTTACTTAACTTGATGCCATGCACGTCGCGCCGCCATATTGACGAAGTATCGACATAGATTGTGACTTAAGCATAAGCATAATCAGCCTTTTAATGTTCCCACTGCTGGTACTCAGGCCTCCTCTCTAGGAGAGCCCACCTCGCGGGCCCAATGCGGGTTGGTGAATGTCACATGTCTTCGAATTTTTGGTTTTAGGACATGCCGGTTTCCTCACGATGTTTTCCTTCACCGTTTTGATAGCAGGGGTGATGAAACAAATTACACAAAGTAATACGCCTGGCGGGGTTTGAACCTGCGACCTACAATTCGTAAGTCGGGGCCGTTACCACTCGGTCACCACTGCTCTCTGACTGTGACTTGGAAATCATATTGTGAATCCTGAAACGTGGGCTCTGAATATATGACATGCTAACTGCTTTGAAATCCCGACACTTTTCCATTGAAAAACCTCTCATTATTGCCTTGGTTCCATATTACTTGGGGTCGGAGCAACATGTTTTTTTTTCTTCCATTCTGTTCTGTCACCGGTCGCGCTATTACTAACTCCCTTTTTTTAATATCATTTCTCACACAATCCATCCATTTTTTCTTTGGCCTCCATCTCCCTCCATCTACGTGTACCATACCATATGTCGCCGCCCAGCGACAATAGACTCGGGTAGAATTTTGGTTATATTTTTCTTCAAGGTCAATACTATATTTTTCATTATAAAAGTCATTATATATGTGGAAGCTTGTAAGCGTCTACTATTGTCATTATGTCTGTAAGCTTTCCTAAAATGTGAAAAATAAAATAAAAAACTCATGACCATAGCAAGACAAAATTCCCTTTCAACTTTTCGGTCACTGGCACCACTTTCAAACTTCCACTAAAACCTCGTTACTGAGAAGGATAAACCTCAATAATTGAGATATACTTTTTAGACTTTTTCTGTTTACCTCTATATGTGAGACTTTTTAGTTCAATTGCCTCAGTAAGTGAGCCAATTAATAAATAATTTAACACTTTGAATATTGTTCCGGACAGGTTGTGACATATTTGTTTGCCCTCATAAATAAGAAAAAACTTTAGCTATTTGGTTCATTTTTACAGGGTTCTATAAATAGACAATTATTTGATTCACAAAACTAGAAACTCTATGGATGCTCTTTTGAATTAACTTATGTGAGTACTAGCTTCTGCCAGTGGCTTCGCCCGCGTGAAAGAAGGTTTTCATCATACAAACTTTGGACCCCCGTTTCAAGCCCTTAAGGTGTGAATTTTGATAAACCCTCTCTTAGTGATCGTCTACGTCATAAAAAGAAGCTTTGTGCAAAATTTCACGCTCCTAGTCCCAGTATTTTAGGCTATGCGTTGATATGTCAGTCAGTCAGTTTCTCCTTTTATATATATAGATTATAAAAATCTTGGTACATATGTATGCTACTATTATGTGAGAACAATCTAAATAATAGAAAGTAAAACGCTTTATGTCCTAGAACCAAAAATTCGAAGACATGTGACATTCACCAATCCGCACTGGGCTCGCGTGGTGGATTACAGCCCATTCCCTCTCCTAGAGAGGAGGCCTGAGTCCAAGCAGTGGGAACATTCAAAAGCTTTATTTATGGTCGTCATTTTTTAAAGAGGCCAAAGTCAGAACTTAATAGGAAGTCGCGGTATACCGGGTAAAAACTGTTACTCATGCAAAAAATATACTTGTATTGATCGGAGAAGCCGTGCATCCGTTCAACGGTGTTATAATGAAGTTTTTGACCTCATTTCCTGGTGTCGGTAGACTACCATTGATGAAGTTAGACTGAGATGGTATGGTATTAGGGTAATATGAAGCACATCATTATCTAAAATGCGATATTGGCCTGTAAATAACTCTCTTCGGGGTCAATCCTTGACCTCCACAGAAAGAAAGTGAATTTAGGTTACTTAGCATATAGCATTATCAGCCTTTCAATGTTCCCACTGCTGGGACTCAGGCCTCCTCTCTAGGAGAGGGAATGGACCGTAATCCACCACGCGGGCCCAGTGCGGTTGGTGAATGTCACATGTCTTCGAATTTTTTGGTTTTAGGACATGCCGGTTTCCTCACAATGTTTTCCTTCACCGTTTTTAGAGCAGTGGTGATGAAATAAATTACACAAAGTACTTAATGCGCCTGGCTGAGTTTAAACCCCCTACCTACAACTCGTAAGTCGGGGCCGTTACCACTTGGCTACCACTGCTCTCCAGATTTTTTCCAGATTTAGATTACTTATATCTATTGAATCTGGATCCCGGTCCTCGCCGGAGCAACCCGGTTGTTGAAAGTCGCAGGGCGATTCCTAACCACCGTAGGGACAGGCTTGCGGTCGGCGAGCAATGGTCAGCTTGCCGTCCAGTTGTCCGGTAAGGGCCAAGCCCGTTAGGTCTTGTGGTCTAGGTCTGCCGATTGTTCGAAGAATTATAATTAGAACCTTCGCAAAAAGTGGCTGAAAGAACACTGTGGATTTTAGTCAGTAAAACTTTGACACTCTCTCTCGCTACACCCAGAGCGGGAGAAGCTGTTTGATAACTTAATTTTGTACGTAAAAAAACTAGGCAAATGCGAGTCGAACTTGCGCCTTGAGGGTTCCGTACTAACTTGCCGTATCGTAAAGAGTTCAATTCCTGATTGGAGTCTCGTCCCCAAAAAGATAAGGCCGTTTATGTCGCAAAAAACGTATATTTCGACACTCTCAAGGGAATCAAAATTCATAGGGTACTTCCCGTTGACCTAGAATCCTGAAATTTGGCATGAAGCAAGGGCAAACTGTAAATTTGTAGTTACGTCACAAAAAAAAAAACTTTTTTAGCTATTCGCAAAAAAATTCCAATGTCAATTCGGGAATTGAACTATTTTCATAGGTAAGTTTGTACGGAACCCTCAGTGCGCGAGTCCAACTCGCACTTGCTCAGTTTTTTTAATCATCTAGACCTCCGTTAATCCACTGTGACGGAAGCGCTAGTCATGCGTACAACATGTAGTTAGATGTAAGTGTAGGTGTAACTTACACACGCTGTTTTGTTACAAGGCGAACATGGCTTTTTAAAACCATTTTATAAAAAAGTTGGATACCTTCCTCTTGATTTATAATTTGCAGACGGTTCATTTGTGCCTTTTATTCAGAATCTTTCAGTTGAAACGTTTAAACATGGAATGAAAGAAAATGAGGCACGTACTCGAGTCTTCGTGTCTGAGATTCTTTTTTTTTATTCATGATAGGTTCGCGCTTGACCGCTATCTCACCTGATGGAAAGCGAAGATGTGGTCGACGATGGAGCGCGCTTACCTAGAAGTAACCTATTCACTCTTTACTAAAAGAGTGTTTTGAGTGAACTGTCTGATTCCACCACCACCATCGGGCCAACCGTTTGTTTTTATAGACATTAAGTAATATATAGAGCACTTCTGCCAGTGGCTTCACCCGCGTGGTATGAGCACTTCCAGTTATAAATTATAACCTACCTATTTAGTTATATGTCGTGACCAGATCATAGAAATTGATCACTTCATGATATGACCAACTAAAATTGGCGAGCTCGTTTAAACGTCAACATTTGATGATATGTCAATCCTTGTTTGGTCATATCATTGATGTAGGATTTCTATGGTAATAAAAGGTCTAAAGAAAGTAAGCCAAACGAGGATTGAAATATCATCAAACTTTAACGTTTAAAACAATCTGGCCAGTTTTAGTTGGCCATATCATGAAGTGATTAATTTCTATGATCTACGGGGTTACCATGACGTTCAAAGTAAGATTGTTTTTGATTGATTGTATGAGACAGAGGAATACAGGTTGTCTAGCGCCATCTCTTACCCACATTGGAAATAAGAATGAAACAATCTTACTTTATTTAAACGTCATGGTACAGGTCCTGGCCACGACATATGTATCCTGGTACCTTTAATTGACACCTATTCAGCCGATATCTTTGTAAACTTTCGGCTTTGTAAGTAATAATTATCCGAGGGGCATTTTTTAATAACGAGAATAATATAAAAATGTACTTATTTAATTACACCATGATAATTTTACTGAATACAACTACCTATTGTTGAGAACCAGAAGTTCATTAACGTGCAATAAAAGAGCTTCCACGTTTGACGGCGAGGGGGGAAGGGGGGGTACACAGTTAGTCTCGCTATTGGCTAGTTTTATTTTATGACTAATAAAATAACATTAGCCTGTAACTGTATTATTACAGAGCCAAGACCTACCCAATATCCTCACTTAGAAAGGCATCACCAAAGAACACTCCATTTTTTATTCACATAATATTACGAGTGGTGTACAACATTAGTTGTAGTATTTTTATGTAAAGAATCTATTTACAAAATTCATAACTGTATCATGAAAAATCACAAACTTATAAGCTTGTATGTTACCAGGACCTGTACCATGACGTTTAAAGTAAGATTGTTTCATTCTTATTTCCAGTGTGGGTAAGAGATGGCGCTAGACAACCTGTATAACTCTGTCTCTTACCCACACTGAAATAAGAATGAAACAATCTTTTACTTTGAACGTCATGGTAACCCCTCTGGTTGGCCGCATATATGTGTTTATGGTTACCGGGCCTATAATATCATCAAAATCATCATTTGCCAAATAATATTCAGATTTGCCATCGTCGTTGTTCAAAAGGGCGTTATTTAGACTGTTATTGGAGAAAAATTATTACAGTGTTAAAGAATATTTAGAAGATAAGTCGCTAATAGCATAATACATACAAATATTTATTAATTTATTTATTAAAACTTCATGCAACACAATAGTACAAAGGCGGCTTAATGCCTTAGGCAAAACAGACTTTATTCTACTATAAAATGACATAATTATTCAAAATTAATGACATGACTTTTATTAATTCAATACAATTCCAATTTTTATAACAATAATATTTATTATTCATAATTTATTAATTGATTCATATTTATTAATTAATAGGTTAGTAAATGAGCCTTCATTCGTAAAGAAATATTTGTACCCCATAGTATGGCAAGATATGCTGGAACCATTTTGGTTTCAGCATATCTTGCCATGTAATATTTATTGTACCATATTCTGACAAATAAACATTATTGATTGATAAAGTTTGTCGAGGTGGACATCATATGTTAATCAGTTCGGACAAAACAATTAAATCTATTAGGCATGGATGAAGGAAGGACCTTCTAAACGGCTTCCTGAACGGGCCTAGTAATTAATTTGGTCGGGACGTTGCATTACTTAGTTCTATTGCGGTAATAATGGTATTATTTTTTGTGCTATAAGTGGCGGATAATCCATAATTAAGGTAGGGTTGGCGCACTTCGAAACTCATTTGTCGGGCAGACCGCAGGGCCTACTCCAGTCACAAGAGAGAGTGGAACCGGTGAGAGATGTCGGATCGGTTTTCGGGCTGCTCCTTTAGGACATGGATTTCGACTGGGTGCTGCGCGCCGACCTCTCAAGCGACGTTAGCGTAGTTTGAATGGGCGCTAAGAGTCATGGCCATACGAATGGTGCGGAGATACCGCACGGTCTCCTGTGAGATTGCTCCACCGTGAGATTTAGAGGTAACTGTCCTTGTACATGTATATGCTTGGGCGCCGGCGCGTTGGGTGGCGCCGCGCGCCGCCCGAGCGAAACTCCACTACCGTGACAAATCTCGGTACGGTGGACAGAACTTAGCTGGGGTCTCATAGCGATACGGAGATGGCGACTATCGCAACTAAGTGCTGCACATGCCACAATCGCGGCGACAGGTCCCTTCTTAAAGGCGTGGTTAGGTCAGTTTTTGTTTATTTTTTTTATGTAGGTATGGGCACGCCACAATCGCAGTGGTAACTCTTTGAGGCATCACGGCTTCCCCACTTTCCCCTTGACGCAGGGTCTTATCGGACATGGCCAGTTCGGGATGTTCCTGTTTGGAACTCAGCTTGCTGGGGCTGCAAGACCTCCTGAAAGAGTTACCCTCTAACGCAGAGGGCTAATGAAGAAACATAGGTTTTTTTTTTTAGGTGGGAAAATAATCTAATGACAAATCCCACTCTTGGGCGGAGCCGGAGATAGTGTCAGACTTTTACTGATTAAAAACCCACTCCTGTTATTTATTTATTTATTTAAAACTTTATGCACTAATGAAACATTGTACAAAGGCGGACTTAATGCCTTAGGCATCCTAAGGCATTAAGGCATTTATCGGTCTTTTTCCTTCGTTGCCTTCGTCCCAGGGCCTCGGGTTTCGTTTTCATACTACCCATGGCCCCAGTAGGCTTCGACCCTGCTGGGCCCCTACGATTTGCTGGGTTTCAGTTAATAAAAGTCTGACAGGTCCTTTTGCTCCACCCAGAGCGAGAGAAGTCATTTCATGATTTCCCACCTCAAAAAAATATTGGTAATCAAATTACCAAGAGTATAAAAAAAAACCTGCAACACAGATTAATTCCAAAAACATGATAAACACGATTTACTATCGTAAACCAACTACCACTTTTTCACACTACAACAAAATTGATGAATGAAAAGTTTACATGCGCGTGAGTCGATTTTATCATAACTGAGTAAATTAGTTAAACCACGGTTAAAGTAACGTTTGTACGTAACCGCATACCTTCGAATAGTTATTTAACACTTATACATATTCACACATTCGCTCATTAACTTAGTTAATAGGCTGTGAACATTGTTCTTTGATTTATTGGTATACGCTGATGATATGTTGAAGTTATGTGATTGACAAGTTTTGTTTTCTATCAGTTTTCTGAAAGTGTTGTGATATCTATATCTATCTATCATTTTCCATCTCCTAGACTGAGACTTCACGGTCGAACTTGGAAAGTAACGTAAGCACAATTAACATATTTGCACGCGGGAAGACCGCAGCAGGCAAATTATTCCAGTCCTTTGATGTACGCGGTATAAACGACGAAGTGAAACGCTTAGTCCGGACCGTAGAGGTGTCAACAACGAAAGGGTGGACATGGACACAATGTACCGTAAGCACAATCAACAAATTTGCACTTCCGGTTTTTTTTTTGTAGGTGGGAAATTCAACAAAAAAACCTATTCCTGTACCTTCGTTGCCTTTCGTACCAGGGCGGAGTCTTCCTTTCAGAAGCAGACCCTTGGCCCCAGTAGGTTTCGACTCTGCTGCGCCCCTACGGTTTGCTGACATATCCTTGAGGCGCGCGTGGAACAATACGCGCCGTCGACTACTTGGGCTCGGTCCGGACGGTTACTCGAGGAGTCCGACGCAAACGAAATGATCCTAACTTGGCTAGGGGGGCAGATGACTGTGTACTTAATTTAATGCCTTAGGTATTTGTTTTCTTGGATCGGTGCAAAATTGAAATTTAACACTTTAATTTATGTAATAATATTCTGTTATTTATTATACACGTTTAGATAAACAAACAGCACAACAGTCTCTTATCATTTTTTTTTATCCATTCTACACCAAGTCACTACTCTTTCTGCCAACCCCATCAAGTCTAAAACCATGGCGCAGTCGCGCGTCGGTAACGCGATAGCCCGAGCCTGCCCGATGGACAGCCGCGCAGTTTCCCATCTGTATCAGTTACATTGCAGCTCCCAAGCCTACAAACTTGTGGACTTGTGGTGTTTACGAGTATATTCTTGTTTTGTTACTTTGCTAGTTTAATGCAGTGGTTTTACTCACTGGAGGAATATACCTTAGTGTTACTCACGAATAATGGAACTCAAATGAAGTATTGGTTATGACAGGTTTTTTTTTTATTGGGTGGGAAAATCATCTTATGACAAATCCCGCTCTTGGGCGGAGCGCGAGATAGTGTCAGACTTTTATTGACTAAAAACCCACTCCTGTTCCTTCTTTGCCTTCGTCCCAGGGCCCCGGGTTTCGCTTTCACACTATCCGTGGCCCCAGTAGGCTTCGGGGCCCTTATGATAGTGGTTATGACAGGTGACTTACTCCACCTACACGGCCGAAGACCCGAATCAGACATTTTTGTCGTCCAGCGTCGAGATGCGCAGATAATATTGATGCCATCATAGGTAGAACACCCAGCGACCAATCGCAACAATGTCTGAGGAGGAACGTGGAGATTGGCACAAGGAAGAGAACGGGCGAAGTCAGGGGACTGTGATGATATTTATTTATTTATTTGCTCCTGCCAGGGGTGCTACATCCGTGTGAAGGTTCATTTATGCTCCCCTTAGGAGGTGAATTTTGAAAAAGTGTTCTCCTACATCATAAAAGGAAACCTTCAGCTAAATATTACGCTTTTAGGCTCAGTAGTTTCGGCTGTGTGCTGATATAATCAGTCAGTCAGATTCATCTTTTATATTTATGGTTTATTAGTATTCATCATATTCATTCATACATCTACTTTGGTACCTATTCGCCTTTTCTCTCTCTTTTATTGCACCTACCACTATTTATCTCTGCATCACCCTAAGGTTGACTGGTAGAAAATGCCTGGCATTAACCTGTGCCGCTGTACGTTTGTGCATAACGTATTTAAATAAATAAATATCGATTGTTTTGGGGAAAACCGACAGAATCATTATTAGGCATAAACAGTTTTGTCAGAGTATTATTCAAATGACCAGGTGCGTCGGGTTTTAGAAAACCTCATGGCTGCTCAAGCTCATTCGATGGACTCCAAAAAGTGGCAAAGTGTGAGAAGAGAAATGCACACTGATCGACCGACAAATAAATAAATGTCCTACTTCGTACTGCGTACTTAATTACTAATTATGTTTGATAAAAAAAAAAAAAAATGAAACCATTATATAAAAATGAAACTTGTTTTTATTATCAAGAAATATTATAATTTATACGTAACCTAAAAGGCGATTACTGATCTGTTTCTTGATCTCTGTTCTCAGGGGTGCTCGGCACCCACTGTTTATTTTTCATGGGTGTTCGAGTCGGAGCCCAGGGAAATGACGGTAAATTTTAAATTTAGAATTTTCCATTTCAAAAAGAAAGCGAGGAAGGGAGTATAATGAACGAGCGGAATGCTATGATTTCTTTTGTAAAACGTTTCATAAAGTGATGATCCCTGGTTGTTCCTGACAATTCAATAAACTTATTGATAAATATTTCTCTTTGGACACATAATTAAGTGAAACACTTGTAACGTTTTTTTTTTAATTGATACAAACTAGTGCTTGATTGTGATCATACCTGATTGATGACGTTGATGGTTACACTCTAGCCTTGAAGACACCTAAATTATAATCGGACGGGAAGACCGCAGCAGGCAAATTGTTCCAGTTCTTCGATATACGCGGTATAAACGACGAGGTGAAACGCTTAATCCGGACCGAAGAGGTGTCAACAACGAAAGGGTGGACAATCGCCGTAATGATACCAATCAGAATCCAACTGCAAAAGGTACCTACTGCAAACTGCAAAGTAACCATATTTGAGAAGGGTCACTAGCAAAAATGTGCCACATAAAGATATCAAAGGCTCCAACAATCTAAACATTGCAATCGATTTCAATCTGCGTATTAAAATTTCTGTTTATAACCGATTTAATCTAAGTATCGATTCAAAATATCTATCGACTAACTTCACCGTTGAAATCGCCTTTGAATATTAAACAGCTAAGATTTTGAAACTTATATCAGATTTTGTTAGAAAATACGCGAAATTGTCATGAATCAGAAAATACACTATACTTAGTTTATATTCTGCAATAAATTTTAATATTGTAATAGAATTGATTTAGTGTAGAGGATAAATTTAACCAGGTAATATATTAAGGCGAGATTCGAAGCATGAATATTTTAATGAATACTTATTTATTTGACTGGCCCGTTGGTCTCGTGGTTAGTGGCCCTGATTGCTATGCCAGAGCTCGTGGGTTCGATTCCCATCCAGGACAAATGTCTGTGATGAGCACAATCATTTGTTCTGTGTCTGGGTGTAATTTATCCATAATATGTATGTATTTATAAATATATAAGTATGTTTATCAGTTGTCTAGTACTCATAATACAAGCTCTGCTTAGCTTGGGACTAGACGGCGTTGTGTGATAGTGGTGGAATATTATTATTATATTATTAAGTCACAATCTGGCCAGCCATATCCCAATTTAATGGGGGGGGGGGGGGACCCCCGTCTCCCAGATAAATAGAAACCAAGTCAACAGTGAATAAGTTACTTCTAGGCAATTTTCTTTGGCAAAATTCATCGCTTACCATCAGGTGAGATGGTGGTCAAACGTGAGCCTATCATAAATAGTAAAAAAAAAAACATAATCAGTGCATACATATATATATATATATTCACACAACTATCACACAACGCCGTTTAGTCCCAAGCTAAGCAGAGCTTGTGTTATGGGTACTAGACAACTGATAAACATACTTAGATATTTCTAAATACATACATATTATAGATAAATTACACCCAGACACAGAACAAATGATTGTGCTCATCACACAAACATTTTTCCTGGGTAGGAATCGAACCCACGACCTCCGGCATAGCAGTCAGGGTCACTAACCACTAGACCAACAGGCCAGTCAAATAATAAATATAAAGTTGCATGCTGAATTAATCATTAATTGTCTCACTTACTCAGGCTATTGAGATGAAAATTAACAAGTATAGACGTAACGAAAGAAAAAAATACCAAAAAAAAATATGTCGGCTATTGAAGTTTATTATTCTTAGTAATTTAATAGCGATGAGAAATATTTCAGGGGCCTTACCATGACGTCGTGCGAGCGAGAAAGAGGAATGGAGTTATACATTCTATACAAGGTGTTAAAAAATTAACTTTAAAAATTTCGAGGGGACATTGTACTCCTCATTATGAACAACTTTTACTATAGGACCAAACCTGAAATCACAAACAAAAGTCTGCTGCTCCATACATTTTGGCGAGTTATGCGAACATAAAAGTAGGGCACAGCTGATTTTTTTTCGCGATTTCAGGTTTGGTCCCATATTAAAAGTTGTTAATAATGAGGAGTACAATGTCCCCTCGAAATTCTTAAAGTTAATTTTTTAACACCTTATATAGCTCCATCCCTTTAACAGTTCAGTTTAGGTCGTCAAATGGATCGCGTACGTACGTATCCCAAATTGTAAGGAAACGCTGCAACCAAGCGTGGTCATCAAAGCATTCCTCCGAGCGAAGCCATTTCCCTACCGTGGAAATAATTGCAGGCCGGTATATTATTTATTTTAATAGCCACTAAACGTAGGTACCTAATTAAATGATCGTTAATTATGGACGTTAAGAGGGCTATAGGAGTTAATGGCGAGTTTTATAATGTGCAAAAGTATATAATCCACTGCAGTAAACGGAATTAGAAAAATTTAGTGTTATTCTTCAGGATAAATGCTAGATAGATAGTGTATTCAAAACATAATATATTTTATTTTACGATAGAAAAAATCACGAAGATGCCTCTAAAAATTACTTTTATCCTTTTTTTTTCGATGATAAAATCTTCCTATGACATCCCCGTCCTTGGGCGGGTCCTTGAGTGGGAGGTAGTGTCTGACTTTTACTGACTAAAAACCCACTCCTGTTCCTTCGTTGCCTTTCATACCAGAGCCGAGTCTTCCTTTCAGAATCAGACCCTTGGCCCCAGTAGGCTTCGACCCTGCTGACCCCCTACGGTTTCTGACATCTCCTTGAGGCGCGCGTGGAACACTACACCGGCCCGGACGGTTACCGGACGGTCGGACGGCGAGCTACCCATTGCTCGCAATCCGCAAGCCCGCGCCTACGGTGACCGGAAATCGGCATCGGAATCCCGGCTGGGGTGCGGGGGCCATTGCCTCGCGCATGCACGTACGGCCTCCTCCTTTGCTATTTTTATCCATTAAAAACTGGACTAATATTCATGCAATCTTTGTGATTCTTTGCCAGATTATTCTACAAACAAGGGTTTATCGTTATAGTTTTTTAGTTTTATAATAAAATCTGTAGATTTTTAGTAAACGGCTTCACGTTTTGCAAGCATTTGCGCATCTCTTTATTTGTTTATCAATTATAAAAAAAAGAAGACGGAAACAGAAAAATAGGTACATTGGTGACGCTTATTTCTACGGAAATCTCTTCCATTATACCTGCGAAAAGAATATTGGAAAAAAAAGAGATGTAAACCGTGTGCAAAAGTGAAAGGAAAAAAAGAAAAATAGCAATGATCAATAAAATATACAATATAAAAATCTAATAAAAAAAATAAAAAATCTAATAAAATCTTTCAGATACAAAAATGCAGTCTGAGAGTGACCGTGTCTTAGGTTCTGTAGTCCTCTTAAACTGCTGGCTTTTATATATCCGCTATTTATCTCAACTCGTTAATTACGCAGGTTCACTGAGGGAACTTAACTGTGATTTGAGAACAATAAGATTACTTATGAAGTTATGAGTAGTTTTTACTGTTATTGCCCTATTAGAAGATCACCCGTAATGTAATGTAATCTATTCGAGCTCGTTGAAATCTATTAGAAACCGTTTTAGGGTTCCGTACCTCAAAAGAAAAAATGGAACTTTAGGTTCACTTTGTTGTCCGTCCGTTTTCTGTCTGTCTGTCTGTCAACACCCTTTATCTCAGAAACGCGTAAAGGTATCGAGTTGAAATTAAAACCATAGACTCAAGTCTGCGATCCCTTGAAGCTGTAAAAAAATAAAACATCTAAGTTAATCGAAAAAAAGATTCGGCCGATTATGTCGCAAGAAACGTGTATTTCAACCCTCTCAAGGGAATCAAAATTCATAGGGTACTTCCCAATGATCTAGAATCCTGAAATTTGGCATGAAGCAAGGTCTCATAACAAAAGTATAGAAAAAAATTAGAAAACTGCAAATTTGTAGTAACGTCACAAAAAGAAACATTTTTTGCGATTCGGAAAAATCTTTGTAACTCAATTCGGGTATCGAATTGTTTTCATAGGTAAGTTTGTACGGAACCCTCAGTGCAAGAGTCCGACTCGCACTTGCCCAGTTTTTTGCATCTGCGATCCATTTTTGTTAATTATACTCTGTGGTGTAGTTTACCTACTCCATATATTTTTCCATATAATTTAAAACTGATCTATTTCTTGGTTTTCGTCGCATTTAATTAAGGATCAAATAATACGCACTTTTTTATCTTTTTGTGAAAAATGCGTTTAGTTTCTTAGTTAAAAAAAAAGTCAGGTGAAAAAATCTATTTATCTATTTATTTATTGTATATTATTATTGTATTGTATATATTGTATAAAAAAAATACATTCAGCAGAACATAGAGCCTCCTCTTTTTTTAAATTGGTTAATGAATAGCTGTTCTTTAGTCTCGTTAAAATTCTAAAACGGCAGGCCGATTTGGTACGTATGTTTGTCACCTTACTCCTCCTAAACGGCTTGACCGATTTGAAAGTAATTTTGTGTGTATATTTGAGTAGGTCCTTGGATGGTTTAAAATACAATTTTACCCGGTAGGTGGCAATCGGGTTCTTATTTTTTTTCGAGCCAAAATGCTAGTTTTCGGGCAGGACAACGTCTGCCGGATCCGCTAGTACTGAATAAGTTTGTAAATTAAAACTTCAAATCAAATCACTTAATATGAGTTTAGATAATCCGTTGATAAACAATGTCCGCTGCAAAGGAAAATATTTTTAAAACAAATTAGAACAATGTAGTCTTTGTGTTTGTTTGTACATGACAATGCACGATCCCACACACAGAACATCTCAGTAAAGTAGTGAGAATCGATAAACAATCGACTAATCTTGTCTCGGGGCACATCTCTATTTGAATCCCACACATGAGAATGGACTGATAAATACACTAACAAAATTGACTACTCTTTACAAGATAGGTACTTTTTACAAAGTGACAGTGTAAGAAAAAAGAAAGACAGAAAAACATTTATTTGTGACTCACACAGGACAAACAACAATATAAATAATAGTAACTACTTAATCTATATATACTACGTTATAAAAAAAGAAAGAAAAGCAGTATTAAAAGATTTAAAATAAAAAACTTGTGCGAGGCCAAAAAAGCTCTTATCTCAGCATATGCTGCGATATTTAGACAAAAAAGTAAAACATAAACAGACAACATAGCCAACACAGACAGTGCTGCCAATAGCAATCTCTATTTTACAGTTCATAAGTAGTGACGTAGCTGATGGACTGGCCTCAGCTTCACAAACCTGCTTCGTTTATCATTCATTCTATGAATGACAACCGTATCAAAATCTATTGCATGGTTACGAAGAAGTGAACGGCTACTTTGTCTTATACTATTTAGAGATAGAACCAGGCCGCACGTTCACTATTTTCTCTCAAACTTTTCTACCAGCATTCTTCTTCTAAGCATGTCTATGGCAAAATTAGATAAATTCTTTGCCTGGTTTCTTCACCCTATTTTTCGGCTGCGGCAATGCCGTCTACTGATACTGTCACCTGCATTCACTTTTTACCTGTATAGAAAAAGCTCAGTCCATTCTCCATATCTGTAGGTACATCGCTATCTGAATCCCACACGCATCGACTCAAAGATGTAAGTATGTCAAATGTATGCGGCTGAATTATGTATTTGACTACTGCAGTTGCAACATAAACATACGTACATAATGTTTAAATGTATTTGAGAAAATCGATTTGATGGTAACGGACTTAAATTGAATACTGTTTTGAAGGAAATTGATTTACTCAATGTGCCTGTCAATTTGTATTGAATGTCGTTCTCGTCTCCCATATTTTGTATGGAATAGGCTGTAGAGAGTACCCGTTTGGCTCCATATTGGCATGTGATGATGAGGGATGAAAGGCGTATGACAAAGAATATTGAATATAATGGTTGATAGGAGGTAGAATGCGTGGTAGTTCGGAAGAGTTATCGCGGCCTTGGAACACAAAACACAATTGAAAGACAAATCAAGACATTTCATCAAATGTTAACGTTTAAACGGTCTGGCCAGTTTTAGTTGGCCATATCATGAAGTGATCAATACTAAAATCTAGCCACGACATATACCTACGATACTTAATGAAAGGCACTGCATTATAATGAGGTGACTGACAGAAAAGGGCTTTATCTCAAAGGAATTATTCAAGAAATCCTTCAGTAGATATCATTCGCAAGCAGAATATGTGTGAAATCATTGGCAAGCTAGAAACAATCTCGTCTCTACGCATAGTAAGCCCTTTCATGTTGCATTGACGTAATTTTTATATCGCATGCAATCAGACACAGTGTTATGGCGGTCTAAAACAACATTATATTTAGATAATACGGCAGCAACGCAATAATTACGCATATTACATACAGCTGTCGGAACTCTCGGATATAGCAATAACGGTCGGTAACCACAGTGAACACATAACGCCCAGTACGTCCACTAGCCGTACAACACTGATGAATAGTGTTTACATAGTGTTAAGGAATGGAAGAAAGAGAGCCGTTAGTACCACTTTTTACAATGTTGCGGCTTCTTTGAAGCACCTAAGAACTAAGTAAATTGTTTATTTATTTGTTCACACACAAACACTTAAAATCGAAAAGAACAAATACAGAGGGAAGAATACAAAGGTGCTGCTTATTTCAATTTCATATGCCACGGGCCCCTGGCTTGGTGCGGCTCCCAGTCCAAGAGGCTTTGAGCTCAGAAGAAATAAATATACAAATTCAAGTAAATTAATAAGATTTATTTAATGCATTCATAAGAAAAGCATAAATTTCCCGTGGTATGTTGCCAGCCAGGTGAGGCCCACCTTCAGCGACCAAATATAAAAATCCTCGTGAATTAGACGACAGATAACAGTGATTTATTCAAATTAAATGATTAAGTAAACGATTTTCCTGGGGCCCCGTACAATAATTTAGTCACGGGCCTTAGATGGTATAGTTACGCCACTAGTCTTGTGGATGGATAGGGAGAAGGAGGCCAAAGAAAAGATGGACGGATTGTGATATGAAAGAAAAGGGGAAGGGGGGAAGAGATCGCATGGAGCGATGGTCTGCCATACTGCGTGTCGCTGGTTCAAATTCCCGCATGGAAAAAATATATGTGAGGTGTTTGAGAGTTTACATGTTTGTGTAGGTCCCACTTTTATTAAAAAAGTTTTTAAACCAGGAAGGACTGGTAATTTCAGCTTAAGTAGAAAAACTAACATCGTACATGCAAATATCAAATGAATTAACAAACAACTCGGTGTGCTCACTATACAAATAAGGCGAATATTTCACTCACACGCTTGTGAAATGGTTTAATTATGTAAATATCATTACGTGGCATAATGATCGTCTCTGCTGCCCGTGACGTCATAATGAGGGGCGTGATAGTGCATCGAACGAAACGCACGCTATTTACATGCTTTCCTTGTGCTAACTTGATGATTTATATCGATTTCTCTTTCTATCTTCGATAGTGATTAAGTGAGAAGAAAATTATTCATTAACTTGCTTTGCCCCGAGGCTATATTTGTGGGTAAAGTTATGAGTTTTCAGTGATATAGCGTATTTTAAATTATGAGTTACGACTATCTTAAGTTATGGCCAAGAATGGCAAAGAACAGGAGTGGGTTTTTAGTCAGTAAAAGTCTGACACTATCTCCCGCTCCGCCCAAGAGCGCGGGATGTCATAAGATGATTTTCCGACAGAAAAATAAAACTTGTTTTGCCCCGAGGCTAGAATTGTGGGTAAAGTTATGAGTTTTCAGCGATATAGCGTATTTTAAATTATGAGTTACGACTATCTTAAGTTGTGGCCAAGAACGGTAAAGAAGGAACAGGAGTGGGTTTTTAGTCAGTAAGTCTGACACTATCTCCCGCTCCGCCCAAGAGCGGGGGATGTGATAAGATGATTTACCGACCGAAAAAAAAAACTTGCTTTGCCCCGAGGCTAGAATTGTGGGTAAAGTTATAAGTTTTTTGCGATATAGTGTCATCATCATCATCATCATTTCAGTCGAAAGATGGCCACTGTTGGACATAGGCCTCCCCCAAATATCGCCACAATGACCGGTCCTCTGCGTCTCGCATCCATCGGATTCCCGCGACCCTCACCAGGTCATCGGTCCACCTTGTGGGAGGTCTAAGCGATATAGTGTACCTACTTTAAATTATAAGTCACGGCTATCTTAAGTTATGGCCAAAAATTGATTCCTGGGAGACTCCAAAGTTTACAAAAGATCTGGGAAATCATTTTCCGTTCAAATTAACTTTCTGAATACTACTACTTGAGTATCTTGTAAGAAGATCCAGAAAGATGATCTGAACCCAAGTCGCAAAGGATACCAAAAACTTTGCATTTATCTTTTCATGTAGTATATTTGCATCTTCTAAAAATTTACCCCTTTTACCCAAATTTTTTCAAATTTACTTTTTTTTCCAAATTTACCCAATTTTTTTATTTATTTTTTGTGTTGGCCTGGTTTTCGAAATCAATTCGATATGTTACCCTTTAAAATGCATCAAGAAGGTAGATTAAGAGTCTACAAGTATCTCGTGTAATTTCAAGCCTAGAGTGAATAGACTGTTAATAAACTAGTGCGCCTCGCCATCAACGATTGCATCACTGCTTACCATCAGGTAGAATCGCAGTCAAGCGATAGTTTATATCAATTAAAATAAATAAACAAATAATTTCAGTGATGACTGGTGCTACTATTGATAAGTTCCTGTTTTTCCGTACCATATTAAGTTAGTCGTCTTCTAAAGGTTCCATTGGGCAGGTATAGCTCCTCCAGAAGTTCGCCACGAGATAGCCAGCCTTATCGAGAAGAGTAAATAGGAACGAGACGGCTGTCACCCCCTGCATAAACATCAACTTATACCTGCACGTCTAAAGAGTCGTAAAAGCTTTATGCGACTTACGACCTCTTCAAAAGCCAGTGCAGAGGACGAGAGATGCGCGCTATGGAAACAGAAGCACCCAGCTCCTACACATTTCATCACCCCGTCAGAACATCTCCCCCCTGGACGCGAATTGCAGTGGCCAATCTGGAAATCTCTTAACCGACTGCGGACCCAGGTTGGCCGCTGTAAAAACAATTTGGCCAAATTAGGCTTCCTCGACCCATCTCTAACACAGTGCCAGTGTAGAGCCGCTGCACAGGACATGCGTCATTTGCTATGCTGTCCATCCTGCACAACCACCTGCAGTTTTCAGGATCTATACGAGGCCAATAACAGAGCCGTAGAGGTTGCCAAATACTGATCAGAAAAATTTTTTTTAGAGTACATCGACACGAAAAGAAGAAAAAGAAGAATTGGGTAAAAACTGGTGAGTGATAAATTCAAGATAACCGAGGCATTTACTGAACTCGAAAGGAAATGATGAACGCTGACAAAAATGCCATCCGTGAGGCGACACACTGAGCTCATAAAAGTGCTCACATACGCTCACTTTAATAATACTAGATAATCGACTACACGATAAATTGCTAGAATAATTTTACTCCAATTGCGCCTCTGATACTCTACTCCAACAAATATCTTTGTTGAACGACCACGCCATCAATAAATCGACGCAACTACACGAGCCATTGCATCGATTATACCGATTATTAAGCAAAACACTCGTACGGAAACAACGAGATCATCACCCGACAAAAACTGCCATATCTCATGCGCGTGCGCATATATAGAGACGCGCTACATAATTTTCTTCGCATTACCGACTAATTACAAACGTCACACGAAAAAATAAACGTTTTTATCGAGAAGAACTACTGTACATTGCGTTTGGATTAACAACCAAACCAAAATCTACTTTAACACCACTTATTAAAGTTCTTTTTGTAATAAAATTTGATTTACTTAGAATCTAAGGCATTAAGCTAATTAGACACGATCAGGAATTAACACTATGGTGAACATAATTTAATTGTAAGGTGATTTATGGCTTTCTATAACAAGTTGTTTGTTTAAGAATTAAACATAATCGCGATAGGAATCATAAAACCTTCAACATGAGTGATTTATGTCGACTTTTCACGTCAAATAGTGGAAAAATGTAAATTCAAGCATATATGCAAAGATTGTTGGATGTTGAGGATATTATAGAAGTTGGCTTTAACTGCTACAAACCCAGAAAATAAAAAATAATTATCGTCGATGGATACACCAATGAGAATAACCAATTCTTATGAATTATTGCTATTATTGCTATACTTGTATTTAATTAATAATATAATATAATAATAATATAATATTCACACAACTATAACACAACGCCGTCTAGTCCCAAGCTAAGCAGAGCTTGTGTTATGGGTACTAGACAACTGATAAACATACTTATATATTTCTAAATACATACATATATAGATTAATTACTAATTAATATATGTTAGAAAAAGTAGCGCTTATTGAATTTATAGCTAGAGTGAATAGGTTACTTTTAGAGCGCGCTCCATCGTCGAACACATCGGCGCTTTCCATCAGGTGAAATAGCAGTCAAGCGCGAACCTACCAAGAAAAAAAAATGAAAAAACAAGAATTAAAAAAAATAATAATGCCCTGGAAAACTGGAAATTTTTATTCAACGTCAATGATTTATTTGCAGATAAATATGTTTACAAAAGTTCTTACAATTTTATTTGAATGGGGTAAGGAGCCACCATTTAATATTCCATGAACGTCGTGTAAAATAAAGAGGTATTATCTTTATAATTTTATCCCTTCATTGAAAGTTACACTTAAATTTAAGTTTAATGTTGTTCTTGTATCCTTTATTATTGCGTTGCTCTGGCTTATCGCCAGGCTCCGCTTCGCTTGCTGTATTTCTTACATTTATTTGATGGAGACAAAAATGCCCATGAAAATATAATACATATTTATCAGCTATGCATTCTAACCTCTTTTCCAAAACTGAAAGAACGCCTAAGACAATTTGTTTAAGCCCTTACATACTTAAAAAAACTTATTTTTTTAATTATCATCCTATGCTTATTTTTTTACTGTCTGTTATTGCTTAAATTGTATGCAATTTATATGCCAAAATTGCGAAATTCATTCCTCTTATCGCTACCATTTCAAAGTCCGTCTGCATTCATACAAACGATGAAACAATAGCAATCAGAACTTGACACTATTGTAGCAAAATACTTTGCAATCCATCGTCGAATCACTATGCAAACGTATTTATCGCCAGACGGTATCCGTCTTCTGTTCCGGTGATTATTCTCTGTGACCGACGCTATTAGCAAGTGGTATCGTCGGGGAAACAAGTGTTTCATTCGTTGTCAGGTAGATATTCAAGTGAAAGGATGAAAATATTTTGTCTGAACTATGCCAGGGGCTCATCTGAACTGTGACAGGGGCTCATCATCTTGAGATATTCATGAAGGAGGAATTTTGGCCGACGGGTATCGTGTATCAAAATTTTCACGGAAGGCTACAGACCTCTCGACTCAGAGCAATACGTCGCCGACTCAACGTAATTGTTATGTTACATGATATGTCATTTATAATAAAAAAAATCATTATTTTTAATGTTTTTTCGTTTCAAATCACAGGTTTTGGGATTCCAGAAGAGCATAGGAAAGTTTATGAGGGAGAGGGACAAATGGTGGAGATGGGTATTATGTAATTAAGAGATTTTTAAGGGTTAGGAGCGTGTAGCGTATGATGCACATGTTTTGTTTGTAGCTGAAAAATAAATTAAAAAGATTTACGTATTATCAAATTTTGTAGCAAGAAGAAAATAATCTTGAGCAACTTTTGAGTTGCTGACCTGTCGTATTTTCATCTTCCTCTTTGATCGTATGTCATATTTATTTGAGATCGGCATTCCTTCTCATTCTTTTCGTCTAAGCTCGATTTTTTGGAGTGTCATTGATGATCAAGATGACATGATTGAAGTGATACGATATGGCATTGCTATTGCGATTATGAGAGTACAGTGAACCTGTCTCTATATGTGAATGTTCCCTTGTGGGCAATTTGATGAAGCGCTGTTTCTGACCTATATGATGAAGACTGTGTAGTGATCAGTCAACTTTGCGAATTATAAAGTCCTAAGTATGATCTTCAGTTTGTCTTACTTTACAATAATTTCTTTTGTTTTTTGTTAGAATTTTGACAAATTTAATAGAGATATCAAATTCAAAATACGTTTGTTCCCCACTGTACTGGTCGGTTTATAAATTGCAATGCCGCCATCAATCTCATACGATAGCGTGACATAATAATTATTTCAATTGTTTATTACTCTTTATTTTTACAATCAAGTGTTCGTTTAACCTTAAATTTTATTACGTGTTCACAGCTAAGTGCTGCAGTTTATGACAAAAGTGTTACTTGATATAATGTTTATGGGGTTTCTTAATGTGTTTGCAGTTTGCGAATTTTATAATTATGCCATTACCTAGACCTGTTTTGTATTTAGTAAAATTTTCAGTATCATACATTTGAGCTATGTGATTATAGATCAGAATTTTAACGTGGAGGTCGATCGAAGTTTATTTTCCACTAATAATGATATTTAATTAGTTTTTGATGAGGCTAAAAGTTTACTGGTTTAAGTCCCATCTGGATACCCAAGGATCGCAGAGTGCCGAGATGCGAATCATTCGTGGGCACGGTCCATAAATTCATGCGTATTAAGAAGGAAAAGTGCGAAAGTGAGTTTAAATCAGCTTACTTTTCAGTTTTTGAACAGATTTTCAGCGTTTCAAAATTTTACCTACAATTTAAAAGTTAGTGGGCAAGCTACTCATAAAAACGTCTTGTGACTTTAGGGAAATAAAATACACGCTATCTATTTCCAAACTACCACTTTTTATATTTCATTAAATTCATGTACCTAAGCTTTATGTTTTTTTACTTTCTTTGTTTCAGCGAGGGCCTGTTTACTTGTCCGGTCAACGCGTCCCCCGTTGATTACGCGAAGGTATGTTTCAAACATAATAACTGATTTACTAAAGGTTTTTCTGAACTGAATAATGTCTGCAGAACTCGTTGTTTTAATTAATCTTACATTGCTCTTTTTAAAAAAAACCTAGGATTTTTTAGACAATAATGTTCTGCGCTATTTTAAATTTTACTACGCACACAGTATGCACTGTCTATTAAGTACAGTGTCTCCATCAATCCTTATTTATCGCTATCGGATGCGCACGCGCCGTTACGGCGCGCGGGTGGTCGTACTCACCACGAAGTTCGACCAGCTGTGGATAGATGGCGCTGTTTACAACTTGCGGTCAAGCACCGCTTGTTACAAACGAATCTTTAAAACTTATTTTATTGACTCGTTAAACTACGAGCTTTCTTAGAATGTGTTTTATAAACAATTTTTATTGTTACATAAAGTGATTATGTAGCTTAAGTAAGCTATAGTTTGTCTAACAAAACCCTTCCTTTTCTTCGTAAAACAGACATTGCATATACCAGCCAAATAAGGATACTTTAGTGTTTTGGCAAATAATGCAATCTGTAATATACTATAAAACAGAAAGCATTCTCTGCATCGATTTGAAGGAA
This sequence comes from Mythimna vitellina, assembly GCA_949316375.1. NCBI lineage: Eukaryota > Metazoa > Arthropoda > Insecta > Lepidoptera > Noctuidae > Mythimna > Mythimna vitellina. Next base: position 2,277,590 of record OX438694.1, on the reverse strand, counting down.
TTTGCTGCTTGAAATCTCAAGCTCATCATTACGAAGCCCGTGAGGGTATTCAATGTTCGCAAGAAAGAAAATGAGTAATAAAATTGAAGTTATCTCAAATAGATCGAAAATACGCGTGCACAAGCTCACACGCGGGCAATTTCAAATTCTATTACTTGAATTACATTAGATGATATGAAGGTGCTTAGAAAATTCTGAAGATAATGTATTCAATCAATAAATGTGTGTGTGTAAATAAATTGAGGATTCCTTGTATATATTTAAGAATAAGTGAAATAACTATGTAATTGTAATTGAGAAACTGTTGACAGGGAAGACATTTTATTTCTCGTTTTGCAATCAAAAAGCCTGTTATCTTAAATGATTTCAATACAGACAGTCAGGCTCTTCTGAATTGTCAGTCACTTAAAAAAATAAAGATACTGCTGACTGATATTTCGAAACATAGATTCCTAGGTCATTTATTTTAGTTAATTATTTCGTATGTGATAAAAATAGTTGACTTAAATATTATTTTCTATATTTTGAATGGATAAAAATGTCTTGATGAACATTAATAGATTCTTGTAAACATTGAACTCGTGTCTCCCCCACAGTCTGCCATAACACACGCTCCTGGGGGGAAATTTGCGATCATGGTGCTCTATGCTTGCGATATTGTCGATAAACCTAAGTATATGAACAGTACTTCGAATATAATAGGAGATATTAAGTACACCGTAGGTTTTGAACCCTGAGAATTTAGGAATAGAACAAAATCTGTATGTTGTATATAATGTGATATAACCGTAACTTTGTAACTGTGTATTGATTTAAAAGAGAGAATTTTTTTTTTTTGCATGGTCTTCTCTATAGATATCTTCACTTTGGGACTTGCAAATAGCTTCTTTTTTTTTTTGTTTTTTACTGTTCGACATTAGCAATTGAAAGATGCCTATAGATCTTGAGTTTGGAAGAGGTTAATTTAATGTTTTTACTTTTTCTAATGAGCCTGATCTCTCGTGTTGGTAAACAATGGATGAGGTATAATATGATGCAAAAGAGTCCAGGAGATGCCTGTTCTCTCTTGCTTTGAAAACTGATGGGTCACTAAAAGGTTGTAAGGAGCCCAGTTTGTCTGCTTGTTGGAGGCAATAATTATTTTGTAAATACATTTAAAAAAACGTAATTTTTACGTCAATTTAAACTAGATTAGGCCGGTGTTTCTTATTAATTTAGAAGTTATTCATCTGTTTCTGAATATTATTGTACATATTGATATTTATATAATTGTTGAGGGCAGTACGCTACGTTTTAAATTGAAAAAGGCGCAGTTCCTAGAGGATGTGCTAGAGGGGTGAAGACGTGGAAAAAACTAGTATAGAAATAAACTTTATTACACAACATTACAGGGATATTGTATTGGGATGAGTCTGTAACTACAGAAAGATGCTTATTGAGTAGTTTGTGAGGGTTACCATTACTTTAAGTAGTCTTTCACGTGGATCTGAACATAGCCACTCTTTGGAACGAGTACGCAGCACCATCAGTTCTTGTGCAGCTTCACCTTATCAAACACATATAATTTATTTATTTATTTATCTTTTATTTCAGGTATTAATTAACCTAAAGTAATATTATAAAATTAAATATTTTTTTATAACATAATAAATAAATTAAATGAAATACTTACATTAGATTATATAAATTATTAAAACATTGATAAATTATTGAATTATATTAATAAATTAATTAACAAAATTATTGTAAATTATTATTATTATGACCATTGAACAAAATTAACAACGTCTAAGTAGGTACACACCATGGAATACTTCAGATAGTATCCTATTCTAAAGATAAAGCTAGATTTGTGTTTCTAAGAATTTAGCACTCTCAAATTTTATTATTTTTATTTAGGTACCTATTCAAAGTTCTATTAAATACATTTTGACAAGAATATACCTACTTATCAATCATCGGATTAGTCACATTCGCACACGCAAACAAAAAAAAAAACGCGGCAAAAAATTATACAATGCAAAACAATACCTATCTAGTTGGCAAGGAATTAGCGAATTCGGCACAGCATCTAAATTACAAGCACCGCATGTATCGCGGCGAATCAACCGTAATCGATCGTTTATACATCGATTAAACACCAAATTGTCCCTACAAAATCAAAACAAGATGATTTGGCACGCAAAATCCGCGGACGCACTATCTATCGTCACTTTCCAAACGAATTTCAAACATACCTCTTAAATTTTAAAGTCTAAATTGACAATACGAGAGGCACCACGGATTGGTGTCACTCACCTCTCGCGACGACCTTGCAATGCTAACCAGTCACGCGACAATGTTTTTGTCTCTCTCTACCGGATTATGTACGGTCGTTAAGTTGTGTTGCTATCTCCTTCTAACAGTGCAAAGCTGTACGGTTGTTTCACTATGCGTTTGGTGCTTAGGAGCGCTGCGGACGTCTTGTGATTAGTTATTACTTTTGAAAGTAGATGGCGCTGACGAGATATTGATATTGAATCGAGAGCGGTCAAAATTTTTGGTTTAAATTATTGCTTTATTCTTATTCAGTTACAATAGTGTAAAGAACTTAACAAGTAAGTAACAATATTTGCGATAGATATTGAAAAAAAAAACCAAATAAATTAATTTTGTTTTTTTAACACTAGTTTTTAGCGGATCGCTAAAGGCTAGTGTTATGATGATGAATATTCAGGTTTGCCACATTCATACAATAAGTAATGAGGTCATTCGGCCTTAACTAATTTTTGTCACACTCTTAAAGTTTTTCAGGTTTCTTTGACACTCACAAAAAAAACCAATTGATTTCGTAATAAGCTGAAAGAAATCTCTGGGAACAGAGAAAGAAAAATAAAATGAAAACAGATTTCATTGATTTATTGTAGGCACGTCGTAAATCCTGAGAGGGTAAATGAATCAAAATTATTTTTTTCATCAAAATATCACACAAACTTGATAAACTACTCTATCGTGCTATCTGCTCGATACAGCTCCAATTATTTAACACTAAGTCCCCTCGCCCACGGCGAGTTTTTGTAGCGATGCCGTAGCATGTTCGCATCGATACAGTCGCGATGCTGTAGCGCGTTAGTTGCTCGTTTCCATTTATCTATAGCGCTTGCAAATGCGACTAACGCGCGTGGGCCAGGAGCCTAAATGTCCGTCTTGCCACCGTGTATCCGACCGGACAATCTTACGGGTGCGCGGGCGCAGGGCGTGAGAACCGGCGCGAGCGAGTGCGGAACAACGCGAGATCTATGATCCATTGGATAATAACATTGCTGACTTGGCTGCTGAAATTGCACGGGTACCTGTCCAACTTTTTATAGAGTGAATTATCCTCGTGTAGAAATAGATGTAGGTACCTATAGTCTTTAAGATTTAGAGTCGAGGTAATATTCGACTGGCCTGTTAGTCTAGTGGTTAGTGGTCCTGACTGCTATGCCGGAGGTCGTGGGTTCGATTCCCACCCAGGGCAAATGTTTGTGTGATGAGCACGATCATTTGTTCTGTGTCTGGGTGTAATTTGTCTATAATATGTATGTATTTAGAAATAAATAAGTAGTATGTTTACCAGTTGTCTAGTACTCATAACACAAGCTCTGCTTAGCTTGGGTCTAGACGGCGTTGTGTGGTTGTTTTGGAATATTGAATATTATTATTAATATCAAAGCTCTGTTTATGTAAATTGTGATTAAAGCTTGCATGAATTGGTAAAGCTTCTGTTTGAGTGTTTGTGTTTTTTAAAATAAATCGTTGCCCCACACTAGGAATTACTCCTGTATCGTAGGTGCGTTACCAAAAATGTCAACTCATATATACAAGACACCTAGGTATACCAAGAACACCTCCTAACTGTAGACCATACAAATATTTGGTTCCGTGCGGGAATCGAACCTGCAACCCCAGAGGCCAATCGCTCAACCACTGCGCCTACCGTGCCATGTGTGTGTTAAAATACAAGTAATTGAAACTTTAAAACGTAAACCTTAGCTTTGCGGAAATAAAGAGTGTTTTAAGCATTTAATGATTAATTTGAATGCTCCAGATTACCCCCATTGGTTGACTTCTGAGAGGTAAAACCGTGGTTCTAGAAAAGGGGCAACTGAAGGAACATACGTGTGGTTTTAGTCCAATAAAAGTCTGACACGCCCTCTCGATCCGCCCTAAAGCACGAGAAGTCATTCGATGATTTCCCACTTTAAAAAAAAGTGTAGCCTGCGAAATTCAAGGTTCTTTTTTTGCAATTTGAAGCTTAGCATGGCAACAAAAATTATATTTGCTGTAACGAAATGTGTTTACACAACTGTACTCATCAAAAACCTCATCATCATCATCATTTCAGCCGAAAAACGTCTACTGTTGGACATAGGCCTCCCCCAAGCGACGCCACAACGACCGATCCTGTGCGTCTCGCATCCACCGCACTCCCGCGAATCTCACCAGGTCGTCGGTCCACCTTGTGGGAGGCCTTCCAACGCTGCGATTTCCGGTGCGCGGTCGTCATCAAAACCTACAGCTCTCTAACTTAGAAACACAGTAAAGGGGTTTTGTTTTTATTAAAATGGCACATTTTAGCTCTTCTCTAATTAAGAGAGTTATGTTAATTCTTTTAATGAATATAATTGTGTAAATAAATACAATTAACTACCGCAAATATTTTTATTTTACTTTACTGTATAATACTGCACTGTAAAATGCAAAAAAACGTATAAAGTATAAAGTAGCAGGGGTCAGAAGTACAGATGAAAATTTAAAAAAGTTAATCTAAAAAACGCATGTTACTAAAAAAGTTATGAGTATACAAGTGGATGGGTGGAGAGGGTGAGGGAGGCCAAAGAAAAGATGGATGAATTGTATAAAGAGTGATATGAAAGAAAAGGCAGTTAGTGATAACATGACGGTTAACAGGATAGAATGGAAGAAAAAAACGTGTTGCGCCGACCCCAAATAAGATGGGACAAGGACAGGAAGATGATGAATCTAAAAATATTTGATAATTTAAAAGTTATAGCACATCACATGTATTCTTGAAAATCAAAAGTAACCAGCATTGCCACAGAAAACATAACATTTCTGATCTGATACAGATACTAATTTAAAATAAATTGGTATCAAGTTTGATGCTAATTAATCGTACATTTTGAAATTTTAATCATTTCGCAGACCATATTTTAGTTCTTGTGGACTACTTAGGCCCTACCACGAGCTCTTAACGCGATTTATTTTTTGACCTAAACTGAACTGTTATTTTATTTTATTTATTTAGGGACAATTAACAGCCGCAACATATAATATATACAAATATCAATAATTTGAGTGTTAAAAATATTGCAGCCCATTGCATCATCCGCAATTATCAAAAACATGTGATAAAAGCGTTAAGTATAAGAGCGGGCTTTCGAGTAAGTGTATTGAAAACGCTATAATATCTCGTCATAACAAACCTTCAAACACATGTATCCAATATGCTCGTCAATATCCATAGTAGGTACCTATAGCTTTGAGTTTGTCACTGTCAAAAGCAGCGGTAATTATTGTTTTATGACATAACAAAGACCAATAAATGTCACAGTCTCAGAGCCAAAGAGATGAGATAACTCACGCTGGGAGGAGCATTAACTCGATGGCTTTTGTTACGGAACGTATGAAGACATACTGAAGTAATTTTTTACGCTTATGCGCTTGCCTACTATCACTCCAGATGGAAAGCTGGTGGCCGATGCGGTCGAAGATGGTGCACGCTTGCCTAGAAGTAACATATTTACTCTTGACTGAGTTGTTGAAACTTCAACGGTCCGGACTAAGCGTTTCGCTTCGTTGTTTGTACCGCGTACATCGAAGGACTGGAACAATTTGCCTGCTGCGGTCTTCCCGTCCAATTATAATTTAGGTGTCTTCAAGGCTAGAGTGAATAGGCTCTTAATAGACTAGTGCGCCTGACCATCAATGATTGCATCTCCGCTTACCATCAGGTGGGACCGCAGTCAAGCACTGGTTTGTTGTTTTTTCGGTTTATATCCATTTAAAAAAGACAAGAAAGCTTAAAGACCCCAGGTTGTAGCTAGCAGGAAACACAGATTCCGGCAAGGCATTCCACTCCTTAGCTGTACGCACAATGAATATACATATATTTTATTACCTTACCATCCCATACTGCACTGCAAATCGCAAAAAAATGAGCAAAGTCCAACGTAGTAACCTACTTAGATTTTTTTTGTTTTCGGCAGGTGTCCAGAACTCCAAAAGAAAATTTTAAAATGTTAATTTAAAAAAAAAACAACTAATAATTCAAAACTTACAGCACATCTACTATGTGTTCCAAATATGAATAGGAAAGTCAATAACCTTGATCTGTCAAATGTTGAGTGAAAAGTATAATAATATTTAAAGAAAATTTATAAGGTTTTTTTTTTGCTTTGTATTACTAAGTCTTAGTTTAATCTAGCCTGTTGGTCTAGTGGTTAGTGGCCCTGACTGCTATGCCGGAGGTCGTGGGTTCGATTCCTACCCAGGACAAATTTTTATGTGATGCGCACGATCATTTTGTTCTGTGTCTGGGTGTAACTTATCTATAATATGTATGTATTTAGAAATATATAAGTATGTTTATCAGTTGTCTAGTACTCATAACACAAGCTCTGCTTAGCTTGGGACTAGACGGCGTTGTGTGGTAGTGGTGGAATATTATTACTATTATTATTTAACGCTTCATCCTGGTGACGAAGAAGCAAATATTTAATTATGTCTCTATGATCAACGGCAATCATGCTTCTAAACTCCAAAAATATCACGTAGTATCTTCAAATACTAAACCTCAAATATTATTTACCTATGGAATAATATCAAATAACCCAGTAGACGATATCAAGTGTCATTATAAATAGACAGGCGTATTTTTTTATTATTACAGGTATACTTGTCGACATGTATTGCTCATTGACAAACTTGAATATGGTATGATGTATATGAAGCATATTATTTGTAAATCTAATATATATACAAAAATCTGGTGGCACAGTGTTTGTGGTCCAACTCTTTCGAAACGGCTTAATTAGTTTATTATGATTAGTACTAGATTTTTATGAAACCTTTTGTGTATATTTGGTAGATCTGAGAATATGTTATTATGGCTATTTTGTTACTCCTCGTTTTTAGGGTTACATACCTCAAAAGGCAAAAACGGAACCCTTATTAGATCACTTTGTTGTCCGTCTGTTTGTCTGTCTGTCAATACCTTTTATCTCGGGAATGCGTGGAGGTATCGATTTGAAATTAATACCCAAATCTGCGGTGCCTTGAAGTTGTAAATAAATAAACCTTCTATGTTCACGAAAAAAAGATACGGCTGTTAATGTCGCAAAAAAACGAGTATTTCGATACTCTCAAGGGTTTCAAAATTTATAGGTAACTTCCCGTTGCCCTAGAATCCTGAAATATGGCATGAAGCAAGGTCTCATAGCACTTGCGTAGGAAAAAAACAGAAAACTCTAGATTACGTCACATAAATAAAGTATTTTTTGTCCGATTCAGAAAAAATCGGGAATTGAACTGTTTTTATAGGTAAGTTTGTACGGAACCTTAAGTACGCGAGTCCGACTCGCATGTGCCCGGTTTGGTTGGTTTTTTCTAATTTTTGTTGCTTCTTTTTTTAATATCATTCGTACTACTTATGTTATTTTTTATGCATTATAGATTACCTAAGTATACCTAATTACCTATGGAACCGATTATCTTCCGATTGAACTGATTCTGAATTTAAAAAATCTTTTCAATTTCTCGTTCAGTTGTCAGTTAGAACGCTTGAATATAAATGCTTGCATCTCTTGCCTGTTTAAAAAAAGGTAAAAACATTTTGAATAGACCCCAAATGACGTTTCCTTCGTCACACATCGAAACTGAATATTCTAACTCCCATGAACATCAGAAAAAACCCTATCAGATCAGATCTCACGGTTATTAAAATTAAAATCAAAATAATAGATAAATTTCACAAAGGAAATTTGACCCACAAAAGGATAGCCATCGCGTACAATAGCACCAAATAGTTCTCTGTTCACCCCTTTTTATTTTGAAGAGGCGTAATAGAGCAAGTTCAGTATATGCTTGATTTCTTCTAATGTAGCATCGAAGCGTGTATACAAGGGGTGAGGTTTTGTTTTGTGTTGTTATCTCCTTGCTCCTTAAATAAGTTGGGGTAAGCGATACTTCATACAGTGTTTAGTGGATTTTATGCGGTAGATTTTGAAAAATAAAACAAATATCGTCTTTGCGACTTTAATACCTTTTTTTGAGTGTAATTTTTGGCAAAATCACTTTTTTCCGCCAGCCTTTTTAATATTTTGAAGCTCTATCGAATGGCAAAACTCTCATGTGTAGACGACGATATATTTATTTATTTAAAACTTTATGCACTAATGAAACATTGTACAAAGGCGGACTTAATGCCTTAGGCATTTTCTACCAGTCGACCTTAGGGTGGTGCAGAGATATAAAATGGAAGGTGCAGCTTAAAAGAAGACTGACAGAGAGGAAATAAGAACAATAATAAATATATACTTAGATACATACATACAAATAAAGAATGATATTGAGAGAAAAACGAATACAACAAATCAAGAGTGTGATGAATGTACCAACTTCTTGCGAAAGTGTTCTCGTGCTTTAACTTTAAAGGACAACCGACTGGTTGCCGTCCTGATGTTCAGAGGGAGCGCATTCCAAAGTGAGATCGCCTGAACAAAGAAAGAAGAATGGACAAACCCAGAGCGGTGCGTCGGACACCGTAGAAGACGATTATTTGTAGATCGAAGATTTTTATTGTGCGCAGAGCAAAGGAATTGAATTTCTGAAGTCAGATAAGAAGGAGAAGAAGGGTTATCTAGAAAAGAAAACAGGGTTGTCAGGGCTCTTAACGCTCTACGCTGGCGAATGGGTAACCATTTTAAAAGTGATCGATGCGTTGAGACATGATCATACTTACGAAGGTTGAAGACGAATCGAATGCAGTTATTCAGAAGGTGGTCCAGTTTATTGAGGAGATCTGCATTCAGGTCATAGTAGCACACATCACCATAGTCAATTATAGGAAAGATTAGGGACTGTACAAGCATTGCCTTTATGTGAGCTGGGAGAAGATTCTTCAGTCGATAGAGCGACCGTAACGTTCCGGTGACTTTCCGACTGACACTAGAGACCTGCTTCCGCCAATCAAGACAAGTGTCGACATGCAAACCAAGATCCTTAACCTCGGAGCTAAAAGGAATCACTATACTGTTGAAAATAATGGGTGGTACGGTGAGGCCATCCAGCTTCCTCAGACTATAGGGGCTACCAACTATAATAGCCTGACACTTTGAGGGGTTAACCGCCACCCCGAATCTATCTGCCCACTCTTTAATCACCAGTAAATTCCGGTTTAGCTCCGCGATCGCATCCGCTATGTTGTCAACACCTGACTGACAGTACAGCTGCAAATCGTCAGCGTAGAGATGATACGCACACCGAAGTTTAGTAGTTATAAGGTTTATAAAAACGGAGAACAAAAGAGGAGATAAAATACCACCTTGAGGAACGCCAGCTGCAAGGTCGTACCACCTTGACGCAGAGTCTCCAACACGAACCGACTGTTGACGTCCCTGAAGATAAGAGGAAAACCATTTCAGTACCTCGTGAGAGACCATAAGATAAGATAGGATAGACAAGAGGATTTCGTGACTGACGGTATTAAATGCGTTGGAGAAATCTGTTAACACCAAAGTGGTAACTTTAGTGTCTTCCATTTCGCGCCTTATATCGTCAGTCACTTTAAGGAGAGCCGTCATAGTACTGTGCCCGGGCCTAAAACCTGATTGAAATGAACTGATAAGGGAGTTGTGGTAAATGAAGTTGGAGAATTGTTTATGGACAAAATATCCATATGGATATAATCGTCATTTGTTTACCAATTTCAAGATCAACAATCATCATCATCATCATCTTCCTGCCCTTGTCGCATCTTATTTGGGGTCGGCGCAACACGTTTTTTTCTTCCATTCTATCCTGTCAACCGTCATACTATCACTAACTTCCTTTTCTTTCATATCACTGTTCACACAATCCATCCATCTTTTCTTTGGCCTCCCTCTCCCTCTCCACCCATCCACATATATACTCGTAACTCAAGATCAACAACGTGCTTCCTAATAAAATGCTACTTTTACTTTTACATTTAAATTACTTTTACAATAATAAACTGTATTTTTTTTACTATCATACTACTTTTAAATTCAACTAAAAATAGCAAAATTAAAAGCAGGAAATCATATGATATATTTTTCAGCAGACGGTTTTTATTGATTTTCTCATAAAGTTGAATTTTAGACATAGAGGTCTTAAAGTCGCAACGATGATATGCGAGTCAGACTCTTGCACGAAGGACTTCGTACCATTTTATACATAACATTAGACACTGTATTATATCCTTTTGTTTAATTTTACCTGGCTCAGTGTCCGTTTGTTGAAAAATCATATTTGTTGTATGAGAGTTTCATTTAAATAGGTATTTATTTTATTCTGTTTTTAGTATTTGTTGGTATAGCGGCAAAAAAACATCATCATCATAAAAAAAAGAAAACACATCATCTGTAATCAACAGTCTAGCTATCACGGTTCATGAGATACCTACACCCTGGTGAAGTGGTGACAGACAGACGGACAGTGGAGTCTTAGTAATAGGATCCCGTTTTTACTCTATAGGTTCGGAACCCTAAAAAACAGATTTCTTACTGTAGGACTGCGGGAATCTTTGAAAGAGTGATCCTGGTTCGCATGACGAGGTCCTGTAACCGTCCGAAGCGAGCCCGAGTTGTCGACTGTGCATGGTGTTCCACGCGCGCTTCAAGGAGATGTCAGCAAAACGTAGGGGCCCAGCAGGGTCGAAGCCTACTGGGGCCATGGGTTGTGCGAAAGAGAACGCCGAGGCCCTGTAACGAAGACAAAGAAGGAACTGGAGTGGGTTTTAGTCAGTAAAAGTCTGACACACTCTCCCAGTCTGCCCTAGACTATAGTTTAAAAAAACTGGTCAGATTGAGTCCCAGGTTTCTTAGACCTGTACCATGACTTTTAAAGTAAGATTGTGTCATTCTTATTTCCAGTGTGGGTAAGAGATGGCGCTAGACAACCTGTATAGTCCTGTCTCTTACCCACACAGAAATAAGAATGAAATAATCTTACTTTGAACGTCATGGTAACCCCGTTAACAAAAAATTTAAGTTAAGACCTAATAATATGACTGTTCTGATAGCGTTCCCGCCAAACACTAAGTATATGGCAATGACATTACCTGGCACTTCACTTTTCATATGAGTTGTCTACACGTAGTGTCAATAGTTAGGTACTACATAAAATACATGTTTTCTACTTAGCGTTTGGCGCGAAAGCTAACAGAAAATTCATATGTCCAAGCCTGCTGTTCCAAGATGATCCTGACACGAATAATAAAAGGCAGTTTATTATTATTATTATTCTTCTTCTATTAAAACAAATCCATTGAACACAAGATCTGTATTCAACACAAGATCGATCCTCAAATGCATACGATGCATATCTCATAAGTCATAGAGACGCATGCATTCTCATACGATCACATATATATATGCATTCTGAAGCTTTGTATAGCAGCATTTAAATTAAAGATTAATCTATGAAGAAAATAATGCTCGAAGGATCACTGACTTCGTTTTCAAAAGACCCAATTTGGACATATTCAAAATGAATAAGGGTAGGGTTACATTAGGACGTTATGGAGAAATAGAAACTCGTGGTAATAGAACGCAGAGGGAAACTGAAGGACACAGGGGTGGTTTTTGTCAGTAAAAGGCTGACACGGCCTTTCGCTCCACCCTAAAGAGTAATAAGTGATTGGATGATTACTAATCTAAAAAAAAGTATTTTTGTATGGGAAATCATCACACACATCCCCCCCGGATTTGATGATTTCCCACAAAAAAAAGCCAGTCTGGGCCTAATGAGAGGGGTGTCAGATTTTTACCGACTAAAACCTTTCTGTGTTCCTTATTTTGCCCTCTGCATTCCAGAGCTATGGTAACTCTTTTGAGCAATACGTCAGCCCTCTGGCTGGAGGACGTTAGAGATTAGGTTGCATCATTTTCGTAATCAAGGCTTTAAATTGCGCAATGTATAGTATCCTTCTAAAGCTGTATATTTGTATAAATTGCATCAGTATTTCACAATATACTTAAGATTGGCTCCTTGTCAATGACCTAAGATCGAATGTCAATGAAAAACATTATAAGTATTTTGGTAGCGGATTGCGATAATATTTATTTAGTTACTTTTAATAATATTCTACTTATAAATACTTAAGTATTAGTATCTGGTAGTGCTAACTGAACCGAAAATATTATTTAAAACTAGCTGCTGAACCCGGCTTTGTCCCCGTGAAATTAGTAGGTACTGCTTTTAAGAGACCCATACAAAATTATAAATTAATTTTGTATGGGTCTCTGTTTTGAATTTATCTGTTGTTTAATGGGATTTTCCTATTTTTTTTTAAATTCTTTATTGTATACAAACCTTATATTAAACAAACAAATTAGGACATCTAATTTACCTACGCAGGTGATCTTAACCCACAATTGGGTTTTCTTACAGCAAACCATATATAAATGAGAGAGAAATTTTGCACTTTAGGATAATTATAAACGCATAAAAAAAAAAATTAAGCACATTAATTATTTTTTTCGCTCTTGTATTGGGGCAAACAAATGTATTAAATCGGTTGAGCCATTTTTGAGTTTTGCTGGCACTAACGAACAGTAATTAATTTTTATATAAATGTAAGAAGAAGGTATAATAGATTACTCGATCCAGAAAGAAAACCCGGGAACTGGAAGAGCAACCGTAGTTGGAACCGAAAAGCTGTAAAGTCGCCATATCTACTATTTTTTGTGTGTTTATTAGCCCATGTACAATTTGACGATGCTTTAAAAACAGCCAGTTTATTACAACTTCAACAAAAACTTTTCTACCAAATATCACCCCACGTTACACCCCAATGTACTCCAACCTTTACCATCTTTTTTACAAAGAAGAGGTTAAACGATATAAAACGGACCCAGGACATTATGATGTAAAGTAGGTGCTAACAATGGAGATAAGATGTCTCATACGTGAGGGAACGTGTGGTCACCCGACGGTAACGGAGGGGAGCGTGGAGGACTGTTTCTGTCTCTAGTAGCAATGAGTCATATTCATATTAGATTTATACATAAGTCTAAAATATAGTGGTAGAAGTGTTAATAATATTAATAGAACTTGAGCTTGCCGCTTTTGGACATGAAAAGCTCGAAGTACAAGGTGAGTCAGCAAAGTCAGAAGCAAATCTGGTTGTCTTTAAGTAAGAAATTTCAGAAAAAGTATTTATGACAATATTTATTTATTTAATCATAGGAGAACCAACAGCTATAACAAAAAAATAACAATAATATAAGAGACATTGAGCCAATTACAGGTTCTCACGGGTAGAAACAGGTAAAGTAATAGAAAACTTACGATCACTAATAAGCACGATAAAAAAGAACATAATTAAACATCTCTTAATTAAAATTAGCACTATGCACTTTTGAAAAAGTCCGCATTCAAATGCTTGCGTGCCGAATAGGTTTTAATAGTAAACGGGTCAAAAGAGAACTCTTTACAAAGAACATTAAAGTCCTTACACGGTAATAGATATGAATAGGTTTATTCTAAAAGATGAGTACGTATTAATCGCACTCAACGCTCTCCTTGAATCCAGTCCTAGACTAGATCTATTTGCTGATGAATTGAAGGAGATACTGACTGAATGTCTGGTGATTTGCGAGAAGACTGAGTGAGAGGTTTAGTTATATTATCTGTGTTATATTTTCTTTAATATATTTTACATTATTTCTAACTAATGTAATCAGTATAATTGGCATTTTGTCGTTCTGGTTGAATAAATCAAAAAAAATCAGTAAAGAAATATTGTTATGATCTGATGATGATTTTCGAAGATATGGAACGGAACTCCTCATAGGATCACAGCAGAACTGTCGTAACAAATAATATTGCTTTGATTATACGTGTAGTCGATGGCTGATTGATAGAAGAGGGGGGGATATATCTATATGTATATGATGAATCCAGAAGGTAGGTCTGGGCTTGGTTTATTGGAATTGTTATTCAATGTTTTTTAACCTTACTTTAGAACTTGCACACTATATAAGTTTGGCTGAGGGGTACTTTTTAGGTGTGGTACCACAACTAAAAGTCACTCGATCTCCTAGTTTGGAAGTCAGGGTTTATTCTATCCGTGTGACTTTTAATTTATTGAAATGCACATACTGTTTAGTAATTAAGGTTTGTGTATAAATAAAGGTTTTTATTTTATTATTTACGTACTATGGCCTGCAAGTGCACTTCGCTCGCGTGATATTAGGTTTGTCTATACAAATTGTGGACCCCTGTTTCATCCCCTTAGGGGGTATATTTTAGAAATCCTTTCTTATGCTTAGTATACATATAAAAATAACTTCTGCGCAAAACTTTAGAGTTCAAGGTCCAAGAGTTTAGGCTGCGCGTTGAAACTCATCAACGCTCAGCCCAAAGTCTTGAGTATCAGTAAATGAGTCAGGAATTTGCCCTGACTGCTATGCTGGAGGTCGTGGGTTCGATTCCCACCCAGGACAAATGTTTGTGTGATGAGCACGATCATCTGTTCTGAGTGTGTATGTATTTATAAATATATAAATATTTTTATCAGTTGTCTAGTACTCATAACACAAGCTCTGCTTACCTTGGCGCTAGACGGCGTTGTGTGATAGTTGTGGAATATTATAAAATATAATTATGAAATTATTATTATTTGTAAATTATTCTACATACCTTTTGACTGGCCTGTTGGTCTAGTGGTTAGTGGCCCTGACTGCTATGCCGGAGGTCGTGGGTTCGATTCCCACCCAGGACAAATGTTTGAGTAATGAGCGCGATCATTTGTTCTGTGTCTGGGTGTAATTTATCTATAATATGTATGTATTTAGAAATATATAAGTATGTTTATCAGTTGTCTAGTACTCATAACACAAGCTCTGCTTAATTTGGGTCTAGACAGCGTTGTGTGATAGTTGTGGAATATTATAAAATTATTATTATAAGTAAATTATTCTACACACCTAATGACAAAACCGATTCAACTTCCAAGTTGAAGGTAAACGATTTAGACCATTTCTTAATCCATGTAACCATCAAGATGCTCTTATTGACAAAATTAGAAAGTAGGAACAAATGAAGTTACTAAGAACCAACACAGTTAACTAACAGCAGTTAAATGTCGGTATCACTGTGATGCAACATTACAGTAACCTCACTTTGAACTCAGTTCACAGAAGTTAACAATAAACTTTATCTAAATACAGCATTAACGGTCATTTGACGTTATCTCGCGTTTCTCACGTTTGGAATTTTATTTGTCATGCGCGTACGCACTCGTAGTGTAAGCTTGGGGTGAAAGGCATTGTAGTGACCGACGCGTAGATTAGATCATGTGGGAGCTTATGAGATATGCTCTGATTTTGTATTGTGGAGCTGGTTTCATTTTAATTTATGTTTATTAGCTTATTACCGATCGAGCTGTGGGCAAGTATGACACAAAATGAGTGACCTGATATTGTTAGACAGGGTCGAGGCAGACCACGATGATGGTGGCGGGACGACGAAAATGTTTTATGAGGATTTGGCAAGAAGCGATACAAGCCGGGAACAATTTATTTAAAATTCACAACAACGCTACAAGGCGTTCTCTGCAAGTAAACCTTTGGGCACGCCATAATTATGGCCATAAGTCGAGGGGACTTATGGGGACTTTGAGGAGTGGCTGGAAAGACCTCACGGCGTCCTCACCGCTGTGTCCTCGTAGGTGAGATCGGCGGCAACGATCTCTCGCGCCAGGCTTTGGTACAGGCCACGGTCCGAAGCGAGGAGGAGTGGCAGGCGGGCACCTCCTTCTGCGAAGCAGTAATGTTAGCAAAGGAGGAGGCCGCACGTGCACGCGTGAAGGCGCGGCCCTCACGCCTCATCCGCCGGGATCACAAACCTAATTTCCGGCCACTGTAGGTGCGGGTTTGCGGACAGCGGGCAATGGGTAGCTCGCCGTCCGATCGTCCAGCAACCGACCGGACCGAGCCCAAGTTTTCGTCAGCGCGTACTCGCGCTCCGCCCAAGAGTGGGGATGTTATTGTTGTTGTGATTTCCCCACCGAAATAGAAAGAAAAAGAAAACCAGTCAAACTTAGGATTAAAAAAAAATCTATGTGTGTGCACAATAAATAAATAATACATATTTGAAATAGAATGAAGCATATACTCGTACATAGCTGCATGCAATGGAAGGTCCATTCCTTCTAGGGAATGGCAGGCCTTCTTTTCTTTCTTTCTTTCTTTCTATAGCGTAGATATCCCTAATTGAGGTTTAAAGAAGCTTGCATGAAGATCTTTGTTCATATCACATCACAATATAACACTGATATTGTAGTGGAAAATTTGTAAGCGTGTGTGTGTATGTTTTTAAGGGCCTATTACACTAATCGATATTCAGTACACGATATTCAATCTTATTTTTTGTTCCGAGTAAGACCGGTCTAACCCTTATCACTACGCGATATCGACTAAGACTGTCTGAATATCGAATAGTGTAATAGGCCCTTTACCTACTTCTCCACGTTCGAACGGCTGAACAAAAAACATACTTTATCTTTTTATTATAATTATAGTGAGGATGGACAAATCATCATCATCATCTTCCTGCCCTTATCCCGTGTTATTTGGGGTCGGCGCAACACGTTTTTTTCTTCCACTCTGCCCTGTTACTCGTCATGCTATCACTAACTTCCTTTTCTTTCATATCACTCTTCACACAATCCATCCATCTTTTCTTTGGTCTCCCTCTCCCTCTCCATCCATCCACATGTAAACTCATAACTCTTTTAGTAACATGAGGATGGACAAATATTCAGATTAAATCGGAAAAATGTACCCATCAAACGATGTTTTTAAGCGATCTAGAAGTGGTGATTTTTATTCTCTAGAACAACTATGAAGTTGTTATCTCAGATACATTTTAATTAACTTAAAGAATGTTCTTTGTTTATTTAAAAAGTCTATCTACAAAGAACTGACAGTGTGTGAACAGTGCATTCCATAGACATCACACACCATAGACTCATAGAGCGACGTATTGACTGTAAATCATGGCAGTCATAGGTCACACATCTATGACCATCTCGTGTCTTTGGGATACGGTAGATGCGATGGGCTATTCTGTAAAATTACGGCGGCGATTATCGAATAAAAAATGATTATATTTTTTTTTTATTTGGGTACTTCGTTTGTATTTTTGTCTTAACAAAGTAAATACGGAACTTGGGGCAAATAAATCGAAGTTCTATGAGAACTGCAAGCTACAGTCAATGTGACTAGGGCCCGACATTTTGTTACACAACTTACTCTAGTAAATTAGTTTTAAGTTTCAAGATGGTTCCTTTTATGAACTGTGTTACGTTTCTAAAACATTTCGTTATTGTTTTTCTTTTATTAAACAAAAAAAAAACGTTGCCCCACAATTATTTTACTTTTGTATCGTGAATCACATAGTACGAAAGACCCATACCCGGAATTACCATCTGTAACCCATATCGGAATTACGTCCATGCCGAATTGAACCCACACCTACTGTGCAAACCAAGCCATCATTCGGTCCCCAAGATACAGTAACCGCCTAGTTTGAGGGCCATTATAATAGTTCTGGTAAAATATAACTCCTACTATCGCTAAACAGATATGTTCTACCAATGTTTAAGAAAATACTTGTAAAAATGGTTAAATAAATAATTATTATTATTATCGAGAAATTGTCTTAAAAATTCTCAATCTCTACATACACAAATGGAGATTAATGCTTGACCATCTACTGTACCATCATCATCTGTGTGTACTGTGTGTGTTTATGGAGTTTCTTGCCGGTTCTTCTCCATAGGAAACCACCAATTTGGAACCGTGCACTAGCTTCTGACGTTTTATAAGTGCCCATGTAGGCCTATGTGAAATAAAATACTTTGACTTTGACTTTGTGTGTGTGTCTGGTGAATTTAAAACCATTTTATACCATGTTTTATGCAAATAAATATATTATTATTACTATTATTATTTATTTATTATCTTTATATATTTCTAGAATAAAGTTCCTAATTTCAAAGAATAGCCCTAATCTCTCTAAATTTGACACTGCACTCATTTTGAACGGCCCCACGTCTATAAGGCATGATGGATTATGATTACGTACGATAAACGTAACGTACCGGTCACCCTCACACGTGACAATGTGATATATTTCTTTAAATATATTACATTTTATAGCACTGTTCTTTGCTTTGATTGATATGTATCGCTTTAGAGATGGGCTTGTTTAATAATCTTTGGTTGGCATGGACAAGATAGAAGTTTGTGAGTGAAGAGAGGATAGGAAAAAGAAATATAAATAATTACGTACAGAACTTTGAAAATTGAGATATAATAATTGGAGTTTAATAAAATGGAATCGTTCATGTGAAGCGGAAGGATGAAACGATGAAACGTATATTACTAAAAAAGTTATAAGTTTACACGAGGATCAAATTCAAGCAAGACCAAAGTAAAGATGGATGGATTGTGAGAGGAGAGTTATGAAAGAAAGGGGATAAGAAAGGGGGGGGGGGGAGTGACAGCGTGACGGTTGACAGGACAAAATGGAAGAAGTAAACATGTTGAATAAACCCAAGTACATGGACAAGGGCAGAAAGATAAAGGTAAAGGTGTTTCTAATACCTCTGAAGTAACTTTGCTTGAACCTCAAATCTTCAAATTTGATAATATTGTATAAAAACTGGGCAAGTGCGAGTCGGACTCACGCACTGAGGGTTCCGTACAAACTATAATACCCGTGTATGGTATGTGTCTCGAAGATTTATCCAAATTGAGAAAAAAGGTTTTTTTGTGACGTATGTAACAATAAATTTACTATTTTCAGATTTATTCCTATACCTGTGTTATAAGGCCTTGCTTTATACCAAATTTCAGGATTCTGGGTCAAGGGGAAGTACCCTGTGGATTCCGTTGAGAGTATCGAAATATACATGTTTTGCGATATAAATGGCCGTATCTTTTTTATTTGTTGACTTAGAAGTTTTTGTACAACTTCAAGAGACTGCAGACCTGAGTATAAAGTTTTAATTTCAACTCGATATCTTCACGCTTCCTACTTCCTGAGATAAAGGGTCTTGACAGACAGACAGACAGACGGACAACAAAGTAATCCTATAAGGGTTCCGTTTTTACCTTTTGAGGCAGGGAACCCTAAAAATTGACAAACCTACTATAAGTAAATTTTTTACTAGTTCCTAATAAAATCTTCTTAACATGAGTAATTAAGATTTCTATTTGTGGCCCTAAAAAGTCAAATTCTATCTCCAAAATTATATTTTATCATATGGAACATACCTGCTGACAACGACGTATGCGACTGGCAGGTTCATCAAGTCAGTACATCCTTCATTTGTATGTAGGTACAATCTTCCAGCTTGCATTAGATGACAGGCAGGTGATGTATTCGTATCAGGTTTTATTTTCGAATCAACAGGATCCAACAGATGGTTCCAATAAAATCAAGAAGTTGATGGACGAGTCACGGATACTGTTGAAAATGTTGTACACCTGGAGATTGATTCTACTTTTTGGTCTTAACTTACCTTATGGCAACTGGTTGTAGGTTACCTGTTGCTATGGCATAACCGTGAAGACCAAAAAGTATGTTACTTTAAGGAGTGTAGCGTAGATTCTAGGTGTAAGCTTGTGTGTATATATGAAAGGACACTCCTGACACAATCCATATGCATAAAACGTTTTAAGAACACATTCATTGTCCGTACAGCTAAGGAGTGAAATTCCGTGCCAGAGTCTATGTTTTCTAAAACACGCTTGACTACTATCTCATCATGATCTCATCTGATGGTAAGCGATGATGTGGTCGACAATGGAGTACACTTACCTAGAAGTAACCTATTCTCTCTTGATTTAAGGAGTGAATAGGTTGTATCATGAAACACAGACTCCGGCAGGGAATTCCACAATTGATCTCTTTAAATACCAGTACCACATTAAGTATTTGTGCCTGCCTCAGTTTCAACATGTTCTGTGAAGATTAGTGATTATTATTGATATTGCTGAGTATGACTTTCTCTTCAAGAGATTTCTAATTCTTACCTTGCACAAGAATTACAAACTCGCTTTTATTATTGAGTTGATGGATCAAAAATGCAGCTAGCTATCTACTTAATGTGAAAAAGCACCCATTTACAAATAAATATATATATTTACACAAGATATTACTAAGGTAGATTTCTTCGAAACTTTTTTAAAATATTCATAAATTCCATCCCAAATCGTTATCAAGAACAATATCTACACCTCCAAACACAACCCACCCCACAAACAACCCATACATAACAAATGCATCAAATAGCATTAACAAATGAGACGAACTCTAAATTCAACTGCATTATTCATTACGTGCTGCCGAACAGAATGCAGAAGACGTCAACTAAGTAGCCAATGAAAAACGTCAGAGGTCGAACAGGGTCACTTATCATTATTTCGGTGGATCTAGATTGGGAATTGTAAAGAGGCGAGAGGTGGTATAGAGATTAGAAAGGTTTATCAATGTCATTGATGAGGCATTGAGAGTGACCTCTGCTCAATAGATCTCAGCTTCTAGTCAAGCGTACTTCATAGCCGACCATGTCATTGCTTAGCGTCATTTAAGATTGTTTGAAACGCGAGCCAAAAAATAGATCACAAAGATGCCTTAAAAATAAAAATAGAGGGGGAAATCCTCCCCTCTTTTTTGAACTATACAGATAGATTCACTACAATAAAGGTAAATCCTGCATCAGTAAATACTTAATTTTTATATTAGAATAGCTTATTTTGAAAGAAAAGCTTATCATAATCATCATAATCATAATCATTTATTCTGCAAACATGGGTATAGCTAGTATATAGGTGTTTTTTTTTATAACAGAGTCCTCAATATTAGCAACGAAGAGGAACTGATGGCCAGAAACCATAAATCTTTTACCGTTTGCTTAAGGGTATCCAAGCATTATCAGATAACGCACCAGATCAGAAAGTATAAATTTTGCAATATTTGTATGTATTTATTTTTATTAACTCGATCACTTTCATACATTTTCGTAGCGGACAAAAATTCAGCACATGCAAATCACCTGTTACTTACAATCTCATTAGCAAAATCAGATGGCCTTTATGGTCTTTAACAAAACGACGATAAAACGACCAAAATGGCAATTATAAAAACAATTTGATGCAGCGTTACACTGTAAAGGGTCTTACTTATATTACCATCGATATCAAAATTGAGTATCTTAAAATTATAACAGCGCAATTTTCTTCTCATCATCGCCAATTATCGGCATTCAAACAAAAACTGTCATCTTACCAACCCTAATGGGAGTAAATGATTTGACTCTAAAAGCCAAGGTGCAAGGCGTTGCGATGAGATTTTTAAATGTTCGAATTTCGAATGGTTATGGTCGTTGTGCGCAAGCGTGCTGGTTGGCGAGGACAGCTGCGCAGGCGCACCTTGCGCAGATGTGGCCGCACGTGTGGACCAACCGATACTTTGTTTTATTTTTGCCCTTAGCGCTTGTTCCAACTTCCAAGATTGGTGCTTCCATGATTTTTAAGGATAGAAATAACTGTGTAATTTTGTGGGGTTGATGGTGTGAGGTTGCTAATGTTATGCTCCCAGTTGCATCATTAAAAATCCATACACAGACTTATATATTACATACAATACACTATACACTTCACTTTACACACATGACTAAAATGTAAGTTAATACAGCTCACACATTTTGACAGAAAAGGTTGACAATAAGGTACGGTCATGCTTAAAGTAATGAACATACTGGGATTGGTATGGATAGAATTCAGAATAGAAAACAGTTTAAAACTGGAAAAGATGATGAACTTGTAAGAAGGACAGTAATAACTAACAATAAGATATTGTGGTTACAACAATCGTCATTGTCTGTTACTGTACACATTTCAAAGGAGCTTGGAATTTCTAGTAAATACCTGTCTAATACAATACACTCTTAATATTTTATGGAAGGAATGGTACTTACCATTAGGAGGACTGCCTCCTGAATAAGAGTATAGTGGCTTTCTAGGCATTTTTTAACTCCATGTAAAACTAATACTTACTATCAATAAAAGTAATGAAATATTTCATGTATTTATAGCATAAAACAGACAAAAATAATCATCTAATGAATTATGGCGATATATGTTTAGGTACATATGTATATTAAGATGAAAGAAAAGGTAAGCAAAAAGAAAAGAAAAAATATTTTATTTAGCACAGAAGGATACACATAGTGTAGAAACAAACAAAACTAAGACTAAAAAAGAACACTGACTAATAAATATTACAGAAAATGTCAGAAGGCATTATTAGTCACCAATATCAAAATATAAACAAAAAAGCTATTGCTGATCATGATAGTAAGTAAAACATTATATATGTAGTACAACCATAAATTAGCTAATTTGAACCATATCGATAACAAAAGATATTTCTAACGCTACTTCAATTAAAAAAATACATATTTTTTTTATCCTTAGCAATAGTTTAAATTTTATTTGAAATAATAATCCTTCAAAGAGTTTAACTTAAACAAAACATATTAAACTCCTTACTTAAAGCTTTACCATTCTTGTCAAGAGTTTAAAAAAGAAAAAAAAACAGTTTGCAAACACTCAAGTCTCAATATAATCCTCGAAACAAAAATCCATCCATACAGTCATAAAAGTGAGCGGGCCATAAGGTCTAGCTTCATAACAATCTTTTCCCAGACAGATGCGGTGCATTGACCCGTCCAATCCTGTCCAGTCTAGGTCGACGCAAGGTCGTGCCTAACAGGTTGGACAGTAGACACGTCACTACCTGTCCAAGGACCGTTGCTGGGTCTGGGTGTGTTTATCAGTTCATCCTAATTTGATTTGGAATCGGAGCGGATACGCCAATTAGAGGATATCGAAATATCGTCTCGTCGAGAAGACTGGTACAGTAAAACGGGGTGAATAGGAACGCAGGGGCAAATATAAACCAAACTATGGTTTGGTTTTTAACTTTGATACCATATTATCGGCTTCTAACAAAGCGTCGACTTTTATAATAACAAATCATTAATAAATTGATATAGTTAAAAAAATGCTGCAAAAAATATTCAAATATTGTGAAAATACCCTTTGAAGTTTTGTTTCTATTCGCCCCTGAGTTTCTATTCACTTCATTTGACTGTATACGTAATCAAGCAAGGGTCTATCTATATTAAGAGCAAATTTAGATAAAAGGCTAACAAATATACGACTTTTTAAAGGTAAGTAAAATATATTGCAATGAAAAATAAAACGATAGTAAGAAAAAGTATCTAAGTATATAAAACCCACTTCAACTACAATACACTAGTACATTTATCCTTTAATGCATTTATTGTTTTGTGGTGTAGAGAGGATGTGGTAAGAAAGATATATACAACTTCAACTTAACTGACTTCCATTTAGAAAAAACCTTTACAAAAAATACATATGATCAAATTTAAAGGTGTTAAATGGAAGCACAGTTCACTTTGTCCTACCAATTTGGGCACGTAAAGTTGTCCAAATAATTAATTTATATTTTAGATAAAATTAATTAAGCAAATAATAGATATAGGTAACTCTTTTCTGCCTCATGTTGAAGGAAGACTTTTGGCCACAGGGCGTGGTGTCCCGTCGCTTCCGTGGATAGGTGTCACAGAATACTTCAATGTGAAGTGTTACTAACATAGTCCTACTTTATATATATTAGTCTGTAAGATTGGACCCCCGTTTCATCCATTTAGGGGGTAAATTTTGGAAAATCCTCTCTTCGTGCTCGCCTACGTCATGAAAGGAAACTTTTTTCAAAAATGTACGTTCCTAGTTCAAGAAGTTCCGGCTGGGGGTTGATGTGTCAGTAAGTCAGTTTCTCCTTTTATATATTTAAATAACAAAATTGAATTCAATAAATCAGACTCAGAAACAATTCACCAATTTTTCATAAATTCTTTACTTTTATCATCTAAATGTAACAACGTGGTAGGATTATTGTCTTATATTCTTGTGTTAAAATAAATAACCCTTTCGCTAATCTTATTGTATTAACAAAACCGTTAAGCCGGTAATAAAGCCTTTTAATCTGGATCCCGACATGTCATGACATGCTCAAGGTATATTTGGAGCCATCCGATGGCCTCGGCGACCGGCATCGGCAATATTGCGCCGTATCATATTGTACAAAGAGTATTTTATATTCATGATGAGATAATCGTTTCTCTTCGCGATGCCGCCATTAATAACAATTTCTGATTCTTTAAGCTTTGTTTTATTACTTTCTTGGATTCAGTAGATGCTACGTCTTCTTTTCTAGCGTTGCTACTAAATTATTTAGCCCTTATATGTAGCACCAGACCATGGAAACTAAATTGATTGTTTATAGGATATTCAGTCTGAATAAGTTCTTTATTAGTGATCGATGGAATAAGCTCCACAGTAACAGCATTTCCTACTTTGGGACATATACGTAGATACATAAAGACCTTAAATATTAACTCACTGTTTATACTTAAACTAACTACCGTTATAGGTAAGTATACAAAACCAAAATATACTTAGGCTTCAAAATAGTCCTCCACATTGCAGACATCCGGAAATGTGCCTAGATTGAAGACTGGTAGCAATGTTAAACTCGAGGCCCTTCAACGTCAGGCGAAGATGGGGGTTTTAGTCAGTAAAAGTCTGACACACCCTCTTGCCCGGCCCAAGAGCGAGAAAAATCAGTGGATGAATTTCCACCTAAAAAAAAAAACGTTAAATGGCAATGATAATTCTTTGGGCAAAGACTTTAAGCTTATTTCCAGATCATATGAAAAATGAAGTTCTAAAAGAGAAAGTGTAAAAAATTACGGTTTCCAAAATTCTTGCAAACTCATCTAAGTATCTAAAGACAAAGTATCATCTCAGAATTTCCTCGTCATCCGACCATTCATTCAACACTTTAACCCGAGATTACATCAATCCAAAAAATCATTCGTCATCAAATTGTACTAACCGATTCAGTCCCAAGTTCCACATACAATCAGCAAGGCCGTACATTCGCCTTTATCGACCAGAAACCAAGACCCCTGAGGAATCATACTGCACCCCTTCTTTGATGCATAAAGTTGGACCAAGAAGAGGCAGGGCAGACCATGTTTAGCTAGACGGTGAAGTTGTAAAAAGCGGTTGCAAGCAGCGGTTCGCATTCAAGCAAAAACTGACGCGATTGAAGGATCATGTTACTATAATAAATAGTATGCTTCTAGTGATCTTGACGAGCAAAAAATTGGTATCTCTACTGCTGAGATAAAATGAATGTAATCTTAGCCTTTTAGGTGTAGCAGTCTCTTGAGTGGAAGTGATATGTTAATGTATGATAGTTAATTTATAAAACATATTGGTAATTTTCTAGTGTTTATGATATATGCACTTCTTCCACCACAAGGACCCAGCAGAATACCAGCGTCAGGTATATTTGCCTGACACAAGCTGAGCTGGGCTCCCATTTGATGCAGCCTTGAAGCGCACACCGCACTATGCTATTCATTTCTTATTTTGTTTGTCTCACAAAACGAAGTACCTACCAATGATTATGTGTTTAATGTAGGTACTCGTAACATTGATGTTTGTGATTGTTAATTTTGTTTTTTAATTTATTTGCTTAGTTTTGTAATTTTATTGTGCTTTTGTGTATTGTCTGTTTATTTTTGTGTGCATCAAATAAATGTTATATCTATCTATCTATTTATCATATGGGGAAGGGTATGGGAGTTTCAATAAAGAAAAGTCAGCCAGGTTTAGCGATATGGTCAAAACCAACCAATCAGGATACTGGAAATTCAAACGAAACTAACACAAAACAGTGGTTATTGCAAATATGTATTAAATGTTTTAACATCGCCTTGGACACATCTGTATAAATAAAAATAAAAAGATTTCGATGATTTTTGACCTCAGGCGGGACGCAATCAAGCTAGTGCTTAACTGCGTCGTTCCTAATATCATTAAAAAAAACTTTTCTTATCTAGTCTATTTTATATGTTAAATCTTCTTCGACTACAATTGGGGTTCCATAGCCAACGACGTCTTCTTTTATCTAACGTGTTTCGGCTTTTGCTTTCACCCTTTAGCAAGGAAGATGAGGTTTAGCTTCATTTTTAGCGATAACGTCCAAGCATTGTTCGAGTAACTCATCTGTTTTACTTATCTCAGCTTCCGGTGACATGCTATCGTTAATAAGCTAAATAGCTCACAAGTATTGACATGTCCAACTCTTGTTTGACCAGCTCAATAACTACCTGTTGTAACCTGTTCATGTTATGTAGTTGCTTACTGAAGCAGCAACAGACAACGGAGTACCAGTGACTTTATCTGTGATGTCGTCTTTCGGTTCGCTGCTTTTGATGGGAAAATAAGTCTGGTTGGTTTAAAATATACTTTTTTTTTACGTTCCGAAAGCACATTTTTTTTTAAATTTTTATATTATGTATAGGCACGCGTTAGACCACTATCTCAACTGACGGTAAGCGATGATGTGGCCGACGATGGAGCATGCTTGCCTAGAAGTAACCTATTCACTCTTGACTTAAAAACCCCTAAGATGTAGCTATCAGAAAACCCTACTACGACAGGGAATTCCACCCCTTACCTGTACGCATAAAAAATGTGTTCCCAAAATGCTTTGTATGAATGGGTGGGATGTCCACCATGTACCGGTGGTGCAACGCCGTACGTCTAGTAGTATGATGACGGAGTTGGCGGAATTAAATTGTCAAATTCCATTACACACTCCCCATAATGTAAACAATAAAAAACCGACAGGCTAGCAACTCAGCATTCATGCTCAAGACTTTGGAGCTATCTGAATAAACATATACATACCTGTTACTATTATTATATTATCATTCCTATCTTTATATCTAGCTCTGGACTGTATAATTATATGTATACTATATACCTCAGATTATATTCAAACCTGAATCTAGAATAAAAACCAGATTTCGGTTTACATATGACATTTTTAGAGTACAGTTATAGAAACAGCTGCAAATCTGCAATCTAATGTTCATTTCTAAGGCAGTCATATGCCACGCCGAAGTAACAATGAAATAAGTTACTACTTCAAAACCGCTTTCTCATAAATATTGTCATCATCTCTTTTACAATCGACAACAGTTACAGCTAATAATTCAAAATTAGTTACGTCACTACTAGTCGCTACAAATCTATTATCTTATATTCTCTAAAATTACTATCCATTTTAACAGGAGTACCCTTCAATACAAACCGATATATTTCTTTATGCAACATAATGACATTTACAGGTAGGCAATTAAGCCGTAAAAATGTATACTGTTTTGTTTATTCAGAGTCTCTTGAAGAATGAAGGGTGGGCAGAAACTGTTCATGGCAATAAAGAGCTTAGAGAAAACAAACGGGAGTCGAAAGAGGGGTACGTTGAATGATGTAGGTGAGGAATGGTAATACAACTTTCAAAGGTTGAAAAGTAGTCTTAATAAGCACGTGCTGTAAGAATAACAGGATCTTGCAATCCTATTGTTTATTTTTAATAAGTTTCTTTGATTTTATTTTGAGTTATTTTGATTTACTTACATGTAGAACTAAGTGGCCAAAAAGAAATAAGTTGGTAAAACACAATGGTTCGCAGAAGGATTAGCGCCGAATTATGGTTTATCATAAACAGACAGTTCAAATTTGAAGATATTGCTGTTTTTTATATCTGCATAAAAAGGAAATCCTCAAAAGATTTGAAGTTAAAATATTTTAAATAAATCTGTAATATTACAACTTACACTAGAATTTTAGGAATATCGTCATTATTTTGCTCTTATTATACTTGTTATTAAACTTAAAATATTTTCACTTTTGAATTGTCAAGGTCAGTCGGAAACAAAAAAAGATGATGCTATTTGCATGTCCCAAAGCGTGGACCTCTATGGAGAAAAACGTGCGAGAAACCCCATGGACACTCTTTTAAATCAACAAATGGTTTAGTATCGGTGCAAAATGTCTTCTGCTTTTATTCGTGTTTTTCTTTATTGGTAGTAGTAATCTTAATAGCTTTAGTTATACTGGTCCCCACTTTTTCTCATCTTTTTCACAATTCACTCATCGATGTTTTATTACATTATTTATACTATCATTATTATTAATAGTCTCCTATTTGACCACTATCTCATCTAATGGTAAGCGATTATGTAGTCGAAGACGGAGCACGCTTCATCATCATCATCCTCATTTCAGCCGAAATACGTCCACTGTTGGACATAGGCTTCCCCCAAGCGACGCCATAACGACCGATCCTGTGCGTCTCGGATCCACCGCACTCCCGCGACTCTCACCAGGTCGTCGGTCCACCTTGTGGGAGGCCTTCCAACGCTGCGTTTTCTGGTGCGCAGTCGCCACTCTAGAACTTTTCGGCCCCATCGACCATTCGTTCTACGAGCAATGTGCCCTGCTCACTGCCACTTTAGTTTGGTGATTCTTCGGGCTATGTCGGCGACCTTGGTTCTCCTGCGCAAGGAAACTCCGAGCATAGCCCTTTACATAGCCCTTTGGGTGACTGTAAGCCTTCTAATGAGGCCCATTGTAAGCGACCATGTTTCAGTACCATATGTTATCACTGGCAACACGCACTGATCATAGACTTACGTCTTGAGACACTGTGGTATGTTGAACGAGAAGATACCGCGCAGCTTCCTGAACGCTACCCAGCCGAGTCGGATTCGACGATTGACCTCTTTCTCAACGTTAGACTTACCCAACTGGATTGTCTGTCCCAGGTAAACGTGATCGTCTACAACTCCGAAAGCAGAGTCTCCGAGCACGTTTGCCTAGAAGTAATTAGTTCTTGTTTCAGTTTCAAGAACGCAATCAACTTTAACTTCTACGAATCTTTTCTTATATTCCTTAACTTCTTCGACACCTCAATGGTTACCCAAAAATTGCGTATTGACAAACACAATAGAACAACGAAAATAACAGTTTTGTCTTACAATAGGTAATAAGAAAGGTGTGACGAACGCAAAGGATTTGTTCTTGCCTTTCGTTCCGCAGTTCTGGAGATAGGAGCTGATAAATGAATGTATTTTGTAGGTGATGACCGTGATGTGGTATTGTTTGGGGTGAAACAGTTAATTTAGCGAGGAATTGTTTCCTGGTCGGTTGGATCGTGCTAGTAAAATATTGTATGGTTTTTCAGTTTACGTTTTCATTTCTGTGTACAGTGTGGAACTATTACTTTTGAAGGTAAGTACTAAAGTGAAAATACACGGATCAAGACGGTTGAAAAAAAAAACATGGAGTTTTATAGAGTTCAAAATAAGCGATTATTAATCTACATGATTAATAATCGCTTATGTATGGTGGTATGGTCGCTAAATAAATATTTTTCTTTGCCTGTATCAAAAAATATTTGTAAAATTTAAGTACGAGCTCTTTATTTTATGGATTCATTGTAGCCTGAAATAAAAGTTTAATATTGTAACAATATATCAAAATAAGTTTACCTAATAATTTACTAGAAATGTATTTTAAGCTGAATACACCCAATATCTAT
Organism: Mythimna vitellina; assembly: GCA_949316375.1. Taxonomy (NCBI): domain Eukaryota; kingdom Metazoa; phylum Arthropoda; class Insecta; order Lepidoptera; family Noctuidae; genus Mythimna; species Mythimna vitellina. The sequence goes on along the minus strand of OX438694.1, from coordinate 2,247,737 downwards.
ATGTGATCTCAAAAAGGTCCAATTTAAAAATATATACCTATGTTGTATAATCGGAACGAATGGGAATGGGGCTGCATGTTTTATCAAAATTAGTCACCATCACAAAAACCTGTCGCATCCTTTTGTTATCAAAACACCTTTCTGCCGACAATCTTCATTACCGAGAACCTTAGGACCTCCCATTATATCGGCGCAAACAAACAAACATACTATCTATTGAATTTAGTGGAAATATCTCAATCGAGCCGCCTGCTTCCCTGCTGGTACGGCGGTCTGTAAGACACGACATCATACCACCCCTGATTTTGATGGAAAAATAATTTGTTAAACAATTTTCAAACTTATTTTAATGTTCCCAGGATTGAGAATGGTTTTGCAGAGATCAAGCGGTGTTTTTAAAGAATTTGGACGTTGTGAAAGCAAAGTAAGGTTGAATTTCAATTGGATTCAAATTAGGTGTGGTAATAAGGTGTCAAGCAACGATTTACAGGTTAATGGTAGAACACCGCAGTTGAAGATTACAAATTAAATAACACACTAAATATGGACCTTATGGCTTAAGACTTAAGGGTGGGAATATGTTAGAGTGACTACACCGACACCGTGTTCGTCGGCATCGATATTGCGAGTAAAGAATCAATCGAATGTTGACAACGTAAATTATGGTGTTTGTCGGTAATTTTGATTTTAGCGGCAATATTTTTGCTTTTAAAACGAAATGGCCACACATGAGTTTGGGATTACTGAGAAGCGAATGACACAGAGTGTGAACAATATGGATTTATTTAATGTAATGATGACAGTACGCATTTTGTCGTGTTTTTTTTTGTTTTATGGTATTTTTTACAAAAAGATTTCTAATCTTTTATTTGCATTTTATTTGCATTTACATATATATTATACAATAATAATCATGTTATAAAAATATAGCGAGCCAGGTACTCATTCTGTCTGAGTTTTGTCATGCGAAATTTATCTTAATGTCATATCAATGGTGCTGAGTAAAATAATAAAATTAGAATAAAGAAATTACAATACTAATAAATTATTAATAAAGATACAAGGTACGGTACAAAATCAAATATTAAAATAATAAAGTAAATCATTATATGTTAAAATGTCACACATAATAAATAAAAATAAATCACTTATTGAATAAGTAATAATATTTCTGTATATGAAAAGCCTTAAGTCTACTTTAGAAATTTCTGACACTATCCACCCAAGAGCGGGATTTGTTATTAGTTGATTTTATTTTTTTAGGTTGGACTAAAAAAATAAAATAAAAAAAGGGTCTACTTTTAAATTTTTGAATGGTGTAATTTTTTCGTGGACAAACTAGACAAGCTATCCTACATTATGTTTATAATATAGAATTATTCATTAGAATTTAAGTAAGCATAGTTGGCCTTATAATGTTCCCACTGTTGGGACTCAGGCCTCCTCTCTAGGAGAGGGAACGGGCCGTAATCCACCACGCGGGCCCAGTGCGGGTTGGTGGATGTCACATGTCTTCGAATTTTTGGTTCTAGGACATGCCGGTTTCCTCATGATGATTTCCTTCACCGTTTTGAGAGCAGTGGTGATGAAATAAATTACACAAAGTAACGCGCCTGGCTGGGTTTGAACCCGCGACCTACAACTCGTAAGTCGGGGCCGTTACCACTCGGCCACCACTGCCACTGCTCGAAATCTAAGTAAATCTCGAATCCAAGTAAACAATAAAGTTATAAATCGGATAACAAATATCACTAACTTTAATTAGCTGTAATCGATATGAATTAATTTCAAGCATAAGTGATTAGTTTCTAAGTACATATTTTATGGACTAACTGATAATGTATATTTAACTTACAAACCATCCCTTATCTTGACTAACCACTAACAAAACATCATCACATTCCAACGACCCATACAACAAGAACCTACATACATCCATATGTATGAAATAAAACCGACCTATTTGTTCATCCATCAACAATTTTATAGGCACCAATAAAAACATAGTATTTACGATGTTAAACGTCGATGTTTGCACATACAGACATACATTTGAAGGTTCCCGTAATGAGTCATAAAAATGCCGCGTTAAAAATATAGTGCCGGTTATTGTCACTCTTACCCTTCAAAGGGACCGGTGTCTGACATCTACGTCGATATTTGAAAGTTTATAGGAGTGTCATGAACTCGTGATTAACGGTTAAATGACTAAATTGACAGTTTGATTTGAAAAATAATAAAGCACTCGTAAAACTGAAGGAACAAGGTGCAGAAATTAAAACAGCTGCAGATAAATGAAGCAAGGAAGAGTTATGGACCGCTGTAGTAGAAGCACAGTTAATTAACATTAGAGAAACAGAAGAGTATCATGTAAAATAAAGAGTATAACTGTCTACTAGCTTCTAAGGTTCGCCTACGTAAAAGTAAAAAAAATATCTCAAAGAACATACTCGTGGAATTAAAAATGTATCCTCTGGGCTATTCTAAGGCCTCAAGTCTGCTATTACAATACTGCCTGAATAGACTTCATAATTGTTGACTTTGACAAGTTTGGTAATCTACTAATATAATGACGTCACTATGATTTTCAAATGGTCATCCACTGACACTCCATTGAAAGAGATGGCATAGAATGGTAATCTCGTACATAATGTCAAAATATGAATGTTTGACGTATGCATAATTTTGACAGTCCCTTTGAGCAGTGACCTACCATTAGAACGTTATTGTGCAGTTATTGCTTTTAATTTGTTACGAGACCGCTCGATATTATCATTCTACCACAAGACCATTGACCGATCAATGATCGACCATTATGAATTAGCAGATTACAAACTTCTAGCAAAAAAAAAATGGCAATGGGATCGTGTTGGAATGACGAGTTTATAAAAATAGCAGACTTGGGCCCCGTGATATGATCTATTCATTCAGCTGTTTGAGAATATCCAGAAAGGGCGTTAGTACTGATATCAGGACTAACAGAAAATGATCCAAGAAGACGAAATGTTGATCTGACCCCAAACAATTTGGGGAAAAAGAGAGATGATTACAAAGGTTTCAATACTTTGGGAGTATGAGATAAAATCAACCGAAGCTCCGAAAAGTAAAATTATGAAACGATTCCAAGCTACTTAAGACTTTTTTCATGACAAAAATGAAACGTACCCCCACACAAGGAATTAGTCCTGTATCCTGCGTGCGATCATAAACATGTAAACCCACATAGACAAGACACTCAGACCCGGAACAACTATCTGTAGACTATAGATATATAGTGCTGATATCAATCGTATATACATATTATATATGTCGTATTCTTCTTCTATATTGTGTGATCTTGATGGCTGTTGTTGTGTAGTAAGATGAGAGCAATCAACTCGTTAATGGCATTAATGATTATGCTTAGATTATTGCATCTGTTGACCTACTCGTATTCTTTGGAATATGAAAATACTTAAATAACTGGGTTGTCATTATCAGAACCATTTTACAATTTTGGTTTCGTTTTGTCAGAACTAACTTCATTCTGAATTTAAACCTTAGTAAAGATAAAGTCCATCAGCTTTACTACAGTGTTCATTAAACTAACATTGTTAATGTCACTTACCAATTTCTTACAATCAGGATATATATACAAATATTCTTAATTAAATGTATCCATTCCATAGAAAAAGACGTTACGATCTACTTCAAGTTCAGAATCTTGCTAGTTCAACAATATTAGCGGAACCGGTGGAACGAGTGCCTGGGAGCGGCAAACAGCTGATTTTGAGACCAGTCCGTGGTAACGGACAGACGGTATCATTTTGTTATTGAACCGGTATTCATTGACCTTTTGAATACGTTATGGGGTTATGGTGATGGTAGAAATGGTATTAGGGTTTTTAAAACAAAGACTGACACGATTAATTGGTATAATATTGACGACATAGGTGCTGATCTTAAAGGTGATATCCAGAAAGCTAAACTGTCTATGCAGGAATGTGCACCAGGGCTGCGAAATTTGCGTGGCTCTGGAACGCAAAGGGCAACTTAGTGAGGCAAATCAGTCAAAGTTCAATATTCCCTTTCGCTCCATCTAGACCCGGAGGATTTATTTGATGATGAGTGAACGTAAATTAAAAACAGGACTAAGATTTGCGACATCTTAACACATGGGAAAATACGGAGCGGAGATCTTTGAAATTAATGCTATCTTGAACATGATCTCGTTCTTATTGATTAAAGGCTGTAAGACAAGAACAATTAAATCGTTAATAGCATAAATGATTCTGCTTAGATTTTTGCATCTGCGAACCTGTTCTCAGTGATTATGAAAATGATTGACGTACTACAACACTGAGTGGTCATTATCAGAGCTGTTTTCCAATTTAAGTGTCGCTTTGTCAGAAATGATTCCATTCTTAATTTTAATCTTAGTAAAGAAAAGGTTCATTAGCTTTACTACAGTATTTATTGAAATAACATTGTCAATGTCAGTTACTTATTTCTAGCAATCAGTGAATCGTTTATTTTAAAAATATCGTTATCAGGATTTGCTCTAATGGCCGTTGTCTAAACATTAAGTAATTTTTATTTATAAGTTTCTTTTAAATGAGTCATCTTGACTTGATAAAAATTAACAGTAAGCAAACAAAAAACCGGTCAAGTCCGAATTTGACTCGCAAATGTAGGTTTGAGAATGGTTTTTATTATTGGCAATAGACACACTCTGTAAAACCTCTACTGTCTACTTATTACGAACCATGACTACCCGCTGACAGACAGAGGGAAAAACAGCGGAGGCATAGTAAAATAATCCCGTATGTAACCTTTCTGATACGGAACTCTAAAAAATAAAGCTATCGGTTAACTACTGATAAAAGGTTATGACACAATAATGATCATACGATTTGTTATCATTTGTGTAAATGTTAACAATGTTTACTTTTCGTTTACATAACCGCTTATCAGAACCAAAAAATAAAGGGAAAAAAAATTTGGTAGTATTATTATTGAGTTGTAATTATGGAAAAGAAAGCTGTCGACAGCAACTTAGGGAAAGGTAAAAAGTTAAATCTGGTTTAATCATTTGGGATGGGAGTTATGGACTGAACCAAACCATTTAGATGTTCAGAAATTTCATTTGTAGTTTTGTGATGCACATATCGTTTATCGCCAAACATAATGGCAGGAGGCAGGGCATGTTTTTGGCTAATCTGATGGTGGGTGGGAAACGTTCTGAAGACACAAACAAAGAGAGATCAGGCGTAGGGCCAATGGCTTTAAGTACTTACCAAGGTAAAGTTGGGGATGTGACACCTACGTATTCGTAGGTGTCACATCCCCAACTTTCAAATTCCGAGTTGATACAGAGTATTTTTTAATAGAAATTCTGAATAGCGCTTTTTTCCGACCCAGGAATCAAACTCGACGACGAGAACGAGTTAGTTTTTTTTATTATTGATAGGCTCGCGCTTAACCACTAGCTGACCTGATGGTAAGAGATGACGTGGTCAAAGATGGAGCATGCTTGCCTAGAAGTAACCTATTCACTCTTGACTTGAAAAGAACGAAAAGGTTGTAGCTATCTGGAAACACAGAAACCAGGGAATTCCATACACCACGCACAGTGAATGTGTTCCTAAAACGTTTTATGCGTATGGGTGGGATGTTCACCAAGATAATAAATTGTTGTTCTTACAAAACAAGTTTCTATTAGGACCCTAGCCTTTTTAGGTATATTCTTGTTATTAGCTTTTAGTCCACTAAAATCAATATTCATTCATTGTCCTACATCACTCATACATAAATTTTTTTCGAAACCATTTCAACAACCTTCAAACATAACTCCTTTTCGGCTTAACAACCTTTTATCCGTTGATTCGTATCTAAAAGGAACCGACAGATTCCATTAATTCCAATAAGTTTGGCTTGTAGAGACAGACGTTACAAATATTTCTAATGTAAACAAGGCCATGGCGTGGCTCAGAAAAAAATATAACGATCTTCTGATCCGGTATTTGATTGTGATCTTTTTATTGGTCGGAAACAGCGCATATGAATGAATATTTTTTGTTAGCACTGGGGAGATATGGAAAGGACTAAAAAACATGAAAGTTTTTGTCATACATTCTGATGAGTTTGATAAGTGAGCAGTATCAGCTCAGTGGTAACCCAGTCAGGCGGATTACTTTGTGTAATTAGTTTCATCACCACTGTTCTTAAAACGGTGAAGGAAATTGTGAGAATGCAAAAATGTCCTAGAGCCAGAAAGTTTAAGACATGTGACATCTACCAACCCGCACTGGGCCCAAGTGGAGGATTACGGACCATTCCTACTCCTAGAGAGGAGGCCTGAATCCCAGCAGTGGGAACATTATAAGGCTTATTATGCTCATATGGTAGGTATATAATTTAGATAGTATAGTATATTTTTAATTTTCTAACTGTTTTTGTATACACTGTGTCTACATCCCTCATCCAACTGTCCTGTCGCAGGTCTGTTGGACGAAATTTCATTTGAAATAAGCAGTAACTTTGTGTTCTTCTATCTTCTTTTATTCTTTTCGTTTTTAAGTGTTTGTGTGTAAGTTAATAAATAATAATTGATGTCTTAATTCTTTTGTCTTTTTTTCTTTAATCGTTGTGTGAAATGACAACATCTTTGAACAATATATCTGAAATAGACTCGATTTCTTTATTCGCTTAATATGCTCCAGTCCGTTTTACGGTATATTAATAGTTTGCACATGTTATCGGCAAAATTGTGGTGTCTCTTCCACAAATGCCATTAATGAAGAATTGAAGTTGAAGTTGACTTGATTCCTTGTCATTCTTATTTTGTGATGACCAAAGATTAAAATCTTTAAGGTATGCCATAACATCAATTTTAACTTTGACCACAATACTGTGACCGTTCCGATGTGAAGCTATTAGGAAAAAGAAGAGTGTGTGTTGGACAATAGAGGCATCGAGGCGCGAGGCTGTTTTATGTGAGGAATGCGCCCGCGCAATGCCGTATGTCATATGACACAGGCGTATGCGCAAGCTTCGGTAAGGACTGGGGATTTGATACTCATGATTATTTGATTTTAAAATTATTTCCCAATGGTGTAAGGTATATGTGAAGTGAAGTTGAAAACAATCTTGAGTATTGTGATGAAGTGTGATAGTATTAATATATAAAAACCTAAACTTAAAAAAAAACATGTGTACCCTGTGATGTTGCATATATATTTTTTTAATTTATATAACAAGTGCTTGACTGCGATCCCACCTGATGTTAAGCGGAGATGCAATCATTGATGGTCAGGCGCACTAGTTTATTAAGAGCCTATTCACTCTAGCCTTGAAGACACCTAAATTATAGTTGGACGGGAAGACCGCAGCAAGCAAATTGTTCCAGTCTTTCGATGTACGCGGTATAAACGACGAAGCGAAACGGTTAGTCCGGACCGTTGAAGTTTCAACAACGTAAGGGTGGATACTCGCTGTTCGTCGGGTTGTCCGATGGTAGAAAGGAGATGGCGGAATCAAGTCATGCAATTCCCGCGCATATACACCAAAAGAAAAAAATCGGGTTAAGAATACCACTGGTGGATCAGATATGCTTAAATAATTTCCCATTGTTGTAAAGCTATTCCTCAACTTACATATTTTCAATTATTCAGCCTAAGTCATTCCTAGCATTTCGTATTCAATCTAGTTTAAAAGGGTCCAATTCAATAACATTCTCGGGAGGACGGTCCTCCGTGACATAATACAGTAACTGACATATTCTAATTGACGGAGGTCGTATGGTGCCATGGAACAACAAAATATTCCCGACATATTCCCTTTTTGGACCACCCCGGGTTACACAAATAGAACTTAATTGGGCCAGAGATTAGTTGAAGATAAAATGCCATATTTAATATGTATTATTTAGTTGTTGACAATAGATGGAGTTATGGTTATTTTGTTAAAGAGTTGTTGGGTGTTTCGAAACTGAAATAATCGGTTCCACGCTATCATAGTATTTGTGATGAGGCGTTGTGTTCTTGTCTGATATAAAAAAATCAAAAATCTGTGTGGCTATTTCATCAAAAGACCATCTCAGACTCCAATCTACATGGTTCTCATATGATTTGACCATTACATGTTTGCTGTATGGACTTTAAAAGAGATTTTGACCACTGAATTTGTTTCGGTTTTTTTCTTCTTAGTGTATGAAACACCGGCCTTATCTAGAATAAATTGACGAAAAATATGGCGTGTAAAAGTGTTTTTTGAAAACCTATTTACAAAATAAATATCATTTACTAATGATTTAAAACACCTACTAATGATTTAAATCTTTCGTAGCGTGTTCTTCTAATCGGCTTTAATGATTTCATACCACATTTCTAAATGAATTCGCTCAATAGAAAATTTGATTGTTCTCTTTATGCGGACCCGGAAAACAAACCTATTATTAACACCATCAAAAGTTTAAATGCTACTTATTTTACATCTATTATTGCGATACCCTTTTATTCCATTAGGAATTTCTGCTCTGTTGACAATGCCGTTCAAAACCCCACATAGGTGTCCACTTTCAATTTATTAACCAGCAAATCAAAGATGGCGGCGATGCACAGCTGATAGTTGACAGTTCGCATTGTGCTGCGCGCGCATCTGTCGACGCCATTGTTGCGGCCTGCGCGGGAGTCCCTTTGTTGAAGTCCTGGCGATATTTCCAGTTCTGAACAAATTGTTGGCAGGATTATGTTTTGAATTTAAATTGTGACGCATTTTCGGAGCTTTTGTGGTATTTTTGGGTGACAGATATGTCTTTTGAGGATTTTCTTGATAGCAGTTTATCTCTTAGGCATCTCACGTTCCGTGATGAGTATTCAAGCCGATAGAACTGATGCCAAAACCTTCTTTGTGCCAATAAAACCTTTTTGCGTTTGTATATCTCAAAACCCTGGAGTGAAGGTCCTTTGGAAGGCGTACGAGGGGCTGAAGCCAACTCGCCGAGGCACCTTAGACACCCTTTTCATGGAGCGTGGTATTAATCGTCGATTATCCTTATACGGGCTATGCAAGTGCATCCAAGGACAACCCCTGGTTGCTGGAAAACTATATTGTGATAAATAATATATAGATATAGAACTATGGTTTTAGAAGGGTGTAGTGGGATGTTTACTAAGAACTAAAACATTATTATATTGTTAAATGTCCATCTTGTTGTTGTAAAACGCATTAATCCTAAACATAAGTTTCATAAATATTGAACAATCACCTCTTTTACAGCGCTCACCCAAAAAATATCATAAAACTTGACGTCGTTAACGAAACATTCCAGAATGGTCGCGCCAAAAATATCCATTTTATTAGCCTTCCACACTTGGTGCTGGAGATTGTTCAAGTTTTACTACTGAACTCCTTTCAGACAGTGTGACGACTTACACCCTTTAATTTATCGCCAGTGGATAAATTATTTTCTTTTCTTCTGCGTTTACTTTTTTTCGGAGAACATTATCACGTCTAGGGAGACAGAATCTGGTTCTCATGCTAGCTTTAGTAGTTATGATTCCTAATATTTTTTGGTCATGGTTTTGTTCATATAGCTTTAAATTGGCTTTAAATTATTCTTGTGTTTGATTTTCTTGATCTCTGTTTATTTTTGTATGTAATTCTTTAAAAATCTTCCAACGAGTTGTGCAGGGTATTGGAGATAATTTATAAAGCTTGTATGACTCTACACTTTAAAGAACGATAAATACAAATCTGAAATAAAGGGGAAAGACGGGAAAGCCAAAGAAAAGTGTAATGTTTTGTGTAAGGAATGTTATGAATGATAACGTGACGGTTAATAGAGGAGACAGGTAGAAGAAAAACATGTTGCGTTGACCACAAGTTACATGGAACAAGGTCAAGGGGATAATGATGAGATAAGCTTAGAAAAGGGAGTGAATGATAGCGTGATTGTTGAAGAAGAATAGAAGATGAAAACGTTTTATTCCGACTTCAACTAACAATGAAACGAAGATGATGATGAAACTAACATTTTAAAGAGTTTATCTACAAGATGATCGAGAGGTTTAAGAGGGTCCTTTTCCACTCGCCCATCGTCAACATCGAGCATGGTTTGTTGCTTCATCTAATGGAATCCAACGCGATGTTTGATGAAGAGAGGCAATGCAAATAAATTTCTATAATAGTTTTGTCTCTTCGTTATTTAACACCGACTTTTGAAATTAAAGTTATTTTGCACTTTTCAGTGTTTTTTTTTACATTGAATTCGGTTGTATTTTTATTTTGTAAAAAGTTTTTTATTTTACATGTTTTAGTTATGGTACCACCACTAAAAAGTACCCCTCAGTCAAACTTAAATACCTTATAGCCAGAGTGCATCACATGACCATTCTAATAATCCTAAACACAATTAGATTACATTAATTTATTACAGAGTGCCGGTGCCTAACTTCAGGCTTCATCATCAGATCAGTTCGATATATTCCTCCTCTTCTTTCACTCAGTCATCGATTACACGTATAAACAAAGCAATTTCACTTTCACACAAAAACAGATTTTCAGAGATCTTTACTAGAATAGTTTTACAAAAATTTATGTTTTGATTTCTATAGAAGCCTAGATAATATCCACAAAATAGCTGTGTATCCAAAATATCTAGAGAAAGACGTGTAATAACATCATAATCGCGTAAGAGCGGTTGTATGAAAATGTACCTCGAAAAGGACGCTTTTAACACTAAATTATCCAAGGACCACAGTCGCTAAAGTCAATTAAAATAGAATAATAAATATTTAGTCTAGATACACAATACAACGGCAACAACACAAAATAAAAAATAAGAATAATGCAGAATGATGCAATAAAATTGCGCTGAGCGCGCCGGTACCAAAGGGTTACCATCCTGCTGGGTGTCAAACACATAGCGTTGGTTTTCAGTTGGCACCCTGTAGTGACGCACGGACGAATTGACGCTTGGGTACTTAGGTAAATTTAATTTTATTAAAATACCTAAATAACCTCCAGAGTCATCACTAGCAACACGCACTGGTTAGACTTTCGTCTAACCAGTGCGTGTTGCTAGTGATGACATATGGCTCTGAAATGTGGTCACTCACAATGGGCCACATCAGAAGGATACGGGTGTTAAAGTTAACTGCAGGGCAACGGAAAGGGCTACGCTCGGAGTTTAATTACGTGATCAAATCAGGAATGAAGAGGTCCGCAGGAGAACCAGAGTTACTGACATAGCCCGAAGAGTCGCCAAACTTAAGTAGGCAGGGTTCATTGCTCTGAATTGCATTGAACAGATGGTCGATGGGGCCGAAAGGTTCTAGAGTGGCTACTACGTATTGGAAGACGCACCCGAAAGGTGGAACGATGAGCCGGTGAGGGTCGTGGTAATCTGATGGTTGCGAGACGCACGGAACAGGTCGTTGTAGCCACACTTGGGGGAGACCTAATATGTCCAGCAGTGCAAGTCTTTCTGTTCGAAATAATGATGATGACGTAAATGAAATAAAGAAATGAAAATAATTAATCTCCCACAGTTTACTGAACTACATACACACATAATACTCTTATGCCACTTCCACACAAACTGGTATTATTAACGACCGTTCATTCATATATTAGCCGGATATTGGCTCTTGGTCTAACCACTTCTTCCGGTTGCTTTAACTGTAATTTAATTAGCCGGTAGCCGGTTGTAATTGTAACATTAAAGAATAATTTAATGATGATTATGAATGCATGGGTAGAGAAAGTTGACAAATTAGCTGATCCATTGATTATGTGTTTTCCGTTTTAAGCTTATGTTACAAAATCTTTGAACGCTGTAATTTTGGGAGAAGCCCGGTCGAATTTGTATGAAAAATTTAAATAATAATAATAATACAATAATAATATAACTATAAGTAACTAAACAATAATACAACTACTACTACACTATTATAATATAACTCTGGAATGTGCTTCCCTTGACATCAAAAAAGCTGAAACTAAATTTTCCTTCAAGCGTAAAATTCGGAACTACTACTTGAAGTTCTCTCAATCTTAGTTCGGTCTTCGTCATAATTACTATAATTTAAGTTCTCTTAATTAGAATGATTTTTTATGTATCATAGTATTTATTAGTTTATTATATTAGCATATATACGTATTTTATTATCATAAGCCACTTAATTTAATGATACTACATTCTATTTAAAAAATATCTGTTATTTATTTATTGTGCACACCTACCACAGTGTTGTCTTTTTAACCCAATGGTTGACTGGTAGAGAATGCTTTCTGGGATTAAGTCCGCCTATGTACCACCACTGTACATGAAGTTAAAATAAATAAATAATATAATAATATTCCACAACTATCACACATCGCCGTCTAGTCTCAAGCTAAGCAGAGCTTGTGTTATGAGTACTAGACAACTGATAAACATACTTATATATTTCTAAATACATACATATAATAGATAAACTACACCCAGACACAGAACAAATGATCGTGCTCATCACACAAACATTTGTCCTCGGTGGGAATCGAACCCACGACCTCCGGCATAGCAGTCAGGGCCACTAAATACTAGACCAACAGGCCAGTCAGGTAAATGGAAGTTTGTAAGATTCGAGCAGTACCTGATTATAATTTTCTTAAAGTTGCTGCTCCTGTTGGAACGGTTGGCGTAGTTGTTGAGTGATTTAAATGTTTGATACAATGATCCACAGTTTTACTTGTATAATTGGTGAAGTGAATTTGTATTGTCTTTTATTTATTTATTTTTGTCTAAATCGGCTGTGTAACCTAAGTTGTGTACTGCTAACGAGGAATACTGTGATACTGTCCCACTGTAATACAATTCAAACGTTCAGACTAGTACAAGGGTCAGGTTGAATCGGTTTCGCAACAACCAAAGTTTTAAGTGTACCTAAGATTTTTATATAAGGTATGTGTATATTTAGAAAATAAGTAAGCAATTAAAGATGATGGTTGTTGTTAAATTGTGGAAATAAATTGAATTGATTAGCTGCTGCGCTGAGTGTCGTGGGTTTGATTTGCAGACAGAACGAATATTTGTACTTATAGTCTACAAATGGGTGTTCCGATTCTGTAACAGAGTGTGTATGTGACTTTATATGTGTGGGGTAATGTTTTTATGAAAAAGAAAAAAAATGATAGCATTGTAATTGGCAGAAAGATCTTGAAGTAAATTAGAGTCAATTTTATGTGTCCCTACTTTGTAGTTTAGGTACCAGTTGTAATTGTGTGATATGTGACTGTCCTATTGGTACCTGTGTCTTATGTTTCTAGAAATAAAAGCATGATATTTAGGTACGTAATTGATAACAAAAATGTCGGTACAGAAACTGTACAATATTATTTCAAATAAATTCTTAAATTAGCTCAGACTGGCGGTCTTGCAATTTAAGGTATTTCCTGTTATTGTATACATGCAAAGGCAGCTCATCAGGTAGCCGAGAATATGTATACGTCTCGTATGTCTCGAACAAAATGACCTTTATTAACATTCAATTTAGCAACAAAACTTTGAATAGGTAAGTACTAAGTACTTTGATAATAAAATCACTTTAATACTTTTGTAGAATAGGAAAACACTATTGGTTGAATAATGTAATAACAGCTGGCCCGGTCCAACTTCAAGGTTAAGCAACACTTATCGAGGTTTGTTTGTGGATGGGTGACCATCCGAACATACCGAGATTCTTTCGTGTCTTGAAAAGCACGTTAAGCCTTTGGTTCGTAGATATTAGATACGGATAGTCAGAGGTTAGAAAAACTGACGCCAGTCTTGCCAAGGACCGGGCCTTGGTACAAGCCATGGTCCGGAGCGAGGAGGAGTGGCAGGCGGTCTCCTCCTTCTGCGAAGCAGTAATGCTAGCAAAGGAGGAGGCCGTGCGCGCGCGAGGCAATAGCCCTCGCGCCCAATCCCGATTTCCGGCCACCATACGCGCGGGCTTGTGGACGGCGAGCAATGGGTAGCTCGCCGTCAGACCGTCCGGTAACTGTCTGGACCGAGCCCAAGTCGTCGACGGCGCGTGGTTGATATGAGATGAAGATGTCAGCAAATCGTAGGGGCCCAGCAGGGTCGGAGCCTACTGGGGCCATGGGTGATGCGAAAGAGATCCCCGGGGCCCCGGAACAATAACAAAGAAGGAACAGGAGTGGGTTTTTAGGCAGTAAAAGTCTAAAACGCCCTACTGCTCTGCCCAAGAGCGAAGAATGTCGTTAGTTGATTTTCGCACCCAAAAAAAAGTCTTGCCAAGTAATATTGTGTTACTCAATTGCTGGGTAATGGAAGTCAAGACAGGTAGTCGCTCGACGTATAATATTGGTATCCAGCTGTATTCAGTTTGACTGGAAGCTGACCGCATTTTAGTTGGGATTTTTTCCCAACTAAAATGCGGCAGGCTAGGCAGATTTAGTACAGTTACAAAGAATAGAGTAATTGAGGATATCCTTTAAGTTCTGGTGAGGATGGTATGTGATGTGCTGCTTGGGAAAGGCTTATGATCAGTAGCTTTCCAGATAACAACCACAAGGTCTACATGCAATAATTTTAGAATAGAACAGAATAGAATTTATTTTATTTCGGACACAAAATGATCCACACAGTGTTTGATCTAGTATTAGTACCAATTACCCTTTGCTCAAGATATTTTATAGTAGGAGAGCTATAGTTCTCCGCTATAGTTCTCTGGACGACTATATCTCACTGTCACTCTCCTGCCCCCCTAGCCAATTTACGATCGTTTCGTTTACGTCGAACGCCTCAAGTAGGCCACGTCTCCGATTCCTTTGTTCTGACGTCATCTCAACGCTCAGTCACGTGGTCAGAATAAAGGAATCGGAAGCGTGGCCGAACGAAACGATCGTAACTTGGCTAGGGGGGCTGAGCAGTGAAGCTCTTTTCTTGCAAGCAATCGCTTTGAATTCCCTAGAATACACAACAGTATACTTACATAGGCAAATACTAAATAAATTAATAAACATTTTATAACCTTAATATTCTGTTCAACGAAGATTAGAAAAGTGGATTAACCAGAAAAAAAAGGTTAAATTATAAACTCAGCCAGTGTCAACAGAATAAAATAAAAAGAAGTAAATGTTGGCGCCATAACTTGTCGATGGCATAGTGAGGCGCATTACCTCGATTACGTCTCGCCTGTCCGACGAATTAGTCGACTTATGTTCCGAAACACACTGTCACCGCATCTAATTAGCTCAGTTAAGCCAATAAATGTAACTAAATATAAAAGGGGATGTGTTGTTCTCTTTGTTGGTAAGGCCAACGTGTTGAGCTTCGAATTTATTGGTTCGTTAGTATACAGAAGTAGTTTATATACAAGTTTCCATACCTAAATAGTCGGAACACCTGTTACGAATGAGCTAACAGTGCCTAGTTACGTTGTATTGAAACTAGATTCTTACACTACACAGTGCTCTATTAGATTTTATGCCAATCGTAAATTTCAAATGACATTTGTGTTTGTGACTCAATCGTTCATATCAGAAAATTTAGTTTAAGTTCACTTTTATAGCTTTACAACAAAAAACTCAAAACTTAAGTATCTATTAAGCTTCTTGCCTTAAGACAGACAAGGACTTATCGTTATGATGATGAAATAACATATTGGATCATGACGCTGTTGTAACCATAAAACCATCGACACAAAGACGCTAAAAGACCCAATTTAAATAACCGATAACCGAACAATACTTTTAGAAATGTGAAAGCTAAAATCCAGTAGCGCATCCATCTGTACATACACGCATTTAGCTTATCACAAATTAAGGCTAAAAACTTATGAGCTGTCAGTCGTAAGTACCATCGAATGACAGGTCTAATAAATGTGTCACTGCTTTTATTTTTTTTTCTTACGTCAATGTCGCCTCACTATTCCATGATTTAAAAGTTCCATGCCCTTTCTTTGTTTGAATTTCGAATTAGTGCGTAATGGGATGAAGCGGTTTAGCCGTTAGTAATTTTAGTTTGTAATGATTGATGAGGCGATGGAAGTCGACGAGATATTTCATTTATTATTATTGTTTATTTATGGCTTTGGGATAAATGACATAGTAAATAGAACACATTCTAGCATTTACGCGGTGTTCTACTGGCGCATTACTACATTCATTGGTTCCCTTGACATCAAAAGTTGAATTCTTTCAAGTACTTATGCATATGTATAGTGTACATTTATCAGCTGGTTAACCTGCTTCGTCAGCTGAGAGAAAGTGTGCCTTACATACACATTGCACTTGTCGATAAAAGGCGTACCATCTTCCACTACACCTATTATCACTTTCATGACGATTTCATCAACCCCATGTTATGTCGCAAGTCTAGTTTTAACTGCAACTTTATCGTCATCTATAATGGTTTATCCCAGATATTTCTCAATACAAAATATGTGCTGTTTATTTATTTTTGTCAATGGCCTATTAGGTGCTATTAACATATTCCTTCAACTGTCTTGTATTCTTCGTATATCAAATGTCAAGTACAAATTTTTATGAACCAGATTTTTTAAGAATCTTTACCAACTTATATTTTAATCGGCGAAAATATGTCTGCAACATACGTAAAAGTCTTGTCCATCAAAAGCGTAGGAGTGACAGTCAAATATAAATTCAATATTGTTAGCCTCTTGCACAAGACAACAGTCGTGCCGGATGCAAACCTGTTCTAGAATTGTACTTAAAAGGCCTAGGCCCGGTCAGGTGACGAAAATGGTGGCTAACTGGCTAGTGTCTCGTGACTACTATGTTGTGAAGTGTATTAATTTAAGAGTTTTATCTGTGTGAGAATGAGGCTACTATAATAAATATATTCTTTCTGGAACAAATTAGTGAAATGGGTCGACAGATTAATCGGGAGATTAGATATGTACTGGCACCAAACGGCACTAGGGTCAAGTTGTGGATTACGGCTCATTCCCTCCCCTAGAGTTCTCGTTAGGAGAAGTAATGGCTCAAGCCTTTTGGCCTGAGTCCCAGCAGTGGGAAATTGTAAGGCTGATTATGCATATGCTTGTATTTGTTATAAGTTAAAAAAAATATTGTATCGATGATCAAGGATTTTGAAATTGTTGAGGTTTGAAATTTTAGAGAAGTGAGAATGGATCTGTTGGTTTATATTCTGGAACAGATGGTAAAGTTAATGGGGTGACAATGATCAGGATATTTGAATCGTATTAGAATTGCACAATTTGTTCAAAATTACGAAGTCATTGATGAGCAAGAATGTTATTGTTGATTGAAATATTGTGAAATGTGTGGGTGTACTGTTATGGTGTCAGTTTTTGTAGGTTAAAAAGCTTTGGTCATCTTATGTATGTCTATCTATCTTGCAAAATTATAAAGACTAACCAAACTATACTGAACATAATGATACAAACGTCAGCGAGACAGTTTGATATGTAAGTCAAGAATAGCGTAGGCAGAGGGCATGGCGTCCTTAGAAGAATACTACTCATCAAGCAATTTTCAAACATACGATACGAGTAAAAGTTCTTAATCAAGACAGTCACGTACCAGCGCTTACTGCGTGAGCACGTCCGATAGTTTGACGAGACAATCAAAAATAAATGGCGCCAATGAGGTCATATTGTGATTGTTAATAATCAGTTCTCGGTACGCTCGTGTCGTGGGCACACGACTTTTCCTATTATGTCATATTTTATTGATATGCCCATGTCTTCAGGTGTTATGAACGGAAGGGACACACAGGTTGATTGGAGCCCTTTGAGTTTAGCATTCATGACTTAACGCTGCATTCATATGCTCAAAGGGAACTCCGACCGATTGGTGAATGGGTAATCGTCGATAGCCTGAATAGTACAGGTTTGAAACAAGACCACTGAACCGGATAGTTTTTTTTTTTCTGCGACTTGACTACAATTTTGGGAAACTCATCTCCTGCGGAAGGATGCGATTAGATCTTGCCAGAACGTTTCAAGATTTAGCAAATGGGAGTCGGATACAATTAAATCTTGCCAAAACGCGTGACAATATTGCAAATAATTGTCGAGGCTTCTTAAATAAATACCTCATTGGAAATTGAGCAATATATATTGTGTTCCTAATTCCATCGTCATATTACCGAACAACCATTCCATCTTCGACCCATATGACCTAACAAATTAAAAACACACTCCTTCAAAAACTACTCAATATGGGTCACAAGACTGTAACACCGCCACGTGTGCGATCATCAAAAAAAAAAGAACTGGAACACAATAGGCCAAAAAACGTCTATTTGCCCACATGTGCCTTAGATGTCCCGGATTTCTTCAACGCCATATGGGACCGGTCATTTTGCTGAACTGTTTTTATTAGTTCCTCGGTTCGTGCCACACATGGGCTTTGACTAAAGGGCAGTTAGATGTTACAATGGGTTTGGAGTTTAAAGGGACCGCTTGGAGGGACGTGTGGAGCGTTTTTGTGTAGTTCTAATTGATTTTGGCAACGTGGTTTTGGTTGGCAGTTGATTCCGTCACTTGGTTTATAGTTTTGGGCTATTAATTTTATGACTTTGGTAGCTTGCGTTGTCAGGCTGATATCTCACTAGGCTGTCAATGATGACGCGGCTAGTCACGCTGCCTACAAAATATACATATTTAGGTACTAGTATTTTCTTCTTTGTAACTATTTTCGTCATCAGTGCAACTACAAGTTGCGAACATATCCTAATATAGCCTATCTTAGCTGTGAAGTTGCGTGCACAGCGCTGACACGTTAAAACACCATTGATGTATAGGTATTGGATGTTGGAGGGTGGCTTATTGTTTATGGTCTCACGCCTCACATCGAGATCTGTCTTCCGCTGGTCTTTAAAAAAAAAAAAAGTCCACAAAGTTCCTTGGTTGCGATAAAATATATAGATTTTATCGCATCCAAACTACACTAGGTGAAGGACCCTCCGTGCAGCTGTACCAATACATTTTAATGGTAATGTAGACGGTTGCGTCGTCAGCAGTGTCCTAGTAAGATTTAGATCTTAATCGGATTGATCTGGGCTGTTTAAGTTTGTTATTATGGTAGGCATAGTTTTCAATTTAGTTTGTAATAATTTCTCTTCAGGGTTATCAAGCTTTGATAAGCATGCAGCTTTGTTTTAAACTCCAAAAGCTTATCTTGAAATCGCATTGTACCGTACAATATCCCACACAAACTTCTCAATTAAAATAATCGTATAAATTCTTCCCTATTTGCTTTTCCCATAGAAATATTATTTTATTAGGTGCTTCCAAAATTTTATTGCCTATCACATAAAACATTCCCCATAGAACAACACCATCGTCTATGAGGGGTGCATATGCACGTGAGGTATTAGGGACACAGAAAACAAAGGCCATACAAAGGCATGGCATTAATTGAAATTCCTTTCATTCACGCTTCATGTCACGGTTATGATGGCTTGCAGATGAGCGAAGTTATTTATTAGGAAGGTTTTTATTACAATATTTTTTTAACCCATACTTTCCCACTGTTGGGCCAAGGCCTCCTCTAAATCATTACAAGTATTCTTTTCTCTAGCGACTTCGAACCGGTCCTTGCGGTAGGCGTCTTGGTCGTCTAGCCACCCCTTCTTAGAGCGGCCTCGGCATGATATTCCATCATCAGGCACCCACTTTGTAAAGACTCTAATTGTCCAGCGGTCAAAATGCAAGCGGCTGATATGACGTGTTTTTGAGTGCAGTGTGGCGTTTCTTACTCTATCGACTCTTGACACCTAAACGCTGCATTCTTCCATTGCTCTTTGACAAACGCCAAAGGTGAAATATTCGTGCCTCGGTGATCGAGTCTGAACCGCGTAGAATGGGCAGGATACAAATACATAAGTTTTCGCACCAGGGAGATTGGTAGATCTACTTGAAGGTTCTTAACTTTTAAAAGTAGTAAATCTAGGTTCTATAATTTGATTTTATATGTAGGGAACAAATTGTTATTATTATATATGTCCTTATAATTCCGATGGTATTCCTTCTCTGGCTTAGATGAGGCACTGAAGGTAAATTAATCTTAGGATATAACTTTCAGTCGGTATTTTTATTGTCGGTTATTAAGTATTATGTTGTTAAAATACTGGCTGTTCTCGTCTGTGTTCAAGAAATTTTGAAAGCAGTTTATGAATTTACCTATAATACCGGTAGGGGTACGCATTTCAAAGCAGTAATGTTTATTAAAACAATAAATTCCTCTCTCTCTCCCTCCGGGAACGCCGTGTTTAGTGCATTTCCTTATAGATTTCTAGTAACCTAGTACCTAATTACTTAATCATCTAATATAAACTCGCAATGTCAGTTTAAATATAAGTAGTCAGACTTGTAGAGGGCAAATTATTACTGTGCTAATTATAATTAACTTACTTAAATTGGGGATCACAATCTAGTTTAAGCTTTCGTCATTTAATTTTGATATTTAGCATATATCGATCGATAATAAAGCACTGCGCCCAACCCGCGTCGCCTTCCCATACAACCGCTCTTACGTGATTATGATGTTAATCAACATCTTTCTCTACTTATTTTTCCAAAATAAGTTTTTCCAAAATAAGTAGAGAAACACATAAACTTTTGGTTATTATCTAGGTTTCTATTGAAATCAAAATATAAATTTGTGTAAAACTATTCCTGTAAAGACTGAACCTGACCTCTGAAAATCCGCTATTTTGCACAACTTTTACGTATTCTTTGGTCCTAGATTAAATACATTTATGGAAACATTGCACATTTAATCGAGATTATAATTAAGGATTTTTTTAAGATTTAAAAAAAATACAGGAAATACATGTATTTTTTTTAATACCACCAACCAATTTTGTAAAATATTCGAATGAGTGATTGAAGTTATCAAATGCCTTTACGAAAAATAGCGTTAGCCAAGCGAAAACTTTGCCACAAGCTACACGTGTAGAAACACGTGTAGCTTGTGGCAAAGTTTTCGCAAGCAACGTATGGAGCCCTTCTTGTTCAATTTAATAACGCGTTCAGAAATCCGCTGGGGCTGCCATGGCGTTGCAGTTCATCAGGGATAAATATTCATATGTTTTTATACCACAACGCGCAAGCGCACGGTATCACTGATAGCACGAGTCATGGCTAGCCCCAACAGGGTTCTGAGGATGATAGTTGACAGAGTGGACTGTCTTTACATTGCTGTACTATAAATTTATTTTCTTTCTTTCTTTTTAAGGTTCCATACCTCAAAAGGAAAAACCGGAACCCTTATAGGATCTCTTTGTTGTCCGTCCGTCTGTCTGTCTGTCTGTTTGTCAAGAACTTTTATCTAGTGAACGCGTGGAGGTATCGAGTTGAAATTAAAACGATATAATCAGGTCTGCAAACCTTTGAAGCTGTGAAAAAATAAAAATTCTGAATTAACGAAAAAAAAAAGATACGGCCGTTTATGTCGCAAAAAACGTGTATTTCGACACTCTTAAGGCAGGGAATCAAAATTCATAGGATTCTTCTCGTTGATCTAGAATCCTGAAATTTGGCATGAAGCAAGGTCTCATAGCACAAGTAAGTATAGGAAAAAAATTGAAAACTGTAAATTTGTAGTTACGTCACAAAGAAGATTTTTTTTTGCGATTCGGTAAAATCTTCGTAACTAAATTCGGGAATTTAACTGTTTACATAGGTAAATATGCACGGAATCCTCAGTGCGCGAGTCCTTCTTGCACTTGCCCGGTATTTTTCTTTCTGTCTTTCTTTTTTCTTTCCTATTTATTTTCTTGCTTTATTTAGTAAAGTTGACTGGAGTCTGAGAATTCTGATACCAATTTACGTCGTTGTTTAATGACCTGTACCATACCATGACGTTTAAAGTAAGATTTTTTCATTCTTATTTCCAGTGTGGGTAAGAGATGGCGCTAGACAACCTGTATAGCTCCGTTTCTTACCCACACTGAAATAAGAATGAAACAATCTTACTTTGAACGTCATGGTAACCCCGAATATCATTTCACTTACCTATTATAGTAACTCACACTCCCTAAACTAGGATGTCCTGTACTTTTTAAATAACATTCCCACGACTTCACACTCAAAACACATTAAACCCACGTGTTACTCCCAAACTAGCTCCCTAATTGATATTTTTTGTATCATCCTTAATGAGTGATTATTCTGCGGGCCAAATCGATTACAGTCTATTGTCACTAATTGAAAACTGGCTGTTCTAACCGGAAATGAGTCCTCACCCTTATTTAATGAAATGAGGTTAGTAGATATAAGGGTATTAAGGGCTTAATCGGTTTTTGGGTATTATTTGTTAGTTAGTATGATATTCTAATGTTTTTGGTCACGCATGTGTCAAACGTATAAACGAACGTACGAAATATGCATGAAACATATTTATTTGTTAAATTATATAATTTTAGCTTTAGTAAAAAAAATAGGTATGTAAGAATTTTTAAAATATTTTCGTCGACAACGAAGTTATAAAACTTCAAAGCTGCTAATAGGAAAGATAAGTCGGATAATAATATGAACTTTGACGTCAAAGTACATCACACCCGTATGGTCGTCATGGAAAATGCTTTTCTGCCAGCTTTGATATTGTTTTCACAGTTAGAAAGAAAGAATACGTGTGTACCTTAAAAATAAAAACAACAAATAACAACAAACGACTTAAATTATAAATGGTAGGATATGCGCCACATACGCGCAAAACGGCCAGCGCTCAGCAAAATGCCAGGGCTCGTGCAAGACAGAGCCTCAGCGCTGATTTTCATCACCAGCCGTCGTCGACGGTGAGACGTTGATCGGCCAGCAAGGATTACATTTTATATACCTAATTAAAATCACTGAATAAACAAAATTAACCTTTTGAGTAGCGTAATTAGAGACACAATAGAAAGACAATGACCGAGCGAACGCTGGCGTTTGCTCGGGGTTTAATGAACTAATAACAAAAATAACAATAATAGTAGTTAGTACCTACCTACTCTATTTTAGTATGTTTATTGATTAACTGGTTAGATAATAAATATTGTTTCAAGCATATTCCCTATTATGTTGTTTCAAGCATAACCCCTATTCATTAATACCTATTATAGTCTAGCTTCTGACAGCGGTTCCGTTCGCGTGATTATAGAAACTTATCCCAAGGAAACATATTCCCGGGATATAATATTACTGTGAAGTCTAATGAGTTGTGGAAGCGTAAATACCAGTTATTTAATGGTGTTTAAATGAGAATAACCCGTAGGGCCCCAGCAGTGTCGAAGCCTACTGGGGCTATGGTTTCGCTTCTGAAAGGAAAATCCGACTCTGGTATGAAAGACAAGAGCGGGAGTTGATGTCATTGGTTGATGTATCCACCTAAAAAAAATGAGAATGATCCAAATAATAATTTTTAAGGAAACTTTGGTTAGTTGCGTTGGTGAATACTCAGTGTGCAAAAAAAATAAAAAGAATGTGTAAAATGTTAAATGAAACATTTTCTAAGCCTTCTTGCATTTCTATGTTACTTAAACAGTTATGAGTATACGTGTGGATAGATGGAGAGGGAGAGGGAGGCCAAAGAAAAGATAGATAGATTTTGTGAGAAGTGATATAAAAGAAAAGGGAGTTAGGTAGTGATAGCGTGACGAGTGATTGGACAGAATAGAAGAAAAAACATGTTGCGCCCACCCCAAGTAACATGGTACAAGGGCAAGAAAATGATGGTGAATGTATTTCTATGTTCTAGCTCCACTTAACACCTGACTCAACACTAATAATAGCTCATTGATTGAACTCTTCCAAAACAAGTAGAGCATTAAAAATTAACTCCCTAGTTCGTATTAAACAGCAATACTGGATATGCAGAGTGTGACCAGCTAATTGTGCACTACACTAATTGATAACGAGTAGGGGAGACCGAGGAAGGTTGTGACAATTTTTGATTAAAAGACCATATCTCGATATAGAAACATATAGGTACCACGATTATGATACTCTGGTGGTACTCTGTGCCTTTTAGCTCAATCATTATTCTTTTAAAAACAGTCATCAAAGTTAATGAAAGCTGTAAGGTTTCTGAGAAAATCCATGAAAATTAAAATGACTTCCTCTATCACAACTATCCTCGGTCTCCCCTAATGTTTCGTTAGTTGTTGGCTTGTTGCAAGCGCCACATAGGCAGGTAGAGGCCCAGCAGGGCCGAAGCCTACTGGGGCTATGGTTTGACTTCTGAAAGAGAAACCCAGGGTTTATCATCAGATGATTTCCCACTTAAAAAAGGTAGGTGGGCAGATACAGCTGAAAATGATCTAAAATGTACAAGAATTTCAAGGGGACATTGTACTCCTCATTATGAACAATTTTTATTATGGGACCAAACCTGAAATGGCGAAAAAAAATCAGCTGCTCTACATATTTTGACGAGTTATGCAAACATAAACGTAGGGAAAAGCTAATTTTTTTTTCGCTATTTCAGGTTTGGTCCCATAGTAAAAGTTGTTGATAATGAGGAGTAGGTATAATGTCCCCTCGAAATTCTTAAAGTTAATTTTTTAACACTTTATATACATATCATTAATAGTAAAGTTTATTTTAACCTCCGTTAGTCAAATTTTCAGTTTGTTCAAAACGGGCCACCCAATCAATCATTCATCTATAGGCTAACTCACTCCCAAATATTCTAAATAAACTTTAAACATAGTTTAGAGTACACTAATTAGCTTGATACGCCTTCGCTAAAGTATTTTACGGTATTAGAACGTTATTTACGAGGTACGGGAATAGCTGAACAGATTGACAGAAAACTAATTTTGTACAAACGTTTACTAGTTTTTAATAATAATGGAACCCTCGCTTGACAATGTGTGGGGTGGCTGTGAGTTTTGGGGGAAGAGGGATAGTTCCTGTATGGTGTTGAAAAAATACGTGATGGAATCACATTATAATACTATAAAGGCAATTTTTGTATGTGTGTGTTTATTACTTCTTCACGCCCGAGCGGCTAAACTGATTTCGATGAAAGTTGGCATCAGATATAGGTTTTTTTTTTATCCTGGAAGTAAGTTCCCTATAAGCAGTAGTTTGAGAATATGTTCTTCATGTCCAGAATTTCCTTGTTTTTTTCATTGATCCAAATCTTACTTAAGAACTGAATTCAAGGCTGTACCATACAGCTATGGGAAAAATAATTATTTACAATAAGTAATTGCATTGACTCTTCAAAGCGATCCGATTGCAAATAAAAACAAAAGTGTATCTAAAGCACGTATAATAAATAAGGATTGAATGACAAAATAATTCTTACATATTCTGTCATTTGATTTTTTTTTAAAGAAAGATATTATTTACATAGATACTATAAATCCATTTGTTTGATTATCTTTTTTATAAAAGTATAAAAATCAGTAAAATAGCTTGTTACGGATTTACCTCAGGAAAAACCTCTTTACGAAACATGAAGACATAGTCACCATACTTTTCACGAAAGTGCGGATAAATCACTTTGACATTTTACACGTCTTTGTCTTAACTTGAGATTAAGTTTTTATTTATAGTTAGTTTTTTACTGAGCAAATTGACGTAAATCGTCAATAAACGTCTGTAGTACGTAGTAAAACATATGTGCTGTACGTATTAATTATTGGTTTTATCTTTTGATCCCTTGTGAGGAAGAAGAAGACATTGTTTTTCCAAGCCATATGTTGATTTGAGAAATTGCAGTACTGGTTTTTTTAGCTCTACATAGATTATTTGAATGTTTTGTATTGTTTTTCAAGGGGCGTTCGAACTATCAAAACAATTGTAGCCATATTTAGCAATGTGTTCTTTAATTGTTATAAAAACATTGTTTAGAACTTTGTATTTCTTGTCATTTTTATTTGTTGGTAATCAAAATATTTTTGAAAGTTTCGTCTATAAGATTGAAAATTATATTTATTTATTTAAGTGATATAGAAGACTTACAGCTAAAGAATCAGATATAGAACAGTAATTTAGACTGACAGCGAATAACAAGTCCTCATTATAAAGTATAGAACAATAGATACCTACTAAATTAAAATTTAAAACATAAATTTGTGAGATTAGATGATATTTATTTATGAGAAAGTTCGATCGAGGTCGATGGGGACGAAAGATTCTGGAATGGCGACCACGTACCGGAAGACGCAGCGTTGGAAGACCTCCCACAAGGTGGACCGATGACCTGGTGAGGGTCGCGGAAATCCGATGGATGCGAGATGCACAGGACCGGTCATTGTGACGACATTTCGGGGAGGCCTATGTCCAACAGTGGACGTCTTTCGGCTGAAATGATGATCATGATGATGAGAAAGTTTCGTATTTTTGACTGTAAATTTTCTAAACGTTTATCTCTGAAAAAAAATGATTTCTGGAGTCTGTAACTTCTGATGGCTACAACGTGGGGGTGGGGTCTCAGGGCCTTTACAATAAGAGTGCATAGGTTACTCATAGGCAAACGTGCTCCAACGCTAACGACAACATCGCTTAACATCAGGTAAGATGGTGAAGAAGCGCGAGTCTATCAACATTAAAAAATAATAATATACTACTGTAACATAACAATATCCCACTTCACACACTTGCTTCCTAAGGTTCCCATGCTAAAACAAGGAAGAGCCATAAATAATCGTTCTAAAAGCCTGAAATCGTCGATAAAATGGTAAAAAGGAAATAAATGCTATTTGATTTTATTTTGATTGGCGCAATAAATAGTTGCATTTCGAGTCACGTATCGCTGTATCCGGTATTCAGAACTATTGTCTACAGCGCAAACTCTTTTGCCTATAGGCTATTTATTACCTACTGTCAATGCCTATACTACCTATTATACACATTCTATGACTCATTTTGGACACAATTGTGTGCTTATGCTTTTTAAATGCTAAGGCATTTTGTTGTTGTCACCTTGGGTTTCAATCAATTGTTGACAAGATATTGAATAGATACGAATGGGTACATAGAAAAAAAAGCCGTTGAACCACTTTTTGATCAATTTAAATTTTGGCTAGCTATTGACTAATTCTGCATTCAAAATGGTAAAAAAAAAACGAAAGATCTGGGTATCTCAGACTACTTTAGTAGGTGTATAAAAAATTAACAAATATATACGCGTTATATTACAAAATCACACTCATTGTGCAGAAACCAGCATGTCCAAGAACCAAAAATTCAAAAATAATTATATGACATCCACCAAACCGCACAAGGCCCACGTGGTGGATTAAGGCCCGTTCCCTCTCCTGGAGAGGCTTGAGTACCAACAGTGGGAACATTATAAAGGCTGACTATGCTATGCTAAAGTATAAAACCATCTTTTCGAAAATAATATTATTCAAATTCGCGGTTATGGCACTCTTCAAAGCGATCTCTAACATTCATGAAAACGCGTTTCAGAAGTTGGATAAGAAGCCAAAGTCAAAAGCGTTTACTGCAAACCAAGTGTACAATGTTGACATTATATTTTTTAGTGCTCATAACTTAGCAGCCTTTTCAAGCATTGCAATTATTATCATCCGCCTGTCCTTTACACACCAATTTAGTATGCATTCAAAATTACGTACTGGTCCTTAATTTATATTCTTACAGTAAAATTCAAAACGAAAAATAAAAATTAGTGATGTCAAAATTACATCTCAAAAATAATGGATTTAACACAGTTATTTATTACAAATAATGTCATCAAAGTTATAGTTGATATGTCAAAAAATTAAATGTCAATAATAATTCATTTGATACAATTATTCAGCAATATTGGAATGTTGTGAATTTCTAGTCTAAAGTTTCCCTTCCATTCAGATATGGTTTATTACTATTGTACTCCCGCCTCTTCAGATAACCCCAGGAGAAAAAATTCGAAGATTTGAGGTCTGTTTTATGAAGTAAATGGAAAAAAATCTAGACCCTAAACTTTCAAAAAATTGGCATGACGAAATGTAGTGCAACAACTGTAGAATACTTTTTTGCGAACCTTCGTTAGACAAAAAAACATTTGGTAGAATAATACTTATTTATTCTAATAGCTTCATTGATGAATGTGCTATTATTTATTCAGAAGCCCTCAAAGAACAATGCACATCTATTGGCCATGGTAATGATGCTTACACTTTTATCTCAGACAAAATGGACCCAAACTACAAACAACAAAGTACTCTAACCGCCCTTATATCGAACCATGCCAACATCAAGTATCTAAGTACCCTCCAACTAAGAACTAACAACCCTATCCGAGAACAATAAGACAGTAGGGTTGGGGTGGTCCAGGGGCTGATTGAACCCCCGTACTTATAATGACGGGTAGTAATGACCCCTTTTTTTGCTGAAGACAATATTAAGCTTTGTAGAATATACAAGATTGGGTATTCAGTTACTTATAACTCTGAAATTGCATCATTTCACATGTGATGGGGTTACAAAGCAGAACCAGATTAATATGATTAAAAGAAGTTAATAATTGTGTAATATCCTACACACTATAAAGTAATTTATATGTCTATGTTTGACAGGATTAGATACTCTTACATCATTTGTCTAGTCATCTTCTATTGGATCTGTGGGGACGTTTAAAAAAGTAATTGTGGCCTTAAAACGCACAGGGCAAATAAAGGAACATAGGTGTGTTTGGTGGCAATGGGCAGGACATATTGCTCGTAGAACGGATGGCCGTTGGGGCCGAAAGGTTCTGGAATGGCGACTACGTACCGGAAGACGTAGCGTTGAAAGGCCTCATACAAGGTGGACCGATGACCTGGTAACGGTTGCGGGAGTACGATGGAAGCGAGACGCACAGGACCGTTCATTGTGGCGGCACTTGGGGGAGGCCTATGTCCAGCAGTGGACGTCTTTCGACTGAAATGATGATGAGGTGTGTTTTAGTCAATAAAAGTCTGACATGTTTTCTCGTTTCACCATAGAGCGTAAAGCAGAAGAATTCATTTGATGATTCCCACCTACAAAAAAACCGTCTACGGGTTACAAAACGAAGGGACGAAAAACTTTCCGAGACATATTTCTCCCAACTTTAAAGGATGTAAAAACAAAAGCTTCCTTACTATTCCACTCACAGTTTCCTTCGACCCCTCAAAACTTTATGCACTCAACGCGCATGCGCTGCGGGCGTCAGCTGCGCGCGCACGTGGCTTCAGGAAGTTGCGACACGCAATCCTGCGCAGCCATTGTATCGATTCGCGTCTTATGCACCCCTGGTTATCACGAACCATAAGCTCCAAGTTTTTTTTTTGTTGGGAGTTTAAAACCAGCCATCCGTAACGTAAGTTGTAAAAACTTGATTTAATTGTAGATTGTGGAGTTAGTAATTGGAGAGATTACGAAAAAATGCTTTGATAAATGTATGGATAGAAAGGAAGATAATAAAACAATTTTTACTTGAGTTTTTGTTTATCGAAGGGCTCGTTCCATGTTCGTTAATACGGAAAAATTGATTGCTTACTCCGAACAATGCGCATGAGGCGCATTTAAGACCAGTCTATATTTGCGCTCTCACATATCTTGGAGTTTTTGAAAATAGAGGAGGGTGCCACCCTCCCGTACGTGCAGTTATTTTCTGCGTTTATAGGGCGTTGCTAATTCAAATGAATGTGTGAGGTGGGTATATGGGTTTGAAGTTAGCGATAAAATTGCATTCTGAGTACGAGAACTAATGGAGTTTTTGAAAGTTTTTTTTTTCTTCTTCATATTTCTTTTCATAGAAAATTAAGATCTGTCTAAAGTTAATTTTTTTCTCTCAAGAACCATAAATTGTTTAAATTTAACTCAGTTATAAAAGTGAAAGAGCAATAAAAGCAGCTGTTCTATTCAACAGAAAAACCTACTATGTGCCTCTCCCATAAAACTAGTTGGTGACTAATCAGACTTTTAACGAACTAAATCAACACAAAAAACTGTAAATTAACCGCCAATTCATTACAACGCAAAGTTGACCGTTCGAAACTTTTTTGCTCTGAGGTAGCCGACGCGACCCGATAAACAAAAGAAAATCCAACCCAAAACCCATAGGTGGCCGGAGTCCGGACTGCAGCAACGCACACATCGCCACCCTACACGCGCGCCCCTCCACTCGGTCAAGTCGCAACTTGCACAGGCTGTACGTTTTGTTGCCCTCTTCGATTCCTCATTCGTCCGCGGACCGTGTTAGCGAGCGCGCGTGTCGCTCGTCAGACAGAGTTCAGTGAACGAGTGTTGTGCTTATGAACAGTCAAGATGGTGCGTAGCTTATCGCAGTGGACGAAGACCCTCAGCTTTCCAGCGAGGCTGTCTCCCAACCGCACCTCAAAGGAGAGCGTCGGGAATGGACCGTCCTCCCCAGGAGTGTCGCCGACTCCCAGCGCCTCATCGCTCCCCCAGAGCTCGGATAAAACTATCACACCAATACCTATCACGGAGATCAGCCAAATCGTAAGTCCCCCATTTTGATTAGGGCAGGTCCCTCCGGTGAAATATTTCTTCGAGAGGGGACATTTGTGCCGTTGCAGCTGCAACTCAAGTATGCGTTTTGAATGCCAAGTAGTTAATTATGTACGAAAACCTACGGTAAGCTAGTTCGCAGAAAAGTGGCTCTAAGTCTACTTTACGAATACATAATTAAATTAGTTATGGTATGTAGAATTTTATGTCAAAAATTACAAAATTTCTTTATCCGTGCTGTATAAATTTGCAATACATAATAGGAATGTCCTTGAAAGCTCTATTAATTTGGTCATCGCGCACGCTTCAGTTATTTAATTGGGCTGTCATAACGAGAGAACGTCCTTGAAAAGATCTTCAGCGCAGTTACCCTACTTTAAAACAATAAGATTACAACCCAGATTTTATTACGTGATGACAATATGGTTAATGCTGATGACACAACAATGTAACACTGCTTACGAAATATCACATTAGTTGGGGAAAATAACTCTTACACCGTTTACACCTTTGTTTACAAATACCAGCGCAAATGCCTAACAGTCTTTTACCTCAATAAGGCTAGCTACCGTTAGGCAGCTTTCCCATAACCACTGGTATACGTGGATGAAATTTGAACCATACTTTACGGCACAGAACACCATATTAGACGGTCATTAAGTACAACAGTATTGAAAGGATGTGTATCAAAAACCATATTCATTTCCGACAAGGCACGTGGTTTGATCGTTTCCATTGCTGTTTATGTTGTGGGACACGTACGAGGGACAGTGTGGGAACGTTCGTTGGATGCCAAAGTCGGCGATGGTGTATGCAAAATTAATGTTTGTGGGTGCGCGGGCGCCGGTGGCAGCGCCGTTATGTCCCCCTTGCACTCACCTTGGCAAGGCCGCGTCGAGATGCGAGTTTTTTGCGAAGCATGAAAGCATGACTTTCACCTTTTCAAGTCGCCTTTCTAAATGCTGAAGTCTGTTTTTGATTCAGGTCTTAGGTTTTAAGTTCTTACTAGTGTTGTGTTTGGGTAGTGTTGCGTATAATTTGTATGAACTACTTTGAATGGGACCGTTTCTTTGAAGTATCAGTGGTCGGTGGTACCGTTCAGCAGTCTGTTGACCCTCAGATATATAGGCACCTACTTAAAACATTTTGCTGGTCAAACATACATTGCTAACTTAACGAAACATATATATATATATACCTATATATTTCCAGTAGGTATGTTTTTTGATGATCTACGTGCAATAATGCATGTCAGTCATTCTTATCTGTTTTGCCTAAAAATGTGATACCTACTGATAATTTTCTATTAAGTAGGTTACCAGCCTAAAATGAGATGGTAAGGCAGATTACGCTCTTATCAATTGTAATCATCTACTGAAGTA
Source organism: Mythimna vitellina (assembly GCA_949316375.1). Taxonomy (NCBI): domain Eukaryota; kingdom Metazoa; phylum Arthropoda; class Insecta; order Lepidoptera; family Noctuidae; genus Mythimna; species Mythimna vitellina. The sequence goes on along the minus strand of OX438694.1, from coordinate 2,215,960 downwards.
GTTACTTAGATCATTCATGACCCTGAGAACTATTAAATAAGTACCTAACGAATTTTCATACATTTTTACTGTTTTTCATACAAACGTTCTTACGCAATTATGACGTTGTATTTTGGAAACACAGTATCTTGTAGATATTATATGGACTTTTATTGAAATCATCTTGTAAATTTATGTAAAACTAATCCGGTAAAGACCTCTGAAAATCTGCTATTTTGCATGAACTTCGACATTCCATAATTTACTCAAAAATTAAAAAGTCAATAAAGTATAACGATGGAAGCCTTGTAAATTTAATCAAGACTGAATGACGACAATTTTTATTTCCTTCTTTTAGGAACTGTACTTTTTATCTAGCGATATTTAGTTATCTTCTAAATTCTAGTCTTGTCTAAATTTTGATGAAAGTGCTTACCTATAATCTGACGTAAATATTTTATCCATTTTTTCGGTGAACACATGCGTAACCTACTTATCAAAGATAAGTTATCACAACTTTATCAAATATTATGCAAAAACCACCGGCAAATATATGCAGAAATACACGTATTTCAACGATATGCAAAGAGCGTTAAATTTTACTTCATTTGCTTTTCAGATGTTGCAATATTTACTGTCGGATCGTGTTAAGAATTCCATCTATGGATAAATGGATAAAACAGTGAACTCAGGAATGCATTTCATAATAATTGGATGTTAAAGTGTTGCCATTCTTGAAATAACACATTTCTCATGAATGCCCCACGTAGGTATGCGTTTTTACTTCAAACATAGTAAATAAAGCAAGAACTAAAAAAAAACTAACCCATGATTTCTGAATTCAGGTGATTGATATGAGATACTTGCTAAACTTTGCTTTCATGCTTAAGCTTAGACAAGTTTTCAACATTGCATTCTCAGTTCAAAAAAACCGGGTACTGAACTCTTTTGTTTTCCGTAAAATTACTAAGCCAATCTTAGAAACTTCGGATCTTCTGAGATCCGAAAATGAAATAAATTGCTATTACTTAAGTAGAGTTTTTCTACTGGAGTGTAATAAAAGTAATAAATAGGCACTATCTTTATTAATCAGAAACAATAAAAACTGATTTACAATTCATTGCGAAACGTACAATACATACACATTGTAAATCTTACCATGTTAGGCCAACGTAAAATTTTAACGTTTTAGTGATTTTCAAAGATTTTATTGTGGCAACAATATTTTAATGTCACGTGACATTTGAAACACGCCATTTTTATTTTTTTATACAAAATCGCAGTTAACCTACATGTTTTTGTGGTGTCATCTTTCTTGTAGAAAAGTGGGGATAACATGGTTAAGTTTTGAGCTGTAGCATTTGTTTTCATACAGTAAGGATTTTTTTTTATTCTATGGTTTGCACCCTTCTTTTGAGGTGAAAAATCATCAAATAACTTCTCTTGGTCTAATTGGAGCGAGAAGGCGTGTCAGACTGTTACTGACTAAAACCCACCAGCGTTCTTTAAGTTGCCCTTTACGTTCCAGGGCCATGGTAATTCTTTCGAATATTCCCGCAATGGCTTGCGCCCTAATACTGTGACTCACACTTTCCATACACAAAAAAAACTTACGACTTATTGTCGCATCTCAAAAATGCATGGTATTATCACCATTACTTTTTACCGAGGGCCATAAACGAATTACCTTGTCATTAACGATGATCGACAATTCGCAATAAAAATCTTTCCGTCCATGCTTAGTGTTTCCAGCAACAAAATGTCAAACTGCTATGACCCAACGTTTTAAAAAATACTCCCAATAAAAAATCATCGTAAAATAAATTGATGGCTTTCTTTTGGCGCCATTTTGGATTTATAGCCCGCTTTTTGACATGTTCCAAAATTAAAAAGGCGATTTGACAGTTAAAGGTAACTTTATAAAAAATAAGAAATTAAACGACTTCATTTTGTTTATTTATGTTATTTATGGTCGAATGGTTACTTACGTCCATAGGCGTGGAGCTAGCAACAACTTTATAAATCAAAAAGTATGTGGTACCAAAGTAATTTGGTTTTAAAATGGCATAAAGATACTATTTTAATATCAGTAAATAATGTAAGAATCCATTCAGAGCAATATGGAAGTGTGGATTGCGTATGATTACGTACTTATAAAGTCGACCCTCGTTTGGCAAGGCAGGATTTCGCACATTCCTTGCTTGCTTGTTATGTTTTCAACACTTAAAGCGTTATAAAACTATTCAATTTGGCCATTTAAAATTGTGCGGTTTTTCTAAAATCTAAGCACATTTCTTATCCTCATATTCACGTTATTTTTTAAAATAGTGCTTTGATTGATTCCACTTTTAGGCTGTCATTTGTCATGCTTGGTTCTACTTTCAGTTGATCGTTCACAAAAACTACCTTTCTCCAGTTTTGATTTATTGTAAAATGTTTTTTTTTTTTCATTGTTGAGACAGATATTGTTGGTATCCTCAATTTGCTTACCATTTTCCTGTTTAAATGTGGCTAAAATTTGTGTTTTACCAAATGATTAGGTATTTCTCGTAGCTTACAAAGTAATCCTACTAAAAGCTTGTTGACTTTAGATCAATAGGTCGTAGGTTACATCGACCCTATTGAAATTTTGTGTTGAAGTCAAACAGTAAGTATTTAGTTAGATGGGTTTAGCACGATATTGCATGGCTGTCAATAGATAGATAATGATATATAGACAATAAAGACTTTACTCTTATATAGGTAATATATGTTTTGTTGCAAAATAGGTAAGTAATCTTTTGATAGAACAGAATGGAAGAAAAAAACGTGTTGCGCTAAATCGGGACAAGGGCAGGAAAATGTTGATGAGGTAATCTTTTGACATTCCGAAAAAAAACGTCCACTTTCATATTTTGTCTATAGCATTAAATATTTTGTTTTGAATGCAGTAATTTTTAGTATAGAGGCTTATTTTGTTAAGCCTATGTGGTTCACAGTACCTTATTACTTTCGTGTCAATTTATTCCATTTAATACGTTACTAAACATGTTGTGGTCTGACCAACACCAAGTCGGCACAAACATTTCATATGGGGCATGACATTTCGTAATGGAATGATGATCTTTCCAAGCGCATAGTAATTCACACGCGCATGTGCTAATGGGAGTCACACCTTTCTCATGTTTTGTCATTTTTTTATGAGATTAATATAATACAGAATAGAGAAAAAAGGAGAGAAAATTTAATATTGTTTTACTGTGACAGCATAAAGAAATATATAACATAGTAATTTATTGGTTTTATTTCATAAAAATTAATTGAACATGATTTGCACGATATTATTTCGTCAAAACAATAAATAATTAGTTTAATAACTTTCAAATAATTAGTAATTAGAACCACAGCGCCAACAAAATAATTGCGTTATAAAACTGAAATAATTTTGTAAAGTGCATGTCGGCCATTTTTATTAGGTATTTTATTGTGTCGGTGGCGGACCGCGGAACGAACATCTGCGTGTCAAATTCCTGTGTGCCATGTGCACTGTGCAAGCTTGGGAAACGAACCGTGCACATGAGGCGGGAAAAAAAAACTTTGTTACTATCGAATGTTCCTGGCTGGATATAAAACTTGGGTAGTTAGAAATTGAATTTGGATCGAAGAACGTACGATCCATAAAAAACAAAGCGTGTTGATAAAATACCTACCAAAAATAAATATTATATCTTTCTTAATTTTTTTTGTCAATATTATTGACTTGGATATTAAGTTCTGTAAGCTATGTCTTTGTATGAATATTTTCGTTCGTATGAATTTATTTATCGTTACAATATGTAACGTTTTTTTTAGTATTTGGCAGCAAATGTATCAAGCCAACCTTCTCAGCAAACTTCGCTGAGTTAGTTGACTACTGTTACTGTTCAGTGTTGAATACCACTATACAACAAAATTCTCAGCACCAACTTTACACCCTAATATCCACTTCGAATCAATTTACGAATAATTAAAACAGCCACTGAACTTCACTCAAAAAATCCCGCCAAAAATTAGTATTTTTTATTTGTATTTTAAAAAAGCAACACATTATATCTACAACTGGGCAAGCCAGAATCGTTCAGCACGTGCCAACTTAATATTATATCTCAAAGTTGTCAAAATTCACATGAATATTTAAAAACAAAACCTCTTCATGTCAATCGATTTCAAGTGGGCTTAGCACACAAATTACCCAGGGATTTTTGAAGCACTTCTCTCTACAAATTCCAGAACCTCACTCAAACTAATAATAATATTTCCAATAAAGGCCTCAAAGAAGTGCTTTACATTGAATAGTAACCATAGATAAAGGAAGGAGGGTAGTTTTTGTAGCGTCAGCTGTTACTTACTGCACACGATACCCGGAGTGTTCCTTACAAAGGATGCAAATAATAGAGATTTCAACGGGTCTCTATATTTTTTAACTTACGTATTGGTAAACTAATGTAATATGCTTTTTTGTCATGTTTTTTTTTTATTTGTTGCTGATATTGTCGCTTCCAGTGAAAGAGGGGACTTTAATGATTGCAAGGATATCAAGAGTATAATTTGACCTATGAATAGATTTGCATAATTATCTATTCTAATTTGTGTTAAGTACAAAATAATTTATTAACACAAGCATTGTTGAAGAAGACGCAGTGTTGAAAGGCCACAAGGTGGACCGATGACCTGGTGAGGGTTGCGAGAATCCGATGGATGTTAGAGGCACAGGACCGTTCATTACAACGACACTTGAGGGAGGCCTATGTCCAACAGTGAACGTCTTTCATATATATAAATTAAAGAAATGTTATTACATTGCTTTTGAACAACTTATAATTATAAGAAGTACGTGCAAACATTTCAATACGAATTCTCGGAAAAATTCTTATTTGCAAAACCTTGTTCATCATTTAATCTCAATTTCATTCACCGAAACTGATACAACAAGAACGTTCTTATCTCAATAAAGATAAGCACATAGGCAGCAGAATCTTCGCGAGTTGGTATCGGATATCAACTAAACGGATATGACATCCGATATCAGAGATATTGCCTGTAATCGGTATCGGTACACAAACATCGATATGAATCGAGTAAGGGATGCGGATGCGAAAAAAAAATGGACTGATAAAATTACATTTCCGGTTATGGAAAGTACCTACATTGATTGAAAGGATGTAAGGGGAAAGGATTTTTTTTTTTTCGCTAATATTGATTGTAAAATCGGTTGGCATTAAGTTCGGTGCTTACACCGACTTACACGTGCAATCGCATGCCTAATTTGTTATTTAAATCCTCGGTATTGTAATGGACCAAATTAATATTCTTATTCTGTATCAAACGAGATCTAGAAACATCAAATTATCAATTATCATAATCTTAAATGTCGCACTAACAAACATTAAAGTTCAACCTTTAAAATAAATACCAATAAAATTCATACTAAAAATCATAAAAGAAGTCTACCTCCTTCAAATAATCAGGCAAAAAGTAATAATTCGATACAAGGAGTGTTCGAAATTCAAAAATTCCGGGACAGCACCTGCCAGCGCAGATGTTCGGATACATTAATGAAACTTCAAATTGTATGAAAATTTTGGGATTTCGAATGCGTGCACGCACTCGAACAGCTGTTGAAAGTTGCCACCAAAAAAATACTTTTACCTGTGCTAAGAGGAATTACCGAGTACAATGGATGGCCGATCAGCTGATACCAACATATGGCTGGTTTTTTTTTTGAATATCCGAATTTTGTGTAGGATAATCGAGGATATTTATAGCTGACACACGACAATCGTTATTTTGGACTTAATCGGCTTTTGTTTTCTATTCGATACCAGCAGAGGGACGTTACAGAAATACTCCAAATTTAAACTTTTTTAAACTCTTCTTTGAATAGCATCCAAGCTTTTTTATAAACATGCCAGTATTAACACAAAGGAGGTCACTACTTAAAGGTTTATTTATAAATGATCTAAACAAAGGGCCCTTCGTGCGAGGACGTCTGTTTTCTGTCTAGAGCCCTACTGTTTATTGCTACATGTCTATTGGGAGTAGTTTTGCTTCCCCACACAGTCTTTGAGCCATCAGCCTTTGATAGTGTGGGGATCGACTGTTTTTATTCAGTCCCCTCACTATTTCAAGTTGATTAGTTAGGACGTTAAAGAAATAAGGCTGAATGTTGTCGGACAAATTATAGTGATTGTACATGACAGTGTCGTGTTCTGTGTTTTTTAGAACTGAAATTATATGTCTGGAATTAGAGCTGTTTTGTTACTTAACGGGTAACCGACGTAATTGAGCATAATGAGAAATAATTGTAAAATCTTTTCAATTGAGAAAGATAACAAATAATTAATTTTGTAATATACTGAACCTACTTTCAAGTTATCGCCTATTGAAACAGGCTATTGTAATCTTATTAGAATACTCTCATGAGAAAAACCCTTATTAAAACTATCGCTTATAATAAATAAGCTCAAGCTTGAAAGTGCCAATCATTCAATTATTAAAAAAGTAACGGCTAATCATTCGAATCGAACACTACCAACCTTACGACAATTACATCAAAAATATATAATTAGGCACAATCGATTCTGGAACGTTTTTCAAAAATGAACGCATCAATTACTGGCTGTCAGAGTTGCCATATTATACGATTGTAATAATTATACAGATCTGATGGATGGATTTGAAAGGAACCTTTTTTGATAAAGGGGTTTTGGTTGAAACTGGTCTTTGTGGGATCTTATAGTAATTTATGTTTTTTAAGAGCAGTTAAATAAAGTTAATGGTTGCTTAAACTCTCAAGATATGCGTTGCCCAATTGCAGTTCCAAAAATTATAGTGGTGGATTCCAAAACCCTTTTGGAATCCACCATTACTTATGTTAAACATTCCTGACGTTTTTAATTTGGTTTGAAGGTGATTTTGAGTAATTCCCTTGTTCTCTACATAAATCACATGCATAAAAGGATACATGGATTTATGCCTCATTTTTGAATTATTTCTCAATTTTAATCGAATATTTGAAATTATTTAAACTCAAAATAAAAAAAGATTGTCTAATCCAAAGACAGTATAATGTTTTTTCCAAACTAGTATCACTTAAATACAAGATATATACCCCATACCTAACCGAACCGATCCCTTTAACTAATTAAAACAAATTAGCCTATCAAATGGTATCTATGATCTTAATTATTTTGACATCACGGAAGCTTTCATTCTCTTATTATCTGATGGACAATCCTATAATGGTTGCATGTTGAGAACACTTACCACCATGTTTTAACTAAATGGGACTGACCAGTGAGCTTTTATAAAATTTATATTTGATGGCCGCAGTAAATTTTGATTAGCTTTTATGGTAGTTGTTTCCTTAAAGGGAGTTTACAATTTATTAAGTTTATGTGAATGGAATATTATAAAAAATCTAGTAGTATGTTTTGTTTCTTTATATTTATTAGCTACACTGACATTTGTCCCTATAGCAACAACAATCGAGCCTTCTCAATTAGTAAAATCGACACTCAATTGACCGGATGCGCAGCCATATTTAAACTCTGATCGCGATCCCAATAATCCAACCACATTTGATTTCCGGTGGCCTTCAAGTTTTGCGCAACTTACTTTAAGACTTATACTTCCTAGTTACAGAGTTTAAAGTTGAATGTGCTTTTAGAAGAAGTTGACAGACAAATAAGTATGTATTTATTCGTGAGAAAATTTTTGAACCGTAACTTTTTGGAATGAATTCAACAGAGAATTGAATATGTACTTGACAAATTGAGTGGAATCTTTGAAGATTGTATGTCCTAATTTAGTTTGTTAATGTTATGGTAATTGGGCTCTTAAGGGTAATTTTCTTCGTGATTTCACGGTTAAGTAAACAAGAATGTGTTATTAATGACACATGCTACTTTTGAACTTGAATTGTCTTATTTAGAAGCTTAAGTTGTTTGTTTTTTAAAGTTATTTTAGAAGATTTATTTCTTAGTTTTCTTGACGTCTTCACTACTCAAAAATTTGATAAACTTCATATTCCCAAAGTTTAGCGAGAATACTTTAACATTATAATTTACAATCAATAAATTCCCAAAAGTAACCGAAAATTATAAAAGAACACGGTTATTTAGTAAAAATATGAATATTTCGCATTACTTAGTCACAACAAAAATCAGGTTGTACGAGATTGCACGGCGATGCGGTGTTTAGTCATCGTTTTGTAATGCGCGCACGCACCAAGACTCTTAATTTATTAGACCTATATGGCTGTTCGGACTTGAATCCGAAATTCTCGGCGCGAAACATATCGTCTTTATCGATTCTCAGGACAAGAAGCGGTTTCAAAGTCTTGGCGAATGCAAATCAGCTGTGTTATTGAACTTTGTGGAAAGAATATTTGGAATTGACAGTCTAGCTCTTGTTTCGTTGACATTTTAAGACTTATATTTAAGTTCGTTGTAGCATTTAAACGGTTGGAATTATTCAACGCTGACCTCGAAAGGATTACGCTGCAACACTTAAATAAAACACCTTAATTCACTTGACAAACATAATTCTTGAAAGTTTGAAGTTACGGGTACCTACTTGACCTTCATAGAAATAAATATTTGCTACACAATTTCGAAACATCTTTGTTTGGATTCAACGCAAATATTATCCGTGAAAAATTGCTACCTCCCGTCGAAGACTGATTGGTTCCATAAAATAACAATCAAATTTTGTGTCTACTGTTGTAATTACATCCGCCATATTTTTTTCGCAACAAAAAAAGCTGTCGCATTCGCACCGCAACACCAATATGTTGATGTTCATTACGACAGCGTAATATTAAAATTAAATTATACCGTACATGTTTAAGATCGTCCGAATTTTTCGCAAATGGCAACCCCGGATAATCGTGTCGATTAAATACTTTTTATTGTTCGAACGTTCCCACGGACGGTGCACGCGAACGCGACCGTAGCTTATTTTTATTTTTTTGAACGCATCCGCGCCTCGGGCTTCATTCTGAAGGAGCCAAACTGCTTTCATTTGAATCTCGTTTGATTGTTGGTTGCTGAGGCAGCACTACACTATCATTACCGTGTATTAACTGTGGTTTTGGTGCGTAAGCGCATTTTGACGTGTGTAAGTAGCGTGATTTATTATTATGTAAGCACCTATGTGTTTCTTGAAATTGGGGACTTAAGTATGATCTATTTGGAACTTTTTCCGCCTTACTTTTTCATTTTTGTAGCTGTCGTGACAATGTCAGTTTTTATTGCACCTGTACGTTATAATCTACAGTCAACTTAGTTTTTTCTCGCCGAGAAATCACAGTACTGCATGATTACTAACACCGTAGCTGTATTTTGCAAGCCTACTTTTCAAACCGGTTTTGACGATGATTCGCGACTTGCTGGTGTCGATTTATTCGTTATTTTCCTTCAATATTTACCAAACACTAGAATGACAATTAGCTTGACATCTGGTTTTATAACCGACTTCATAAACGGATAGATGATCTTGAAATTCTAAATGAAAATATCAAAAGACTTTCGGAAAAAATTTGCATATTTTTTTTCGTCGTGTCAATGACACAGATGGCCGACAACAAAAAAAGAATAAAAAAAAGGCAATGTTAATATTAAATCTGTTGATTAGTGTCCATATATAGAAAGGCAGGTGTTTAAAAAATCGGCGTAGGCGCATAGGTGTGGTAACCTACCATAAACAAATTATCATTTGCAGTTGCCACTCCGACAACAGGCTTTGTGCAGTGAGGTCTATTTAGTGAATTTTTTATTTGTTTAATTTGTTACTGTGATCATGAGTTACGTGGAATTTTTATACGATTTGCTTGAGGTAAGATTTTTTTTCTTGTGTCGTTTTTTTGTATAAAAAATTAATTGATAATTAATTTAACTATAAGAAAAGTATGGTACATTAGTAAAAAAAAAATTTTTGTTTAGTAGAATAAGTACTTACTTATTGACGAAGATAGTTTTAACGACTTGTAATGATCCTACTTTACGAATTTTGCCGTAATCCATACCAACATCGTTCTACCAATGTTGAACACTGAGCACTAAAGGACAACGTCAGGTTCATAAAAATCATCATAGCCCATAACAAAAACTAAACAGGTGTCCAATGTACGATGTAAGATGTGATTGAACGTATCCAATCACATCTTCTACTCTAGACGTGTTCTTGGAAAAATTACGCTCACTGCCGTAACTACTCGTATTCCAAGTGAAATAGGATCATAATACATTTATATAACTAGTAACCCGTACCAGCTTTGCACGGGTGCAAATTATATAACCTACATAAACTTTTCTCATTTATTGCTCTTTCTATAGCCAGGCGTATTACTTTGTGTAATTTACTTCATCACCACTGCTCTCAAAACGATGAAGGGAAACTTCGTGAGGAAACCAGCATATCCTAGAACCAAAAATTCGAAGACATGTGACATCCACCATTCCGATTCCGCACTAGGCCCGCGTGACCCATTCCTTCTCCTAAAGAAAGCCGTGGGTACATTATAAGGCTGATTATGCTATGCTATGCTCTTTCTATATGTGAAAACCGCATCAAAATCCGATGCTTGGTTTAAGAGTTTGCTGTAGACAGACGCAGAAAGCGACTTGGTTTTAATGAGAGAAAATTGGAGTAACATTAACAAAAAAGCCTTAGTCACAACAAAAGTTTATAATAAGGGTTGAAGTATGAAATTACCGTTTTTTAGAACGCGTTACTTTGAAGTGTTATTACGTACGTTTTTTTTATTAGCTTTCATGGTTATAAGTACTGGGATATTACAGAAAATACAAAACACAAAGAAACCAATAAATAACTAATTTCGAAAAAAGAATAACGTAACTTTAATATAAAGTTTATTTGAACTTATAATTCCTAGTCAATCCAAAGAAACAACGCTTAAAAGCAACCTGTTTTAAAAAAACGGCGATGTCATAGTTAAAGACCTAATAATTATATATGTGTACATAAAGTTGTAACCCCTGCACATTCAAACGTATGAAAGTATTTGAATAAAATTTAGCACACGGATAGCCCATGTCCTGGAATAGCATACTTTTATTCCTTGTACTTATATTTCCTAATTTTAAGCGGGCGTAGCTACTGGCAGAACCTATTATGTTATTAAATTGTCGTCTGTTGTTTAAAAATTGATCCCCATCCATTAGCTAATTAAGCAATGAAATTTACGAGAGCCATGGCTCATCGTGTTGACAAGTCATTAAAGTCCTCTATAAGGTCATGGATTCCTAGTCCTTGCCCTCGATTCTCAGTAGTTCTCAAACTTGTCGAAACATGTTCATAACGGGGTGCCAGATCAGAATGGTTAATGGCTTTATACTTCCTAAAGAAGAGTTTAATTTAATTCAATTTTGTTTCTTCTGGTAATAAAGTATGAATTTGGTTATAATATTTTATGTTTTCTCTGTTGGGAATATTTTGATGATGTGCGTTTTAAGGCATTGTCTTTTATGGTGGTAATTAATTTCTCCTGTTTCCGACAGTAGAAATTGGAATAACTGTTCCTGAGGATTTTATCAGGTTTTACTAACCTAAATGAAATTGGGCACTCCCCATTACTAATTGAAGTGCTTTTACAACTGACTCGCCTTGTACTTTGACGAATTAGCACTATAAATCCATTAGTATAAAAACCGCACCTTACACTCTAAATTACAACCAATTACAACACTTCTACTATTTAACTTAGGCTTTAACATTTACAGCCTCATTCCTCCCAGTATTGCCAGCGTAAAAAAAACAGCATCGGTTTTTTTTACGCTGGCAATTCTATACAGCTACAACTTTTTACACATTACCATAGATGCTCAGATAAGTCAGACGTTCCTAGCGAGATGAAATGAAACGTGCTTGCGCAACCGAATTAAATTGAAATACTCGCCTTCTAGGTAATCTAGAAATCTGTTTAGGAATGTAGTTGGCTGTTGGGCTATGGGGTCGACTACGACTGGTGTTTGCGTAATTTGAGTTTGTTTTGATGATGAGAAATAGCATGCGTTCTTCTGGTTCCTGTAAGCTGGAAATTCATTTCATTATTAAATGCTTTAATTGGATTTTGACAGCAAATGACAGCGCTTACGTCAGGTTGGCCAATTTTAGTCATTGGCGACATATTTAGTAAAAATTAAAATCGTCTTTTAAACTTGGCTACTATGTAGGGTCACAGACCTTAAGGTTAACCAACGGAATCCTATTACTTAGCCTCTGTTGTTCGTCCGTCTGTCAGCGAACTCTAATTCGTACATCATGATAGAGCACCTAGACAACTGAAATTTGGGAGTAAATAAATTAAAAGAATAAGAAAACATGAATGGTTTATGGCACGGAATCTTTCGTCCTTTCGTTTTCGAGTCCGACCCGCACTTGACTGGTTTGTTTTATTAGATAATTCTTACAGATTTGTGCTCAAGGAAAATAATCGTAGAACGTTGTAAGTAACTAGAGCTTTACCGCCATCTAGTTACATAAACTAAAAACTTTCTCACATCCATACTTCAGCCATCTTTTTGTTGTACATTTATAATGTAACGGTAATTATTTTGAATTTAGATTGTAATCGCATCTGTCACCCGAGACCCTATTATTAAGCTGTCACTTTAATTAATTCCTAGTCTAGAGCTTTGCAGAAGTATTTGCATATTCATCTTTATGCTAAGATATACATCTTTTCCCACAGTACCTATCTAAGTAATTCTTCAGAATTATATAAAGATATATTGTTCAGCATAACCTAGCTTAAATAAAAGATCCTACTCGATCATTGAATAAATTTGCATAGCTTATTTTTTCTGCGTAATTCGGTTATTAACTAATTAGTTATTATTTATTTATTTATTTATTTAAACTTCATGTACAGTGGTGGTACATAGGCGGACTTAATGCCACAAAGCATTCTCTACCAGTCAACCATTGGGTTAAAAAGACAACACTGTGGTAGGTGTGCACAATAAATAAATAACAGATATTTTAAGTTATTTGGCAATTATCTATATTTATACTTGCTGTTATCTTAATTATGTAGGAATTTCGTAAATTATTGGTTTAATCAACCAAAACAAGGACATCTGCGTGTTGACAGTAGGTACCTACTTACTTCTTTTCCTAGATACACTGGCAAAACTAGGTATAGAATTAATAAGTACCTACCGATAAAACCCCGTTTTTGAATTAAGAACTAAAATTCGAGAACTGAATAAGCTTTACCAAGAGAACTCGATATTTTAGTCATCATCATTATCATTTTAGTATTAAAGGTAAATTAAAATTTCTCAATTCTGAAACTGGCTGTTTGTAACCATACCAGGAGCCTTACCATGACGTTCAAATGTCAGTTGTGCGAGCGAGAAGTAGTAATGTAGAATGTAGCTATACACCCTATACTTATAGCTTCATCCCTTTAACAGTTCAGTATAGGTCGTCAAATAGATCGCGTTAAGGCCTCAGTAGGTACTTAAGGTACTGCCTCGTAAAGAGTTCTTTATCTAATCGTCGCTCATAACGAGTCAGTCAACAATAACTTCCATATTGTTACATTCCGATGAAGACAGATAACGCTGCCTGTGAGAAAATGATGTGTATTTTAGGTATAGTCCGTTTTTATTTTGTCATTTTGTTTTGCGTCTAATTAAGCTTAATTAGATGTCAAACAATCAACAATGTTTTCATTCATTTTTGTATAGGAACATGTTTCGTTCCTGGGATGGCTTCGAAAAACATCCAAATTGGAGTGACCCGGATTCGGAAGAAAATATTAAGTCAGGCCTTATCAATGCCACATTTTTAAGAAATAAAATAGATAACTATAAAGTAGGAACCGATTGACGTCACAGATAGACGAACTGTCATAATACTTATAATATTATAGCTACCTACTTACCCACGTCATTACATTTCTAAGTAGACAATCCTAACGAAAGCATATTTGTGTGTTAAAAATATCTGGGGAAGTTACTGTAAATCACGCCCACTAAAAAAAAAAGTATAAAAATTAAAGTTGGTAATCAGGCATAAATGCTTTTTCTTTTTTTCTAAATTTTAAATGTTTTTTTTTTTTTAAATCTACACTAATATTATAAAGAGGTAAAGTTTGTTTTTTTGTTTGTAGGAGGTAATCTCTGAAAGTACTGGACCGATTGCTGAAATTTTTTCATCGATAGAAAGCTGCTTTATGCCTGAATGACATTTGAGTACAATATTGAGTGGTCTACACTGACCTTACATAATATCTACTAATAATGTAATATGGAAATACCTATTGTAAAAACAACATTTTTTTTTTTAAAGAGTATCCATGGATTTTCTTGCCGGTTCTTCTCCGTAGGAAACGATCAATTTGGAACCGTGCACTAGCTTCTAACAATTTACAAGTGCCCATGTAGGCCTATGTGAAATAAAAACATTTGAATTTTCTGAATTTTGTTATAACTTCTCTCGCTCTGGATGGAGGTGAGACTTTTGCTGAGTAAAATCCACCCGTTTTCTGTTGTCTCGAGAACCGTGCTGATATTTCTGAAAAATCCTGCAAATCACGTAAAGTACTTTTGACTAAAATGATGATGATATTGATGATGAGAATACCGGGGTTACCATGACGTTCAAATTAATATTGTGTCGTTTTTATTTCAGTGTGGGTAAGAGACAGAGCTATACAGGTTGTATAGCGCCATCTCTTACCCACACTGGAAATGAGAATGAAACAATCTTACTTTAAACATCATGATACAGGTCTACATCATAGATTCCAACGGATATAATCAAAATCACTACTCAACTATTAAAACAACTAAAGATGTTCGGGCTTTTGTGCAAGTGCTTGATGATAATAAATTGCCTAACACATAAACACTCAATGTAATAAGCCCATTAGGCGTCTGTATGTCAATATGGCTCACATACTTGTAAACTGTTTACAAAATGCTAACACGTGGGTTTTACGTTTTGATTACAAGGCAGAATTCCGATCTATAGACATAAACATAGAACATATTTTCATATAATGTGCAATACCTAACGTCTTCACACAATCGGACACAATATATACATCTATTAGATCTATCTACAAAAATTAATTCCATGAATTGTTACTTTGCCGCCATCCTCTCTCCTACATTTGCTGTGCCCGACAGGGTCCATATTGATCTTGACTATATTTTATACCACCTATGTACATAATATGGAATGCAATAAAGTATTGAGTATTGAGTTCAATATAATTACATTTTTGTAAGCGAAAATAAGTTCAAATTATTTGACCGACAAAAACAATATTGCCGAGTGTCATAGGATTGTGATTGAAGCTGCAGACAGTATCTATGTAGAAGAATCAAGACACGTCAATGTTTCAGCTAGGGTTACAGAGCAAAAGGGCGAAACAACTGCCATGGTTTGGTTATTATAGTAGAAGCACTTTCTTTCTTTCTTTTCAAATTGTACTTAAGCACAAAGAATATTTTTAAGTGTTGTGTTGTTTTGTGTTTTGTTTAATGCGTGTTTCGAATATGTTTTCTCTCTATAATTCAAAGGTTTGCTGGAAGAAAACTTATTGCTGAGTTAAGCTCGCCTTTGTACATGAACTGTTTGTATCTCCATATATTATGTTATGTGTAACAGAGATTTTTGTAATTGCAAAACATGATTGAAAAGACTGTCCATGGAGTTTCTTGCGCATTCTTCTCCATAGAGATCTACGCTTTGAAATGTGCAATTGGCATCATTTTTTCTGACTGACTGACTTCTTGACATTTCAAATGTGCCTGTAAATTGTTTATTTGGAATAAAATGCTTTTGAATCTTTTGAATCTTTGATCTATGTTATTGTCTACAATGAAGAATTAAAGGTTCTCAAGTTGGTGGGTAAAACTTTAGAAGTCGCACTGTTGAGTCTTTCATTTAAATTGCATCTGGCATGTTTTGTGTCTCTGTAATACCATGGGTTAACTGGTAGAAAATGTCTACTGTATTAAGTTCACCTTTGTATCGTGTATTTTACTTGTGCATATAGCTGTAACAAACAAATAAAAGTTCCACAACTTAACATTCGACTAAAACGTCTGCTCTCTCACACTTCAAGAGATAAATATATTAACTTACCAATAACATAGTAATAAAACTGTACAACACATTTATTGCTCAAGTAAACATTTAATGAAACCAATATATTCATCATAAATCAATATAAAGCAAAGCCGCCGACATGATGATCTTTTGCGGTGACTTGCGCGCGCGCATCCCACGATAACGCGACGTCACTTCCGCTTGTTGGAGGCTGCGATATCCGGTCAATAAACTCGTAAACTTGATTTAAATATTGTATTCTTTACATAGTGCTCTCATTTATTTGTATGAGTTTATTTCAATTATTCATATTGTCACTGACAATAATGGTGATAAATTTATGAATAGTCATCCAGAAATGTCTATTTTAAACTTGTAGGTTAGCGTCACATCTGTTTGCAAAGAGTGACTCAAATCGAACTTGACAATGAAGTTAAAAAAAAAATATGAATCATAGGAAACCAAACCTACTGAAATTAGCTTATCGAAAACCATAAGGCAGTATAGACTTCCAGAGACCAAAACTCATTAATACAAAAGAAAGACAGAAAAGGCAAGAACGCCAAAACAGTACCTAGGTATTCCAAAGTGGATAATCTTATTTTTAACGGTGGTATGGAATGTATTGATGACGAAGACGAATACAGGTTGACACGTTGCGCCTACACCGTATCATTAGCTAAGAATACCAATATATTTGGTATTCTTAGCTAATGATGATTGAATGCATTCACATAAAGATCATTTTGTCATAAACTAAGCTTAAATGACCTAAGCTGACGGGAACTGCATGACTTGATTCCGCCATCTCCTTTCTACCATCGGACAAACCGACGAACGGCGAGTATCCACCCTTACGTTGTTGAAACTTCAACGGTCCGGACTAAGCGTTTCGCTTCGTCGTTTATACCGCGTACATCGAAGGACTGGAACAACTTGCCTGCTGCGGTCTTCCCGTCCAACTATAATTTAGGTGTCTTCAAGGCTAGAGTGAATAGGCTCTTAATAAACTAGTGCGCCAGACCATCAATGTTTGCATCTCCGCTTACCATCAGGTGGGATCGCAGTCAAGCACTGGTTTATATCAATTGTTCACACGCATTACATATACCATAAACAGTTTTTCCCATGTCACGCATGAAATCCGACCAATGAGCAAAATGCCCATAAAATTGCGAGACCTAGTGACCTGCATCACGACAACAGTATGGCAAATATCTGCCATTCTGTCTGAGTCACGCTATTATTCACTTTACTACTAAATGGTTCATTGATAAGTCGAAGGTGCGCGAGTTATGCGCTTGCGCCGATCGTAAAGTATGAAAAATGTGGACCTTTATTATTCATGACATTTTTAGTTGAGGTAGACGCAAAATTGATTGCAAACATTGATATTTAAGCTACAACTTGGTAATTTGATGGAACATGGATTTCAAATTCTAGATTACCGACGCCTTTGACCATGGATCTATAGTTAATCAATTTATTATGGGCATCATTTGGTTCTAGAAATTCTCGTACCGTTGATAAACTAATCAGTGCTCAGCAAATATTTGCTATTAACTCAGTCCATGCATAAAATTCTTTACAAAGAGCCGACTTTTCATACACAAACGAATTCGTTCCATAACAAGATCGCTCATTTGTCATTTTTTATGGCCAAATACTCTTTAGTCTTAATGAATTAAAAAGATGGATCATTCACACCTTATGCCTCGCCTATTATTTATTTCTTAACATAAAGGATCCCGTTAACTATTTCAAATGAGTTATCCGTACCGTAACTGAAGCATTAAGTCTTTTAACGCGTTCTATTACTAGATTGTTATACTGCAATGCGTCATCGCCGCCATCTTTGTATTCTGCTCATTTTCTAACATATGGGGGTAGAGAGAGAGGAGAGATTAGAGTGTAAGAATGAGTTTTATGTCTATTTACGTGTGCCTACTTATAGTTCGGTAATTAAAGCTTGTTTAAGGTATATAACATCTCTATTGAAGTTTCCTGAAATCTTGATGTTTTGAAAAAGGGATTATTAAAACCTTAAAAGTTAAAAATGGCTTCCAGTGTAATAGCTTATCACATAGATTTATCATTGGCTGATTGATTTCTGTTTTGTTTATTTTTGATTATTCGATTAATGATTATAGGATTTCTGGGAGAAAATGCCCACACTAGGAATTACTCAGTCCTATATCCTAGGTGTGTTCACAAACGTGTAAACTCACATACAGACGCGGAACACTTATCTGTAGGCCATGCAAATATTTGTTCCGTGCGGGAATCGAACCTACGAACCACAGCGCAGCAGCCAATCGGTCAACCACTGCGCCATCTGTGCCATCAAGTAAATAATTATCGCCGTAGTCCTTCATAAATGATAATAATTGTAGAGTTAATTGTAGGTACATACTTCTTCAAAATTCACTCTATCCACGAGCGAGCAAAATATTTAAAAAAAAATCTTCATAAAACAGCTCGTTTTTTTTATTATAGTTAGATAGTCTCGCGTTTGACCATCAACGTTTTACCAACTTTATCATCAACGTTTGTCTAGTCCTAACGAATCCTACTGCGGCCTCAATTAGGTCAAGGCAAATTTTCGTCATCCACATGATTGCCAAATCTACAGACGTTTTTATGGCGTTCTACATACACATTCGTCAGATCAACGGCCTGCAGCAAGCAGCTAGTAAAAGGATTGAAATCGCAATGTCGTGGCCGATCCAAAATGGCTGTTTCCGGCAATCGATCAATCTGCGCTTGCGAACACATTACCCTTTTACTCGGAGCAGTCGGCGAATTATCCAATTGAGCTAAGCGGTTAGTGACTTCAATTGGAGTTGTACTTGTTAGGGCAGAGTTATGTGAAGATTGTTTTCACAGCTAGGTCGGGCGTAGTACAGATTGCAGCAGATTGGAATCTGTTAAATTGTTTCGCCAAAACAATAGATGAAGCGAATGGGGTAATAAAGTGGATATAGTAATAGGGTCTTGGGAAGTTTAAGGTAGCAATAGGTTGTAAAACAATCCAAGGTAGAAGAGGATGGTAGTTTCGACTGCTACAAATTTTTATGAAGCAAAATCGAACGCAATTGCAATTGATGATAGGTACCTCTTAAATAGTGGCATGTAATTAGCTACTAACTTAACGAACAACCTAAGTGATTAAAGTCAACCAAAGGGCCTATTGTCTACCCCTAAGTTGATAATTACTCAACAACAATTGAGTTCAGTCAACGATTGTTACGAAAGCTATCGTTTGATGCGCGCGCGCTGATGGCTGACACCACCGACCTCTGTCGCTTCCGGTGCGTCTGCCTCACTGATTTATTGGCATTTATAGTGGAATGGTACTGTTACTGATAAGGGTGATTGACGAGATTTTGACTTTAATTTGATTTTGTGAAACATCGGATCAATTGAAGTTAGAAAAAAGAAAAATTGTCCTATAAAAGTTTCTTTGAGTCTTTCAACATCATTCGTTTCTATTTCTCTATCTATGTCCAGAATTATTTTATCTAGATAATAAGAATCATAGTATTATATGAAATCGATGACTTTATTTTTATCATTATATTCATTACTTAGATAGGTCCTATGTCTTTTCTATGTTTCCTCTCGATGTATATATTATATGTCTAACGGTGATCTCTCACGAGGCAGTACGTGTCAAAATGACGGTTTGGAAGCGTATGCGCATACCTGCGGTTTCTTCTGGAATTTGTGGCGTGACACAACGACAGTGGCGACCGTAGGCATTCGGGAAATGCGATTTGTCTAAATTGCCTAGAATTTATCTTTAGTTTACATTTTAGGATGCGGTTTTGGAGTATTTTATTGGCATATCTTCGTTACTTGACGTTGATATAGTAGGATCATTGTTGTATTTTGAACAAGTTCACACAAAACAGCTCTACCAGTTTCCTATTATAAGTCGTGATGACAAGAAACTAATACTGTATATTTTTCTGTCTTTCAATTAGAAAGAAAACTTGGCGATACATTTTTACATTCTAAATCCGTGTTCCCCAGAACTCCTATTTCAAATTAATTTTAACATCTAAACAAAACAAACTATGAATTAATGTATCCCAAATGGCGGGGCACGCTTTAGAATTGAATTCGTCGGCAACCCGAGACGTTCGGGCGATGACAGACAACCTAATTGATATCGCGTTGCCTAACGAAGTGGTCTATTTTGAAAAATACAACAACTACTTAGAAGAGTAAGAATGTAATTTACTGGGAACTGCTTCTTAAGCTAACCTGTTAAATAAAATTCAACACTATTTCGTATTAGGAAAACAACATCTTTTCAGTTTTTGGACAAACCAAGCGCTATTTTCTGTTTAGCGGTTAAATTTTGGGGTGGAACTTCAAAACAATTCTTAATCACAAAATTACTAGAAAGGTGCCAATCATCTGCTTTCTAAAATGTATATAAACTATGGTACAGTTCTGATCATTGATATCAAATATTTTTTAATCAATGCTTCCATATAACCTAACGCCCGGAGCTGTGACGTTGCGTAAACAATCACAATCAATGCGTTAGCGTTGTATGATAGATCGATGTGATGTCAGTCCATTGAAGAAATCTGTTTGTTTATAAATGCAGTTTAATATTACTCCCACACTGGTACCAGAAACTGATCTACGAATAAGATAGTTATAGAAGAATGGCCAAAGTCGGGTGGAAAGTCGTAGGTTTGTGGTGGGTAGTTGAAAAATGATGCAAAAGAAAGTCCATCATTGTTATGATATCTGAAACAACTCGGACGTAATTGGCTTTCTAAATTATTAGGATGGTAGCTTGAACTGACGAAGTCTAGCAAAACTGGACACGCCATGCAATTTGCTTTCATTTTTATGGAAGTAAATAAAAAACGCAATAATATGCAATGGCTCAACAGCAGATGAGTTAGATAAGTAATCCGTTGGCCACTTAGCAGAAAGATCGAGAGTAAAATATATAAATAAGTTGATATGCACTGGTAATAATTTTAATACATAACAGGCTGATGATTTAATTACTCTTTAAGGGGTTTCCATAAGAATGCGCACATCATAGCGGTACGTAACCAAGTTATTCGTGATCATGAGAACGTACGTATTTCTCAGATGACTATCTCCTGGGTAAGAAAGTAGTGTCTACTAACAATACAATTTACATTGCATTGTTTCTAATAAAAATGTCCGTTGGATCTTTAGTCTTTTTCCGATGTAAAAGCAAGCATTGATGAATTCTATGCTAATAGAGTTGTTTGTTTGAATCTCAGGAACTATTAGTGTAAATTAAAACATTCTTTCAGTGTTGGCAAGCCCATTTATTGAGGTAGGCTAAAGGCTGTATAAGATCACGCTACGACCAAAACGAGGTGAGCTGTAACCAAAGATGCGGGTTTACAGCTGGTAGATAGATAAAAATGTGAATAATTTTTGTTTTTAACAATATTTTTCTAGTCATGTCAGTGTTTATTACATCTTCTTGAGTGATTTTGCTAAAGTTTACTTCAATTTAATGCTTATGGAATGCATTAAATAGGCTTTCAACGACGAAAATGTTTATCAAGGGTCCAATCAATTTGGTATTGACCACGTGATCTTACGGTAGCGCATTTCAATGCCATAGATTTTCAGTTTATAACCATGATGTCTGAAGACGTTTTACTTTACACTAAACGGAAAAGCCCTTCTAAACGAAACAATGACAAAAATCACACATCGTCTATTACATAACGTTTAATTAGACATCATTACATATTCCATAGTACCGTCCCGCAGCCGGGCGTCGAACCCGCTTCCGCTGCGCACGCGCACCGGTGATAACCATCGAGACTTATTATTTAAATTTTGTAATACCATGCTCTTATGAATATTGAGTTGTTGTGCGGTGCTTGTTTTGTGGAAGAAATTGCGGCAATCTTGACTTGTTCCGGTCTCATTTACACGTAATTCTAATATGTAAGATGGTTGTAGCTAGATTGTCGCACAAATTATATATTTTTTACGGTTAGTGAACTTATATTTGCAGAAAATTTTATTTTGTTCCATAGTATACAGTATACTTTATAAAACGTAAAATAAAAGTACCTATTAGAAGGACATAGACCGATAGACATAGCCAGCAGAATCGCCAAACTTTAGTGGCACATTGCAGAATAGATGGTTGATGGGGCCTAAACGTTCTGGAGTGGCGATCGCGTACCGAAAGACGCAGTGTTGGAAGGTCTACCAAAGTGGACCGGTCGTTGTGGCGACACTTGGGAGAGGCAGCTAGCAGTAGAAGTCTTTCGGTTGCAAAGATGATTGAAAGAACGAATTGCAGACCTATTTTAGACAATAATCAACAAGAAATAATCTGATATAAAAATGAATAAACACGAAGGTCAAGAGACTGCAGAAATAATTACCACATCCAACTTAGCCAATAAATCAAATAAACTAAGTAATTTAACTTAGATCGCTGAAAAGTTAATAACTATTGCTACACACGCAAGGCTGGGGAAATATTGCGTTTACTTTACAAGCATAAGTTATTAGAGGCATTTTTCAGATTAAGTGGCGTGGCTTGAGTAGGAGTACCTATCCATTATCTCAACAAAGGTGATGTGATGAAAGACGAAGTTATTATACCAAGAATATTATCGTCTTCAAGCGTAAGTTTGAAGACTAAATTTTTCCATTGAAAATCTGCTGGTGGATCATGTTATAAGCGAATGGTCGGGTCATTTTTTTAGCAAGAAAAAAGGCCCTTCAAACTTATTACAACTAGAGTACAGTTTACTACGGATCCACTTGAAAATAATCTCTGGATTTATTTTTGGTGTAATGTTTACATTCCCACGTCAGCGCGTGTCGATAGCTTAACGAATACAAAATTGTATCAACAAAATAGATAAACACATACAAACAAAAATCAACTTTATTTCGGAGGTGGTAAAGATAACGGAAAGGTTCTGGAAGGTGCGGCTAAATTTGTACGCACATCACCGTCAGATGTCAATCAACTGACGGTGTGACTTGATGAAAACAGAAGTGTAGAAACGTCAAAGAAGTTGTACAAAGAAGTGCACCCAGAATAACATTGAAGTAAGAAAAAAATAACGGTTTCCGAACCACTTCAACCGCCATTTTCCAAATTAGAACACAAACTGACAGCTAAGTTCGCGCCATAATTTATATGGTGCGTTCTGTTTTAAACGATGATGGGTGCGTTCGGTTGAGAACTTTTTCTTTTTAAAGATCCAAAATATATTTTGGGAAAGATATATTTTATGCAGAAGAGTTTACATTTTAAAATTGAGGTGTTTGTCATTGTCAATAGTTTCTAATTCGGACTCGGTTCTATTTTGAATAATACTAAATTTACCGTTAGTACATGCACATTCATCGAGGTTTTTTGCTCTTGTTGAATCTGTTGACTATATAAACACTTTTTTTTTCATTTTCAACTGTATCCCAGCAAAAAGTCGCAGAGTCCGTTCACTTCATCCCCTCCTTTACCACATTTATAAACCTTGGAATATCAAATAAAACACAGGGAACTGTGTTAACAATCACCCCAAATGGTGCTCGTAACAAATTAGAGACGTCAACTCGTCGCCCGCGGCCGGACACGGTCGTCAAGTGAATTGTGACGTACCCTCAATTGTTTTAACTAAAATAACTTTAGCGTTAACTGGAGCTTTCGCTGGCGAAGTTTTTTAACTGCTTTTGGAGTGATAGATTATTTGATTCGCTAATAAAGTTTTGAGGTAGGGTAAGTATTTAACAATCCAGCGGTCGTGCGGTCTCTGAGTCCGCAACGAACTTATGTTAGTAATTTGATGAAAACTATGTAATGTTGCGGAATCACAGACCACTTGCGACTACTAAATTTACTAATGACTGGCCTGTTGGTCTAGTGGTTAGTGGCCCTGACTGTTGTGCCGGAGGTTGTGGGTTCGATTCCCACCCAGGACAAATGTTTGTGTGATGAGCATGATCATTTGTTCTGTGTCTGGGTGTAATTTATCTATATATTTAGAAATATATAAGTATGTTTATCAGTTGTCTAGTACTCATAACACAAGCTCTGCTTAGCTTGGGACTAGACGGTGTTTTGCGGTCATCATCATCTTCCTGCCCTTATCCCGTATTATTTGGGGTCGGCGCAACACGTTTTTTTCTTCCACTCTGCCCTGTTACTCGTCATGCTATCACTAACTTTCTTTTCTTTCATATCACTCTTCACACAATCCATCCATCTTTTCTTTGGTCTCCCTCTTCCTCTCCATCCATCCACATGTAAACTCATAACTCTTTTAGTAACATGCGTTTCATCCCTCCTCTTCACATGACCATACCAAGACAAACGATTCCCTTTCAACTTTTCAGTCACTGGCGCCACTTTCAAACTTCCCCTAATATATTCATTTCTCACTTTATCATGTTTTGTGGTAATTGTGGAATATATTAATGTTCTGCGTAAAGGTGCGACTCTTGGACCTACCAAAGGCAGTACCTAAGGCAGTTGATGTTCAAAACATTAAAAATTGCCAAAGAGCAGTCAGTAATAATCTATATTCTGCAGTAGGTATCTATAATTTCTAGAATTCTTTATCCAAAAACAAATATTCTCGAATCAGGCGGAACTAAATTCGATCCTAGCTGATAGAATTCTAATACTCACCTAGTCTAATAGTCAGCACCTATATTTTCCCAAGGTCTTCTGTATCGACAGAAGGCAAGTGTCTGCCTGCGTGGGAGATGTGATGCAACCCTGTTTACGGTGGGCGTATGACGCTTTACCTTGTAATTAGATAACATTTTTATGCCATATAAGATTTGAAACCTTGTTTTTTTACCTTCCTTAAACTTGAGTGTCTTCGTGAGAATTGTGGGACGTGACGATTTTGTTAAGTAATTTTGTTAGAAAGACTTGTTTAGATTTGCTTGAAATAGAATGGCTGCGAGCATGATGCTTTACATAAATTCATATTTAAGTAGTCCTGAGATACAAAATTATTCTTACTTGAAGATTTTATCTAATATCTGATCTACTAAAATTTGAAGACAACTCAATGCAATAAAAGTAATGATAAGTTGATTTTAAATTGTGATTGATGCGAAATCTGAGGTTGAATTTGTGATTTGTTAACTCGTTTGATATTAGATAATAATGCCCTTGAATGCCAGTGTAAATTTTATTAATTATAAAACCTATTAAATTGTTTTAATTCAAACATTGCACGTAGGAGGATAAGGTCTTGCCGCCTAATATGGTTCTTGTTATCTCTGCTTATTTCGAAACCTTTTTGTCGGCAATCATTTGCATGTGTTATGTCAAATAACTGATTAATCACATTCTTAATGATTTCCAATGTAAATAGAATATGGAAACGTCGTTAAAATAGCCTGCATAAGGAAATACAAGAGTGACATTTGGTATTCTACAAAAAAAAAAACAAAACGTTGTTTGACAGCAAGATTTAAAGTGGCAGCATAAATATTATTCAAATGAAAGATAAATATTTTAAAGTGAAGCTATACAATTTATGTTACATATATTATCTTGCTATCTAATGTCACCTCGGCCTGTGATATTTTACAAATGGCAGCGTAACATCCTCATTTTCTATCTATCCTTTTGCTGCGCAGGAGTTGCGCGCCAAAACGTCATAACCGCCGCGTCACTTCAGCAACCTGCTACGTTTCGTTCCTACTATATTTACGATACAACGAGTTCTATAATTGAGCGATGCGGGAGAGCTCAACACATCGCGGTCCATCTTTTTAGAATACGACACAAATAACATTCTATATTTGTAAATTTATACACCACCAGCTTTGAGAGCACCTAGGACTTCGCGAAACGAAACAGGAATCTCACCCTTATTTCTTCGCAATAAAACTCACAGTTAAGTGGCGGTAATGGATAGGATAAGGTACTTCGTTTTACTTGCATAGAATATGCTAAGGTGGTACGGTTACGCAGCAGCCATGCCGATGACCACATGCATCAATGTTTGTAAATAGAAACACAGCGTACTACGGAGCTGCTTTGATGTTTCAGTTTAGGAACGAGAACAGTCCATCGCCTGTTTTCTTCACAAGAAAATTCTAATGAATGAAGAACTTTCGATGTATTATGAAGCTTAGCAGAAACCCGTATTTACGATACGGGTGGCGTATTTAAAGACTCTTGAGACTACTAGTGACATCTTCTGAGCAAATGGTTCAACTTGGCTTTGTTTACTAACAAAATTTAGCATTTGAAGCGCATTCCCTATTTTACAACAGCGTGGATCAACAAACAACTTTTTCAGTTCTTGCCGAGTCGGTTTCATAGAAAAATTAGCTTCAACATGTTAAAGTAACCTGTTCGAAGACATCTAACGCGTGTATTTGCTCATTCCATTACCCAGCTGGTTTGGGAAGTGAAAAATCACGCTTATCGCGGCACAAACATAGGGAACGGTGGTCCGTGGCTCGAGCCATCTGTTCGTTGCACCCATAAAGATAACGAAAATGTACAAACGGGAACGCATTCACTACGTATCAGTCGTTTGCGGTGAACGCACCCGCGCCTTAACTTTGAATAAATTACGCGCGAAAAACAGTCGGCCATTTTGCATATTTCAGTACGATGTGTTCCATATTCGAGCGTACGGTGTGTATACAGCGCCCGTTTGATATTCTCTTTGAAATGTGGTTTATTTTTAATCGCGTTGTCCTATTTAATCCGTTATGCGAGTGTGGCAAGCGCCTCAATCAGTCTCAACGGTAGCCGTTGCTTTTGACGTCGTGTTTTCTGTAAAAACTGAAAATAATTCAGAAAAAATGCTTAAATACATTATTTCAAAGATAAAAAAGGTCTTTATATTTTTGAGAGCACATACTTGGTTTGTTTTGATATGATTTTAAATATTTTTCTCTTTGTTTCAGATTTATCCGGATCCCGAGTCGGAGAAGGCTATTATGGGATCGGTGGTGTACTGTATCCACCACAAAGAAGGATGCCAATGGTCGGACGAGCTTCGCAAATTGAAGGTAAGAGTGGGAAAGCCAAATATTTACTAAGATAAAGTTAAGTAGGTAAATAGATCGATCGATCTATCATTTTATGTGCGCCTGTCATGTCACGACACATTTATTTATCTGGCCGACAATAGTCTTTAATTTATGGCAGGGCAAGTGCGAGTCAGTTTTCAAAACTAATTGTTTGAAGTTTATTTAGCGTGAACAAGTTAATTTTTCTAATGTTCGTTTGAATTAAAAATAAAGTATTCTTTTGATGACTTTAACAGCATTGTTTTAAGTGTTTAGGATACAGATTTTACATCTAGTTAGCACTGAATGACTAATTAACAAGTCGTTTATAAATCAAGTAAATTATCTGGTTGCATAAATCTAATACCAACTTACTATATTTTTGTCCATTTGAACACATTTTATTAAGAGATAATCTCATAAAACGTTAATATTCACACTGTAACCAACATCCTAAAGAAGACTTTCCCTGCGCAGGCGCACCTGAACACGTGCAAGCACGATGCGGTGCTGTGCGCGGCGCAGTGCGGCGCGATGATCCCCCGCGTGCTGATGCAGGACCACTTGCGCTACACCTGTCCGCGCCGCCGTGCCAACTGCGAGCATTGTCATAAGGAGTTCTCCGGAAGCGCTTTGGAGGTAAGAATTGCCCTTTTGATGTTTATGTTGAAGGAAGAAAGTATGTTGATGGTAAAAGTCTAAAACTATAAGATTTACCCTCGGTTGTGTAAACGAGGGCTAAAAAATTTAAAGCTGAGGTAAAAAACAATGCTGAACTACGAGTCTATCCATATTTAGATGTTTATAAATCTTCTTGCTAAATAACACAAACACATTTTAGGGATCTATAGAATAGAATAAACTTTATTCTACACCAAAAAACTTTTAAAACACAATTTATTCATAAACCTCCCCTCCCTTCCTCCTCCTTCTTTCCTTCCTTTTTTTCTTGATCTATAAGAGACTAAATACTAATTGCCTTAATCCACTAATTATGACCTGTACCATGACGTTTAAAGTAAGATTGTTTCATTCTTATTTCCAGGGTGGGTAAGAGATGGCACTAGACAACCTGTATAGCTCTGTCTCTTACCCACACTAAAATAAGAATGAAACAATCTTACTTTGAACGTCATGGTAGCCCCGCAAGTGCATTTGAGACCGATTCGATATAACAAGACTTCGTTGCTCCATGTCCAAAGAAGCACCTCTTTCCTGAAAATTTAACTAGAACCTTCCGGTATTATTTCCAGTTTCATAGTTAACATCTAATTGTCGATTTCCAGGAACATCAAGGCAACTGTGGCCATGAGCCGGTTTACTGCGAGAACAAGTGTGGAGCGAAAGTGCAGCGAAGACATACGCAGCAGCATATTCAGCAGCATTGCAGTAAGCGACTAGTGCCTTGCAAGCACTGTGGACAGAGTTATACCCAGGTGAGAAATCAGAAACGTTTATTTCAAATATACCATTTACTTTTGAATTGTCAAAATGTCGGTCAGTCAAAAAAAAAGTGAAGCTAAATTGCACGTTCCAAAGTGTTGATCTCTATGGAGAAGAACGTGCAAGAAACTCCATCGACACTCTTTTAAATTATATTAAGTTATTATGAGAACTTTTTAACATTAATTTGCAAGAGTAGGTACCTACACCTTCACAGGGCTACTGCCAATGAGTGAAAAGCAAGTCAAAAGAATTATTTATTTAGACATGAGACCATTTCAGGACCTTTTTGTCAACAAAACTGGTGAAATGTAGGGTAGTTAGAAAAAAATATTTCTACCTTCCAAAATTACCCAACTTTAAAACTTCACTCGAAAAGAATGTTTTATTTAATTCTAATTTCATTCAAGTATTGACCGGTTTTTCAAAAACTAACCTGTCAGCTTCTTTTGTCGCCAGGACACAGTATCAGCGCACGGAGCATCGTGCGGGCGCGCGCCGGTGGCGTGCCCGCAGCGCTGCGGCGCGGGCGGCGTGCCGCGCGCCGACCTGGCGGCGCACCTGCGCGACCACGCCGCCGCCGCCGCCGCTGCAGCGCTACCCTGCTCCTTCAGGGATGCTGGCTGTAGGTTTAAGGTATGTAAAAAGCTAACAAAGCTATAAGCTTGTTTTCACAGCTCTGCACATAGCAACACGGTAAATTTCATGAGGATCCGAGCATGAAGCTTAAAATGCCTAAGAGCAAAAATGCTTCTTAGAAAGCAACAAATTGTGAA
Source organism: Mythimna vitellina (assembly GCA_949316375.1). NCBI lineage: Eukaryota > Metazoa > Arthropoda > Insecta > Lepidoptera > Noctuidae > Mythimna > Mythimna vitellina. Next base: position 2,186,615 of record OX438694.1, on the reverse strand, counting down.
TACTAAGAGACTACAAGCGTATAGTAAAGCTAGTGAATAAGCAAACAGATATGTCTAGTTTGATTATTTCCTGATGCTTGTAATAGAACTTTGAATTGGTAACATAATATGGCAAAGCTGATTTAGAGATCTCAGGCAGGAATCGTATTTTCTACTCGTACTCCTTTTCCAAAGGACAATCACTTATAACAAAATAATTACTGGTATTCGACTGCAAAGGAAATGAAAATTCAGGAATGAAGAAATCAGCGGGAGAACCAATGTTACCGACCTAACTCGAAAAATTGCCAAAGCTATGTAACGACCGCGTACCAGAAGACGCAGCGTTGGCGCGGCCTCCCAAAAGGTGGACGGAAGACCTGATGAGGGTTACGGAAATCCGATGGATACAAGATAGATAAGACCGGTCATTGTGGCGACGCTTAGGAGAGGCCTATGTTCAACAGTGGACGTCTTTCAGTTGAAATGACTGATTAGACTAGAGGCCATCGGCTAGACAGATTGATTTGATCACTAAAAACAGAGAATTAGGAGTGTTAGAATACTAACCAATATTTTAATCTTTACAGGGAACAAGACAAGCTTTAGAAAAACACACAGAAGAAAGTTGCCAGGCACACTTAGCCCTCGTCTCAGCTCTCGCCAGTCGACAAGCGAGACAACTAGACTCGTTGCGTGCAGCAGTGGCGCGACTGTCGGTCAACTGTTCTGGCGCACTGGTGTGGCGCATCAGCGATTGGGCTGCTAAAATGGCAGAGGCGAAGTGCAAAGATGGCGTCGAGCTTGTGTCTCCCGCGTTTTATACCAGCCAGTATGGATATAAGTTGCAGGTGAGCTTTAAAACTAAGTTATTTATTTACTTCTGTTTTCCGTTCGTCGTAGAAAGTTCCAGTCTTTAGGGAACTTTGTTCTACGGTCTTCCCTCTCTCGGTGATCCTATTTTCAGTCTCCCGAGGAGCATTAGTCACATTTTCCAAAAAATGTTAATTGCAGAACGGGCTCTGAAAAAAAACACGTTTGTTCCAGTTTCACGCTTCACTAATGTCTAACTACCCACTTTGGCATGCCTGCCAAATTCCCGGTTTGTTGCCATGTGGTACTAAAAAAGCTCATTTGATAATAAAATCGCGAATATCCCATGATACATACTGCAAATATAGTATGGTAATGCATGTTTATTTTCAATTGTTGAATGTTGACCTCATAACACAGACAATTGTGTTGCCAACCAAAAATCCTGCAGTAGCGCCACATGAATCATATTTGTTGGTAAACAAAACCACGCCGCTATATTTGTATGAGTCAACTCCCAATGATGACTAAACTCGCGTCCCCACGGAGACTAAATTAGATACTTGCTCACTCAGTGTGTAATGTAATATTATTTTGAGTGTAATAAATCATAGTTGTTCGTTTTTGTAGACTGTGACATTTGTTAATTAATTTAATTTCTCTTCTTTTTCTTGGGTTTTAAACTGTTGAATGACCAGTTCGTAGTACAGTTATTTTTGTTCTGATGATTTGTAGAAATGACTTAGGTCTCCCACGCAGCAGAATCCTTTATTAATTGCTTTATTTTTCCTGAATGTTCTCTCCTCTAGTTTCTATACGATAATCTTAGTGGTTTTAGCAAACAAACAGCCAACTAAACTCCTATCTCCTTTAATTCCAGGCTTCACTATTCCTGAACGGCAATGGAGCCGGCGAAGCGACCCACATGTCTGTTTACATCAAGATCCTGCCCGGAGAGTACGACGCCCTCCTCCGCTGGCCCTTCGCCCACACCGTCTCTTTCACCCTCTTCGACCAGAGCTCCAGCCCGGACAGGGCCTGCAACATTGTCGAGAGCTTTGTACCAGACCCCACATGGAAAAACTTCCAGAGACCTTCCAAGGAACCTGACGCGCTAGGCTTCGGGTTCCCAAGGTTTGTCTCGCATGAAATGCTGAAGAAAAGGAACTTCATCAAGGATGATGTCATGTTCTTAAGGGTTAAGGTGGACCCAAGTAAAATTGTAGCTGTTTAGTATTTTAGTTTACGGGATAGTGTATTTTTCTACGGTAATCAGCGTGATGTGGGTACTACACAAATTAACAAAACAACTTTTTCAAAATTTGACTCCATACAGATTCCGTATATGACTGGAATTAAATATCAATTAATATTTTGAGTTCAATTTAGTCGGGTAAATAGTTTATTTAAAGGTTTTATCTAGTTATAGAAAGAAGCCTTAAATATGTTTTATAATGTTCAAATTTTGAGTAGAATTGCAGTGAAATGGTTTAGAGTACTGAAGAAATAAGTTGGGGGTTAGGTGAATGTTAGACTTAGATTTAACTTAGTTCTAACTTCAGGCTGAATCCAAGTTAAACTAAAGTTATTAACACATTATGTGTATTCTATAGTCATTATTTAGTATTAAGTAACTTGAAGTCATAGATATAACTGTAAATACTATGTTTATAATTAATTTAGTATTTTTGTACATATTTGTAAATATTAGTGTTAGTATGCGCATACGCAATTGTTATCCTTTCACTAAAGATCTCTTGAGTTTCATTGCCGGCAGGAGAACGTAACAAGCTCAGCATGGTTTCAAAGTATTTTATACCTTATCTCTTTAGACATAGTGTACATATTTCTTTAATTTTAACGAGACTTGCTTTTCTGTGCCATATTTAGTAGGTTTGTTTACCTTTTAGCACCATTTGCAGATGGTTTTCTTTGGGATGTCCTACTAAATTTAGTTTGGCCTGAAAAAATAAGATTGCCTGAAATACTTTTTTACTATTGATAGGCTCGCGGTTGATTACTATCTCACCTGATGGAAAGCGACGATGTGTGTCGTGACACTTGCCTAGAAGTAACCTATTCACTCTTGACTTAAAGATGTTCAGGTTTTAGGTATTACGAAACGCAAACAAATGCTTTGCAGATTTTCCAGTAGTAGCTGCAGACTTCTTTTGCAAAATTAAAATCGGTTCCTGTTTATTTTTGTGCAATATTTTGTACGAAACAACAAAAAACTCTAAACAGTGTTTCAAATCGCATATAAATTGGTCATAACATTAAGTAGTAATTGGCATTGTAAATGTTGGTATGAGGAAGAGTGGGGACGCGTGACCTAATGACGGTGACGTCACATTTCAGTATGTGATTTTTTTTTCGGTTACTAATTTGACAGTTTCCCTTCCACTAAATATGAAATGTTTCTTAATGGCGATGACGTCACATTTCAGTATGTAATTTTTTTTTTCTGTTACCTACTTGACAGTTTCCCCTTCCACTAAATATGAAATGTTTCTAACTTTTTGAGCGGATTTGAAAAACTCTTTCCATGTGCAATGTTGGATTCTTTTTGAGGTGGGAAATCATCCAATGACTTCTCCCGTTCTAGGGTGGAGTAAGAGGGCGTGTCAACTTTTCTAACAAAATCCCACCTGTGTCCTTCATTTGCCCTTAGCGTTCCAGGACCACGGTATCCCTTTCAGATATTCCCTGTAGCTTACATCATCATCTTCCTGCCCTTGTCCCATCTTATTTGGGGTCGGCCCAACACGTTTTTTTCTTCCATTCTGTCCTGTCAACCGTCCCCTGTGGCTTACATTGTAGGATAAAGTTATTTTTTGAATCAAACAATTTAAAAAAGTTGTGTTCACTACTCAATTATGCCATATTCTTGCTTTGTGTTTGTTCCATTTACTAACATGACTAATGATGCGCATATTCATTTTTACTAACCTGTCTAGAAATTTAATTAATATTTTTTGCTGAACAAACCTTCATTCCACCCCACCCTTCCTGAACTGTAATGGACTATGTTACTAAACCACCTTTTTTTGGCAAATTCAGGTCATTCTAATACATTCGAACCAGTAGAACCTACACACATTTTTATAGTAGCCTGCAAAAATAGTGTGTAACTATCCCAAAACGTTCAGAACGCATTTTTGTTTGCCTTAAGCGAATTTGATCGAAGGCTCTTTGAAAAATGCTTTGGACTCACACATTCAACCTTTATCCCCAAGGGACCTTTGGGACATGTCTAGCTTCGTTATTCGGCAGATCTTTGTACATACTTTCTGTTTTTACGAGAAAAAATAATTTATGACTTTTTTTTGTTGATTACTTCTGTACATATCTAACTTTGTATATAAAAATCAATGTTATATTAAAATTATTAATATTTAACCTAAAATTCTTATGTATTCGTTGAGCTGGAGTTAAACCAAAGTGTTGTGATTACTTTGCGTTTAAAAAAATATGGTGTATTGTACATTTCCATTTTGCAAAGTGAATCAACTTAAAACACGGCTAAAGCCTATGTAAGTATTATATATTTATCTCTATAGATATACATTTAAGTTTGTTTTTTGGATTTTCGTGTGCTTCGTGTATTAGCTGTCAAAATAACGCAAATTTAATTTAGCTTGATCTAAAAGATTTCTCAAATTATTTTTATTAATGGACGGTTTAGCAATTTCTAAGATAGGTGAACAAATAAAGTTGTAATTTGTAATTTTCACATTTTATATTTTTTCTTTAGTTAAATAATCAGTAAAACATTGTTATCTGTAAAAGGTTCTAATATGACTAACCAGCCTAGTTTTCTTGGTTAATTTGGATCTCTTCTAAAACGCTTTTTTTTTAAATTAAATAATTTAATCTCAACTGTAATATTACATTCCAGTAAAAACATTATTATAAGTCTGGAAGCCAATCTGTAATTATTTATTCTATTAAAAATAAGCTTTGGGTTTAATAATAGAGAGGAACAAAAAAAAACTTCACTACTTTTTAATTTTTTGTGTTCACTAGTAGGTATTCCTGCCTCCCTAGCCAAGTTACAACAGTTTCGTTTCGATTTTCTTTTCGTTGATCGCCTCGAGTCGGCCACGCCTCCTATTCCTTTGTTCTGACCACTTCACTGAGCGTTGAGATAACGTCAGAACAAAGGAATCGGAGGCGTGACCGACCCAAGGTGATCAACGAAAAGAAAATCGAAACGAAACGGTTGTAACTTGGCCAGGGGGCTGTTCATTTTTTTTCTACGAACAGTAAATCCCAGATTTTTTTTCCTGATAAGGACAAATACCAACTGTTACATATCCAAACAGAATTTCACAACACAAATTAATGTGTAAAAATGATTTTTCTCTTTTTTAACCCTAGCTTCTTTTACTTTTTATGTAATCCGTAGTTTACGGCTAGGCTATTTCAATATAACCTTAGCACCTAATATAAGACTAATTAATATTAAAGCATAAGAGCAGATTGTATTAAGGTAGTTTCTAGGCTAATTGTAAGTTTTCAGCAAAAATGGACACAGTAGATTGTAAGAAGAAAATAATTGAAAAAATGGCCACATTAGATTTATAAGAAAAAGGCCCATCTTAGATGTTAAGAGGAAATATACTATTTTTCCGATATAAATATGATTTTTATTGATATAGACCCTCTTTTGCAACAGTATAGTCAACTATCTGGTTTTTTTTTATTGGCTGGTAAAATCATCTTATGACTAATCTCTCTTGGGCGGAGCGGCGAAAACCCACTCCTGTTCCTTCGTTGCCTTCGTCCCAGGGCTCCGGGTTTCGCTTTCGTACTACCCGTGGGGCCAACTATCTGGTGGAACTCAAGCCAGATAAAGAAACAGAACCAAAAAGACACAGAAAGATGTCCCCCAGTAATATACCTACATATATACACACATATATACACACATCTATACAACATCCCATCTTCTAGTGCGCCACAAGAACTAAAAAAAAAACAATATTAAATCCTGCGGGGAGTCCTCCGCGCGTTTTGACCATATACAACAGCCCAAAATCATCTACTGGGCCGTTGCTCGCATCAGACATAACACCTAACTGGTCGGAGGATCCTCACTTTTCAACGGAGGTATGTAGGACTTCACACTGTTCCGCATACCTCTAAACTATGGTTGTATCGGAACTTCACCTCCGCTTTCGTTACTGCGGAAGTTCTGCAAGATAACGTATCTTCGCATCCACCTACACCTCCGCAAAATTGTTTTCAGAGTTATAACGGAGTTTTATTTACGACATAATCATAGAACAATACCGCGTTCGACGACTCAAGTCGTTCAGCCACGTTTTGTCTGAAATGGTCAAGAATTAGCGTCTGCGCGATGGGAAAGCAGTCGACGTGGGACCGGATGTATGTAAAGAAAAAAAAAGAAAGAAAAATATTTTATTTGGCACGCATGGATACACACACTGTAAAGACAAAAATTAAGACAACTAAGAAAAAAAACACTGACATAATGCGTGTCTCACGGCTGCGCCAAATAGGTCCAGTTCAGCAAAAAAATGCCAGACAACTACATGGCAATCAGTGGTAGTTGCCTGACGTAGTTGTATGTCTATTTGATATAACAGGAATCAACCAGATTTCTTTGTTTCGGACGTCCGTAAGTAAACCTCCGCGTCCGCGGAGGCGTAGCTCATCGCCTCCGCCCCAGCTAAGATGGCCTCCGTTACAACCCTTCTCTAAACTGTCAAACAGCCAAATCATCAAAAAACTTCTCATACTCTGGATGGAGTTATTGGAAGTGTCAGACTTTTTCTTGCAGCCCACCTTTAGGACTACCTAACTATACCTACTTAGCTTCCTCCAACTTAAGTAACAACCGAAGAGTTAGGTATGTAATTTAAGATAACGCCTAGTACCTAAGATATTCTGAAAATACCCTCACAATCTCTCGCAGATTTATTATTATTACTAAAACAAGTCGTGACAGTCGCCACAATTTGCTCCAATCTACAATTTATTACGCCGATAACCTGATATTCAATTATAATCAATATGATTTGTGACACTAAAACATTATCTAAATAGGTTTTTAGCTTACAGTTGACTTATTGATAGTTTCGGTCAAAGGTGCGTTGTAAAAGTAGGATCTTTTGTTTGTAGTCCAGAACTTTGTTAGAGTTTGTGACCGGTATTTCTGCCCTGCTAATTGCAAATGCAGTACCGTCAAACGGGGTGAATAGGAACAAAACTTTGGTTAAGTTTTTTTACATTGGTATGTTTAGAAATAATTGATTTTTATCAAAGTATCCGTTTTTATTACAATTAATGAACAAATAGGAGTACTTAAATGCTGGGAAAAATTGTTAATTAATGCGAAAATCCCCTTCAAACTTTTGTTCCTATTCACCCCGTTTGACCTTACACACAGGACCGTTCGTTATGCCGACACTCGGGCGAGGTCTATGTCCACCAGTGGACATCTTTTGGCTGAAATGATAATGATAATGACTCCTTATGCATTGATTACGATTAATCATACAAGTACGTCGCCGGTGTAGCGGTGGCGAATGCTTGAATTTTACGGAGAACATATTCGATAGGGCTTGAGATTCCACCAAAAAATAATAAAAACTATACAAAAAATCAGGCCCTAAAATCGTTCTTCATAAATACACGCCTCTGTATTGAAAGTGTACAAAACAATTAAACAATGTTAAGAGGGCCCTTCCCGACTCATCTATAATCATTGTATACATGGTTTAACAGCTTGTTGCTTCATCCAACGCAATCTAACGTAATTTTTATTGAAGAGGCCATGCGAAAACAGAGAGACACCACCTAAAAACCGTTCGGTAATTCCATCATTTACTTGAATATTTCACAAAACTTGTTGTTTTTTTTTTATTCTTGATAGATTCGCACTTGACCGCTATCTCACCTGATGGAAAGCGAAGATGCGGTCGACGATGGCGGGCGCTTACCTAGAATAACCTTTTCACTCTTGACTTAAAGATTCCCGGATTCCAAGTTGTTGGTTGTTCCCGGGTGTTCCAGGAAATACGTGCTTTTTTAAAAACCAGTTTTTTGAAAAATATCATTTATTTTATAATTTATATACATTGATCATTCAAAATGTACCTCGTAATAACGTAACTTTAACCAACTCAACTAAAAAAAATACTAATCAATAAGGAGTAGATTCTGAATGAAATAAGTACATATATTATATTGTTTTTGGGAGATGGGAAATCATCTAATGACTTCTCGCTTCTCCCACCCTAGGGCGAAGCGAGAGGGGCGTGTCAGACTTTTATTGACAAAAACCCACTTATCTTATCATCATTTTATCCGGAAGACGTCCACTGTTGGACTTAGGCCTCCCCCAAGTGTAGCCACAATGACCGGTCCTGTGCATTATCTCGCATCCATCGGATTCCCGCGATCTTCACCAGGTCATCGGTTCACCTTGTGGGAGGTCTTCCAACGCTACGTCTTCCGGTACGTGGTTGCCATTCCAGAACCTTTCGGCCCCAACGGCCATCCATTCTGCGAGCAATATGCCCTGCCCATTGCCACTTAAGTTTGGCGTTTTTTCATCCTACGTCAGTAACCTTGATTCTCCTGCGGATACCCTTATTCCTGATTCGATCGCGCAAGGTAGCTCTGAGCATAGCCCTTTGAGTGACTTTAAGTCTTCTGATGAGGCCCATTGTAAGCGTTCCTTCATTACTAAACTGCAAATAACACTAAAAAGAAATCTTTTTCTGATAATAGCATCATAACGGGTTATTAAATTAAGAAGTAATTAGCATTTCAAATATTGGGCGGGGTTCCCATCATGCCCCCCTATGAGTGTCACACAGTCTCGCTATCTCTTAGATACGCACATAACCTATTGGCGGTGACGTCATATTTCAGTGTACTTCCTTTTTCTATTACTTGGCAGTTTTCTCTTCCACTAGATTTGCAAGGTTTCTTTTTTAATTTTAAATGGAGTCTTTCTATTTGCAATTATGGATAAAGTTACGTAAGTTAGTTGAAAGAAGTAATTTTAAAAATTTCACCAAATATTCAATTACACGAAAATATAAACGCAAATAAAATAGTGAAAATTTTACTTAATCAGTACAAAATGCTTACAAAAATAACCAGGTAACTGCTTCTTAACAAACTTAAATGCTACCCTAACCAGAAGATATTCCACAAACACTAGGTATTCTGGGAACTCCCTGATTGGCTGAATGTTGAAGTGTTGAGGGCTGATGGCTGTTGTACCTTCTTTTGGGCTTTCTGTAAAAAAAAAAAACTAATATTTAGTATTTTATTTATTTATTAATTTAAACTTTATGTAGTGTTACATAGCACACTCTTAATCGTGTAAAGACCTAACTTAAAAAAGAGGCCAATTGTATCATAAAACATATTTATCAATATTAAGGTCCAATTTTCTAATACCCTCCTTTTTGAGTTAGGTCTCTTTTTTATTAAGCGTGCAATAGGTCTTACTTAATGCAACAATGCATTCACTACCAGTCAACCTTTCGGTTTAAAAGACAACACTGTGGTAGGCTTGCACAATAAACCAGGGCTTTGAATAACGTTAAAAATTTGGTATCGTTACTTTCATCGGACGAAGGTAACGTTATTAGCAGAGGTAACGTTATGCTTGGTAACGATACTTGGTACAACTTTTACCGGTAAACTGACTTAACGTTATCGATGATTTTACCGAAAAATAGTAACGTTACCATGGCCCACGGCCTGATAACGTTACCAAATACATACGAAAAGTACCGTTAAATAACTTTATTTTCTTTTATCTTTTTTTTCGTCTACATTAATGCAGTACTGGTTTGATCACGTAGGTATTCAAATCAAAAACACTTGTGCTGCGCAACGTTTTTCATTTTAAATAGGAATTACGTACATTTATTATATTCAAATGAAAAAAGGCTACATAATTTTGTACCTGAACTTAAAACGGATACTGAAGATTATTTTCGCCATCATTGTGACGATTTTCAGGGTTTATATAAAGATAATAATGGATCTGATTCAGTATCTAGAGATAAATAAATCCTATACCTACCTAAATCTTTCTCTAACCTTCGATTGCGTGACATACGTCATACATTTTTCACTCATATGTTTAATATTTATGACTTTGCGGTCTATTAGTTAAGGGGACACTAAATGCCAGCGACCTTGAGCGAACAAAAGAGGACCTAGCGTCACTCACCGCCCATCAAGATTATTCGAATAATAACATGTCCTTCATTTATTAAACACAATATGAACAAAAACAGTATATCAAAAGATTGGTAATTAAATTATCTTTTAGTTTGAGAAAGTTTGATAAAAATACACGTGACGGGTTTTGCCTGATCTTCGTTTTTTTGTGTGTGTTAGACATAACTTTGAAAATAAAGCACACGAAGTTTTACGAAAAAAAATTAAATATTCGTATATCAAATTATTAGGCAAGTAGTCTAGTTTAACGTATATTTTTTTCAAAACATACGACTAGCCGTTTAGACGTGCTGTTGGATTTAAAATCATCAATAATCATGATCTCCCCCTTAATGAACGGCAGTAAGGAGGGTAATATATTTCGAGCGTTTGTGTGTGTTTATGGCTTGTGATACACATGAGCAACTGTTGTTTAGTAGTTAATGTATAGTATCTTTTCAGTTAAGGCTTTTAAGGCAGTCTCGTCAGTTTATAATTAATTTGTAATTATTTTATTTTTTGAACTAGCAGTTTAATTGTACGGACAGAAGAAAAAAGTGTACATAACACAAGCAAGCATATTATACATTGGAGGATTATATCCTTGATAAAAATGTTTGGCTAAATGCCAGAATATTTTTTTCTTTTATATTTTTATAAATATTGGAGGAGATACTACTGCCCTTTTTGTATTGTTGTTTTCGAAATGGTGCTTTTTATTTTATCTGTTTATTTTAAAGGAGCTTGTAAAAATTTCTGTATGGTGTCCAGACGTAAAGAATAACACCATCCTTTCTCTTCCCGAGGGTGTCTTAAGAGGTGACTAAAGGACACACCCGATAATGGGCAGCAGCATTCTCTGTGCATTGCAACATCCACACTGCGATTGCCAATCGGCATGTTAAGCGTGGCGATTATGGCAAAACCCCATAATGATAAGCACAACCAAAAGGAATAGGTCCTAGTGGTCACTACTGCCGGGCGGCAGCCTCACTACCCTTAACTCCGGTAGCGATCAACTTGCTTCGCCATAACCTTATGGCGAAGCAAGTCGTGCGAAGAATCTCCGGATGGGATCCGGCTACCCCTTTAGAAAACAATGACCGTACCTGACAACATATAGCACGCGTAAACTCCGCTTCGACGAGAAGATCATCGAACTTTAAGAAAAATTGAGCAGGTTACGATAGAGTCTTGTGGGATTATCTGAAGTCTGAAGACAGGAGGAGGATCGATAATCCTCAAATTTGGAAACCTGCTTTATTTCCGGGGGAGATGACCAGCAGTCCCAGGATGGTTTTAGGTTTATCGTCCACAGGTCCCTTGTGGACAATGTGGTGAGGATCGAGAGTGTGTCAACCAGGGTGGCGTATCTTATACTCAGAATATCATCAAGATATTCTCAGAATATCATGAACCTCTCTGCTTAGCATTCGTGGACTACGAGCTTTGATTCGATCGAGACTTGGGCTGTACTGCAATCTCCAACGGTTCCAGATTGTCTATCGGTGCGTCAAAGTGCTGAAGTGTTCGTACGAGAAACATCACAATGTCAGTCCGACTTCAGGACCAGATGGTGGATGGTGGAGGCACGGAGACGTCATTTCTCCAAAACTGTTTACGGCTGCAATGGAGGATGTCTTCAAGGTTCTGGACTGGAGTGGACTAGGCATTAATGTCAATGGCGAGTACATCCTTCGGTTTGCTGACGATATAGTAGTCATGGCTGAGACTACGGAGGAGCTCATTACAATGCTCGATTACTTTAGTAGAGCTTCCGAAAGAATGGGCTTTAAAATAAACATGGACAAAACCAAAGTCATGGTCAATAACCATGTAGCACCCACTCCGACGAAAATCGGAGACTCTACACTCGAAGTTGTAGACGATTACGTTTACCTGGGACAGATAATCCAGTTGGGTAGATCTAACTTTAAGAAAGAGGTCAATGGTCGAATCCGACTCTGCTGGGCAGCGTTCGGGAGGCTGCGCGGTATCTTCTCTACCAACATACTAGTGTCTCAAGACGAAAGTCTGAGACCAGTGCGTGTTGCCAGTGATGAAATATGCCACTGAAACATGGTCGCTTACTATTGGCCTCTTCAGAAGGCTTACAGTCACCCAAAGGGCAATGGAAAAGGCTATTCTTGGAGTTTTCTTAAGTGATCGCATCAGGAATGAAGATATCCGCAGGAGAACCAAGGTCGCAGACATAGTTCGAAGAATCGCCAAACCTGAGTGGCAGTGGGCAGGGCACATTGCTCGTAGAACGGATGGTCGCTGGAGCCGAAAGGTTCTAGAGTGGCGACCGGGCATCTGAAACGCAGCGTTGGAAGGCCTCCCACAAGGTGGACCGACGACCTGGTGAGAGTCGCGGGAATGCGGTGGATGACGACGCACAGGATCAGTCGTTGTGGCGACGTTTGGGCGAGGTCTATGTCCAATAGCGGACGTCTTTCGGCTAAAATGATGATGATGTGCTCGTTTATTACTTTTTGTATTTAAAAACAATAGCATTGTATAAGAATGTGAAGTACCCTGGAGCATTTTTATGAGGTTACAACTTGTTTGACATTATGAGCATGGCAGTTGAGAGTTTGTCATGCTCACTCAAATATCTCGCTGATGATGGTACGTTTTATTGGGTCATTTGGTGGACCTTCAAAAGGGTTGAGCTCAGTGGGGCTGATACACGTGTCATGTTCGTGTACGGGCGCCGTCAGTTGAGACTGGTTTTTTTTAATTTCTATTTTTTTATTAATTTTTTTTTTTCATTTCTTATCTACCTACATTGTGCTCACATAATAGAAGCGACTAATGTGACTTAAAACGGTGTCTATGGAGTTCCTTGCACGTTCTTCTTCATAAAGATCTACGCTTTGGAACGTGCAGTTTAGCTTCACTTTTTTATATGTATTTGTGTGTCTAACCCTGCTTATCTTGGCTACTTGCGTGATCGTTTTTCGTTCACTCAATTTATGTTTGTATCTATTTATTTACTGCTATTGTTAAATATGTATGTATTATATGATTTAATTCAGATAATATGGTCTATTTAATTCTTCTCTATATTTTTTAAACACACTGCGTCTACATCTCTCATCCAACTCTCCTGTCGCAGGTCTGCTGGAAGAAATTTCGTTAGAAATAAGCAGGACCTTTGCACTCTTTTATCTGTATTTGATCTTTTCGCATGCCAAATGGTCGTTTTTGGCAGTCTATATATGCATCTTTGTATCTATTCTATCTATGTATTTATTTATGTATACGCGTACATACATACATACAAATACGGTTCAGTTGAAAACCAGCGTCAGGCAACTAGTTGTTGTAGTAGTTGTCTGGCATTTTTGCTGAACTTGACCTATTTGGCGTAGCCGTGAGAGATTAACATTGTTAGTTTTCTTTTTTTAATAAATGTAAAGGCTTTTGAGCCCTTTCAGCAATGTTAATCGGATCTGTAACCTCGAAATGCGATTCGTAATAAGGCGTGGTTTATCAGGCGAAGGGTATAGATACTCGTTACAAATCAAATCACTTAATGTTAGGAGTAAAATGAAAAGAAAATACTAAGTAAGCGGGGCCCGACTCTCACCACCCATAGTTGGAAGGTGAGTAGTGGGAATAAACCCTTAAGTTTTAGTTATTAATTAAGAACTTTTTCTATATTACTTCAAGAAAAAAAATACAAAGTAATTTATTTTAATAAATTTGTGTAAAACTAATTTAGCAAAAGACCTCTGAAAATCTGCTATTTTACGTGAACTTTGGCCCCCCATAATGTACTCATTAAAAAAAGTACACAATACAAGCCTTGCACATTTAATATGAGATTCTGAATGACGCCAATTTTTCTGAAAAACTTTTAAGCGAATGAGTAATTAATCAAAATTACAATTACCGCACGCCTCGTTTGTGAAACCGTACCATATTTAGTTTAGATTTTAGTAGCAACTAGCAAGCATCGTTTGACTGGCGATGTTGCCGTTCCGTAGTGCGCCGCCGCCCGCGCTACGCCGCGCCGCTTAGGTTGCGCGGGTTGACAACAATGCATACGGTAACGATAAAAGTATCGATACTTGTAACGTTAATTGGTAACGTTATTTTATAGATTCGATACCAAGGTATCGTTACTCATGTTACCGTTAAAATGTTAACTTTATGAAAATAACGTTAATTAACGAAACTTATAGTGTGAATTTGGTAACGTTAACAAGCCCTGCAATAAACTAATAACAGATAATTCAAACAGAAAAAATTAAATAAAAAATAAGTTATTTATAATAATAAAATACATATTTATGCTAAAATTATAAACTAATAAATACTATGAAAAATATCAAATGATATATATTTTGATGAGTCTAAAGTATTGTTACAAATATATGGTTTTTTGAAGAAAAAGAAAAGTAAATAGTTAAACCAACATAGGTATGTATATTAAATTTACTTCAGTTGAATTGAAATATTCAAATTTTTCAATACATAATTAATTTTTGCTTTTCTTTGTGAAATATATGTAACACGAAAATGATGAAATTTATTTTATTGTAACTTATTTGTATTTGTTTTGCAGTGCCCTTACAGGGTGCATGTTTGAAACTTTTAATTTTTATTCCCACCCCTGTACAACATGTTTGTAATAAAATTGATATAAAAATATTTTTCCCAAACTTCAATCACATTGGCCAATCTCAGCAGAGATTAGCAAAGTACTCAGACAATATTATGATGCATAGTATGTGGGTGTACACAGAGGTACGCTTTCTGTTCCTTTACTCTCTCATGACAATAAAGGAACATTTTATTCTTGATAGGTTCACGATTGACCGTTATCCCACCTGATGGAAAGCGACGACGCTGTCGATGATGGAGCGCGCTTACCTAGAAGTAACCTATTCACTCTTGACTTAGATTCCCGGGTTGTAGCCATCAGGAAACACACTTTTATTCATTGGACATTCCTATGGGATAGCAATCCAACTTGACCAAATATCTAGCTTGTGTGGGGAGACTCTTTCTAGTATTATTAATTTTTTTTTTTTAGCATGTTTTATAGAAAACAATGGCATAAAATATATATTTACCATTTGTATTTGCAGTAAATAATCCATAGCTGACGGCAACAAAGGTTTTGCAGAATTAATCTCCATCATCGTCAAGTGGTCCAGCCTACCATATCCACCTCCAGACTTCATCAAAGCATCCATGGAGGTCCTTAACTTTGACATGCGGATGTCCCAAATGTCTTTGATAATAGTCTTTATTTCTGAAGCGTTAGGGACATCTTCTGATGCCGCACCCAGGATTAGTTTAGCTTCCACCATGTAGTGTTCATTTGGCATTTTTGTGAAGAACCTGCAATAATGAAAGTCATTATGTGAGTATTATATAAGTACAATAAATATTAATATAATCAGGTGTCAAGAATAAGACACTACAATAACCGCTGCCGGTAATAACTCCATAAGTTTCAAAGTTTGAATGAATAAAAAGGACAGATCAATAACTATGATAAAAAGCCTTTTTTTGGGTGGGAGATCATCCAATAACTTCTCGCGCTTTTGGGCGGAGCGAGAGGGCGTGTCAGAAATTTACTGACTAAAACCCACTCCCATGTTTCTTCTTTGCCTTCGTTCCAGAGCCCCGGGGTTCACTTTTACGTAACTTATAAACTTTGTTTTAAGGCTGTGATACTTATTATGCCTGTAGCCAGCAAATAAGTATGCAAGTAGCTTAGTGACATACAACAACCAGAATTTGCTGTAGTGGTCAGTGGGTCGTCTTAGGTGGTACATTGGCATGGCTACTACTTGCATACTTTTGTACCAGTTACAGGCAAGTATATCGCCGCCTTAAGATGTGCAAGATCTAGTAGGTACGAAAACAAAGCTTATAGGTACAGAAACTAACCTAGATCTTTTCTCCTCTTCCTTGATGTTTTCCAAATTATCTAATTCCATCCAATCTGGAGGCACTATACGGCACTTTTGCTTCTGTTTCAACATCATAGCAAGCCACAGAGGTACATTTACTGGCAAACCGGCACGGAATGGTCCAAATTCACCACCAATTAAATAGATTTTGTCATAACTAAAATTTGGTATTACACTAATTATTCTGTTTTCGCCAATGAATTCCACTTCATAGGGGTCCATGTTAGATATATTAAATCCACTGTTATTGATAGAAACTTGTTTAGTAACAAATTTCTATAGAAAACATAAGTTTTGGAGAGCGGTCGAGTTTTATTTGATTATTGATTGTGTTTTTGACGAAGGAAAAATGCGGGAAAATTATTATTCCACAGAGTACAAAACTATATGATATGTTACGTTTTAATCTGCAACATGCAAAAAATATTGATGATTTTATATTTACTTTTCTAAATACTTTCAACTTACTTTCAGGTACATATGAATTTAAAAAATAAAACGAATGATTTTTTAATTTGAAGTAATTCACTTTAGCATAGGATCGGAGCGACATCTATACTATAACAGCAGCAGGTAACTACTCGTGAGTACTAGTATATGTAGGATAGTTTAACATTATCATTGATAGGTGGAGCTACACGTAGCGTTTCACTAATTGCAAAACTTCTGAAATTTAATTCAAACTCCAAAACTAAATTATTTTCATCAGAGTATTATTATAAATTAGCTCAGATTCAACTTAGACTCAAACATTCTAGAATAACAATAAATTAATAGCGTAGCGATCGATGCAAATCGTTTTGGCAAAGTGCAAACTCCTAATTACTAGCCGTAAATTAGGGTGGCCGGTTGACAATGTCTCAGACGGTTGATATTTATGGGAGGCCTTGTTGGCGGGGCCCGGACTTTTGCCACCCTCATGTCTGTCATAGACTAACGTTTTATGTGACTTCGAAACTGAATTGACGTTCCTATTTCAAAATAAAATATTCGAGTTTTGTAATTTGAACTATGCGATGCGTGTTAATGAAGGAGATTTATGGGAATTGTTTCCACGCAACTTCAAAATGTGGGGAGTATAGTTATGTTTGTATAATTTACTTACAGAGTTTTTTATTAATAAAAATTGTGACTGATTATTATGTTAAAATCGTGTGACTATATATACTTATAAGTGATACGAATACACGACTACCTGGGCTACTGGTTAATTATTTTAAAAGGTAAAACTTTATTAGTTTTCACAACATTTTTGACACTTTAAAAACTACAGGCGCCTGTAGTTAATAAAGTTTATCTACCTAAACATAAGTAGTGGTCCATCAGATCACCTCCAATCTAATTGTTCCGAAACTTATTTTTGGAATCAAGATGCACTATCTAGTTATATTGAAGCTTGTTATATGCCCAAAATTCTATATCGATGTACTGTGTCGATTCGCCAAATTCTTTGATCTCATATTAACCTTTTCTCAAATAAATTAGTTTAGGTTTTCAATCTAACTGTATGCATTTGATTATCTGTACCTATTACATGCATCAACTGTCTATCTGATGTTCTCATCTCTTACGTCTTATATATAACACCAGACCACAGTGCATTCATGACCTCTGAAGTACACACTCCTATCAACATGAGACGGTATTTACATTTAAACTTCGTTTCAGAGAAAGAAACTAATGAATAATGCATCGGTCGTTGCTTTCAAGACTTGGAACATACTTGGCTTGGAACGAAGATGCAAAGGTGTTAATATACTTTCATGTAGATATGTGTACAGCAGTGTGTGTGATTGTACCCACGTACCTACTATTGCTGCCGATCAAATACTCTTTTATTTATCTGTGACTATTATTATTGATGTGCTTTTGGCATCTATATTCTAATGGTAAACCAATTAATTATTCATCCGAAGAAATGGCTTATAGGACTCAGTATCCAAGCCAAAAAAATAATAATTTAATTATGCATTTAATATGTTGTATTCTAAAGTCGGGGATATTATTACATTGTTTATCAACAACATAAACGGAAATAGGTACTTTCCAAGACAGTTTTGTAAATTCTAAGGTCTGATGAAAATCAAGTCTCATACTTTTTCACAGTCGAAACTATTAGATTTCTCGTTAACCACATTTTTTAGTACCAGAAATTGAATTGGTGTTTAATTTTGTAGACAATAAATTCGAATGAAGCATTATTTCAACGATTTACTTAGATTTGTGCGTAACAAAAACAGAATGAAGCAAGTTAATCTTCACAAAACATAAACTTCGATATACAGATCTAGAAAAACAGCTTTTCCAAGCAAAATAAATAACGAAATCCGTCTGCACGAATGGAAAACACACTCAGACATCTTTCTTCTTAAATCTGCATACAAATTCGTGAGATCGCGCGCAAATTCGCCCAGTCATTTAAAAGCGATTCTGTTTCAAGCGGGGTGCTGTTTTTTTGGCCATAAATATGTCGCGAGTGACACCTAGCGATGTACTGCCATCTAGCGGCGACGATCAGTATGCTAGTCACGGAATTTCCAACATAGATGGTGTTGCCTGTCACTCAAGTTAGTTTTGTATTTTTATTGTATACTAACGGCCCGCCCCGGCTTCGTACGGGTGTAAATATTTTATTTAGATTTACTAAAATGTTCGTTCATTATTTGTCTACCTTGTCCTGACAATTACGAATACTTTCGGATTTTTATCAATTTATTTATTTAAACTTCATGTACAGTAGTGGCACATAGGTGGACTTAATGCAATAAGGCATTCACTACCAGTCAACTTTTGAGTTTAAAAAGACAACACTGTGGTAGGTTTGTACAATAAACAAATAACAAATACTTCAGAAAAAAAAAAACAAAGTTATTTATAATAATAAAATACATATAAATGCTAAAATATAAACTAATAAATACTATGAAAAATATAAACTAATAAATACTATGAAAAATATCAAATCGTTAAGAGAATTTAATATTCATTCAAATGTCTATTATTGACTAGACTTTTTTTGCGTTCAAGTGCAGGATCTCCGAAAGCGTGGGGTCCCCGAATGCGCGAGGCCTGTAGCATTTGCTAATTTTGCTATATCGCTAATCCGCCACTGGGTAAAAATCAAGTCAGTAGGTAGGTTATTAGTAATACCTAGATAAATAGATATTATGTATTGTTACTGTCAAAACTCTTAACCGGTTAAAAGTAGTTTTTAGTGCTTTTAACTGACATAACTGTCAAAAGTACTATTGCCCAATGAAAATGGGTCTGCTATTACAATAGTGTCAGAATGGTCTATAATTGATTTCACAATTGTTGATTTTGACAAGTTTGGTTATCTATAATAAAAGGAGAAACTGACTGACTGACATATCAATGCACAGCTGAAACTACTAAGATTAGGAGCTTTTTTTTTTATTGGGTGGGAAAATAATCTTATGACATTCCCGCTCTTGGGCGGAACGGGAGATAGTGTCAGACTCTTACTGACTAAAAACCCACTCCTGTTCCTTCGTTGCCTTCGTCCCAGGGCCCCGGGTTCCGCTTTCACATTACCCTTGGCCCCAGTAGGCTTCGACCCTGCTGGGCCCCTACGATTTGCTGACATCTCCTTATTTGCTGACATCTCCTTAAGATTAGGAGCTTGAAATTTTGCACAAGGCTTCCTTTTATGACTTAGTCGAGCACTAAGAGAGGATTTCCCAAAATTCACCCCCTGAGGGGGTGAAAAGGGGGTTCAAAGTTTGTATGGAGAAACCTACGCGGGAAAATCCACTGGTATGCTAGTCTACTAATATAATGGCGTGATTATGACTTTCGAATGGTCAACCACTGACACTCCATTGAGAGAAGTGGCACAGAATGGTAATCTCGTACAAATTGACAAACAAATATCTGACGTATGTGGTAATTTGCTAAAATTGTGACAGTTCCTTTCTTTCGAGACATACAATTAGAACGTCATTGTGCAGTCATTGCTTTTAATAACCTCGATAATGTTATTCTACCACAACTCTAGTACGAGACTATTGACCGATCAATGATCGATCATTACGAATTAGCAGATTACGAACTTTTAGCAAAATGGCAATGAAATCGTGTTGGAATGACGAATTTATAAAAATAGCAGACAAGGCCCCTGGTTAAAACTAAGTAATTTTGAATAGCTTCAGTCAAAATCCATAATATTAAGATATTGTAGATTTGTTATAATGTTAAAAAAATACAAAACGTTTTATAACTGTCTATAAGTAGTTGTAGGTCCTATCTTCCTAATTTTAAAGTAGTTTTAACTGGTCAAAAATACTTCAAACCAATTCTAACGGTTACAAGTAGATTTTACCAAAAGCGTCAGTCAACTTTTGACCGCAACAGTTAAAAGCTTCAATAACTAATGATTTTCAGGCAAAACTACTGTTGACTAACCTGTGCAGTTAACAGTACTGGATTTTCTCAGTTAAAAATAATTTGGTCCGGTTAAGAGTTTTAGTAAGTATAATTATGTATCTAGCCGGGACTTGAATTTTTTTTTGAGGTGGGAAGTCATCTAGATTTCTCTCGTTCGAGGGAAGAGCAGGAGGGCGTGTCAGACTGCCTTTTGCGTTCTAGGACCACGGGTTTTCTTTTCACAAATTTTCCTATGCATGCAGGCATCGGCCCTGCTGGGCCCTTACAATTTTGCAGACATTTCTTTGCGGCGCGTGGAACACTACGCGTGGTCGACGATTCGACGGTCGAGACTCGGGTTAAGTTGTATTATTAGGCCACAATTATCGTTGATCATAATTATGTAGATACTTACCTATTAAAATCTAAACTAATAAATATTATAACTTAATAGGTATAGTTATATACAAACTAAAAATAATAATATCATTTGTAAATATATAGAAAAGGAATTACTGGGCATCAAAAAATTCATCCACATGATATCAACAGGAAAAGTGCTGATTTGTTGGCCGAAGAAAAGTTCAGCCCGCTGGTCACTCGAAGAATCGACCAGCTGTTTGCTGATATCAGCGGTACCTACCTATAGGTAAGTAGTTATCCAACAAAAACATCCATTTATAACATTCATAGAAACAGAAAATCACACAAAATTAACCAACTTTCTCCCCAAAAAAGTCCCACCTTCCCCAGCGTCTCATTATCCACTTAAAGATAACTTATACTTACAAGTTACATAACACCACAGTTTCACAGTCAGTTATTAAGTGAATTATTATAATTACACTTAGCCTCTGCCAGTTGAGAACAACTTAGTTCACTTATCTCATTCTTGCGGCGGCAAAAGTTTTCGCAGCGAATTTCTATGTTTTTTGTTTTTAATAAAAATGTTTACGGCCCCTGCATCGCTTTGCAACCGTGAGGATTTCGTTTCATTATAGTTTTTGTTCTGTCGAGATTGCATTTGAATATGAGTGATCTTATTATATGCGCTTAGGATGCATTCAGGCCAAATTAGCCATGATGGCTGTTGGGGCCGAAAGGTACTGGATTGGCGACCACGTACCGGAAGACGTAGTGTTGGAAGGCCTCCTACAAGGTGGACCGATGACTTGGTTATGGTTGCGGGAGTCGGATGGACCGTTCATTGTGGCGACACTTGGGGGAGGCCTATGTGCTCAGCTGTGGACGTCTTTCGGTTGAAATGATGATGGTAGCGATGAGTTGACTTTCGAAAGGAACCCCAGGGTCCTTGAACGCAAGGCAAAGAAGGAACATATGTGTGGTTTTAGTCAGTAAAAGTCTGACACTCTCCATCCTTCCTAGAGCGGGAGAAGTTATTGGATGAAAGATTTCCCACCTTAAAAAAAGGTCAAATTAGGATGAAATCTTCTGAAACTCGATAAGAAATGCAGACTTTAGTTTTCAATTTTTTACAGACAACCTTTGGATGGATTTGACAGAGAAGGAGAAAAAAAAGATACCCAGGTAGTTCGTGATGTACTATTTACATATATATAATACATAAACTAATAAATTGCATATAATACAAACAATTTAATATATATACATATAATTATGAAAGCAAAAGAAATGATGTACTTAATGACGACGTTCAAGAGGAAAGGTAGTGATACTTAAACATATTTTTAAAAATTGTGACTGTTTGAGCTTGCCTTACTGACACGGACAAAGCATTCCAAAAGTATTTCTCTTGAAATGAAATTGCGGCAAAAATTAAACCCTTTGATTTTCAATGAATAAAAAGATACTAATTGCACGAGATACACTAATTAATGATTAACTACATTAATAAACTGCTTACCATCAGGTCTACTAGACTAGTTCATATCAAATAAAAATAAAAAAATATATATATTTCAGTGACGATTTTGTTTTTAAGCATTCAAGTTATTGCACCAAATAATGAACTGAAACTTGAATGCTGTGATTATATATATATATTTAATTTTAACGCTATGAGAACCATATCTTAGGGTACCTACCAAAACTGCTGCTGCGGTATTGTTTAAAAAAGTTACCGTTGCCCTGGAACGCAAAGGGCACCTGAAGTAATAGAGCTGGATCTTAGTCAGTAAAAGTCTGAAACTCCCTCTCGCTTCATACAGAACGGGAGGAGTTATTTGATCATTTCTAACTAAAAAAAGGTATATTATTACCGTAGTAATGTGTCATATATGTTCGGATCTGGGCATACCGAAGTCTTTTACGCAATGATTAAAAAACCGGTGCGAGTTGGACTCGCTTACTGAGGGTTCTGTACAAACTTACCTATGAAAACAATTCAATTCCCGAATTGAATTACGAAGATTTTTCCGAATCGCTAAAAAGTGACGTAACTACAAATTTACAGTTTTCAGATTTTTTCCCTATTCTTGTGCTATGAGACCTTGCTTCATGCCAAATTTCAGGATTCTAGGTCATTTTATTTCCCTTGAGAGTGTCGAAATATACGTTTTTTGCGACATAAACGCCCGCATCTTTTTTTTTCGTTAACTCAGAAGTTTGGTTTTTCACAGCTTTAAGGGACCGCAAATCTGATGGTTTTAATTTTAACTCGATACCTCTACGCGTTCCCGACATAAAGGGTCTTGACAGACAGACCATGTCTGTCAAGACCCTTTATGTCGGGACAGAAAGACGGACAACAAAGTGATCCTATAAGCGTTCCGTTTTTCCCTTTTGAGGTACGGAACCCTAAAAATACCTTTTCGATTTTGTCTATGGCGCGGTTTACTTCGAACAGCATCCTAAAAGCGTTAATAGGTAAGTATGACGCACCGATGGTCTGATGCTATGGTGGTGATGGTCAAAAGTACTTAATTTATTTATTTATATTTTTATTGGCGCGGGTTCAAACCCAGCCAGGCGCATTCCTTTGTGTAATTTATTTCATCACCACTGCTCTCAAAACGGTGAAGGAAAACATCGTGAGGAAACCGGCATGTCCTAGAACCAAAAATTCGAAGACATGTGACATCCACCAACCCGTACTGGGCCCGCGTGGTGGATTACGGCCCATTCCCTCTCCTAGAGAGGAGGCCTGAGTCCCAACAGTGGGAACATTATAAGGCCGACTATGCTATGCTATGCTATGCTATTGGCAGAAAATTTTCATTTACTAACATAGTTTCAAAGAATTCTGATACTAATAATTTACTATAGCTATATATCTAGTTGCTATTAGTAAATAATAATTGTGTCATCATTATCGGCTTCCCCAAGCGTCGCCATGACGACCGGTCCTGTGTGTCTCGCATCCATCGGATAAACAATTACATATCTATTATTATATTAAAGTATTTCCTTGACAACTTTTTTAGAGGAGTAGGTACCTACAAAAAAATGTCAAGGGAATCCTTCCCAACGTTGAGCACCTCACCTCAAGATGTAACCGGACCGCAGTTATGTATAGCCACGCCGAAATCTTCCAGCATTAAAGCCAGAGGGGGCAATTAGCGCAAAGATAATAAGTTACGACTTAAAACTAACATCTGAACGTTCAGGAAAAGCCGATTTGGATGATTCATTCGTTTTCTTAAAAAGTATCTGGTTTTGGATACTCTGGTAGGAAGCAAGCTAGGATTGGCTTATGCCAGACTAAACTAGACAGCAGGTTGATCCGTTTTTTTTAAAAGACCGTGGTCCTGAAATGTAAAGGGTAACTCATCATCATCATCATCAGCCGAAAGACGTCCACTGTTGGACATAGGCCTCCCCCAAGCGACGCCACAACGACCGATCCTGTGCGTCTCAGATCCACCGCACTCCCGCGACTCACACCAGGTCGTCGGTCCACGTTGTGGGAGGCCTTCTAACGCTGCGTTTTCCGGTGCGCGTTCGCCACTCTAGAACCTTTCGAGCCCATCGACCATCTGTTCTACGAGCAATGTGCCCTAAAGGGTAAATAAAGGACTCAAATGGGTTTTAGTAAGTAAAAGTTTGACTCGTGGAGCGAGTCACCTTCTCACGCTTTCGGTGGAGTGAGAGAGAGTGTTAGGCTTTCGTTCTGCTTTCCTTCTTAGTATCGCGGTGGCTCTTTTGAATAATCACGCAGCAGGCTTTGACTATCTGCTCCAGAGAGACCTACGGATATATTTTGAATATATCTTCAAGAAAACCAAGGCTACTGACATAACCCAAAGAATCGCCATATTTGAGTGGAAGTGGGTAGGGCACGTTGCTGACAGACTAGATAGTCGACAAGACCGAAATTTTCTGGAGCAGCGACTGCGCACTGGAAGAAACAAGCCTTCCACGAGGTGGTTCGATGACCTGGTAAGGGTTGCAGGGTCCAATAGATGTGAGACGCACAGGATCAGTCATTGTGGCGACTCTTGGGAGCGTTATAACCACGGACGTCATTCGGCTGAAAATCGATGATGCATTTGGAATTCCTTTTATATTTTCTGAGAATAATCACCCAAATTCTCCAGATCTCCGCGCCCCCAACCCTTTAATACCAACTGTCAAAAATTAAACCGTACAACTTATCCCCCGATGAGTAATGCCGTGAAGGTTGGTCGGCTCGCGATATGAGGCGTTACGCCACCATGGCGTATGCAGCGAACTGTGCCTAATGGCTCAAGTTTTTGTTACTCACTTATATAATTGTGTTATTAATGTAATGAAGAGACTTTATTGTCTTTGGGACAAAGTTTGAAGGTTTGTTTTTAATGTTTTTGGGGGCTTTTGTGGCGGTTCGTGGATAGTCTCGATCAAATAATAATGAAACATTATTACGTAAATATTAGCGACATGTAAAAAATATCACCACATTAATATCTAAATTTTTCGTCCGTTTTGGTTATTTCGGTGTGACTGGTGTCGCCTTGGCAGGATGCAGCGAGAAGTAGTATATACAGAGTCAGGAGGTTGGTGAACCTCTGTTTTGTTCTGATATTTCTTAAACCCTCTATAGTGTCCATGTTTGTGGGTTATCCCCAACTTTATCACTCACGTCCACGTTTTGGATTTACTTGCGTTCATTTGTCGGGATATCTGAAATAAACAATGTAAAGTCAATTATCTTAATATTTTTTTTGGATCGAGTACTTCTAAATTAAGTTCCTTTAAATTATAAACTTTTTAGTAGTGAGAAATAAAAAAATATTATTATATTAAATTTTATAGGTCAACTAAAATCGATTTTTGAATTCGATCTCGAACAATAGATTGTGTTACAGTGAAATCTCCATTCAAAAATACTATAGAAAAATATTATATAGCAGACATAAGGAGTGAAACAAACACAAATAGATTTAGACGCAAATTAAAATTATATTATTTAGAAATGTTCTAAGTACATTTAAGTATGTCTAGAGACTCACCGACCCCACAGTCAAACCATTGCAAGGGTTTTGTGGGGCTTATCTTATAAGTTACTTACCTTTTTGGAATAAAGATAAATAAATAAAATAATAAATAAATAACTCACTTCAATACAAAAAAAAAAACATTAAAAAGAGCAAAATAGCTTTACACTTAGGAAGTCGGTGATATAACGAAGAAACAAAACCAGAAACAGATTGTTTTTTTTTTGTAATAGTTTGTTAGTTTACACTTTTTAGTTGATGTACTCCTCAGCTAAACCTGAATAGTGTGCAAGTTCTATAGTAAAGTACGTAAAGAATATTGACCATTACAAGTGTAGGTACCTAAAAATTTGAAGAGTTTCCTCGATTTCTCTAGGATCCCATCATTAGATCTCGACCTTGGGATTATAGGGCTACCTGGGATGGGTCTCGCAATCCCGTGACCCTTACCAAGATGACTTGTGGGAGACCTTCCAACGCTGCATCTTCCGTTACATGGACGTTAGTACTGACCTTTCCGCCCCATCGACCATCTGTTCTGCGAGCAATGTGCCTTGCCCGCTGCACGTTGCAAACTTGGCGGTAAACTGGATCGTTTGTGCCATCCATTGTCACTGACCGAAGCGTAGCCGTAGTTCGTAGCAGGGAAGCCTACGGCGTAGAGCCACGCTACGATATAGTTTGTCATCCGGGTAGAACCAAACTCGGGTTTGTCATGGCACGTCGTGTTTCTCGTGCGCCTTAAAGAGCTCTCAGCAATGTTGACGGAGCCCGCTAATGCCGATCAAGAGCGGATTTATGGGGGGAGGGGAGAGTATTTTTGTGTACCTACTGTGGAGAATCCATCACAAGAACATACTTTCATACAAACAAATCAAATAAATGTATAAAAACTTGTATGTTTCTACAACTTGAAGTATAATATGGCGCATACTTTAAAAATAAAAACAAATAACAACAATGACTTAAATTATAAGTGGTAGGATGATTTTATATAAATAAGTAAAACAATTAATTATTACATTTTGACACAAGTGGAGAAAGTTTGGCGGGACGAGCTCGCGCACTTTTCAGCGAAAACAGTAAATTGCATGCCTAAAAGCGAATTTTTTAATAAGTGTATTGAACAGTTGCTTCGCCCGTATCCCTTTGGCACTCAGTGATAAAGTAGCATTCAATTGATGAAAGATTTTTTTAAAGTACACTTTAAGTTTATAATAAATTACGAACAAAAATCCAAATTTTTCCTCTTTATAACATTAGTAGTAGCTGTAAGAATTATTCTGAATAATAAATCAATTACTCCACACAATACCACATAGCCCATAACAAAATTACCCCACCCTAGTCTTAGCACCACGCCGAGCCACCATTACCTATCAAATGTCTCATAAACACCCATAAAACCCATAAATTCCCATTAAAAACATTAGAATACTACTCCGCCGGATATCATGGTGTTTCTGCGAAGAATATGGCAGATCTTTTATAAGCCCGTGGGGAATTAATGGTTTTATTCTTTTTTTCTCGAGGGTGGTATTAGCAAGTGGGTAGATGGATAGAATTCGGTTTAGTGGATGTAAGTGCAGTAAGAAAAAATACATAATAAAATTTATCATGATACAGGCACGATTGACAAAAAAACTGGGCAAGTGCGAGTCGGACTCACGCACAAAGAGTTCCGTACAAACTTACATTATGTTGTTCGTTTAAACTTAAATTTGTTAGTAAGTCATAAAAAAAAAACTTTTTTGTAATTTGGGTAAATCTTCGAGATTCCATTCGGTAAGTGAACTATTTTACTTTTTCTTCGAATTCAGATTTATTCCTATGAATTTTGAATCTCTTGAGAGTGTCCAAAATACACGTTTTTTATGACATAAGCTGCCGTATCTTTTTTTTTTCGTTAACTCAGAAGTTTGATTTTTTACAGCTTCAAGGGACCGCATACCTAAGTATATGGTTTTAATTTCAACTCGATACCTCTACGCGTTCTCGAGATAAAGGGTCTTGACAGACAGACAGACAGACGGATGGATGGAAAACAAAGTGATCCTATAAGTGTTCCGTTTTTCCTTTTGAGGTACGGAACCCTAAAAACAATAATAAAAAGGTATAATGACTTAATGAGTCAGTTACAGTGCAAGATAATTATTTAGCAATAGGCACCAAGCTCTTTTTCACCAGGTTTGCAGGTTACTGTCAAGTTCTATGCTGATCAAAATATAATTTGCTAATTCCGAACTCTGCTTATAATTAATACTATAAAATAAATAAGTATTACGACGGTTATCATAACTATCGTCATTTCAGTTGAAAGACGTCCACTGTTGGGCATAAGCCTCTCCCAATTTTCGCCACAAGGCGGCTACGACCAAAACTGTGCGTCTCGCATCTATCAGATTTCGCTGACCCTCACCAGGCCATAGGTTCACCGTGTGAAAGACCTACCAACGCTGCGTCTTCCAGTACGTGGTCCCACTCCAGAACTATTCGGCTCCATCGACCATCTGTTCTGCCCCCCTAGCCAAGTTACGATCGTTATGTTTGCGTCGAACATCTCGAGTAGGCCACGCCTCCTATTTCTTTGTTCTGACCACGACTGAGTGTTGAGATGATGTCAGAACAAAAAAATCGGAAGCGTGGCCTATTCAAGGCGTTCGACGCAAACGAAACGATCGTAACTTGGCTAGGGGGACTGATATTACGGTATAATTATATTGAATGATATTTTTTTTATTGATAGGAATGCTCTTAACCACTATCTCACGTGATGATAAGCGATGATGTTGTCGACGGTGGAGCACACTTGCTTAAAAGTAACCTATTCACTATATTTATATATATTCCCTACAATTATGAAATACAGCATTGGCCATTGTGTAGAACCTGTCCTTCCCTGTGCCTATCGATTCTCCACCCTCCCAAGAAAAAGAAAAACAAAACATTTTAATATGAGCACAATATCATGAGATCCTTATTTATAATAGCAATAACATGTTCAATAATGACTGAGTCGTGTACTGGCCAGTGTTGCCAGACCTCCGTGTGGATGGTGAGGATTTTTTTTTCTTTAATGAAAACCGGGCTTAGGTACTCCGTGAGGATTTTCAAGTTATTATTAAAGAAAATTAAAACTTGAGATAGTTCAGAGCCTTAAATTAATTATCAGTCGTAATTAGTTATCTATACTTCTAAATACACAAAATATATTACTTGGAATTAACTTGGAACTTAACTTGGATTTTTTTTTAAGATATGGTTTTTGCTACTTTATTAGCGGACATTCCATTAATTTGTTTTCATTTTTTTTTTTAAATAGCTTTTTATATTTTTAATGTCAGAATACAGTCATGTATTTTTTTTTGTACGTATGTGGAATAAATTGTTAACTGGTCTATTGGATATAAAATATATTTTTTTAATGGAAATTGAGCCATTTGCGACTATTGTACCAGTAGTGTTGCATTGAGGGTTGTAAAATATGGTAAAAAACTTTTTTTGACGCTAATTCGTTTTTAATTTTTATTTTAAAGGAGTGACCGTTGAGTTTACTGCCGGTCCTTCTTCATAGAAAAACCATTAATTGGAAACGTTTTATAAATTCCCACGTGAAATAATATAATTATGTATTTCAAATTTAAATTTCAAACTGATTCCCCTCTCATCTTAATCAGAAATCAGAAACGTTTATTTCAAATAGACCAATTACATGCACTTTTGAATTGTCAAAATGTCGGTCAGTCAAAAAAATAAAAAATGAAGCTAAATTGCATGTTCCAAAGCGTAGATCTCTATAGAGAAGAACGTACAAGAAACTCCATGGACTTAATCAAGAAATACTTTATAACTATGTATGTATGTGCAATATATGTGTCAAAATATTCACCAGAAGTGATGGTAACTACATATAATTGTGTGCGATTTATTCTGACAAAACACACCTATAAAAAAAACACTTTTTTTTCTTAAAAATAAATTATTTTAATCGAGAGTTTTGCCTATGTATTAGTACTTATCGTTTGAATAGGACTGTTCTGTTATATTGATATTAATTATTTTCTTAAAATAAAAATATATTGTATTCTAATGTTTGTTATTACTATGAAGAACCACATCATTTTTTTCTTTTCTTTTTCTTCCAAAGTATATAATGGATTTGATTACTTCGTAATTAGATTTACAATCGTTTTATTACCAGTCTATAGAACCTACCTCTACTCAACACTATTCTCTTCAAAACCTCACTATCTCAACACCGTCCTCTGCCTGCCTACAGCTCAACTTATACCAGGCAGTGTTGCGCGATTTATCGCCGGTCCGGGTTCGGTGCCCGGTCACGTCCGCATGTCCGTCACGAATGATACGATGATTTGACCCGCTGACGGGCGGGCCCGGACGGTAGCGTATGATAGGCGTCCGGGCTTTGGGAATGGTGCTTCAAATTAAGGCGTTTTAACCGACTGTGGTCCAAGAAGGGTAATGTTTTTGAAAGAACGTTTATTCGTTCGTTTTTTCGTTGATTCGTTTTTGGTGGAAGCCCCTAGCGAGTTGTAGTTTTGTGATCTTTGAAATTTATTACAATATGTAGCATAATTATCAAAAACAAAGAGAAAGTATTTTTTTCAGAACCGGTTACTGAATGATTTCATGCTCTATTTTGAAATAGGTATTTTTTTTTCTAAAATAATTCTCGATTATTTTAGGATATTTACCTATTTTGATACATTTTTAACGACGACCTGGTGAGAGTCGCGGGAGTGCGGTGGATGCGAAACGCACAAGATCGGTCGTTGTGGCGTCGCTTGGGGGAGGCCTATGTCCAACAGTGGACTTCTTTCGGCTGAAATGATGATGATGATGATACATTTTTGATTGTGTCACTAGAGTGTTTGTGTACATGTGCCGGTGGTTATCAATGTCGATGTGATACCGGTACAGTGCACCGATTCCAATATTATTTGTCGCCAATAGTATAACCATTTTTTTTTATATACCCAACCGCATTTTAGTAAAATTTCAGTGCTTGAATTATGTAACTTAATTTTCAAATAGGGGTATATAAGGGCGTGCATTATTCCAGTTACACGTTGTTTTTAAGCTAGTACTTAGTAAGATATTTTTTGTGGGATGGACAAAACATAGTTTTTCTATTGCCGAGGTTTCTTAACAAATTTCAAAATGCAGTTGTACTCAAGTAGGTATCACGGTATTCGGGGGTAAGTTCACGTTTGTAAGTACGCTGTCTTATTGTTAAAATGTTATTATGAAAATAAAATATTTTCGTACCACGTTTCAGTACACCAAACAGCGCAAAAGAAACACATGACTTCTCTCACCTGCACAGTCGGCTATCTCCCTACCATCTTCCTCCACACCAGCTCATAAATCGTTCAACCATCTCCTCTGCTGACGACTTTCAGTTTTTATATCCCTGCCTACCCTTACGGGGGCTAGCGTGAGGGTACGTGTCATATATTGTCTGTTTGTACGCTGTGCGTTATGCTGGGGCGTGAGATGCATTCGCTAGTGATTTATGTCGTAATATCATTTTATGGATTGAAGGGAGACGGATATTGTTTCATGTGATAATGGGGATAATTGCGATTGAAGCGATTGAAAGAAAGAAAGAAAGAAAATTCGTTTATTGGCGTACACACTAAACAAGAGGATAAGTGAATAATGTACAAAAAATATAATAAAAAAATCGACGCACAAACGAATACCAAGGATCCAGTGCATGATTCTGGACACCCCAGTGGTGGAAATTATCGTCAACTTTTCCTTAAAAAAAAAAGTAGTTTTTTAAACTTAAACTGTGTTAAATCGTTATTCTAACCAAACCCGATGACATTTCATTATCAGGTCGGATTTTGTCATCGAGTTTGGTTTCAATGCGTTGTTTGCAATTTAGTTTTATGTGATTCATTCATGATTCTAGCGAATTTACAAATTTGTAGCAGTTGTTGTGCAGTGATGTTGTTGAAACTAGGGAGGTACTAGTTCAACGCATTGAAACGGCTTTCAATACAATTAAGGAGGAAATACGACTTCGTACAACAACTGTCGAAATACGAAACAGATGTCGGGCCTGCATTCACAACAGAAGCCAACAATTTGAGCAGGATTTGTAAGAAATATGAAATAAATATTAAAAATGCTATTTAATTTTTTTTTTATATCAAGTTAAACCCACAAAAAGAGAGACACGAGACTGCTTTTACCTTATAAGAGTGAGATATCATTTTATTAGGTTTGTCAGGTATCAACCTGACAAGCCTATTAATTAAAATGATATCTCACTCACACAAAAAATATTTTTGCTTTAATGATTTTAAGTAAAAATATTTTTTTTAATCATAAGTTTGAATATTAGTGTTATGTGACTCGATTCACAATTCTAGCGAATTCACAAAGTTGTAAAAAGATTTTTATGGCATGTGGCACATCACTAGCAAGCTAGATAATTTTTGAGGAATATTGAAGATTCCGGTCGCTTTTGGTTTTTTTTTATAGCTATGTAAATAGTTGTAACATGAACAGCTTTAAGTCTAAAACTTTGCAAAAAATAAATTAAAAAAGAACTAGATAGCTAATAGCACTAATTTTAAATTTAAAAGTACTCTGATACAATACATATCTAAATAAAATTAAAATTCAGAGTCTACGCTTTATAAATATTTTTTAATTTGTATTTGATTGAATGAAAAATTTGGGTCCTATTTTCATAAAACAATAATAAGTTGATGAAAAAAAATCTACAGGGTATGAGAAGTGTTGTCCGTCGACTATTTCAATTTGGCACAAGATGCACCAAACAACCTGTATATAAAAGGAGAAACTGACTGACATATCAACGAATAGCTGAAACTACTTGGACTAGGAGCGTGAAATTTTGCACAAGGTTTCCGTTTAAGCAAGCGAGCACTGAGAGAGGATTTACCAAAATTCACCTGATAAGTGGATGAAACGGGTATCCAAAGTTTGTATGGAGAAATATACTTTCACGCGGGTGTGTTTTTAGTCTGTAAAAGTCTGACACGCCTTACCGCCCTACCCTAGCGGGAGAAGTCATTGAATAAAAACAAAGGTAAAAAAAAAAATTGGTAGGTTAGCAAAATAAAAAGCTTTCATGTTGTAGAATCCTGGTAATCTTAATACCTTTTACCGTAAGGCTATGTTATGGTCTGAAGTGAGGAGGAGTGGCAGTCGGTCGCCTCTTTCTGTGAAGCAGTAATGCTAACAAAGGAGGAGGTCGCGGAGAGCGGTTCTCACACCCTAGCTGCTGGGATCCCGATTCCGATTTCCAGCCACCATAGGCGCGGGCTTGCGGACGGCGAATAATGGGTAGCTCGCCGTCCGACCGTCCAATAGCCGTCTGGACTGAGCCCAAGTCGTCGACGGCGCGTACTCCACGCGCGCCTCAAGGAGATGTCAGCAAACCGTAGGGGCCCAGCAGTTTCGAAGCCTACTGGGGCCAAGAGTCTGCTTCTGAAAGGAAGACTCGGCCCTGGTATGAAAGGCAACGAAGGAACAGGAGTGGGTTTATAGTCAGTAAAATCTGACACACCCTCTGCTCCGCCCGAGCGGGGAATGTCATTGGATGATTTTCCCACCCAAAAAAAAAGCCGTATTACATAATACAGTTTATTTTTCAATATTTTAGGAAAGAAGCGCCAAAATAAAAGAAAGTTTTCATGCAATAAAACCTTTAACACAACCAAAAATCGTTTAACAAACATTTAAATGTACATCAAAACAGTTCCATTGTTTATTACAAATTAAATGCAATTTAACCCTCAAAAAGTATTCGAAATTCCACAACAAATTCTGTACCAAATTGGTGGAGGATCTAGCCACGATGTTTATAAAGGGGAGAAGGGGGCTAAAGTAACCCATTTGAATGCATACTTGTCCGTCACTCAAGGCGATATCGGGCCGAAGCGAGCGCTGAGCGTGTTACAAACTGACAAATTTACCTCCGACCCCCGCACCCCCCGATTTATTCAGTGAAACAGAACTTGGCGGATATAACTGCGGAGTTATCGGAGTTCTTTGTTAACTGGTCGCTTGCTTGTACAAGCTAACTTGTCACATACGCGATTAAGCTCGATTGTGATGTAGGCTTGCAGGATAACTGTTGATTTGATTTTATGTTACACCAAAACGTCTGTCTGTACTTTTATTGCTTATAAACTCTCGTTAGCTTACGTTGTGTATCGACAAATAAAATTGCGTGTTAAACTGTTATGATCCCGACTGGATTTTGTTGGGAATGACAATTATTTTTTTCTTTTTTGTGTCGATCTCTTTTGTATTGCTTTTTCTGTTGTCTTCGTGTGGAGTGATTGTGTCTGGCTGAAATTTTACAAGATTCTGTTTCTTATTATTTTGATAATGATTCGCTGAGTTGTAGAAAATGTTTGTACCAAGAACGTGTGTGACAAGCTGCATTTGCAGATTGAAGATTTTATTGACTCGCCAGATTTGTTCTGCCTTAAAAATTATCAAAGAAAAGAATGAGGGCTGGTGGGAGAAACGTAAAAAATTGCCTATGACCTTTTTTCAAACCTACCAAATAATATACACAAAAAAAAATTAATAAAAATTGGTCAATTTCGAATGAGTTCGATAACAATATATTATTAAGATTTCGATTTTAATATAATAATATACAGGATGTTTGGTGCATCGTATGCCAAATTAAAATGGTCGACGGGAAGGGTCATCTGCTATCCTTTCAGACCCCTATACACTTTTCATGCCTTGTGGATTTTTTTTCATCGACTTTTTATTTTTCTATGAAAATAAGACCCAAATTTTTCATTAAAATACAAATTTAAAAAATATGTAAGGCGTAGACTCTGAATTTTAATTTTATTTAGATGCGTATTGTATTAGAGTACTTTTAAATTTAAAATTACTGACATTAGCTATCTAGTTTCTTTTTTAATTTACTCGCAAAGTTTTGGACTTAAATTAAAGTTGTCCATATTACATGGCTGCAAAAAAAAAAAACCAAAAGCGACCGGAATCTTCCAACTACCTCAAAAATTTTCTAGTTTATCTTCTTGCTAGTTATATAACTTTGTGGATTCGCCAGAATTGTGAATCGAGTCACATAAGAAAAAAAAAAAAAAAAAACAAAATTATGATTAAAAAAATATTTTTGCTTAAATGATACCTGAAAAACCTATTAAAAATGTTATCTCACTCTAATACGGTAAAATTTGTCTTGTATCTCTCTTTTCGTGGGTTTTACAAGAAATAAGAAAAAATTAAATTGCATTTTTAACATTTATTTCATATTTTTTACAAATCCTGCTCAAATTGTTGGCCTCTATTGTGAATGCAGGCCCGATATCTGTTTCTTATTTTGACAGTTGCTGTACGAAGTCATATTTCCTCCTTAATTGTATTAACTATAACTGTTCACAACATAAAAAGGCTTTAAAAACAAAGACAAAAAGTAACAACGCCATATCCTATTATTGTGGAACATCTTCATTACGTCACAATCTTCAACAAAAACACGCGGAGAAACTCAAACTCGATTTCACAAATCACCGAACCGGCCCATCTGTTTATTGGCGCTGATACCCAAGCTATTGTACCTTTTTCCCAAATAGAAATGAACAAAAACAATTCGTACTCCCGATGTCATCAACACCGCACGGAACACATTCTATTCGACGAACTTCTACCGAAACTTCTGCACCCCAAACGCACAATAAATAAAGAGGGGGGGGGAGGCACAACAAAAACTCTCGCAGCCATCACCTCGCCGCGTCACCCTGCTCAGATTTCATTACCATAAAGAACTGGAAGCCTTAAAACCCCCCGGCTGTGTAAAAGGTGACGAATACCGGCCACTCAAACAAGAGCCCTCGTTTTCCCCAGCTTCCCCCCTGCTCTCTAACAATTCTAACGGTGAGAACGGTTCGGTAGGTCTTGCTTGATTGGTCGCTGGAAATCCCTAAGCGGGCCAGTCCCGGCGTCGAAATGTGCCGTAAATCGTCATAAAACTGTCTGAATCCATGATGTGACGCTGCCCGGGGGTAATTAAACTGGAATTTATAGTTTTGCGCGAGCTACCCCTGCCTTCCCCCTTTGGTTTGCCAACGTCTCATCTTGACGATCGAAACTCGCGTTTTTGTTGGTGGTCATGTCATCTTTTTAGGAAAATAGATGTTAATAACTTGTTAAACTGATTTTGTTGTAGAATTTTTTAATAACAATGTGATGGTGCTATGCTTCGTTATTTTGTGTATGAAATTACTACTCGTACAAGGCTACAGTGAATAGGCTCTTAATAAACTAATGCGTGTCACCACCACTGCTTACCATCTGGTGTGATTGCAGTCAAGCACTAGTTTATATCAATTAAAAAAAACTTCTATTATTGTTGTAATTTTTTCCAGGGTTTTTGGTTGGTTTCAGACGCCAAATCATATTTTTTAAATCACAAATTAATTTGCTAATTTTAATATTTTGTCACCTACATATATTATTTTATATATTCAGGATTTAAATGTACCTAAACGGTCCCGCAAAAGAAGGTTGATCCAAATTAATTTACCTCATCAAACTATCCTCACATTTCTCAAGCGCCACCTCACATCACACGAAAAGCACTGCTTTAAATCGCAATTCTTTTCAAAGAAATACGTCCGTATGTCCTCGGGTAAATCTCAGGAACCCAGATTTAGTGGCATGCAAATCCGGGGGATGCTGCGTGGTACATAATTAGCGTCGGGCTGTTATGCCCACGGTCCCACACCACAGCGGTGGGGTATGGCAGGATAGATTACGGAGACATTACACGACTTAGTGATGGCAGATTAGGTTGCTAAGTCAACTTTATTGTGAAGATCTGCTCCGTAATATTTTAGGGGATACTTATTTACTTTTTGTTTTTCGTAGGTTTGAAAGATTTCTGGGAGGAAAATTGGGATGTTGACCTATGTGAGTTACAAGTCAGGTTTTAGATGTACATATTAGAGATCATGTTAACCAATTGTTTTATTTTCATAAAGGTAACGATTCTTTATTGCTAACTTTAGTTTTAATGCAATCTATTGGAGTAGGTAAGATATAAGAAAGTTTTAAAATGACAAATTACCTTATTAATTACTTTAATATTAATTAATTATGAATTACCTCTCCTCGGTGCACAGTACTGAAACTTTAACCAGGAATATTTTATCTTCCTCACCGGTTGATGTTGAGGTACCGTGCTTGTCCGATGCGTCGAACGCTTGGAAAATGGCTGGTCTTAACATGGATTTGCCTGACAACCTGTCCTCGCAGAGACGGTGGAATGTGCCGCTTTGCAGTATTGTACGGAATAATCTAATGAATACGTCGTCAAGTACTGCTGAGCGTGCGCGTCTGCTAGCTGTAGGGGATCGGGAGTCATATTTGTGGCTTCAGGCACTCCCGTTATCCACCATAGGCACTATGATGGATGACGCCTCGTTTCGACTCGCAATTTATTTAAGCTTAGGCGCACCTTGTGTTGCTCCACATCGATGCCACTGTGGCGAAGCTGTCGACAGCCTCGGACATCATGGCCTGTCCTGCTGCACGAGCGCAGGCCGCATAGCACGGCACGCTAGCATCAACGACATTATTCGTTGAGCTCTGGTCACGGCCGGCGTACCTGCCTGTTAGAACCTAGCGGCTTGTTACGTGACGATGGGAAGAGACAAGATATACCATCTGGTTGGTGGAGGACGTTGGTGCCGTGGAAGGTGAGTGGGCCTCTGGTGTGGGACGCAACCTGTGTCAACACCTTTGCGCCATTCCATGTTCTTAGTTCGGCGGGCTGTATCGGCGCTGCCGCTGCTGCTGCTGAGACCCTCAAACGGCGCCAATACTGTAACCTTACTGGTAATTTCAGTTTTGAGCCGTTTGGACTCGAAACATTTGGGTTATGGGGTTCGAATGCGCGTCTCCTTTTCAAGGATATTTCACATCGTCTGACCGACACTTTACGAAACCAGAGGGCTGGCTCGTTCTTCGCCCAAAAAATTAGCATTGCCATTCAACGTGGCGTGCTGCCAGCCTTCTGGGCACATTTTCGGATGACAGCGATGTGGAGGAGTACTTCGACGCCTGAGTGTATTTTGAGTATTTGTATATAATAGTATTTATAGTTAATATTTAAGTTCTCACTATGACTATACAAATAAATGGAGATTATATTATTTTAATTTTGAATTTTATTTTCTAACTAGCTTCTGCCAGCGGCTTGCTTGCGTGAAAGTAGGTATCTCCATACAAACTTAGAACCCCCGTTTTATCCTTTTAGGGGATGAATTTTGAAAAAATCCGCTCTTAGTGCTCACCTACATCATAAAAGGAAACCTTGTGCAAAATTTCACGCTCCTAGTCCCAGTAGTTCTGGCTGTGCGTTGATATGTCAGTCAGTTCTTCCCTTTATACATATAAAATATAAATGAAACAACTTGGTACCAAGTTAGCCTATTCATAGAACTGTTCCAGATTACAGCCCTCAGTATCATTATTATGCAAAATATCATAGCAATATTACCCACCAACAATTTCTGCAGTAGGCTACACTGCGCATATTAATGACTGCTACAGGAGCAGCACAAACAATCCTGGTAGAGTACATCTCATCACCAAAAAGACAAACACGTCTGCAATCACCGCCCGCCACTAAAACTTGATGACAGCATTCACAATAACCCTTGTTTTAAACAGAATAGCACTTTAAATGTAATATTAAAGGTATTAAGTGCATACGCGTAGCATATTCGCTGTACGGAGCAATTAGATGTATAAATAAATTCGTATAACCGTCGACAGATGGCGCGTACGCGCTCCGCCATCTTGTGCGATATTCATAGGTGATCTAATTAGGCCACTGTTTTGTATTGTTTATTTTTGTTTAATATTAACGTTTTGCAGTTGTGTTTAAAGGGCTGTTTTGTTAATAAATGTGGGTGGTTGAAGTGCTTAGTTATGGGGCTGTAAGGGGTAGGCAGGAATCTAAACAATTGTGACACAACGTTTTAAGGTACTTTGAATGATATTAACTATTATTATTAATAGCGCACCCGGCTGCAGTTAACTACTTGAATTTATTTTTATTTGTTTAAACGTTTCAATTGTTTTTTTTTCGTTTTTACTAAATTAATTTACTTACTTACCTAAATAGTAAAATAAAAACGTATAACGTAAGCATAATCAGCTTTTTAATGTTCCCACTGCTGGGACTCAGGCCTCCTCTCCAGGAAAGGAAATGGGCCGTAATCCACCGCGCGGGCCCAGTGCGGGTTGGTGAATGTCACATGTCTTCGAATTTTCGGTTCTAAGACATGCCGATTTCCTCACGATGTTTTCCTTCACCGTTTTTTGAGCAGTGGTGATGAAAATAAATAAGAGCCTGGCTGGGTAGTCTGACTCGTAAGTCGGGACCGTTACCACTAAAATAATACAGACAAATAAAAACGTAATTTAATCTAATCAACAAAACCTTTACCAATTCTTTATTCAATTTTATGTGCCCCTTAATCGTGTAACGAAGAATGACCCCACCAGCACATTAACGTTAGTCACCAAAATAATCAAGTAAATAGAAAAAGACGAGAACTTTTCCGAATAGGAATCGCCAATAACAATAGGGTACAGTAACTAAACTCCTACACATTTGGCCCCTAATTTCCAATTAGCAAGCAGGTTGCGTAAAAAGATGCCATTAGTAGACGCTTCCCGATTTTCTGTTGGTGTTGCTAGCTTTCGGGAGAGGAATATCGGATGAATGCATTCTGGGAAATAGGTTCAATGATTTTAGGTAGTTAGTACCTACTTGTGCGCGGTTTTTTTTTAAGTCTATTTCAAACTTGAATAAAAAAAACCCTTTGCCTTGAGTAGGTGTTGTATCGTTTTATATAAAAAATATCCGCATTAGAATTTTTATTTCGGCATTTTCAGATTTTTATTTGAAAATAAAGACAAGAAAAATCCTTGTGTATTAAAATAATGGCGAATGTGGAGCAATCATACTAACAAATTGCTTTTATGTAGATTGAATCTATAGTTATTTACTAGCGGTTCCGGTAGACGTTGTTGTGCCCGAAAGCTGGCTTAACTTCAGAAAAAAATGGAGAACCCGATTGCAGAGGCACCTACCGGGTTCCATTGTTTTTTCGAACTGTCCAGGGACCCACTCAATTATACTTATACACAAAATTTTATTAAAATCGGTAAAGCCGTTTAGGTTGAGTTAGGTGACAAACACACGTACAGAACCATTAAATTTATATAAAGATAAAATCATCACATTTTACTCAACTGATTAAAGTTGACTACACTCAACCTTTTATTCCACAAAAATCACCAAAAAAACCGGAAAAATCGTTGACATGGCAGCACAGATTCCCGCCAAAAGGTCGGCGGCGCCATCTTGCGGGGTCACGTGGTCGTTCGGATACACGCCTGCGAATTATTGTCCGGTGTTGCATATGTGATGTTGTTTATTGAATTAATTTTGGTATTCTGATTTTCGGAATGGTTTTTCCGGCCAGGAGATGCGATTTTGTTTTGTCTTCATTTGGGAAGTTAAGTGTGGGTATTGGCTTCTTTACGATGGTAAACTTGCTTACGAATGCTTTACTGATGACATTATGTTATTATAGCTCTGTCATTTAGGAAATATGACTTAACCTAGGTGTAGCCTATGAGCCATCACCATCACCATCATCATTTCAGTTGAAAGAAGTCCACAGCTGGGTATAGGTCTAACCTAAGTGTCGCCACAATGACCGGTCTTGTGCGTATCGTATCTATCGGATTCCCACGACCCTCACTAAGTCGTTGGTTCACCTTGTGAAAAACCTTTAAACGCTGCGTCTTCTTGACATGTGTTCGCCACTCCAGAACATTTCGGCCCCATCTGTTCTGCGAGTAAACTGCCCTGCCCACTGCCACTTAAGTTGGTGATTCTTCAGGCTATATCCGCATGACCTTGGTTTTCTTAGGGATATTTTCTTTTCTGATCCAATCAAGCCAGGAAACTCCCAGCATAGCCCTGAAATTAGCTTTTTCCACATCTTGTCCAGTGTGGTCCTTGCTATTCAACTAGATAAATTTAATACTAAAAAAATATGAAATCAGGAATAAATAAATAAATAAACGATTGCGGCGAAGGCATGGCCTGGATCGACGCGACGACCTGGTGAGAATCAATGAATGTAAGAAACACAGCACCGGCCATTATGGCTGATGATGATACTAAAAGAAAGAAAAGAAAGAATAATAATTACTACTACCATCCTACTAGCACTCTACTACTACTCTACTCTATTCATCCTGATTACCATATCAAGTTCTCATGAAATAACTTTAGACTTTTTTTGAGGGCGAAATCGCAAACTAAAACTAATCTATATATATAAAAGGAGAAACTGACTGACTGACATATCAACGCACAGCCGAAACTACTGGGATTAAGAGTGTGACATTTTGCACAAGGGTCCCTTTTATGACGTAGGCGAGCACTGAGAGAGGATTTTTCAAAATTTACCCCCTAAGGGCATGGAACGAGGGTCCAAAGTTTGTATGGAGAAACCTACTTTCACGCGGGCGAAGCCGCTGGCAGATTAGCTAAGCTAGTATATTATATTAATAATATATTTTAGAAACTCACGGTTGGCGCTGTGGTTGAGCAGTTGGTTTCTGCCCTGCGTGTCACGGGTTTGATTCCCGCACGGAACAAATGTTTGTATGGCTTAGATAGTTGTTTCGGGTCTGGGTGTCTTGTGTGGATTTACATATTTGTGAATGTAGCCATTATATACGAGTAATTCCTAGTGTAGAAAAGACTTTTTTTTAATTTTTGATGTAAATATACTTTCGCATATTTTTTTTTTTAATTTTTGATGTAGATCTACGTGTAATTTTTTTTTTTAATTTTTGAATTAGATATACGCGTAATTTTTCTTTTTTAATTTTTGATGAA
This sequence comes from Mythimna vitellina, assembly GCA_949316375.1. Lineage (NCBI taxonomy): Eukaryota > Metazoa > Arthropoda > Insecta > Lepidoptera > Noctuidae > Mythimna > Mythimna vitellina. Next base: position 2,144,901 of record OX438694.1, on the reverse strand, counting down.
GATTTACGCGTAATTTTTTTTTTAATTTTTTTGATGTAGATCTACGTGTAATTTATTCTATTGTTTCAACAAAAAGCTGAAACAAAACACTATAATTCCATGACTTTTATTACAAAATAAAGACCACAGATTTACCGCGCCCGTAACCAACTAACTAGGCGGCCATACTTTAACGATATTGCAATCACAAAAACTCGCGGGGACATCACATTTACAGTAATTAGAAAACTTTGATACATTTTGAGAAAGGAGAATTAGTATTTTGTGGCTTTACTCGTTTTGTACAGGCTATAAAAGCCGTTAAACGTTAAACTGACGGAGTAACCGTCGGGTGGGTGCCACCGTGCTGCTGACTTTAGTTAGGGATGATGGGAAAGTGACATGCTATGTCTTTAAGCAGTTGGGGTTTAAAAGAATCAAGTCTTTGTATTGCAGAGTGCTGTTCCTCTATTTCTATGTTGTTTTCACAGGAATACAGAAATAAAACAAAAAGTTAAAAATAAATAAAAAATTAAGATGACGCTACTTACGTTAATTATTTATTACCATTAAGGATGTCATTAACAAAAAATAAATATATTGTACTCGATAAACGCAAAAAATGGAAACCTACTTCGATTATCGAAAAACTTAGAACACCTGTAAGCCTAATAGAATTAAATATTATCGAAATAGGAAACATATAAGGCTATACCTATGCCCTTTCTGTTTATTAAGTTTGGGTTTACATCGATATTTGTTTCCAAACACAAACATCTTTCAAACTCTATCTTTTTTGAGTCTACCCAATATTCTTTTCATTTATTTCATTCACATGTATTTTTTTTTACAACAAATATGTAACCGAGATATTTATAATAAATAGCATGATTGAAAAAAATGTCAATGGAGCTTCTTGTAAATTCTTCTCTATAGGGATCTACGCTTTGGAATGTGCAATTAGCATAATTTTTCTATCTGACTGACTTCTTAACAATTAAAAAGTGCCTGTAAACGCATTGAATCTTTAAATGTCTATTTTATTTAGACATCTTTATACACAGTGATTACAAACGCGGCGGGCGGCTGCTGCAGGTGTAGAAAACCTCAAACGGCGTAAATATAATAACCTCATCGGAGGTTATATATTTGAGCCGTTCGGGGTTGAAACACTGAGGCCATAGGGTCTGAGCGCTCATCGAGTAGTTCGGGATATCAGCAAACAGCTGGTCGACTTTTCGCGTGACCAGAGGGCTGGGCTTTTCTTCGGTCAACGAATTAGCATTGCCATCCAGCGTGGCAATGCTGCCAGCGTTCTGGGCACTTTTCCCATTGACATCGATGTGGACGAATTTTTTGATGAGTTCTTTTTCTACCAGTCTGTACATAATACTATTTTCAATTTGTTTAAATATTTATTAAGTTATAATATTAGTTAAGATGTATATATAATATATTACAAACGTCCGTTAACTAAAACCAGTGCCACCGGCCCTTAGAGCCTAAACAGTGAAAAGTTACGTCCATAGTTTGAAAAGCATTGCTACCAGTGACGGTGGTGTCGGACCAAATCCGAATGTTTTATTCTTAACGGCTACACGAGTTAATTGCTGAACCCTCGTCCATCCCTAGTTTTAAACGACAATTTATTTTGGTTATAGTCGAGCTGTTATACAGGATGTTGGTTATGGACAAGTGGATGTGTTACCTTAATGACTGACTGTATTGCTAGCTTATTTACTGGAAAATTGTATATCGAGCCTTTTCAGGCTGAACAATTTTTTTTTTCATTGTGTGTGAAAATCATCTTATGACAAATCTCGCTCTTGGGCGGAGCGGGAGATAGTGTTAGAATTTTACTGACTAAAAACCCGCTTCTGTTCCTTCGTTGCCTTCGTCTCAGGGCCCCGGGTTTCGCTTTTACACTACCCGTGGCCCCATTAGGCTTCGACCCTCCTGGGCCCCTACGATTTGCTGACATCTCCTTGAGGCGCGCATGGAACAGTACGCGACGTCGGCGACTTGGGCTCGGTCCGGACGGTTACCGGAGGTCGGACAGCGAGCCACCCATTGCTCCGCAAGCTCGCGCCTACGGTGGCCGGAAATTGGGATCGGAATCCCGGCGGCAGGACGAACAATGTGTTTTTTACTGAAAGGAATTTTTTTATTTCCTAATTAAAAAAAAATACGATAATACATTAATAGGAACCATTCCACACTCGGCATGGTGGATTTATGCCCATTACCTCTCCAAGAGAGGGGGCCTAAATCCTAGAAGTGATAATATTAGAAAAAGGCTGTTTATGCTTAGGAACTATTCTAATAGATCAGTAATTGTATATACAACAAATCTTATATATTTTTAGAAAGATATTACAATAGTACATTTTGATACAAGTGCAGAAAGTTTGTCATTGTAACCGAGGTGGAATTCGTAAGAACCGTAGGCGAGTGTGTTATGTAGCCGACGGCAGCAGTGAAAATGTTCACGTGTATCAAACAACCTGTCTCAATACATTTACGAAGAAATGAATTAACGGGGATTGACCGGCGACCTGTGGGGGTCGCACTGCGCCCAGCCTGATATGATAAATGTAATAAAATTATGGCGGGGAAAGCACGCGCAGTTTTCTGCACTAGTGCGGAAAACAGTCTAATGTGTGCCTAAAAGTGGTGGGATAAGAGCGGGTTTTGGAGTAAGTGTATTGAAAAACACTTTTTGATTAGGCAAGAAAAGAACCCCTTCCTGCTGATGTTCTTCCTAAAAAGGGTCAATATTATATTTACTAGCTGCAGCTCACCAGAGTGAAAGTAGAAAGTGAACATACTCTCGTTATAAAAAGTCCTATAAGTGTCCTATTGTAGGACACGATCTACCCGAGTACCAATTATTTTCCAAATCCTTTAGATGTTTTGGCGTAAAGGTTACTTCTTTGGAGTAGTAATAAATATACACACACATATACAAACTTCCATTTTTAATTATATCAGTGTGATTTGAGAAAAGAATTTCTTATAAGTAGTTAACTGCCGCACATTTTAAAATACTATTACTTAAGAGAGCCCTTACCCACTCGCCTATCCTCAACGTCGAGCATAGTTTGGAAGCTTGTTGCTAACGCACTCCAACGCGATGTTTGATGAAGAGGAAACGCGAAAAAAGAGAGATAATGCCTAAAAACTCTGTTGGGATTCGATAATTTCGTGATTTACTCGAATATTTCACAAAACTTGTTCCAGGAAATGCGTGTTTTTTTTTTAATTTTTAAAAGTTTTTGTGAAAATTTGTCGTCATTCAAAATCTCGATTTAATGTGCAAGGCTTCTATAGATGTACTTTTTTATATTTTTAATATATGAGTACATTATGGAAGGCTAAAGTTCACGTAAAATAGCAGATTTTTAGAGGTCTTTACTGGAACGCAAATTTATGTTTTGATTTCTATAGAATCCTAGATAATATCCACAATCTATCTGAGAATCCAAAATATCTGGAGAAAGATGAAGAAATGAAGAATAACATCATAATCACGTAAGAGCGGATGTATGAAAATGTACCTCGGGATGGTCGCTCTTAATATAAGCATTTTTTGTTTCCCTTTTTAGAGAGTCAACTTCTTTGATAAGCTCAAAATCTATTTCAATATATGAACAACTGACATAGTGAACAAAACCTCTAAGTCAAAAGAATAACCTACTAAAAAAAAAAACATGTTGTTTAATTCAAACACAGATGGACAGGTTCGTAATTTAAAATTTTCTAAACAGAATTTGAATGTAGAATTCACTAATCAGTATTTAAACTAAGCATAAATAAGGTTATCGAATTTTATAAATAAAGATGCATTTTGCAAACTAAGTATTACTAAAGGCCTGTTTCACCACCTACAATTAAATTTCCGTTAGCATTAGCATGGCTGATAGTTTCATAAAAATTCTGTTCCATTTTTGAAATTATTCGGTAAGTTGTGACTATTTGGACATCATGAAGTACCTAAGGGCCCTGGTCCTCGGCGACTTTTTGTAACGATGCTGTCGCGCGTTTCGTAAGCGCGCGACAGCATCGCTACTTACGCGCGTTAGTCGCATTTGCAAGCGCTATAGAAAAGATGCCAACGCGCTACTAACGCGCTACAGCATCGTGACTCTATCAATGCGAACGCGCGACAGAATCGCTACAAAAAGTCGCCGTGGGCAAAGGCCCTAAGACGTACAGTAAACTTCATTAGGCTTACGAGTAAGTACCTTACTTAATCGTTCAAGTGCTAAATAAATAACACTTTTATCAATCAAGCCCCTAATACTGAAACAAAGCTCTGTCTCCTCCATCACACATACCCACATCAGCCTGTATACATAAACATGAGGGCATAAAATTAAATTTATATGACAAACTATTGTTTAAAATTCAAATTGTACGTGTGAAATCTTGCCCGCCCTTAATTGTATTGACCAAAAGTCCCTCTCACGAATTACTGAGGGGAGAAAGGGTAGTCCACTCCAGCCGCGTGAGGAAACAATAATATGACGGCTGTGGAACCATAATGGCGTATGTTGAAAACACCATGTTGATAGAAAACTAAAGATGTTTGATGGATTTGATTTTTGCTCTAAGATTTGAAAAAAGAACGTAGAACATCAAAAAGTAAATCTTTTGATATTTACGGTTTTTAAATTGACAATTTGAAATCGAAATTTTGAGAAAATGGAGGTTTTTGTCATTAGCTTAACAAAATTCCTAAATCTTAAGCGTTAGAGGAGTGTTTGAAGAGTTCTTAAATTCGAATTTTAAATTCAAACACTAGAGGTTATAAAAAAAAAAACAGAAAAAAAAATTAATATTGTTTTTATCTTGACTTATAATGTATTCTGTTTATGTATTATTTTCCTATGCTAGCTATTTGACTGTTATTATGCCTGTAAGTAATATTACTTAAGAATCCATAGGGATTTTATCCGGATTAAATATTACTATGAAAAAAAAAACTGAACCTAAATCTGAAATTCTGAATCCTGAATGAAAACTAGTTTTCAAATTATCATAATGCAACTTACACTTAATCCCGTCGGGGTTGCGGACGGCGAGTAGTTGATGGCTCGCCGTCCGCAAGCCCGCGCCTACGGTGGCCGGAAATCGGGTAACCATCCGGACCGAGCCCAAGTCGTCGACGGCGCGTACTATTCCACGCGCGCCTCAAGGAGATTCAGCAACCGTAGGCCCAGCAGGGTCGAAGCCTACTGGGGCCATGTGTGATGCGAAAGAGATCCCCGGAGCCCTGGAAAAATGGCAAAGAAGGAACAGGAGTGGGTTTTTAGTCAGTAAAAGTCTAACACTATCTCCTGCTCCGCCCAAGAGCGAGGGATGTCATTAGATGATTTTCCCACCCGGTCAAAAAAAAAACACTTAATCCCGTAGTATTTTTTGCAATAAAACAGCTCCTTACTGTTCCGCATACTTATGACTTACGCCCTTATCGTTCCGTACAACATTCTGATGTAGAAATACTCAGCTACCGTCCTAATGGCTTTAATAAAGGTACGAATTTACGCCCCGCCATATTTATGATTTTGTTTCGATATATTTAATTAAAATTTTAGTGGATCCCATTTGAAATGACTGTTTCTTTGTCATCATTTTTGTTAATGTTATTGTTAAAATTCGTTTTTGAATTGGCATTTGGGTTCTTTTTATTGCAATTTTCTGTTAAAGACTCTTTATTTTTGCATTATAGGCCATTTTGTTTGGATTAAAATTAGGTGTGGTTTAAGATATTATGTTTTAAGGATCGCTTCTGTTTTGATCGTTATGTTGTTTTCCCTATTTTGGGTTTTACGGATAAATTAACTGGCATTTAGGGACAAAATTAAACACCACATTTTTTTTTTAATTTAGGCTATTATCTTAAAACAACTGTTTTTAGGTAGGTACGTTCTATTGTGATATGGACACACAATAATATAGATCGATGTTTAAATTATAAATTAAAATTCTAGTAGTAGCGCTCATCCTATTACTATCATATATCATATCATACTATCATAGTAGCAGCCCAGCTGCCCAGTGGTCGCTGGATACAGGGCAAAGCAGGACTTGTAAAACCCAGGTTTCTTTCGCTTAACGGCTTTCCTTGAGAAGCTGTGTTAGATCGAATGATATACCTACTTGTCAAACCGGTATTAAAAAAAGATACGGCCGTTTATGTCTCAAAACACGTTTATTTCGACACTCTCGAGAAAACCTTAATTCATAGGGTACTTCCCGTTGATCCAGAATCCTGAAATTTTGCATAAAGCAAGGTCTTATAGCACAAGTATAGGAATAAATCTAAAAACTATAAATTTGTTGTTACGTCATAACCAAAAACATAATTTTGCGATTCGGAAAAATCTTCTGGACGCCATTCGAGAATTGAACTTTTTACATATGTAGGTAGGTTTGTTCGGACCCCTCAGGGCACGAGTCCGACTCGGACTTGCCCAGTTTTTTTATTGTGTCTTAATCTTGATTTATCTCGTCAAACTTTACAGTTTGATGGCGAGAACCGATCGGCAAGCATACTCAGAAATGAAGCTGTTTTACTGTTTTATTACGTTTTGATACCAGGTACCTATGTAATGATCACTGGGGTGGTTTTAATGACGTAAAAATCCCATACTGAGGAGTATGGGAGGAGTTATCCTGAAAGTGCGCCTGACCATCAATGATTGCATCTCCGCTTACCATCGTGTGGGATAGCAGTCAAGCACTGGTTTATATCAATTAAAAAAAAAAAAGTCCAGGCGCCTTATTAAGGCTTTCCCTCGAAAACAAAAAAATATTACCTATGTAAACTTAAACTAGATATCGAAAATACCCTACACCCTTTAAGGAACCTACTTGCCTAATTTTAAGTTTGTAGGTGTTATAGTTTCTGAGATTTCGTGATTAATCAGTGAGTGGTGTTTTGCTTTTATATATATAGATTATTAAGCTAAACAGTTAGTTTGTACATTTGAACGAGCATATCTCAATAATTTGAATTGAAGATGTTGGATAGCCCTTTTGGCGAGGAAGGCTATATAAAATTACGGAGCAGTAACCAAAGATGCTATTGAAACCAAATATATACCATTCCTATCCTTATCTTAATTTACCGAAAAATTAACCGTTTCCACCGCCCCGAAATATTCACAAACGCAAAATTCAAAACATGTCTTCCCTATCAATAAAAGGGCACGTATTGCCAATAAATTGCATCGATGCTCCCGAAACAAGCGAGCATCGTAAAATCGATGCACTACGTTCTTGAGTTACTGCGGGACGTACACACGAACATAAATATAACCGTAACTCATCGTGGCCGTTCGCTCCACCTGTTACAGCTAATAGATGTGCAGAGAACGGTCATCATAGTACTACAGTTTCAATGGAGTTTATGGCTTATTTGAGTGTGCTGGAAGATACATACATAGTAATTACTATGGAGCTCAAAGACTAAGAACTTCTCATTTTTCCAAATGAGGTGTTACTTTTGGTAGACAAAATTGGATATAAAATTAGGCATACACAAATAAAACATTAAAAAAAATATCGGGCAAATGCGAGTCGGACTCGCGCAATGAGGGTTCTATACAAAGTTACCTATGAAAACAGTTCAATTTCCGAATTGAGTTACGAAGGTTTTTCCGTAGTACAAGACGTAAACAAATTTACAGTTTTCAGATTCTTTCCTATATTTGTGCCATGAGACATTGCTTCATGCCAAATTTCAGGATTCTAGATCAACGGGAAGTACCCTATGAATTTTGATTTTCTTATAGTGTCAAAATATACGCTTTTCGCGACATAAAGGGCCTTACCTTTTTTTTTCGTTAACTTAGAAGTATGATTTCTTTTCACAGCTTCAAGGTACCGCAGACCTGTGTATGTGGTTTTAATTTCAACTCGATACCTTTACGCGTTCCCGAGATACTGGATCTTGACAGACAGATAGACGGACAACAAAGTGATCCTATAAGGGTTCCGTTTTTTCCTTTTGAAGTACGGAACCCTAAAAATAGAAATTAAAATGACATAAATAATGACATAGATATAATTAAATTAAATGTAAATCAAATAATAGATACACAAAATTAGACTTATACAATAATTAATACAGAAAGTCAAACAATTAGATCAAATAATACGGTCAAACAATACGAGAAGAAATGTTAACATGAAGCTGCATCCATCTCTGTATCAGGGACAGGTCCCATCATTCGGACAACACCCTCAGGAGATAGTTCACGCTGCTTCGTAGGCGAAAGAGCAGTATAGAGAAGCCCTCAGCTTCATTATGATCGCGAAAAAATTATCTGACCACGCTTCAGCAAACATAGTCGAAGCACTACAAACGTGAGAAAACGGCCCTCATGTTCCAGCCGCCGGGATGCTAATCCCGATTTGCAGCCACCGTAGGCGGTGGCTTGCGGACGACGAGCAATGGGTTGTTCGCAATCCGGACTGAGCCCAAGTCATCGACGGCGCGTAGTATTCCACGCGCGTCTCAAATAGATGTCAGCAATACCGTTGGGGCCCAGCAGGGTCGAAGCCTACTAGGGCCATGGGTGATGCGAAAAAGAACCTCGGGGCTCTGGAACGAAGGCAAAGAAGGAATAGAAGTGGGTTTTAGTCAGTAAAAGTCTGACATGCCCTCCCGGCCCACCCAAGGGCGGAAGATGTCATTAGATGATTTCCCACCTAAAAAGAAACCCTCTCACAAACTTTTGCCTTTATATATATTCTTTGGATGGAGTGTTTTTTTAATTTTATTTTTCCTTTCAATCTTTTCGTATTCTTTTCTGGAAGCAATAAAGTACGGCTAACTTTATTGAAAAAAAAAAAAAACATAGTAATGGGTACTGCCTCCGGAAAGCTCTATTTACCCCGAAACGAACATCTACGTTCTATGTAATCACATAGTATTAATTTAGTAAACTAGGGTAGTACAATATCTAAGGTAACGACACGACGTCCGCCGGACAATCGGTAAATAACCGGATGGGAACCGTTACTGGATACTATTGTACACACTATTTGGCGATTTTTTTTCATATGTAGGTTTAGTTACCTCAATCCTAGACGTCGACTTTCATGTAGATATACTTCCTGGATTTTTCTTTTAACGTCTCCCAGTGTAGCGCACGAAATTCAAATGTTATTTATTTATTAAAACTTCGGTATTTTACAGGTTACATTTTGGAGAGTGTGCGCGGTAATCGCATGACTTCTTGATTCCGCCATCGCCTTTCTACCATCGGACAACCCGAGATACGGCGAGTATCCTTACGTTTTTGAAACTTCAATGGTCCGGACTAAGCGTTTCGCTTTGTCGTTTATACCGCGTACACCGAAGGACTGGATCAATTTGCCTGCTGCGTTCTTCCCGTCCAACTATAATTTTGGTATCTTCAAGGCTAGAGTGAATAGGCTCTTAATAAACTATTGCGCCTTACCATCAATGACTGCCGCTCTGCTTACCATCAGGTGGGATCACAGTCAAGCACTGGTTTATATAAATTAAAAAAAAAAAAACAACTTCATGCAACACAAAGGTACAAAGGCGGAATTTCCTTAAGTTATTTTCATAGTGGCAGCAGCTAATACTTATATACATGGCAAAGATATATTCATGATTGGTTTGATCTATCTCATAAAATTACAATCCAAAAAATTCGATTCGAAATCCGCCAGCAATCATCCCTAATCACGACCATCACAATCAAAATTAAACCCTTCCATCAAAAAAAAAAAAAACATATTGAAACAAATTAACGAGGCCTTTAATCCGTCGCACATTGAAAAGCGAATATTCAGCCCATAAACACTGGTACACTGTCCCCTTACAACAGCAGATCAAACAAATTTTCAATTCTCATCAAAAAAGTAAAGCGTTATGACATTCCTAATAAAAACCGCTCGCTATATTCGTTGTACTCACAGCAATATCGTAATGAACACCCTGTATACACGGCGGCCATTTAATCTCGCACCTGTATCAGCCTGTATATGGGTGGTGTCGGTTATAGTTGAATAGCGATTTATGGTTTAGTTTTTTTTTTTGTTAATGTTTTTCGCTTCGATACTAAGTCCTTTTAGCCATGTCTTCGTATGAATAGCTCATTTGTTTACACATTCAAATGTTTTTGTAGTATTTGGCAGCAAATGTATCAAGTCAACCATCTCAGTAAACTTCGCTAAAATTCCCAGCTCCATTTTACCGAGATCAACTCTTTTTTCTTCTTTAAGGTGGGAAATTATCCAATGAATCCTCCCGCTTTGGGTGGAGCGTGAAGGCGTGTCAAACTTTTACTGACTGTCACAATTTTACATCACAATTTTCACTAGGAATCAATTTGCGAATAATTAAAACAGCTACTGAACTTCACATGAAGATATCCCGTCAGAAACCTCTTGCTGAACAACGCAACGTTATAAGAAGTATAAAAACGCGTGTCAACTTGATCTACTGGTTTTAAATAAATTTTTAGGGTTCCGTACCTCAAAAGAAAAAAATCCTTATAGGATCACTTCGTTGTCCGTCTGTCTGTTTGTGTGTCTGTCTGTATTTTTGTCAAGACCCTGTATCTCGGGAACGCGTGGAGATATTGATTTTAAATTAAAACTATATTATACTCAGGTCTGTGGTTCTTTGCAATGAAGCTGTAGAATAATCAAACTTCTGATTTGACGAAAAAAAAAGTTAAGGCCGTTTATATCCTAAAAAACGTATATTTCGAATCTCTCAAGGAAATCAAAATTCATAGGGTACTACCGGTTGACCTAGAATCCTTAAATTTGGTATGAAGCGAGGTCTCATGCTCGTAGCACAAGTATAGGAAAAAATCTAAAAACTGTAAATTTGTACATACGCCATAAATAAAAATTGCGGTTCGGAAAAATCTTCGTAACTCAATTCGGCAATTGAATTAGAATTCATAGGTAAGTTTGTACGGAACCCTCGGTGCGCGAGTCCGACTCGCACTTGACGGTTTTTTTTAAAGTGAAAACCTATCAAACAACTTTTCCAGATCTATGTGGAGCAAGAGGGAGTGTCAACCTATACCGACTAAAACCGACCTGGGTGCCTTCAGTTGCCCTGTGCGTTCCAGGTCCGCAGTGAGTCTTTCAAACAATTCCGTAGACTTCTTTTTAGTGGGAAATTATAAAATGACTCCTCCCGATATTCTATTAGTCTTGCTCCCCCTGCAAGACTGAGTATAAGAGTGTTTTTAATATCGTGCAGATTTCATCATGCATGCGGGGCTGCTGTAAGATATGACGCCTCGCATCCCACGTGCCTATTCCATGCATTACAATAAATACTTGTATGACAAGGACATTTGCGTGAGCTGAGCGTGCGGAGCAAACCCGCATTCGTGATGAAATCCGCACGATATTAAAAACACCATCAGCTTTTACTAACTAAAACTCACCTGTGTTGCTTTAGTAGCCCTGTGCGTTCAAGAGCCAAGGTAACTCTTTTGAATAATTCCACAAAATCATGTTACAGCCGGTGCAATTAGATGAGTCCCTTTTACCCATTAGATGTGCAAAATTTATTTGATGGAATATGCCCGGATCGCAGTCTCAACAGTGTCACAAATTTATTTTCTATGGGTCTCCATCTCCTGGAACCATCGGCAACAGAAAGGTCCAGCCTGTATGGTTCTGTACATACCATATGTGAGCGATCTCTCATCAAAGTATTCTTGCCACAAGTCTTTGCAGATCTGTTTGACAGTCTGAACAAAGTGAGAACAGGGTCTAAGAGCTCATTCATCTTAACCCGTAGATTTTTTTACACAATTAGTATTTTATATAACAACTAGCGACCCGCCCCGGCTTCGCACGGGTGCAATAATGTAATAAATGAAGAACCGCTCGACCGATTTTGTGCAAACTTCACAGAAACCATCTACTAAATAGTCCGAACAAAGCCTAAACATTTGGTTTGGATAGGTGAGCCCGTTCTTGAGTTATAAAGTTACAACGAAAAGTGGCATTGATTTTTATATAAATAATAGATGTATTTACTAATGCTGTATCATAAAAATTAAAAAAATAAAAATAATTGAAAAACAAAAATTTTGGAGTGGATTACCCTTAACATTTAGGGGGATAAAAATAGATGTTGTCCGATTCTCAGACCTACCCAATATGCACACAAAATTTCATGAGAATCGGGAAAGCCGTTTCGGAGGAGTTTAACCACAAACATGTAGCGACATCTATCGCGTCACATAAGAAAATCCTGAATCGCGCAATCAAAGTTCTCCGCGCGATTAGAATATATAGAACAACCCGAAATCATCTATCGGGCAGTTGCAGCCCACCAGACATAACATCCCGTCTGGTCGGAGGATCCTCCCTTTTCAATGGAGGTTTGCGGGACTTTACTCTCTTTTCGCCTACCCCCAAACTGGTGACCCTCGACAAAGAACGTCAGCGCAGCCTTCGTGCAGCCATTACTTCGTGACGTCATCATCACTTCCTCAAGCTTTCGAGCAGCGAGCCATACAGCCAGCACCCAAGGCTTTAAAGGGTATCCTGACCACCAGCATGCCTACCTGGTCATACCTGGTCATCACCCTCAGCCTCATCAGCGACCTTGGCGAAGCACACTGCACTTTCGGCCAGTCACATGAAGAGCAATGAAGAACCTCTCCTGGTCGACGCAAGCAGTCAAGCCACTACGTCGCACAGCACCGCTCCGACTCACTGGAGCCAGCAGCACTACTCCGACTCACTGGAGCCTGCAGCATCATCCCGACTCACTGGGACAGCACCACCCCGACTCACTGGGGCATCACCGCAGACAGTTCCGACTCACCGAGAACTATGCGGCATTCGGTTCCGACTCACTGGAACCAACCTACCACTGGCCTGGCACGCATCAAGAAGCATCAAGAACCATCGATCTCCGATCTCCGGAGGGGAGTGATGTAGCGACATCTATCGCGTCACATAAGAAAATCCTGAATCGCGCAATCAAAGTTCTCCGCTCGATTAGAACATTTAGAACAACCCGAAATCATCTATCGGGCAGTTGCAGCCCACCAGACATAACATCCCGTCTGGTCGGAGGATCCTCCCTTTTCAATGGAGGTTTGCGGGACTTTACTCTCTGTTCCGCTTACCTCCAAAAACACCAAGATACGAGAATTTTATATAATAGATAAAAATGTTACTCGCTGCCTCCTCACCCTTGTGCCGCCTCCCGCTGACGGGCCGGTCGCTAAACGGTCGGCAGTTTGGTTGTCCTAAGCAAATAACCCGTGCCGTCTGCGTAAGGGTGTTTCACATTAAAACATTGTTTAGCAATCCGACATGCGTCATTAGTGCGATCCGCTGACCCAGCTAATAACTGACACTGTGGTTTTTTTTTTTAACTTGGTATAAAGGGGAATAAAGAAGAATAATAAGAAATACGAATCGCTAAACTTAAGTGGCAGTGGGCTAGGCACATTGCTTGCAGAACAGATTGTCGATGAGCCGAAAGGTTCTGGAGTGGCGACCACGTACCAGAATAGGCAGTGTTGGAAGGCAAGGTCCTACAAGGTGTAACGGTGACCTGATGTGGGTCGCGGGATTCTGATGGATGCAAGACGCACAGGACCAGTCGTTATGGCGACACTTAGGTGGCCTATGTCCAACACGGACGCCTTTCGGCTTAAAAGATGATGGAAGGGAAAAAGTTAGAGAGGAATCTTGGTTGGAGTTCGAGCCATATCTGTCTGTCACTACTAGGGTTGCCATCTTTTTTTTGCAGTTAAAGTACATTGGTTATTATAGGTAAGAAAAAAAGAGTACACAGTATTATAATAAAGTACAATTTATTACAAAAAAATATTGTTTTTTGCAGTTTGTATCAAATTAATCTCTTTACTAAACAATTGCACATTATATTTGCAATCTATATTTAAATTAAAGTAAATAAGTAATATTTTTTATCAAAATCAAAGACGCTTTGTTTCTTTCGTCTCGCCATTTGCTAGTCATCACAGAAAACACGTTCTGTGAATGCTGACGTGGAATATTATTTTTCGATTCAGCAGATAAATTTCGTTTAGTGAAAAAATAAACTTTAAGTTTCATTTAACTAAACTTTTCAAAATCCCAAAGAAAACAAATCATACGTAGTAAAGTATTTTCAAGTACTTTATTGTTCTCAAAGAGTATAGAGTATAATTACCTGAAAAAACGTACAATACTATATTATGAGTATAATTTCGGGTGGCAACCCTAATCACTACAGTCAAGCCACGTTCCTTTTCTCAAATAACAATTCCTCTCTAACGGAGCGAGAGGGAGTATAAAACTTTTACCGACTAAACCTCGCAGTGTTCCTTCAGTTGCCCTTTATTACGAGGACTGCTATGACTTCAAACGATCCGAAGCCCTGGCAGGCGTCGGCCTGAACTGGCCCCTACAATTCTGGTCACATCTCAAAACTGGAGTATTCCAGTTTTGCTGTTGGAAGGTCTATAAAACAGCGATGTTTCTGGTAATGTCTATCTAAGTCATCTGATCACTTACATATCTACAGGCGTGGAATCCAAGTGAATACTTCAGAATTATCATTATCAAAGTTATGAGATATAGCTGCATACATATGTATTAACTGCAAAAGCTGATGTGCTTGTGGCTTACAGTGATTGGATTTGCTTTAAGGCCTAGGAGGAGATATTGTTGAGCTTTATTACAATTGCTAAAGCTTATGATAGTTGTAAATAATTATCTATTAGGTACTCACTAACCGGGCAAACATTATTCAGCTCAATTCAGAAAAACCTTGGCGGTGGGGGTAGGAGGGTAAAATATATAGCCTACGTATTGTCAGACCTACCAAATGTACACAAAAAATTTCATGAAAATTGGTCGAGCTGTTTCGGGGGAGTTCGATTACAAACACTGACACGAGATTTTTGTGTATTAGATTATATATTTTGTGAGATAACGGTGGATTTCTAGTTTCCGTTCGTCATTATAAGGGACATGGAGTGGACAGTTCATAATAGAACTATTTGAATGACAAAAGGATTTTAATAAAGAACGCTGATCTCAATCCATTACAACAGTTGGAATCGGAAAACTTTGACCTCATAAAAACCAAATCGATTTATTTAATACACTTCAAAACTCCAATACGAACGCATCCATTTTACATTTCTACCTTCTATATTCAAAAGTTGGCGTTATCTGTGCAATGTAACTTTCCCGCCAATCGCAATCGAACGTCAATGTCTGTGGTGAAGAAATTAAAAGTTTGTCAGTTGGCCTCGAGCGGTCGACGGCGCCGGTCGTTCTGCCAATAGTTTGATTACTAGAATGTCGGGGAATCTAGATGACTTTTTATATACAGTTATTTTGATTTAGTACTTCTGTTTAAATTTTATTGAAGTGGGATCAGTGACCCCCATTTTATTAATTGAGTTGTCAATCAATGTCAAAGGCAAGGTTACAAAATAGTTTTTAACTTATTTATTTAGGTTAGGATCTTTCATGAAACTAATTGGCAGTTCAAAAATGTATAAAATTATAAGTCTGTATTAATGACATTTATTTAAGAACGTTGTTCTACACTAGAAAGTGCTCCTGTATCGTAGGTGCGTTCACAAACATGTAAAACATTCACAAGACATCCAGACCCGTTGGAAAACTATCTGTGAGACATACAAATATTTGTTCCGTGCGGTAGTCGAACCTGCGACCCGCAGCGCAGCAGTCAATCGCTCAACCACTGCACCATTAGTGTCGTCAAAATTCGTTAAATTAATTGCTTTTTTATGATCATTATCACCATTCTCTTGCCCGTATCCCAAATTTGAGGAAAAAATATTGTGCGGACCAAAAAATAAGTGTGTCTTCTTCATTATTTCTCTATTTATCATAGAATCAGTAGTAACACCTTTCATGTCATCATTCACACAGTCCGTTTACCGTTTCTTTGGCCATTTCAATTGTTATTTTATGACCAAATACAACAATACTCTCAAGGTCCATCTTAAGCCCCAATTTTTATTGCCATCTCACTTTCCTACAAAGGCGATGACTTGCACAACTTATAATTTGATGAGGTTCCGCGGATCTTTCCACAACTTTTCACGGAGCATGAATATTAAGGCCTTCCCTTGTTGGCGCCCAACGTGGGACTAGCTTATTATTTCCAACGTTAATGCCGACAGATTAGGTTGTTGAATTTTGTTTATTTTCGAAAAGTAATTTAGTATGTTTTGTTGTTTTATCTTAGAAAATCATAGTGAGTAACATAGAATGGAAGTTAAAATAATACAGACGGCTAACAATTCCTGTTGAAATGAAAACAAAAAAGTGATCTGGTTGTAGACCCAGCTAAAAGTTTATTTATTTACTTAAACTTCATGTAAAGTGGTGGTACATAGGTGAACTTAATGCCACAAGGCATTCTCTACCAGTCTAACAGACTCAGACTAATATAAATATTGGTTATTGCTGTTATGTTTGAATCAAGTTCTGTAATACACAAAAACTATCTTATGATATAAATCCCTATATATAGTATAATTTCCTAAAAAACCAACAAAAATCTTTTACCCTCTTTTGTAATGAAACGGCGAAATTCCCCGCTTACCGTAATTTTTCTTTTACACTCACATAAGTTTGACGCTGTGGCCCCTCGGAGAAATCATGGAGCAGCCGTATGAGAAGCTAATTGAACATATCTGAAGACGCTGGATTAATTGAACCACGATGAGCCTTAAAATTGTGATTACAAGGTAAGGAGGTTAGGTGAAACATTTATTTCGAGGTTTTGAGGTAGGGGGGAGGTGAAATTAAGAAAAAAAAAAGAAGAAATAAAAGAAATAAAGAGAATTGAGTTTACTGGCTCAAAATGGAATGAAAACATAAAATACAAAAAAAGAATTTAATTGTACCAAAAGGACGTCGGATGTTCACTCACCTCATGTTTGAACACCTGATGTTAAGCGTTGATGTGGTTAACTTTTAACCACGCTTGCCTAAAAGTAATCATTTTTGACTTTTTTTTTTAGGTGGGAAAATCATCTAATGACAAATCGCGCTCTTGGGTGGAGCGGGAGATAGTGTCAGACTTTTACTGACTAAAAACCCACTCCTGTTCCTTCGTTGCCTTCTTCCCAGGGCCCCGGATTTCGCTTTCACACTACGCGTGGCCCCAGTAGGCTTCGACACTACTGGGCCCCTATGATTTGCTGACATCTCCCTGAGGTGACTTAAAGGCTCCAGGTTGTGGCTATCAGGAAATACAAACTCCGGCAGCGAATTCTACTCCTTAGCTGTACGCTCAATGAATGTGTTTCATAACAATGTGAATGTGTGCGTAACATAACCTGTATTTAAACGCTTGAACGTGCAGTTCCTACTAGCAGCTCACAGTTACTTATATAGCTCTAACCTGGGTGTCTATAAGTCAAGAGTGAATATGTTATTTCTAGTAAATGTGCTCCATCGTTACCTACATCATAGCTTACCATCAGGCGAGATAGTGTTTAGGCACCAGTCTATCAATAATAAAAAAGGTACAAAGTGTGGGAATAATGCTTATGTGAGACATTGCACGGATCATATTTTTCTAATAAGTTTCATTCGATCATAAATGCAGTAATCGGTAGTTAGTTTCTATACATCAAATGGCGAATAAGTAATATAAAAATACATAGTTTTATTATTGTTTGAGGGTGGGAAATCACATATACTCAATTTGTTTAGGTAGTTAACTAAACGTAAACAATCTTGATGTCTTTTTACTGAAAAAATCTTATAAAAGACACACAAAGATTATTTAAATTCAGTTAATTACCAAACATCGGTATAGGTAAAAAACTAATTGTAAACATTTTTAGATAAAATTTTTAGACAACTTTTAGATAAAAGAGACTTCAAGATTGTTTACATTTAGTTAATTATCCAAACAGATGAAGTATAATAACTTTCTCCCATTCTGACTGCAGTGAGAAGGAGTATCAGTTTTTTTTTTTTACTGAATAATACCCACCCGCGTTCCTTCAGTTGCCCTTCGCGTCCCAGGGCCTTTCTTATCTGAGGTGGGAAAACATCCAATGACTACTCCTGCTCTAGGGTGGGGCGAGAGGGCGTGTCAGACTTTTACTAGCTAAAATCACACTAAAGTAGCCCTATGCGTTCTAGGACCACTGATTTCAGAAATTCTCCGTGGCCCTAGCCGCCATCAGCCCTGTTGGGCTCTTACGGTTTTGCTGACATCTCATCGAGTCGCGCTGGAAGCCTTTCGAAGATTCCGTAGAAGATACAATTATGGTTTTAATTTTTGTTTGTAAGGAAAAATTGCTGAATAGAAAAAGAAAAGGTGGGCTCTCTTTCATTTCCTATCTAACATGGATGTTAGTAGAATATTTTGTTTATTCTACCCGCAAAATACTAAGTTTTGTATATTTTAGTCAGCTGAGAAAAGTTCGTTCACGAGGCTGTTCGGCCCTAAAAACAGCGAATGGAAATGGAACAATTTTTCTTTTATTAAAACGCAAATGATACACTGATTCTTCGTAGTTTTTGGGAAAAAAAGAGCAGTTTCTAAATAATTATTTCGTATTGTTTGAAAGTCGCTACGTACTCCTAGGATAAAAACTATCCTAAGTCTTATGATATGGAATACTCGTGTACCAAATTTCATCCAAAACCGTTCCGGCATTTGAGCGTGAAGGAGCAACAAACAGACACACAAACACATATGCATACATACAGATCTTTTCTCTTATAATATTAGTGTCGCAAAAAAAAGAAGAATCCCACCCACACACCTTTTTTCACAAAAAAAAAACTTTTCACAAAGACTTTTAGTGTAGTCTGTTTTTTTTTTTCGTAAATTTTATTTTGTTTCACACTTTTTAGTTGCGATATACTCATAAATATACAGAGTGCCTATTTCTCATGACAATTCCAATTAACCCACACATTTCTAGGTTACATTGTTTTATTATGAAGTTCTTATGTCTACCTTTCAGCTTCCTGCTCCATCATCTAATGAATATAGTAAAATCACTATATGGGTGCCTATAATATTTGAGGAATTCCCTCGAGTCCTAATGGATCCAATCATCAGAACTTGATTCTGAAAAAATGGGACCAGTCGGAAAGCATATCCTCTAAGAGGTAAAAAAAACTCGGTCCATAAACGACGGATTTATAAGGTAACATACACATAAAAAAACATACAATCACATTGATAACCTCCTACTTTTTTTTAAAGTCGGTTATAAAAAGACTAGTTTAGCTACTAATAAGCAGGTTCTAAATACAAAACCTCTGCATGAATCGCGTGATAAACAATTCAAAGATTGTTATAAATAAGGTCCAATTAATTTATTTTTTTACTCCATCCCAAACATGAGATTCCCTGTCGGAGTCTGTATTTCCTGATAGCTATAACCTATGGCTCTTTGAGTCAAGATTGAATAGGTTACTGCTAGGCAAGCATGTTCAATCGTCGGTCACATCATCGCTTACCATCATGTGAGATAGTGGTCAAACACGAGCCTCCATAATAAAAAAAGCACAAAGTTAAATCTCTTATTTCGTGGCCTCACAAATAAAAGGGCTTGGGAGCCTCCATCAAACGGTAGGCGAGCCCCAGAGAAATCAGCGGAGTCCATATGTGCCGCTGTTAATTACATGCTACGTAAATATGGTTGATATTGCCAGAAATAATTAAAATATTGAGGAAAAGGAAAAACGTCTTAACTGTTGCCTCGTGTTTTGATTCCGATGAAATGGTAACTTGGTAACACCAAGTCTTTTCATAAAATCTGTTAAAACCTCTTGTTTCAATGGTAAGATTTGGGTGACTTGGCTAAGTTTTTTTTTTAAGTCTGGCCTTCAGTCTATCCAAGGGTTGTGGAGGTCTGATCGTCATTTTATCCATATAAAACACAGGTCTTCAGCCGTAACCGGCTAGACTGGAAGCTCCAAGCTATTTTGAAAAGGTTAGAGAAATGAGGCGAGATGTTTTTTCTGAAGTAGTATTAATTATAAAACCGAAAGTTTGTCTAAATTGTTGGACTAAAAAATTGTTAAATGGGCGCATCCCTATTGTCACCGCGAATCATACACCGCACTAGCGACTTTTAAAAATCGAACAGAGATTTGCGCGCCTTTTCGTGGTGTTATACGTTTAAAGTTATAAGATTAAATGTTTTATTTGATAAAACTGCATTTATGTTTACACTATAGTATGTCTGAAGTTTTACATACGGGTAGAATATGTCTTGAAATAGGACACTTTTTGACCGGATAATGTTTCCTTGGGATATTTTTTTACTTTCATTTAGGCGAAGCTGATGATGGAGCTAGTTAGTAATATATAATGGGCCAAAACTCTAACGCGGCATATTGTTACGTGGGCAATCGAAAGCGACTGCGGTTCCCAAGTGATTCGGTGCAGTTCACTCGAATCCTACGCGATGCGGCGACTTGTTAGTACGTGCGCCCGAAATCACCGCTTTAGCCGCCATGTATATAAAAAAGTCACCGCATCGCAAAATATCAAACCAACTGATCACGTCCACTTCGCATCGCTCGTCGCCGCACCGCACCCACGTGTGGTTGGTCACCGCATTAGGTAGGTATTTTACTAAACAAATTTTAATGACTTTTCATGCAGCAGAATTACTAATTTGCCCGTAGGTATTTTTTTAATGATGTAAACCATTGCTTGATCGCGATCCCACCTTATGGTACGTAGTGACGCAATCGTTGATGGTGAATCGCACTAGTTTATTAAAAGCTTATTCACTCTAGCCTTGAAGACAGATAAATTATAATCGGACAGGAAGACCGCTGCAAGCAAATTCGCATTTAAATCTCAGTCTGAATCTATCCATGTTCCATCGTCAACAAAACCAACAGATAAACTCAATAAAACACTAACTGGGTATTAAATACTTGCAGAAAAACCTACAGAGAATTCGAATTTTGAAAATCTTTAAAAAAAGAACGTTCTATCAAAGCTAGAAACGGTTAGCAATAAAGGCGTGCTCTGATTGGTCGGAGAGGAGGTAGACGGAGGGTGCATTTGCACAAAGGTACAGAAATATGTGACCGGTGCTAAACATTAACGATTATAGTCGCCAAGTCACGTCTAATTGCGAAAGAGGATGGGATTATGCAGAAGATTAGGGAAAAACTAGACTGTAAGTATTAATATTTAAGTTTGCACTGACAAAAGTGAATGCAATTTCCTTCCAGCATTTTATCATACTAATATACTATTCTTAAATTTATTTAATTTTCATGCAGCCTATAGTACACTGGCGGACTTAATGCCTTAGGCGTTATTGTACCTTACCACTATTCTTCTCTGCATCACCTATGCGTAAATAAGGTGGTAGGTATATAAAACAATTAATAAATTAAAGTAATGAAGGCGACACTTTGTAAGTGTGAGTGTGTATGTTGCATCTTCACATTGGAACGGCTGCACCGATTTGAATAAAATTTGGCACACAAGTAAACCATATCTTGGAATGGTACGTAGGATACTTTTTATCACAGGAGGGAACATCCCTTGCAATAATTTTGAACTATAAAATAAATTAAAAATAGAAACTGTAACTTCCGTTACTATCGAAATTATTGAGGTTTTTTTTTAAATTGATATAAACCAGTGCTTGACTGCGATCCCACCTGATGGTAAGCAGTGTTTTTGTTTTAGATGAGTTTGTGTTTATTTTTAACTGGCCTGGTGGCCTAGTGGTTAGTTCCTGACTGCTTTCCGGAGGTCGTGGGTTCAATTACCACCTAAGACAAATGTTTGTGTGATGAGCACGATCATTTGTTCTGTGTCTGGGTGTAACTTATCTATCATATGTATGTATTTAGAAATATATAGTATGTTAATCAGTTATCTAGTACTTAAAGCACAAGCTTGGCTTAGTTTGGGACTAGAAGCGTTGTGGGATGTTGTTGAATATTATTATTCATCATCATTATCATCATCATCATCATCATCATTTCAGCCGAAAGACGTCCACTGCTGGACATAGGCCTCCCCCAAGTGTCGCCACAATGAACGATCCTGTCTGTCTCGCATCCATCGGACTCCCGCAACCGTTACCAAGTCAGCGGTCCACCTTGTAGGAGGCCTTCCAACGCTATTCCGAATATTATTATTATATACGTATAATTAGATTCGAAAGCAGTCATCTGTCACGGCGGTGTCCGTGGAAGCGATTTACACATTAATTTTTTCCTGTTTATTAGTATTCATGATTTAAAAAATGGCTATCATTCATAGGTATAGACAGCTGCATCAATTGGGTACCCATCTCATATTAAAATACATCAGTAAAAGGGATAACCAGTCGATGATGCTGTTCGTACTACATAAATTGCGTTTCAAATAAGAATAGGAACCCCAATGACCTCTATATGTGAAATGTTACTTAAAAAATACGGTTTGCAAAGAAAACTTATTTGTGTATCAATAACGGTTGGTTATTTACTTTATTTAACCGAGTTTTAGTTAAATTTAAGTGAAGAAGAAATCCTTGTTGCTTAATTTAAATTAGATAAATATATTATTTAAGTCATACTATGTTTTAAAAAATGGTTTTCTTTCTTACTGGCATAAATTCGCCTTCTTCTTCCATTCGCCACTACTTAGACACTTCACACAGTGATGCAGAGTTGAGCAGAATTTTAGAACTAAATTCTGCCCCCCTAGCCGAGTTACAACCGTTTCGTTTCGATTCTCTTTTCGTCGATCAACGTTCGTTTCGACGTTATCTCAACGCTCAGTCACTTGGTCAGAATAAAGGAATCAGTGGCGTAGCCTACTCGAGGCGATCGACGAAAAGAGAATTGAAACTAAACGGTTGTAACTGGGCTAGAGGGGCTGATTATACGTTTTTCGTTCATAATTCGTAAATAAAAAAAAATCTTAGTTTTGCGCACCCAACCTGATTCGATTTGACAGCTATGACGTCACAACATGGCGCTAAGTCGATCCTATTCTTATTTGGATCGCATAGTACGTACTACGTGCAGCATAGTGCAGCTTTTGAAACTACACTGTTACTGATATGACTGCCTGTACTGTAGTACCATTTTCACCGAAAAAAAACCACCCCATTTTAATGGAAAACCGCCCTCTAACATAACACCATCCATGCTAATTGTAAGCGCGCGTTATCGTGAGACAAACGTGCTGGCTGCACAACGCATAATCGTTACCACTTTTTCGTTTCGGGGAATTAGCGCCTTTTTGCATTGTCTCGTCCCCGATAGAGACTGTTGTGTATCGTCATTGCTATTGCTTCGTTCTTTGTTCCTTTTGCTATTGCCGTACGTAATTGGGACTGAGTATAATTGACTTGGCCTTTTTTTTTGCAGTGTTTTTTAAAGAACTTGCCGGGTTGTGATTTCGAGGTGACTAGGTATATGATAGACTTACAGTTTCTGAAAGACTTCCAAATATTACGAAATTGACTTTCAGACTGCCGAAATTGGCCAAATGACTGCTAAAATTTAGTGACAGTCTGCCAAATCGTATGGTTTGATATCGGCTGTTATTATTTCATTCACCATAATTATCAAAGTTTAATAGGTATTCTAACTTATTTTTCGTTGTGATATGTATCGATAATTTAATCCTATATGCTGTTCCAAGACTTTGTCTACTCGTGCACCAAGTTTGATTGAAATCCATTCAGCCGTTTGAGCGTGAAGAAGTAAGAAACACTCACATGCAAACTGTCACCTCTAATAAAATAAGTGCGATTAGTGAAACAGTGTGATCGAAAATTGCTCTATATTGCCAAGACATCAAATTAAACTCATCATCATCATCATCATCATCTTCCTGCCCTTGTCCTATCTTATTTGGGGTCGGCGCAACACGTTTTTTTCTTCCATTCTATCCTGTCAACCGTCATGCTATCACTAACTTCCTTTTCTTTCATATGACTGTTCACACAATCTTTTCTTTCATCTTTTCTTTGGCCTTTATATTATTACACAAATATTTATTAATACTTAAATTAATTGTGTTATTTGTTATTTTAATTAAAAATTTTGCGCACTCTTTTTTTCTTGTTTCTGAACACTATTGTCTTCTTATGATCTTTCTCATCTCCTTTTTTGCAGGTCTGCTGGAAAAAAATGCTTTTGGAATAAGCAGTACCTTTGTAATTATTTGTTTATTGTCTTCTGTTATATGTGTGTAATAAATAAAGTCAATAAAAAATAAAAATTGGGCAAATAAACTGCTCCCGTAAGAGAACACAAAAGACACATATCGGCACTTCCCAAGTCAAATGGGCGTACGACAGCCGAATTCCCTCACCAATCATTCTTTCAGCCTCCATCTTTCCGCAGAGAAATGGCGTGTACTGCGGAGAGGCGATCAGTCTGTGTAATTAACATTCCGGCTCACCTCGGCCTCGCTCGGCGTCAAGACGCGCGAATTAAACCGATATCACTTCGGCACTTATTGACGGGAGGCTCGCGGTGACGTAGAGGAGTCGGGGGGTTTATTTTATTGGTTTGACTGTTTGGGACGTTTGTAGAATAGATGCAACGAGTCCTGTAGTACTATCACGAGCTCACATACACCACATATATCTCCGTTCACATCCACTCTTTCTTGTTCACACGGCTAACATGTTAACACATCATGGTCCCTTGAGAGTAGTTTTGTGATAGCATTTTTTTTTAGCTGCAAAATCATTAAATGGCTTCTTTCGTTCTAGGGTGGAAAACTAACTTATCTTGCTTCGATTGCGCTTGGCGTTATAGTGCCCCGGTAATTCGTTTAAACGTTCCCGCAGTTTTGTAATAGCGTATGGTTTTATTCTCGCTATGGCACAGACCAGTCGTAGAGCCAGTTTAAATACGAGCTAGTATACTTAACTAATGTGAAATAATATAAAGCTTACACTTTAAGAACGATTGAAAGTTGTGGAAAGTTTTTCCTAACACGTTGATACCTGACAATCTAAATTGTATGTAGGCTCAGTAGTGTGGCGAATTAAGTCTCGAAACGTATTTACCTAACATATTTTTCATATCACTCATTTTGTTCAATGCAAAAGTTTTTTTTTTAATCTCTTCGTAAAATTGCTTGCATCATGTTTAAAAAAGTCGTGAATTTATTACTTTATTTATTATTAATATATATTCTAATTTTATTCCATGAACTACTAAACTTTTTTTCATTTGCTTCAGCACTGCACTCCGAGGCTGTGCTTGGCGTGTTCGCGAGACGAGCGTTCGACAGGCTCCGTTACCGAATCGACACAGGCATCCTACACATTACACTAAGTACGACTGAACGATGAGACAGCTTTGAAATTATAAGAGGGAAGAAATGAAGGAAAATAAGGTAAGAAATTGACGGCCCACTGCGGGATTTACATTATTCTAAATTCAATTAACAGGTAGATAAAGTAAATTTTCTAAAAAAAACTCTTTTGTCTTGGTATTAAATTCTTGAAATATTTCTGTTATATAGAAAAATTGGTGATTTCAAAATATTTATTTCTTTGTCTGTATAGTTGATTTAAATGACTGTAACTGCTATTACAGTTATAGTGGTCGAATTACACCAATGGAACTTAACATGACAGCACAAATTTAAAAAAAAACATCTAGAGCTGTTAATGTATCAATATATATTCCGTTTCATACATATAGAAGAACGTACAAAGTTTTATAAAAAATATTACCTAAAATATTTCGTAAATGATAAAAGCCTGTAACTCATTTTAATATTTTACAGTAATATCCACGCAACTATAAAATAATCAATTATCAAACATACAAGAACACACTCCATATTGAAAAGACCATTTTATTTCCTGTCAACCACCGCACCCTCTCTCCGCGAACAGCCTGTAACCCTGTCTATATTAATGTGGCCAATTTGTAGGAGGGCGCGATCACCTCATTTGTCGAGAGCGGCGGGCTACGCAAAACAAGTAGCTTCGGTGTTGCCAGATCTAAGACGATGTCCCGGGAAAACTTGGAATTTTGTTGGTGAAAATGTTCTGAAAATAATTTTCGTTAATTCTTTCTCGTTTCAGTAATTGAGGCTGTTTGATAAAGAGTTTTTCTTGGCGTAATACTAATACTATACTTTTTTTTATGCTAAACAGTGTTGCTATGTTTAGTTTTAAGAGGTTTGCATATCAATCATCAATAAAAAGAAATCGCAGTACTGAGATAGTGATACTGGAATTATCACTATCTCAATGCTACGATTTCTTCATTAAAATTTTGCTTATAAAGAAAAACATAACGAAGTAGGATTAATATTCATCACCATTTCAGCCGAAAGACGTCCAATTTTGGATGTAGGCGTCTCTCAAGTGTCGCCAAAACGATGACATGGTAAGGATCACGGGAATTTAAGACTGCATTCCCGCGATCCTTACCATGTCGGTCTACTTGTGTGAGGCCTTTCAACGCTGCGTCTTTTGGTACGCGGCAACCTTGCGGCCCGATCGACCAGAAGCAGAGCACATTGTTCGCAGAACATCAGTTCTCTGAGCAATGTGCCCTGCATATTGCCACTTAAGTTTAGCGATTTTTCGGGTTATGTCGGTAATCTGTTGTAATCTGTGACGACTGTTTCGTTTCGATTTTCTTGCGTCGAATGCCTCGAGTAGGCCACGCCTCCAATGTTTTTGTTCTGACCACGTGACTGAGCGTTGAGATGACGTCAGAACAAAGGAATAGGAGGCGTGGCCTACTCGTGGCGTTTGACGCAAGAGAATCGAGAAACTTGGCTAGGAGGGCAGCAGATAACTTCCATTATCAATATTAGGAACTTATGACAATAAAATATATATAATATGCTATGCCTATTTTACAAACTAAACTTTAAAAAAACATCTCAAACAAAAAGCCTTCCCGAAGCTTACAACCCAGCGTTATTTGGTACACGAACACTTGTTAATCGGTAACTAATTACTGTTTAATTAAAGAACGAAACGTTAACGCAGTCCGTTTGTAAGACTACCCTCGTTTTAACACGAGTGCCGTGAACTTTATAGATCGGTAGATTATTAGCAAACGGAATTGGAATTGATGTTTAGCTTTTCTTGACAATGATCACGAAATACTTCTGAAAGAATAAAGAACGTATACTTTATGTTCATTTTATTTTACTAACGAGAAATATAAGATAGATAGATTTTCTTTATTGTACACCAAAAATACAACTTACATTAGGAACTTAAAATTAATGGGGTGTCGCAATGGGCGGTCTTATCGCTAAAAGCGATTGTTTACAGACTATATTTGGAAGGATTTGATAGAGAAGGAGAAAAAAAATACGCAGGTACACGTGGTGGTTCGTGGTCGAAGGTGCGTGTAGTCATTTATGACATACATGACTCTGAAACGTAGTCGCCCACAATGGACCACAACAGACGGCTTAAAGTTACCCCAAAGGCAATGGAAGTTTCTTGAGTGCATAGCATAGCATAGCATAGTCAGCCTTATAATGTTCCCACTGTTGGGACTCAGGCCTCTTCTCTAGGAGAGAGTATGGGCCGTAATCCACCACGCGGGCACAGTGCGTATTGGTGGATGTCACATGTCTTCGAATTTTTGGTTCTAGGACATGCCGGTTCCCTCACGATGTTTTCCTTCACCGTTTTGAGAACAGTGGTGATGAAATAAATTACACAAAGTAATGCGCCTGGCTGGGTTTGAACCCACGACCTAAAACTCGTAAGTCGGGGCCGTTATCATTTGGCCACCACTGCTCACCTATGCAAATACTTTATGTTAATTTTATTTTATTAACGAGAAATAGAAGGTGCGTGTTGTCAGTTATGATACATGACTCTGAAACGTAGTCGCCGACAATGGACCACAACAGACGGCTGAAAGTTACCCCAAAGGCAATGGAAGTTTCCTTGCGCGATCGCATCAGAAATAAAGGTATCCGCAGGAGAACCAAAACTTCTGACATAGCCCAAAGAATTGCCTAATTCAAGTGGCAGTAGGAAGGTTCCGGAAGACGCAACGTTGGAAGGCCCCCACAAGGTAGACCGATGAACTTACGAGCTTTTTTAACGATTTTATGTTTTTTATATTATTGGACTCCAACCACCATAAATTCGTGAGTAATTTGTTTTGTTAACGTCTCATTTATAGTTGTAATTATTTATTTTTCTCGCTTTTTTTTATATAGCCTCTTTTTTATAATGTGAATGTGAGAACACTGTAGACCCGCTCCGCGAAATCTTAGATTACTTCCTATTATTATGATTATTTTTATTGTATTTTTGAGTACAATATTGACTGGTCTACACTGTGCTTACATAATATCTACTAAAACAGTAATATAAAAATATTGTAACGAAAACAACTTTTTTTAAAGAGTAGCCATGGAGTTTCTTGCTAGTTTTTCTCCATAGGAAACGAACAATTAGGAACCGTGCTAGCTTCTGACATTTTATAAGTGCCCATGTAGCCCTATGTGAAAAAAAACATTCGAATTTTGAATTTTGATAATAGCTTACCTGACACAACACAAACACACAATCCGAAAGGCTTCTGAATTCTCAAACTTAATCAAAACGAGAGTCAACATCTGTGTTATCTGTGTCTGAACAAATTTAGCAACACAAAGCTCGATCCGATAGTGATACAACTTCGTTAAAGGAACAGAACTCATTTATCCACCTCAATACAACGTGTTTCAGATAAAATCTTAATAACTTCGACGATCTCATATTAAAAGGCCCGAAATGTCGATAGATGAAAGAGCTAGAGAATTCGGAAAGGGTTCGTGGATTACGGAATTATTGTATTGTATGAAGACTGAAAAAATTTTTTTTTTAATTTGATGTAAACTAGTGCTTGACTGCGATCCCATCTGATGGTAAACAGTGATGCAATTGTTGATGGTGAGGCGTACTAGTTTATTAAGAGCCTATTCACTCTAGCCTTTAAGATATCCAAATTATAATCGGATGGGATTTAGCGTGTTATTAGTTAATGATGTTTGAAAATATAGCGATGCAAATCCGATGGATGCGAGACGCACAGGACTAGTCGTTATGGCGATACTTGGAGGAGGCCTATGTCCAGCAGTGGACGTCTTTGAGCTGAAATGAGGATGATGACTGTGATGATAATGCATTTATTTTGTCTACGGTAAATGGCTTAATTAACATTGTTTTAGACGGTCACATTATTTTAAGAAAATCTGATATTATTATTTTATTTTAATTAAAGAGATTTATATTAATTAATTTTATATTAATTAATATGCCAGAGGGACTGGCACGCAATGGCCGAAGACAGACTTGTGCAGAAAAGGGAAAGAGAGGCCTTTGCTCAGCAGTGGGACATAAATGGGCTATAAATAATAATAATAATAAAGATATTTAAAAGCAGTGATCCACATTTAGCCTCTTCCAGTCTTTCCAATATCTTCAAGGTCCTTATTTTAGCGCGAATCCAAAAGTCCCAGTTAATCCACGCGATATGAGCGACCAACAAAGAGATCGCCGATATAGTCCGCGACTGACAAGAATAGACCTGGGAAGGTTTAGAGATGAAGAACACAGCCGTCTTTAAGTCAAGAGTGAATTGGTTGCTTCTATCGACAGCATCGTCGCTTGCTATCAGCCCTCCTAGCCAAGTTCGTAGAGTAGTAAGAAGACGTCATCTCAACGCTCAGTCTCGTGGTCAGAACAAAGGATTCGGAGGCGTGGCCTTTTCCAGGCGGTTGACTAAAGAGAATCGAAACGACGAGGTCGTAACTTGGCTAGGGGGCCAGGTGAGATAGCGGCCAAACGAGAGCCTACCTACCTAATAAATAAAAAAAATAATAGGCTCGTGGTCCTCACCTGATCTAAAATTATTAGTTTGGCTGCTGTTTGACCACAACCTCACCTGATGGTAAGCGATGATGAAGTCAGCATTTGAGCACGCTTGTTTTGACTTGGAAGGTAGTTTATGTACTAGTCTTACTTCATTATCATGTTTTTATTCCTGTTCCATAATACTCATGGTCGCCTCAAAACTTTTTCTTTCTATTTCAATTTATTTAGTTTTTAAAAACTCTACACGTTTACAAACGTACACGGTCACATATACCAGACCGAAATATACGACCCTAAAGAAGAGATATTTCAAGAAATATAAGAATCAGGATAATTTGAATACCTACAAAATTTTGAGGAAAAAAAGTTAAATTTACTCCAATGAATATCACAAAAAAAAATATTTATTATTTGTTCATTGCGGGAATTGCAACACGAACAACAACAACAGCAGTCAGTCGTTCAACCTCTGCGCCAGCTGAGCCATCAAGATTTCTTATTTAATTTTTTCTTGTGATCTATAGTATGTTAGTTCCTGTGAGTCATTTGTCATGTATTGCTGTTTATACTATATCACTAGCTGGTGCTAGCAGCTTCGCCCGCATTATAATAGAAAATTAACCTAAGGGAAAATACTCCCACAATAAAAAAGTATCTACTTGGTCTACCCGTGTACCAAGTTTCATCGAAATCCATTTAGCCGTTCGAGCGAAAACAAGTAAAAAAACATACACACACTCACAAGCTTTCATCTTTATAATATTAGTGTGATAGTGTGATTATCTTCAGCTATATTGTATTAATTTTCTTTAGTAATTCTGCTTTAATCCCTTCCACAGATAAACTTAAATCTTACCTTGCCTTCTCTAAACCCAGCTCTGTCAATCGAAGATCTTTATCATTCAGAGCCGTTAACATCGAGTTTTGGAACAAATTCCATTGGAACAGAAACTTGTCGGAACAATGAGAAACACCTTGCTAATATCCAAGAGGGGACTAACCCCCTGTATCCCCGTGATCGAGTTCAATCGATTAACCCTTTAGTTGCTCTCATAGGACATTAAAAATGGGGAGTTTGTTTTGGCGAGGTATAAGGAAGGTGTCTTGGATGTTAAGAAGGTACGGAAAATCAAACACAGCATTTCAAAAATGTCAAAATAAGTCTTACTGATACCGAGTAGTTGTCAGTTTTCGGATAATATACATTTTTGTATATATTTCAAACCAAAGTTACCGATATAGCCCGAAGAATCACTAAACTTAAGTGGCAATGGGCAGGGCACATTGCTCGCAGAACCGATGGTCGATGGGGCTGAAAGATTCTGGAGTGGCGATTGCGAATAGGAAGATGCAGAATGTTGGAAGGACCAGTGATGGATGCGAGACTCACAGGACCGGTCGTTGTCGCTACATTTGGGGGTGGCCCTTGTTCAACAGTGGACGTCTTTTATGAAATGATGATAATAATGATGTTTTTGTTTGTCAGTCTTTTACACTCAAACTGCTTGCATGGAATTTGGTATTAGGTTATTTATTACACAGGTTTTAATTTATAATGAGAGAAGTACTTATGTCACACGGGTGAAGACGCTGTCAGAGGCTAGTAAAGATAATTTTGAGCTTGGAATTAAAACAATTTCGTTTTCATTTTTTCGTATTTGGACACAGATACAGTTTTGGAGATTTATACTGCTAGATATGTCAAGTTATATCATTTAACCCATTAAATATTTTGAAGACCTCAATAAGTTCCTTAACTTTTTTACAAGCTTTTAGGTTATCAAAGCACCGAAACCATAAACTTGTAACTCAAAACACATAGGCATCCCAATCCGCTTACAATCATACACCAGCGGTGTCACAGCGGAACTCGGTCTGCTAGTCAAACATGAAACAATGCAGCCGTTTGCGTAGGAGCACAACTTTATACGTAACACGAGAGTTATAGTTCAACTTGTAGCCTTCATATTGTTTACCTTGTCGTGCGAACGTTTACCAATGCTAAGTGATTAAGAATACTCGTTGAGCATACGAGTGGGGTGGAGTTGGTGTTGATGTGTTTAGAGTTGTGGCACTGATTTTAGTCTTAGCTGTTTAGGCTACTTAGTTAAGTTATTTAAATATTATTATTAAAACGAAACTGTTGTGTTGTGTGTGTTTTTAATTCTGATTGAAATAGGCAGTGATAGAGTATTGCCGTTTTACAGTATCTACTTAACAGTTAAAAAATGTTTTTTTTCACTTTTTCTCTGTGTCGCCGGTAACGCTGTGTTTTTCGGGATTAAAGTAGCTTAGGGCATTCAGTCTATCAGTTCTTCTGTAAATTATATATGTTAAAATCAAAATTCTTAACCATTTGATTTGACAAAATTCTTAACCATGACTGGCCTGTTGATCTAGTGGTTAGTGGCCGTGACTGCCATGCCGGAGGTCATGTCTTCGATTCCTACCCAGGACAAATGTTTGTGTGATGAGCACGATCATTTGTTTTGTGTCTGGGTGTAATTTATCCATAATATGTTTAAATTTAGAAATATTTAAGTATGTTTAGTAATTGTCAAGTATTCATAAAATAAGTTCTGCTTAGCTTGGGACTAGACGGCGCGTTGTTGTGATAGTTGTGTGAATATTATATTTGAAAGTTTTTTGACTGCAGGTTTTCGACAATAGTTCTTATGTCAGAATTTTTCTGACATAAGAACTATTTTGTTTATTTTGACTGGCTTCAATCAAAATCCTTATTAAATTAAAACACGCTTATTTTATTATAAGCTGCCGAGATTCAAGAAAATTATCGCAAAAGAACTTACAGCCAGGATAAAAAGTATTTTATGTGCTTTTCCAGGACATGGTCCATCCGTATAAAAAATTTCATCGAAATCCTTTCAGCCATTCGAGATTTACCTCATAATTTTTTTTATAATAGTTACAAAAATATCTAAACTAACAAGTTTTTGAGTGAGGCGCACTAATTTATAAAGAGCCTATTCACTTTAGTCTTGAAGACACCTATATTATAATCGGACGGGAAGAACGCAGCAGGCAAGTTGTTCCAGTCCCTCGATGTGCGTGGTATAAACGACGAAGTGAAACGCTTGGTCCGGACTGTAGAGGTTTCAACAACGTAAGGGCGGATACACGTCGTTCGTCGGGTTGTCCGATGGTAGAAATGAGATGGTGGATTCAAGTCATTACCTGCACTTTGGAAGACGTAATGAGTGCTACCGATACTGCAATCAACTTAGCCACCTACTGGCCTCAAAAAGTATAGTTAAAAGAGTTTACCATTGATTCTAAAAGAAGAAGAATAAAAATATTGTTTGTTCAATTTTAAGGTGTCGTTTCACAGTTGCCTTTACAATAGTTTACCTTCACACAGCCCTCTCAAGATTACAGACAGACCTATCATCTATTCTAGTTACCTTATTTGAACCTAACAGCGGCTGCACCCCATCCCCTATCCCACACTTACACCGAACTACACAAGATACAGTTCTCTACTCAAATTCCAAGTGTTCTCTAACTTAAACTGAAATAACTTATGAGAATCGGCCGATCGCCTTTGTCGTAAGCTAGAAGGCAATTATCATTAATTATTATTAAATGTGACATTTTAGTGATAAACGGTGGGCCGATAACTTGGGCAAATAACTCAAGTTAGGGTGGATGGGTCGAAAGTACCCGCGGTGTTCTACTGTTTGATTTGCTATTAGATTTTGAGGGTTGAGTTTCGTTTGTTTGATTTCTAGTGGTGAGGTAATGATTTCTAGTGGTGAGGTAATGATTTTTGGTGTTTGAGTTTGGTTATTTTTTAAGTTAGTTCTCTTTTTTTGTAAATTAGCCACAAGAGTCGGTACTGCTGTAGGTTTATATTATGTAAAATATTTATGTATGTTTATTTTATTTAAACTACATGTACAGTAGTGGTACATAGGCGGACTTAATGCAACAAGGCATTCTCTGCCAGTCAACCTTTGGGTTAAAAAGACAACACTGTGGTGTGGTGTGTAGGCTTGCACAATAAACAAATAACAGATAATTCAAACAGAAAATAAAAATAAGTTATTTATATATAAAATAATATGCATTTGATACCTTGTTTTCTTATTAATCTTTTCTTTTTTTTATACACCCACCATGTTTTCTTTTCACCATCCTAGCTTCACTGGTAGAGAATGCCTAAAGCATTAAGTCCAACTTAGCACCTTTATGTTGCATGAAGTTTTAATAAATAAATACCGCTGTAATCAATGTAAAAATATCTATAGAAATTCAGAATTGCTAAAATGGATTGTAATGTACTATCTTTTCTCACTATCGTAATATTGCTACTTCATCGTTATCAGAATTTATTTGGAAAGTCTTGGGAGCTGGAAATGGCATTATGACTCGTATGTTATCACCAGGTAATATTAGTAGCATCACTAACTTACACTTAACATTTCAGTTAGCCTTTCTAACTGAAATGTAAAAACAGGAGGCTGTCACATTATCATAGAACAATACCTAATTAACCTCTACCTAATGTGACGATCGTAATTTTCATTACCTTAATTAGTTTATTTATTACAGCTTGGAGGACTTAAAGCTTAAACAAACTAGAAATAAAAACAAATACAGATGACAGCAAGCCAATTATAAATCCTCAAGTATATAGGTTAGAAATTTATTTGAAAGTGGCACCAGTGACTGAAAAGTTGAAAGGGAATCGTTTGTCTTGGTATGGTTATGTGAAGAGGAGGGATGAGACGCATTATGAGTTTACATGTTGATTGTGTGAAAAGTGATATGAAAGAAAAGGAAGTTAGTGATAGCATGACGAGTGACAGGGCAGAGTGGAAGAAAAAAACGTGTTGCGCCAACCCCAAATAACACGGGACAAGGGCAGGAAGATGATGAAGTATATAGTATAGAAATGAAATAAGGATGCTCTTAACACAATTATTTAAAGTTACCAAAAAGTTACGGTTACACAAACAAAGTCAATACGGCGACAATTATTATTATCTTACTGGAGTTGTAAAAATGTTAGCATAAAATTATTTTGCATATACAAAATCACCATTTTTGTTTTTTTTTTTTATTCTTGATAGGTTTACGCTTGACCTTAAGTTTTGCTGCTAGTACAATAGTGTCAGAATGGTCTGTCATTGATTTCATAATTGTTGATTTCGACAAGTTTGGTGATATACTATTAAAATGACGTCATTATGACTTTCCAATGGTCAACCACTGACACTCCATGAAAGAAATGGCATAGAATGGTAATCTCGTATAATGGCAAATTAATTTTTGACGGTAATCTGCTTAAATTTTGACAGTTCCTTTGATCACTGAACTACTATTAGAATGTCATTGTGCAGTTATTGCTTTTAATAAGCTCGATATTGTCATTCTACCACAAGACTATTGACTGATCAATGATCGATCATTATGAATTAGCAGATTACGCACTTTTAGCAAAATGACAATGGGATCGTGTTGGAATGACGAATTTATAAAAATAGCAGGCTTGGACCTCTGATGGAAAGCGACGATGCGGTCGACGATGGAGCGCGCTTACTTGGAAGCAACCTGTTTACTCTTTACTTAAAGATTCCCGGGTTTTAGCCGTCAGGAAACAGATTCCAGGAAGAAATTCCACTCCTTAGCTGTTTATGGGGATTGTGGGAATCATCATAAAATCCACCCGTGTTCTTTCAGTTGGCCTTTGCGTTCCAGGGCACCGGTGTCTTCTCTTTCAAACAATCCTGCAGTCCACAACGAGGATCTCTTAGGGCACTCGCAGTTTCATCAGAAACAATAACACACTGAGGGTACGACTCTTCATACCCATCTAGGATGGCACTTCGGTAACGTATAGCCACTTAACTCCGTCAAATAAATTTATTTTCACATAAATTCTTTCGTTATTAATCTTATCCGTGCTGAGCGCACATTTATTATTTTTATTGTTACTTCATACGTTATGTATTGTGATAGTTATCCTAATATCCTGCTTGGTGGAATGGTACAAATAGGTACTTATGCCATTTTGGTTTTGGCGTAACAGTAGTGTCATGACAAAACAAAATTAGACCCATCTATAAACGTGAAGTCACGCCGAAAGGTGGAAGCGTCAGGATAGCTCGCGAAATTCAAATTTTCTTAAGTTTTTTGCATTTTGTATGTTAGTGGCAATGTTGTATGTTGACAAATACAATTGTACACTTGTTTTTATAAAAGTTCGTCGTGTATTTTTTGTGCATAGCATAAAGCATAATCAGCCTTTTAAAATTCCCACTGCTGGGACTCAGGCCTCCTCTCTAGGAGAGGATATGGGCCGTAATCCACCACGCGGGCCCAGTGTGGATTGATTATCTCACATGTCTTCGAATTTTTGGTTCTAGGACATGCCGGTTTCCTCACAATGTTTTCCTTCACCGTTTTGAGAGCAATGATGATGGAATTAATTACAAAAATGTAATGCGCCTGGCTGGGTTTGAACCCGCCACCTACAACACGTAAGTCGGGGCCGTTACCACTCGACAGTATGACGTGACTTCACAACATGGCAATCGAACCTATTCTTATTTGGAACGCATTGTAGGAGCTGTTATGATTATCTCATGCAAATCAAGAGAAATGACATTTATTTGGATCTATGCCTGAATTCGCATCCACGTGAAACGGTTTTGTTTTTATTATAATACGTAAAGACTTTGCTATAAATTTTCTAAAGCTTACTCCTTTGCCAAATTGACCAAATTATATCTGGATCCAATGTTGAGTCATTGCAAATGTGCCAAATAGGAAGTCTCTTCAACATTGACTTCGATACTATTATGCAAACATTACCGGTTTATCAGGACCATGAGTATATTCTTTTCAGACCCAATCCCATGGCTCTAGTATGCATCGGCCCTGTATGGTTTTGCTGACATTTCTTTGAGGTGAGCGTTGAACATTACGCGCTGTCGTCGACCCGGGCTTCGTCCTTAGAAGAGTATTATAAAAAGTCATCGAGGCCTTTGAACACAAAGGATAACTGAAGCAACTGTAGGGGCCCAGCATGGTCGAAGCCTACTGGGGCCAAGGGTCTGATTCTGAAAGGAAGACTCGGCCCTGGTACGAAAGGCAACGAAGGAACAGGAGTGGGTTTTTAGTCAGTAAAAGTCTGACACTATCTCCCGCTCCTTCCAAGAGCAGAGGATGTCATAAGATGATTTTCCCACCGGAAAAAAAAGGGTAACTGAACGATCAAGGTAGAACTACACTGTGCACACGTGTGCCACACACGCCGATCTGGGCGCGTCTCGATACATTTTATATGGAAACAAGACTTGTAGAGCTACACTTGATCTATGCCACGTGACGCTACGCGACATCGTTCTACGTACAAATCAGGCGTGATCCACGTCTGCGTTGGTTTAATGTAGATCTACCTTCATGTGTGTGTTTAGTTAGTAAAAGTCTGAGATTCCATCTTCCTCTTCGAAAGGAGTGTGAGAGATGTTCCTTTAGCTGTCCTTTGTGTTCCAGTGCTACGGTAACTTTTGAACAATTCTGCAGCCTAACCTGCAGCTATAACTTAACCTGCATTTGCAGAAAATAGTATAATTGAAGCTAAACGATAGCCCATTAACTATCCTCTTTAACCACTAATAGTCCACCGATCAACAATGACGCATAACCTTCAGCAAAGCTCCCATATTTAGCACTTTAACCACACAATAAATCCACGCACCTTGACTACTTATCGATCACGGCTTTGCCCGGGTAATCATAATAAATAACGGCAAATTCGTACATTAACCAGCTCGCGTCGCTTGCCCTGAGTTATAACGTCTACCCGACATTTAGGCGAACCAAAGGCATTAGCATTAATTTAAAATATTATTTATAGTTTGAA
Organism: Mythimna vitellina; assembly: GCA_949316375.1. NCBI lineage: Eukaryota > Metazoa > Arthropoda > Insecta > Lepidoptera > Noctuidae > Mythimna > Mythimna vitellina. The sequence goes on along the minus strand of OX438694.1, from coordinate 2,107,176 downwards.
GCTTTATTCTGATGGGGGATGGCCGAAGGGATGGAGGTGACAGAAAAAAAATATTTTGTCACTATTTTTCAACCAAATTGTCACACTAATAATACAAAGGCTGCGTACGGTGCTCCTGTTCAAAACATGAGCCACACATTGGAATGCTCCAAGTGCCCATACACCTGCACTAGCCACTTATTGGGGCCAATCTGTTTTTCCTGATGATGATAGGTTACTTCTAGCTAAGCGCGCTCCATCGTCGACCGCATCGTCGCTTTCTATCAGGTGAGATAGCGGTCAAGCGCGAACCTATCAAGAATAAAAAAATAAAAAAAACAGTTTGACGAGTTTACCATCGAACTGAAAAGAAGAAGAAGAAAATACAAATGCTTAAGTTTATGAGTGTGTGTATAATAATATAATATGCCTAGCGGTCAAAGCAACCGTTGTCATGCTTTCTTTCTTTATAGGTGGCATCGTCAAACAAAAAAATGAGAACCTGATTGCTGCGCCACATACCGGATTCAATTGTATATACATTCTCTGTGTGGAAAATCTACTGTTTCACTTGATCTGTGAGAACAGGTGTGGTCAAAAATACAAAAGTACCTCCAAATCTTTCCTCCACGGCTGCGCTCACAAATCTTCGTAGCTCAACATTGGTGCTGTGTTGATGATCTCGTTAAGGGTAAGATGACACCAAATGACCGTAATTACACCGAGTTAAGGGGCAGTAATCGCGTCGGGCCGTGTTTTTGGCGAATTCGCAGAGCCTCGTGTTTCATTGTTTATTAAAGTTTTTTATTTTTATTGTTATTGCTGCTGCTGGTGCCTTTAATTGGTATCGGTTTGATGGTGGAAAGTTTTTCGTGTTGGGTGGAAGGGGATGATGACAGATGTTACTATATTATCATCATCATCTTCCTGCCCTTGTCCCGTGTTATTTGGGATCTTTTTTAGTAACATGCGTTTAATTCCTAGATGTTTACTATATTTTTTTTTCTTGCTATTGTTATTCTTGTTATATTTGTAGTCTTTTTTTAATTAATTAATTATTTATTATTTCTGTATACTGATACTTTTGAATTCCTTCCTGCACCTTCTCTGTATATTGTACTGTATCACACGAAACATTTAATCAGTCTATACATACTGCTAATTTAGTTTTGGGCCACCAAGATAGGCTGTGCCTAGTTTGCGGCCCACAGCCATCTCTTATCTATCTATTTTCCTCATATTTGTATACTTTCTTTTTTTTTCAAACTTGTGTGTGTGCTAATAAATTATTATTAAATTATATAATTATACTAGCTGACCCGGCAAACGTTGTTTTGCTATGTATATTTTTTTTAGGAAACATTTATCTAAAAATGAAAAAAAAAATTGGGGTGGATTACCCTTAACATTTAGGGGGATAAAAAATAGATGTTGTCCGATTCTCAGACCTACCCAATACGCACACAAAATTTCATGAGAATCGGGAAAGCCGTTTCGGAGGAGTTTAACCACAAACACCGCGACACGAGAATTTTATATATTAGATTGGGATCAAATTATGGATTAATTAAGAATAAATCTGATACTTATCTGTGTAACTCGGTTTACTTTCTTAGACGTAGTTTGGGATTCCGTCCCAACGAAAAAAATAAAAGTAACCTAAGATACATCTTACAATATCATTAGCCGGAATAAACAGACAGACAAAAATGTCATTATTATCGAATATACTTTAATGTGCATTTAGTAAAAAGTATCATTTTGGTATTACAAACAGATACTTCAATTTTATTTATATGTATAGAAAATATTTTCTCAGAAACTGTTTACGGCAGCAATGGACGATGTCACCAAGGTTCTGGCATGGAGAGAGCGAGGCATTAATGTCAACAGCAAGTACATCACTCACCTTCGGTTTGCCGACGACATAATATTTATGACTGAGACTACGGAGGAGCTCAGTACAATGCTCGGTGACCTCAGTAGAGCTTACGAAAGAGTGGTACTTAAAATGAACATGTATAAAACCAAAATCATGGTAAACAGCCATGTAGCACCCACTCCTATCAAGATCGGAGACTCTAAACTCGAAGTTGTGGACGACTACGTTAACCTGAGGACGGTCCAGTTAGGTATTCCAAGGCCCCGGGGTTCTCTTTCGCGTTACTCATGGCCCCAGTAGGCTTCGACTCTGCTGGGCCCCTATGGTTTTGCTGACATCTCTTTGTGGCGGAACACTACGCGCCGTCGACAACTTGGACTCGGTCCGGTCGATTACCGGTTGGTCAGACGGCGTGCTACAGCCAGCGCTTACGGTGGCTGGAAATCGGGATCCCGGCGGCTGGGGCGTGTTAGCCGTTCTCTCGCGCGTGCGGCCGCGCCTCCTTTGCTAACATTACTGCTTCGCAGAAGGGGGTGACCGCCTGCTACTTTTCCTCGCTCCGAACCATGGCCCGTATAAAGGCCCGGCGCGAGAAGTTAGTTAAGACTTCATCCTCGTCTAGTTTAAATTGACGAAAAAAAGGACACTATAAAACTGTTTTTTAAAACCGACTTACAAAATAATTATAATTTGTCACAACTATACATCAATCCTGACACTACTATTTAAAACAATTCACTTGAAACACCAAACGGTGAAACATATTCTCTAACCTGGTATTACTCACAAAAGTTGTTTGTTGGAATTAATTTCCATACAAATGTGTGGTACGCCTCACTGCTGGACTCGTATGGACATGGGCGCCATGTTTGAGTCCCCAACCGGACATATTTAAGCTATTTTATTTATTTTGAGATACAAAAGGCCTTATCGGCGGATATATAGCTTAACGTCGTGTTCGCATTCAGCTACTTTATTACTGAAATAAATATGTAGGAAATATTTTATATTTTTTTGGGGTAGAAAATCAGCAAATGCCTTATTTTTCTTTAGGGTGGAGGGAAAAGGACTGTTAGACTTTTAATGTCTAAAACCTACTTGTGTCTTTCAGTTGACTTTTGCATTTTAAGGTCACGGTTGCTTATGTGGGAAATATGAGGCAAGATGTGTGTGAATTATTTTACAAGTCGTTAAAATCCAAAGATCATCTTATTTTAATAGCTCTGTAATTCAGAAAATTATTCAGTCTGAAGTAAAACAATATTTCTCATTAGTTTTTTATTTATTAAAATACTATAAATAATACCGAGTAACATTACCATTGGTGCGTACTGTAAAAAGTAATTCCCTTCTGCTCCGCCCTAGTGCGGGAGAAGTGATTGGATGATTTCCCCCCTTAAAAAAGAAATCATTGTAGAGCAGAGGTCTGAATTTACTACATACATTATTGTTCTCATTTTATGCCCATTCATTGAGTGTGACTTGCACACTCAATGAATGGGCCCCCAAAAACGGTTGCTAGCACGAAGTGACGTAGCACCAAAAGGGGAAACATATCCTGAGGTGCTTGAGAAGTGAAGAGGTATACTACGGCTATCAGGACTATCCTGGAAGTAAGTTAAGTAAGAAGTTTTTGGAGTACGAAAGCCCCACCAAGACGTCAACGTAGAGATACGGCGATGGGGATTATTATTAGTGACAACGACTAAAGCAGTGGTGGCCCAGTGGCCAAAGCAGTGGTGGCTACGAAGGTTACCGTGGGTTCAAATTCAGGTCACATTGTGCAATTTTCTTTACTACCATTACTCTCAAAAGCGGAGAACGAAAATATTGTGGGGCAACCGGCATGTCCTAGAACCAAAAATTCAAAGACCACACTGGGGCTGCGTGGTGCATTACATACTCGTATTATAATTTAACATAAAATAAGACTGATAACAATGCTATTATATAAATTCCTATTTAAGACATGTGATAGCATAATAGATGTGAGACAATAGCTTACACTACTGAATTTAATTTTATATTTCAAACCATGTGACACAATGACAAGTAATTACGTTAGTGTACCATTCAAAATAAATAAACAGTTTTTGTAACCATATTTTAAATGTGAAATGGCTAAAACAACACTCAAAAATTACTCTTGATATTACAAGCCTCCCAGTGAGAACATCGGGAGCCCCGTGACATCCTCTCAATAAACAAGGCTTCTCATAGTTGCCCGCGTTATCTGACTTTGATGGGACGGTCGGCGGGTAGTTTTAAAACGTGCGCAAACACCGGTAGTTGTAAATAATTATGGGCTTTTGTAGTTTTTGCCCAGCGATTATGCGTAATCACCGGGCCTGGTTACATTTTGAGATAGTTACCGTGTTCGCCGGCATTTACGTCGGTCACTTTGTTTTGTACCATGTATTTTGTTTTAGAAATTGTAATCGGTTTTGTATGTAATGGTTGTTTAGTTCATTTAAATAATGGGAAGGTGGGTAATTGGGTCGGTTTTGTTTTTGATAGTAAAAGGGATATTTTACATGGAAATGAATGTATTTGAAGTTTTAAAAAACATGAAGGTAAATATATTGCAAATAAACTATCGAGTGACTGATAAAAATATCAGAGAAAAAATCGACTTAACTATTAGGGTGTTTTTAATATTGTGTGGATTTCATCACGCATGCGGAATTGCCCCCTGCCCTAATTTTTTGTTTTTGCCCAATGCAGAAAATTTCAAAATGCAAAAAAATGCGTTACGTGTACGTATTCCACTCATTACAATAAAAACTTGTATAAAATGGACATTTGCGGGGGTTACGCGTTTGGGGCAATCCCGCATGCGTGATCAAAACCGCGCGATATCAAAAACACCTTAAGTGTTCAATTTGTCAATGTGTACATATTTCTATTTGTGTTCAATTTGTCCATGTGTACATATTTCTATTTGTGTGTTATTTGTCAATGTGTACATATTTCTATTTGTGTTCAATTTGTCCATGTGTACATATTTATATTTGTGTTCAATTTGTCAATGTGTACATATTTCTATTTGTGTGTTATTTGTCAATGTGTACATATTTCTATTTGTGTTCAATTTGTCCATGTGTACATATTTCTATTTGTGTGTTATTTGTCAATGTGTACATATTTCTATTTGTGTTCAATTTGTCCATGTGTACATATTTCTATTTGTGTGTTATTTGTCAATGTGTACATATTTCTATTTGTGTTCAATTTGTCCATGTGTACATATTTCTATTTGTGTGTTATTTGTCAATGTGTACATATTTCTATTTGTGTTCAATTTGTCAACGTGTACATATTTATATTTGTGTTCAATTTGTCAGTGTGTATATATTTCTATTTATGTTCAATTTGTCAATGTGTATATATTTCTAATGGCACTTTCAGTAATTTAAATATTGTTAAACTATCTTCTGCCAGCGACTTCGCTCGCGTGGATGAAGAAAATTATACAAAGCGAATATACTACAAAGTTAAAAAGTATTATATGTCCTATTCCAAGCAAGGATGTCCAGCTAAGTGCCAAATTTCATCTAAATCCGTTTATTCTGTTGCGTGAAGGAGTAACATATGAACATGAAAAATTTCGCCATTGTAATATTAGCATGATTAAAATTATGTTAATCCAATTTGTAAGTCGCTGATAAAATATTAATGCTAGCTTGATTTCAAGAAAAAGATTAATAAAACTAATAGTGGGTAGAATTACTGTTCTGTTTGTGTCTACGCCAGTTGCTACGCCGTAGCACGCATTCGTAGCCGTAGCTATGGTGGTGCTACGGGATCCGGGATCGCATTATTATTCCCATTTTATTCACTAGATAACTTTGTAAAGAATATAAAAAATAATAAATATTATTGTTTTGAAAACGAAATAATATTGTAAAACTAACGAACTGAGGGCTGTTAAAAATTATTTTCTATTAGCGACAACCACTTTTATTTACATATTTTAACAAATTGTATGTCATGGGTTCAAATCCAGGCGGGTGCTTTACTTTGCGTAATTGATTTTTATATAGATAACCACTGCTCACAAAACGACGAAGAAAAATGTTATTCCAATAGCGCTTGTTAATAAACAACGATTGCCCAAAAGTTCAATCATTTTGAACTTTTGGGCAATCGTTGTATCTAGTAAATGTCACTAGTCGATCCTTTGAATTTATTTTCTTGTTTTTTATTTATTTATTTATTAAAACTTAATGCAACACAAAGTTACAAAGGCGAACTTAATTAGGCATTCTCTACCAGTCAACCTGGGGTGGTGAAGAGAAAACATGGCAGGAGCATATAAAACAAAAACAAAATAAATTAATAAAGAAATTTAAAGAAAAACAAGGGTACAAATGTAAAATATATATATATAAATAAAATAAACATACATATATATTTAATATAATATAAACCTACATATATGTGTTTAATATGAAGTAAAAAAAGGGGGGTTTTTGAAACGACTCTGCTATTTGTTTTTTGAACTTAATTCCCCAACTTTCGCTTAAATGCATACTGGCTGGTAGCCGTCCTGATGTCGACCCACATATGTTTTTAAATCAAATATTTCAAAAAAGAAGACGGAATATATTAAAAATTTGTAGGCCGGTAGCTGATAGCTGGTATCGGGAGCAGGGTCCAAGCTACTGTTAGAAAGTAAAGGTTTCAAAGACAGGAACCACCTCACAATGCCATAAGGAGGAGTACTGCCTTCTATATCAGTGTTTAGTTTTAATATAAAACCTATTAAGAAAAATAACATCAATATATCGCCGAAAAAAAATCAAATCAAATCCATCCAGCCCATACGTTGTACATCAGAGGGCCCCTAAGGACAGGTTCATACTTCCGATACGAAAGTCTATAACATAAACATGGGGTACACTATTAAAACTTGGACTCGTTTTGTGAGCCAAAATATTACACGAACTACCTCCCTTCTATCCCAAGTTAGGGCTGCCAGAGAATTTCCATTTTTATTTCAGTTTAGAGATATGTTTGTAAAATGTTATCTGCTTTAGAAGATAGTTTCTTGTCAGTTTATGGCTATTGTGTGAAAGGTTTGTGTGGGAATGGAGTACAATTGTCTGGGTTTTGTTTTGTAATTTAACTACTTTCTGTCAAAGGTTTTACTCGCGTTGTGTCCGATAAATCTAGAGAAACGTATTCTTCATTTATTTATATCAACTTTATTTACAAATTGAAAACTTATAATACAAAAAAAAACATACAATTGGCAGCCTTATCGCACTCTGTGATTTTTTTCTTCCAGGCAACCCGGAATGTATAGATTGCTTGAACACAAAATGGAGTTGCACTTGGTGCAAATATTAGAATAAACAAAACTTGATAGATACTTAAATACTAAAATAGATACATATATACATACATACAAAATATAAATATGTAAGCAAGAGAATAAGTGATGAGACGAAGACATAATTACAGTGACAAGTAATGATACTTCACAAGCCTTTTAAATACAGGCAGTATTTGCGCACGTTTCATTTCCACAGCTAATGCATTCCATAGACGAGCGGCCTGGCCAGTATGAAATCAGAAACGTTTATTTCAAATAGACCAATTACAGACACTTTTGAATTGTCAAAATGTCGGTAAGACAAAAAAAAAGTGAAGCTAAATTACGTTCCAAAGCGTAGATCTCTATGGAGAACGTGCAAGAAACTCACGAGCATGACGTGTCCATCAGCCCTACTCAGCTCAACCATTTTGAAGGGAACTGAATGACCCAATAACACGTGCCACCATCAGCGAGACATTTGAGTGAGCATGACAAACTCTCAAATGCCATGCTCGTAATGTCAAACAAGTTGTAACCTAATAAAAATGCTCCATGATACTTCACATTCACAAAATTTGATAAAAAAAAGTGCTTCTACAATGCTATTGTTTCCAAATAAAATAAAATAAAAAACGTTTCGAAACCAACAATACAAAAAGGATAATAGTATCTCTTCCAATATTTATAAATATATTATAAAAAAAACTAATTTGAAGGCAAAAGTGGCTGTGGCTGTGGAGCAGGACCGGCATTTAGCCAAGCGTTTTTATCAAGGATAGTCTATATCAGTAATAGACTTATCCAGGAAAGTAGTCGAATGCATTGGCATTTTAAGTTTTAAGTTATCTGATGACATAAGAACTTTCATGTGGGAGTCGCAAAGAAATTGGAACCATTCTTTGTAACTTAGAAAAAAAAATGTCGACCTGTATTGGAGGCCATATATCTGTCGTTATTTTAATGAACATACCTTTACGTAAAATTGCCTGCATTTCAAACGAGTGTGTTTTGGCTAACTTCCATCTTTGTTTATCCATCGTGCTTTTAATCCATGTTGCCTTTTGCATACTTCTGAAAGTTTTTCGCATAGTTGAAGGTCATGCTTTATAGCATTTAAGAATATTACTTTTCATTCATTAATTGTTTTGACTATGCAACTATGTAAGGTCATTTGGTCTACTTGTTCCTTTTTAAAGTTCCGTACCTGAAAGAAAAAACGGAACACTTTGCTTTGTTGTCCGTCTCTCTGTCTGTCAAGACCTTTTATCTCGGAAACGCGTAAAGATATTGAGTTGAAATTAAAACCATATACTTGGATCTGCTGTCCCTTGAAGCCGTGAAAAAATCAAACTTCTAAGTTAACAAAAATAAAGATACGGCCGTTTATTTTGTGTGTGTGGAGCAAAAATCAAAGGGTAATTCCCGTTGACCTAGAATCCTGAAATTTGGCATAAAGTAAAATCACTATCATGAATTTGTCAGTCATAGACTGAGGACTGTTAATTTGAATTAATAATGTCAAAATTTTTAATGAACTTGGTTTTTTTTTTTTCCTTTATTTCAAGCCTATTCTTTATTTCTACACTTACAACTACTGCTCATAAATTAATAATAACGCAACCAACACCCACCGCATTTGTCTATACAAATGCGTGGAACAATATTAACGTGAGCATGGAAGGGGGGATTAACAGCTTTGCATACTTATGCTGACGAGGGGGAGGGAGGGGTTATTTAATAAAAAAAATGCGACATGCAGTAGACCTGCCTTTACAAACAACCAACCCAGTAACATTTTCTTCATCGTTTCGCTGGAACACAGCCCTACGAGTCGGCCAGAGTCCGGTCGGTCCGGCGCCTGTCTCATAAACATGCCCCTGTATCAGCGCGTAATCTGCCGGATTTGTCGATCAGGCCGGCTATCCACTGGCCAGATTTGTACGGGGCTTTGCCGTCGATACGGCACATACATTTTGCTTTTCTTCTTCACTGTTTATGTGGCTGGTCAGGTGGAAGGCTCTAGTTTGTTTAGGGGTACGTCATTTGTTTTTGTTTTTTATGCAGGGGTGTTGATTGAAGGGGCTGAGGGCGCGGGGATAGGTAATTACTATGGGTAGTGGTATATTTTGTGTTGTATAGGTACCAGGTACTGTTTCTGTGTTTATGCGTTCTAAATTAGAAGTTATTCCTGCTAGAGCTTACAAGTAAGGATAATACAAATTTTGTATATAGTTGGATTGATTTGTTAGTTTAATTTTGTTTTTAAATCCTTGAGGATTTACTGCAATGTCAGTCTGGAGCTGGTCCAGTGTTAACGGCCTGGAATACTGGAGAAAGGAATTTTTTGATTACTTTTTATGGCATTATTATCACATTTAATTTCTGTTTTTTTTTTTGTAGTTTAACTTTTTACGACATTTTTTTTTAATTCAATTTTGTTTTTATGACATTTTTAATTTCATTTAATATTGATTTTTAAGATATTTATTTTTTGTTTAATTTAATTTTAATTCTTATGACATTATTGTTTTTTTTTGGTTTATTAAATTTAAACTTCTAGGACATGTTTTAATTTTTGGTTTATATAATTTTAATTTTTATGACATTTTTAATTTTTGTTTCATTTAATTTAATTTTATTTGTATACTGTACTCAGAATCTCCAATGTAGTTTGTACTTTTGCATGCCTTCTGGTTAAATATGGCTGATGCTAATCATATCTTTATGTCACAGAGTTTTGTAACCATATTTTCAAAACAAATATCTTATCTTACGAGTGGTAGATCGCGAGTTCATAACCCGACAAGAGCAATACTTTGTGTGATTTATTTCATCACCACTGCTCATTCATTCATTCACTCAAAACGGTGAAGGAAAACATCGTGAGGAAACCGACATATCCTAGAACTGAAATTTGAAGACATCCACCAACCGCACTATGGCCTGCATGGTGGATCACGGCCTCCCTCATTTTCCTCCCTCTCACGCATTCCCTCTCATTATAAGGCGGATTATGCTATGCTATGCTTCATTCATCTATTTTACTTGGGGTCAACGCAACATGATTTCCACCTTCTAATCTTCAAAGTACTCCTTCTGCTCGGGGCGGAGCGAGAGGGAGGGTCAGCTTAGCCCTAGAACGAAAGAAGTCATTGGATGATTTCCCACTTAAAAAAAGCTACTCTAATCTTTCCTAAAATTTCAGTCATCATCATCATCATTTCATGCCAAAGGACATCCACTGTTGGACATAGGCCTCCCCCAAGTGTCGCCACAACGAACGGTCCTGTGCGTCTCGCATCCACCGCATTCCCGCGCCTCTCACCAAGTCGTCGGTCCACCTTGTGGGAGGCCTTCCAACGTTGCGTTTTCTGGTGCTCTAGAATCTTTCGGCCCTATCGACCATCCGTTCTACGAGCAATGTGTCTTACCCACTCCCACTAAAGTTTGGCGATTCTTCGGGCTTCGTCGGCGACCTTGGTTCTCCTGCGGATATCCTCATTCCTGATGCGATCACGCAAGGAAACTCCGAGCATAGTCCTTTCCATTGCCCTTTGGATGACTGATGAAATTTCAGTATTTGATGTGTTTGAGTAATCAGTGCATTTGCTACAAGTCAGACAATTCGAGAGAAGATATCTTGCAAACCAAAATATTCCCGTTCTAAAAATAGCAGCTCGTCATATCTTGGTGGTCGTGAATATTGATGAGTATTGACTCCGGAGCGACGGCAACAGCTGATCACATCTCCGACGCCCCCGTCTCAATTAGTTACACTTTTGACGGACTATTTATATCTGGAACTGAGAATAACTGCGGTTTTTGATGAGAAGAATGTTGTAATTATTTGTTTTTTTTTGTCGGTCTGACTGTTTTAGGTCAATAAAGTGAAAGTCAAGTAAAAAGTTTTTTATTTCACATAGGCCTACACGGGCACTTATAAAACGTCAGAAGCTATTGCACGATTCCAAATTGGTCGTTTCCTACGGAGAAGAACCGGCAAGAAACTGCATGGTTACTCTTTTAAAAATGTTTTTGTTGTTCTTACAATATTTCCATATTACAGCATAAGTAGATATTATGTAAGGACAGTGTAGACTGGTCAATATTGTACTCAAAAGGACAATAAAAATAATCATTATAAAAAAGTGAGTTGTAATACGAAGTAATCTAAAAATTCGCGGAGTCTACAGTGTTCTTACATTCACATTATAAAAAAAGCTATATAAAAAAAATAGAAAGTAAAAAATAAATAATTACAACTAACAATAAATGAGATATCAACAAAACAAATCTCTACTAATATAAAAAAATATTGTAAAAGCAATGTGTTAGAAACAAAGATGGAGCAGTTAATAGACACATTTACATAATATTATGAGTTACCAGCTGGTCACATGTGCAGAAAAAACAGTCATTGGCAAACAAGCGTGTCTTCGACATAGTCCGTACATAGTCAGCGTGTCCTAACCAAAAAAGCGTAACGTTAATCTTTTTTGGTTAGGACACGCTAAATATGGGTTTTGAACTTTCCCTCGCTTAGTTCAGTCACCGCCTTTGACAGTTTGTTATAAAAGCGTATGCTGTTTACTAAAAATGACTTACTGGTCTTTTAGTTAATATTCGTATTCCATTTCGTGTTTACTACGCGTATTTATGTTATGAAAATCGCTTCTAATTTTGAAAAATCCTAGGTTTTTACGAACAAACAAAATATTTTCTAAGATATAAAGAGAAGGCAGAGTCAGTATATCGAATTTATTTCTGAGGGACTCTCGAGGAAACATTTTATAAGATCACTCTCTTTTGCAATATAAAAATTGAGTCTACATCAGCGGATTCCCACAGTAAAATGCCACAAGACATAATACTGTGGAAATAAGCATAGTAAACTGAGGAGTGGCGACCAAGTACCGGAAAACGCAGCGTTGGGGGGCCTCCCACAAAGTGGACCGATACCTCGTGGGAGTCCGATGGATGCGAGACCGGTCGTTGTGGCGACGCTTGAGAGAGGTCTATGTCCAACAGTGGACGTTTACCGGCTGAAATGATGATGATGATCATTATACATATTAAATTCATTCAGTAGTTTATGAGTTTATTGCACTCATACAGATACAGAGTATGTAAGGATGTTGCTTATTATAATTATCAATTAATGTCAAATCTTGAATTGCCATTCGTAGGTACTCATTTTGAAATCATGTAATTTTTTTCTTATTTTTCTTAGTCAAAGCAGATATCACGGTTGGCGAAGTGGTTCAGCGACTAGCTGCTATTCTGCTTGTCGTGGATTTCCACACAGATCATATATTTGTTGGGTACTTATGAGTTTACATGTTCGTGAACGTATCCAAGATGCAGGAGTAATGTTCCTAGGAAAACAGTTTTTTTTAAACGTTAATATACTTACTATATAGCCAAAGAACCAACTGCAATTCCTACACCCATTCTCACACATCTCACTGCCTATTGTAAATTAATACGTCGCACGAGCAGGCCTCGTAAATCGGCCGTCTCAATTTACCGGCCTGCGTATTGGCAAGACGGAGGCCCAGAGGCCTGTCGGCCCGAGGCCAATGGAGGACTGGAGGCCTTCAGAGTCGATCAGTTTGCTGATATCACGAAAAAAAAATGAAATTGAACATAAAAAATCTTTAAAATTTTTCATAAACACGCACTCAAAGTGTATAAACCCAAAACACAGCACTAATCACACAATAACATTGTCAAATCCAGCGCTAGACAGCCGGCGGATTACTGCGTATTTACTGCAAATTAACCACACAATTGATGGCCAATTGATCGTCTAATGTTCCCACATAGCCATTATATTAAATCAAACAGCTCTGGTTGGTCTACCAAGTACCTGGACAAAGACCTATTGATTTAAGAGCTGCGTAGAGGCTGTTTACATAGATTGATGTCATCGAGAGATCTGTGCGTCTTAGGTCTTGAGTTCGAATGCTCTAATCTCTCTTGGGTGGTGGAGTGCTGGCTAGTGACAATCGAGGAGGCTGTAAAGGGTAGAATGGGTAAGACAAGATTTAGATCTATAGATATACAAACCATACGTTTGCTAGGTAAAATCTAATGGGTTCTCGAGCTTGAACACTTTTATAACCTGTTTATAAAATAATGTATCACCATTAACGCGCATCAGAAAGTATATTCATAATCGGCTACAGAATCGATTTCGGCTATTTTTAAAATAGGTAATTTTGTTATCCTTAAATAGTTCTTGATTATTTTAGGATAAAAGATTAACCTAATTTTGATAAATCATATAATAAATCTGTAGAAGTATTTAGTTGTGCGCACATCACGAAAAATATACGAAATGGATGTCGATAACTTCTATATATTAAAATTGTGTGTAACTTGATATATTATTTAGGCTTTGTTTCATTGCAATCAGTTAACTATATCGAAAGATATACTACATTCATTGACTGTTAGGCGGTACGAAGTTCACCGGGATAGCTAGTTCATGATAAATCTTGATTGCGTCTCTAGACTTCTAGTGTTTACGTGTGTGTGCGTAGACACCCAATATCGATGCCACAAATGTGATTTCTTAAAAAAACCACTACCTTAGTCCATTCAAGTTGGTCATCTCTTAGCTGTTTGGTCATCTCTTAGCTGTTTGGTCATCTCTTAGCTGCCAGTGGTTTAATTTAATTTCTATTTTTAAATTCGTTTTTTTTATTGTTATTACTTATCTACAAGAAATAGTGTCCATGGAGTTTTTTTGCACGTTCTTCTCCATAGAGATCAATGCTTTGGAATGTGCAATTTAGCTTCAATTTTTTGATTGACCGATATTTTGGCAATTCAAAAGTGTCTGTAAATGGTCTATTTGAAATAAATGTTTTTGATTTCTGATTTCTAAGTAAAATTTTAGTTTTGAATTACGATTGTAACTTAATTATCTGATTGGGGGTGTGCATTATTTCAGTTATATGTTGTATAACCTTCTTGATTTAAATACACGTAAAGAAATAAAGTTAATTTCTCTATTTGAATTTCTATGCGTTATTAGCGGAGGTTGGAATTAGGTAGAGTTGTTCATGTACTTGCATCGAAATGTTGATATTAATATTGATCGTCCCGGGATTTCTAATTAAAAATAATATTACAAATAAATAATAATAAAAACCTCAGAGATAGATAAGACAAACGAACTGAAAATTGGACCCTAGGTAAAAGATTTAAAAAAAAATCTGGAAAGATAAAAGACGTTTTTTCATTTGAATTGGTGGCGCCGCGTCAGCCGGTGTAAACAAATGATGGCAGTAGACAAGATATAAAAAAAAGTTATTTTTAGCAAGATAAACACTACCTAAAACTGTAAATATAATTTCTTTGATTTTAAGAAAGATTTGCATGTTCAGTCTATGTAATGTAAGTAGTCAGATGGAGAAACGACTTGTATTTTTAATAAAATAAAAAAAAACGTTCAATCGTTTAACTGGTATAAGTAGAAGATAATCTTTAAAGTTCCCTGTTTAAGTTGAAATACTAAAAATAATAATGAACACTCGTTTTAAAATGATTTCAAAACTACACAGACGTCATTTTCTTATTTCAAGACACAAACTTACTCTAGATAAACTGTAAAGCTATTTCAACCACAGTGATGCAATCTCAGAACTGCAATCCCCAAAACCGACTACACAGAAACCAAAACTTATTCCTAAAAACCAAATCCCTTGGCATACAAAACGCCTAGTTGCACAAAGACAATAATTCGATAGTAAGCCCGCGCTGCGCCTCAGATCTCACCTGACTAACTGCCTCTAACCACCTCTAACCGCCGCGCGCCGGCACGGACCGGTTTAATCCGCCCGGAACCGGCGCAATCCGGTTCACAAACTTTGTTCTGTCATGCTTGCTTTGCGGTACACGCGCCGTGCCACTTGTCGTGTTGTCTGTAAACGATTTGTTAATGGATTCCGGTTATTGTGTTGCCCTTTTGTGGGTAATTGGCTGGAGTGATGAGTGTATTCGTGATTTCGGAAATGTGATTTTTTTTTCGAGTTTTGGGATATTGGATTAAATTTTTCAGTCAATAAATGTCAGTCGTTAAGATTTTTGTTAAAATGAGTAGGAAATCATCTTTTTTAATAGAATATTGTTGAAATAGTTTTTGAAGAGTTGTTTAACGGTAGTTTCCTTCCTTAAAGCATTTAATTGATAAATAGACAGCAGTCAATCCCTTCCTTTTATTCTTCAAAAAACCTATCAAATAAAACATCCCCATAACATCTTTTTACCTAAATGCCAGTGCACAAAAATGTTCTAAGCGTCCTTGGATAGTCCCAAATGTCAGCAAATGTCCCCAAATGTCCAGAATGTCCCGTAAAGATTGTGTCCGCGGGCTTAATGCTCCGTGCTGGCCGCGGCCCATTGCATCGCCGATACCTTTGTTGCTTTGCAAAGTTGGATGTAGGAGGAGATAGACAGACATTGGAAGGCATAAAGTAGCCTTAGGAACTGCGCAGCTGCGTGGCCTGGGCTTGTTGCAGTTTGTTAAAGATCTCTCGCAATGGTTCTTTTTTTGACGGAATTGGACATAACTTTGGAAAAGTGGACCTGCTTCGCATTGGCTGATTACTATTTGGGAAAAGTGTCACAATCAAATGTTTATTTATAGAAATAAAGTGAGTGAATAGGCTCTTAATTAACTAATGTGCCTCATCATCAACTATTGCGTTACTGTTATCATCAGGTGGAATTGCAGTTAAGCACTAGTTTTTGTTAAATATGTATATATGGATAGATAATTTTATCTATGATATAAAAAACTACTAATTTATCTTCCTGTATCTGTATATAATTTCACAACGTTTTTCTTACTAACAACAATCTTCACATCAAATAACTTTACAGCAAGTTTAAATCGAGCCTAACCAGTATAAACTGGTTCAAACCGACGTAAACCAGTTTAAGGCGGTCTGAGCCAACTCACGGCGTTAAGTTTGTTTTGTCACTTGCTCCGTTTAATAGCAAGTTGGGCTCACACTCAAAGTACATACTCTAATTGAATTGATTGTCTGGATTTGAGATGAATACCTGGAGGATAGGATAATATTTAAGGTGTGGTTTTTGTTAAATTTTTACACCCTGACTTTACTTTTAAGTAACGGGATTTGAGTTATAGCATTTTTATCAATATGCAATAGGCTATAATAAACTGAATTTAATAGAATAATATTCAACCAGCTATTCTCTGCGACGTCACCCAAATGAATGACGGTTTTTGCAGACACAAAGTCCAAGCCAGATAAATAGTAGATGTCGTTCCTTGGGCTTCAAACTTACTCAATTAATCAAAATCAGTTTTTTTTTCGGTGGGAAAATCATCTTGTGACATCCTCCGCTCTTGGGCGGAGCGAGAGATAGTGCCAGACTTTTACTGACTAAAAACCCACTCCTGTTTCTTCGTTGCCTTTCGTACCAGGACCGAGTCTTCCTTTCAGAATCAGACCCTTGGTCCCGGTAGGCTTTGACCCTGCTGGGCCCCTACAGTTGCTAACATCTTCTTGAGGCGCACGTGGCGACTTGGGCTCGGTCCGGACGGTTACCGGACGGTCAGCATTTTAATCGTGAAAGCGTAACAGACAGACGGGGTTACTTTCACATATATAATAATAATATGGACTTTGTAGTGCTTAAAATTTATAATTCATACCACGTGTTATGAATTACGTTAAATTTTTAAGCTTTTTAAAAAATAACTTAGGTAATCTATTTATTTATTCCAGTAGGTTTTTTTTGTTTTTGGTGGGAAAATCATCTTATGACAAATCTCGCTCTTGGGCGGAGCGCAAGATAGTGTCAGACTTTTACTGACTAAAACCCCACTCCTGTTCCTTCTTAGCCTTCATCCCGGGGCCCCGGGCTTCGCTTTCACACTACCCATGGCCCCAGTAGGCTTCGACCCTACTGGGCCCTTACAGTTGCTGACATTTCCTTGAGGCGCGCGTGGCACAGTACGCGCCGTCGACGACTTGGGCTCGGTCCGGATGGTTACCGGACGGTCGGACGGCGAGCCACCCATTAATCGCCGTCCGCAAGCCCCCGCCTATAGTGGCCGGAAATCGGGATCGGAATCTCGGCGGCGGTTAGGGCGTGAGCATTAGGGCATTTATTCCAATAGGTAAGATCACGTTCACGACCTTATCAAACGGTATACATGTTTTCGAAAACTCACACAGAAGCCATCACAAAGGGGATGAAAAACTTAAAAAATAAAAATGAATTTGTTCCATGACTAACAGTATACTGTTAACGGTAGTGACACAGCACTTGTTAGTCCATCATTACTCCATTTCTTCCTATCCCATGCAAACATCTGTCTCCATCCAAAAATCCACAAGTGAACTGAATTTGAATCGAAGCGTCGTCCAATAGTGGAATACAAGAAGTAGTCATTAATCACTGCATTGTTGAACCAGGGTGACAAGGAGTCAGCTTGTATTGTGGATTTGTTGACAGGGATCACGTCTGGACGTCAGCGGCCGTATTCTGGCCGTTTGATATGGGTCCGTGTTTCTTTCGAATGCCGTGTGCGGTTATGGGCTGATTGTGTGATACGTATAGTGTTCACTGAAAATAGTTTAATTATTTGTATGATACGTTTCAGTAAAACTCTTCTTTGCTTATTTTTATACACTATCGTCTACATCTCTTCTAATCTCTCCTTTCACAGGTCTGCTGGAAGAAATTTATTTTTTGAAATAAGCAGTACCTTTGTAAAAAAAATTATATTAAGACACCTGTCCTCTTCTGTGTGTTTGTGTGTACACAAATAAATAAATAAAAGCGATCAATGAGATCTTCTGAAACTGGTACTGAGGCTCAACAGTGAAAGGTTTAAGTTATTTGTGTAATAGTTTTGCTTTCATATTTGTTGTGTATGTTTCTGAATATACATGTGATATCAAAAAATAAAAAAGTCGTACATATATTTCGACTGGCAAAAACAATTGAAAATAGCAAAAATAACAACGTGAAGAGTGTTAGGGGATGCTTTATTCTTCTACTAGAGGAAATATAGATACTATTTCTTTATAATATATAAAATAAAGTCTCTTACTGCGTTTGTCTGTTTACACGTTAAATCCTCCTAAACCATGCAACGAAATTTAATAAATTTTAATAGACAGTGCAATAAAAATAAAAATAAATTACACCTGTGCGATGCTTACGTGTTGTCTAAAATATTTTTTTAGCAGACAGCAATATAAATCAACAAACACATATAATGACAAATAACCGTCTTCCAGAATAAGTCCTCCAGCTCCTCACTCACAGTAGTGAACAATCGCGAATGAATGGAGTGGAGACAAAAGGCCGGTTCCTTTGTGCTAATGAAGAATGGTCACCCTCGCCCTGTGTCGTGTTAGTGTGTTAGCAGTTAGATTAATATCGGCTAGTGCTCATTGCTCATTGGATGTAACAAAAATTAACGTTTAGTGATAAATCGTTGGGCTAATTGTTTGGATTGAGGTTCTGAGAATTTTAGGTCGTAGGAATTTGTGATATTTGATTTAAGAGCAGAATGAATGTATTCTTCTCCCTTCTCTATTGTATATTTTAATATCTATTAGTTTATTGTTTGGTAATGTATTTATGTATTATAAATAATATATATTTTTCGTATATTTCTTATCTTTTGTTGTCATTTGTTTATTTAAACTTCATGTGCAGTAGTGGTACATAGGCGGACTTAATGCAACAAGTCATTCTCTACCAGTCAACCTTTGGGTTAAAAAGACAACACTGTGGTAGGCTTGCACAAAAACAAATAACTGATAATTCAAACAGAAAAAATAAGTTATTTGTTATTTTGTATTTTTATTATGTTTTCTGTACCTCAAAAAGAAAAAACGGAGCTCTTATAGGATCACTTTGTTGTCCGTCGTACGAACGTTGAACGACGGTCGTCGAACTACAAATTTAGAGTTTTCAGATTTTTTCCTATACTTGTACTATGAGACCTTGTTTCATGCCAAATTCCAGGAGTTTAGGTCAACTAAAAGTACCCTATGAATTTTGATTCCCTTGAGAGTGTTGAAATACACGTTTTTTGCGACATAAACGTCCGTATATTTTTTTGTTAACTCAGAAATTTGTTTGTTTTTTTCACAGCTTCAAGGGACCGCAGACCTGACTGTATGGTTTTAATTTCAACTCGATACCTCTACGCGTTCCCGAGATAAAAGGTCTTGACATACAGAGAGACGGACAACAAAGTGATCCTATGAGTAAGTATAAGGGTTCCGATTTTTCCTTGTGAAATATGGAACCCTAAAAATAGCAAGCTTTTACATATTTAAAACTAGTTCACGCTTATGGCTTCGCTGGCGTGAGTGTAGTAAATTATCTCAAGGGATCTTTCTCCCAGGATAAGAATTATTTTGTATCCTATTCCAGGACATGGTCTATCTTTATGACAATTTTCATCCAAATCCATTCAGCAGTTTGAGTGTGAAAAAGTTCAGCCGTACACACACATATATGTATAGACTTTTACCTTTATATATACTAGCTGCTACAAGCGGCTTCACCCACGTATAGCATAGCATAGTCGTCCTTATAATGTTCTGTTGGGACTCAAGCCTGCTCTCTAGGAGAGGGAATGGACCGTAATCCACCACGCGGGCCCAGTGTGGGTTGGTAGATATCACATGTCTTCGAATTTTTGGTTCTAGGACATGCCGGTTTCCTCACGATGTTTTAATTCACCGTTTTGAGAGCAGTGGTGATGAAATAAATTACAAAGTAATGCGCCTGGTGCGACCTACAACTCGTACGTCGGAGTCGTTACCACTCGGCCGCCACTGCTCAAACTCATCTTGTTTCACCCACGTGAAAGTAGACAACGGTCTCAAGTCTCCTATGTGCTATTCCGAGACATGATCCACACGTGTGCCAAACATCCAAATCCGTTCATCCATTCAGCAGTTTAAGCTTGAAAACTTTTTATAAAAAAATAAAATAACTGACTTCACCAAAATAACTTTAATTTCGGAAATCGTATTATTTTGATCCTTTTAGTGTTTTTTTTTTAGTGGTTATTTTTATTGTAAAAAGTTTTTTATTTCACACTTTTTAGTTGCGATACACTTATAACCAGAGTGAGTATTTCTCATAACAATTCGAATTAACCCAAACACTGCTAGGTTAAATTGTTTTATTATGAAGTTCCTGTATCTTCCACCTTCCGGCTCTATCATCAAATAAGTTCGATAGTACCTTATAGTCAAAGTGCATCTTATGAAATTCTAATAAGTTCAAACACGGCTAGGATACATTGATTAATTACGGAGTTCCTATGCCTATCTTTCGGCTCCATCATCAGATCAGTTCTATAGTACCTTATAGTCAAAGTGCATCTTATGAAATTCTAATAAGTTCAAACACGGCTAGGATACATTGATTAATTACGGAGTTCCTATGCCTATCTTTCGGCTCCATCATCAGATCAGTTCGATAGTACCTTATAGTCAAATTGCATCTTATGAAATTCTAATAAGTTCAAACACGGCTAGGATACATTGATTAATTACGGAGTTCCTATGCCTATCTTTCGGCTCCATCATCAGATCAGTTCGATAGTACCTTATAGCCAAAGTGCATCTCATGATAATTCTAATAAGCCCAAACACGGCTAGGTTACATTGATTAATTACTGAGTTCCAGTACCTACCTTCCGGTTCCATCATCATCATCAGTTCACTTCGATGATACCAGTTTCAACATAATTATTCAGAACCATTTATTTATTTGTATTGTCATAGTCGCTTAACTATCTTCATTGTGATAACTATGTGAGTATGAAATTCCGTTGGCCATTTCTAGTCTTCTTCATCAGTTCCACTTTATCAAATGTTACTTTTACTTCATTAAATGCTTAAGTTCTCGATGAAAATACTAAAATCGCCATATGGTTGTCTATAGTATTTGAAAAGTTCCCTCGATTCCTCATAGATCCCATCATCAGAACTGGATTCTGAAAAAAAAATGGGACCAATCGGAAAGTATATCCTCAAAGAGGAAAAAACAAATTTGCAAATGACGGAGTTCTGAGATAACACACATAAAAAAACTTACAACCGAATTGATAAACTCCTCCATTTTTTTACACTAGGATATTGATGTTTTTAAAATTTTCGATTTTTGACTGGTCGAATGCTTGATACCACTCATGCACACTGTTCTTATACCAAAAATCACCACAATCGGTTAACTAACCTACACTGATGACGCTATACTACCTGTATGAGAAAACTTTATTGGCGTTGTGCAACCTCTAAACATTAACCGACTATGGTGATTTTTGGTATGATCGCGTGAGGTGAAGGTCCTCACGCCCCAATGGCCGCCTTGATTCTGATCCCGATTTCCGGCCACCGCAGGCGCGGGCTTGCGGCGAGAAATGACTGGTTCTGCGTCCGATCGTCCGGTAACCGTCCGGACCGGGCCCAAGTCGTCGACGGCGCGTACTGTTCCACGCGCGCCTCAAGGAGATGTACCGCATGCAACCGTAGGGGCTCAGCAGGGTCGAAGCCTACTGGGGCCATGGGTGATGCGAAAGAGATTCCCGGGGCCCTGGAAAAATGTCAAAGAAAGAACAGGAGTGGGTTTTTAGTCAGTAAAAGTCTGACACTATCCCCCGCTCCGCCCAAGAGCGGGGGATGTCATTAGATTATCTTACCACCCGAAAAAAAAACGATTAAGTATAGTGATTTTTGGTATATGAACACTGTGCATGAGTGGTATCGAGAATTCGAGCAAAGTCAAAATAAAATGGAATATTAACAAAAAAAAATACTTGAAACACCCTAACATACACACATATAAATTTTTATAATATTAGCGTGATATGTCTGTGAAACGAATGTCATCATTGTAAATTAATATAAGCAGTTTCCCAGAACTTTAAACTTAATTTACAGGACTTCGAGATGGAAATACATTGACTGATTTAATTGCTATTCCTTTTTTCCTTGATTATTTGAAATGAATTTGAAATTAATATGAACCTTAAATGTTTACTTTTGACTAGAAAATATTTTTATCAATACTTGAAAATTCGTTTTTAACCTCGTTAGCCAAATTCATGCACTAGTGTAGAAAAGTGTTCGAGCCCGCCACCGCCTCAATTGATTGATTTTATCGTATCAGGCTGGGCGCTAAGCAAACCTCACAAGTCGCATGACAACCTTTTTTTAAATTATTTCTTCGTAAGTGTATTGAAAAACGACGACGTCGTTTAATTATACATGAAAATTTGTCAGCTCTACAACATCCTCACTTGCGGCTCGGGCGAATTTCACCTCAGTTGCAATGATAAATTATCTCCACTTGTATCAAAATGTACTATCATACCTCACAAAAACACAACCCAATATAAGGTTACTCGTTCTAAATATAATTACACCAAAAACAGGCCAAAACATTTTCTTTGCGTGATTTCCAAAAGTCACAGGGACTTATCCCGTCAGGACATATCAGCGACATTTTGCGACGTCAAAAGTCTCGTCAGGATTACTAGTGACGTCGCGGCCGGCCCCTGTCCCGGGACTGACAAGCCAGATGGACACCCTTATCTCTCACTAAAAGCGTGTCTATTTATAGTGTGTGTGTGTGTTTGAGTTTTGTGCGAATTTCGCTTGTGTGTGGTAAAAAAGTGTTTTTTTTTTGTTTGCGGTTAATCTCGTAAGGCCCAACCTAAATTTAGGTTTACTACGACCCAATGTACTAAAAGTAGTCGCAAGTTGCGGCCCTGGACTTTTTTCTTTCTTTCTTCTTTAAAGCTTTTTGCTAAATTCTTTTAAGCGGTGTTTCCTATACCCAAAGTTAACTATTTGACTTCAAAAATGTATTGAAATAATATGTTCATGGTAAATATTTTTTTTAGATAGTTTAAACCAAAAATTACTTTTAAAAATCGTGTCATCATTTTAGGTCGCTGGGCTATAATTTTATGATATAAAAAAAGTATTTTAAACCTATGGAATTTCTCAATTTTTTTGTAGTTAAATTAGGTCGTTCTGCCTTACGAGGTTAAGATGGAGTCAACAAAATTAATTGTGGGATTAATGATTGCCACCCACAAGGTGGACCGGATGACCTGGTGAGAGTCGCGGGAATGAAATGAATGCGAGACGCATATGAACGTTCGTTGTGGCGACACTTGGGAGAGGCTTATGTCCTGCAGTGGTCGTCTTCTGGCTGAAATGATGATGATGATACAGTTAAAGTGGCTGGTTTCCAGTGTGTACATATTATGAAATTGGAATAAGCATTACTTTTGCGCCGATTATTTAGAATATTTTATTCTTAAAGCGATATCTTCGTCAAATGTTAACTGATTTTGATGTTTTATTTTTGGCTGTGAAGAATTTTTCCCTCGGGTATTTAAATTTGGTAAAGATATAATGAAGAGCTTTTGTGGTAGACCATGAATCTGTCCAAAAATAAAAACACTGTATGTAGGTGACTATGAGTGAGTGTGCGTGTGTGAGTCTGTTTGTTATGCCTCTACGTTTAAACGTCTGAACGGATTTTAATGAGAGTCACACACTGTTAAGCGGGTACGTAGGATAAACAAGACGTTCAGATCAAGACTGGCTTTAATGGTTTATTACTCTCAACCAATTTACATGTACCCTCATCATGCAATTATAAATTGAATGTCACCTACTAGGTACTTAGGATATTGGAATGTTACACGTACGTACTTCGGTAGGTTACTTTTAGGCGGTTCATAGAGTCCAAAGCCAAGGTAGCTGCTAGGAAACTCGGCGTTCTTGCAGAGGTCCGGCGGTACTTCACACCGGGACAGCTTTTAATGTGTGTGTGATCGTGTGTAGGGTACTGCAACCATATATGGGCTGATGATGCAGATTGTCTCCTAGCAGCTTTGGACACGGTGGAAAGGTGTGCGAAGAGGCTGATTGTTGATACAAATCTGGTTAGGTTCAATCTAAAAAGCCTTAAGCACAGGCGTAGGGTAGCCAGCCTTTCGCTGTTTTACAGGACGCATTTTGGAGAGTGAGCGTGGGAATTGAGAAGAGAGAAGTGGTGGCCGAGTGGTAACGGCCCCGAATTACGAGTTGTAGGTCGCGAGTTCAAACCCAGTCAGGCGCATTATTTTGTGTAATTTATTTCATTACCACTGCTCTCAAAATGGTGAAGGTAAACATCGTGAGGAAACCGGCATGTCCTAGAACCAAAAATTCGAAGACATGTGATATTCACCAAACTGCACTGGGCCCGCGTGGTGGATTACGGGAGTATGTTTCCTTGGAATAATTTTCTATTATCACGCGGGCAGAACCACTGGCAGAAGGTAGTTTACTAATAAAAATAAAGAAAGCGCAGCGGGCCTCCACAACTTGGTACAAATCAACCTCCACGCCACCACAACCCCACTAACTTAACGAAACGAACCTAATTGATTTAGCTCAAAGAAAACACTAAGCCACTTCAAAAGCTACCCACACCTAAAGGAACAAAAACCCACTCAAAGTGACAGATTGACACTAGGGAGTGTCACTTGTGACTAATAGTGCCGACTGACCTACGACTCGTAATTACAGACACATTAATACTTGTGGCACTATCAGTCATGGACTAGAGGGGGGCCTTTAAAAACACGACACGGTTAGTGGCCAGGTATATATGTGTGTCCACTTGGAAGGTAAGGTCATGAGGGATTCAAAATTCAAAAGAGCCACCGAGAACGCAAAGGGCAACTGAAGGAACACAGGAGGGTTTAGTCAGTAAAAGTTAGACACACCCTCTCAGTCTACCCTGAGCGGGAGAAAATACTTGATGATTTCCTAGCCAAAAAAAACACATGGTCAGGGTCACCGGTTACCGCTTCTTGATGTAATTAATTGCAATAGTAATTGAAAGTTAAAAGTTATTGGTATATATAGAGTGTGGCGTAAATAGTAGTCGAGATACAGTATATTCAGCTATCATATAGCATAGGTTTCAGAATAAAACTGTTTTTTATTTTTTTAATATTTTGCGAAACTAATTTGGATCTAATTTCAATAAAAACAGTATTTTCCTATTTTGTTTTTTGTTTATAATTGCTAAATACATCTGTTTTGTTATCCGGCCAAGTACCGATTTTTGGGAGTCGTATTACATGTTATTTTGGTCCCGTGCGTCTCACATCCATTGGATTCCCGCGGCCCTCACCAGGCCATCGGTCCACCCAGTGGACGGCCTTCCAACGCTAGGTCTTCCGGTACGTGGTCGCCACTTCAGAACCTTTCGTCAACATCGACCATCTGTTCTGTGTGCAATGTACCCTGCCCATTTGAGAATTACCTATATTATGATACCTACATAATTACAGGTATACAGGGTGCTTGGTGCATCGTGTGCCAAATTAAAATGGTCTACGGGAGGGGTCTTCTGCTATCCTTTCAGACCCCTAAAAACCCTGTATAAATATTGTATTCATGGTTTATTGGTATATGTTTTGTTTTTTTTCAAGGTGGGAAATCATCTAATGATATACATAAGGTTGTGTCAAACTTTTACTGACTAAAACCCACTCTGAGTTCCTTCGTTACCTTGCATTCTAGGACCGGGTTTTCCTTTCAGAAGCGAACCTACGGCCCCAGTAAGCTTCGGCCCTGCTGGGCCCCTACGGTTTGCGTTCCGTCGACGACTTGGGCTTTGTCTGGACGGTTACCGGAGGGTCTGACGGCAAGCTACCCATTATTCACCGTCCGCAAGCTTGCGCCTATGGTGACCGATAATCGGGATCGGGACCCCGGCGGCTGGGGCACCTAAATTATTGTTGTGAAGTACCGTGCTGTTCTTGTTTCCTCCTACCTTTTGCAACCTCCAATTGTTCATTTGTTTGAGTTCGAGTGAATCTGCACTGCAGGCCTAGCCAAGTTACAACATCTTTCTACAATTGGTAACGCCTCCGATCCTATGTTCTGCCCATGTGACTTAACGTTGAGATGATGTAGTTTCCATACATTTGAAGTTTTCTACTAGCGTTAGCGATTGTAGGTTATCAACTTGGCTAAGCCCTCTGATCCTTTACGATCAAGTCAAAAATATTCACATAACATTTCAGTAGTGTTTTTCAATGCCATATATTTGGCGATCATACAGATCGCCAAAATATATGGCGCTGATAGAATATTCCTTGGCTGACTAAGGTTTGGCGCAAAATGTTATTCACCTTGTTCTATTCTATTGTTGTTGTTGTATTTATATAAACTTATAAGGATTTCTACAAAGAAACACTGAATAACTGCCAATATATATTTAATCAAATACTTTACATAAATTCAAGTGAACACGTGTAACGGTATTCTAACCTCAAAACATAATCACAACATTTATATTTATAACTGGCAACTGAGGACATGTTACTCACACTGTATTCGCCAACCAACTGACCGATCTCTCTACAGTTTATTATTATGCACAGGCTAGTGTCGCCCCACCATAGCCTCGGAAATTTGCAACGGACCAATAGTAGTGTGACACCATTGTTGCCAACCTAAATAAATAGCGTATTTAAATTCAGACACAAGTCTTTTAAGCAAATAAATCGACTATTAATAAAATCATAATTCCACTGATATCAAAATAATTGTATCTATCTCAAAAAATTAACGTTCATCTTCGAAGCGACAACAGACTGCAATCACCATGTTTGCCCTGATGATGATCTACACATCCAAAAACCTCACATAATCGAACAGTGCACATAAATCAAATACCCGACCACTACGTACAGTTGAGGTATAATTACGTAGCACATAAACATGCCACGCTAACTCTGTCCCACGTGGCTTGCTGCGATACCCGCGCGGTAATAAGCGTGATAATATGGCGGTAATATATGGGAGGTGGTGAAATGTTACCTAGCCGGGGTGGTGTGGTACTTTTGAATGGTTATACAGTTTTTAGTCGGTGAAAGGTTTTGTTGGAGCTAAAATGAAGTTTGTGCAGCTTTGCAACTGCACATAACATTATAATAAAAGTGTGTACTGTATTTGTGTGTGTGTATGTTTCACGCTCAAACTACTGAACGGATTTGGATGACATTTGGTATTTGGGTAGACCATGCCCTGGAATAGTACACGGTATACATTATTATTATTTAATAGTAAAAAATAATATAACAATCATTTTATTTTTAGGCATCACACAAAATAATCTTAAACAATAATAAACTAATACAAATTATAAAACAAAAAAATTAACTATAATTATACACGTAATGTAGTCGGCGTCGTATTGCGCTGCGTGATATCGTATAACCGTCCTCGGAAACGTCGGTATACGACACCTTTCCGCCAGAAGTCTTCTTTTAAGAAGGTCTATAGCTGTTGGATTGGAACTCGTACTACGAACGAATTGAAGTTGAAGTCGTGGCGCGCTTCCAACCTTACGACCCTCAGAGTCCAGTTGGTCTTCAAATGCTCCACGACTTCCTTTATTTAGTAAGACACACTAGCAGCTATTGGCTGATGTGTGTGTTTCAAATGGTTTAGTCTTTTCAATTGATTTTTAAAGCAGTTCAGTGTAGGAGCTTCCATCGAACACCGGGAGCCTATTCCATCCTGTTACGACTCGATTAGGTTATCGTAGAAGAACATACTTTTCGTTCTAAAAGCATATTCTGTAGAATTCCTAGGGAATACGCTAGCTAGTAAAAAAAAAACTTGTTATACGCGGGCGAAGACGTTGGCAGAAACTAGTATGGATATATCTTTTGGTTTTCTTGGCGACGATGTAATCTATGGTCAACGAATTGGTAAACAAAAGTGGTTGTCTATGCTCCTCGCATTATATTCCTCATTACTGATGTGTGGTCGTGATGTTCCTGTTGGAGTAGCTTCTTACTGATTGTGTATCGGTTCTTGGCGTCATGAAGTGCGACGTACAATTGAGTCTCCAGTGTGGAGCGGACCTGATGTGTTCATATTTTTGGGCTTTTAAAACATAGATTACTTTTTATTTTAGACTCACGGTTCCTTGCATTGATTGGCTATTTACACTCGGGTGAAGCCGCTGGCTTAAAATAGTGCCGAAATAATTCAAAAGTTACTGATGATCTCCTAGACCCTATGCTTTCAAAATTAATACGATGAAGTATGCACTTACGCAGGATTGCACCCCCAAAACTTGTAAACCCAAGCCATTATGCAGTAAATTCAAAACTCGTCCCAATTATCTATCGTGGGGACGTAAATCAAAGTCCGAATGCCCGTAATCTTATCAATTTATGGTCCCAGTGTATCGAAACTTGGCCCCTTGCACATGCAAGCGACAAACTGCTCAAGTTTGATAATAAATTAAAACCACTGGATATTTAGTGTAGCGTTGGAGTTTTAGTGATGGGGGATGTGGGGGAGTGGCCGTAACTGGAATATGGTATTATTTCAAAATTGGATTCGAATTTATGTTGTGAGCATGTAGCGGAGATGAGAATGTTGAGATGGATGTGTGGTGTGACGAGAATGGATAAAGTGAGAAATATGTATATTAGAGGATGTTTGAAATTGACGCTAGTGACAGAAAAGTTGAAAGGGAATCGTTTGTCTTGGTATGGTCATGTGAAGAGAAAGGATGAAAGGCATGTTATTAAAAGAGTTATAAGTATACATGTGAATAGGTGGAGAGGGAGAGAGAGGCAAAAGAAAAGATGGAGGGACTGTGTGAAGATCAGAATGGTAGAAAAAAACAATCAGTTTGTCCAAGAAGTATCATGTATTCATGTTGCCTAGTAAATGGGCTGTGAAGGTCTGATAGTCGCCAGATCCAGTTTGGCTGGAAGCCGACCCCATCCTAGTTGGGAAAAGGTTAAGGATATGATCAGCTTTGTGCTTATGTCCGTTGTTACTTGGGGACGGAACATTATGTTTTCTTCAAGCATTTTACGCTGTCAACCGTTAACCGCTATCACTCACTACATTTTACTTTATTTCCTCAGACGACCCAATTATTGTACCTACTGGCTTTCTTCCTCATCCATCTTTGACTGGTCTGTTGGCCAGTGGCCCTGACTGCTATGCTGGAGCTCGTGAGTTCGATTCCCTCCCAGGACAAATGTATGTGTGATGAGCACGATCATTTGTTCTGTGTCTGGGTGTAATTTATCTATAATATGTATGTATTTAGAAATATATAAGTATGTTTATCAGTCCTCTAGTACTCATAACACAAGCTCTGCTTAGCTTGGGACTAGACGGCGTTGTGTGATAGTTGTGGAATATTATTATTATATATTATCTTATATCTTACTAGCTTCTGCTAGCGGTTTTGCCCGCTTGTATTACAAAACATATAACTTATGTCACTCAGTGATAAAGTAGCATTCTATGAAAGACTTCTTAAAATCTGTCAAATGGTTTTTAAGTAGATATTTTAATTTATTACAATTTTTTTTTTTGTTTTTGTAATATTATTAGTATAGATACGTATAAATAACAGAAGCACTCGAAATTCAAATTCCACTTTAATGGGAACATTTTGTTCTAGTTCGCTTCAATCGATCAACCAATAGTTGGCGCATCACTATGCAGTACATTTGTTGTATATAAATGGATCGCAACAGTTCGACAATATCGTGTTATTAATTAATTAAGGCTATTAGAGTGAGAATATCTGAGGTGGATCATTTTGTTACGTGAAATTTGAAGCACCTCATCAGATGGTCGAAGTGGTGATGAATGACGCAAGTGCGTCCTTAGCTATGGTGCCATTTTGTTTTCTTTTTCGGCGGGAAATCATCAAATGGCACGTCACTTTTACTGGCTCAAACTCACCTTTGTTCCTTCAGATGCCCTTTGTGTTTCCGAGCCGCGGTAAATCTTTCGGAAAATTCCGCAATTTTGCAGAGCAGCAGTGAAGAAGGCATACACTTAATTTTTTTTTATTAATTATTACTTCTGAGTATCGTGCGGATTTCATGTGCCGTCACTAAATCAATTTTATTCTTTCTTCTTTTTTCTTGCTAGTCATATAACCATCGCACACTTACAGTAAGGTGCAGTTGAAAACCTGCGTCAGACACCTACGTGGTAGTTGTCTGGCATTTTTGCTGAACTGGACCTATTTGGCGCAGCCGTGAGACACAAAATGTTTTGTTCTTTTTGAATCTTAAGGGGATGCAACTCGACATATATTTCACTGTTTTTCATACAACCGCTCTCACGCGATTATGAAGTTATTACAAATTTTTCATTAGATATTTTGGAAACTCAGTATCTTGTGGATATAATCTAGGTTTCTATTGAAATCAATTTATAAACTTGCTTACAACTAATCCAGTAAAGACCTCTGAAAATCTGCTATTTTGGATAAAATTTGTTACTAAAAGTAAAAAAATATAACAATAGAAGCCTTGCAAATTTAATCAAGATTCTAAATGACGACAATATTTTTCAAAAACTTTTAAGGGTTTAAAAAAAAACACGTATTATCTGGAACAAGTTTTGTAAAATATTCGAATAAATCGCGGAATTACCGAATGCTAACAGAGTTTTCAGGCGTTATCACACTTTTTTTGCGTTGCATTTTCGTTAAATATCGCGTTGAATTGCGTTACATGAAGTAACAAGCTTTTAAACCATGCTCGATGTTGACGATAGGCGGGTGGAAAAGGACCCTCTTAAGTTTCTACATACTTGTGTACATTGTATGTGCCAAATAAACATGGTTTTTTTTATTTTCTTTCTTTTCTTTAATCGTTCACATATTTTTGGCATCATCTTTGTACATCTTTCAATTGATAAACTAAAACAGTAAGTACGTGTGAAAAGGAATCAATACAATAAAAATATCTGCCACGATTCCCGGTTGTCGGTGTGTTAGAAAACGTAGACAATTAATTACAAGTCCAAGACCCATACGTTCTTACAGATCAAGACGGTAAGTTTCTCATCGTCTTAATAAGCGACTGTGTTCACATGCTGCCAGTGTCAGCATTTATTGATGAGACCAACTGAGCGTAGAGACTACTGGAAGTACCCTGAAAAAAGATTTACGTATTCTTGACTAGGTAGAATGGAATAATAATATAATATATTCCACAACTATCACGAACGCCCTAACGCGCTAGCGAACACCGGCGTTCGCTCGGTCTTTGTCTTTCTATTGTGTCTCTAATTACGCTACTCAAAAGGTTATTCTCACTACTGAGGTTCAGACTTTCTCTCTTGGAGAGGGAATGGACCGTAATCAACCCCGCGGGCCCAGTACGACTTGGTGAATGTGGAAAATGGTTTCTCACGATGTTTTCCTTAACTCTTTTTGTTATTGATGAAATAAGAAAGTAAAGCGCCTACCTGTGGTTGAACCACGGCTGTCAGGAAGTAAGATTCGTAGTGTTGGGAAGTGAACCTAATACATCGTTTTTGCGGTCTGCATGCGCAGGTGTCGTGTGCATACGTCACCGGCAGCGGTGAACGGAGACGCAGGTGGGGGTATGGCTTGTCCGCCGCACCACGCGATCACTTCTACGGACACCGCCAACACGACGGATGCACCTTTCGAATCTAATTAATATTGATTTGTCCGGAAAGTTGTATTTTTTAATATTTATTAAATGGCAGGGCTGGACATATTGTTCGCAGAACAGATGGTCGATGAGGACGAACCACTAGAGTGGCGACCACGTACCGGAAGACATAGCATTGGAAGGCCTCCCACAAGGTGGATCGATGACCTGGTGAGGTTCGCGGGTATCCGATGAATGCGAGATGCACAGGACCAGTCACCGGTCATTATGGCGACACTTGTGAGAGTGTCCTATGTCCAACAGTGAACGTCTTTCGGCTCAAATGATGATGATGATGATTCAACGGCTTTATACCAGCGCTTACTTAGTACAAAACATACGTAATAATTTCTCAAAACGTTAATCTGACGCATATGGTTCAGTTTGGACCAAGTTTAAGATCTCATCTCATCTTTTAAGATTCTTACTGATATTTTTCTTTGGTTACTAACATGTTGCTAAGTAGTTTTTCGGCTTGATGCCAATGTCTGCGGCGTCTGTTCCACCACATGTCGAGAGGGTACGTCCGAAACTTTGAAATTTCAGTCTTGCATTAGACTAGAAAATACTCGTTCTACCGCTGCTATTTCTTCTGGTTTTAAGGAGTAGAACTGGTTGAGAATGGCTATATTAATATAATAATATATTCCACAATATATAATATAATATATATTTCACAACTATCACACAACGCCATCTAGTCCCAAGCTAAGCAGAGCTTGTGTTATGAGTACTAGACAACTGATAAACATACTTATATATTTCTAAATACATACATATTATAGATAAATTACACCCAGAGACAGAACAAATGATCGTGCTCATCACATAAACATTTGTCCTGGGTGGGAATCGAACCCACGACCTCCGGCATAGCAGTCAGGGTCACTAACTACTAGACCAACAGGCCACTCACAATAATAAAAGGCACATCACAAGCGGAAATTATAATAATATCTTTAAGTCAAGAGTGAATCGGTTACTTCTAGGTAAGCGCGCTCCATCGTCGACCGCATCATTGATTTCAATCAGATGAGATAGCGGTCAAGCGCGAACTTATCAGTAATAAAAAAAAATGTGATTAGAAGGATTCTTCTTGATCTTGCTTTGGACATTTCAAATTGACTAGCTTCGCCTGGATGAACATAGAAAATATATGCATATGTCACTCAGTGATAAGGATTCTATTGGTGAAAGAATTTTCAAAATTATTTTTTTAAATCGTTGCCGTAGCTTTTGAGTTTATTCATTATAAACCAAAATACAAATGTACTCTTTATAATATTGGTACAGATAAAAGATAATTAGAAAATTGCATTACCATTTATTTCGTTTTGAAGGGTGTGAGTGTTGGTGCGAGGCACATTATTATTATGAGCTCGACCAGTCCAACTGTATACTAAAGGCGTCTATTCCCTCCTTCCATTTTTCCCGCTCTTTTACGATTTTGACCCAGTACAGGGCTTAAATTGTAGCTCCATCGTCTCTTTCAGAAGCTTCCACGCTTGCAAATGATATACCGTGTATTTCAACCACACAACAGAAATTCTGCCATGATTCATAAGCTGAAAATGTTTCAGAGAAAAGCTTTCAAATGGGTCTTTGGCTTATTACAATATTCTCCAACCTGTCTGATGTCGTCAACCCCTTTTTTGTGATCTATCACTCTTCTTTTGTCCTTTTTATAGATGCTAAAGCCACTTTTATAAAAATAGTTAACTTAAACCTAAATAATCAGCAAACTAAAATATCACTATATTTAAAAGTCATATTTTTTTTTTCCGAAATGAAATTTATTTGTATAATTCAATAAAAATACTTGACTAATTAAAACTATTTATACACTAAAGGCAAAAACTGCTAGCTAAAATATGGAATATCACTCGATTACAAATACGATTTTATCGTGCGTTTGCGCATTAGAAATGAGAGTGTTCAGAAATTTGAAAAAATAGAACTTGCCTTATATATTGTCACATCTAGCTTCTATACTTCAAGGTCATGAGAAATGTGGGGCGGACGGTTAGAGGTCCAGGTGATGCGGCCGTTAGCCAAGTGTAACAGAATTAATTTGTGGGCGGCGGAGACACGCCGGCCTCGATGACGACACCTACCGTTTGTTATTGGCTTCTGAATTCATAATTGGGTACTTTGGTAGACATTTGAATGTTGATGAGGAAATTGTTTTGAAGTTGAAGGCGTATTATCAAAATACTGCTAAGAACTAACCAGTCGTCACTTTTAAACTACGAGTATCTTAAAGACAATCCTAAGTTTTAATCTAAGCTCATACTTATGTTCATTAGCGTAACAGAATAGCATTATAATATGCTGCTTGGACTCAGGCCTTGTCTCTTGTAGAAAAAGGGCCGTAACCCACCACGCGCATGTATTAAAATGTCGCATGTATTAAAATTTTTGGTTCTAGGGTATGCCAGTTTGCTCACCGACGTTTTCTTTCACCGTTTTGAGAGCAGTGGTAATGAAATAAATTACACAAAGTAAAGCGCATCGCTGAGTTTGAAACAGTGACGTAATATATATATATATATAATATATATTACTCGTAACTCGGGACCGTTACCACTGGGGTTCCATTCTTTGTGTCCATTAGACAAATGTAAAGTGCAGTCTTCGATTTTGTATATATTTGACGTTTGATTATGATTTGTATGTCCTTCTAGCCAGTCGGCAAAGTCTTTGAAGCTGCATGGAGCTGATGCACGCATCATGCTCGTGAAAGGGTGCCGTCAGTTGAGACTGGTCATCTCTTAGCTGCCATTGGCTTAATTTAATTTCTATTTTTTTATTCGTTTTATTTCAATTATTATTACTTATCTACATTGTGCTCACATATTAGAATCGACAAGAAATATTGAACCAAGATTTATGTAACTCATAATATGATTTAAAAAAGAGTCCGTGAAGTTTCTTGCACGTTCTTCTCCATAGAGATCTACGCTTTGGAAATTGCAATTTTTTACTTTTCTGCAGGCGATTCCTTGGCAAAAACTAGTACCTACATAATCGGCAAACTTAATCGTCGTCTTCTTCCTTGTCGGTATCACTTTTGACAGACTGGTCGTGGTCATCACTTTAGGTGTTAGTGGCAAGCTTCACAACACGCCGCCATTCCTCTCTGATGGCCGCGTTCCTCGTGCATTCATGCAGTG
The DNA here is from genome assembly GCA_949316375.1 of Mythimna vitellina. Taxonomy (NCBI): domain Eukaryota; kingdom Metazoa; phylum Arthropoda; class Insecta; order Lepidoptera; family Noctuidae; genus Mythimna; species Mythimna vitellina. The sequence continues at coordinate 2,072,254 of OX438694.1, read as the reverse complement.
ATGATGAGCCATTTACTGCCGCTTTAATCTGGTCAGTCCACCTCATAGGCGATCTTACTACTTAATCATCACTCGATTACAAAAACGATTTCCATAAATCAAAATCTGCAATAGCAGCGTCAATTACTAGGCAAGCGCCTATATATCGTGCGTTCGCGCATTAGACGCACCTGCGCTAGCCCAAGCTGCCTGATTTATGTCGAGTTCGGCGCTGCTAATAAGTCTATTGAGCTAGATGAAGATTATGAGAATAGGGGCTCCAATTCGTTGATTGTTACATGCAGTTAAGGTTCCCTGCCGGAGTCTGTGTTTCCTGATAACTACTACCCCTACTAAACGTGTTCCGTCGTTGATCACATTATCGCTTCCTATTAAGTGAGTAGTGGTCAAAAGAGTCTATAAAAAAAAATTGTGATAAATATGAGATGGAGCCTAGGCCTTTTAGCTCAGAGATAGCTAGATATTAAATGTCAACTCCAGAAAACTTAAAAAAAATAAGTGTTTATTTTCCCGTATGTATTAAAAAGATATTGGCGCATTGCTTAATTTAATTAGATACTATATATATTTGTTCCCACAAGTCAAAACGTTTTTTTTTAAGTATTTTTTAGTTCATTAAAATTAAACAGTAGACAAAATGTGTTATATATTTTCTTAAATGTATTCATTGAAACCTGTGTTTTTTAGTTGCCCTTTGCGTACTAGGTGATGAATGCTTCCAAAAAATCCGTAGCCCTGAGGAAGTATTCTTAACAGTACGATTTTGAAAATTGTTCATACATTCTTTATTCTGGTCATTGCACAGATACACCACAAGAACGAACTTGGATAAACCTCCCCACTCCTTGCGTCATATTCCTCAATGTTGAGGGTCGTCAACTCCTGGCTTCATCTTTCTCTTGTACGATATCCCACCATCTGTTTCTATCTCTGGCAGTGGATAAACCTAATTACTATATGAACAAAATATAATTCCAGAACAAAAACACAGCTCATCATCATCTTCCTGCCCTTGTCCCGTGTATTTGGGGTCGGCGCAACACGTTTTTTTTCTTCCACTCTGCCCTGTCACTCGTCATGCTATCACTAACTTCCTTTTCTTTCATATCACTCTTCACACAATCCATCCATCAATAACAATAACACAGCTATAACTTATTTTTAAAACCTCAAACTACCCTCATTTTACGTCTAGAACCAATTAACCCGTCACATAATAAAAGGTCCATTAAATATTACAACTCTTAAAAAAAATATTTCAGATAAAATATTTTAAACTTCACAACTTAGTGCCAACATTGCAAAAATAAAATTGTTCCGTCACTTCATTGCCTGCCCACCACACGGCTTACGCAGTGACGCCAACATTTTAGATTGAAGCGAATTGAAGTGTCAACTGTCGTGTGACAGAGTAGTGTTATTGAAAATACACTGGCCAGTCAGAAGGTTGGAGAGGGTGGAGACAGAACCAGACAGAATTGGAATTATATTTAAATAGCCCATAAAAAAATATTTATTTAACCAAGTTACATAATTATACCTGTACCCTGTGACTGGATGTGGGATAATGTCCTAATTACTACTATTAAGAAACAATGAATCTTGCATAGATTAATACTAGTTTCTGCCTGTGGTTTTACCTTCGTAAAAGTTGACAATAATCCTAAAGAAACATACACCCTGGTTATGAAGTATCCTATAGGATATTCCGTGAGATGGTCTACTCATGTGCTAAATTTTCATCAAATTTTTCATTTTCAGATCAGTTTTTTGAGCGTGAAGGAGTGACAAACATAACACAGCAACACACATACCTACATACAAGTTACATTCTATGTTAGAATAACAGTGTGATTGTGTAGATGTCGTTATATCAGGATCGGAATGTTACAATCAAGGAGGTCAAGATGCTGGTCAGCTAAAGTGCTGCTAAATCAATTTACAGATGATCAGAATTTGTTTTTTTACTAGTCCCAGCAATATAGTTTTGCATTTTGTTCATCAAATAATACGAATTTAAGAAAAAAATTGTGATGGACTTAATCTAAGACACTAACATAAATCAACCATGTAAAAGAATCCCTAAAAATAAAGCCATCTCCACACCATACAGCCGGTCAGCGTGGCTATCAAAAAATCGTAATTGATTTTTTCACGGGCGATGCGTCAAGCGCGAACGCAAATGGCTTACGTCGGCCGTATTGAATTAGTGCGTCGACGACGACAATGTCGCGCGGACAGCAAATGAATGGAGCTGACGGGAGGTGTTTTTTTTTTTACTGGAAGTTTTGTAATAGGCGTAGACAGGTGCTTTTGCAGTCTTTTCGTACAAGTATTCCTGTTTAATTACGTTGGGAAACAATGCGGAAATATTTGAGTTAAATTGACATGCGATGTATTTCGGCAATAATATTTTTTGAGAAATTAATATGCAAGTAGAAAAGAAAACTAATGAAAAAGAATACTAGTTTATTCGCACAACACAAAATAAAGTGCGACAAACACGAAGGTTAAATTTAGGCTTTTTGGTAAGTAACCTATATTTGTACTAATGATGAAAATAAAAGACTGTTTTTCTTCCATATATCTTATAACATCACTGACTTAGAGTTAATTAGTATAAAAATATCTATAAAAAAAAAATATTATTAAATAATGTAGTTAGTAAATGAAAAGATAACTCTGGTATAAATACTGAATGTTAGGGTGGGATTTCTGTGTCATATAGTAAAGGCAGATACATTTTTAAAAAATTACCTCACATCTGGCATTATCATTCCTATATCGTGAGTGCGTTCACAAACACGTAAACACACATACGTAAGGCACCTGAATCAGAATAACTACCGTTTTTTGCGGGAATCGAACCCGCGGTACGCAACGTAACAGTTAATCGCTCAACCACTACTCCAACCGTGTCGTCCAATTTACAAAAGTAAAAAAAAGAAAAAGAAAGAAAGAAAACATTTATTTGAGACTTTTTGAGACAAGACAATGACATGTTTTACTATACAGAGAACCAAAAAAAAAAATTGCAATAGCCACTCCACGCCTTCATGTCCCACAACAAAATTCACTCATAAAATTAATTAAAAAACACTTCGCGCCGGCGATTTCGCTCAAATTGATCGAGAGCGGCCGAGCCCGTGACGTCACTAATGGAGCAATGTTGCCGTTTTTATAACCACGTTAGTGGACACCCATCTTTATGTCATCAAAGACATTAAGTTCTTAGTGCGTAATGAGGTGACAACAGAAATTAGGGGGCGCCTCTTGTAATTAATGTTCCATAAAAATTTAAAAAAAAAAACATTTTTATGAAACATTACTTACAAGAGGCTTTTTAATGTAAAAATCTTAATCACTGTAAATCTGGATTTGTAGTCTACGTCCAAAGTGTAAAAAATAAAGTAAAATCATTTATATTTCGACGAAAATTAAAAGAAATGAATTATGAATGTCATTATATACAGTTTTTTAAGTGTATTAGTGTAAATTTTAACTCACCCATGGGACAAATGAAATACAGACAGACAGAGAGATGCAACATGCTATTATGGTATATGAGCAGGGCAAAAAAACTGTATCCATTCGTCAGTTAAGGTAGTAAAAATCTCACACATACACAACAAACAAACAACTCCAATTCCCCAATAAGAATTATTTATTTACTATAATAACGTAAAAGTTACAATGAGAAGCAGTCATGATTTTTGTGGAGTATGCAGAATTATGGCGTTAAAAAAACCCAGTAAATAATGTGAAGAAATTATTTAAATCGGACCAAAAATTACGAAGATACAGCAATTTTTGTGTATTAGTTCCGAAAACGCGTCCGAGAATGAAGCAACTCTCTGTGACATTATCTGTCATGATCGGTCTCCACCGGCGAATGAATACGATCAAACCGTTCGTCGCACGGATCATGACAGATGACGTCATTGTAAACAGTCTAGCGAGAGCGCGCGTTTCCCACTAGCCGTTAAAAAAAATTTTAATGCATCCATGCTTTCTTGACGGATTAAATATTAATGCTCAGTAAATTATTACACATACAATGTACTTAGTAAAAATCGGATTTGCCATCATGTGATTAATCCTCATTATGAAATAAAAAGTAATACCTTATTACTCGTAACAAACTTTTTCCACAGAAAATTAATAAATAGGTAACTAAAAATTAAAATAAGGTTTTTTTAATCAAGTACAGTGCGATCATAAAGTTTTCAGATGACGTTAAATAAATATACCTACGTATAAATTATGTATCTCAATAAATAAAATGTAACAGGTTTTTTTTATTGGGTGGGAAAATCATCTTATGACAAGTCCCGCTCTTGGGCGGAACGGGAAATAGTGTCAGATTTTTACCGACTAAAAACCCACTCCTGTTTCTTCGTTAATAGGTAACAAAAAGGTTCCTTCGAAAATCATTTTTATAGCATAAGGTCAAATAAAAAGGCAATGAATAATATTATATTCATAATACTTTCAGGCTAGATCCGTTTCCACATTATCCTGTGGCATCACGCTATGTTATTTGTAAAGGTAGGAGCAGAATGTGCGAAAATATAACAGGGTATTTAGGGAAATATTTATCCCACCTCCACCACAAAAACTCAGCTTATAATATTGTTTTATACATTATAAGCTTTTTTAGATGGGAAATCATTCATTGACTTCTCTCGCCCTTGGGCGGACCGAGAGGGCGTGTATGACTTTTACTGACTTAAACCCACTCCTGTTTCTTTTTTACCTTTCGTTCCAGGACCCCGGGGGGTTCTCTTTCGTACCACCCATGGAACCAATAGGCTTCGTTTGACCCTGCTGGACCCCTGCGGTTTGCTGACATCTCATTGAGGCGCGCGTGGTACTCAAGCTCGGTTTGGACGGTTACCGGACGGCCGGACGGCCTACGCCTACGGTGGCTGGAAATCGTGATCGGGACCCTGGCGGCTGGGGCATGAGGACCGCTCCCTTACGCGTGCGGCCGACTCTTTCGCTAGCATTACTGCTTCACAGAAGGAAGCGACCGCCTGCCATTCCTCCTCGCTCCGGACCATGGCACACCTCCACCGAATGCTCCACGGTGTGCTACGGGCGGTCCACTCTACGGTGACACCCGGGTGTTTCATCCGCACGAATCCGGTGTAGGAACCTCCCAAACTTACCATGTCCGGAGGGAACCTGCGTCATCCGGACGGTGAGGACGCCGTGACGTCGATTCCAGCCACTCCTTAAAGAGGGAACTTACCACCATAATACACATTAAAAGCCGAATTGAACTTCAACACTTGTAACGAAGCGGTTTTATTTTTATTTTTGGGTCTCTTAAATAACTGAAATCTAGTTCTGATTTTTTTTGAGGTGTCAAATCATCAAGCATCTCCTCCCGCACTAATAGAAACGGGAGTGAATGTCAGACTTAACTGAAACCCACCTGTATCTTTCGAACAATACTCCAGCCAGTTTTGTTTTGGTGTTATCTTCAAACTAGCTTTTACCCGCAGCTGCGCCCGCGTATATAAAATACTGTCACTTAGGAATAAAGCAGCTTTCTATCGGTGAAAAAATGTTTGCAATCGGACCATTACTTTCAGAGATTACCTCCTACAAACCAAAAAAAAACATAAAAACAAACTACATCTTTATAATATTAGTAAAAGTATAGATAACTTCTTTCCGCGCCTGAGTGTAGCGAGGGGGTGTGTCCAACTTTGGCTGACTGAAACACACCTATATTCTTTCTAATCTAAATCTTAATATAGTACTACAACCTCGTTGTTACAAAACAAGCTCAAAATCTCCACAAACCGATAGCTTTGCTAGTACAGTCCACAACAACAAGCGCCATACTAGTCGTATACACGGTGGGTTTAGGAGTCCGGTGCGGCCGCAACGTTGTGTTACACCTAACTGAAGTGCAGCAAGTTGTTGATAGCTACAGTGAATTAAGGTGGACTCTTAATTAATTCATTTTGAACGAGGATTAACACAAGTTGCTGGGATTGGTTTGTGCAAGTTTACGCAGCTCGATGTCTGTTGAAGACTTAAAACATTACACTTAACACAGACTTCGCTTTTTAATTCTTCATACCCTATCTAACAAAATATTTTATTTTAGGACAGTATTAACAGTCACAATATACAATTTTTGATTTAATAATAATTGTGTTAGTGGTAACATATTGCAGTCCATAGAATAACCCGCATTTAAAAAAAATATAGGTAGGTATTTGCTAATAGTAAGTGGCACTCATTATCATTGTAATAAATTGAAAATAAGTTGTTTTTTTTTTTTTTTTTTAATTGATATAAACCAGTGCTTGACTGCAATCCCACCTGATGGTAAGCGGAGATGCAATCATTGATGGTCAGGCGCACTAGTTTATTAAGAGCCTATTCACTCTAGCTTTGAAGACACCTATATTATAGTTGGACGGAAAGACCGCAGCAGGCAGATTGTTCCAGTCCTTCGATGTACGCGGTATAAACGACGAAGCGAAACGCTTAGTCCGGACCGTTGAAGTTTCAACAACGTAAGGGTGGATACTCGCCGTGCGTCGGCTTGTCCGATGGTAGAAAGGAGATGGCGGAATCAAGTCATGCAGTTCCCGCGATAATTAAAATATTATAAACAATACAATATTAAAATTACAATTTTACCTGTATCAAATGTATATAAAAGTATAGATTATATAAATAAATATAACGCTAAAAAAAAGAAATTCATTTGGTTTATTTGTTGAAAAAAAAAAGGAATTTGCATTTTTTTATGTTGCCTTTGCGGTTTGGTTTAAAAGTCTTATAACGTACATTGGTAAAACATTATTGCGTTATATATATATATAAGTATAACTTGAATTATAATTTTTACATCAATTACAATCAAATATTGCATATAGTCGACAAAGACCTTGAATACAATTTCAAGCTTAAAAAAAAACAATTCCTCAGCCTTACTTGGACTAAGAAAATTCAACTTGAAGTTCCAACTTCTAACTTCAAACCCTCGTTTTGACAATGCAGTAATGGTAACCAGCTCATCAATATCAAAAGACTGGAGTATAACCTCCTATCCTCGAACCTTCCAAACACAACCTTTGTATTACACCTTTTTTAACAGTTTCTTTAATCTTTTCCACTGTTTATGTTCAGTCCAAAAAGAGGTCAGGAAGACCCCTCAATTTCCCTTTGACACAAGCACAGATAGCTAATCACGTTAACTCAATTAACAGCATCTGCCTTCAGTCCGATCCGCTGCGCTCGCGTTATTGTGCTCAGTGCTCATAAATTGACAAACTGTCTAACTCTCATGAACAAGCCGGAATAAGTTTCAGCTTCCGGTCAGTGCGCGAAACATGGCGGACATACGGGGAGGAATTTGGGACGGGGCAGCTGGGTTTAAGTCAGTTAGTTTAGATATGTTAGGGTTATTTGCTTTGGATAGGTTTTGGAATGGATTTGTGAATTTTTTGGCCATGGTCAATCTAATGATAGGTTCTTATTTTGGATGGTGATTCTTACTAAAAAATATCGATTTTTGAATCGATTCGAATAGAAGTCTAAAGCATCGATTGAGAAATAAATTTAGAAATAGAGTTCTCATCATCACCATTATCATCATCAATTTAGCCGATAGACGTCCACTGCTGGACATAGACCTCCTCCAAATGTCGCCACAAAGAACGTCTCGCATCCGTCGGATTCCCGCAACCTTTACCAGGTCATCGGTCCACCTTGAAAACGCAGTGTTGGAAGGCCCCCGTTCCAACACTGCGTTTTCCGGTACGCGGTCGCCACTCCAGAACCTTTCGGCCCCAACGGCAATCTGTTCTGCGAGCAATGTGTTAAGTTTGGCGATTCTTCGTGCTATGTCGGCTAATAGAGTTCTAAAAGATCGATTTTGTAAAGATCGATACGTTGATTACCTTGCAGATACTGAGTCCTAAAAAGTGTAGGGCAGATCATCCTACAATGCTGAGTTTCATGACTGGTGAATAATCGGATGTACAACATTCACATAACAATTAGCTTGAGGAAAACAGGTACTGTGAACGTTTTTAAGTAATACTGGGGTTGCATTTCACAGGATAAAAAAATCGAATCTCCATTTCAAGTATCTGAGATTGATTTACAGAATCGATACGCTGTATAAAATCGATTTTAAAAATCAATTCTTCGATTAGTCTTAATCTAAGCAGAGCTTGTGTTATGAGTACTAGACAACTGATAAACATACTTATATATTTCTAAATACATACCTACATATTATAGATAAATTACGCCCACACACAGAACAAATGGTCGTGCTCTTCACACAAACATTTTTCAAGGGTGGGAATCGAAGCGACTCGAATCCCACATATTATTGTTGAACAAGCATATTTATCTACTTACCCACAAACCATTTTTTTCAACGACGAGCAATAAGTAGCTCGCCGTCCGGCCATCAGGTAAGTACCGAGCCCGAGTCGTCAACGGCGCGAGTTGTTCCACGCACGCCTCAAAGAGATGTCAGCAAAACCGTAGGGGCCCAGTAGGGCTGATGCCTGCTAAGTCCACAAGGATTTCTGAAAAGGATACCGTGGTCCTGAAAGGCAATAAAGGAGACAGGTAGGTTTTAGTTAAAGTCTTACACGCCCTCTCGCTCTACCCTAGAGCGATTAAAGTCATTGGAGAATTCCTCATCTCCGAAAAAAAAAAACAGTTTCATCAACATGCAATGACTTTCATCATCATCTACCACATTCCCGTTCCCAGTCAGACCCCCGTGAGTCCCCAACCAGGGGTCCACAGGCACCGTTCGTGATTTAGCGACTAACTTGGCCCGTGTCCTGCGAGGACCTACGGAACCAAGCCACGGTTGTTTGCTTAATGAACCATGAATTTCTATTTGTTGTCCGTTCAGGTAATTAAGTAATAGCTGGGTAACGACTCTGTTTATGTCATGAATATTTGTTTGAGGGTCTTTTGTTTATTATTTTCCAAATAGCAGATGGACCAAATAATTCAAGCATGGTAACTCACAAAGTGTAACGGAATATTTTGAAAAGGAGCGGTAACAACACCACGTGAGTGTATGTAGAACTACTTTATTATATTTCTACTACCCCGTCCCGTCAGACGTTGTCCTGTCCAAAAGTTGACTATTTGTAAGAAAAAAATTAGAACCCAATTGCAACGCCAACCTAGCAGATCCAGTTGTATTTTCACACCTGCCAGGGACCCACTTAAATATACACATAAAATTTTATCCAAATCGGTCGAGTCCTTTAGAAGGAGGTACGTGACAAACACACGTATACAAGGATTATATATATATATAAAGATTTCCCCGCACTAGGAATTACTACTGCATCGTAGGTGCATTCACCCAAATTTTTACCCACACAGACAAGACAGACCCGTAACAACTGTATTAGGCCATACAAATATTTGTTCCGAACAGGACTTGAATCTGCGACACGTAGTACAGCAGCCAATCTCTCAACTACTGCGCCAAACGTGCTGTCATAAGAATATTGACAATATATTTGTGTATTCAACCTACTCCCTACCCCACCTCCAATTCCTTTATTCTGACGTCATCTCAACGCTCAGTCACGTGGTCAGAACAAAGGAATAGGAGGCGTGACCGACTCGAGGCGATCAACGAAAAGAGAATTTAAACTAAACGGTTGTAACTTGGTTAGGAGGACTGATCATGTAAGGGGCAACTAGCTTGGCAGGAGTGTGGTTTAGTCATTAAAAGTCTGACTCTGCTCCGACTGTCTCGACCGCGAGTTAGCCTGGGCGAATAATGAATGGGCTACTGCTGGAATTAGAAAGAGCAGAGTTACTTTATATCAGCTATACCATGAAAAATCATTATCGTCTGATCCTAACTTGCATAACCATGTCAGAATCCATTCAAAGGAGTCTGCGCCCAAGCTAAATCTAAGTCAGTAAGTAAAAAAAATTAGAAAAATAAAAAAAATAGAAATTCTAAATTATAATTCTAATAATAAAATTCGTACATGAGGATTTCCCAACCCCTGCTAAAACAAAAAAAAACCTGCCAGTGCTGTGGACTGTTCGAAAGTTTCGTTACCATGGCCCTACTCAACTGCTCCACCCAGATTGATAGAATTCCCATATTTCATCCAAATCCATTTAGCTAGGTAAGTAAACAGGAATAAGAAAAATACACACACATACATTCAAACCATCATCTTAATAATATTAGTGTGATTGACCTCATTACTCATAAATATTATCATCATCAATAAACTAAGCAGTTGTAAAACATCATCTTATCAGAAAAGACTATCACTTGTTTATTATAATTAAATGATTATAAATATCATTGTTTACCTAAAAACCTAGAAATAACGTAAATCATAATTTATTTACGAATGTAACCTAGATAGCTAGTTGTATTTTTGGTGTACAATAAAGAATATCTATCTATCTATCTATAGCTATTTAAGCCACTTAATCCACATTTTATAAAATAACTACAGTCTTTTTGTAACTTTGACTTTGAATAATTAAAGTTTTATCTTTTTGTTATTGACTAGCTATACCCGCGTCTTCGCAGGTTCTAGAGTGGCGACCGCGCACCGGAAATCGCAGCGTTGGAAGGCCTCCCACAAGGTGGACCGATGATCTGGTGAGAGTCGCGGGAGTGCGGTGGATGCGAGACGCATAGGATCGGTCGTTGTGGCAACGCTTGGGGGAGGCCTATGTCCAACAGTGGACGTCTTTCGGCTGAAATGATGATGATGATGATGACCCACGTCTTTGGTTACTACTCCGCTTCTTTTAACCGTAGCGTAATGCTATATGTATGGCCTGTCTAACACTAAAAGAATTTTCCAATTTGAACCAAAAGATTCTTGAGATTAGAGCGTTCAAACAAACGAACAAACTCTTCGGATTTGTAGTATTAAATATTATTGTTTTGATATATTAAGATAGATAGACAGGCTCGAGCTTGACAACTATCTCACCTGATAGAAGGTTGACGATAGAACACGCTTGCCTAAAAGTAACCTATTCACTCATAGCTTAAAGACCCTGGTTATAGCTATCAGGAAACAAGATTCCAACTAGGACACACACACAAATAAAACACAAATAAAATCAAAAATATAATTTCAAAACGTTTATTTAAAAACACTTTTAATTCAAAATATTACTTAATTTATTTTGCAATTTACATTAGTTTTGACAATAAATACATATTAAAAAATTCTAACATATTAAACAACGGCATTGACATACACATATTGTTATGAAATTACTTTCTTTGAAAAAATAAATAATTATAAATATTCGACAGTCCTACAAAAAGTTTTTCAAAACCTACCTACATACATAAATAAAACATTAAAAATAACAGTGTAGTATTGTTGTTATGTTTCAATAAAGTTACTTTATTTCCTTAACCATATAATATTCGCCTTAAATACTAGTCTAACTTCGTCAATAAATTATTTTAATATAAATATTATAAAACAATGAAGTCATATTTAATACAAACAGGGCACAAAAAGCATATCATAATAATGTTGCTTTGGTAACTAATCTAACCTATTTTACAGCAAAAAATTGGAAAAATGTATGATTATTTCCATAAATTTATTATTGATAACTAACATATCAAGTTGTACATAAATTACTTACTTTAAAAACTATCCACGTATTAACTTCAAAGCAACAATTATACTTAACACATCACGCAACTAAAAAATACAGGTTTGCAGTTTACGCATCTAAAATCACAGAAGTACACAAATGTACCCTCAAATGCAATTGCCAATACTTAATCACTAAACTTTAATGCCCAGCCTCACTTTTATTAAACGCATGGCTTTTCCAGAATTCCGCCAACTCTTTGAACTTATTGCAGCACTGCCTCTTCCGCCTCGGGTTGCAGTTCACTACCGGACTTTGAAGAAAGGAGCTGAACTTCCTCACAAGCGTCGTCACTGATTCCCTTGTAACGTCATCAACATCATCCATTGTCAGACTCGAGTAATGACTCAGTTTCTCAAACGCTTCATCAATGTATCTTTCCACGTCATCGGTGTCACTTTTTTCTTTTTCTGCAGGAGTATCATCAAAAGAAAGGTCATCAGCGGATATGCTGCAGCTCACTCTCTCAGGAACAGGTTTCTTTTGGCGTATGGTGCTGGTAGCAGATGAAAGTTTCTCCACCGACTTGAAAATGTCATCAATCTTGTCACATATCTCTTCTACGGATTCTGCTGATAGAATCTGTCCATTGATGAAGTAGAACTGCTTGGGCTGGTTCTTCTCTTCAAGGTCTTGCAAGAAATCTTTATAGTCTAAGACTCCTGCTTTCGACAATCTTCTCCCAACTTTCCTGCGCACTTTCTTTAACAGAAATGAAGAATCGAAGGTAGTTTTCACCAAGTCCAAGGTACTGAAGACAGGCTGTAGTTTCCCTGGAGTATTATCTTCCTCAGTATCTAGGTCTACTGGCTCTCCCCACTTTTCTTCGAGCTGTACCCATTGCTCGTTACCGGATAGTATAGCCTCGGGGTCAAGGAATGTGCTGCACATTTTGGAGACGTGTTTTCGCTGCGAACGCTCGGCGGGAACTAAGGTGTCGACACATTTGTTGTTATTTTAAGGTGCGTATGCGCATTGTTTTGGTTCATTAGATAATTGTCGGCGTCTATCGATAAAATTATTTAGGTGTATTGTGAGGTTTCTGGAATAGATTTGTGTTTTAAACACAATAATTACGTACTCATTAATTAACTGTGAACAAAAGATCAAAATGCGTTTTATGAAGTTTAAGTAATTAATCAAATTACTTTAAAGTGTCATTAGATGTTGTGATAATTATATTAGCATTGATAATACCAATGAGTAAACATAGCAATTAGCTTAGTCAAAAATTATTAGGATTATTCTATTTAGATTACAAGGATTATTCTCAAAATTTCTAGAATAATGTAAATAATGACTATTATTTTGTGAGTACGTAAAAATTCAAGTAGATATGTGGGCCAACTTTAATCTACATTATAGGTGTAACAAAAAGGTCTAGTTTCATCATATAAGTTTTTCTTCCTGCTCAATACTTAGTAAAACGTGTGGGTTTATGTATATTATATTTATATTACATATATGTAATGAAGTGTGTACCATGAACCAGGGCTTTGAATAACGTTAAAAATTTGGTATCGTTACTTTCATCGGACGAAGGTAACGTTATTAGCAGAGGTAACGTTATGCTTGGTAACGATACTTGGTACAACTTTTACCGGTAAACTGACTTAACGTTATCGATGATTTTACCGAAAAATAGTAACGTTACCATGGCCCACGGCCTGATAACGTTACCAAATACATACGAAAAGTACCGTTAAATAACTTTATTTTCTTTTATCTCTTTTTTTCATCTACATTAATGCAATACTGGTTTGATCACGTAGGTATTCAAATCAAAAACACTTGTGCTGCGCAACGTTTTTCATTTTAAATAGGAATTACGTACATTTATTATATTCAAATGAAAAAAGGCTACGTAATTTTGTACCTGAACTTAAAACGGATACTGAAGATTATTTTCGCCATCATTGTGACGATTTTCAGGGTTTATATAAAGATAATAATGGATCTGATTCAGTATCTAGAGATAAATAAATCCTATACCTACCTAAATCTTTCTCTAACCTTCGATTGCGTGACATACGTCATACATTTTTCGCTCATATGTTTAAAATTTATGGCTTTGCGGTCTATTAGTTAAGGGGACACTAAATGCCAGCGACCTTGAGCGAACAAAAGAGGACCTAGCGTCACTCACCGCCCATCAAGATTATTCGAATAATAACATGTCCTTCATTTATTAAACACAATATGAACAAAAACAGTATATCAAAAGATTGGTAATTAAATTATCTTTTAGTTTGAGAAAGTTTCATAAAAATACACGTGACGGTTTTTGCCTGATCTTCGTTTTTTTGTGTGTGTTAGACATAACGTTGAAAATAAAGCACACGAAGTTTTACGAAAAAAAATTAAATATTCGTATATCAAATTATTAGGCAAGTAGTCTAGTTTAACATATATTTTTTTCAAAACATACGACTAGCCGTTTAGACGTGCTGTTGGATTTAAAATCATCAATAATCATGATCTCCCCCTTAATGAACGGCAGTAAGGAGGGTAATATATTTCGAGCGTTTGTGTGTGTTTATGGCTTGTGATACACATGAGCAACTGTTGTTTAGTAGTTAATGTATAGTATCTTTTCAGTTAAGGCTTTTAAGGCAGTCTCGTCAGTTTATAATTAATTTGTAATTATTTTATTTTTTGAACTAGCAGTTTAATTGTACGGACAGAAGAAAAAAGTGTACATAACACAAGCAAGCATAATTATTATACATTGGAGGATTATATCCTTGATAAAAATGTTTGGCTAAATGCCGGAATATTTTTTTCTTTTATATTTTTATAAATATTGGAGGAGATACTACTGCCCTTTTTGTATTGTTGTTTTCGAAATGGTGCTTTTTATTTTATCTGTTTATTTTAAAGGAGCTTGTGAAAATTTCTGTATGGTGTCCAGACGTAAAGAATAACACCATCCTTTCTCTTCCCGAGGGTGTCGTAAGAGGTGACTAAAGGACACACCAGATAATGGGCAGCAGCATTCTCTGTGCATTGCAACATCCACACTGCGATCGCCAATCGGCATTTTAAGCGTGGCGATTATGGCAAAACCCCATAATGATAAGCACAACCAAAAGGAATAGGTCCTAGTGGTCACTACTGCCGGGCGGCAGCTTCACTACCCTTAACTCCGGTAGCGATCAACTTGCTTCGCCATAACCTTATGGCGAAGCAAGTCGTGCGAAGAATCTCCGGATGGGATCCGGCTACCCCTTTAGAAAACAACGACCGTACCTGACAACATATAGCACGCGTACACTCCGCTTCGACGAGAAGATCATCGAACTTTAAGAAAAATTGAGCAGGTTACGATAGAGTCTTGTGGGATTATCTGAAGTCTGAAGACAGGAGGAGGATCGATAATTCTCAAATTTGGAAACCTGCTTTATTTCCAGGGGAGATGACCAGCAGTCCCAGGATGGTTTTAGGTTTATCGTCCACAGGTCCCTTGTGGACAATGTGGTGAGGATCGAGAGTGTGTCAACCAGGGTGGCGTATCTTATACTCAGAATATCATCAAGATATTCTCAGAATATCATGAACCTCTCTGCTTAGCATTCGTGGACTACGAGCTTTGACTCGATCGAGACTTGGGCTGTACTGCAATCTCCAACGGTTCCAGATTGACTATCGGTGCGTCGAAGTGCTGAAGTGTTCGTACGAGAAACATCACAATGTCAGTCCGACTTCAGGACCAGATGGTGGATGGTGGAGGCACGGAGACGTCATTTCTCCGAAACTGTTTACGGCTGCAATGGAGGATGTCTTCAAGGTTCTGGACTGGAGTGGACTAGGCATTAATGTCAATGGCGAGTACATCCTTCGGTTTGCTGACGATATAGTAGTCATGGCTGAGACTACGGAGGAGCTCATTACAATGCTCGATTACTTTAGTAGAGCTTCCGAAAGAGTGGGCTTTAAAATAAACATAGACAAAACCAAAGTCATGGTCAATAACCATGTAGCACCCACTCCGACGAAAATTGGAGACTCTACACTCGAAGTTGTAGACGATTACGTTTACCTGGGACAGATAATCCAGTTGGGTAGATCTAACTTTAAGAAAGAGGTCGATGGTCGAATCCGACTCGGCTGGGCAGCGTTCGGGAGGCTGCGCGGTATCTTCTCTACCAACATACTAGTGTCTCAAGACGAAAGTCTGAGACCAGTGCGTGTTGCCAGTGATGAAATATGCCACTGAAACATGGTCGCTTACAATTGGCCTCTTCAGAAGGCTTACAGTCACCCAAAGGGCAATGGAAAAGGCTATTCTTGGAGTTTTCTTGAGTGATCGCATCAGGAATGAAGATATCCGCAGGAGAACCAAGGTCGCAGACATAGTTCGAAGAATCGCCAAACCTGAGTGGCCGTGGGCAGGGCACATTGCTCGTAGAACGGATGGTCGCTGGAGCTGAAAGGATCTAGAGTGGCGACCGGGCATCGGAAACGCAGCGTTGGAAGGCCTCCCACAAGGTGGACCGACGACCTGGTGAGAGTCGCGGGAATGCGGTGGATGACGACGCACAGGATCAGTCGTTGTGGCGACGTTTGGGCGAGGTCTATGTCCAATAGTGGACGTCTTTCGGCTAAAATGATGATGATGTGCTCATTTATTACTTTTTGTATTTAAAAACAATAGCATTGTATAAGAATGTGAAGTACCCTGGAGCATTTTTATGAGGTTACAACTTGTTTGACATTATGAGCATGGCAGTTGAGAGTTTGTCATGCTCACTCAAATATCTCGCTGATGATGGTACGTTTTATTGGGTCATTTGGTGGACCTTCAAAGGGGTTGAGCTCAGTGGGGCTGATGCACGTGTCATGCTCGTGTACGGGCGCCGTCAGTTGAGACTGGTTTTTTTAATTTCTATTTTTTTATTAATTTTTTTTTTCATTACTTATCTACCTACATTGTGCTCACATAATAGAAGCGACTAATGTGACTTAAAACGGTGTCTATGAAGTTCCTTGCACGTTCTTCTCCATAAAGATCTACGCTTTGGAATGTGCAGTTTAGCTTCACTTTTTTATATGTATTTGTGTGTCTAACCCTGCTTATCTTGGCTACTTGCGTGATCGTTTTTCGTTCACTCAATTTATGTTTGTATCTATTTATTTACTGCTATTGTTAAATATGTATGTATTATATGATTTAATTCAGATAATATGGTCTATTTAATTCTTCTCTATATTTATTATACACACTGCGTCTACATCTCTCATCCAACTCTCCTGTCGCAGGTCTGCTGGAAGAAATTTCGTTAGAAATAAGCAGGACCTTTGCACTCTTTTATCTGTATTTGATCTTTTCGCATGCTAAATGGTCGTTTTTGGCAGTCTATATATGCATCTTTGTATCTATTCTATCTATGTATTTATTTATGTATACGCGTACATACATACATACAAATACGGTTCAGTTGAAAACCAGCGTCAGGCAACTAGTTGTTGTAGTAGTTGTCTGGCATTTTTGCTGAACTTGACCTATTTGGCGTAGCCGTGAGAGATTAACATTGTTAGTTTTCTTTTTTTTAATATATGTAAAGGCTTTTGAGCCCTTTCAGCAATGTTAATCGGATCTGTAACCTCGAAATGCGATTCGTAATAAGGCGTGGTTTATCAGGCGAAGGGTATAGATACATACACATACATACACGGCCTTATAATGTTCCCACTGTTGGAACTCAGGCCTCCTCTCTAGGAGAGAGTATGGACCGTAATCCACCACGCGGGCCCAGTGCGGGTTGGTGGATGTCACATGTCTTCGAATTTTTGGTTCTAGGACATGCCGGTTTCCTCACGGTATAGATACTCGTTACAAATCAAATCACTTAATGTTAGGAGTAAAATGAAAAGAAAATACTAAGTAAGCGGGGCCCGACTCTCACCACCCATAGTTGGAAGGTGAGTAGTGGGAATAAACCCTTAAGTTTTAGTTATTAATTAAGAACTTTTTCCATATTACTTCAAGAAAAAAAAATACAAAGTAATTTTATTTTAATAAATTTGTGTAAAACTAATTTAGCAAAAGACCTCTGAAAATCTGCTATTTTACGTGAACTTTGGCCCCCCATAATGTACTCATTAAAAAAAGTACACAATACAAGCCTTGCATATTTAATATGAGATTCTGAATGACGCCAATTTTTCTGAAAAACTTTTAAGCGAATGAGTAATTAATCAAAATTACAATTACCGCACGCCTCGTTTGTGAAACCGTACCATATTTAGTTTAAATTTTAGTAGCCACTAGCAAGCATCGTTTGACTGGCGATGTTGCCGTTCCGTAGTGCGCCGCCGCCCGCGCTACGCCGCGCCGCTTAGGTTGCGCGGGTTGACAACAATGCATTAAGTAACGATAAAAGTATCGATACTTGTAACGTTAATTGGTAACGTTATTTTATAGATTCGATACCAAGGTATCGTTACTCGTGTTACCGTTAAAATGTTAACTTTATGAAAATAACGTTAATTAACGAAACTTATAGTGTGAATTTGGTAACGTTAACAAGCCCTGCCATGAACTAAAAGAAACCGGCCAAGTGCGCGTCGGACTCACGCACGAAGGGTTCCGTAATATTATCTATACAAAATTAGACACTATAAAAAATATCCAATTCAATAACTAACGCGTGATATACCTTACACGCTTAATTTAATTTACTTGCCTTAATTTAAGTGCAAATATATGACATACGCTACCACGTATACACATACATACGCTATACGTATGTCATATATTTGCGCTTAAATTAAATAAAAGGCAGTCACGACAATCAAAACTACTAAAATCATAATAATCAATGGCATAAGGGCAATATTATATAGGCAAAAAAAAAGTTTGTTGTATGTAAATATTTATTTTATTTTAATTAAATTATTTTAAAGTGAATATCTAACTAAATATTCTGTAAATATTTCAAGCTTTTACCTGTTGCCGTTATGAATACCGAGCAAAAAAAGGTAAAAAAAAAACACGTTTATTGTATGGGGGCCCCACTTAAATATTTAGTTTGTTTGGTATTTAGTATTTGTTGTTATAGCGACAACAGAAACACATCATGTGTAAAAATTTCAACTGTCTAGCTACCACGGGCAGTGTGAAAGCCATGGGTAGTGTGAAAGCGAAAGTCGGGGCCCTGGGACGAAAGCAACGAAGGAACAGGAGTGGGTTTTTAGTCAGACACTATCTCCCGCTCCGCCCAAGACCGGGATTTGTCATAAGATGATTTACCCACAAATAAAAAAAAACTGTCTAGCTATCACGGTTCATGTAATACAGCCTGGTGAGAGACAGACGGATAGTGAAGTCTTAATAATAGGGTCCCTTTGTACGGAACAAAAAAAAAACATTGCATTTCAAAAACCAAAAAATAAACAAAAAAATGTCAACAAAGAATAAGATTTTAACTTTGATAATTAGCTATATTTTACGTCCAGATGTGTACCACAGCCATTCATAGACACATCTTTCCTCATAACAGAGGGGATATGCAAAAAGGACGCTCGCGTACACATACGTTGCCATAAACTAGGCACCTTTTGTGAACAACGAGCCGCTGTCGCTTAATTATCGTTTTGGAATGAGCGTTACACCGGATTTATAATACTGGGTACGCTTGAGTACAGTCGTGTTTTGTGTCGAATTGGTTTTGTTAATCAAATCAGAACTATTGAAAATGAAATCAAATTAATAAAATTTTAATCTATTAATACCGCGATCGAAGTTTGAAGAATTTGATGTTTTTACGGGTAATAAGAATTCCGAAAAAGTTACTTGCCAAGGGGTTGTGGAAGTAAGTAAAACGAACAATAGTTCAGTAGAATCCAGTTAGACTGGAAACCAGCTTGGCAGATCATGATAGGATCATTATAAGTCTTAAATTGATTAACTGTATGCAAATGCTGACAAAAAATACATTATTAGCCATTTTGTGTATCTGCAATAATTATTAGGGATTTTATTATATTTCTAATAAATATAATCATCATTATCATCATTTCAGCCGAAAGACCTTCACTGCTGGACATAGGCCTCCTCCAAGTGTTCCCACAATGAACGGTTTTGTGCGTCTCGCATCCATCGGATTCCCGCAACCCTTACCTGTTCATCGGTCCACCTTGTAGGAGGCCTTCCAATGCTACGTCTTTACTTTGGTACGTAGTCGCCATTCCAGACTCTTTCGGCCTCAACGGCCATACGTTCTGCGAGCAATGTGCCCAGCCCATTGCCACTTAAGTTTGGCGATTCTTCGTGCTATGCTTGTAATCTTGGTTTCTACCAAGTTGTTTGATTTATTTTCACCAACACTTTTGTATACAGCTGTACAAACAAATACTCATATCCCAGCACCCTAATGAGAAGGCCTGATATTACCTACAAATACATCGTAACGCTGTTTTGTTTCAAATTGTGACCCGAGCTGTTATTATTTTTAACTTTTTCAGAACAAACAACTGACTTTTTTGCCTTTTGTCTTCTTAATTTTTGTTAATTATAATGGAAATATTTTTTTTAAGTAATTTTTTTTTGTATAAATTATAGGTGGGTACATAAAATAAGGTGTAACAATAAATTTGAATAGTATTGTACTTACATCTATCTTATATTGGACTTGCATCTACCTTATATTAATGAAATTGATAAATTAATTCTGCCATCGTAATTAAAAAGGGCACAACTGACGTTTTTTTACAAAATTGAGTTAAACACATATACGGAATCAGAAAAAACAACTCTAATTTCGATTATGTATTTAAAAAGAAATGGAAAGACAATGTTAGTTGTGCCCTTTTTAATTACGACGGCAGAATTGGTATCAACATTAATTAATGGTTTAATAACTGGCTTAGATTTTCAATAGTCATAGTATTACGTTGATAGTATAAAACATAACCTTAAAATATAATTAAAATAATTTGAATGAAATCAGATTAAACTAAAAAAATCAAATAAATAAAAATAGATCATTAGGTGCTGTATGTCAATTAATTTACACATTTTTAATAACATTCAATTAAACGTTTATCGAGGTTTTTTTTTTCTTTCTCTCTTTTTATAAATATAATTTGTAATTATTAATTCAATGACGCATTAGTTATTAAAAAAAATGATTTATGATTATGTATATTTGGGATTTATTCCGTTTATTCATTAATATTTACATAGGAATTATATTTTGAAATATTTTAATAGAAAAAAAAAAATAAGTAACTATTCCACCGGTATCGAAAATAGGGTCCAAAATAGCTTTATGATTAAATTACACAATACGTACGACGAGCAAAGGGTAGTTCATCGTCCGGCCGTCTGGTAGGTAACCGTCCGAACTGAGCCTGAATCGTCAACGGAGCTCGCGCCATGGGGGGGGGACTTCTGAAAAGGTAAACCGTGGTTCGAGAATGCAAAAAACAATTGAAGGAACATAGGATCTGGTGTGGTTTTAGTCAGAAAAAGTCTGACACGCTCTCACGCTCCGCCCTAGGGCGGGAGAAGTCATTAAATGATTTCCCACCACAAAAAAGGATCAGTGACAAGTAAAAGTCAGGTAACTTATTTCTGAGGAATAAAAATGGCAATTTGATACGCTTTACAGAATTCAGTTTATAGTTATCGGCTATTGCAATGATTTTGCCTTCAGAAAAAAGAAATAGTTCCTTTATTTTACCCCTCACCAGTTGTCCCCTCTCTTCATAGATGGCGTTAGCATTCAATTAGCTCGCGCTATGGTTTCTTTTCGAAGTCACATCTATAATGGTTGGGCCAGCTAGTTTATTAAGCATTAAAATTATTTTTTTACAGCTATTAATCAGCCTTTATTTATTTATTTATTTGTTACGGCACTCCAACGAATAGTTCGCAAAAACATTTACAAAAGAATAAACAATTATCACAGCGAATTCTTCACTTAAAAGTGTGCACAGCCCATTTACAAAATTTGGTAAACTAATATTATTTATATTTTGAACCAATTTTTCATTCACATTTAATAAATAATAACAAGGTACAAAACGAAAACAAAGAGAACAGTAAGGAAATATTATAAATCAATCAATTAATTAAATGATGTCAGATTAAATTATATTAGATAAGCCTTTGTGGTTGATTTGTTGTAATTCATGATAATGTAATTAAAGAATAACAGTCTGTCAAGAACATCTAGTCTCCGCGACTTTGTACAATCCTCAGTAAAAGCAATGTCAGACATAGCATTTTTCGTTGGTAAATTTTCAATTGAAGTGCTTAGTTTCAATTTGTGATTGATAAACTTATCACAATGAGGGATATGATACAATGCACCTGGGAAAGGCCGAGCAACTTAATAAAAAAACACTGTAAACATGTTTCATTCCCGCATCGATAGAATTATTAAACAAAAACTTTGAGTGGAAAAAATATTTACTATTGCATGCCTTAAATGTTTCTTGTTTGTTGGTATGATAAAAAAAAATTGAAAACTGTATTTTTTTATTTGTGATATTGGCAAAGCGTAAAATAAGTTATTTACGTATCTTTCTTTCATTGTATAATTACATTCATAAAATGGAGTTAAGAATTAAAACTATTTTTTAAAACAAACGGGGTGAGCTAAATAAAACCGTTTAAAAAAAAATTACTTGGTTACAAAATCAGAGTTTAAAACTAAGCTAGTTAATCATGTTATTTCAACCTTTTCTTCCATAAAACTACTTCATTATTTTACAAAAACACCGAAAACATAATGTATTTCTTTCAAAAAACATTTACGTCCGTACAACCGCTCACAAAAACATAAAGGGTAAGTAACGCCCATATTATAAACAGCCAAATCCACTATTTCCCACCTTAATCTTATTATTTATCACGTACCGGGAAAGCGTCCGGGGCAATTAAACGCATCCAGTGCTTGGCCATGTATCACGGACAGTAATCCAGGGGACAGAATCATAATAACAAAAAACAATAAAAATAACGAATTACCCCGTGAACTGAGCTTGAATCGGCCCCGAGGATGCGGCGGCCGGGAAGACGTGGAGTCGCTGTTGGTGAGGGAAGATTTTGATGCCGGCGTGCCGTGACGCTTGATGTTGAAATGATTGATTTTTTTAACTTTAAATTCTGGGAGCTTATTTGAGTAGGTTTTTTTTTTTTTTTTTTTTTTTATTGGGTGGGAAAATCATCCTAATGACATCCCCGCTCTTGGGCGGAGCGGGAGATAGTGTCAGACTCTTACTGACTAAAAACCCACTCCTGTTCCTTCGTTGCCTTCGTCCCAGGGCCCCGGGTTCCGCTTTCACACTACCCGTGGCCCCAGTAGGCTTCGACCCTGCTGGGCCCCTACGATTTGCTGACATCTCCTTGAGGCGCGCGTGGAACAAAACGCGCCGTCGACGACTTGGGCTCGGTCCGGACGGTTACCGGACGGCCAGACGGCGAGCCACCCATTGCTCGCCGTCTGCAAGCCCGCGCCTACGGTGGCCGGAAATCGGGATCGGAATCCCGGCGGCGGTTGGAGCGTAAGGACCGTTGCCTCACGCGATCGGCCGCCTCCTTAGCTAGCATTACTGCTTCGCAGAAGGAGGCGACCGCCTGCCACTCCTCCTCGCTTCGGAGCATGGCCTGAACCAAGGCCCGGCGCGAGAGATCACCGCCGCCGATTGCCCCCACGAGGTCACGGCGTTGCTCTGCCCAAGCGGGGCACACCTCCACCGTGTGCTCCACCGTGTCCTCCGGGTGGGCCACACAGTGGCGACACCCGGGCGTCGTTTCCGCACGAATCCGGTGCAGGAACCTCCCGAACTTACCGTGTCCGGTGAGGACCTGCGTCATGCGGAATGTGAGGACGCCGTGAGGTCTTTTCAACCACGCCTCAAAGAGGGGACTTACCGCCATAATTGTGGCGTGCCCAGCACGGGGTCGCGACAGTCGCTGTCGCCATTTCACCATGAGAACTCGCCGGAACTCTGTCCGCCATGCCGCGACTTGTTGCGGCAGCGGAGTTTCGCCCCGGCGTTGCATCTCCATGCGCCGTTCGTGCATGAGTGCAAGGACTGTTGCCTCCAGATCCCATGGTCGCTGGCCAGCAAGAAGGCTCGCCGCTTCGCGGGAAATCGTCCGGTATCCTCGTACCATCCGTATGGCCATGACCCTCTGGCACGCGTTCAGCCGGGCCGCCGGCTGCTTCCGCAGCCCCGGCGCCCACACCGGCGCGCCATAAAGGGCCATGGACCGAACGATCCCCGCGTAGAGCCTCCGGCAGGAGGCGTCTGGACCCCCAAGGTTGGGCAGGAGCCGCGAGAGAGCAGCCCCAGTCCGATTTAGTTTGGGAGCCAGACGTCGGAAATGCTCGTCGAAATCCCATCGGCTGTCGAGAACGAGTCCCAGGTACTTCATCGTTGACCCGACGCCGATGTGGACTCCTCCCACCGTTAGCCGGGAACCCGGTGGTGGCGCGTTCCGAGGGCCGTGAAAGCACATGGCCTCGGACTTGTGCAATGCCACCTCGAGTCCCAGCTCCTGGATCCTGCCAACGACCGTCGCGACCCCGCGTGTCGCTAGTTCGACCGCCGCCTGGTACGACTCTCCCTGCGCCAGGACCAGCGTGTCGTCTGCGTAGCAGACCACGCTGACCCCGTCAGGGAGGTCGCCGCGCAGCACGTAATCGTATCCGATGTTCCACAAGGGCGGCCCTAGTACCGATCCCTGCGGAACACCGCACGACATCTCTCGACGTTCCCACACCCCCTGGTGACCGGGGTAGGTTATGTACCTGTCTGACAGGTACGCCTCGACCACACGACAGAGGTAGTCGGGCATCCGGTGATACCGGAGTGCCCTCCCAATGCTACTCCAAGGCAGGGAGTTGAAGGCGTTGGCGATGTCCAGAGACACCGCCACGACACACCTGCCCTGGGCCACTGCATCCCCTGTCGTGAGAGCTCGCACGCACATGATGGCGTCCACCGTGGAGCGCCTCCTGCGAAAGCCGAACTGGCCGTCCGCCAGATCCGGCCCCACCCGTGTTAGGTGTGCGACGAGGCGGTCTGCAATTACTCTTTCAAAGAGCTTGCCCACCTCGTCGAGCAGCACAATGGGCCGGTACGCGGACGGAGAGTCCGCGGGGCGCCCCGGCTTCGCGATCAGGACCAGTTTCCCCGTCTTCCAGCGAAGTGGGAACTGGCCCCTCTCCATGCATGCGCTGAAGAGCCCTCTTAGTCGAGGCCCGAGAGCCTCCATGGCCAGGACCCATGCCTTCCCAGGCAAGCCGTCGGGTCCTGGGGCGGTATTTTTGGCACTCAGCCTTCGTACCGCCACTCTCATCTCTACCTCGGTCACCTCTGGAACGTTGTCGTCGTCGTCGCCATCGTGGTCCGCGTCGGACACCGCTGGTGGCGGAGCCATGGGCGGGGGAGAGTGTTCCCCTCGCGTGGGGAACAGAGTGCTCACCACACCCTCCACGAGCTGGGGCCGGAGACTCTGCGTCAGCGGGGGAGCCCAGGGGCGGAGTTTGTCCCGTACCAATTTGTACGGGCGTCCCCATGGGTCCCCATTCAGAGTCCCCAGCCACACGTTGCGGGCCTCAAGTTTGGCCCGCCTTATCTCCGCTCGGAGGGTGCGCTTTGCCGCTCTGTATCCCTCGTACAGCTCCGCCTCTCTGGCCTCCGCATCCGGTGGACGGATGCGGCGCCTGCGGTATCTGGCATACCGGCGTCGCGCGGCATTGCACGCGTTGCGCAGTGCCGCAATCTCCGGCGACCACCAGTATACCTGGCGCTGAGCACGTCCTGGAGGGACTCGGGGCATTGCCGCGTCGCAAATTTGCGACATGGCCTCCCGGAACCACTCTGCCTCGACGTCTATGTCGACAGGCCTGTCCGGTGCTTGCACCCAGGCCTGTACCGTCGCGGCTTCCAGGAGGAGCTCCCGGTCCATCTGCCTCAGCGCCCACCGCGGACCACAAGGGTTCTGTCGGACCGGCGCAATCGAGGTTTGGGCGGAGACGTCGAACCGGATGTACCGGTGGTCCGAAAACGTCTCCACCCCCTCCATAACGCGCCAGTCGACGACACGCGGCGACAGAGCGGGGCTGGCGAACGAGATGTCCACCACTGAGTCACCCCGCATCCGCACACACGTGGGGACAGAACCCCGGTTTAGGACGACCAGGCCTGTCTCCAGAGCCCAGTCCTCCACCATCCGACCCCGCTGGTTCGTGAGCCGGGAACCCCAAGCCAAGTTCTTGGCATTGAAGTCCCCGCAAACGACCACGGGGAGGGAACCAAACCCAGCGACGACGGCTTTCAGCTCCATTAGGGAGATGTGGAGATCGCCGAGAGATCTGCTCGGGGACAGGTAGACGCCTACCACTGCAATGTCCCCGAACCGTGCTGCCACGCAACCCCGTCCCCTCGTGACGGCCTCGAGGGTCGGGGTACCGGCGGCGGCCGACGAAATTAGGGTCACCGAGCCGTCCAAGTCCCGCACCCAGTCTCCCCTGGGCAGGACATTGTACGGCTCGGAGACCACGGCGATATTGATCGACCACTGCGCCATGCTCTGGAGCAACAGATCCTGAGCGGGGGCGCAGTGGTTGATGTTCGCCTGGAGGAGACGTAATGGGGTCGTTATTGACAGTCCATTACAGTCTCCTCCCGAGCCCCCCGTGAGGGCCCTGCCGCGGCGGGTGCGGCGGCGACAGCGGCGGCAGCCAAGGAGGCGGCTGCGGCGGCGAGTACGTCCGGGTGGATGGGCCTCCGTACCTTGCCCTTGGCCTTGGCGGGGGGGTCGCAGGACCTGCCCCCAGCCCGGTGGTCGGCCGGCTTGCCTGCCGCCGCACATGCGTAGCAGTGCGGCGTTGCACGGCATTCGACGGCCTTGTGACCGGCCTGACCGCACTGGTAGCAGCGGTCACTGCGGTCCACCTCCGCGGCGCAATGGGCCCCCACGTGGTGCCCCACGTGGCAGCGGTAACACCGCAGAGGTCTGGGCTCCAGCAGTTTTACCTGCGCGGAGACCCAGCCCACCAAGAGCCTACGGCCTACAGCCGTGATGGCTTTGGCCGCCGACACGGGGCAGCTGACCGTAACGGCCCGCATGCCCGTGCTGTCAGCACGGATGGTGCCAGCCCGCACTTGATCGGCCTGGCATCCTCCCGCCCTGACGACGGCGGCCACCACCTCTTCCACCCTAACGGAGTCATCCAGGCCCATGATGCGCATGTCCATGCACTTTGTGGGCCTGGATACTCGGACCTCCTCGACGTCCAGGGACGCCCTGATCCTTGCGGCCAGGGCGTCCGCGGCAGGGCCGCTGTCCGCACCAGGGACCTCCAATATTCGGGCCCCGGTTGCGGTGCGCCTCATTCGGAAGCCTTCAGAGGCTCCGAACTCGTCGAGGTGATCCACCACCGCCTGCTTCGCCTTCGCCATGACCTTGTCATAGCTCACGCCCTTCTTTTCCGCAGCTGGCTGTAGTGTGATCACTACAGCTGCGGAATTTGGGGCGCGAAGCCTGGCTGCCATGGCCCGCTTCTTGCGCTGCTGTCGCCGCTCGCGCTTCTTCGCCGCTCTGGCCGCCTTGCCCGCCTTCCTGCTGGCGCCGGCGACCGTCCATTCGGCGCCAGCCGAGGGTTCTTCAGGCAAGGGAGGCGGCAGGCGCGGCCTAGTCGCCGCCGCCGCGGAAGGCCCCGCCGATTTAGCGGCAGGCACCGCTCTGCCTTTCGGGGGAGGAGCAGGTTTCCCCTGCCGCTGCTGCTGCTTGGCCGCCGGGACCGGCCTCGCCGGCTCCGACACCTGGGTTCCACGCGCTGGTTGCCCCGACGGACCCGCCTTTGGCGCAGCAGCCGTGGCCGCGGCGGCGGCGGCGTACGACACCGCCCTTTTCACGCCGGAGGCCGCAAGCGGGGGGCGCAGCACTATGCCCTCCAGGACAGCGAATTGCCGCTGGACCCGCTCCTGGAACTGCTGCTGCTGTTCCAGTTGCTGCTGCCGGAAGGCGGCCAGCTCCTGCCGCAGCAGGGTCAGCAACTCGCTCTCCTCCCGGGGCAAGGGCTGGGACCGACTCTGCCCCTGCTTGCATCCCCCTTTTTGCGCCACCTGCGCCACCTCAGGGCCAGATCCACGGAGACCGGCCAGGTCCGCCTCGAGCCGTTCAATCCTCTTATTGAGGGATCGCTTGAACGGCTCCAGGACGATACCTAGTGCCTCCGTTATCGAGGTCATGGCCTGGGAGATGGATCGCCTCTTGGCAACCCTCTCCCTTTTTTTGGCCACGCCTGATATGGCAGCTGCCACGATCTCCGTGAACCTGTTCAGCGCCTCCTCCAAACCTTCTGGCTCACTGCCCGAAGGCTCCGGTTGCGGAGGGCCGACCAGGCCACTGAGTGCCCCGGGGTGGCACCCCTCCCTGGCGACTTTGAGGGATCGCCGGGCCGCTTCCTCGGCGGTGCGCCGGCTCCCCTTCCCCATCTTTCGGCCCGCACCCCGCACAGCGGTGGAGACTTTGCGGGCCGATACGCCCAGTTCGTCGTCGTCGGAGGATGTCCTCCGGCCATCCCCCAACATGCGGCGCTTGAGGAACTGGGTCTTGGAGGTGGACTCCTCCACCTCCATCCTCTCCGATCCAAGCGAAGACGCGGCATCGGAGTCCGACGCCGCGTCTCCGCTCACCTCCCTGAGGCCGAAGCTCCTGCCGGCCTCTGCAGGACCCACCGGCGCAGCGGACGTGCTGGGAACAGGTCCCAGGGACTCCACGCTACCAGTGGGTGAGCCACCCTGGCTCGTTGCGTCCACGAAGGACGGTAACAGGTCCTTTTGGGACCTGACGCGCTCTTTGCCCCCCCCAGAATACGAGGGGCAGCCCGAGCTCTGCTCGGGGAGGGATTCTCCGCCTGCGGTGCAGGCGGTACCCTCCTGGGGTAATAGTTCTTTGGGAGACGCGTCCATATTGGTGCTGAACACAGCTTTGCCTTTTTTGTGGGGTGGGGTCCCCAATAACCACGTTCGCCATCGTGGTCACGTCTGATAAGCAGACGCGTACCCGAGGCGAACCCACTCTCTCAAAACCACTGTCCAAAAACACCAACAGCTGTTGGTGCCGATGCTTCTGGACAGTGCACCCTCCTTGGCGGTCCGTCTGGACTCCGCCTGTGTGTTCCTCTTGGTCTGGTCTCTCGCTTGAGGCCTTCCGGCATGAGTAGCTCTACCGGCATAGCCCTCAAGGTCATAAAGACACGCAAGCCCCACCACGACGACAACGTGGGAACAAGGTCGGTGGGGGGAACAAGGTCGGTGGGGATTTGAGTAGGTTAGTTTTGTGATGTATTGAAAAGAAGATATTGTAGGTTTTAAAATAATTTTTTTTATTGTTATGTATATATGTATAGACATTTTACGAACTTCAAGATTCAGAGAATTGCTTATTTAAATAAATATTTCTTCATAAATCATAAATAAAAAATCATCATAAGGCATAATCATTTATTTACTAATATGAGTAATTACATAGTACAAGTTATTAAAAAATATGGCACAGTCCAACTATATTACGTAGATCTTTATGGAGAAGAACGTGCAAGAAACTCCATGGACACTCTTTTAAATCATATTGTGGGTTACATAAATCTTGGTTACATATTTCTTGTCGCTTTTATTTTGTGAGCACAATGTAGATAAGTAACGAGAAATAAAAAATACTCTAATTAAAAAAATAGAAATTGAATTAAGCCACTGTCAGCTAACTGATGACCAGTCTCAACTGACTGCCCGTTCACGAGCATGACGCGTGCATCAGCCCCACTCAGCTCAACCATTTTGACCTTATCTTATTTTTAATTAATTCCTCCTTATTGTACTATTTTAATTACTAACATTTCACAACTAAAACTGCTGTTTTGCTGCGTATAATTATGATAAGACAGATATATTAAGAGTCCCAAAAGATAGCCCTAATCAAACAACACGGGGGTTATTTACCTTCATGCTTACTGTCTTATTGGTATGCTCATCTCTGTAAATAAATATTCATTCTGTTTTAAATCTTCTTTTAGATGCACTAATGACAGTCATGCACTTTCTTCCAAAATCTTTAGTACCTTGCCCTCTCCACAATATCGCGAACCCCTGTTCCAAATCCACATTCTGTTTGTGCTCATTCTTAATATGGGGCAAAACTGTTGGAAGAACAACAGTTTTTGTTGTATATTTTATGTTCTGTGACGCTATAACTCAGTTGGGTGACACACCACCCTGAGCCTCATGATATACAGCCCTATACAAGTACTACTCTAACATTATTTATAACACAGCAGTTATTTTTATTTATATTCTTATTTTATTGGTTTATTGCGCCACGGCTTGTTGGTTCCGCATCTTCGATAAGTAGATCTCTTCTTATTACAGTATCTTTGCCAATTGAGAGTTTTATGTCCAGATAATAATTTGTTGAAACAATAATTCGTTTTCGTTGTGCAACTTCGGAAATAATATTTCTTTCTTTGTCAATGTTTTATTGTGGTCGAATATTTTCTATGTTATTGTCACGGTCTTTTTAGTTTGCGAAGTGGGCAGAACTCCAAACAGTAAATGATAACTGTAATAAATATAAGAAGTGAAGTTTAGGCAGGTAATAACGAATTTAAGCATAAAGAGATTTCCCTCAATTATATGACATCATAACACACACAATCCGTCAAAATCTACTGATAAACCAAGCTCATCCCATCATCGGACCACTAAGCGTACTGGTGTACATCCCACATCCATACGTATAAAATGTTTTGGAAACACATTCATTGTGCGTGCAACTAAGGAGTGGAATTCTCTGCCTGTTTCTGGAAGCTACAACCTAGGGGTTTTTAAGTCAAAAGTAAATAGGCTACTTCTAGACAAGCTTGTTCCATCATCGGACCACCAGATATACGGCGATGCGCGTCACACCCATACGCTTACTTCGTTTCGGAATAAGATTCCATACAAACAATTTTGCGGGGGAAGCCTATGTCCAACAACGGACGACAAAAAATGATGAAATGATGATACAAACAATTTTTCCGTGCGGGAATCGAACCGGCAACACACAACGCAGCAGTCAAACGCTAAGCCACTGCACCAATCGCACCGTCACTTTAGATTACATTTAAATATTTTTCTATAGAGAGTATTACTAAGATTCGAGTTCCAACCGTAATATTTTCCACAGAATAATTAATAATGTGTGGTAAGTAAATATTCTGAAAACTCAAACTGATGGCAATATAATGAAATTAATGTAAAATTACGATTGATGATATATTATATAAAGGCGTAGGTAACAGTACATTATCGTAAATTAATTAGACGCAAAATAATGCGCTTCCATTACATGGGCTGATGTCAACGAGATGAACTGTACAGGGTGTTTAAAAAACTTTCTTTACTACTTATCTATTACAGAAAGATTTCCAGAATTAATCCTTTTGCTGAGCCTTTTTTCAACTATCTTAGGGTCGGCTTATAAAGTGATAAAATGCAGCTAAATACCATTTTTTTTTAAACAAGTATGTCTACGTTTTCATCATTATTTCAGCCGAAAGACGTCCACTGTTGGACATAGGTCTCCCCCAAGTGTCGACATAATGACCGATCCTGTGTGTCTCGCCTCCATCGGATACCCGCGACCCTCACCAAGTCATTGGTCCACCTTGTGGGAGGCCTTCCAACGCTGCGTCTTCCGGTACGTGATCGCCATTCCTGAACCTTTCGTCCCCATCGACCATCTGTTCTGCGAGCGATGTGCCCTGCCCACTGCCACTTAAGTTTGGCGATTCTTCGGGCTATGTCTGTAACCTTGGTTCTCCTGCGGATATCTTCATTTCTGATGTGATCACGCAAGGAAACTCCGAGCATAGCCCTTTCCATTGCCCTTTGAGTGACTTTAAGCCTTGTGATGAAGCCCACTGTAAGTGACCACGTTTCGGAGCTATATGTCATCACTGGACCCTGGCTGCTGGGGCGTGAGGGCCGTTCCCACGCGCTTGCGGTCACTTCCTTTGCTAGCATTACTGCTTCGCAGAAGGAGGCGACCGCCTGCCACTCCTCGCTCCGGACCATGGCCTGTACCAAGGCCCGGCGTGAGAGATTGTTGCCACCGTTCGCCGCCACGAGGACTTTGCCTTGGGCAGAGCACCGCGGGGCACACCTCTTTATACTCGACCGTGTTTTTCGGGCTGTCCACCCAATGCCACACCCGGCCGTTTCTTCAGCACCGAAAGAGTAGCATTAGCCCTGGCTAAGGGTTATTGTAGAAACACTGTAGGTTTTAGTCATTAAATTTGACCGTCTCCCTCTCGCCCCATCCAGTGCGGGCGAATTCGTTTGGTGATTTTCCATTTAAACAAAGGAGAGGAAATGGCTCGTAATTCACATGACTAAAACATTGATACTTACATATTATTAAATTTTCTAAATATACAAGAAGTGAGAGCAGTGGTGGCCGAGTGGTAACGGCCCCGACTTACGAGTTGTAGGTCGCGGGTTCAAACCCAGTCAGGCGCATTACTTTGTATAATTTATTTCATCACCACTGCTCTCAAAACGGTGAAGGAAAACATCATGAGAAAACCGGCATGTTCTAGAACCAAAAATTCAAAAACATGTGACATTCACCAACCCGCACTGGGCTCGCGTGGTGGATTACGGCCCATTCCCTCTCCTAGAGATAGGAGGCCTGAGTCCCAACAGTGGGAAAATTTTAAGGCCGACTATGCTATGCTATACAAGAAGTTATCCACCTTTATTGAAGACCAAAAACTTTTTCCTAACTTTTTAATTTCTACTGGAAACTGTCTGTAGCATAATTTTCTAGCACGAATCATTTATCCTACCTACTCTCCTACTAAAAAAAACCAATTCCATCATGACACCTAACAAAATCAACCCTACCAATATCCTAACACCCTTTGCTATCGCAAAAATATCGGCAGTCGTTCAGCGATCGCATTGATTGCTATTATTTCGAGTCATTAAATCAAAGCAACGACAATCGCGCGCTCATTATGGCGGGCCGCGCTGTTTTCCAGCGGGGATATACCCGCGGGCCTGTATTGTATAACTCGTGGGAGCAATCGGTTGCTTTGCCCTTACGGGCGTAGTCCCGTAAGGGTCATTTCATGGTAAATCTTCAGTTAAGCCTGCGCAGGCTGGTTTGTACATGGAACACTGTGCGTGTGTTTGCTAAAACTTACACAGTTTTACACGGTGCTCCGTGTGCAAACTGGCTTGCGTATGGAAAATTGTGGTGAAGCTTATGCGTGTGGTAGGCGCATTAGAGTAGAAGAACTTTGCCTTTAAAGAAGGTTTGGCTAATACACGATACTAACATCATGCAAGAACTATTGGTCAATATGAAGTTTGTTTGAAGTTATTTTTAGTTTTAGTTTATAATCTTATTCGTCGCTAATTTTCAAACTGTAAGTAAACTCTAAAAACACTGAAATTAATGATCCAATGCCCCTGCATTAGATCATTAATTTCTCTCTAATCTCTTTAATTTTACTCTGGTTTGGATCTGAAAACCTTTTCAGATCCAAACCAGAGTTGACAAAGATCAAAGAAGAAAAAAATACTTTTTTTTTGTATTGTTTTTGGCGATTACTCAATTGAATGACTAGCCCATTCAATAGGGTAAGATGAATTGAGAGGGTTGTATTGTTGATTTTAATAATTAATTCCCTAAATATATACGTGTTACCCCATTAATTAAATCAATATACAACTTGACACTGACTTGCAAAATGCAAAAAAAAATAAGAATATTTGAATTTTGTGAGCTGCTTTGGCACTTTTATCATAAACACTGCATTTTTAACCGCTCCCTACAACCTAGCAACCGGTTGCTGTTTACCCAATAAAACTCCATTTAGCTATGAATTTAATCATCCTGGCCGACTAGCCGTTGTTAAATTTTGATTTATGCCACTCTCTGTGGTAGTTTTTGAACTGATTGCGTTTAGTTTTATGGGTTAGTGCGCCATTTTAGCGGCCATTTATTTCGATAATTATTTTAGTTGGTAACTTTTTATGTGCTGTCATTTTGAGGGAAATACTGACGATTTTCGCTGTTGGGCATGTTTTCCGGGGAGTTTGTGATTTGATTACGTAAAGTGGATAAGGATATTTTTATATTGTAATTGAGGGTTAAAAATTAAACCCCGGCTAAGAATTGAACCTATGTTACATTGGTATTTCAGTGACAACCGGTCAATGAAAAGGAATAATCTGTCTATCGCCTTTTGAAAGCCTATGCTAGCTCTACGCATAATATATGTGACGAAAATCAACTTAAAAAAATATTTTTGGAGGTAAAAGCATAAGTAGGAGAGCGGTCAATAGATTTAATTACCGATCAAGTTTAATTTTCCGAGGGATACATGTTTAGCCTATTTACAATATACATAAAAGTATTATAAAACTTTATAGTACATATACTTTTATATCTCTACTTATTATGTAAAAAAGTTTTTACAAAAAAAATACAACCGATTTCAATGTAAAAAAACTGGGCATGTGCGAGTCGGACTCGCACCTGGAGGGTTCTGTACGAACTTACCTATGTAAATAGTTCAATTCCGGAATGGTGTCTTGGAAGATTATTCCGAATAGCAAAAAAAAAAATTGTGACGTAACAACAAATTTACAGTTTTCAGAGTTATACTTGTGCTATGTGACCTAGCCTTATGCTAAATTTCAGGATTTTGAGTCAACGGGAAGTACCCTATGAATTATGATTTCATTGACAGTATCGCAATGTACGTTTTATGCCACATAAACCTAAGTATCTTTTTTTCTTGTTAACTTGCAAGTTTGGTTTTTTTACAGCTTCAAGAGTCTGCAGACCTGAGTATATGGTTTTAATTTCAACTCGACCCTTTATGTGTGGTTTAGTGGATGCATATCCACTAAACCACACATAAAGGGACAGACAGACGGACGGACAGCAAAGTCATCCTATAAGAGTTCCGTTTTTTCCTAAAAAAAAACTGAAAAGTGCAAAATAACTTTAATTTCAAAAGTCGGTGTTTCTGTAATAGTTTTGTATCATTATTTACCACTGACTTTCGAATTTAAAGTTATTTTGCCGTTTTCATGAAAATCCTTATAATTCCAAGTAAGCTTAGATTACATTAAATTATTACAGAGTTCCGGTGCCTAACATCAGGTTTCATCATCAGATCAGTTCCATATATTTCCAAGATGATCGACCCTTTTGAAGTTTGGAACGGTGACTAAAACCTACCTGTGTCTTTCAGTTGCCCTTTGTGCTTTAGGGCCACGGTCACTTTTTCGAACTTTCTCGCAGCAGCTCTTCTGGCTTAGAAAACACATTACTATAGTACCTTCATAACCATAACCAAACTCATTACGAATATACACTCAACGCCATATATCTAAATAACGTCATTACAACCCAATCACCAAAACAAGGTGCTCGCATTAAAATGACATACCGTCATCAGCACTCGGCGAGCCGAACACTTCCGAGCTTCCCCGAATTTTGCCGAAATTAGCATTAATACGATCGTAAAGCCGTCAGCGTGGCTATAGGCTGCGTGATTCGCGTCGCGTTTGAAACAATGTCGCCATGTTTTATGTTATAATTTTGGTAATGATAAGGTTTTAGTGTGGCAATAATTTTTGGTTATTAGTTAATTAGGTGTTGCTGTTTTCAGGCTTACTCGTCATGCTGGCTGAGTATGAAATTGTGGTGTAATTTGAATTTGAAAAGGGGAACAGTGAAAATGATGCTGTTCTAATGTCGCGATACAATACAACTAAACAAATATATGTTACCAGTAGAGAAATTCAAAGAATCTTTTACTATTTTCAAAAAAAAAATCTCAGCAGCAGGGAAACTTTTGAATGACAAATGTCAGGAAAAATTAATCAACTTGAGTGTAAAATCAGTACTGTACTAATTTATCTAATTCCTTCAGCATTACTATTTTTAATAGGAAACACCTACATTTACCGCCATTATTTTCATCAATTTATCATCTAATCTGTATAGCAGCTAATCGGAAGGCCACAGCGCAACCACTGTAAAATACGAGGCTAAAATTAGAATCTCACCCAATAGCTGTTATTTATTATGAGCGCACTCAATAATATCGTGCGCAGAGGCGATAATGACTGCACTAAATATGATTTAGTGATAATAATCATCGAAAGGATGCGCTCGCGTGCCGTATAATGCTGTGATTAATACGCGCACTGTAATTAGTCGGATGGGTTGTTTTGGGGTAGTTTTTGTTGTCAGAAAAAAAAACCTACAAAAATCTTCTTTAATTCTTTATTGTACTCAAAAACATAACATAATTTATTGAGATACAGACAGTTCATGTACAAAGGCGAGCTTAACTCAACAATGAGTTTTCTTCCAACAAACCTTTGAATTATAGACAGAGAACATATTCGAGAGTAGAATCCAGTGCACAATATAAACCTACATACTAAGTCTAAAATATAATTATATTTTACATACTAATACATACTATATATACTAAAATTATGTCAATAATGAAAGTAAGTGCTCTTTAAGTTCTATTCACGTTATAATAATAAACACTTTGGTTTCAGATATGTATTTTACCTGAAACAAAAATGATTATCACCCAATTGCCATTTTTATATTTCCAAAATTTGTATCATGACTTTAAACAAAAAAAAAAACTCAAAAACATTACCCACATTAAAATAAAATTATAACCAATTTAAAAAATAAAACAAGGTATCATATGAAGTATACCTACTGTGGGCTTGCTTAAACTATTTCACCTTCACTTTTGAGGACCTGAACACGCCAGTGACACTGCTATTATAATAATTGGTGTGGTCATTTACTAGGCCTTATTCCACAACTATCACACAACACCATCTAGTCCCAAACTAAGCAGAGCTTGTGCTATGAGTTTTAAAAAACTGATAAACTTATAAAAACTTATGTATTTCTAAATACATACATATTATAGATAAATTACACTCGGACCCAGAACAAATGACCATACTTATCACACAAACATTTTTCTTGTGTGGGAATCGAACCCACAACTTCTGGCATAGCAGTCCACTAACTGTTAGACCAACTGTTCAGTTAATATACTTAGATGGTAACCCATCTTTGGACCGTCCTCAGAAAAAGTTGATTAAATTTAAACGTAAACCGAGCTGTTTATTAAATATTTATTTATTTATTTAAACTTCATGTACAGTAGTGGTACATAGGCGGACTTAATGCAACCAGTCAACCTTTAGGTTAAAAAGACAACACAGTGGTAGGTAAAAATGTGTTGTGTATTAATTTATCATCGATTGAGTGCTCATAAGCTTTTCAAAGAATTATCTAAACGCTTAGTAGACACTTCGCGTGACCCAAGGGCTGGCTTTTACGTCGGTCAGAGATTAAGCATTGCCATACAACGTGGCAATGCCGCCAGCCTTTTCGGTACACTTCCAGTCGACAGCAATGCGGAGGAGTTTTATGACGCCATATTTTATTTTAATTAGTTAAGTGTTTTTATTGAATTATATCAAAATAAATAATCATCGATTTCAATAGAAAATCCTCCTTTAAATTATATCCGGGGCAGTCGGATATAATTTAACCGTAATTGCGTATCGTAGAAATGTGACTATTATTATGTCGACTTGTACGTATTACATGACATAGTTATCTTTATTATTAAGCTAGCACTACATTAGACCGACGCACACGTGACCCAAGCCTGATTTGTATGTAGAACGACGTCACGTGGCGTGGATCTAATGTAGCTCTACAAGTCTAGTTGCCATATAAAATTTATGGAGACCGACGCGCTCAGATCGGCGTACGTGGCCCACGTATGCGCAGTGAAGTTCTACCTTTATTGTAGTTAAGTAGACCGATATCTTTGTAAACAAATTACAGAAGTAGGCCAATAGATTATGGCGATTTAGATAATCATATCACAAATCACCATCTTTTCTAGACGACCAGTGGGCTTACCATGAGCTCTTAACGTGATAAATTTGACGACCTAACCTGAACTGTTAAAGTGATGGAGCTATATAGGGTGTACAGCTCCATCCCGTTTTCTCGCTCGCACATTTGACATTTTAACACGTCATGCTAAGACCTCTGTTTTTTGTTGAGGTTGGGAAACCATCAAACCACTTCTCCCACTCTGAGTACAGTGTGGGGGGGTCAGACTTTTACTGACTAAAACTTAGGGCCAACGGTCCCATACAGAACTGCTCCGTCGCGGGCTGCCGCACCCCGTGCTGCTACATAATAATACATTAAAGTTCTCCACCGATACGACTACATGCATCACACAGCACTTTTAAAGTTGAACTAAGGCACTGCGCAGGTAATAATCCAGTTTCCGCTACAGGGACCACCGCACACGACACACGCGCCATGTCACGCGACGGGTAACCGCTTAATGCAGCGTTGGCCCTTACTTATTTTATTGATGTGAGAAATCATCCAATGACTTCTCTCGCTCTAGGGTGGCGCTGGAGGGAGTCTTTTACTAACTAAAACCGTCATGTGTCCTTCAGTTGTCCTTTGCCAGGCCCACGGTATCTCTTTCGAAAATTTCACCAGCCTCGGCCCTCTTCTAGGTGTAACGGTCTAGTAATTATGATCTGAAACTAAAGTTCCTTTCTGTCGGGTTTGCACTAGAGCGTGGCTAGTTTCGCTTTCGTTGCACTGGACGCTGTTCGAGGCGGCCGGCTTAAAGTTACACGAGTTTAAACGTTTAGCTCTAATAGGTACTGTCGTTTCTGCTACTCATACTAAATAGATAAAATCATATCAATATCAAAGGTGAAAGTTTGTGTGTATGTAAAGTCACGAGTAATAAGATATATATGTACACTAGCTTTTGCCCGCAGCTTCGCCCGCATACTTTAAATATATAGTCTATGTCACTGAGGAATAAAGCAGCTTTCTATCGGTGAAGAAATTTTAGCAATCGGACTAGTACTTTCAGAGATTACTTCCTACAAACAAAAAACAAAAAAAACTTTACCTCTTTATAACATTACTAGCTTATGGCTGCGGCTTCGCCCGCGTACATTAAATATAGCCTATGTCACTCAGGAGTAAAGCAGCTTTCTATCGATGAAAAATTTTTGGCAATCGGACCAATACTTTCAAAGATTACATCCTACAAACAAAAAAAAAAAACAATTTTTTCCTTTTTATAATATTAGTGTAGACCAGCTTCTGCCAGCGGCTTCGCCCGCGTGAAAGTTTTCTCCATACAAACTTTGGACCCCCATTTCATCCCTTTAGGGGTCAATTTTGGAAAATCCTCTCTCAGTGCTCGCCTACGTCATAAAAGGAAACCAGGATCCCAGTAGTTTCGGCTATGTGTTGATATGCCAATCAGTCAGTTTCTCCTTTTATTTAAATCTATAGATAGTCACATTTTCAATATATGTATCTTAACCTCTGATATTTAAGAAATTGAGTGTACAACAAATAAGTCTTAATTACTTAACCATAAAGTAGGTGATTTAGAACCAATTTCCGTACACACATTTCTTAATTTATTTTCGTGATTATACCATAGAACGCAAAGAGTAACTGGAGGTTTGGTCTTGGTTAAAAAAGTTTGGCACGTCCTCCCCGCTCCACCCTAAAAAGGGAGAAGTCATTAGATAATTACTCACATCAAAAAAGAAGATTGACATATGATGACGAGTCCCCCACTCCACTCCACCACTCCAGAAGTTTGTAGGTGACCCACTGCACTATCATAATCCGGTTAAAACAACAATGTTTTTATTTTATCAAGTTCAATAAATCTATTAATAAAATGAATGTACATTATAATCAGGGCTAATCATGTTGTTATTATTTATCGAAGATAACGTTTTATTTCAATGCGTAGTACTTGTACTTAACTATTTATAATAATAGGTAAATCCCGATATAGTATAAAACGAAATAGGCCGAAAGTGACTTTCGGCTTTTTTTCTGTGTATCCATTAACTCCTACTAAACGCAACGCATTTGTTTGAAGTTTCCAGTAATAGAAAGAGTAACAAACGAGGAAGTTTTTTTAAGGTGGGAAATCATGCCTTGATTTTCCTTTTCAGGAAATCCCCGCAGTCCTAGCGGGCATCGACCATACTGAGCTGAGGCCCACGGCTACGGTTTGTTAAGATCTCTTTGAAAAGCGCGTGAAAAACTACGCGCTGGCAACGTCTTGGGCTCTGTCCGGACAATAGTCAGACGTCCGAATGGCGGTCTACCTATTGCTCATCGTCCGCAAGCCCGTGCCTACCATGGTTGGTAGTCGGGGTTGGAGTCGCTACTGCTGGGGTGTAAGGACATCCAGTCCCTCGCGCGTGCGGCTATTTCCTTCGCTAGGATTACTGCTTCACAGAAGAAGGCGATCGCCTGTTATTCCTCCTCGCTCCGGATTATGTTCTGAATCAGGGCCCGTCGCGAGAAGTCCGCACCTCTGATCGCCTCCACGAGGTCACGGTGGTGCTCCGGCCAAGCCACAACGACGCCTACACAGTATGCTCCACCGTGTTCTCCGGGTGGTTCAAATACTAGTGACACCTGGGCGTTAAACCTGAATCCGATGCAGGAACCCCCCCTGCCATGTCCGTTAACGACCTACTCTATGCGGAAGGTAAGGACGCCATGACGCTTCTATAACCACTCCTCAAAGAGAGGACTTACCTCTGCCAAAAGGAAGAAGGTCCACTATTAAGTATAAAAATAATTATCAATCTTAGTCGTTGTTGCGATGATTATTGAAAAGCGTGTGTTCTTGAGTAAGGGTTATTTTCTCAGAACACATGAAGTTGCAGGAATGCTTAAAAGAAATAGAACGTAAAGAACAAATGACTTAATTTGGTAAGTTTTAGTTAGAAAATGTCTGACACCTTCTTTCGTTCTACCCCAGATCTGGAGAAGTCATTTAATAATTTCGCACCTAAAAAAATTGGCCAAGTAAAGTCACGATCTTTGCTAGTTAGATGGTGACGGATGATTGGGAGTAGGTAGTTTTTTTTTTCCGGGTGGGAAAATCATCTAATGACATCTCCGCTCTTGGGCGGAGCGGGGGATAGTGTCAGACTTTTACTGACAAAAAACCCACTCCTGTTCCTTCTCTGCCATTTTATTTTCAGGGCCCCGGGGATCTCTTTCGCATCACCCATGGCCCCAGTAGGCTTCGACCCTGCTGGGCCCCTACGGTTGCTGACATCTCTTTGAGGCACGCGTGGAACAGTACGCGCCGTTGAGGACTTGGGCCCGGTCCGGACGGTTACCGGACGATCGGACGGCGAGCCACCCATTGCTCGCCGTCCGCAAGACCGCGCCTACGGTAGCCGGAAATCGGGATCGGAATCCCGGCGGCGCTTGGGGCGTGAGGACCTTTGCCTCACGCGATCGGCCGCCTACTTTGCTAGCATTACTGCTTCGCAGAAGGAGGCAACCGCCTGCCACTCCTCCTCGCTCCGGACCATGGCCTGTACCAAGGCCCGGCGCGAGAGATCGCTGCCGCCGATCGCCTCCACGAGGACACGGCGGTGCTCTGCCCAGGCGGGGCACACCTCTACCGTATGCTCCACCGTGTCCTCCGGGCGGTCCACACAATGGCGGCACCCGGGCGTTTCTTCCGCACGAATCCGGTGCAGGAACCTCCTGAACTTGCCATGTCCGGTGAGGACCTGCGTCATGCGGAAGGTGAGGACGCCGTGAGCTCTTTCCAGCCACTCCTCAAAGAGGGGTCTTATCGCCATAATTATGGCGTGCCCAATGATTGGGAGTAGTTAAGGATGGAGCTTTATTTAGATATGCTATTGGACAGGTGTTATAAAACGCCATCATCACGTCCATATTCCTGAAGAAACACGAGGTATACTCAACAGATAACTCACTTTTCGGTAATTAAGATTAAGTTCAAAATGTCATCATCTTCCTGTCCTTGTTTCCTTTTACTTTAGGTCGACCTATCACGTTTTTTCTTGAATTCTGTCCTATCAACCTAAACAATATCACTGACTGTATAACTTCTAACACAATCCATGCTTTTTAGGGTTCCGTACCACAAAAGGGAATAAACGGAACCTTTATAGGATCAGTCTGTTGTGAACTGTTTACATACGTAAGTTTGTACGGAACCCTCAGGGCGCGAGCCCGACTCGCATTTGCCCAGTTTTTTCTCTGGTCTCCTTCTCTAACCACCCCTATCTACGCTCATATCTCATTGAGTACCTATCTTCACATACAATTTCGCCTTTCTCATATCAAATATTGCAACACAGTCTACAGAACCAAAAATACCGTCATCTCAATCAAAATTTCTTCAAAACTGCGTCCAATACTCCACAAAATGCAAACCAGCATCGTATTCGAGGAAATAACAGTAAATCTGGTGCTGGTTGTACAATGTACGCACACAGCCGGCCCGAAGTAATAGGTGCGCTCAGATATTGCC
The DNA here is from genome assembly GCA_949316375.1 of Mythimna vitellina. Taxonomy (NCBI): domain Eukaryota; kingdom Metazoa; phylum Arthropoda; class Insecta; order Lepidoptera; family Noctuidae; genus Mythimna; species Mythimna vitellina. The sequence goes on along the minus strand of OX438694.1, from coordinate 2,030,093 downwards.
AATGCACGGCCGCGCAGATTTAAGATGGCCAACGTCGACTTGCCTTGTTTTAATTGGTCAGTTTGTTTTGGATTGTTTAGAGGTGTTTATACCGATGTTCTAGAACATAATAGGCTGTTTAAATACAAAGGAAGTAAAGCTTGAATCCAGGAATAGATCACTTCTGAGTGGAATGAAGATGATCATGTACGGCCAGCCTTTATCTGGTAATTTGCAATAAAGTGGCCATTTTTAATCGACATCAAAAAAGGAGGAGGATATGCAGCGTTGAAAGGCCTCCCACTAAGTGGACTGATGACCTGATGAATCACACGGAACACGGGAATTCTATGAATGGGAGGACAGGACGTCCCACCACCAGCCAGCAGCGTGTGCTGACCTTACAGAGCATGACTTTAGCGCTACCTCGCTACTCCTCGCCTGTCACTCAGAGCAGCCTTTCTCTTTAGGTGGCGAGTCATCAAATGACTTCTCCCGCTCCGCACCTGGGTTCCTTCAGTTGTCCTTTGCGTTTCAGGCTGCGGTAATCTTTCAAACCCTCAGCCCTGGCACTCAGTGTAGCATTTGTGTAGGTAATATTCACCTATCTTTACTTTCTTGTTTTTATCAACAGTTTGCTTGGCCACTTTATATCAGCTTATCATTTTTAAACCATTGTTTTCACCATCATCATTTAACCTGATATCGTCAACGGCTGTACAATGGTTTATATGTAAGTATACCAAGCATCGCATCAAAGCAAGATCTAGCGTTTCTAGTGTACAACTGATTTGTCTCAACTTACACATCATTAAAGCAAACATAGGTCCATAACGGCTGATGCTTATCGGGGCTATGGAATTGTTCAAAAGAGTACCTGCGTTCAACTAAAAGAATACCCTTATTATTATTAATATTGTTAACACCTCTACGGTCCAGACTAAGCGTTCCTTCTTGTCGTTTATATCGCGTACATCGAAGGACTGGCACAATTAAGTAGCCTGTTGCAGTCTTCCTGTCCGATTATAATTTAGGTGTCTTCAAGGCTAGAGTGAATAGGCTCTTAATAAACTAGTACACCTCACCATCAACGATTGCATCACTGCTAAAATTCACACACATTCTCTTCTCGCTTTACCAAAAGCAGGAGAAGGTATTTGATGATTTTCTCATTCAAAAAACAAAAGTTCCATCATTGGACCTACTTATGCTGCACCTTATGATAGCCAGTTGACACAACAAGGACCGAATTCTAAAAAACAACTAACCGGTATCATCCTCTCCCTAAAATCCGGTCCGGTCCGGCAGCAAACCGCACGTGTGGAGTTACGGCGCGCGGCGGCGTGCGGACACGGCGTGGTTCGTATTGCGACGCACTTTATTGCACGCCGATACATTTTGACAACCGTGTAGACAACGGACGCTCTGCGATCCGGATTTGTTTTTGGAACAACCTGTATAGCGGACTGTGTTGTGTTACGTCATTTTTGGTGTCGAATAAAGGTTGTATAAGGCTAGTGAGTGATATGATTTGTCTATACTAATGTTATAAAGAGGAAAGATTTGTATGTTTGTAGTTTTGTTTGTAATTATTAAACTCGAAAACTATTGGATCAAGTTCTTAAATTTTTTCACCAATAGAATGCTACTTTATCACTGAATGCCTACAGACGTGGATGAAGCCACTGGCTAAAGTTAGTTTCTAATAAGTTAAACAGCTTCTTAAAACAATAATTTTATGAAGTTAAAACGATAAATATGACAACTTTTCTTTTTGTTGAGAAATAATTAAATTACTATTAATCTTTAGGAGGAACTAGAGAGAGAGAGAGAGAGAGAGAGAATCAGACCATTACTGACTAAAACTTACTCATGTTCTTTCAGTTACCGTTTGTGTTCTAAAGCCACGGTGATTCTTTCACACTCACACCTCAAACCTCACACACTCGTTCCATCGTCGACCGCATCGTCGCTTTCCATCAGGTGAGATAGCGGTCAAGCGCGAAACTATCAAGAATAAAAACTAAAAAAAAAACACACCTCTAGGTACACGAAATCTGTGATTAGTAGTTTTTTTTTTGTTAAATTAGATAAACATACGTTAATTTTCTACAAGATGCCCACAGACAAAATAACCGGAACTGTCCAACTGCATAGGTTCTCCTCAAACTACATCACGTATCTTTTTCGAATTAGCTCTTGTGATAAGAGCTCAGGGTTTAGGTAGTTCACATTAAGCGTATGCAATGTAAAATACACATATCTTAGAGGATTTGACAGCGGAGAAGGCGATGACATCACGCGACAGCGATGACGCTGTCAAGTAGAGGGGGCAACACACCATGAGTGGTGTGCGTACTTGTCTCTGTCATTTTTGCTCAGGAATTCGGATGCAAAGGACGTGTTTTAGGGCGCCCTCAACTTAGCCGCAAAGTGCCGCCTGACGGTAGTGTGGCAGCAGCGCTGCTTTGTTTTTTTATATAAATAAAAAAAATTCGCGACTGCTGCACTAAACCCGCGCTGCAGTCGCGCTACACAACATGTCAGCCGAAAGACGTCCACTGTTGGACATAGGCCTCCCCCAAGCGTCGCCACAACGACCGATCCTGTGCGTCTCGCATCCACTGCATTCCCGCGACACTCACCAGGTCATCGGTTCACCTTGTGGGAGGCCTTCCAACGCTGCGTTTTCCGGTGCATGATTGCTACTCTAGAACCTTTCGGCCCCATCGACCATCCGTTCTACGAGCAATGTGCCCTGCCCACGCGCATTTGTCAGTTTTCGTAAAGCTCAACTCAGGACGACTAAGGAGCTCAATAACTTGACGAACGATACCAAGAAAAGGACATCTGGGTCACAAGGTCACAGAAAATACTCAAATTCCCAGACATACGTTAAAATTACTGGAAAGAAAAACAATCCACATAGTTCTTACATTCACAATAATAAAAGGAAATATATAAAACTAAAGTGTACAAATGTGTAATTAATACTTAATAATGTAAATATTAATGTCAATAACTTATTTAAAAACAAAATGCTAATTGCAAAAAAATTAACAGAAATGTCAAACTGTAAAAATTAATAAAGAGCACAATTGAAAATAAAAACAAAAGAAAAAATGAGAACATTGTAGTGTGCATTTTGGATGAAATTTGACACTTCATAATTTACACAAAAATTAAAAAAGGTCAGAAATGTATAACAATAAGTAAATTTAATCAAGATTCTGAATGACAACAATTTTTTTCAAAACCTTTTAAGAGTTAAAACAAATACGTATTTCCTGGAACAAGTTTTGTAAAATATTTATTTATTTATTTTATTCTTTATGCAGACTAGAATAAAGAGGCGGACTTAATGCCTTAAGGTATTTTCTACCAGTCAAAGAAAAATTGTGGTAGGTGCAAAATTACCATTACATATTATAAAATTCTTTATGGAAACACACACCTATAAACTGCAAATACACTATATATAATATATACTCATATTTACTCAAACTACAAAGAAAAGAAAAAAAGAAAAAATAAAAAGAAGAACACACGAATCTATTGAAATAATTGGTGCAAACAAATAATAAGGAAACAAATTAGCGTCGTGACGAAACCACTGCCAACTTCTTACGAATGTACTCGCGAACTTCACTTTGAAGGTCAATCAGTTGGTTGCCATCCTGATTTCCTGGGGGAGTGCATTCCAAAGAGAAATAGCTTGGACATAGAAAGAATTGTGAATGAAGTCAGTATGGTGAGTGGGACAATGAAGTAGACGGTTAGGAGATGACCGTAGACTTTTGTTGTGACTGGCGCATATGTATTGGAAGTGAGGCGCTAAATAACTCGGGGAATTTGGAGAGACTAAAAATGAGAACAAGGTAGTAAGCGCTCGTTGCTCTCTGCGCTGGCGTATAGGAAACCAGTTTAAAAGCGACCGATATGCAGAGACATGGTCATATTGCGCGGATTGAAAACAAATTGAATGCAGTAGTTTAGAAGACGGTCAAGTTTGCTGAGGATATTTGCATTCAGGCATTGAATATTCGAATAAATCACGAAATTACTGAACGATAACAAAGTTTTCAGGCGTTATCTTTCTTTTTTCGCTTTGCCTTTTCGTCAATCATATATTTTCAATCAACATATTATATAACCGAGATATTTGTAATACATAATATGATTTAAAAGAGTGAGAGATCTTCGTTTTGAAATGTGCAGCTAACAAAATTTTTCTGACTTTTTTAAATTTTTTCTTACAATTTAAAAGTGCTTAAAGTGTTAAAGTGCTTATTAATATAAAAGTATATATTTGAAATAAATCCTGGATTCTTTGTTTCTTTTTACATTTAACAAGTGACATTGACCTGCAAAAAAAAAAACTTAAATCAATTTGAATTACGCGGGTAAGTTCCCCCTTAATTCATTCACTAAACTGCTTATAAAAACCAACAGCAACTGAAAATCGCATTAAAAGTTAAAATAAATAATTAAAATGATTAATAAAATTATCAACATAAACTTCACACGTCACGAAAAATTAATAAATGAGCTGTCAAATTGACAATTCAACCCTGCGCTCGCGGCAGTAATGCCGCATTACGACGGCCGTTCCAACACTTCACATATCGACACTAATTTAATTCGGAAAATCTCAACGGTCGTCCCCAAGCCATATCAATAACATTATCAAAAAGCGATCTGTTACACTCATTAGTAGTCGAGTAGCGGAACAAAATGGTGTATTTAAAACTGCATCCCAGCCAAACGGCACGAAACGATAATTATTGGTAATTAGACCCCCCGCGGTTAGTGGCCGCTATTGGTTTATATTTAGTGCTATTTTCAACGATCCACCTTGCATCAGGGTGGGTCAGCTAAGTGGCCTGGGTAATGGTCACGATCCTCCCGCGGAGGGATGGGTGGAAAGAAGTGGATTGCGAGGCGGACATCGTGAATGGCTATTGGTCTGGCTTCAGTTAGAAAAACTTTTAGTATCGTAATTCTGAAGTTATGGAAAAAAAAATATAAAGTTTTTTTTTTTTTTGACGGCTGTAATTTCAGAAGCTACTGGTTCAAATTGAAAAATTCACTAAGTATTTAATATCCCATTTTTCGAAGAAGGTCTTAACATCACGCTATGATCTATAATAATGGGAGCGGAGTAGTAACCAAAGACGGGTGAAACCGCGTGAGGCGGTTATACCTATGAAGAATAATAAATACCTATAAACAAGAGAGTAAGTAATTATGTGGTCTAAAATATTATTTATGTAATATATATTATAAGGTCATCTTATTTGTTTATTTTATTATTTACGTACACACAAATATACAGAAGAAGACAGGCATCAACATACTTCATTGTTATAAAGATTAATTTCTGTGAATCAATTGATAAGTTATATCAATAAAACCTTATGAAATAAAATTGCAATTGATCAATTTAGATTTGTCAAAACAAACAATAGGTGTAAGTGCTCTAAAATAAAATAAAGTGACAAATATTTTTTTAATAAATAAATTAAACCAACAAAATATCACTTCAGCATGACAATATTAACACAATAGTGATACATAACAATTCAAACATTAACACAACTTTATTGTAGTGATTTCCGTACAGCCGGCTCGCCATTTTACATCGCGACCAAACGCGATATACGACGGAATTAAAAATACATAAACATGTTCGCATTTTACGATAATTACGGTGCACTATGCATTGGTAGGGTTATAATGGTGCAAATAAATACGTTCAATTGTTTTAATCGGTACGGCTACTGTTTGTTGAACGATTGTAATTTTGCCGAATTAAGTTGCATTGGGCAGATATACTGGGGTCGGTTGTGGCGGAAATTCTTTTGTAATACACCGGGTTTGGGTAAAAATACCTCTATTTTATTTTTTATTATTGTTAGGCTCGTACTTGACCATTATCTCACTAGATGGTTGGGCAGAGCACCGCCGTGTCCTCGTGGGGGAGATCCGCGGCAACGATCTCTCGCGCCGTGTTTTAGTACAGGCCATGGTTCGAAGCGAGGAGGAGTGGCAGGCGGTCGCCTCCTTCTGCGAAGCAGTAATGCTAGCAAAGGAGGCGGCCGCACGTGCAAGCGCAAGGACGCGTCCCTCACGCCCCAGCCACTGGGATTCCGATCCTGATTTCAGCCTCCATAGTTGTGGGCTTGCAGACGGCGAGCAATAGGTAGCTCGCCGTTGGACCGTCCGGTAACCGTCCGGACCGTGCCCAAAGCGGAGTCGACGGATCCGTTTCGGCGGAGCCGACGGATTCGAATCCTTTCAGAATCAGACCCTTGGCCCCAGAAGGCTTCGACCCTGCTGGGCCCCTACGGTTGCGCCTTGAGGCGCGCCGTCGACGACTGGGCTCGGTTCGGATGGTTACCGGACGGTCGGACGGCGAGCTACCCATTGCTCGCCGACCTGTTGCTCATTGCTACTGTGCTTAAAAGTATATATATTTATGTTATAAACTTATTGGTCCATTTTTTATGACTTTATCAGCCTATTCAGTCAGTTCAATAAACGAAGGAGATAATGTACCTATTTATACGAATACACATATATTCATACAGATAATAAATACTAAACAGTTTGGCATAGGTACAGATCAAAACAGTCATAAATACTTAATATATGATGACGTCACGATGCAAACAAAACATCCCAATACGCACTAAATCCTACATCGTATAACCCTAGAATGACGCGAGGCAATAAAATGACCAACCCTACTGCCGTCCAATACTGGGACAATAAACAAGAAATAACTATAGTATTTCAAACGGGGAAGCTTTGGGGATGCCCTGCTCTGTAATATTTTCCTGCAATTTTAGAAATAAAAAAAGGAAAAAAAAAACATATATGTGGCAAAAAAAATAACAAGTAGATAAGTTAAGAACAGTTGTGGCCGCGTGGTAACGGCCCCGACTTATGAGTTGTAGGACGTGGGTTCAAACCTAACTAGGCGCATTACTTTGTGTAATTTATTTCATCACCACTAATCTCATAACGGTGAAGGAAAACATCGTGAACAAACTAAAATTCAAAAACATGTAACATCCGCCAACCAGCACTGGGCCCGCGTGGTGGATTACAGCCCATTTCTTCTCCTGGAGAGGAGGCCTGACCAGTACTAGTAATAGAAACATTATAAGGCTGACTATGCTAAGTACACATGCACGTCACACTGTACCAGTAAAAAATTTAGTAAATTTTTAGGTTGTATGATAATAATCAAGTAAATTCATAGGTTGTATGAATTTTTATTTAAAAAACGTTTGGACATGTTAAATACAGTTTCATACAAAAAATAAATGTAGGACTTAATAAGTCAAAAAAATAATAGCAATATGTGTTAATAAACAAAACATTTGATAACTTAGTTCTTACAGGCGCATCTTTCTCCTCCTTGTGTCGTTTATCCTCAATGTTGAGGGTCGTCCGGTAATCGTCCGGATCGAGCCAAAGTCATCGACGGCGCATATTGTTCTAGGCGCGCCTCAGGGAGATGTCAGCAAATCGTAGAGGACAAGCAGGGTCGAAGCTTACTGGGGTCATGGGTAGTGTGAAAACGAAACCTGGGGCCCTGGGACGAAAGCAAAGAAGGAACTGGAGTGAGTTTTTAGTCAGTAAAAGTCTGACATTATCTCTCGCTCCGCCCAAGAGCGGGATTTGTCATTAGATGATTTTCCTACCTAAAAAAAAGTACTGAGGGTCGTGACCTCAACGAATAACTTTCTTGTGGACATGCGCATAGCAAACAAAAAAAAAACAAATTCGTTTAAAACGAAAAAGTATTTCAAGTCAAGTCAAAAGTTTTTTTTTTTCACATTGGCCTACGTGGGCACTTATAAAACGTCAGAAGCTAGTGCACGGTTCCAAATTGGTCGCTTCCTATGGAGAAGAACTGGCAAGAAACTCCATGGTTACTCTTTTAGAAAAAAATTGATGTTACAGTATTTCTATATTACAGAATAAGTAGATATTATGTAAGGACAGTGTAGACTGGTCAATATTGTACTAAAAAGTACAATAAAAATAATCATAATAAAAAGTAACCTAAGAATTCGCGGAGTCTACAGTATTCTCACATTCACATTATAAAAAAGAGGCTATATAAATAAAAGCAAGTCAAATAAATAATTACAATCATTAATAAATGATAGGTACGTTAACAAAATAAATTATAATAAAAAAAAAATATTGTTTGATTCCAGAAATGTGGAAAAATATGAACCTGTAACTAGCAACCCTGCTGCTGGCTGGGCCGCTCCGATACCGGTCAATGTCCATCAGTCGCAAGCCGTAAACTAGGGTTAAGTCTGCGGATTTGTCCCCATCACGATCATATATTTGTGTATTGATATGGTATGATATTGGATTAGGATTTATAACTCGGTTTCATGTATCGTGTTGGCGCTTGAGGGTTAGTGTTTTTGTTTTATATTATTAAAAGGTACTGATTGCCTTCATTGTATTGTTCAAGAATAGCACTTTTTTTTTCGGTCGGTAAATCATTCAATGACATCCCCTTTTGGGCGGAGCGCCGTCGACGACTTAGGCTCGGTCCGGACGTTTACCGGACAGTCGGACGACGGGCTAACCATTGCTCACCGTCCGCAAGCCCGCACTTACGGTGGCCGGAAATCGGGATCGGGATCCCGGCGGCTGGGGCCGAGAACCGCGCCCTAGCACGTGCTCGTGTGGCCTCCTCCTTTGCTAGCATTACTGCTTCGCAGAAGGAGATGACCGCCTGCCACTCCTCTAAGAGAAAAAAATCACTTAATAACTAATGTTTATGTATTTATTATATTCTTTAATTGTACAAAAAAATACAGGACAAAAAATATTAAAAATAAGTTTACAATGGGCGGTCTTATCGCTCATAGCAATTTCTTACAGATCACCTTTGGATGGACTGAACCAAAGAAGATAGATTTAAGGCTGTCAATGTACTAACATCAGAAATAATACTAATAAGACATAATAACTCAAATACACACATACAATACTAAAATACTAATAAATATCAGAGATATAATTGAGCCAGGAGAAGAAAAATCAAAGTGAAAGGTAATGATAAATGTTAGTAGGTACATAACTATAATTATAAAAATAAATTAAAAATCAATCGAAGTAAATTAATCAGAAAAAAAATATAATAAAATAAAATAAAACTAAATTGAATTAAATAAAATTAAACTAAATTGAATTAAACAAAATTAAACTAAATTGAATTAAATAAAATTAAACTAAATTGAATTAAATAAAATTAAACTAAATTGAATTAAATAAAATTAAACTAAATTGAATAAAATAAAATAAAATTAAAGTGACTGGAATTAAATTGAATTACATTAAATGAGATCAGTTAAAATTCAGCATAGAGCTGTGACCACCTCCATACCATCGGGGAATCCCAGCGATCGGCGAACACTCTGAGAACAGAGTTGGTACTGCCATGTACGGATATGTATTGTGTCATCAGGGGAGTCTTTTATTAGTATCAATATTTAGTAACATTTGTAATCAACAAAATCCTAATGGAGTTACCTCCACAGGATTATTCCAAAACTCCAATAGGAAATCAAGGTATTAATAATTTGTATATTAAGATGTCCATAGGTTTATTTCTGTACAATACTAGCCTACAAGGCACTTTGTTCTTGTACAATATCTATGAGGCTCCTTATCAAACGCGTGTAACGAAACCATAGCGCGATTCAGCGGGACAGTACAACGCCATCTATCGAAAGAGGGGTAAAACTTTTGTCACTGCTCTTGCAGGAAAACGTGTAAACTCTTAAAAAATTGGTCCTTGTTACTTTTACAATAGGGTTCATTTTGACAGGTATATTTTTATTATTTATAGACTTCTACTTTATCTGATAAAGAGTGATGATTGTAGTTGACGATGGAGCACGCTTGCCTTGAAGTAACCTATTCACTCTTAACTTAAAGACCCCAGATTGTAGCTATCAGGTAACGTGGACTTGACTTTATTTCTTTAAACTACAGTTAATAATTATTATATTTGAGTCAGTTAGTTGATGCGCTGAGTTTTAAAACGAGTTGAAATTTACACATTAAATGGAGTATGTAGCAAAGTCAGCCTCATGATTTTCCCACTGTTGGGACTCAGGCCTCCTCTCTAGGTGAGGGAATGGGCCGCAATCCACGGAGGGAATGCGCGTTGGTGGATGTCACATGTCTTCGAATTTTTGGTTCTAGGACATTTCGGTTTCCTCACGATGTTATCCTTCACCGTTGAGAGTAGTGGTGATGAAATAAATTACACAAAGTAATGCGCCTGGCTGGGTTTGAACTCGCGACTTACAACTCGTAAGTCGGGGCCGTTACCGCTTGGCCATCACTGCTCAATCGGCTTCCTTTTTTAGGTTACCAGACGGCCGTACGAGCGAACGGCGAGTTATGCAATGTTCATCGTCCGCAAGCCTACGCTTACGTTAGCTGGAAATCGGAGTCGGGATCCCGGTGGCTGGGGCATGAGGAAGTCCTCCGCTAGCATTACTGCTTCGCAGAAGGAGGCGACCGCCTGCCATTCCTCCTCGTTTTACGAGAACCACAAGGTACTCTGCCCAAGCGAGTCACACCTCCTCTGTACTCTCCACTGTGTTCTCCGGGCATTCATCACAATAGTAACACCCGGGCGTTTCTTTCGCACGAAGCAAGTGCAGGAACCTTCCGAACTTACCATGTCCGGTGAGGACCTGCGTCTTGCGGAAGGTGAGGACCCTTTAATATCTTTCCAGCTACTTCTCAAAGAGGGGATGTACCACCATGATTATGGCATTTGAATTCTACTTGCAACTTTCATTCCACTAAGCCAAAGTGCAAAATAGTTTTACCTACGTAGAACTATTTCTTTTAGAATGATCGAGACTGCCTACTAAAAAAATTTTTGGTAACTAACATATTCCAAATCCCGTGCTACGGTCAATTCGTAGCAAACGTAACTCCCAATTCGTAGCCGCGTAGGCGCGTAGCAACGTAGCAGCGTAGCTCATTTCAATAAGTATGCAAAACCGTAAAGTTTAATTTGCTCACTTGATAATAACAAGAAAACACGACAAATTAACATTACTAAGAGACAAAGAATGCTGGAGTTTGATACTACGTTCAAATCAAGCAAGCATACACATTAAATATAATAGCTTAGGTCTGCGCCTTCGGATGACGACGATGGTTTAGTGTGGATAATACAATACAACTTTGTTTTGAAAGAATTTAAAATGTAGAATTATCGTTGATATTTTTTACGTTTTTGTTCAGTAAAATCAACTCCTTTTATTGTACTGAACTATTAATTATATAGATATGTTTTGTCTTTAACTTAGAAATAATTGAGTTTTAAAAGAGTTCGAACTTGAACTCTTATCAAACTCAACACTTCAAGTATTTGTTTCAATCAAACCATTTACAGGCACTTAGCCACGGAAAAGAAAAAACTTAAGAAATAAACTTAAATGTCTCGGGAGAATAACGTGCAATGAACTCCACAAATATTTTACTAAATCAACAAATAGTTGTAAAGTTAATGTTGAAATTGTACTTAAAATTGAAAAAAAAAATATAGAAGTACGTGCAAGTAAAATAAATACGCAAATAAAAAAAAACTATTTCTTGAAGCCGAATAAAAAAAAAACCATCAATACCTGCCACTTCTTACCTACTTCATTGATCTAAAACGTCAAAAACTACTTTTCAAAATCTTTAAAAAATATTTTAAAACGCGTCACATCCACCCTAAGCTAACACAGTCCGCAGCAGCGCAGCGTACCAACAAATTCTTGGCTCATTTGTTTTTTATTCATCCACAGGCCAGTGTAATCGAAAGTATAAATTCGCTTTAACTGCTAGCAGGCCTGCCGACCGATAACACACCCCTTGTTAACTGCGTAATAAGAAAAATAAACTTATATTTGCGGCGCCTTATGGAATATCAAAGTTTAAACTCAGATAGTGGGACGCTGTGGCGAGGCGAGGCGAGGCGAGAGACGGAAGCGAATTTGAAAACTGAGATAGTATGGACTTTTTTGTTGTTATTGATTGGTTCGTGTTTGACCACTATGTCACTGGCAAGCGATGATGTGGTCGACGTTGGAGCACGCTTGCCAAGAAGTGGACTGTTTCTGAGGTCTAGATTTGGATGAGTGAATGTTGTGATTATTTTATTATTATTATGAGTCTGTTGTGTGCCACTACAGGTAAAAGGCCTCCCCTTCATTCTTCCGATCTTCTCTGTGCTTTGCTACTTTAAGTCAATTCTTCAGGTAGGAGTCTAAATCGTCACGGTATCTCCTTCTGGTTCTACCTCGTTGCCGGCTCCTGCTGTTCGGGACCCAGTTAGTGGTTGTCTTCGCTTAATTTCGTTGCGAATTGCGGTAGGTGTGGCCTGCCCAGTTCCGTTTTAGTTTGCGGGCTGAGTTGTCTACGTTTGCGATTTGTATTTTAGAACGAAGTAACCTCCTCAAAGAAGTTCTTATGAGGTCTGTTCTTTTGACGCGGGGAATAGTTTGTTCCATTGCTTGCTGGCAGACCCCGAGTGCGATATTGATAGAAAATCTGTAGGTGTGATGGGAAACCAACAGGTGTCTTTTTAAAGCAGTGTTATGACAATTTTAACATAGTATAACGTTAAAATATGAAGTAAGTACCACTTGTTAATTGAGTACTAAGAAAAGTAAACTAATATTTGTGGCACCTTATTTATTAAAGTTGATAGTAAGCGTTGGAAACAGAGTTTGACTGAAGCAGAGCAGGGAACACGTGTTCTCTGCACGTACACAGTTAAGAGTGTTGCTAAGGTTTGGAATTGGATGGGTGGCAGTTGCAACATTGGTAGAAAATGTACAGGTTTTAAGTAATTTTTGGTATGCTTTGGAATAGGATGAGAAACCGTTGGAAACTTAGAGGTCATCATCATTTTATGCAAAAGACGTCCACTATTGGGCATAGACCTCCTCAAAGTGTCCACAACAACGAGTCCTATACGTCTCTAATCCATCAGATATCCACGATCCTCCTCGAGATACGACTCGGTGAGGGTCCATGTCGTGTCCATAGAGTCTCTTGCACATTGTTCTCCATAGAGATCTATGCTTCAGAATGTGGAATTTGACATCATTTTTCTTACTTGGTGACTTCTTGGCAATTCAAAAGTGCCTTTTAGTTTATTTGATTGTTGATTCTTGATTCTCCCTTACTAGTTTTCCCCTAGAAAATTTCAGACTTCTCACACAAACTGAACAAATTTTATATCCAGCTTAAAGTTACCCCAACTAATATTTTTCGTACTTTTTCTGATTTAATAAGCAAGGACCTCGGAATTGGACGGTAATAGGGTATATTTTACTTTGCCAACTAAAAACAACAGTCATTGGGTATTTCCACCTTACGCTAAGAAAAGCCTCTTAAAGCAGGAAGAAAGTTAAAAAATAATTAATGCTTTCGTAAATATTCATACCTTGGACGGAGTTTAGAGTTAACCCTCCATGTTGGAAATGTACAGGAGACGGGTTTTGAGCGGGAACGTTGAGCGGTTATTTTTTTGGAGCAGTTTCTAAATATTGTGGGTTTTTAAATGTTATCTATCTAACTTTTTTTTTATTTTTATTAATGATAGGTTCGCGTTTGACCACCATCTCACCTGATGGTAAGCGATGATGTGGTCGACGATGGAGCACGATCCTCGCGAACGCGAAATCTAGCTTATGGCCGGTTTCGCTCGTGTTAATTTAAAATTTAGACTCATAAATATGTGGTATTTAACATAACATAATAGTAGTAATTAGTAAAACACTATAAAAGTAAATTTTCTAATAATGATAGCGTCCTAAACCTATTACACCTCTGGAAAAGTACTATTTTTCAACATGAAAGGTACTCTAAGCCTTTTTCTTTTTGTATCCCTACAATGTATAGGTACGAAACATTTTATGTTCAGTAGTTTAGGCGTGTAAAGGTAACAAACAAACAAGTTCACTTTCACATTTATAATATTATATAATTAATTACGATTGTTTGTGTTTTCTTTTATAATATTATACTTAGGTGTTGGGAGGCACAGACTCATGAGTACTAATCTTATATGCAACGCTTTTAAGTTACATTTACTTTTTATTGATTAGTTATTTGTTTCGTGCGGAAGCCGAATCCGTGACAAGCAGAGCAGCAGCTAATCGGTCAATCACTGCGACAACCGTATCATAAAAGTATCAAGTGAATATTATTTTATTTTCCTTATAAACAAAGGTGTATAGGTCTGATGCCGTGGCGCGGTTGTCTACAAAATATGGGTTCGTAAGTTTACAAAAGTGAAGGGTTCGTCGAAACGACTCCGATTTAATTTAAGTCCAGCGCCGTTATCGTCGGTACCCCATTGTTTTTCTTTCTTGAAATTTTACGGTCAATTTGACGTGATTCCTTTTTTTTACGATTAATTTGAATTTAATTAGTTCTGAGCATTGTTGTCGAGTTACAGCGGTTGTGAGCCGGCGTTTATTGCTTAGTTGTAGTTGTGTGTGTTTATATATTTTTTTAATAAATTATTTTGTTTTATAATATTTGTTTGGAGAAACAATAAATACATATTCAGCTATAATATTCAGCTCTGTTCAGGTCAGGATTAAATTGTCGATTTCTTAATTTGGAACTAAATCTTGTTAAAGCCTTTGGAAAAACCAATAACCTAAAAACCTAAGACTTGTATATTTTGTTCTATAAAAATTTCCAGGTTCAATTTAACCTGTACCTACTAATTTGCAAAGAAACAATAAAAAGCCTTTACTCACTGACCATATTATTTAACGGTCAGCTTTAACTGATATACTACTTATATATAAAAAATCTGGGTAAGTGCGAGTCGGACTCGCGCACTGAGGGTTCCGTACACACTTACAGTTCAATTCCCGCCGCATATTTTTTTTTCGTTTACTCAAGTTTGATTTTTCCACAGCTTCAATCACCATAGACCCTAGTATATGGTTTTAATTTCAACTCGATGCCTTCACGCGTTCTCGTTATAAAGGGTCTTGACAGACGGACAGACAGACAGATAGACGGTTCCGTTTTTTCCTTTTTCGGAACTCTAAAAAACAATATTTCTAAATCAAACTTTTGATAAAGTATAATTTTTAATAACCACTCAGTAAGGTTGCCTTTTAAAATAGGACTCCCCCATTTCCCTCCACTTATCTCTGTGTCAACCTATCCTTCCACATCCTTTCGTCACCCTCTTATCATTTGATTTGACGTCTTTTGTCTTCGAAGAACCAATACCAACTATTAAATAGTTTGAAATGATTTTAGCTACACCAAACATAAATATAGCTACTACGCAATTACAACCCTACTTAAAAAAATCAATACCTACTCCTACATCTTTTGATTTGACGACCTTCAAGTCTTTTTATAGAACCAATACCTACTTAAATAGTCTGAAACGATTTTACGTACACCAAACATAAATTTAGCTACCTCGCAATTACAACCCTGCTTCAAAAAAACCAATAAAGAACCCTCAACAATTACAAGCGATAACGCACCACCCACCCATCCATCCACCACAGTAAGATCGACAAATCCTGACGCACTGCAACTTCGCACAAAAAAAGATCTTCTCACATATACATCTTTAGATATTGGAGCCTGTTGACATATTTACGAGCTTCTCGACTATTAAGTGGTGATTTAGTGAGGGCATATCGGGATGGATACGTTTTTATCGCGCGCAATATATCCACTTGGCTTCTGGCTCTATTATGTGAACCATTGTGAGAGAGCCTGAAGATTTCCACCCACAGTTTTCCCTGTTGGGATTTTTTTTAAATGTTGGTTTGTGTTTTTCGGTTTTGATCGAGCTTCTAACTGTACTGAATCAAATCAAAATCATATATTTTAAATAAACCATATACAGGTACTTTTGAACTGTCAAAATGTCGGTCAGTCAAAAATGTGAGGCTAAATTCATCATCATTTCAGCCAAAAGACGTCCATTGTTGGATATTGGCCTCACCCAAGCCTCGCCGCAACGAGCGGCCTATGCGTCTTGCATGCATCGGATTCCCGCGACCCTGACCAGGACATCGGTCCACTTTGTGGAAAGCCATCCAACGCTGCGTCGTCAAGCTAAATTAGCAATTGCCAAAGTGTAGACTCTATGAAACATGCAAGAAAAAATTAAGAAATATGAAAGTAGTGTTTCAGTTTAGTCTACCAGTGTGCCATTTTAATTCAATTATGTTCAGTCGTTTGAGTGTGAAGAAGCAACAAACATACAGACATCTTAATCCATACTTACAAACTTTCAGCTTTATAATACGTGTATTAGAGTGATTCTTATAAAAAAGAAAGTTTTTAATAAAACTTATCACTAAAATTTTATACTAAAAATAAATAAATGAATAATAAGCCTTTTATGTTATTCCCTTAGTAATAATACATTTCAATTAACAATACAATACAATTGATTACAGTTGATATTATATAAGAATTCTATTGATTAATTATTATTTATTAAAACATGCATTTACAGTTTTAATTAAATAAAAATGTTTCATGTAATTGACTTTAATTATAGTATATGTATAACATTCAATTAAGAGGAACCCCTGTTTGGGTAAAGGCCTTCTTCAGACTAGACCATTTTTCTGTATCTTGAGCTTCCCTCATCCAGCCGCCAGCGCCCATCCCTTGACCGGGAGATCCACAAGTCCGTTTGCCAGTGCTGGGCCCTCTCTCTTTGTACATCTTCCATCCTCACAGCGAGACAGGTGACCCGCCCATTTAAATTTCAATTTTCGTACATGGTATATATTGCGTCTGTGACCTGTGTTCGCTTGTGGATTTCAGTGTTCTTTACTATCCATCACTCTTTGACAGATTGAAAGTTTTCTAACCTTAAAAAATGGTTGAAATACAGCCTTACAGTTATTACATATTATGTTAGTATTATGGGTTCCATAAATAGCAATACGTGTGTGTGTGGGAGAGGGAGGCCAAAGAAAAGATGGATGGATTGTGTGAACAGTGATATGAAAGAAAAGAAAGTTAGTGATAGTATGACGGTTGACAGGATAGAATGGAAGAAAAAAACGTGTTGCGCCGACCCCAAATAAGATAGGACAAGGGCAGGAAGATGATGATGATGAAATAGCAGTATGTGCATCTAAGTTGTAACTTCTATATTAGGTAAAACATTACTAGAAAATTAGTCAGGCCTCCCACAAGGTGGACCAATGATGCGGAGAGGGTCGTGAGAGTTCGATGGACGCGAGACGCATAGGACTGGTTCTTTTGTCAACAGTTGAGGAGGCTTATGTCCAGTAATGGACGTGTTTCGGATGAAGTACGGTGAGTTTCCAACTTAACTTTGTTGATACTTCTACGGTCTGGACTAAGCGTTTCGCCTTGTCGTTTATGCCGCATACATCGAAGGACTGGAACAAACCTGATAGCCAATGAGACGGATTTATTTTGTTGTACTCTGGGTGAATTCACAAGGAATGCATTATTTATAATTAGTTATAGATGCTAGTATTAATAAGTTAGAATAAGCGCATTTATCGCATTGAGGATAAAAAAAACCAGTAAAGATATAAGATGAAGGAAATAAATAAAAATAAATAAATTTGCCTACTGCGGTCTTCCTGTCCGATTTTGATTTAGGTGTCTTCAAAGTTAGGGTCAATAGGCTCTTAATAAACTAGTGCAATTCACTGCTTACCATCAGGTGGAATCGAAGTCAAGTTTATATTATTTATAAGAAAAAAAATATGATGAATGATGATTTATTTTAAATGCTTTATTTTACAAGGATAAAATGTAAAATTTTCAATCCTTTAAATAAAATCTACTTTTCAGGATCAGTTGTTATTTCATGTTGAAACTCGCATTATTATTCTACCTTGAAAATGCTCAATAGTTGTCCCTTCCCGGCTCTTAACCCTCAAAAGCGTCTCTAGGCTGACTTGTACCCTACAACTTACAAGTCGACAGTAACAAGTTAATTCTTCCAGCTTAATCTTAGATATTCGTTGATGAGGTAATCATGGGTATTGCTGTAATACTAGGACACCGCAAAATGGTTACATGATTGGGAATTAGTGGGACTGGATGAGCTTGAGCTGAGACGATTCGTTGTAGTTTGGTCAGCATCATTGCCGTCTCTACAATGGTGATTATTTTTATTATTACACTTGCTTTTGCTAGCGGTTTCGCCCACGTGAAAGTAGGGTTCACCATACAAACTATGGACCCCTGGTACATCCCTTTAGGGAGCGAATTTTACAAAATTCTCTCTTAGTGCTCGCCTACGTCATAAAAAGAAACCTTGTGCGAAATTTCACGCTCCTAGTACCAGTAGTTTCAGCTGTTGGTTGATATGTCAGTCAGTCAGTTTCTCCTTTTATATATATAGATAAGAAAGGTGCTTTTTGTGTTTTCAGATACATACTCGACATTTTATTTGCTGTTTTGTGTTTTTATTTACGTTATCTTTTTTGACTACCTAAACTGAATATGGATTAATCACCATAATAGCTTAGGTATATCGCCTTTATCAGTTTTATCACCTTTGTCGGTTTTTCCGCTTGTATAAATCTTAACTATGTTATTGAAATTAAATTTAAAAACCACCCGTGTGAGGTACCTAAATGTATTAGCTATATTGATATTATCAAAAAACTTCATTCTGTTTTATCACTTGATTTTTAGGGTTCCGTAGCCAAATGGCAAAAAATGGAACCCTAACGGATTCGTCATGTCTGTCTGTCTGTCCGTCTGTATGTCACAGCCACTTTTTTCCGAAACTACAAGAACTACACTATTGATACTTGGTAAGTAGATGTATTCTGTGAACCGCATTATAATTTTTCACACAAAAATAGAAAAAAAAACAATAAATTTTGGGGTTCCCCCATTCTTATAAAAGAAACTCAAATTTTTTTTTTATCAAACCCGTGTAGGGTATCTATAGATAGGTCTTTAAAAATGACATTGAGGTTTCTAACATCATTTTTTCTAAACTGAATAGTTTGCGCGAGCGAAACTTTCAAAGTGGTAAAATGTGTTTCCCCCCTTTAACTTCTAAAATAAGAGAATGATAAAACTTCATTTTTTATTTAATTTTTACATTATATATACATCTTAACTAATAAATATTATAACTTAATAAATATTTAAACAAATTGAAAATAATATTATGTACAAACTGGTAGAAAATGAACTCATAGGGCATCAAAAAATTCGTCCACATCGATGTCAATGGGAAAAGTGCCCAGAACGCTGGCAGCATTGCCACGCTGGATGGCAATGCTAATTCGTTGACCGAAGAAAAGCCCAGCCCTCTAGCCACGCGAAGAGTCGACCAGCTGTTTGCTGATATCCCGAACAACTCAATGAGCGCTCGGACCCCATGGCCCCAGTGTTTCAACCCCGAACGGCTCAAATATATAACCTCCGATGAGGTTATTATATTTACGCCGTTTGAGATAAAATGATAAAACTAAAAAAAAAATATGATGAAAATTACCATGCAAACTTTCACCTAAAATTGGTTTGAACGAGATCTAGTAAGTAGTTTTTTTTTAATACGTCATAAATTGTAAACCGCAATGTACCTTTAGTTAGTACGGAACCCTCAGTGCGCGAGTCCAACTCGCACTTGCCCAGTTTTTTAATTATACATATGAGCATTTAGCCTTGCTTATTGTATTTCCTGTACCTTCGTTTGCCTCCATCATTTGTTGACCTGACCTTGTCCTCACACTCGAATGTCGTAACCACCATTTTCTTACCACTTTTTACCTTATCTTTACTTTTATTTCATTTATTAGGGTAACCAACAGCGAACACGAAAAATGTTACAGAGTAAGTGTTTTACTCTGTAACATATTTATGCCTAAACATAGATTTCCCTTTCAAACTGGGATAATTATATAACATGTGAACAGACTAATATGAAAAAAAAAAACAATAAACATACACAATAATGTTTGTAGTTTTTACAATTAGTTTTTTAACTACTATTCCGCCTAGCACGTTCAATCATCGGACCACCAGGCGTACGGCAATGTGCCACCGGTACATGGTGGACATCCCACCTATACGAACGAAACGTTTTGGGAACACATTCATTGTGCGTACAGCTAAGTAGTGGAATCCCTTGCCGGAATCTGTGTTCCCTGATGGGAATCTTTAAGTCAAGAGTGAATAGGTTACTTCAAGGTAAGCGCGTTCCATCGTCGACCGTATCGTCGCTTTCCATCAGGTGAGATAGCGGTCAAGCGCAAAACTATCAAGAATGAATAAAAAAAAATATATATTTGCAATTCCAGTATTCTCTACATCCTTGTGCCTATCGTTATGTAGAACATCGGCCGTCTGTAGGCCGTCGCCGCGTGTTCCGTTAATGCCTTAATCTTAAGGTGGACGGCGATCATGGGAGCAGTGTGGATGTACCCCTCGCTTGCTTGACGCTAGTTTGTAATTGTCGACGAGGATTTGTTTTCGATTTGTTTTCATTTTTCGCCCTTGCAAATCAAATTGGTGTAGTTTTGTGATGTTTAAAATGCAACAATAATAAAATGCATTTTAATATTGTATGGAAATATTGTAATTTGAAAAAAAGTTCCCGTCAGGTAAACCCCTTGTATATACTTGTTCTTGATTTGTTTCATCTGCATAGGCTTTTTTATAATGTTACTTACACCTGTTTTTCTGTGAGTTCTAGAATAAATTTATTTCCATATTTTATTTATAATTTCAAATATTTTTTCTTTTACAAGTATCTATACTAATATAATAAATTTGTACTTTTATATTTTTGTTTGTAATTAGTAAAGTCAAAAACGATTCGTTCGATTTTAAAAATTCTTTTACCATTAGAATGCTACTATATCTCTAAGTGACATAGACACATATTTCACGCGGGTGAAGCCACTGGCAGTAGCTAGTTTTGAATAAAGAGTAAATACTTCAATATCGTGGGTGCGTCCACAAACAAGTAAACTCATATCACAACACACCATTTTCAGATCTATTTGTTAATTATATTTCTATTTATACCTTACATTAACCCAATGATTTATTCCTCTACATCCACACCGTAAAACCCCGTCACATCCTCCATCTCCCAACAGCAAGGCTGTCACCTTGGAGGTGTCTCCCCAGCCATAACTCTTCACGGAGGTGCGTCCCCGCCGTCGTCGTGTTGAGGAATTATTATTATGCGAATAAATACTCCGAATGTCACTAGTAAATGTCTCCCCTCTGCCCGGGTAATCCGAGGGGCGATGGGGGCTAGTGTTGCCAGTTAAATGGTGGAAAGTGGGACATTTTAATGGTATAGTTGGATGAAATGAGTTTCTTGAAGTTTTCTGATTGTGATGCTCAATTTAGGTATTTCAAGAAAACTTAATATAAACTTTCTTTGTATTACAGTCTATTACGTATGTTACCTTTTTCTTATATTGTTATTTCAATATAAATAAAAATGTGGCAACAGTCAAACCTAGGAATATAATGTTTATAAACTGTGTTGCGTGTTTTAAGGTCTTAAAATTATATTACCACAGCTGGAAATGATATAAAATTGCCATGAGAAGGTAATAAATAAGTTGATTAGAGTTGATTACTGATAAATAACACGGAAAATTATATTAACTTCTAAAATATTAAGCGGACTGAGAAGAAAATATAAAAAAATTATAGAACAATTATTTCATTGTAATTGGCGTACACTTCCATTCATTTCATTCTTTTCAAAATAATGCACGTGTAAGTAGTATTCTCAGAGTCAAAATCATAGGCCGCATAAGGATGTCGTCCCAAAACTCAAATCACAGCCCTGTCACAGTCAGCGATTTGTCTGCAACTCTGCCGCCAAACTAAAATGGAACTGTGCAGGCCATATCTGCAGCATATCGCTACAGAATTGGGCGAAGGACTGACTGAATCCGGAATAACAGGAACCGGTGACATGGCAGTCCTGGAAGATATCATGACGAGTTGGTTTCTTACCCAGAGGATAGGTCAGATGCAGCTAAGTATAGAGAAAAGTGGAAGAATGGATAGAACGCTTTTGCTCTCGACAAACAAAAACTTGAACACCTGTCAAAGTTGTCGTTGCACGGCTGGATCAAGGGCCAGATACGCACTCAAGATATGTACAAGCATTACTCCTCGATACGTCTCGCATTTCATACACAATTAATTGCATTGCTTTGCATTGTTCTCAGGAATCTTTAAGTCAAGAGTGAATAGGTTGCTTCTAGGTAAAAGCGTCCATTCTCCATCGACCGCATCATTGCTTTTCATCAGGTGAGATAGCGGTCAAGCGCGAACCTAACTAGAATAAAAAAAAGATTAAGTACGGTTTTTTCTTTCTTTACTTTTCTTTAAAAGAGACTTTGACTCCTGAGTTTGTTTCGGTGTTTCTTCTCAGGGTAGTCAGCTAGAAAACACCGGCCTCATCTAGTTTAAAATGACGAAAAAAAAAAATTACGTGTAAAAGTGTTTTTTTTTAAACCTACTAACAAAATAAATATCATTTACTTTCATTGATAAAAGGCTCCTGTCTCTGAAGCCCTAACCACCAGAAGCTTGAACCCTGCTCTAAACAAAGCGGAATACAATTTTTTGAATATTTTAAAATGTATTTATAAAAAAAAGTAATTTTTAATGTGTTTAAAATTGAATAAAGATATTATAATAAGTGCTGTGGGTAAGCTGTTTTTTAAATATTTCCACATTATTCTAATATATCATAGTCCATAAAACCGAGACTGTCCCACGTAATCGAGCCATTGTGGTCACCATGCGGCCCGGCCTCTAGACAAATGCCGTTCGATCCGCCGAAATGTCCCAGTAATAGTTTTAAAGTGAAGGCAATTTCTTGACGTTGTCACCTCCAAGATTTTCTTGATGATGGCCGTCATATCTGTCAAGTTTTTGGGGTAGGCTTTATCTTAATATGAATCAAAAGTATGAGTCTATAGGCTCTTTTTTTAAGATGGCAAATCATCCAATGACTTCTTCCACTTTGGGTGAAACGGGAGGGCTTGTCAGACTTTTACTTACTAAAACCACACCTGTGACCTTCAGTTGCCCTTTGCGTTTAAAGACCATGAGTTTCCTTTTCAGAAAATCTCCACGGCTCTAGCGGGACATGAGTCTCTAGGTTGGTTTCTGAATTGAAAATTTGGTTTTCAACTCTAATACCAAATTCTGACGTGGGTACTTACCTGAATACTTTTAAGCACCACTTCAGCCTGAAGCTAAAGTATCGCTTAATAAAACTCGGTTTCAAATTCTTTTTTCAGAAATTGGTGGTTATTTTAATAGATCTGGTATACACGGTGTCTTTGACATCGACTTTGACAAACTAATACTATGGATCCAGTATGATTCTGGACACCCCCCCCCCCGTGGTTGACATTTTGTCAGCAACCCCGATGATACTTTTAGTAAAAAATATATATTTATTTTTTATTTAAATATTAATTAATTAAAAAGTCATCGGGGTTGATAAAATCGTTATTATAATCAACCCCGAAGACATTTTTAGTTTTAAAAGTAATTCATTCATTTTCTTCAATAAAAATGTTAGTACAACGATTTTATATAATTTAAACTAAAAAATCTAAATATTAGAAAAAAGAAATCGGAAAAAACCGACACAAACTTCCACAAATGGGTGGTCCAGAATCATGTACTTTTTTTTTTTTTTTTTTTCCGGTGGGAAAATCATCTTATGACATCCCCCGCTCTTGGGCGGGGCGGGAGATAGTGTCAGACTTTTACTGACTAAAAACCCACTCCTGTTCCCTCGTTGCCTTACGTACCGGGGCCGGGTCTTCCTTTCAGAATCAGACCCTTGGCCCAAGTAGGCTTCGACCCTGCTGGGCCCCTACAGTTGCTGACATCTCCTTGAGGCGCGCGTGAAACAGTACGCGCCGTCGACGACTTGGGCTCGGTCCGATTACCGGACGGCCGGACAGCGAGCCACCCATTGCTCGCCGTCCGCAAGCCCGCGCCTACGGTGGCCGGAAATCGGGATCGGAGTCCCGGCGGCGGTTGGGGCGTGAGGACCGTTGCCTCACGCGATCGGCCGCCTCCTTTGCTAGCATTACTGCTTCGCAGAAGGAGGCGACCGCCTGCCACTCCTCCTCGCTCCGGACCATGGCCTGTACCAAGGCCCGACGCGAGAGATCGCCGCCGCCGATTGCCCCCAAGAGGACACGGCGTTGCTCTGCCCAGGCGGGGCACACCTCTACTGTGTGTTCCACCGTGTCCTCCGGGCGGTCTACGCAATGGTGACACCCGGGCGTTTCTTCCGCACGGATCCGGTGCAGGAACCTCCCGAACTTACCATGTCCGGTGAGGACCTGCGTCATGCGGAAGGTAAGGACGCCGTGTTGCCTTTCCAGCCACTCCTCAAAGAGGGGAAGTACCGCCATGATTATGGCGTGCCCAGCACTGGGTTGCGATAGTCGCTGTCGCCATTCCACCATGAGACCCCGCCGGAACTCTGCCCGCCATGCCGCGACTTGTCGCGGCAGTGGAGTTTCGCCCCGGCGTTGCATCTCCATGCGCAGATCGTGCATGTGTGCAAGGCCTGTTGCTTCCAGATCCCATGGTTGCTGGCCAGCAAGGAGGCTCGCCGCTTCGCGGGAAATCGTCCGGTATCCCCGCACCATCCGTATGGCCATGACCCTCTGGCACGCGTTCAGCTGGGCCGCCGGTCGCTTTCGCAGTGACGGCGCCCACACCGGCGCCCCATAAAGGGCCATGGACCGGACGATGCCTGCGTAGAGCCTCCGGCAGGAGGCGTCTGGACCCCCGAGGTTGGGCAGGAGCCGCTTGAGGGCAGCCCCAGTCCGATTCAGTTTGGGAGCCAGACGTCGGAAGTGCTCCTCGAAATTCCACCGGCTGTCGAGGACGAGTCCTAGGTACTTCATCGTCGACCCGACGCCGATGTGAACTCCTCCTACCGTTAGCTGGGAACGCCGAGGCGGCGCGCTCCGAGGGCCGAGAAAACACATGGCCTCAGACTTGTGCAGTGCCACCTCGAGTCCCAACTGCTGGACCCTATCAACGACTATCGCAACCCCGCGTGTCGCTAGTTCGACCGCCGCCTGGTACGACACCCCCTGCGCTAGGACCAGCGTGTCGTCTGCGTAGCAGACCACGCTGACCCCGTCAGGGAGGTCGCCGCGCAGCACGTAGTCGTAGCCGATGTTCCACAAGGGCGGTCCTAGTACCGATCCCTGCGGAACACCGCACGACATCGCTCGCCGTTTCCACTCTCCCTGGTGACCAGGGTAGATGATGTACCTGTCCGACAGGTAGGCCTCGATCACGCGACAGAGGTAGTCAGGCACCCGGTGATACCGGAGTGCCCTCCTAATGCTACTCCAGGGCAGGGAGTTGAAAGCGTTGGCGATATCCAAAGACACCGCCACGACGCACCTGCCCCGGGACACCGCATCCCCCGTCGTGAGAGCTCGCACGCGCATGATGGCGTCCACCGTGGAGCGCCTCCTACGAAAGCCGAACTGGCCGTCCGCCAGGTCCGGCCCCACCCGTGTTAGGTGCGCGACGAGGCGGTCTGCAATTACTCTTTCAAAGAGCTTGCCCACCTCGTCAAGCAGCACAATGGGCCGATACGCGGATGGAGAGTCCGCAGGGCGCCCCGGTTTCGCGATAAGGACCAGTTTCCCCGTCTTCCAGCGAAGTGGAAACTGGCCCCTCTCCATGCATGCGCTGAAGAGCCCTCTTAATCGAGACCCGAGAGCCTCCATGGCCAGGACCCAGGCTTTACCAGGCAAGCCGTCGGGTCCTGGGGCGGTATTTTTGGCACTCAGCCTTCGTACCGCCACACTCATCTCTACCTCAGTCACCTCTGGAGCATTTTCGCCGTCATCGCCATCGTGGTCCGCGTCAGACACTGCTGGTGGCGGAGCCATGGGCGGGGGGGAGTGTTCCCCTCGCGCAGGAAACAGAGTGCTTACCACACCCTCTACAATTTGGGGCCGGAGACTCTGCGTGAGCGGGGGAGCCCAGGGGCGGAGTTTTTCCCGCACCACCTTGTAGGGGCGTCCCCACGGGTCTCTGTTCAGAGTCCCCAGCCACACGTTGCGGGCCTCCAACTTGGCCCGCTTTATTTCCGCCCGGAGGGTGCGCTTCGCCACTCTGTACCCCTCGTACAGCTCCGCCTCTCTGGCCTCCGCATCCGGCGGGCGGATGCGGCGATTGCAGTATCTGATGTATCGGCGTCGCGCGGAATTGCACGCATTGCGCAGTGCCGCGATCTCCGGCGACCACCAATACACCTGGCGCCGGGCACGTCCTGGCCGGACTCGGGGCATTGCCACGTCACAGATTTGCGACATGGCCTCCCGGAACCACTCTGCCTCGACGTCGATGTCGACAGGCCTGTCCGGTGCTTGCACCCAGGCCTGTACCGTCGCGGCTTCCAGGAGGAGCTCCCGGTCCAGCTGCTTCAGCGCCCAACGCGGACCACACGGGGTCTGTTGGACCGGCGCGATCGAGGTCTGGGCGGAGACGTCAAACCGGATGTACCGGTGGTCTGAGTACGTCTCCACTCCCTCCATGACGCGCCAGTCGACGACACGCGGAGACAGAGCAGGACTGGCGAACGATATGTCCACCACTGACTCGCCCTGCATCCGCACACACGTGGGGACAGAACCCCGGTTTAGGACGACCAGGCCTGTCTCCAGAGCCCAGTCCTCCACCATCCGACCCCGCTGGTCTGTATACCGGGAACCCCAAGCCAAGTTCTTGGCATTGAAGTCCCCGCAAACGACCACGGGGAGGGAACCAAACCCAGCGACGACGGCATTCAGCTCCATAAGGGAGATGTGGAGATCGGCGAGCGTTCTATTCGGGGACAGGTAGACGCCCACCACTGCCATGTCCCCGAACCGCGCTGCTACGCAACCCCGTCCTCTCGTGACGGCCTCGAGAGACGGAGTACCGGCAGCGGCCGACGAAATTAGAGTCACCGAGCCATTCAGGTCCTGAACCCAGTCTCCCCTGGGCAGGACATGATACGGCTCGGAGACCACGGCGACGTTGATCGACCACTGCGCCATGCTCTGGAGCAGCAGATCCTGAGCGGGGGCGCAGTGGTTGATGTTCGCCTGGAGGAGACGTAATGGACCCGTTATTGACAGTCCATTACAGTCTCCTCCCGAGCCCTACGAGGGGGCCTTGCCGCTGGGGTTGCAGCGGCGACAGCGGCGGCAGCCAAAGACGAGGCTACGGCGGTGAGGACATCGGGGTGAATGGGCCTCCGGACCTTGCCCTTGGCTTTGGCGGAGGGGTCGCAGGACCTGCCCCCAGCCCGGTGGTTGGCCGGCTTGCCTGCCGCCGCACATGCGTAACAGTGCGGCGTTGCACGGCATTCAACCGCCTTGTGACCGGGCTGACCACACTGGAAGCAGCGGTCACTGCGGTCCACCTCCGCGGCGCAACAGGCCCCCACGTGGTGGCCCACGTGGCAGCGATAGCACCGCAGAGGTCTGGGCTCCAGCAGTTTTACCTGCGCGGAGACCCAGCCTACCAGAAGCCGTCGGCCCTCCCCAGTGATGGTCTTAGCCGCCGACACGGGGCAGCTAACCGTCACGGCTCGCATTCCCGTGCTATCAGCGCGAATGGGGCCCGCCCGAAGCTGCTCGGCGGTACATCCTCCCACCCTGACGATGGCGGCCACCACGTCGTCCACCTTGACGGAGTCGTCCAAGCCCATGATTCGCATATCAATGCATTTGGTGGGCCTGGACACTCGGACCTCTTCCGCGTTCAGGGACGCCCTGATCCTTGCGGCCAGGGCGTCCGCGGCAGGGCCACTAGCCGCACCAGCGACCTCCAGCATTCGGGCCCCGGTTACGGTGCGTCTCATGCGGAAGCCCCCAGAGGCTCCGAGCTCGCCAAGGTGGGGCAACACCGCCTGCCTCGCCTTCTCCATGACGGCGTCATATGTCACGCCCTTCTTTTCCGCATCTGGCTGTAGCGTGATAACCACAGCCTCGGAATTCGGGGCGCGAAGTCTGGCCGCCATGGCCCGCGTCTTGCGCTGCTGTCGCCGTGTCCGCTTTTTGGCCGCCCTAGACGCCTTGCCTGCCTTCCTTTTGGCACCAACAACCGTCCATTCGGCGTCTGCCGAGGGTTCTGCAGGCGGGGCGGGGGGTGGCAGGGGCGGCCTAGTCGCCGACACTGCAGGAGTGCTCGCCGCTTTAGCGGTAGGTGCCACCTTACCCTTTGAGGATGGAGCAGGCCCTCCCTGCCGCTGCTGCTGTTTGGCCGCCAGGGCCGGCCTCACAGGCTCCGACGCTACACCCTTGCGCTCGGCCTGCCCCGACGGGCTCGCCTTAGGCGCAGCAGCCGTACCCGCGGCGGCGGAGGCATATGATGCCGTCTTCCGCTGACCGGAGGCCGCGAGCGGGGGACGCAGCACGATGCCCTCCAGCACAGACAGCTGCTGCTGCATCCTCCGCTGGAACTGCTCCTGCTGCTGCTGCTGTTGGTGCCGGAGAGCAGCCAGCTCTTGCCGCACCAACGTCAGCAGCTGGCTCTCCGGCTCAGGCTGGGGCTGAGGCTGGTCCTGCATGCTTCCCCCTTTTGGTGCCTCCGTCTGATGGTCGACTTTTGGGGCATCCAAGAGCTCAGCCCGGATCTTCGCGACCCTCTTATCGAAGTAGGCGTCCATAGCCTCCAAGATTGAGGTCGCGAATTGAGCGATGCCCCTTTTCTTGGAGCCCTTCTCCCTCCTCCTTGACATGGCTGTCAAGGCGTCGACCACAAGCACCCCGAGCAACCTGCGTGACTCCTCGGCGGAATCTTCCCCAGCGTCTGACTTGCTGCCTGACGGCCCCGAGGGGTCAGACGTAACGCTGGTCGTTGCGGGGTGGCGCTCCTCCGCGAAGAGCCTGTCGGCTCTCTCAGCAGCCTCCTGGGAGGTAAGCCCTCTCCCTCTTCCTCTCGCTCGGCTCGCACCTCGACTGCTGGTGGGAATCTTGCGGGCCGACGCAAACTCTCCTTCAGAGGACGATCCGTCCCCCGCTTTGGAGCGCTTCCGGAAGAAACTTGTATTTCTTCCGGGTAGAGACCCTGGAAGATCTCCCTCTACCTCCTCCACTTCCGAGCCCTCCGAGCTCCTCTTAGATGCCGCGTCGGACTCCGACCGCGCATCACTCTCCTTGTCCTCATTGGATGGGTTTTTAAATAAATTTCTCATTTTGTTCCCACGAGTACATAACATGTTTTACCTGCTCAAATTTATGGTTCGCACTAGAGACTAATTAAGCTACCCATTAGTCAAGCTAACAACCTCCCTCACGGTGCGCCGCCGCTTGGAGGTTTGGGGTAATTTTTTATAGAGGTTGTCTTCCTCGCGGCCCAGGCGGTTAAGCCAAGACCCTCGACCCCCATCAAAAGTCAGAAACATGACCTTGGACAATCTCTGGGGCTACGAGACTAACGGTGGCAGATGGAGAACCAAGTCTTCCTCCTGCCTGCCCGGTGGCAGGGTGAGTGCACACCGAGCCCGCTCTTACTTCGCCACTGTGCCTTCTGCTATAGCAGAGGGACACGCGTTGAAGTGTTCCTTCGGACAGAATATTCGCAGGCGGACATCGAGACCACTTAGGCAAAAGTGCCCAAGGGGAGTCGGTAGCCGCCTCCCAGGGTGCACCGTCCCCCAGGCTGCCTTACCTCCGGACGTATCCGCAAGGAAACTACAGCCTGCGGGCACTCGAGGAGGTTTTCTGTCGTAGCACCCCAGAATCATGTACTGGATCCATGGTATTCTTTTGTGCGTCATTGTCAAAGACACCCTGTATATGACTCATGATTTTTGAAATGCTGTTTAATACAAAACTAATAAACGTGTCGTAGAATCATATACTTATACATAGAGGGTAATGCTGTGGTTGAGCGATTGATTGTAGCGCTAAATGTCACGGGATCATTTCCCGCACGGGAAAACTGCTTGTGTTACCGACAGACGACACGTTTAGTGTGGGAGCAAAGTCAAAAAAAAAAATATTATAAATGATTCATAACAAAAAGCCGATTTAAAAAAAAATACGTAAATTTTAAAAATAGGTACATTAAATTCAAAATTTTCAAAAACAGATCTAGAGTCCTAAGCTATAAAGAAAGTCTATACCTAGTTAATTTTATTATGATTGCCAGGTTTGTTTTCACAAAACCATAGACTGCTTCATACATCTTTTCTTCTAGCCCCGTGCCACGTTTTATGTCACTCATAAAAAGAGGGGATGAGAAAGCTTATGGCGCGATAAGCGTTATATTTCAAAACGAAGAGAAACAGAATTAAATGATAAAATGCTTGCTTTTGAAAAGTCGGTTTATATAGGTATTATATAATAGCTTTTTAGTTTACACAACTCTAGAATAACAATGCTGGTTGTGTTTTTTACCGGGAGAGCAGTGGTGGCCGATTGGTAACGCTCTGACTTACGAGTTGTAGGTCGCGTGTTCAAATCCAGCCAGGCGCATTACTTTGTGTAATTTATTTCATCACCTCTGCTCTCAAAACGGTAAAGGAAAACATCGTGAGACCTTGCTTCATGCCAAATTTCAAGATTCTAGGCCAATGAGAAGTACCGTATGAATTTTGATTCCTTTGAGAGTGTCGAAATCGTTTTTTTGCGACATGAACGGCCGCATCTTTTTTTTTCGTTAACTCAGAAGTTTGATTTTTTTACAGCTTCAAGGGACCGGAGATCTGAGTATATGGTTTTAATTTTAACTTGATACCTCCACGCGTTAAAAAAGATAAAGGGTCTAGACAGACAGACAGACGGACGGACAACAAAGTGATCCTATAAGGTTCTGTTTTTAAAATTACAATAAATTTAATTAGGCCGTGTTTAAGTTTTCCTAAAAATCCTAATTGAACCCGCATTACTTGAGTATATGTAAGTAGATATAACTGTAGTTTAAAGTCCTTCTTTGTTTGTTTTAAATCTCTATTATTCTCCGCAACCTGCCTCAAAGATTGACAATTCAGTGTGTAACGTTATCGTGTACACAAAGGTGTTGCCATGGTCACTGTTCTGTAATGGAGTTCTTTATCTCAGTATATCATGGTGTCGCTCAGACGGGAACTAAGGAGCTACGAATCTCAGGAACGACTTTAAAATTTTCTTTGCATGTTATATTGTTGTTTTTTTTTTATTATTGATAAGCTCGCGTTTAGCCAGTATATCACCTGATAGTAAGCGATGATGTGACCGATGATGGAGCACGCTTGCCTAGAAGTAACCTATTCACTCTTGACTTAAAGACCCCTAGGTTCTAGTGAATAGGTTGACGGAGTCTGTGTTTATAGCTATGATCTATCTGTGTTTATACCTACCACAGCTATAAACACAGACTCCGGCAGGGAATTCCACTCCTTAGCATAATTAATGTGTTCCCAAAACGCTTAGTACATATGGGTGGGATGTCCACCATGTACCGATGGCGCAACGCCGTACG
This sequence comes from Mythimna vitellina, assembly GCA_949316375.1. NCBI lineage: Eukaryota > Metazoa > Arthropoda > Insecta > Lepidoptera > Noctuidae > Mythimna > Mythimna vitellina. The sequence continues at coordinate 1,998,542 of OX438694.1, read as the reverse complement.
TCTAGTGGTCTGATGATGGAACGGACTTGGTGGAATTAAATTGTGCAATTCCAACGCACACTCCCCGAAATGTTATCGATAGAAAACCGACAGGCCAGCAACTCGGCATCGATGCTCAAGCCTTTGGAGTTTTGATTCGACAAGTGGATTATCACCGATTGTCCTCTTGGCTCGTTTCTCAATCAACGCCAGGGTAGTAAGTCTCGAGGATCGAATTGTTAACCTCGACAGGTTTTTTATCAGTGACATTTCGGGAAGTATTTTTTTTTATTGAGTGCAAAAATCATCTTATGACAAATCCCGCTGTTGGGCGGAGTGCGAGATAGTGTCGGACTTTTACTGACTAAAAACCCACTCCTGTTCCTTCTTTTTCTTCGTCCCAGGGCCCCGAGTTTCCCTTTCACACTACCCGTGGCCCCAGTAGGCTTCGACCCTGCTGAGCCCCTACGATTTGCTGACATCTCCTTGAGGAGCGCGTGGAACAATACGCGCTGTCGACGACTCGGGCTCGGTCCGGACGGTTACCGGACGGTCGGACGGCGAGCTACCCATTGCTCGCCGTCCGAAAGCCCGCGCCTACGGTGGCCAGAAATCGGGATCGGAATCCCGGTGGCAGTAAGGGCGTAAGGACCGTTGCCTCACGCCTTACGCGATCAGCCGCCTCCTTTGTTAGCATTACTGCTTCGCAGAAGGAGGCGACTGCCTGCCATTCCTCGTCGCTCTGGTCCATGGTCTGAACCAAGGCCCAGCGCGAGAGATCGCCGCCGCCGATCGCCCCCACGAGGACACGGCGGTGCTCTGCCCAAGCGGGGCACACCTCCACCGACATTTCGGGTAGTGTGTTTCAGACTTGCGTTATTTAGTTCCGCCTGGCCCGTTTCATCATCAGATTACAAGACGGTGATGGTGCCACCAGTATAATCATAGTGAACATCGTAAAAATCGTTTCGGAACACTCTCATCATGCGTACAGCTAAGGTGTGGAATTCAATTCCAGAGTTTGTATTTCCTGTTAGCTGCACCTAGAAGTCTTTAAGTCAATTTGAATAACTTATTTCCAGACCAGCATGCTCTATCGTAAACGATATAATCATTTAGGATTTTGTAGAAATATACAGAGCCTCTTTGGTAATCTTCAAGCTAATTCAGGTCCTTGTTCTTCTTTAAGCCGGTTTCTTCTGATCCTCTTCCTTGCTTCGTATTCCTCAATGTTGAAGGTCATTATCTCTCTGTTTCTGACACCAAGTTTCTAATTATATAACAGAAATGTACACGAAGTGATCTAGCTTATCTCACAAGAACCAACGCCTTTTTTAGGTTTAAAAAGCAGACTATAACAATTATATTCGGCACTGGAGAACCATTCTTAAAGCTATCTAAGACTGTCGTTGATTTATTTGAATTTAAACCACATTAATTCAATTTAAGCGATAACCATGTTGGGCACACGCCAATGGAAGCCGACGTCATCGTATACAATAATATAACCACTATTTGAACTGAGACGATTTGTGCTGATGTATATCAGTTAACGTTCAGCATTTTGATTATCTTTTGACAACGAGCGGATTTTTCTACAAGAGCACATTGTCAAAGCGACATTCTATTCATTGATAGTCAATGTTACATTTAGAACGTATTATATTACACACACACAGAAACAGAATACTGTCATTTTGTTTTATATTAGAATGCACATGTAACGCATTCTAATGATTTTGCAGTATTTGGAAGCAAATGTATAAACTCAACCTTCTCGGCAAGCTTCGCTATGGTACTAGACAATTAGGATTTTGTAGAAATATACAGAGCCTCTTTGGTAATCTTCGAGCTAATCCAGGTCCTTATTCTTCTTTAAGCCGGTTTCTTTTGATTCTCTTCCTTACGTCGTATTCCTCAAAGTTGAAGGTCGTTATCTCTCTGTTCCTGGTATCATGTTTCAAATTATATTCCAGTAAAATGTACACAAAGTGATCTAGCTTATCTCACAAGAATCAACGCCTTTTTTATGGTTAAAAAGCAGACTATAACAATTATATTCGGCACTGGAGAACCATTCTTAAAGCTATCTAAGACTGTCGTTGATTTATTTGAATTTAAACCACATTAATTCAATTTAAGCGATAACCATGTTGGGCACACGCCAATGGAAGCCGACGTCATCGTATACAATAATATAACCACTATTTGAACTGAGACGATTTGTGCTGATGTATATCAGTTAACGTTCAGCATTTTGATTATCTTTTGACAACGAGCGGATTTTTCTACAAGAGCACATTGTCAAAGCGACATTCTATTCATTGATAGTCAATGTTACATTTAGAACGTATTATATTACACACACACAGAAACAGAATACTGTCATTTTGTTTTATATTAGAATGCACATGTAACGCATTCTAATGATTTTGCAGTATTTGGAAGCAAATGTATAAACTCAACCTTCTCGGCAAGCTTCGCTATGGTACTAGACTAAAACTTTTTCGAAATCAAGTATTGTTCAGTTGTGTAGACACTTGTTTGACATATAAAACAAAAATTAAAATAGTTAAACATATTAATGTACTAGTTTACACATTAATGTACTTATTAATGTACTAGTTTACATATTAATGTACTAGTTTACATATTAATGTATGTATTTAATTTCAATTTTAAAATTCAAATTGTTATTCATAACATTGACTGGGAATAAATTTGGGAATAATCAAAACATCCACTGAACTCTCAAAAAAATTCGGCCACAAACCTCCGAAATCTATTTTCAAAGAGTGTACAGAATTTTGAATTTTGAAAATTGTTCAAAATCAAAATCAAAATCAAAATAGCATTTATTCCAAATAAACCATTTACAGGCACTTTTGAAATGTCAAGAAGTCAGTTAGTCAGAAAAATAAAAATAAATGATGCTAATTGCACATTCCAAAGCGTAGATCTCTATGGAGAAGAATGTGCAAGAAACTCCATGGACACTCTTTTCAATCATATTTTGTAGTTACAAATATCTCTGTTACATGTTTCTTGTCGCTATCATGTGAGAACAATGTAAATAAAAATAAAAACTAAATATAGATATTAAAAAAGCAACTGGCAGCTAAGAGATGACCAGCCTCAACTGACAGCGCCCGTTCACGGACATGACGCTAATATTAGCACCACTCAGCTCAACCATTTTGAAGGGAACCGAATGATCCAACACCCGCGCCACCATCAGTGAGACATTTGAGTGAGCATGACAAACTCTCAACTGCCATGCTCATTTATGTCAAATAAGTCCAGTAGCAACATAAAAACTATAAAAAGCTCCATGGTACTCACATTTACAAACTGTGGAAAAAATGCTTCTATACATATAATACAATACTTATATTTTACAATTTCAAGAAAACAAACATTAAAAAATAATTTCCATACTAATTAATCAATTTGTACACCCCGGTGGTAGTGGAGCTGGACCAGCATTGAGCCAAGCATTTTTATCCTGAATATAATCCTCCAACTTTTAATATGCTTGCCTGCATAGTGTGCGTTTAATACAAGATTTAAATTTCGTTTCATTGAGTTCTAATATTTGTGAAGGTATTTTATTATAACACTTCAAACAGTACCCCATAAAAGAAGAGGCCACTTTTGCTAGTCTGAAACTTGGTTGAACTAATTGGTTCCTATTTCTTGTAACATAATTATGTCTATCGCCTCTTTTGCTAAAAAGATTAAGATTTTTTCTAACATACATGTGATACATGTTACCCAGCTAATCGGTTTATCTAGGAGCCCATGGTGCACATCTTACTAAATTTATTATTTCCTCCTCCTTGAGTCGTATTCCTCATTACTGAGGGTCGTGAAGTTCCCGCTGGATTAGTTTTTTGCTGATGGTATTTCGCCATCTGTGACGGTTCTTAGCGTCATGAAGTGCGACGTGCAATTGGGTGTCCAGTGTGGAGCTGACCGTCGAGTTGGTCGTTTGCCATCAACCATGCCAGTTACGATGAGCTGTTCAAGGTTGTGGCCATTTTTCCTGGCAATGTGGCCAAAGAACTCCAGTACTCTGCGCATACAGATAGTCAATACAGTTACTCAAGCGTTATTTATGTACATATTATTATTAAACCAGGGCAAACGCATCTTATTCTTCTTCATCGCATCTATGATTTTGATCAAATATGTTTTGAGCAGAATACCTCCTACCTATAGATACCATATCCGACTCAGCCTATATCCAGGTTTGACGAGGGACTGTAGCGTAACGTCTTGTTTAAATCAAGCGGGGAATGATGGCAATAACAGTTAGCAGCCGAGTTACGGCTGCTAAGATAATGGCGGCTCCGGAGATTCCCTCAAAGTAATTGCTAATTTCGGTCGACGCGGCGCGCGCAATAATTGTTTGTTTGTTTCTTTGTTTAAGCTCGCCTTGTTTATCATCTGGTGTATCAATATGTTCAGGAGTTTAAGGAGGATTTGGGTATTTTTGGGATATCATTTCTGTGTGTCTGTAAAGTATCTGGTAACCAGCTTAGACTGGAAATGATCGAAGAAGAGACTCTAAACTGCAAATCTAACAGCAAAAACTGTAACAGAAGACTGTTGCGAACCTAATTCACCTTATAATAGACATACATATAGACTTCAGAGATCTTAGGTAAACATAGCATAGCATAGTCGGCCTTATAATTTTCCCACTTCAGGGACTCAGGCCTCCTCTCTAGGAGAGGCCATAATCCACCACGCGGGCGCAGTGTGGGTTATGTCACATGTCTTCGAATTTTTGATTTTAGGACATGCCAGTTTCTTAGTTGTTGAAATAAAGTACACAAAGTAATACGCCTGGCTGGGTTTAAACCCGCGACCTATAACTCGTAAGTCGGGGCTGTTACCATTCGGCCACCGCTGCTACTTAAACAATACTCTAATATAAACAAACTGCCTTAACTCCTAAAACTGTGAACCGAAGCGATATTTATTTATTTATTTATTTATTTATTTATTTATTAAACTTCATGCAACATAAAGTACAAAGGCGGACTTAATGCCTAAGGCATTCTCTACCAGTCAACCTAGGGTGGTGAAGAGACAATATGGTAGGTGCATAAAAAGAAAATTTTACACGAAAAACAAGAGCATAAAAAAATATATACATATAATTAAAATGCACATACATATATATTTGATATAATATATATACATATATATTAATATAAAGTAACGAAAGAAGTTTTGAGACGATTCTGCTATTGATGGAGCAAATGATTCCGCACCTTCCGCTTAAATGCATATCGATGCGATAGCCACAACGCAGAAACCTGCGATGCGAATTGCTGCGATACGATTTCGTGCGATAAAGTATCGGATCAGCCCCCCTAGCCAAGTTACGATCATTTCGTTTGCGTCGAACGCCTCGAGTAGGCCACGCCTCCGATTCCTTTGTTCTGACCACGTGATTGAGCGTTGAAATGACGTCAACGAAACGATTGTAACTTGGCTAGGGGACAGGTGACTTTACACCAATGCGAATCAATTCGCAAGTTCTTGAGATGCATCGCGTGAATTCGTAGATTTCCGCCCCTTTTACGCTCTTACTCAAAATGCAGTAATGATATAAAAAAAAAATATCTGAACATGAATCTATATCGTATTATTTTAGAACCTACCTACGATGATGTCTTCTAATGTGCTTAGCTAGGTATAAAGGGGAGACAATTAAAAGAGGAGTTATAAAAAGTTTTTTAAACTCTTCTGGTTTCTGAATCTGTAGGTACTTACCTCTCCTATCTTCGATGGCCATGTAATCAATCTTATACTGTACAGGTAAACCGTATGTGAACATCCATCACTCCACCCACCATCCATTATCGACGAAATTAAAGCCATCTATCGTGTACTAGCTGCAACTCGCATCTTAATTACGTCTCCGCACAACAGATGGCGCTCCCATCAATATCAGTAGCCGTTAACAGACCCAAAACTACTTAATATACATAAAGTGTGGAGACAAGACAAACTTGTCGGCTGTCGTAACTATAAATCGCACATGTTGAACTAAGACGAGACATGTCGGACGTTTGCGACAAGTCAGCAGCCCTTATCAAGAGGCGAGCAGTTATTTACGGCCTGGCCTGAGTTATGGCCAATTTACAGGGAGTCATTAGTGCCTTAATGGCCTTAAGGTGTCCGGGTGAAAAGTACCGGCGGATAAGTTTGGGCTACGTCAGCGTTTGTGGCGCATGATGTAGGGTTTTTGTCTTGCATTTGTGATGGTAATGTTGCCGCAAGAGGCTTCTTTGTTTTATAAGTGATCGTGATTTAATTCTTATATATTTTATAATAAACTTAGGATTAGATTAGGTACATTTCAGGGTTACATTGATGCCTTCTGTGCATAAGGTCAAACGGTAAAGTGTTTTTTTTCGGAAAGCCGTTTTTGTAATTGGTAACGATAAGTAATAAAAGTAAAATAAATAAATAGTAGTAAAATCTATGACCAGTGCGTGTTGCCAGTGATGACATATGGTTCCGAAACGTGGTCGCTTACAATGAGCCTCATCAGAAGGCTCAAAGTCACCCAAAGGACAATGGAAAGGGCTATGCTCGGAGTTTCCTTGCGTGATCGAATCAGAAATGAAGGTATCCGCAGGGGTACCAAGGTTGCCGACATAGGACGAAGAATCGCCAAACTTAAGTGGCAATTTGCAGGGCATATTGCTCACAAAACAGATGGCCGTTGAGGCCGAAAGGGTCTGGAGTGGCGATCGCGCACCGGAAGACGCAGTGTTGGAAGGCCCCCTACAAGGTGGACCGATGACCTGGTGAAGGTTGCGAGAATCCGACGGATGCGAGACTCACAGGACCGTTCATTGTGGTGACATTTGGGGGAGGCCTATGTCCAGCAGTGGACGTCTATCGGCTGAAGTGATGATGAATGATAAATATAATAAATAATTTGTAAAACACTTTTAACTATTGTTTCTGCATTATGTATATAATCAATAATCATTCGCAGTCAAGCACTGGTTTATATCAATTAAAAAAAAAAAAAAAAAATTTCAAGAGAACACTATTACTGGAGTAATAACATTTTATTTTTTTATACTACAATTTAAAATATATTACGACTTTATGCGTAGGAAGCCTCAACATAGACACATAGTTACATTACTTAGTCTAGTTAGTGGGCTGTGTTTATGTGACTTATCTGGTGGTAATTGTTTAGTAAAGCTCCTACCGTGTCAGAGTGTTTAAAGTCACCTAAAGGGTAATGGAAAGGGCTATGCTTAGAGTGTCTTTGCGTTATCGAATCAGGAAAGTTTTCTTTTTTTTTCTTTTAAACTAGTGCTTGACTGCTATCCCTCCTGACGGTAAGTAGTGATGAAATCGTTGATGGTGAGGCACACTAGTTTATTAAGAGCCTATTCACTCTACCCTTGAAGATACCTAAATTATAATCGGACGGGAAGACCGCAGCAGGCTAGTTGTTTCAGTCCCTCGATGTTCGCGGTAGAAACGACCGTAGCGGTTTCAACAACTTAAGGGCGGATACTCGCCGTTCGTCGGATTGTTCGATGGTAGAAATGAGATGGTGGAATCAAGTCATCGTCACACTCTCCAAAATGCATCCTGTAAATAAAGCAGCAGGGCTGGTGTCAGCAAGAGAAAAAAAGTAAACCCAAGAATCGCCAAACTTAATTGGCAGTGGGCAGTACGTATTTCTCGCAGAACAAAGCATGGTTGATGGGGCCGAAAGATTCTAAAGTGGCCATCGTGTACCGGAAGACGCAGCGTTAAAAGGTCTACTATAAGGTGGACCGATGATCTAGTAAAGGGTCCCGGGAATCCGATGGATGCGAGACGCACAGGACCGTTCGTTGTGGCGACGCTTGGGGGAGGCTTATGTCCAACAGTGGACGTCTTAGATATGGCTATATTGTATTAGATCATTTTCCTTGCTGAATAAACATTCAGTCTTAGCATAAGATACTAAAAATGAAAACTAATGAAAACTTCACAAATCGACTGCCGAAAATTATCCAAAAACAAATTCCCAGTAGATAAAATGTCAAAATGATTTGTTGAAGCCATTCCGCCGCTAAAGGCCGGTCGACAATAGCAAAATTCATTACAACAGCGTAACTGGGAATGATAACCTCATTTTGTAACGAATGAATCAAACGCACATTAAAGCATTGTCGTGCGCGAGAATTATTGTGACGTGGCTCTCGTTACTGGCGCACTTCGATGCTGCCGGCGGTGCTGGCACAGGGGTGCTGTGGAGTCGGTTGTAACTAAACATTTTGGAGACACGATTTGTTCAGTTGATGTAGAATCTGCTTGCTAAATCATTACTATAACCATCATGTACATTACCTTAAGGTGTCATCTTGATTTGTCTTTGACGGCACGGTTGGCGCAACGGTTAAGTGATTAGTTGCTGCTCTGCATGCCACGGGTTCGATTCCCGCACGAAACAAATATTTGTATGGCCTGCAGGTAGTTGTTCCGGGTTTGAGTGTCTTGTCCTCGACACTATGATGCAGGCAGGCCAAGAAGGTCATGCCACACCTCAATAAACCCCTCACCAAACAACTCATAAGACTGGATAGAGGCTGCCTGCGCCTCCTCCACATAATAGTTATCACAGACAGTCCCCTGTGCAGAGCACGCTTAAAGGGGGAGGAGACAATTGCGCATGTGCTCCTAGACTGCACAAGTGTCACTGAAATACGCACAAGAACCTTAGGATCCCCGAACTGCCTTATTGATGCCCTGAAAAACCTGAGAGGCCTAATCTGTTTTTGGAGAGAGGTGGTTTGGTTGGAATAAGCCCGCCTAAAGCTATGGCCACCACGGCCCACGTACCATGGTCCGCAAAGGACTAAGTGGCCCATAACTCTAACCAAAACTATACTCAGACATTACCATTCCCGGTGTGTGTAAACATTTTTTTTTAAATAAACGAGACCTTTTTTGTACCTTCCATCATTTATCTTCCCCATTATGGTGCAAGTTATAGTTTCCTCCTAATTTAATAGATATGTTGGCCATCAGTTTCGTTGAACACCAGTTTGTCTTATATCTTTAAGGAGCTCAAGAAAAGACAAAGTCAAATTACCAGACGTTCTCTGGTGTATCTTATAAGAACGTGAAATATGGAAAAAGATGCTAAAAAAAGCTTTATGGAAGAAACTGCTTAAACGACAATCCTGTTGGAAAATGAGAAAATGTGTACTGATAAAATTCGAAGCTTTGTTTATTTCACAATAAACCATAGATACATTGGTACTTATAAAACGTCAGTAGCTAATGCATGGATCTTATTCTTAAACTTTTATTAATTGATTTAAATTAGGTGAACCGTGATATTGGTAATAAAACTAAATAATTAGCCAATTAACCAATAATTTCGTTAATCACACGACTCCACAGTTTTCCTAGCCACAAATTTTGCATTATCGCGGTCGGTATGACAGTTCAGTGATATATTCACCGTATTATAAATGCTATAAATAAATAAATATCGGATATTTAGGATGCCGCCATTGTTCGTTATGAGCTATGTGCGGGCTTGTCTGCAGTCCTGTTAACAATCATTTGTGATTTAGGAAAATATTCAGACTGATTTTCCATTTTCAGGCTTTATATTTTGTCCAGCAGAGATAATTTTATGTTCTGTACCTAACCTTTTTATTATTGATAGGCCCGCGTTTGATCTACTACCTCTACTTCACCTGATGGTAACCTGGATTTTCAATAAATTTATGGTTAATGGAAATAAAAGGGTGAAGAAGGAGTCTTTTGATTCTTCTTCTTCTTTCTTGTCACTGCATTTAGCCACCTGTACAGGTCTATCGTTGGCCTCTTATAAGTTGTAGAAGGTGCAGGTCATTGTGGATGTTGGGCAGGAAAAGAGGTGACGTATATCCTATGTTAGTGGATGTCACATGTCTTCGAATTTTTGGTTCTAGGACATGCCGGTTTCGGCATCTTATCCTATGTATAAACCGTCATTCAAAGTTACTGGGCGCTTAATTTTTATTAAATAAGGCGTCATTAGCACTAAGCGTTTATAGTCAATTGTAGCAGTAGGTATTCCAACGAAATTAGAAAGTCTTAGATGTGAGCTGAACTTTGTGAGAGCTGAGCCCTTTTTTGAGGCAGAAAATTATCAAATGACTTCTCCAGCTCTGGAGCTACAGGGAGTTTCAGACTTTTATTGAAGAAACCCCACGCGATTTCCTTCAGTTGTCTTCGGTTCCCTGTTTTGCAGCTCTGAGTGTGATCTCAGCCTACAACAGCAATATTGTATCAACTAGTGTAGACCCTGTACTAACAAGAATTTCGTATTTTAGGAACAAGTAAGAGTAGGATTGCCATTATCCTAAATGAATGAATGCCTTGTAGAAGTTTCAATGTATGGTGTGTAAGTAGGTAACTTCAGTCTTTTACTTACTCATCTATATTTATAAAAAGCTTTTTCCTGAATGACTGACTAACGTCAATGCACAGCCTAGATCACTGATCGTGACATGAAACTTGAAGGATATTTTCTTTATATGACGTCGACATCAAATAAAGATTTTTTTTAAATTGATATGAACCAGTGCTTGACTACGATCCCACCTGATGGTAAGCAGTGATGCAATCATTCAAAGGTACAGAAATACAGATCTTATATTTGATGAAGAGAAAGCTATGCTATGCCAGGAGGCTTACAAATATGGTGAGCATCCAGCTCAAGATTACAAATTAAAGTTTAAAAAAATATGTATATGTTTGAGAATCCTGCATAATTATGGTATTCAATTTAATTATTAACATTTGAAAATATTACCTAGTACTTCAATTATGTCAGACTTAAATAAGGGATTAGTTTTTATAAATGTCAAAAAAACATTAAGTGTCTAGTTAAAATGTCAAATTATTGGTAAGGCGCACTAGTTTATTAAGAGCCTATATAACTCTAGCCTTCAAAATACCTAAATTATAGTTGGATGGGAAGACCGTAGCAGGCTAATTAAACAAAATCAACAATTCGTCATTTTCCGGAATTCTACCCCTAAGAGGGTAAAAAAGGGGGCAAAGTTTGTATGGAGAAATCTATTTTAGCGCGAGCGAAGTCGCTGGTAAAAACTAGTCTATTGATATTATTGTAAAAAAAAATAGCTTTATAAAAAACAAAAATAACGGACAACAGTCCAAAAATAATTACATAAAACACTTATAATTCCGCCATAACCAGTTTCGGGTGGTTTTAATCGGTTTCATCTAGTTTTTGTGGTAAATGACAGGGTAGCGTCCGCACAAGCGGCGGTGCAATCGTATTGTTTTGACGTGTGCGGCCTGGGCAAATAAATATATACTCATTTTTGTTGATAATGAATTGTGGGGTAACGCGCGCGGTTGTCGGCTGGATGGGATAATTGTTTTGTTCAAATTTGAGGGATGGATGGATGTTTTCGATGGGAATGTATAACTTTTATCGATTAAAATATGGCTTTATACTCATTATCTTCCTGCCGTTGTTTTTCTACCTTACTACCGTTGTACTATCACTTAATTACAGCCGTCATGCTATCAATCCTCAATCTTTTCTTTGGACATTCACTCATTCTCTATCCATCCATACAATAGAATGAATTTAAAAAAAAGCGGTAACGGGAACGCGCGCGTGTTTCTTGGTTAGACTGGCAGCGCGGTGCGGAGAGCGGTGCGGGTGCAGGGACTTCGCTTCGGGTTTTCGCTCGCCGCCCGTGCACTCACTGTGACCACTTGTATAAACGAGCTATGGCGTGAGTTGTCCACGCGCGTCCTGCGTTGAGCAACCCACGCCGCTTCCCGCGCCCGCGTGCCCTCTATGGATACTCAAATGAAGTTCTTATGTTTGAGATAGGTTTAGTTGTGTTATTGGGTCATTCAGTTCTCTTCAAAATGGTTGAGCTGAGCGTGGCTGATGCACGCGTCATGCTCGTGAATAGGTGCCATCAGTTGAGACTGGTCATCTCTTAGAGGCCAATGGCTTAATTCAATTTCTATCTTTTAATTAGTTATATTTTATATTACTTATCTACATTGTGCTCACATATTAGAAGCATCAAGAAATATGTAACCAAGATTATATGTAACTCACAATATAGTTTAAAAGAGTGTCCATGGAGTTTCTTGCACGTTCTTCTCCATAGAGATCTACGCTTTGGAACGTGCAATTTAGCTTCACTTTTTTGTTTTTGGACTGACATTTGACGGTTGTTAACGTTTATACGATCTGGTCAGTTTTAGTAGGCCATATCATGAAGTGATCAATTCAAAGATCTGGCCACTACTTATTTATTTTTAATATTCTATATAGTGTCCTACAGCTGGCCAAATGCCTCACTCTTCTCCTTCCAAGCTTCTCTGTCTTAAGCGATCTTTGACCATGTTTGTCCCGCGAACATGATCAAATCGTCACACAACCTTCGCCGCGGTCGACCTCGCCTACATCAAACATCAAATCCACTCCTGTTTTTCTTCTGTGCCTTCGCTCTTAGAACCCGGGATTCTCTTTTACACAACCCATGGAAATCGCTGGGTGTTAAGACCAGTTTAGCGCATAGTTTTTAATTGAACGAAACATAAAATAAAGACAGACGCCAACAGTCCCTTCAGCCCTATTTAATGTGCAACTGTGTTTGATTGCGGTCGTAAACGTTTGTCGTCGCACCAATAGTAATTATGATTTTTAATTATACCACCCGAGTGCACATTTTGTTTTAAATTTATTATGCTTCACGTTAATTTAATTATTATTCAATTTTAAACTGTATTTATGTTTAATTGAGCGTAATTGTTAAATAATGTGTCAAATGATAGTTTTCCCAGTTTATTTTGTTGTGATATTTATTAATTACAACGAGTTATGTAGTTACGTAGATGGTCTTATTATTTGCGTGTCTTTGTTTGGTGTAAGGCTTTATAAATACATATAAAAAATGGATAAGGTCGGTTTGTTTGACTGTTTGAAAAAAAAAACAGGGCAAGTGCGAGTCGCACTCGTATACTAACCGTTTCCGTATAAACTTACTTATAAAAACACTTCAATTACCGAATTGAGTTACGAAGATTTTTCCGAATCGCAAGAAGAGTTTTTTTATTGTGACGGAACTACAAATTTACAGTTTTCAGATTTTTCCTATACTTGTGCTATGAGACTTTGCTTCATGCCAAACTTCAGGATTCTAGGTCAACGGATAGTACCCTATCAATTTTAATTCCCTTGAAAGTGTCGAAATACATATTTTTTGCGACATAAACGGCCGTATCTTTTTTTTTCGTTGACTCAGAAATTTAATTTTTTTACAGCTTCAAGGGACCGCAGACTTGAATATATGGTTTTGATTTCAACTCGATACCTGTCACGTTCCCGAGATAAAGGGTCTTGACAGACAGACAAATAAATAGACGGACGGACAACAAAGTGATCCTATAAGGGTTCCGTTTTTTCCTTTTGAGGGACGGAACCCTGGTATCATTTGGGGTACCTGATTAAGACGTCTTCAAACTTATAATTTATATGGTACAACAAATCACTTTGCGGCTAATTTGAAGGCATTACTTCACACAACTAGCTATAATTTCATGTTACATTTACAGGTACTAAAAAGTCCATAGATTTCCATATGCTATGTGCGTTTGAAAATCTATCGACTTTTTCACAGCAAGACCTCAAAAATATCTGTCGAATACATTACGATGATATCTATCAATGACCATAATACTTAAGGAATATTCTTTTCCAATTAAATTTGGCATAATTAAATAATTTATTTTGGACATTTAATTTTATATTAAATTAAATTTCCAAAATAAATTATTTAATTATGCCAAATTAGACTACACAATATGGCCAAGAAATACAAATAGGGCCAAGATCTTTCTTGGCCCTATTTGTATTGACTGTGAGAATAAAGTATTTACTAGACTGGTGAAAATTTGGCAGACCCGAACAGCGTTTTTTTTTTTATTGATGTAAACTGATCTTATAAGGGTTCCGTTTTTTCCTTTTGAGGTACAGAACCCTAAAAACAGATTAACACCAATATTGGAGAAATCTTGCAAATGGATTTCGAAACAATTATTCCTAACTGATTGGACTGAAAATATACTTGTGTAATTTGAACGACAATGCATTAATATGATACCATGGAACTGGCCTGATGATGGAAACGGATAGTGGTCATTGAAATTACTGAGCTCTATAAGACTACCGCATCGTGTTGGAGCTCTTTGGAATGGTTCTGATGACTACTTTACCGTGCTATAGAAGCTTGTTATAAATAAATGTTTTTTAGTAAAAACTTATTTGTACTGATGGACAGCTTTGTGAATAATGTCAGTAACAATATTTTCAGATATCATGAAGTTACACGTTTATACCAATTACCGTTTCCTTTCGTGATCACATCAGAAATGAAGATATCCGCCGGAGAACCAAGGTTACAGCCAAACTTAAGTGGCAATGGGCAGACCATATGGTCTACGTGCAATGATTTTAAACCTTAATCCTTAGTGATTTTTGGTTGCTATTTAACCTAGAAATTCTATTCTTTTGTATTAATGATAATAAATGAAAAAAAAAATGAGTTAAAGAAAAAAAATTACGGCAGTTTATGTCGCAAAAAAACGTGTGTTTTTCACAAACATAATTCATAGGGTACTTCCTGTTGACTTAAAATCCTAAAATTTGGTGTGAAGCAAGGTCTCATAGCAAAAGTATAGGAAAAAGTCTTAAAACTGTAAATTTGTGACTTTGGAAAAATCTTCGTAATTCAATTCGAGAATTGAACAATTTTTATAGGTAAGTAATCCGAGTCGCGCTTGCCCGGTTTTTTTAATTGACTGTACTTAATAGATGCGCGCGAGTTGACGACAAAAAAGTAGGTAAAATCAGAAGTTGCCAACTCGCGAGCGCTCGCGAGTTTCACAGTAGCAAGTTGACGCACAACTCAAAATAAAAAAACATACATACTTAAACAACTTACTTTTATAGATGCATAAAAAATTAACAAATATATGTAAACGCACACACGTGTAAATACATTTATTTGTATTTTTTTTACTCCTAAACTGAATTGAAAAGTTTCTGATTTTGTGTGAACATAATCAGAAACTGTTCAAGTTATATATGATTGATGGATTACTGTTGTACACTCTAATCTTCAAATAACCTCAGAGGAAAAAATCCGGAGGTGTGAGGTTTGGGCTTTGTTGGGGATGAGGGAAAACTTACATTAGACAACATTCCTATTCAACTCCTGGGACGCGTTTACATGAACGTTAGAGATCACTTCGATCAGTGCCAGAGCCGCAAAGAAGATATGAATTATTATGTTTTTTTAATGGAATACATTAAGTAATTTTCCCATATCGTTAGTTTCTGATTTTGGTTTAACAAATTACGTAGGAAACTTAAATATTAACTAAACTGTAAATACTTTTGTACTAAACCTAACTATTTACATGTAATACAAAAACACAAAATACAAACACACAATACTCTTCCACATCCTCCAATTAACACATATATAATATATACGACAGTGCGTAGTGTTCCACGCGCGAGAGACGCGCGTGGAACGCTGCTGGGCCTCTAGGGTTTGCTGATGCAAAACGAAGTCTCGAATGAAAGAATGGTCGAAGGCTAATGGAGCCATGGGTTGTGCGAAAGTGAACCCCGGGGCCCTTAATAATAAAGGCAAAAAAGGAACAGGAGTGGGTTTTAGTCAGTAAAAGTCAAAATCAGGTATATATTTATATTTGTAAATTTGTTATGCATCTAAAAAGTGAGTTTTTAAAATAAAAGCTGCTAAAACAAGTGTCAATTACACAAAACAAATTAAAAGCATCTTCAGGCCTGTAACAAACTGATCAAATCACTAAGTCATTATTTATTATTTCTGGATACATTTATATGTTGATACGCGTCAAAGTATGCGTGATTGTTTATATGTGTGCGATGCGCGGGCGCCGAGTGACACGACTCAGCGAGATTGAGCCGCGGGAATCACTGTTCTTCTCACTTACAAGATTATTCAGAGTTACGAAGCTGTAGATAGGCACAGAGTTCGAAATAAATTGTTTAGCATAGCATAGCATAATCAGCCTTTTAATGTTCCCACTGCTGGGACTGAAGCTTCCTCTCTAAAAGAGGGAATGGGCCATAACCAACCACGCGGGTCCAGTGTGGGTTGATGAATGTCACATGTCTTCGCATTTTTGGTTCTAGGACATGCCGGTTTCCTCTCGATGTTTTCCTTCACCGTTTCGAGAGCAGTGGTGATAAATTGATTAAATTTAACAAAATGTATATAATATATGTGTATCGTGGTGTGCAATAAAGTATCTATATATAAATAAATAAATAATAAAATAGCCCAATTATTCAGAAAACAGCCTTGTAAGCAGTAATACGATGCAGGCTATCAGATTCAAACCAGGTATTCAGATGTGGTTATTGTAAGAATTAAACGTCAGATACATAAGGATTTTTTATTATTATTCCATTTATTAAATTACTTATACATATTAATTACATTTTTAAATATTTCTTAAAAAAAAAAACATTAAAAAAACATTTAAAAATATAAAAAATAGTAGCCCACTGGCATCGGGAACAGGGTCCAAGCTACCGGTGGTCATTATTATTATTATTATGGTATTTGTGATAATTATGACAATGTGATGATTTTAGTTATTTTAGAATTTAATTAATCTAGTTTTTAGCACATATTTTTAATTTTCAAACTGTTCGACACAATTATGTTGTTATGAATAAAGATACTCCTACTACTACAAGATGACCCCCAACATGACGTGCAACGCTGTCAAATTGCCCAAAAACATGTCCCGTATCAAGCAAATGTGTTGTAAAATATTGGTTTTGATTTTTTTTTTTGATTTTGCAAGTTGCCGGACAGTGGGCAATGTTGCAGTGTCACTTAGATTGAGTGTTGCACGTCATATTGCGGGAAAATTTGACCCCTAATGTATCCGGCGGCGGTGATCTCTCGCGCCGGGCCTTGGTTCAGGCCATGCTCCGGAGCGAGGAGGAGTGGCAGGCGGTCGCCTCCTTCTGCGAAGCAGTAATGCTAGCTAAGGAGGCGGCCGATCGCGTGAGGCAACGGTCCTTACGCCCCAACCGCCGCCGGGATTCCGATCCCGATTTCCGGCCACCGTAGGCGCGGGCTTGCAGATGGCGAGCAATGGGTGGCTCGCCGTCTGACCGTCCGGTAACCGTCCGGACCGGCCCAAGTCGTCGACGGCGCGTATTGTTCCACGCGCGCCTCAAGGAGATGTCAGCAAATCGTAGGGGCCCAGCAGGGTCGAAGCCTACTGGGGCCACGGGTAGTGTGAAAGCGGAACCCGGGGCCCTGGGACGAAGACAACGAAGGAACAGGAGTGGGTTTTTAGTCAGTAAGAGTCTGACACTATCTCCCGCTCCGCCCAAGAGCGGGGATGTCATTAGGATGATTTTCCCACCCAATAAAAAAAAAAAAAAAAAAAAAAAAAAACCCCTAATGTATCGGAGGCTTTAATCGTGATGGATGCTCTTTAATTTTCTTCAATTATTAGGAAAGGGCTGTGGTAAATTATTTTAATTATTTAGTTTAATTAATTACGCTTAGGTACCTTTACATTATAATTTATTAATTGTTAAATTTATAAAGGTACCTTACTTGTCATGGTGACGCCCACATTAAATTTATTTTTTTTAAATAACCAGGGCTTTTATTGGCGTACGAAAACATTTAATAAACTTCCACTGTGGGTGGAGCGAAAGGGAGTGTCAGACTTTTACTGACTGAAACCTGTGATCCTTCAATTGCTTTTTGTGTTCTCTTCCAAATAATTCCGCAGCTCAAAATCACCACTTATCACCAGGGGTCGGAGTTAGGTAGAGGTACTCATGTATGTGATTTCTAATGAAAAATCCCGTGTGGCCAACAATATTACAAATAAATAATAATAAAAACCTCAGAGATAAATAAGACAAATACAGATTATTACAATTTTTATTAGTATTTTTCATATATACCTAATTCCGACCTCTGCCAATTGCTTAGAAAATGTTAAAAAAAGAAATACAATTTCCTAATTTCAGCATACACGTGCCCCATTTAATGTAGTACCCAATACATTCGGTAATGTAAATGTGAATGAAACAATTTATATCGGCCTTCTAAACTGAATGATCATGCTTGCGATCACCCTGCCAAGTCTGTACATTCAGTGTGGAGCAACGAGGTGCTGAGGGATTCATTCTACCGATGACGAATTGTGGCGAGATCTCAAAGAATAAACATTGGAACTACTGGGGTGGTGTGACCAAGATGTTTAGTGGTTAAAGGGATTTTATTTTCCTTTTTGTGTCTTTTTTGGCACTTTTTTTTTAACTTCATTAGTGGTTTTATAATTGTAAGCATTTCATTTATTGATAAGTTACATTTATATTGCCTTTTTTTTATAATGTGAACAGTTAAGTCAGTTAACCCAACAGACGTTGTTCTGTCTTAGCAAAGAACTGTCAATGCTCAAAGCTTAAATAGTCGAAGTTATGTGTAATTTTCTAATTTTCTGCACAATTTCATTATTTTGTGTGCTTTCGGATACAATGTTGACTATGTTGATTATAGAAATATTGTAAAATAAATCATTTTATATTAGAGTAACTATTTAGTTTCATGTCAATTTATCTCCATAGGAAACGACTAATTGGAACTGTGCACTAAATCCTGACGTTTTCTAAATGCTCTTTGTAAAATAAAAATATTTGGAATTTTGAATGATTTTTAGTACTTATCATTTTTTTTTCAAGAATTGCCCCTGCCATTGTCATTAAACTACTGGCACTAGCTGGTTTTATATATAAAAACCCAAAGCTTTTCAAACAGGACAGTCCCGCCATCTTCCAAACCCATACCCACCAAATGCTCCCGCGCACGAATCTTGATTTAAATCCTACAACAAAATATGTACTGTTTTACTCAAAGCCAACGACGGATTTATTTGACCAAACCGCTTGATTCCCAGCATTTTGGCTGTATAACTTTTTAACATATAAATATTTAGAGTAGTGCGCTTGCTACGTACGGTGTATATTGGTCTATCGTTATTATTGTTGTATTATGGACAGAATTAGTTATGGTATGGCCGTGTTGAAGTTTTATGAGTTATGTTAGGGCTGTTGATGGGTATATGGGTCGGAGTTTTTCGGAGGTATGGGTTTGGTAGGATTTTTGTAGGTATTTTGAAGATCAACGTCAATCATTATTGTGTTTATTATTACATTTATTTTGTTTTATTGTATACAGATTATTGCATGATCATGGGATATGGGATGGGGCAGATAATAAAGTTGGGTAGGTCTAACTTTGAGAAAAAGGTCAATCGTCGAATCCGAATCTGCTGGGCAGCGTTCGGGAAGCTGCGCGGTATCTTCTCATCCAATATACCACAGTGTCTCAAGACGAAAGTCTAGCGCCAGGTACCAGTGCGTGTTGCTAGTGACGACATATGGCACTGAAATATGGTTGCTTACAATGGACCTCTTCAGAAGGCTTACAATCACCCAAAGGGCAATGAAAAAGGCTATTCTCGGAGTCCTTGCGTGATCGCATAAAGAATGAAGATATCCGCAGGAGAACCAAGGTCGCCGATATAGCCCGAAGAATCGCTAAACTAAATAGTCAGTGGGCATGGCACATTACTCATAAAACCGATGGTCGATATACTAGAATACGATAAGATTTGGAATACTTGTATTTCAAAATCACATGAGTAAGTTTTTACTACAGAAACAATGTGTCTCGAACCATACTGTAATTAATGACGTACACGTAAAAGCCAAAGCTGTTGAGGTTTTTTTTGTTTCAATTGCTTTCTTTTAGGAAATTTGCACACCCGGTAATACACCCATTTTATATATCGGCATTTTTAAAGAAAAATACCAAGACCAACTTAAATAATATACACCTATTGAGTTTTTTTTTATTGGGTGCAAAAATCATCTTATGACAAATCCCACTCTTGGGCGGAGCGCGAGATAGTGTCAGACTTTTACTGACTAAAAACCTACTCCTGTTCCCTCTTTGCCTTTGTCCCAGGTCCCCGGGTTTCGCTTTCACACTACACGTGGCCCCAGTAGGCTTCGGCCCTGCTGGGCCCCTACGATTTGCTGACATGTCCTTAAAGCGCAGGTGGAACAGTACGCGCCGTCGACGACTTGGGACACCTATTGAGGTGTATATTATTTAAGTTTTCATTTCGGGCATTTATTACATTATTCGTCTGGCAATCGTACTGAAAACCTACCGCGTCGTTGCCACAACTTACCTCCATCAAATGATTTAGGGAACCATATTCATCAGACTATTGGGAGGTTCCAAGAATTACATATTACCAAAATAATGTCAGGTAACCACCAAAAAAAAAAAAACAAAAATTCGGTGCAAGTGTAGTCAAGCTGGTAGGTAAGCCAGGCCAACAAAGAGACGTGGGGAGTCGCATAATATGTATCTGCCGCTAGGATCGCGCCTAACTCACTCTTAAACACGGCACTATAAATACGGACACTAAATACCTGCTGGAACTTAAGGGGTAGGTGTTACTAATTACCAGAATAAAAAAGTTTAAATTATTAATTAGTAAAATGTTACCTTTGACATAATCAACATTTGGCGGTACACAACATGGTGAAGCATACGGTAGAGGTGTGCCCCGCTTGGGCAGAGCAACGCCGTGTCCTCTTGGGGGCAATCGGCGGCAGCGGTCTCTCGCGCCGGGTCTTGGTACAGGCCATGGTCTGGAGCGAGGAGGAATGGCAGGCTGTCGCCCCCTTCTGCGAAGCAGTAATGCTAGCAAAGGACGAGGCTCTCGCACCCCAGTCGCCGGGATCCCGATCCTGATTTCCGGCTACCGTAGGCACGGACTTGTGGATAGCGAACAATGTAACTTAACGGTACAGTAACCGTCCGGACCGAGCTAAAATCGTCCACGGCGCGAAGTATTCCACGCACGCCTCAAGGCGATGTCAAGCCGTAGGGGCCCAGCAGGGTCGATGCCTACTGGGGCCATGGGTGATGCAAAAGAGATCCCTGGGGCCCGTCCTCGTGGTTTGGGGTAATTTTTTATAGAGGTTGCCTTCCTCGCGGCCCGAGCGGTTAAACCAAGACCCTCAATCCCCATCAAAAGTCAAAAACATGACCTTGGACAATCTCTGGGGCTACGAGACTAACGGTGGCAGAAGGAGGAGCAAGTCTTTCTCCTGCCTGCCCGGTGGCAGGGTGAGTACACACCAAGCCCGCTCTTACTTCGCCATTGTGCCCTCTGCTATATGCTGCTCTGCTCACCGTATGTCGAGTTGTCCGATGGATTTCGTGAAAAGTGTTAAAAATTCCGTAAACAAATATGTATTACGCCCGCCAGTCACATTTTAATCAACATAAAACTTGACACTAACCTTAATAAAATTAATATTTATTAAGTTTTTTTTTATTAGTACATCGAGGGACTGGAACAATTTCCCTGCTGCGCTCTTCCCCTCCAATTATAATTTAGGTGTCTTCAAGGCAAGAGTGAACAGGCTCGTAATAAACTAGTGCGCTTCACCATCAACGATTGCATCACTGCTTGCCATCAGGAGGGATCGCAGTCAAGCACTGGTTTATCTACACTAACATTATAAAGAGGTAGAAGTAGGTACTGGTCAAATTGCTAAAATTTTTTCACCGACAGAAAGCTGCTTTAAGCCTGAGTGACATAATAGGCTATATTTTAAGTACGCGGGCGAAGCCGCAGGCCAAAGCTAACACCAAAAAAAAATATTCGCGGGTGGTAAAATGGAGTATCCCCCTTAACTATGCGGTGAGCAGAAGGCAAGTAACAAGTATACACAAAAACTGCAAGTGTGTGTCTGTTTACGAGGCGCGCGGCTGCGGTGGCCGGCAGAATTATAAGAGGTTTAGTGTATACTACTAAACAGATATTAAACTACCTTTGTACCACGGAGATTTTGCCCGAATTTGGACAGTATTGTTTTGTGCTAGATCGTTAATTTTTGGTAGGATTTTGGCAGAGGTGGCCAGTGGAAACAGCCCCGATTTACAAGTTGCAGGTCGTGGATTCAAACCCAGCCAGACGCATTACTTTGTGTAATTTTTAGAAACCGGCATGTCCTAGAACCAAAAATTCGAAGACATGTGACATCAATCCAATCCTCATTGGGCCGCGTAGTAAATTACGGCCCATTCCCTCTCCTAGAGAGAGAAGGCTTGAGTCCCAGCAGTGGGAACATTAAAAGGCTGATTATTATGATTATATAAGAGGACGAAGCCTCTGGTATATATTCCTCAGTGCTGAAGGTCAGGCAGCAGCTAGCCACCAGATAAAATAATCCCAATGCTGCAGAACTGTTCAAATGAGTCACCGCGGTCATGGAATACAAAAGCAACTGTCCACGACTCGGCTTTACTTAATAAAAGTAAATATAACAATTCCACTTGCTCCACCCGGTGCTGGAGAAGTTATTTCATGAGTTTCCACTGTCTCCATAAGACATTTGTAGGTTCACGTTTTATTTTCGAATCTTCGTGATAAAGAGGTACTTCAAATCCCATCAAAATTCAAAATCAAAAATATTTTTCTAAATCAGAACAAATAATATTCTTAAAACGTTTTTTTTTTTTTTTGAAAAATAGTCGCGTCTGATTTTTCTAACTAAAAGTGGTTTTAGTTAGAGACAGGGAGAGATAGGGAGAGGCAAGGGACATGCAGTCCCTTCAGCAGCCCTTTGCGTTCTAGGACTACGGGTAACCTTTTCAGAGGGCACTCTTTAACAGCTGGATTTAGGATGATTAGGCGTTTTACTGTTGCAGCAGTTTCTAGCAAAGTAGTCGCCTTATTACAGCCACTACAACACCACCTACTTCTATATTCATAACCCACAACAATACAAGTTAACAACCAGTTCTTAAAACCCCCAAAAACCTTAGCGAGACAGTTAAAAGCTAATGTTATTAGAAGCACGTTAGGGCGCGCGCACACCGGCGCGTTGTCGCGGTGACGTACGCGACCGAGCGCCCGTAAACATGCCCCACCTGGCTTTGCTAACGCTACCTACATGGTCAGTGGAGGGGCAGCAAATAGGGAAACAGGGAAGAAAATACCGTCATTTGTGAAGTTATCAAAGAAGAATTTGGTTTATTTTTATTTTGTTTTTTACCTTTAAAGCTGTTGCTAGCGGTTTTGCCCGAGTGATCTTATCCCCTTGGGATATAAAAATAGCTTATGACCTATTCTTAGACATACGAAGTATACACAAAATTTCATAGAAATCGGTCAAGCTGTTTCGGGGGTGTTCGATAACAAACACTTTGACACGAGAATTATTTTTATATTTCAAAAAGATTAGATGAAGATTGTGTCCTTATCAACTTTTTTACACAAAAAAAAAGAACTGAAAAAAAGTAAAATAAATATTTAAAAAAATATTGGTACAATTATTAGTATTTTCCGGCGAATATTAAAACCTTGTATGTTTTTATAATATATTTCTAATAACATTATAATTGAATAAGATTTATAACACTAGATCGTAGGACTAATGAGTAACACGAGTTCTGGAATTTACAATGTTTGCACTTTTTAATACTTCATCATCATCATCATTTCAGCCGAAAGACGTCCACTGTTGGACATAGGCCTCCTTCAAATGTCGCCACAATGACCGGTCCTGTGCGTCTCGCATCCATCGGACAACTTCGGAATTCTTCAACATACGAGTACTACTAATACTATAACATAATTTATTTTCAAACTTTTTTGCTAACCCTACAAGGATCTGCACCTCGCCCGGTATCGGAGATATCAAAAAGCTTACGCCGAGTTAGGGCACTCGATTAAAGCCAGCCTTGTTTGCATCGCCGCTGAATGTGCTGACCCTACCCACTACCACTTGAGCTGTTTTATGGTAATTAAAATTTTTGTTAACGATCCTTATTGTTTTGCTTACTGTACTTTTTGGGTTTAGTGTCGTGAGATGTGTTGCTTTCAGTGTGTGTTCTGGCTTTAGCTAATTTTAGTGGTAGACAGAAAAAGAGGCATGATAATAGAAATATAATTTTCTTACTCTTTTTTATTAATTGATTTAAACTAGCGCTTGACTGCGATCCCACTTGATGGTAATAGCATAGCATAGTCGGCCTTATAATGTTCCCATTGCTGGGACTCAGGCCTCCTCTCTAGGAGAGGGAATGGGCCGTAATCAACCACGCGGGCCTAGTGCGGGTTGGTAGATGTTACATATCTTTGAATTTTTTGGCTCTAGGACATGCCGGTTTCCTCGCGATGTTTTCCTTCACCGTTTTGAGATCAGTGGTGATGAAATAAATTACACAAAGTAATGCGTCTGGCTGGGTTTGAACCCACAACCTACAACTCGTAAGTCGGTGCCGTTATCACTCGGCCACCACTGCTCTTAACACCTGATGGTAAGCTGTGATGCAGTCGTTGATGGTGAAACGCACTAGTTTATTAAGAGCCTATTCACTTTAGCCTTGGAGACACCTAAATTATAATCGGACGGGAAGACCGCAGCAGGCAAATTGTTCCAATCCTTTGATGTATGCGATATAAACGACGGCGACGACAAATAAACGAATTCAACCTTAGTAATAAAGAAGAAATCGAAAACTCAAAACAAATTATAAAATGGAATAGTATGACTTGAAAACAGCGTTTAATATTCACATTATAATACAAGGTCACTGACCTTAATATCCAAAAACAAAACACGACTCAAAGTAATAAAACATCAAACATCAACATTGAAATAATAAATCTGCGCGTCCATTCCCCGTCCCCCTCTGTCACCCCCCCTCCCCCCTCTGGCTCAAGGAGGCATCCATGAATGCTGTCAGGGCATGATGGACGGCCAAGCATAAAACTGACGAGACGACTACCCACGGTACGAAATGGCTCTACGGAGCCCAGTATATCACTTTTATTACATGCCATCTTCATTTTCATATTTCATATTTGCATTTCTGTAACACCCCCCACCCTAGGTCGTCTCCCCCCCCGTTTTAAGCGTTTCGCACGTTTTTCTATGTAATCGCTCGCTTTGTGTGCGTGACGTAGTGGGCAACGCGTCAAAGGAAAGTTTTTATGGTGTTATGTTGGCTAAATGTGTTGTACGGTTAATGGTTCCGTATTGAAATAAATATATCTCTTTGCACTGTTAGTTTTTAGTGATTCTTTTAGGAGATGGAGATAAATATATGTGTAATCGTGTAGTTTAGACAGTTTTCAATCAATGACCGAACTGAAATATAGAGATAAAAATTGAGCATCACTTTAATATTATCGAATGAATAAAATTTCTAAAAATTTTCTTTAAGTTTGCTGTGTGTCATTATTTTCTGGAATTTTGATCCTTATTAGCGACTCTGTCAAATGGTGTAATAATACAGTATTGTTTTTCCAAAACCAACGGGTTCGATTCTGGTTTAAAAATACAGATTTTTCAAAAAAACAATGAAACAGTTTTAGTTTTATTCCTTATTTTATGCAGTTTTTATTCCTCATTGTTTCAGATCGGCTATCAACGTACATCTACTTGAAATATTCATTTTATATAATATAGTCTAATTCCCAAAACAAGACATTAGCGTCAGACAGCATTAGTCTGTCTGACGTATCTCTAAAATTGACCTTTTTAGCGCAGCTGTGAGACTTTGATTTAACATATTTTTAATAAATTGTTTTTTCTTTATATCATGCGTTTTTCTTATACAGTCACTAAGTACATTTTAGTCTTTTTTCTTACCTCATAATTGACAAGTGAGGCTGTCTTACGTGTCATAGAGCATTCTTAAACCGTGACTATACTGCTATAATCGCTCACAGAATCATAAAACCAGCTATTAATATTGGATAGCTTGATCTATCTTTCTATATATATATAAAAGAGAACTGACTGACTGAAATCAAAGCACAGCTGAAACTAATACTGGGAATAAGAGTGTGAAATTATACACAAGATTTTCTTTTATGACGTAGGTGAGGACTAAGAGAGGACTTTTCAAAATTCACTCCCTAAGGGGGATAAAACAGAGGTCCAAAGTTTGTATAGAGTAACTTACTTTTATGCAAGCGAAGGTCCTGGCAGAAGCTAGTCAAAAATAAATATGACAAGTAGTGTAATCATGTCGGTTTGGTGTAAGCTTGGCAAGCCAACCGAAACAGGCTGACGAGTCATTTAGCTGACCACTACTTACATTGCCAAAACCACCAAATAATTTGCTAGTAAACCTTTGGTCTAGTATTTACTAATAAAGCTACCAACTGCCAATTTGCCTGCTGAGGTCTTCCCGTCCGATTATAATTTGGGTGTCTTCAGGGCTGATGTCAGCAAATCGTAGGGGCCGAGCAGGATCGAAGCCTACTGGGGCCATGGGTAGTGTGAAAACGAAACCTGTGGCCCTGGGACGAAGGCAACGAAGGAACAGGAGTGGGTTTTTAGTCAGTATAAGTCTGACACTATCTCCTGCTCCGCCCAAGAGCGGGATTTGTCATGAAATGAGGACTTTGATGCTATAAGTCCCAAAATATCTAAACAAAGATGTGTAATAACGTCATAATCACGTAAGAGCGGTCGTATGGAAATGTATCTTGGGTTACCCTCGCGCGTGGGTTATTATTATTACGTAATTGTACGTTTTTACGTAAAATCACCAAAGTAAAGTTTAAAAAAACATTTTCTGGATTTTTCTAGAAAAAACAAAGATTATATAGAAACCAAAATTTTCGGTCAAATAAATTTCGTACAAACGTGTGTACAATACAAGAATTGTTTTTCAAGGTCATTCAAGTTGTACAGACGTATGTACAATCGGCGTTCGTGGAATTATCAATAGTAGGTACACAATTCACCAGTTAGCTTGGCTATTCGTTAGCTTCAGATTGGATTAAACAAATTGGCTTTTCGCGTCTGGCTGTTCATCTATTCACTCCCCTGCAACAGATTTTTATATTGTGTTCCGTAATTGAAAAGCAATAGAAGAGGCAGGTTTACATATAAAATTTGCACTAGTGCAAAGCCGGGACATGTCACTAGTCATAATCTTCCTAGCCTTTTCCCAATCAGCTTCCACAACCCAGTTACTGAGCAACACCCAACCTAACACTTAACCTATTTACTATGGTCACTCATCATCATTTCAGCCGATAGACGTCCACTCCTGGACATAGGCCTCCCCCAAATGTCGTCACAAAGAACGGTCCTGTGCGTCTCGCATCCATCGGATTCCCGCAACCTTCACCAGGTGATCGGTCCACCTTGTAGGAGGTCTTGGTCACTCAAATTGTTTAATTCAGTTTTAATTCAAATTGACCAATGACCAATGTATCCCATTTGGCTTTTGTATATTGATCCTCATTTTTTAGTTTTAATTATACTATTTAGACATAATTTATTTGAATGTGTTTTTTTTTTGTCTTATCTGTTTGGCATTTTGTGAATTTTTAATTTTATCTTTCACGTAGTTATATGTGCATCCTGTGGTCTCCTGTAACTGAAGGAGCACACGCTAAAGGACCCCATGCCTAATGATTTCTATTGTATCTGTGTGACCTTTGTTGGAGATCCAAATAAATAAATAAACACGATACTCTTTGGGTAGACTGGATAGATAGGTGGTCAGACTTTCTGGTGTCTGACTAAGTACCTTTAACTACTGTCAAATTTCTACCACCAATATTTCTTAACTGTTCTAAATAAACTTGGAAGAGTACATATGAATTGAAAAATTAACATTGGTACTTGCTAGGTTTCAAACCCGCAATCTCGTGCATGAGAGGCGCGGTGCTTTTACCACTTGACCATTAAAATACGTCACTAGCTTGATATATTTTCGATTTTCGAACATAATAATTAAAATATTTAGTCGATTAATTTTTTTTGATACTGCGGAACTCTAAAAAGCTAAGTCAAGCAAATGTATAACAAAGTTGAGGGCATGTTGTGACGTGTTCTTTAGCGGACCCGGCTAAGCTGCTTAGTGCACGTTCCTGTGTTCACGGAATTTATTTTTAACATGATATAACTTTCTTTTTTGTAAAGATTGCTGAAAAGTTCATTGATTTATTTTTCAATTGATTTTTCTGGTGCTGCCGGTGAGTGCTAATATTTTAGATTGGTGTCGTGAGAATATATTCAAGAAGGGGTTTTTAGTCTTTGATTCAATTTTGTATGCAGACGATCTTTCTTTAGCTGCTCAGATACCTACTTTCGAAGAAGCCGAAGAAATACTGACGGAAGCTCTGTCCATCCTGCACAACCACCTGCAGTTTTCTGGATCTATACGAGGCCAATAACAGAGCCGTAGAGGTTGCCAAATACTGGTCAGAACAAATTTAGTTAGAGTACATCGACACGAAAAGAAGAAGACTTCTTGTGTTTGATTCGGTTTCATAAAGACAATAAAGAGTGTGTTTTAAGCAACTCTAAGGCGAAAGTTTGTATAATTTAATAAGTGTTATAATGTCCCCACTGGTGCGAAAATCATCCTATGACATCCCCCGCTCTTGGTCGGGGCGGGAGCGTGAGTCAGACTTTTACTGACTAAAAACCCACTCCTGTTCCTTCGTTGCCTTTCATACCAGGGCCGAGTCTTCCTTTCAGAAACAGACCCTTGGCCCTAGTAGGCTTCGACCCTGTTGGGCCCCTATGGTTTGCTGACATCTATTTGAGGAGAAAGGTGAGGTCGCTGTGAGGTCTTTCCAGCCACTCCTCAAAGAGGGAATTTACCGCCATATTTATGGCGTGCCCAGCACTGGATTGCGATAGTTTCTGTCGCCATTTCACCATGAGATCCCGTCGGAACTCTGTCCGCCATACTGCGACTTGTCGAGGCGGCGGAGTATTTACATGCGTATATTTGTTACAGTCAAATGGGGTGAATAGAAACAAAACTTCAAAGGGTATTTTCACGATATTTAAATATTTTTTCAGCATTTAACTATATCAATTTATTGATGAATTCTAAAAAGTCGATGCTTAGTTAGAAGCCGATAATATGGTATCAGAGTGAAAAACCAAACCAAAGTTTTGTTTCTATTCACCCCGTTTTATGGTACTCCTAAACGCTTAAACAGCTGAATGGATTTGGACAAAATTTGGCACTCGGGTAGTTTTGTTGTTGTTCTTTCTTAGAAATATAATCCCTTGGCATACTATACCAGATGCAAAAATAATCAGGGTTTTTGCATAATAAACAACAAAAAGTATACGAACTCTTCTACAGCTACCTTAAAACTCACAGCTACCAATCGCAGTCAATATCACCTCATATATTTTTCCCATAGGCGTTTTCCCGTCAGTACACACAAAGACGTAGTCATAACTCCTTCCACTGTACGTGAACAATACTGGAATTAATTACCCGACCCGCCCCGTGGACCCAGATGTTTTTCACTCATTGTTTTTGAGCAGAACTTTGGCTTGATCAGGCTTATTGAGCAGGAGTGATGTAGTCATGTTTGTATTGTTTTACCATGAGTGATGTGTTAGGTTGATAGATTTAAATTTATTGGAAGCTTTGAAACTAACACATTTTTTTTGGGGTGATGTCATTAAATATCTTCTCCCGTTCCGGGTAGAGATGGGAGTGTCAGACTTTTACTTACAAATACCCACCTATTTACCTTTTATTTATTTGTTATTTACTAGCTGACTTGGCGAACTTTGTACTGCCTAACAATCCATTGCGTGATGTTTTACTTCTTGAACACTTTAAATTCATATATCTTTCGATATAGCCAACCGATTTCGATGAAACAAAGTCTAAATAATATGTGAAATTACATTAATTTTTTATGTATAAAAGTTATCTATATTGATTTCGTATGTTTTACGTGATGCGCGCACAACTAAGACTTTTCTACAGATTTATTATATGTATAGATTAAATACTTTATGCACACAAAAGTACAAAGGCGGATATAATGCCTTAGGCATTATTAACCTTTGGGTGATGTAGAAAAAAATAGTGGTAAGTGCATACTAATACACCATAAATATAATACAATTATATACAATATACTCAACCGCCATCACCATCTAGTAGCTTGAAGTAGTAGATGGTGATGGACCATCTACTACATCAAGCCTTTTCACCTTTTCTATTCTACGGATGCAGTGACTCTTCCAAACAATTTGCTTGACAAGTAATGGGTTAGCTGATCAGCTCGCAGTCCAGCCATGCGGTATGGACCGATCCCGAAACTTGAACGGCGCGTAGACGACTACGCGCGCCTCAAAGAGATGTCAGCAAAACCGTAGGGAGCCATAGTAGGGCCGATGCCCACTAAGGCAACGGTTTAAGACTGGTCTATAATTTTGTAATGCAATATTAGTATCTAGAAACGATCCAAATGATTACTTAAGAAACTTTAATGGATCCTTAAAATGCCAGTGAGAAAGATTAAAGAAATTAAAGAAGTCTTTTGAATGCTCAGTTCCGGGATGTAGGGTCGAAGAATCCACTTAAAACAAGTCTACTGTAGTTATGAAGCTTAACTTCTACTGGTGTCTTCTATTGAAGACAGTCAGTCCTTTAACTGACTCGCTTAAGAAGGAATTGTGTGGAAATGGAAGAGAGGCTTTGCTACGCATCGGGACGATACATACATACATACGGATAGATATTTATCATTATAATCATCATTTCAGCCGCTAGACGTCCACTGCTGGACATAGGCCTCCCCCAAATGTCACCACAACGAACTTTCCTGTGCGTCTCGCATCCATCAGATTCCCGCAACCTTCAACAGGTCATCGGTCCACCTTGTAGGGGGCCTTCCAACACTGCGTCTTCCGATACGCGGTCACCACTCCAGAACCTTTCGGGCCTAATGGCCATCGGTTCTGCGAGCAATGTGCCCTGCCCATTGCCACTTAAGTTTGGCGATTCTGCGATTCTTCGTGCTATGTCGGCAACCATGGTTCTCCTGCGGATATCTTCATTTCTGATCCGATCACGCAAGGAAACTCCGAGATAGGATAGATACTCAGATTGTCTAGAATACATTTCTAGATTCGTTTAAAATTTTCGACTACAGCTTTCTAAATACACGTATACTTTTGTCGTCACAAATCCTACAACTTGCTACAATGAATGTAATTATCACGAACATGTGTGAGTGTTTATATTTAGAGTGTGTGTGCTGCCCCTACCCTGTTCGTGTATGTACAGACAACAAAATTATAAAAGGGTAAATAAAACAGAAAGCTTACACAAGTCATAAATTTGATTTATAGAGATTAAAAAAGGCGCTTTAGAAACGGCTCGAACGAAAATTTTCGGTGGGACGAATCGGGAGACGAGTGTAGCGTCGGCAGATAAAGTGAAGCAGCTGTCATTTTATATATTTTTTAAATATTTATTGGTGTATTTTTATTTAACGGTTTAAATAAAACGTTAACTATAGTTCAATTTAATAGGTGCAAATAATAAAAAAAACTCAGGCAAGTGCGATGGTTTCGTACAAATTTACCTATGAAAACCATTCAATTCCCGAATTAAGTTATGAAGATTTTTCAGAATCGCAAAAATTTTTTTTTTGTGTCGTACCTACAAATTCAAAGCTTTCAGATTTTTTCCTATACTTGTGCTATGAGATCTTGCTAAATACCAAATTTCAGGATTCTAAAACAATTGGAAGTACTCTATGAATTTTGATTCTCTTGAGAGTATCGAAATATACGTTTTATGCAACATAAACGGCCCATCTTTTTTTTTAACTTACAAGTGTTTTTTACAGCTTCAGGGGGCCGCAGACTTGAGTATATGGTTTTAATTTCAACTCGATATCTTCACGCGTTCCCAAGATAAAGGTTCAAAATACCTTTAACTAGTACTTTTTTTAATAACCGTTTGACTGTTGGCAACGCTCCTATTAGTAAAAAAAAGTGCTGGGTTTTACATACAACTATTATTTTGTACGATACCTAAAGCAGTTTTATCTACTTTATTATACCAAACTTAGATTCTTCAATATAAATTAATGCATAATTCAAACTACATAAACTAAATAATATTATTTCACTAATTTCTCTTTCTGCAGACCGTACTCATGTCAGCGCAGTGTCGATGTTCGGGCCCGTCAGAGGGGGCGCCGTAAGAAAATTTACAGGCACCGCCGTATTTCACCCCCGCCTTTTTTGTTAATCTACCCTCCTAATGCGTCGCTTTGTTTACCTGCTGACCGTACATAGTGTCCTTACTAACGTGTTCAGATGGAATTATTATGCCTATTCTGTTAAGGTGCTCTTTTGTTTAGGGGGTGAGCAGAAAGCTAGGTGGTGATTATGAGATTTTGAGTGTAGTCTAGGTGTTTGCGATGCAGGTGAGGATAATAACTAATATATAATATAATATTCCATAACTATCACACAACACCGTCTAGTCCCAAGATAAGCAAAGCTGGTTTTATGGGTACTAGACAACTGATAAACATACTTATATATTTTTAAATACATACGTATATAGATAAATTACACCCAGACACAGAACAAATGATCTTGATCATCACACAAACATTTGTCCTGGGTGGGAATCGAACCCAAAACCTCCGGCATAGCAGTCAGGGCCACTAACCACTAGAACAACAGGCCAAACATATAACTACAGGTAACTAGCTTCTGCCAGCGGCTTCGCTCGCGTTAAAGTCAGTTTCTCTATGTCCCCTGTTTCATACCGTTACAAGGAACCTACATACTAAATTTTAAGTTTGTAGGTGTTATAATTTCTGAGATTTCGTGATTAATCAGTGAGAGGTATTTCGCTTTTATTTATATAGATTTAAATGATAATATTTTTGAGATAGGCTAAGAGAAAATCTTCGGAATTAGAAACTGTATAAGCAAAGAGAAAATTCATCATCATCATCATCGTTTCAGTCGAAAGATGTTGACTGTAAGATTCTATCCACTGTGAAGAGAAAATTATGGTTTTGGAATGAATACAATGATTGCGATCAGATTTGAGCTTATATTTTCATATTAATATCGAGAGCTTAGGTAGCTTTTGTCTTCGTTTTATCCTTATCTTGGGAACTAATTAGACCGCCAATTAAGTTATCAACAGTCATTCGATTTTCACATGCCTGTTTGTCTATCTAGCCTGGCCTTTTATCCTAACTACGTTGTTGAAACTTCAACGGTCCGGACTAAGCGTTTCGCTTCGTCGTTTATACCGCTTACATCGAAGGACTGGAACAATTTGCCTGCTGCGGTCTTCCCGTCCAACTATAATTTAGGTGTCTTCAAGGCTAGAGTGAATAGGCTCTTAATAAACTAGTGCGCCTGACCATCAATGATTGCATCTCCGCTTACCATCAGGTGGGATCGCAGTCAAGCACTGGTTTATATCAATTAAAAAAAAAAACTGAATGCAGCTGGATAGTGCCAGCACTTTACATAGAGTTACTGCCTACCTGACTTTCACAATCGAGTATTCCGTAACACGTCTCTTGGCAAGACTGGTGTCAGATTTCTTGAGAGTTGAGATGTACAAATGACAGTCACTTTTTTTCTGTATTTTAGTGTAGGTACAACTACGTCTTTTGATTCATTCATATTTTGATTTAAGACGTTTACGTTTTTCTATAGTTTTGGTTCTTATTGAGACAGCTTTTTAGAATGAATGTGTGGAATGACAAGAATGCATAAAATGAGAAATAAATATATTAGAGGAAGTTTGAAAGGGCTATGCTCGGAGTTTCCTTGCGTGATCGAATCAGATATGAAGATATCCACACGAGAACTAAGATTGCCAAAATAGCACGAAGAATCACCAAACTTAAATGGGCAGGGCACATTGCTCGCAGAACAGACGGCAGTTGGGGCCGAAAGGTTCCGGAGTGGCGACCGCGTATTTGAAGGCGCAGTGTTGGAAGGCCTCCTACAAGGTGGACCGATGACCTGGAAAGGGTTGCGGGGATCCGATTGATGCGAGACGCACAGGACCGTTCATTGCGATGATACTTGAGGGAGGATACTATGTCCAACAGTGGACGTCTTTCAGGTGAAATGATGAGGATGATGATGAAGTTTGAAAGTGTCGCCAGTGACTGAAAAGTAAAAGAGAATTGTTTGCCTTGGTACGGTCATGTAAAGAGGCCCTTCTCTAACGATAACTCTATTAGTAACATGCTTTTCTACCCAATGAAACGCATGTTAACTAATAAAGTTATGGGTATACATGTGGATGAATGAGGAAGGGAGGGAGGCGTAAGAAAGATGGTTAAATTGGCTCAAAACAGCATAGCATAATCAAAGCTTAATAATGTTTCCACTTCACCCTTCTCTCTAGGAGAGGGAATTGGCCGTACTCCACCACGCAGGCCTAATACGGATTAGTGGATGTCACAGGTCTTCGAATTTTTGGTTCTAGGCATAGCATAGTCGGCCTTATAATGTTCCTACTGCTGGGACTCAGACCTCTTCTCTAGGAGAGGGAATGGGCCGTAATCCACCACGCGGGCCCAGTGCGGGTTGGTGGATGTCACATGTCTTTGAATTTTTGGTTCTAGGACATGCCGGTTTCCTCACGATGTTTTCCTTCATCGTTTTGAGAGCAGTGGTGATGAAATAAATTACACAAAGTAATGCGCCTGGCTGGGTTTGAACCCGCGACCTACAATTCGTAAGTCGGGAGCGTTACCACTCGGCCACCACTGTCTCAACTGTTGGTTCTAGGACATGCTGGTTCCCTCAAGATGTTTTAAAATTACACAAAATAACATGCTTGGCTGGCTTTAAACCCGCAATTCATTAGTCGGGTCCCCCCCGTTACCACTGCTCCAAAAAAGAATGGTTACAACGATCAAATTCACAATCTTCGTCCTACATAACGTTTGCAAATGAGCGTTGCAGTTGAAAGTTGTGCAATACAGAGATACAGCAACTTACGAGTGCGGACCGAGCTTAGTTTTCGATTTGGCA